>JAPQWV010000011.1:17167500-19646250 GCA_027422505.1 Craterostigma plantagineum
AAAACAGGTCTCCCATACGTTAGGCGTCGATATTACATCTTTTTGGAATGAACACTTCCGTGTCTGGCATTGCTCCGTCGTCGTTAAGATTGATGTCTACTGGATTAAACCACGCGAAGAAATCGCAGTATCCACTCTTGCAAATACAGAATAATTTACCTTCTCTTTTGTTCGTCGGTCCCACGATCTTGATATCGGATTCCATTCCACATTTGCACTTATGCTCTTTGTATCTTAAGTCGCCTCTTTCGCTGTTTATTGGTGAAGAACTCATTTTTGGTTCTGAACGAGTATGAGAAGCACAATTTCGTGTGGTGTCTATTGATATACGACTGAATGCACCATATTTATAGCTGTGTTTGCATAGATCGCAATTAATTACAAATAATGTTCTCTCAAACCGAGTATTGTCGACTCTTGGTGTTTTTTGTTTTGTTTTGATTTTTTAGTTGGAGGCTTAGAGGTCCAGCATATGAACAGATTTTATATTTTAATAAATTCTTATACTAACCCCTATGTGCGATCTTGGTATAATAAATTGATTGCTCTTGGTGGATAGGGAAAATGGAATTAAGCTAATTAATTCATAAATTCATAATAAGGACAATACAATCATTAAAAAGGTTCAGTGACCAAAACGCGCAACCCGCTCAAGTAAAAACGTGTTGGCTTCCAGCATTTAGTTGCCTGAGGAGTGCTGCGTATTTGGGAACGAAGTATCACGAAATGGTCAGGAAGATCAAGCGAAATGTCGCCTCTGGCATAGAGGTAAGCAATTACGTTTGTTTTGTTGTGTAATCTACTCTGTTTTGTTTGGCTCCTAGATGCGCAAGTATATGGTGGTTGTTTAATGATTTGTAATTGCAACTTAGTCATCCTTAATCGCGCACGAGTTTGTGCAATTATGAGTAAGGACAAGATGCATGCAGTTTCGTTAAGGGGAATTAGTGGAAACCTATCTTCAGTAGGATGAATTTCAGTGAATTTTTTGCAGAAAGGGTTGGGTGTTGTTCTAGGTTTATATAATTGGTTGCTGATGGTAATTGGCAAGATTATGTCTGCTAAATTTCAACAACTTTAACTGCGAACTGCCTGACTAAGTTTATTCGCAACATTAGCGTCCAGCCTCGGATTGCGGCCAGGCAAGCTCAAACCCAATTTTCGAAGATCAAGTCGTCTGAATTCCCCAAGTATGGTCCCAAATTCCAAGCAGGAGAAAAGATTCGTTGCTGACCCCTTAGAAAGCAGCAAGGGCGATGGTCATAGAGAAAAGGATGTTTCTTAAAACTGTGATGAAGGCATCGAGGAAAAGGACGGACTTCAATGTAGAACCCCTGAAAAGAAGGCAAAGGTCGATGAGGCCGGCTTGGGTGGAAGTGGTGGAGGCGATAGCTACAAAAAGATGTACATCGAATCGCAGAAGAAGGTACGTTGTTTCTTGCAACTATTTATGAATTCAGAATCTAATTTCATAAAACATTCATTTCTGGCAGATGGATAGCTTAATGGAAGAGAAGTTTGACTTGCTCCAGAAACTGCATTTCTTGCGTGGACAGAACGCTGTGGTAATCTCTATCCGAGTTTTCCTTTCCTCTTCAATGACTAAAAAAAACTATTTTTATGCTTCTGTATCTAATAATGTTTGCGGCGCAGTGTGAACAAATGGGGGAGATGTTTATTAGTCCCAGGCAGGTGGTAGTGGGTGGCCCGCTAGCACGTGGAAAAGCGCAATTTGTCATCGCTCCCCAACCTGCCCAGGACGGAATGATAACAGTGCTCCTCCCAGTGCAAAAGGGACGTACAAAAGAAAGCGGACAGTTAATTGATGTGACTTTAGGAAAAATGATCTTAAATTCTGTTTTTTGCCTGTAGTTAGTTTCCTCTCTGTCTATTTAGTTGTTTGGACAGTATTTTGTTATATTATGTGTTCTGTTTGTTTGGCATGGCGTATGTCTAATTCTGTTATTTAATTGTCGGTGAGAACTTAGAAACACATCGACAATAAATAAGTAGACAGTTCATTTAGACGGATTATTTGGCATAGGGGAAAGCAGAAATCAGAGAAATTCTCATTACAAATGACAATATTGACCCGGTCATGCATGATGCATTATATAACATTAGAAGACTGTTGATGTACATGCTATATTCACGGTTAGTTAAGCAGATGCAATCTGGCTGAGTTAGTAAAATTCGTGATGGAGTAAGTACTGTTAAAAAATGCATGATATTGCTCGGCTGAATGCGGGTTCGGTTAAAACACTTCTGTAAGAGTACGAGTTTAAAAAAAAATTGGTTGTTATTTTATATGAGGTGCATTTGCTGTACGATTACGGAATAGTTACGTGAGGTACTGAGGAGTTGTACACGCTAAAAAATTAGTCAACACTATATATGTAAGACCGCATGAAATATTTATGCATTGAAGGAAATTATGGCGGTATTGAATGATTGTACTTTGCTTAAACATTTCTTCAGTAATGTAAACAGCTATTCATTGTATTTCTACTTAGGTTCCAGTCGCAATTAAGTATGTTTAACTGCTGAAAATAACCCACATTGTGTGCTGTAACAAATGGTTGCTATGGCAAAGTTTCTCCGACCAGTCTTGCAAGAGCACCTTGACGGTCTGAGTATTACGGTGGATCACATTGTGGAGAGTATGGATGATAAGATTAATTCCTGCACAAGATATGAAGAAATGGTATTCAAAACATCGCAAGAGAGTTACATTGCTCTTACTGGTCATCTGGCACAAACAATGTCTGTTTTGACACGTTGATTTGCTGCAATCGACGCAAAGTTATCAAACGTTAATGAACGATTGGTAAATTTCTTTTCTTAATTGAACCATCACGAACGAATATAAATATTCGTGTGGATCAAATAGTATCATTTCATGCCTCTTTTTATTCTGTAGTCAGTGTTCATTTCATTAACAGACCATGGGGCAAGTATGCAAGAAAACGTCTCCAAGGGAAAGTATGCAAGAAAACGTCGATTCGAAATTCGAAGGAATAAGCGTCGTTTACTCGTGCAGCAGAGTGCTTTTAATTTGGATGATAGAGGTTCGTACTGTTGATTCTGGGTAGTTGCACTGCCATTTAACCTCGATGTTTTTTATAGTTTGATGACGATAATGTAATGTTGTTAAAAATAGGCTGCAGCAAACTCGGGAACAACGGCGCATCAGTGTATAGCAACCAAGTTTCCGGCCCACGGGGTATGGTATCTGTTCATTACGGACTTATCTATATTAGTATATCCCAGATTTTATTCCCCGAACTGAGGTTTCCTATGCTGTCGTCCGTTACAGGGCGCATCAATAAGAAACGTGTAGCGTCGTTTGTTCCACAAGAGTATCATAAAGAAGAATCAGTTCACTGTTGTTTCTGCGACGCAATAGTATGGAAGGTAGAATCAACCAATACCAAAGTACGGACTGGGAATTGTGGCTTTTTTATCTGCTGCGGTCAGGGCAGGATTAAATTGCCACCCTTGAGGCATGCACCGCAGTATCTATTGAATATGTTTTCCGAGCAGTCTTTCCGACAAAATATCAGAACTTACAACTCTATCCTTGCCTTTACGTCGATGGGTGCAAAAGTTGACACCTCGATTAAGCAGCGAACGGGTTCTTATGTTTATAAAATTCATGGTCAGAATTACCATAATATTGGATCACTGCTTCCGGCGGATGGCGATCGCCCCAAATTTGCTCAGCTGTATAGCTATGATACTGCCAATGAAGTTAGTAACAGAATTAGTACGATGTCAAGGGATGGTTCGGGAAATCTTGATGCATCTATAGTTGCAGAGCTCATAAAAATTATGGATAGAAACAATAAACTTGCGAAAGTCTTTAGAATGGCTCGAGACAGGTACGAAGTAGGCCTAACAGAGGAATTTTCGATAAGGTTGGTGGGTCGCAACCGCCGTGACAAACAGTATGACTTACCTGCGACAAACGAAATTGCCGGACTGATAGTAGGTGACTTTTCCATGACGGATGGCCAGAGGGATATAATTGTCCAGATGAAAACAGGTCAACTTCAGAGAATAAGTGAGTTGCATCCGTCTTTCATGTCCATGCAATATCCAATCTTATTCCCATTCGGAGAGTCTGGTTTCCACGGCCAAATACCTTACAATGACACGGAAAATCGTAAGTTGAAGAGGAAATTCATAACGATTCGAGAATTTTACGCATATAAGTTACAGACGAGGTTGTATGAAGGAAAAGGTATCATAAGAGGCGGAAGACTGTTTCATCAGTATGTTGTGGACGCATATACGGCCATAGAGCAAGAACGGTTGCGTTGGATTAGAAACAACCAAAAAAAGCTTAATGCAGATATTTATAATAACATTTGCGATGCAGTATCTAGGGGAGAGACAAATGCCAAGTCTCTTGGCAAAAAAATTGTTCTCCCGTCATCTTTTACAGGATCTCCAAGGTATATGGTTGAAAATTATCACGATGCACTTGCAATTTGTAGGTGGTATGGCAATCCACAACTATTCATAACCATTACAGCAAATCTGAACTTGGAAGAAATTGGTGGCCACCTTAGCACGTATGGAAATGACATTTCAAATGACAGGCCTGACCTGCAGTACAGATAGTTCAAGGTGAAATTAGAACAGCTCATAGCAGACCTTCGACATGGTATTTTCTTTGACAGTTGTAGAGCAGGTGTGTTTATGGAATTTATTTGCGATGTGTTTCCGTATCCTCGAGCTCATGTTTTCGTTTCTCTTGCAGTCTTATATACAATAGAATTTCAGAAGCGTGGTTTGCCACATGCACACATCTTGGTATGGCAAGTGGAAGTTCTTCTGAGCCCACGCCAGGCCAAGTTGATGAAGTATTTGTGCGGAAATTCCTGTCAGAGAACGTGACGAAGAAGGGTATAAATTGGTCGAGCAGTTTATGATGCATGGACCTTGTGGGTTTGATGGATCAAGGTCGCCGTGCATGGAAAATAACAGGTGTGTGAAGAAATTTCCAAGGTAGTTCAATGAGATCACTACCGTGGACGAATCCAGCCACGTTCGTTACTGCAGACGAAAAGATGAAAGATATATTATTAAAAAAAATATCGTGATGGATAACAGATTTGTAGTCCCACATAATTTACAAATGCTGAAGAGATATCAGGCGCATATAAATGTGGAGTGGTGCAACACGACAAGGGCAATAAAATACCTATTTAAATATATCACGAAGGGTGTCGACAAGGCAACGATGATAATCGAAGATAAAGTATCTTCGACCCCACGTTCTGGTGGGATGGCTACAACGAACGACGACGAAATAAGAAGGTATCTAGACTGCAGATATTTAGCTTGTGAGGCAATGTGGAGGATTTTTTCCTTCTTCGTCCACTACAAAAAACCAGCCGTGCAACGATTACCCATGCAATTAGAAGGGCAACAAAATCTGGTGTAAGACGATACTGTTGACCTCAGAAATATAATGTCGAGAGAGGGTTTACAGAAGTCTATGTTCACCGAATGGATGGAGTCTAACAAGTGTAGCGAAGAGGCGAGGCAGCTGACTTACATTCAGTTACCTTCAAAATTTGTCTGGGATTCTTCTACAAAGGCCTGGACTCCGCGTAGGAGGGGGTTTGTTATTGGTAGGATAGTGAATATACATCCAACAGCAGGTGACTTATATTATATGAGAATATTGCTGGCGATCGTTAAGGGTCCTACGTCTTACGAAGACATACGGACGGTTGGCGGAGAAATCTGCCCAACGTTCAAAGATGCTTGCAACCGAATGGGATTATTGGATGGAGACTCCGAGTGGTATGAAGCTATTAACGAATCAACTCATTGGGCGTCTCCCAAACAGCTTCGTCAGCTCTTTGTGACGCTTTTGATTTTTTGTGAGGTCAGCAATCCATTGAACTTGTGGAACAGTTTTTGGAAATCTCTGAAGATATAGTTCTGAGGCAGAAGAAACTGTTTGGGTTCCCGGATTTACATCTCAATGACGAACAGATAAAGAATTACACGCTTGCGGAAATCGAAAAGCTTTTGATGCAGAGCTCGAAGACCCTGTCAGATTTCCCGCCGATGCCGTTGCCGCCTAAAAACATGCTGAAAGAACTTAATAATAGAATGTTGATGGAAGAAAGATGCTACAGTGTCGAGGAGAGTGAAGTTGAATCTCAACATCTGATTGAGACGTTGAATCAGGATCAGCGACGAGTGTTTGATGATGTTATTGCATCAGTCCACAACAACTTAGGTCATATGTTCTTTCTCTACGATCCTGGAGGCACTGGCAAAACCCATGTATACAGAACTATAATCTCAAAATTGCGATCCGAATCTCTCATAGTCCTACCCGTGGCATCCTCTGGTACAGCGGCGCTCCTCCTGTCGGTGGCAGAACGGCTCATTCGATGTTTAAAATTCCTATAAAAATTCAAGAAAATTCTATGTGTGATATAAAGCATGGAACGATGCTAACCGAGCTGATTATGCAAACGAGTTTGATAATATGGGATGAGGCTCCTATGACTAACCAATTTGCCTTCGAAGCTTTGGACAGAACAATGAGAGATTTGTTGTCTAAGTCGGATGTGATGGCGGATAATAAAGCTTTTGGAGGAAAGACAGTCTTATTGGGCGGAGATTTCAGACAGATTCTCCCCGTAATACCAAAGGGCAGCAGACAAGATACTGTTGAGTCGGCAATCAACCGTTCATACTTGTGGGATGACGGTCGAGTCTACAGTCTGACGCAGAGTATGAGGCTTCATGCCTCCGAAATCGAGTTTTCAAACTGGATTTGCAAGTTGGAAATGGAATTCCTCAGGAGTCTGCCATGGAAACAATAAAGATCCCGAAGGATATGTACATCAGTTCTCAGGGAGATAATGTTCGCGATATATCGAACTATGTATATTCTGACTTTGAAGAATGCATGTCAGGACATGAGTATATCAGAGAAAGGGCAATACTCACTCCTCGAAATCAGACGACTGACGAGATAAATGACTTTATGTTGATGGTAGTGCCAGGACATGAAACTGAATACCTAAGTTCAGACAGTGTGAAGTTGGAATCAAATTGGAAATGAACTCAAGTACATTATATCTAGTAGAGTTCCTGAACATGCTTGAATTTCCTGGTATTCCGAACCACAGGCTACGAACGGACATACCCATAATGTTGTTGCGTAATATAAATCAGAAAGAAAGTTTATGCAATGGAACAAGGCTCATTGTATCACGACTTGGGAAGAACGTCGTAGAAGCAGAATTCTGACAGGCACGCATGTTGGCACGAAGGTCCTCACACCAAGGACAATTCTTTCTCCATCGGACACAACGTGGCCAATTATGCAATGACGATCAATAAAAGTCAAGGTCAAAGTCTTAAAAGGGTTGGTGTTTATCTCCCAAAGCCGGTTTTCACGCATGGTCAGTTATACGTTGCATTGTCTAGGGTAACATCATCAACTGGAATCAAGATAATTAGTGTCAAAGAAGATGGTTCGTCTGATGATGAAACTGTAAATGTAGTTTTCCATGAAGTATTCAACAATATTTAGAATATTGAAGTTTATTGTCATGTGTTGCGAGTGGTACTGCATGTTCTCTCTCATTTTTTGTAATTCGGCTAGGATATTCATCGATTGTGGTTCAGTTGCATTGGAGGCATCTGCTGTATTTAGCTTGCAAGGAACGTTTTCGATTTTGGGTCCTCTCGAGGGCCCCGCAGAGGCTGCTTCCCGACGATCTGCCTGCTGTAATGACACAGTAGATGTTTTGTTGCATCCTTTAAATCTGGCATGTTTGGTAAGAAATTCGACAATCATCATTTACATAATTGATGGCTGACCTGATGGTTTTATCTCCTCGAAAAGCCTGCGGAGAATTCATACCACTTCGTGGAGTAGAAAGGTCCTCTTGAACAGCAGCCTCACGACGTTTCTTCGATGTCTCCGCTAGAATGAGTGCTTGCAAAGATGATGGTTTTTGAGCAGTTTTCGCAGGATCACTGTCGTCCTCGCCTCATCCCCCCGATTCGGACGCCTCGTGATTCTGACCTGTGGGGCAGACGCCATCGAAGGTCCGTATGCTGTTCAGCACCGTCCACGTGCAACTCTTCGCCACTAACGATCTTTGAGCGAAATGATTGAGATGTAGTGGAGTGAGATTGCCTCTTGCGTCTAGGGTTCTCATCATGTACATGAGACTCTAGTTTCGGTATGTCTTCAGGAAGACCCTTCGCTGGACCCAGTTTTCCCTGTAGTGTATCAAGTTGGGAAAAATCGGCGGCGCCTAAAGCATCTCTAAATTCAGCGGAAGACTGTTCACGCACTTTAACGGTCTAAGACGGGACGCACCTTATTGTATCTCCACTCAATAGAAGCGACTTTATTTCCTGGAGGAGCTCATTTCCATTAGCAGACACGAACTGACTGGGGTCATGAAAGAACGATGCACATTCTTCACCCATAGAATGTAACGGGCTCCTTCCGACACCTGACGAAGAAGCTGCTTTCACAATGTCTCCGATCGACGGAGATCCCTTCGTCTTCCAATCATTCGTGTACCAGTAATACATGCGGGGTTTTGGAGGACCTTTCAGCTGTTGCCATTTCGCAAAATTTGTTGCAATACCAGGTATACACTCAACAAAATGGGGTCGTTGAAAGGAAAAATCGAACACTAGTGGAAGCCGCTTGTACAATGCTGATCCAATCGGGACTTCCACAGTTTCTATGGGCTGAAGCAGTCAATACCGCTTGTTTTACTCAAAACAGGACGTGGTTCACAAACGGTTAAACAAAACTCCGTACGAGATTGTGAATAATAGAGTGCCCAACATCTCTTTCCTTAAAGTCTTCGGGTGCAAGTGCCTTGTGGCGAAGGACCGAGAGCAACGTGCAAAGTTCGACCCTAAAGCATTCGAAGCTACATTTGTCGGGTATTCTTCAACATCAAATGCGTACCGAGTATACATCAATTCCAACCGAACTATTAAGGAAAGCTATAATGTCACTTTCCACGAAGTGGCAGAAATGGCTGCTGGTCAATCCAGTCCAGGACCCGTGCCTAACCCATTGGTTCCTGCTCAATTCAGTTCAGGACCCGTTCTCAACCCGTTGGCTTCTGAAGACAACATTTCAGAACCCGTAATCACTGGTGTGTTCGCACAAAACCAACAGAAGATGGCAACAACTTTAGATCATTGTCAAACGAAGCAACGAGACTTGCAATAGACGACTTGGATTCTCTCTTCGAACCGGTATATCGGTCATACACGACTACACCTACAATGGATTCTCTATGAATGAGACCGACGTACCAAGTTCATCTCACACCTCTACCCCACCCGATTCAGAATTGCCACAGAACACCGAAGAACCTACAGTGGTCATCGAGGAAGTATCATCAGAGACGATCAATCCAAGTGCAGTATTGGAACTTCCTCAGACAAATAATCAATCCGAGACTATAGGCAATCTAGATCCACAGATGGCTGACGCATCGACTTCAGCCTTGCCTCATGAGCGCAAGTGGACGAAAGGCCACCCGGTTGATCAGATAATTGGCGATCCTTCGGTTGGTGTGAGGACACATCGTCAACACAGTCTTTTCAGTTGCTTCCTGAGCCAAAACGAGCCTACCAAAGTAGCAGACGCACTTCGAGACCCTGATGGAACAATTGCAATGCAAGAGGAAATCAATCAATTCAAACGTCTTCAAGTGTGGACCTTGGTACCCTGTCCACATGGGAAAACAGTGGTCGGAACGAAATGGGTTTTCAAGAATAAGGAAAATGAAGATGGTGAAGTGATCCGAAAAAAAGCAAGGCTAGTTGCTAAGGGATACAATCAACAGGAAGGCATCGACTACGACGAGACTTATGCTCCTGTTGCCCGTATCGAAGCTATTCGCCTCCTGCTGGCTTATGCAGCTCACAAAGACTTCAAAGTCTATCAGATGGATGTTAAAACCGCCTTTCTCAACGGCGTGTTAAAAGAAGAAGTCTACGTCGCTCAGCCGGAAGGTTTCGTCGATCAAAAACAAGCCCCACGTGCTTGGTACGATGTCATGAGTGATTTCCTCGTGAAGTCTGGATTCATACGAGTAACGATAGACACAACCCTCTCCATTAAATGGCATGACAAAAATATGATGGTCGTCCAAGTATACGTCGACGACATCATCTTCGGATCAACAAATCCTCGGCTCTGTAAGAAGTTTGGAGATCTCATGAAGAGCAAATTAGAAATGAGTCACATGGGAGAGATGCAATTTTTCTTAGGCCTTCAAGTAAGGCAGCTCAATGATGGAATTTTTATCAGTCAGACAAAATACATCAAGGATATTCTGAAGAAGTTTCATCAAGACCAGAGCAAGCCTCTCATCCCTCCTACATCACCAAGCTGCAAGTTGGATGCCGATCCCTCTGGTAAATCGGTCGACATCACACTGTATCGCAGTATAATTGGATCTCTTCTCTACCTCACTTCGAGCCGGCCGGATATCATGTTTGCGACCTGCTTATGTGCCCGTTTTCAAGCCGATCCCAAAGAATCCCACATGCTCGCGGTCAAAAGAATTTTACGCTACCTTAAGGGCACCTCTACCCTTGGCCTATGGTATCCAAAGGGTACTAATTTTTTAAACTTATCGGCTACACTGACGTTGACTATGCAGGTTGCCGAATGGACAGGAAAAGCACGTCCGGTAGAGCTCAATTTCTACGCGAAAAGCTGGTTTGCTGGTCATCCAAAAAGCAGAACTGTGTGTCCACTTCGACGGCCGCAACAGAATACGTAGCTGCCGCCAGCTGTTGCTCACAGATGCTGTGGATGAGGACATAGCTTCGCGACTATGGGTACAATCTAAATAATATACACATATATAGTGATAGTCAGAGTGCAATCGCCATTACTTGCAATCCTGTTCATCATTCACGCACAAAACACATAGACATTAGATATCATTTTATCAAAGATCACGTAGAAAAAGGCACGATAGAGATGTACTTTGTGAACACGGATTTCAACTAGCTGACATTTTCACCTAGGCCTTGGATGAGAAACGATTTCAACTCCTTGTCGGAAAATTAGGCATGTTAAATCTTCCGTAATATGTGCATTACCTGATCTTCTGTGCTATCACATGCTCCATTCTATGTGTTTTCTATGCTTATTTGTCCTTATCTTTCATGATAAAAATAATAAACAAAATATAATAATAATAATAATAATAATAATAATAATAAAATATATATATATATATAATATATATTTCTATATATAATATAAAGGGGGTATGACGAAATCCTTTAGGATGCTTTGATCTAAAGTCACTTAGAATTTTACCGCGACATGCGATCGATTTAATTGCTTAAAATTTGTCAGTCTTAGTCGCATTCTTGTGTCTAGAAGGTCATTTGATTGTTCCACTAGACACAAAGTCACTCTACATACATGAGGATTCAAGCCTTGTTCCTTTTTCCTTTCTTTGGATCTACTTTTCGAGTGAGTCACACATAAATTACTTGTCTTACCTAGTGATTCTTGGTGTCATACTCATCTTGCGTTAGATCGTCACGAAATTGATAAGGGAGTTTAGGATATTCCTCATTCGGCCTTATATAAATTCCCCCACGTTAGCCCTTAGACATCCACTTTGAGCCTTCTTCGACGTCATTTTCTTCATTTGAAACCCATTCTCAGCCTTCAACCGAACTCTATACTCGTCGAATGGTTGTTCAAATGAGAAAAGGAGGGGGAGATAACAAAAGAAAAAGTAAGATGATGACGAAAGAAGGCATTGATCAACGCGCAAAAATCAGACCAAAGGAACCGGCCTTCCGACTACCTTGTAGAAAGTGGCATGGTTCCTGCTGTGAACTTCTCCAACGATAATCTCGTAGGCTCGTCAGAACGGCTGGAAGAGGAGCACCATGAAGTGAACTTCTCCAACGATAATCCGGTCTTATATCGGGAAACGAGAAGAGGAGTGCAGCCTCGGGTACGAATTCCATAACCGAGAACTTCTCCAAATTGATAATCTCTGAAACCTCTATAGGGATTAAGAGAAGAGGAGCACGGTATCGGCCCGAGAACCAACAAAAAGAACTTCGCCTACGATAATCTCCTAGAGCCTCATGGAGAAGCGGAGCTTCACCTTGAGCATAACATAAAAAGGGATAGTTCTTAAAAGAAAAAGAGGGAGAAAAGATTGAAAAGAAGAAAGACGCAGGAAAAAAGAAGGAGACGGACGTAGAATTGGAAGACGACGAAGAGATAAACTCACTTTTCTTTAAATTCCTTCCGTCCTAAGTCCTAGGCAAATTATAACCATTACAACCCTTTGATTCCACATAGACGGTCTCTCGCTTAGGTGAAATGAATAAAAATGCCTCGATCACAGGTAAATTGACTTAAAATTGCTTGTGTTGACTTGAGTGATAAAAATATAAAAATCCCAAGATAGCTATAATTGAGAGCAAGAGCGAACCTAGTGAGAGTTGTCGAAATCGACCAGTCTATGAACTTAGGACTTTAGTTTGACGACATGACTTGACGGCATTTTCTTCTTTCAAATGTCTCGTAAAATTTTAGGCGTGACGATTGATCGAAGCAAAATAATCTGACCCCATATTATAATAGTAAAGTAAAATAAAAAAAATTAAATTATTATTATTAATAAATATATATATAGGTAAAGAATATGAAAAATAAAAATATATATATATATATATAATAAATAAATAATAAATAATGAAATCCGCACATTTTGACATGAAATGTATGTTTCATATGCGTTGAATTGAATAAATGCGAATTTTTTTAGTGTATCGCACATTCTAAATGCAATTTTACATTGCATTGGTACTGAATTGTTTAAATGCGATAAGTTTTTCATTGCTTCTACCATCACACAATATTTTAAAGTACATATTTTCGGGGACCATGTATACATGCTTACTTGGTAAATTTGTGTGCTCGTGACTTGAACTGATTTCATATTGTTGGCCCTTATATTACCAAACAAGGATCAAAAGAAGGGTTTGAATGTATTAAACGCGAAGAACACCTTGAGTGTGTGTGTTAGTGTGTGTTTTCTTAATCTAACGTGCAAGGTGGCTTACCTTTCAATTCTTTTGATGAAACCCTAATTAGGGTAATTTGGGCTTTATATACCACAATTGTTTGGTATATTAAAGCCCAATACAAAACTATGACTTAATAACATAAGTCACCCCAAACTACTACAACCCACTAAATAAAACATATTAACCCAAGATTACACAAATCAAAGGATGCTACAAAATATTCCTAACACATATGCTTGCATAATTAGTCATTCTTGTGCATCATTTGAGGGGGAGCAAGTATAAGACTCGTAGATTAGATCAAAATATTTTTGACGTTTTTTCTCTGAGTATTTTAGATCTTTCAAAATTAAGGAGCGAGACGTCGACACTACAAAGAGGGGAGCTAGACACAAGACCAAATATTTCAAAGATAAAATTGCCAAAAATAATTGTTGATTAACTCCATTATTACCATCGAGAAACTGGATACTAGAATTAATTCGCAATCTAAAGTTTCTCGATCGTAAACAGTGTCGGGATCGATTTTGATTAACCGCGAATCGAAAAATTTGAATTTTTCGTTTGCAAATAGTAATGGGCCTGATCCATTAAATTGCAAAATGTCAAATCACAAGTCCGAAAACAAATCAATGCTAGTTAATAAAAGTTTAACTTTTGTCAGTCGAAAAACTTTTTCTCACACAAAACCTAATCGAAAAAAAACTCTCTCTCGCAAAACTTTCTCAGACGATACAAAATCCTTCAAAAACTTTCAATTTTTCACTCCAAATCGTCGGATTAAGGTAGAAATTCGATTCGGTTAACGATTGCGAATGTTATAACTTGATTTGCATTTACATTCTGTAGTTTTTCGCATGATTAGTTAAAATTTTTCGACTGTTCTTCAAAAACTAGTTAAACGTATACTGTTTCACTAAAATTGTGGCATGATTCTTGGATTTTCTGAGTTAAATGCCTGTTTTTTGGATAGATTTGATGTTCTTGATGAAACAGATAGTTTAAATCTTCGGAAAAATCTGCATCTGTGACGTTAAAATGAGTTTAGATGAAACTGAGTTTTGAAGTTTTGAAGCTGTCGAAGAACTTTGTCGATCGCAAATAACCTTAATTGAATTCCAATTCAATTGAGATACTATTTGCGTCGATTTAGTTTTCGATCGCAAAATTTTGACTTAGTCATCACGATAAAAGATTTTAACCGTTACACTTACCATCGAAAATCCAATTAAAACTTTGCGAGCGAAAAACTTATGCACTGAATAGATAATTTAGATGCAAATTCAAATCGAGCGTAAAACTTACTATCGCAAAATTGAATTTTCGATTTAATTTCAATTTGGTCGCAAAAATTTAGCAGCGAAAAAATTAATTTTTCAACTCTTAATTTTTCAATCGTAAAATTCGCCGCTTAGGATCTAATTGATCGGAAAATTTCTCGACGTTTGACTTAGTCTTTCGTTGACTAATTTCTCGATAAAAATATATCGCAGCGAAAAGCTTCTACTTTCAATCGAAAATCACATTCCGCTCGACAAATTTCGAATCGAAAAATTTTATTCAATCGAAGGAAATTTTTCGATAGTAAATTTACGTGAGACGTAATTTCTCGATCGTAAATTTAAACGGAATTTTCCTCGATCGTAAAATTGATCGACTACAGTCACGCTTTCAACTTCAACACTTAGGAAATTTTTCTAAGTCTTTTACACTGTAGCTAACAATAGCGGATAAAATTCTTCGATCGCAAAATTTAGACGAAATTCTTTCAATTGAAATCAATATATTGGAAATCAAATTGCAATTCAATTTTCTCGACCGAAAATTTTCTCGGCATGAACAGTGACTTACTGATTTAATACGTAGCGAAATTTCGAACTATCACGCGACATATATTTCATTCGAAATTAGATTCATGCCATCACGATTTTTGATATTGAACTTACACTATGCATTTGATATGATTTCAATTCAAAATTCATCGAACATGCTATTACTTGCGATATTACTATAGTTTGATGAAATTTATTGATATTTCGACTAAAAATAAAATTGACCTAATAAACTTTTATATATCTTATTTTTCAGATGGATCGCAACCCGAAATACAACCACATCTACGATCACAACCTTTATCTAAAGGTTCAAGATACGAACTTCCAGCTCGATCTGAGCACGTTTGGGTGTCCAGACGAGATCATCGTATCAATCCTACAAGGCCACCCCATCTGGCATGCATTAACGGTCACTGCATCAGTGCCGATGGTCTATCTCCAGCAATTCTGGGGCTGCATACAAGGAGAAGTGGACAATGGAGCCTCCAGATTCGTAACAAGGATAGGGACGCAGCATATCAGCATGGACAAGAACCAGTTCGGCATGGTACTGGACTTACCCCACAGTGATAATTACGACCTGCTCCCATCAGATGCCGAGATGATTCAGGACTTCTTGCACATGGGATACCAACCACCGCTCACGAGATTAGCTCAGGTCCAGAGCAGCGGAATTCCACACCCGTGGAAGACACCATTCGGAATAGTGAATAAATGTTTGTCGCCCAAGCACGCAGGATTCGATAAGGGCAACAACAATATTTTGAGGATCTTCCACGGCATCGCCTTCTCAAGAAACTATGACTACGCTCACCTGATCTGGAACGACCTCGCGGACCAGATTCGGTAGAAGGAGAACCGCCGCTCAAAGAACGTGCCTTATGCTCGGTGGTTCAACGTCATCATCAGGGAGATCATGGCGCTGCACCAGAACATTCCCCAGCTGCCTCCTGGTGGAAACTATCAGCCGCCAAGGCTAAAGTTTTTCCACAACCCACGGATCACGGACCTGGACAAACCATCGATGCCAATTCCACTCAACTTACTCAGGCTCGCCGACCCCGCGGGAGCTGAGTATCAGAGATTCTGCCGGGAACACAACTTAACGGAAGAAATGATTAGAGGGCCCCCGGCAGATCACCATGTGAGCCCTTCCCAACACCAACCAAGCCCTAACGACGCGATGATAGACGTCGTTGCTCAGGAGTTTCAACAGGGGTCCTCTTTGATCGAAGAGCCAATGCCCGATGTGGAAGATACCCTAATCGACGTCGTGGCTACAGATATGGAGCTCGAGGCTCCTGCACTCGAATTACAAGTGGAAGAGCCCGTACATGTTGGCGTGCTCGAAGAAACTTTTGAGGAAGTTCTTCAACAAGAAGCACAGCCCGAAACGGAAATGGGACACACTTCACTTCCACTGGTGACAGATCAGACATTGGAGAACGTCGATCGAGACCTTACTCCTCACACCGCCACCCCGTCTGACACAGAGTCTGACGAGGAAATCAGTCTGATCAGGAGGATTCCCAGAAGACTCAGTATTCAGTTGGAGTCACTCTTTCCAGCAGTCACCACCGCACCAGATACTACGCTGACCACAACGACAAGTGTTGCCGGCACTTCTTCGCTCAATCTTGAGCCGCAACCAACTCACGTGGTGTCTGGTTCGCAGGCGCAACCTGAGCCTACCTTAACACCCATAGAGATGAATCCTCAAGATTCGACTCGAGGATTGGGTGGAAGTCGCATACAGTCACAGCCTCAAGTGATTGTGAGCCAACCCGCAGAGTCGGTGTCTACTCAAGGGTTGCTAACAGGCGACATCAGTCGTCATGGTCCATTCACGGAGGCGTCCGCACCCTTTGTGACGAACGAGCAGTTTCAGGCCGCTCTCTCTGTCGCTGTACAGTCAATGGAAGACAAGATCACGGAGAGAGTACTTCAAGCAATCGAGGCATCCCGAAGAGATACCGGGAAAGCACCTGCCTCTGAAGGCCCTTCGTCACAAATAAACACCACACCTCCACAACCCACACCCACCGACCCTCTAGCCACTTCCTCCATCCTCATCAATCCATACACAATCCCCATCACCGAGATCCACGACATTCTCCTCGCCCGTCTGATAGGCCTTTCCATCCGATCTCCGCAAGGAGAATCCCTCTATAGGTGATTGGTGGACCATCCTGAGCCACCGACTGATACCTGTCGAGGCCAAAGCTCGCACTCACGGCGCAGACATGACGATCCTGACGATCAGGACCCTCATGAGGGGGAGAAGAGGCCGAGGACATCTACATCTGGTCAAGGACAAGGCTCGGACGCTGCACAGACAAGCACTGGAGCTGGCGAAACCCATACTACCCACCAAACCCATACTACTCACCAAACCCAAACTACCCACACCATGCACCGCACCGCCCACATCGATCCACCAACCTTTCACCTCAGGACGCCTCCGCCCAGACCACCGATCTACTCAAGCCCCTTGCTTCCGGAAGAAGAAGCAAGTGCTGCAATGCTTGTAGCTCTGGCAGCTACCCAAGCTACTCCCTCCGTCTCTCCAGACCAACCGGGACCCTCTAGACATGGCGTCAATCCACACGAAGTGTTAGACAAGTACATTTTCGAAGGACAGTGGATGACCCATTCCATGCCCGAGGAGCATCAGAGACACCGGCTTCAGGACGTACGCCACTTCTTTTAACAAGCATCGTTGGACCTCGTGATCATAGAAGACGACGAACTTCAAGAAGGTATAGACTAGCAAAGAGAAATCCCAAGGCTATCGGAGTTTATCGCACAACGAGCGGTTCCCTCTCCAAGGCTAACGCCAGGGACCGTTCGGATCGACATGCCATGGGAGAACATTCAAATAGAAATACCTTTCCTTGAAGAAGTCAAGGAAAACATTTGGAGGTCACCGGATCGAATTAAGAAGCCGGATGAGTTCGAGCTGAGAGGGATCTCTCACTGGGATCAGCAAAAGAGAATGACATATCTGAGGATGCTGACCCAACTAGGACCGGACGTGAGGCTGGGGATCCGGAAGGATCGACTGAAGAGTCACTTCAGGGAACTCTCCCCAATTTGCCAACTCCTTAGTGTCTATTGTGCCAAAGGAGGACTTCCAACACCTCACTACATCATCGAACGAGTGGACAAGACCCGAGAGGAACTGAGCGAGAGCGACCTACCGTACCTCCCCGCTGATGAAGTGTACCATCTTTATCAGCTATACGTGGAGAAGCTGTTAGGTCCTACGATTAAAAACTCTATGATTCTAGGATAGAATTCATAGTAATTCGATCGTTTAGATAAACAATTGAATTCGATCGAAAAACTCAAATGAAGAACAAGAGAGAGAATTCGAGTAGAGTGAGAAAGTTACTGTTGTTTCTCTCTGGAAATCGAATTGCATGCCTTTCGGATCAATTATCAAAACTTTCTCTTTTCAACTCAATTGATTTACAAGTATTTATACAAAACAAACTTGGTATAAATATAAAACTAGTCCTAATCTAAGGACTACTATACAAAACGCCCCTAATTACAAGGACAACAAATGAAATCAAGCACAATTACAAATAGTATTCCACAATCTCCCCCTTTGTGCTTGATTGCGTCTCCGCGCCGTTTGTCCTTGTCGGGCGTAGTATGATCTGCGCAAGCCCAGCGCATGCTCGTAGTTCTTCAAAGTGATCCTAAGCTCTAGTCGCTCCTCGATATCTTCAAGCAATTCCATTAGGAGCGGCTGTTCTCTCACGAACCTGTGGATCCTCAGCATAGTGTCTCTGTTGATTTCTTCCAACCTCTGCTCGATGTTTTTCCTGATGACCTTGAGCGTCCCATCGCAAAACTTATGAATCTCAGTCTTCAGCATCAACCTATTCTTCTTTGCTATTGGATTGTGGTAGGTGATGCCTAGGACTGAGCTGATGCGCACGTGATTGTTGGGAAGCCCTTCGATCTCAGGTCCTTTGTTGAGTGGAGCGGTCATGTTAACCTTCTAAATATTGCTCTCCAGAGCCATCTGAAGGTCGTGTGCGGCATAGTACTTGACCTGGCGCAACATGAACCGGTAGAGCCCTTCGAGGCCTTCTATCTTGATAAAGCCCTGAGGACCTTTGTACTTCTCCGCGTATAGTTGATAAAGTCGATACACTTCATCGGCGGGGAGGTACGGCAGGTCGCTCTCGCTCAGTTCCTCTCGGGTCCTGTCCACTCGTTCGATGATGTAGTGAGGTGTTGGAAGTCCTCCTTTGGCACAGTAGATGCTGAGTGGTTGGCATATTGGGGAGAGACTCTTATAATGGCTCTTGGCTTGTGTCTTAGTCATCCCTAGCCTAACGTCAGGTCCTAGTTTGGTCAGCATCCAGAGGTAGGTCATCCTCTTCTGCTGGTCCCAATGAGAGATCCCTCTAAGCTCGAACTCATTCGGCTTCTTCACTCTGTCTGGAGACATCCAAATATCCTCACGAACTTCTTCGAGGAATGGAATTTCAATTTGAATGTTTTCTCATTGCGTGTCGATCCGGACGGTCCCTGGCGTTAGCCTTGGAGAGGGAACCGCCTGTTGAGCCATTAACTCTGGTAGCCTTGGGATAACTCGCTCGTAGTCTTTACCTTCCTGAAGCTCGTCGTCTTTTATAATTACGAGATCTATGGATGCTTGTTGGAGAAAGCGCCGGACGTCGTGAAGCCGTTGTCTTTGATGCTCCTCAGGCATGGAGTGGGTCATCCACTGTCCTTCGAAGATGTACTTGTCTAGGGCTTCGTGTGGATTGACACCATGTCCAGAGGGTCCCGGTTGGTCGGGGCTTGAGTAGATCAGTGGTGTGGGCGGAGGCGTCCTGAGGTGAAAGGTTGGTGGGTCGATGTGGGCGATGCGGTGCGTGGTGTGGGCGGTTTGGGTGGTTTGTGTTCGGGTATGGTGGGTTTGTGTTTGGGTTGTTTGGATTTGTGTTTGGGTTGTTTGGATTTCACCGGCTCCAGCGCTTCTCTGTGTAGCGCCCGAGCCTTGTCCTTGGCCACTTGTAGATGTCCTTGGCCTCTTCTCCCCCTCATGAGGGTCCTGATCGTCAAGATCGTCATGTCTGCGCCGTGAGTGGGAGCTTTGACTGCAGCTGGTGTCGGTCGGTGGCTCAGGATGATCCACCAATCGCCGATAGAGGGATTCTTCTTGAGGCGATCGGATGGACAGGCCTATCAAACGGGCGAGGAGCATGCCGTGGAGCTCGGTGATTGGGATTGTGTATGGGTTGATGAGGATGGAGGAATTGGCTAGAGGGTCGGTGTGTGTGGGTTGTGGAGGTGTGGGGTTGGTTCGTGACGACGGGCCTTCAAAGGCAGGTGCTTTTCCGGTATCTCTTCGGGATGCCTCGAGTGCTTGGAGTACTTTCTCTGTGATCTTTTCTTTCATTGACTGTACAACGGCAGAGAGAGCGGCCTGGAATTGTTCGTTCTTCACGAAGGGAGTGGACGCCTCCATGGATGGACCAGGACGACAGATGTCGCCTGTTATCAACCCGTGAGTAGACACCGACTCTGTGGGTTGGCCCACAGTCACTTGAGGTTGTGACTGTATGAGACTTCCACCCAATCCTCGAGTCGAATCCTGAGGATTCGTCTCTATGGGTGTTGTTGCAGGCTCGGGTTGCGCCTGCGAACCAGATACTATGTGCATTGGTTGCGGCTCAAGATTGAGCGATGAAGTGCCAGCAACACTTGTCGTTGTGGGCAGCGGAGTATCTGGTGCGACGGTGATGGCCGGGAAGAGAGACTCCAGTTGAATGCTCAGTCTTCTGGGAGTCCTCCTGATCAGACTGATTTCCTCGTCAGACTCTGTGTCAGACGGGGTGGCCGTGTGAGGAGTGAGGTCTCGATAGACGTCCTCCTGTGCCTGATCCGTCACCGGTGGAAGAGAGCTTCGCCCCATTTCCATTTCAGGCTGTGCCTCTTGTTGAAGAACTTCCTCAAAAGTTTCTTCGAGCATGCCTACATCTACGGGCTCTTCCACTTGTAATTCAAAGTCAGGAGCCTCGAGCTCTATCTCCGTAGCCACAACGTCTATCAGCGTATCATCGACGTCGGGCATTGGTTCTTCGACCAATGGTGGTTCCTGAGCTAGCTCCTGAGCGACATCGTCAATTATCGCATCCTCAGGGCTTAGCTGTTGTTGCTGTTGGTGAGGGCTAGCTCCAAGCACTGTCGGAGGCCCTCGAATCATTTCCTCGGTGAGATTTCTGTCCCGACAGTATAGCTTGTAGACGTCTTAGTTGGGGTCCGCGAGACGAAGGAGCTCGAATGGGATCGGCATCGACGGTTGAATCCAGGTCCAGGTCCGTGAGCCGTGGGTAGGGTTGTGGAAGAACTTGAGCCTTGGTGGTTGGTAATTTCCACCAGGAGGCAGAGTAGGGATGGTCTGGTGCAGCGCCATGATCTCCCTGATGATGATGCTGAACCACCGAGCATAAGGCACGTTCTTCGATCGCCGGTTTTCCTTTTGCCGAATCTGGTCCGCGAGGTCGTTCCAGATCAGCTGAGTGTAGTCGTAATTTCTTACGAAGGTGATGCCATGGAAGATCCTGAAATTGTTGTTGTTGCCCTTATCAAATCCTTCGTGCTTGGGCGATAGGCACTTATTCACTATTCCGAATAGTGTCTTCCACGGATGTGGGATTCCGCTGCTCTGGACCTGAGCTAATCTTGTGAGCGGCGGTTGGTATCCCATGTGCAAAAAGTCTTGAATCATCTCGGCCTCGGATGGGAGCGGGTCGTAGTTAGTGCTATGGGCAAGTCCAGTAACATGCCGAACTGGTTCTTGTCCATGCTGATGTGCCGCGTCCCGATCCTTGTTGAGAACCGGAAAGCTCCATTGTCCACTTCTCCTTGTATACAGCCCCAAAACTGCTGGAGATATACCATCGGCACTGATGCGGTGGCCGTTAAGGCATGCCAGATGGGGTGACCTCTCAGGATAGATACAATAATCTCGTCCGGGCATCGAAAAGTGCTCAGATCGAGCTGAAAGTTTGTATCCTGAACCTTCAGATACAGGTTGTGGTCGTATATGTGATTGTATCTTGGATAGCGATCCATCTGAAAAAGTAAGATATATTAAAGTTTATTAGTTCAAGTTTATCTTTAGTCGAAGTATGAAAAAATGTCATCAAACTATAGTAATATAGCAAATAATAGCATGTTTGATGAATTTTGAATTGAAATCAAATGAAATGTATAGTGTATGTTCAAATTCAAAAATCGTGATGGCATTATTGTAATTTCGAATAAAATATTTGTCGCGTGAAAAATCGTTCGAAATTTTGCTAACTGTTAAATCGTGAAAAAGGACACTGTTCATGCCGAGAGAATTTTCGCTCGATAAAATTGATTTTGAAAATGATTTCCTATGCATTGATTTCAATTGTAATGACTCAGTTCGATTTTTCGATCGAGAAATTTTATTTGCGATTTTCGCTACAGAGTAAAAGAAATAGAGAAAAATTTTCTAAGTGTTGACGTTGAAATCTAGACTGTAGTCGATCAATTTTACGGTCGAGAAAAATTCCGTGTTAATTTATGATCGAGAAATTATTTCTCAGGTAAATTTACTATCGAGAAATTTTCCTCAATTGAATAAAATTTTTCGATTGGAAATTTGTCGAGCGAAATGTGATTTTCGATCCTAAATAAAAATTGTCGCTTCAATATTTTTCGATCGAGAAATTGGTCAACGAAAGACTAAGTCACTCCGTCGAGAAATTTTATGATCGAAAAATTAAGTATTGAAAAATTTTTGCGACCAAATTGAAATTAAATCGAAAATTCTATTTTGCGATAGTAAGTTTTGCGCTAGATAAAGTTTGCATCTTAAATTGTCTAGTCAGTGCATAAGTTTTTCGCTCGCTGAAAATTAAAATTGGATTTCTCGATGGTAAGTGTAACGGTTAAAATCTTTTATCGTGATGACTAAGTCAAAATTTTGCGATCGAAAACTAAATCGACACAAATAGGTTCTCAATTCAATTAAGTCTATTTGCGATCGACAAAGTTCTTCGACAGCTTCAAAACTTCAAAGTACCCAGTTTCATCGAAACTCATTTTATCATCACAGATGGAAATTTTCCAACGATTTACGCTATCTGTTTCATCAAAAACCTCGAATCTGTCTAAATAACAGGCATTTAACTCATAAAATACAAGAAGCATGCCTAGATTTAGTGAAACAGTATACGTTTAAATGGTTTTTGAAGAACAGTCGAAAAATCTTAACTAAATATGCGAAAAACTACAGAATGGAAATGCAAATCAAGTTACAACATTCGCAATCGTTAACCGAATCGAATTTCTACCTTAATCAGACGATTTGAAGTGAAAAATTGAAAGATTTTTGAAGGATTGTGTATCGTCTGAGAAAGTTTTGCGAGAGAGAATTTTTTCTATCGATTAGGTTTTGCGTGAGAAAAGGTTTTTCGACTGACAAAAGTTAACTTTTATTAACTAGCATTAATTCAATGTTGGGTTTGCGATTGGACGTTTTGCGATTAAATGGATCAGGCCCATTACTATTTGCGTTCGAGAAATTTCTGAAATCGAAAATTGCTCTCAATTCAAATTTTTCGATCGCAAATATCGCGGCCAATCAAAATTGTTCCCAACACTGTTTACGATCGAGAAACTTATGATCGCGAATTAAGTCTTCTATCTAGTTTCTCGATAGTAAGTACTTCTAAAATTTTCAGACCCTAATTCAAAATAAAACCTTTTGTAAGTCTCCCCCTTAGTAATTAAAATAAATGCAATTAACTCCATGTATTTTCCGTGTAGTAACGTCTAGCTCCCATGGCAGAAATTTAAAAATCTGTACCACTCAGAGATAAGCGTTAGTAATGGTGGAGTTAATCAACAATTATTTTTGGCAAATTTATCTGTGAAATATTTGGTCTTCTCCCTTCTTTGTAGTGTCGACGTCTTGCTACTTAATTTTGAAAGATCTGAAATACTCAGAGAAAAACGTCAAAAATATTTGGAGCTAAGCTACAAGTCTTATACTTGCTCCCCCTCAAATGATGCACACGAATATATTAATTATGGAACATTTGAAATCAATTCAAGTCACGAACACACAAATTTACCAAGTAAGCATGTGTACATGGTCCCCGAAAACATGTACTTTAAAATATTGTGTGAGGGTAGAAGCAATGACAAATTTATCGCATTTAGACAATTCAGCACCAATGCAATCTAAAATTGCATTTAGAATGTGCGATACACTTAAAGAAATTCGCATTTATTCAATTCAACACATATGAAACAACATAATATTTCATGTCAGGATGTGCATTATTTTTATTTATTATTTATTTCTTAGTATATATATATATGTATATAAATATATATATATATATATATATATTTTTATGGGATGGGGTCAGATTATTTTGCTTCGATCAATCGTCATGGCTAAAATTTTACGAGACATTTGAAAGAAGAAAATGCCGTCAAGTCATGTCATCAAACTTAACGTCCTAACTTCATAGACTGGTCCATGTCGACAACTCTCACCAGGTTTGCTCTTGCTCTCAATTAGCTATCTTGGGATTTTAATGTTTTATCACTCAAGTCAACACAAGCAATTTTATGTCAATTTACCTGTGATCGAGGCATTTTTAATCATTTCACCTAAGCGAGAGACCGTCTATGTGGAATCAAAGGGTTGTAAAGGTTATAATTTTGCTAGGACTTAGAACGGAAGGAATTTAAAGGAAAATGAGCTTATCTCTTCACCGTCTTCCAATCCTACGTCCGTCTCCTTTTTTCCTGCGTCTTTCTTCTTTTCAATCTCTTCTCCCTCTTTTTCTTTTAGGAACTATCCCTTTTTATGTTATGCTCAAGCTGAAGCTCCGCTCCTCCATGAGGCTCTAGGAGATTATCGTAGGCGAAGTTCTTCTTGTTGGTTCTCGGGCCGATACTGAGCTCCTCTTCTCTTAATCCCTATTGAGGTTTCAGAGATTATATATTTGGAGAAGTTCTCGGTTATGGAATTCGTACCGGAGGCTGCACTCCTCTTCTCGTTTCCCGATATAAGACCGGATTATCGTTGGAGAAGTTCACTTCGTGGTGCTCCACTTCCAGCCGTTCTGACGAGCGTACGGGATTATCGATGGAGAAGTTCACAGCAGGATCCCATGCCACTTTCTACAAGGTAGTCGGAAGGCCGGTTCCTTTGGTCTGTTTGTTGCGCGTTGAGCAATGCCTTCTTTTGTCATCATCTTACTTTTTCTTTCGTTATCTCCCCCTCCTTTTCTCGTTTGAACAACCATTCGAAGAGTATAGAGTTTGGTTGAAGGCTAAGAACGGGTTTCAAATGAAGAAAAGGACATCGAAGAAGGCTCAAAGTGGATTGACTAAGGGCTAACGTGGGGAAATTTATATAAGGCCGAATTAGGAATATCCTAAACTCCCTTATCATTTTCCTAACGATCTAACGCAAGATGAGTATGAAGCCAAGTATTACTAGTTAAGACAAGCAATTGATGTGTGACTCACTCGAGAAATAGATCCGAAGAAAGAAAAATAGAACAAGGCTTGAATCCTCACATTTCTAGTGGCTTTGTGTCTAGTGGAGCAACCTAATGACCTTTAGACACAAGAATGCGACTTAGACTGACAAAATTAAGCAATTAAAACAATCGCATGTCGGGGTAAAATTCTAAGTGACTTTAGATCAAAGCATCCTAAAGGATTTCGTCATACCCCTTTATTTTACATATAGAAATATATATATTATTATTATTTTTATAATTATTATTATCACGCAAGATAAGAACAAATAAGCATAGAAAACACATAGAATAGAGCATGTGATAGCAAAGAAGATCAGGTAATGCACATATTACGGAAGATTCAACATGCCTAATTTTCCGACAAGGAATAGAAATCGTTTCTCATCCAATGCTTTGGTGAAAATGTTGGCTAGTTGAAACTCCGTGTTCACAAAGTACATCTCTATCGTGCCTTTTTCTACGTGATCTTTGATAAAATGATATCTAATGTCTATGTGTTTTGTGCGTGAATGATGAACAGGATTGCAAGTAATGGCGATTGCACTCTGACTATCACTATATATGGGTATATTATTCAGATTGTACCCATAGTCGCGAAGCTGTGTCCGCATCCACAACATCTGTGAGCAACAGCTGGCAGCAGCTACGTATTCTGCTTCAGCCGTCGAAGTTGACACACAGTTCTGCTTTTTGGATGACCAGCAAACCAGCTTTTCGCCTAAAAATTGAGCGCCACCGGACGTGCTTTTCCTGTCCATTCGGCAACCTGCATAGTCAGCGTCAGTGTAGTCGATAAGTTTAAAATTCGTACCCTTTGGATACCATAGGCCAAGGGTAGAGGTGCCCTTAAGGTAGCGTAGAATTCTTTTGACCGGGAGCATATGGGATTCTTTGGGATCGGCTTGAAAACGGGCACACAAGCATGTGGCAAACATGATGTCCGGCCGGCTCGAAGTAAGGTAGAGAAGAGATCCAATGATACTGCGATACAGTGTGATGTCGACCGACTTGCCAGAGGGATCGGCATCCAACTTGCAGCTTGGTGACACAGGAGTGCCGAGAGGCTTGCTCTGGTCTTGATGAAACTTCTTCAGAATATCCTTGATGTATTTTGTCTGACTGATGAAAATTCCATCATCGAGCTGCCTAACTTGGAGTCCTAGGAAAAACTGCATCTCTCCCATGTGACTCATCTCGAATTTGCTCTTCATGAGATCTCCAAACTTCTTGCAGAGCCGAGGATTTGTTGATCCGAAGATGATGTCGTCGACGTATACTTGGACGACCATCAGATCTTTGTCATGCCATTTAATGAAGAGGGTTGTGTCTATCGTTCCTCGTATGAATCCAGACTTCACGAGGAAATCACTCAAGACATCGTACCAAGCACGAGGGGCTTGTTTTACTCCATAGAGAGCTTGTCCAAGCGATAGACATGATCGGGATGTTCTTGATCAACGAAACCTTTCGGCTGAGCGACGTAGACTTCTTCTTTTAACACGCCGTTGAGAAAGGCGGTTTTAACATCCATCTGATAGACTTTGAAGTCTTTGTGAGCCGCATAAGCCAGCAGGAGGCGGGTAGCTTCGGTATGAGCTACAGGAGCATAAGTCTCGCCGTAGTCGATGCCTTCCTGTTGATTGTATCCCTTAGCAACTAGCCTTGCTTTGTTCCGGATCACTTCACCATCTTCATTTTTCTTATTCTCGAAAATCCATTTAGTTCCGACCACTGTTTTCCCATGTGGACAGGGTACCAAGGTCCGCACTTGAAGACGTTCGAATTGATTGATTTCCTCTTGCATTGCAATTGTCCAATCCGGGTCTCGAAGTGCGTTTGCTACTTTGGTAGTCTCGTTTTGGCTCAGGAAGCAACTGAAAAGACTGTGTTGACGACGTGTCCTTACACCAACCGAAGGATCGCCAATTATCTGATCAACCGAGTGACATCTCGTCCACTTGCGCTCATGAGGCAAGGCTGAAGTCGATGCGTCAGCCATCTGTGGATCTAGATCTCCTATAGTCTCCGATTGATCATTTGCCTGAGGAAGTTCCAATACTGCACTTGGATTGATCGTCTCTGATGATACTTCTTCGATGACCACTGTAGGTTATTCGGTGTTCTGTGGCAATTCAGAATCGGGTGGGGTAGAGGTGTGAAATGAACTTGGTACGTCGGTCTCGTTTGGTAGATAATTCATTGTTAGAGTAGGCGCGTATGACCGATATACCGGTTCGAAGAGAGAATCCAAGTCGTCTATTGCAAGTCTCCTTGCTTCGTCTGACACTGATCCTGAAGTTGTTGCCATCTTCTGTTGGTTTTGTGCCAACACACCAGTGATTACGGGTTCTGAAATTTTGTCTTCAGAAGGCAACGGATAGGCACGGGTCCTGGACTGAATTGACCAGAAGCCATCGGGTTAGGCACGGGTCCTGAACTGAAGTGTGCAGGAGCCAGGTCTGCCACTTCGTGGAAAGTGACATTATAGCTTTCCTTAATTGTTCGGTTGGACTTGATGTATACTCGGTACGATTTTGATGTTGAAGAATACCCGAAAAATGTAGCTTCGAATGCTTTAGGGTCGAACTTTGCACGTTGCTCTCGGTCGTTCGCCACAAAGCACTTGCACCCGAAGACTTTAAGGAAAGAGATGTTGGGCACTCTATTATTCACAATCTCGTACGGAGTCTTGTTGAATCGTTTGTGAACCACCGTCCTGTTTTGAGTAAAACAAGCAGTAGTGACTGCTTCAGCCCATAGAAACTATTGAAGTTTAGATTGAATCAGCATCGTACGAGCGGCTTCCACTAGTGTTCGATTTTTCCTTCAACGACCCCGTTTTGTTGAGGTGTTTTGGCGGCTGAAAATTGTTGACTTATTCCAAGTTTCTGATGAGAGGCTCGCTTCATTTTTCCTAATTGACATGCCGAACAGTGATGCCCTTTTGTAGTTGTATAGTTGGAAGACCGTGAACCAACTTTTTCGTAGAAAGACGTTGGAGAGCTTTCATATTCAGATGAGATAGTCGTTGATGCCATAAGCTGTTCCTCTGTAAATCAGTCTGAGAAATGAGGCATACAGCTGTCGAGGGCCGCACAGATGTCAGGTTGATCGTGTAAAGATTGGATCTCCGAAGTCCTTGAAGGGGTTATGTGTCATGACTATCCAAAATTCTGCACTGGTCAGCATGGAAGACCACCTGGAAGCCTTTGTCACAGAATTGGCCTATGCTGAACAAGTTATGGCGGAGGCCTTCGACGTACGAGACATCTTTGATGGTCAGATTTTTCAGAGTGATATCCCCAAGTCCTTGAATCGGGGCTGAATCGTTGTTCCCAAATCTGACTTTGCCGTTTGGTCGGTCTTTGTAGTTGCTCAGCAGCTCTTGACTACCAGCCATGTGTGTGGAGCAACCAGAGTCGAGGTACCACATATGATGGACCTGCAAAAACAATTTAGAGAGCTTTAGGTACCCACTTAAACATGGGTCCTCTCGGATTAGCAGATTTAGTTTTGGGTTCAGATATGACTCCTAAATCTATTTTTGGAAGAGTCTTAATAACCCATTGCACTTTTGAAAAAGTGGGTTTGGGTTTTGCCTCTATAGAAGACTTGGCTCTTTTGGCTTTTGTCGTCCTAGGCGGAGATTTAGGAACCCATTTGGGTTGAACCTTACAGGGAAGGTTAATTTCAGCACGTACAAATGCTTTGGAGGGTTTGACTGAGGAAAAGATCTATTCTTGTGATAGTCTCCTAAGGTGCTTGGGGGATTTAATTTCTACGGGATACCTTAGGTGAGCACATTCATGTATAGCGCCATAAGCTTTCTTTATGGCTGGACCTTGTTTCCTACGAGTCTTCCTTGTGGCATTTGTTCAGAATTATTAATTTTTGACGTAGAGCCTATTTCGAAGTTGGTGCTTCTAAAAGTGATCGGCTGAAGTGAATAAGTGGAAGCAATTATCTTAAAAGTGGAAATGGCTCTTTTATTTCTACGAGTGTCTTTTATTGTAACAGAAGGATTAGCATGCTCAGAAACATTAAAATCTAATGGCTCCTTCTTTATCTTAGGGCTAGACACTCTCGCCTTTGTTTTTAGTGCTGACGATACGCTCCTTGTAGACGTAGGTAAAGTGAAATTAGTCATAGCACTTTTAACAAAATTATTATTACAATATTTATCTTACAAAGGTGATTTTTCATTTTTCACGCTGTTTGTAAGAGCGTGAGAGGTAGCTTGGGAGGACGAGGAAGCCTTGAGATTCCATCTCCTTAAAGAATTTTTTCTTTTCAGCTTCGAAATTCTCTCGTTCTTTTTCTAACTTAGCCTGTGACTCCTATGATAGGAGGTTTGTAGAGAGAATTTTTATAATTAATGGCTTTAACTTCCTCGTGGTGTGTTTGAGAATCAGGAGGTAGAATTTGAACTAAATTGCAGACAGGTGTTAGAGTTTCTTTCCTATTTTTGTCCCTTTCATTTAGTTCTTTGTAGTCAAAGGGGATTTCTGGACCATGTGGACCTTGTCTAATGGACGAATCGAAAGTATTTGCATAAGACGATTCAGTAAAATTTCTAAGAGAGGTTATTCCTAAGCGCATGTGTTTAACATCATATATTTCTTTCTTTTGTAAAACACACGGGCTAGTGAAACCTATGCCTTCTATAGGATTATAGAACTCTATATCCTTGGGCTTGTTCAAAATATCGCCTGTTCGGACTGTCCCCTACGCGTAACTATATCGTCTAATTTCTTTACTTTGGCATATGGTTTCTTGCGTTCCTCACCTAGCAGAGCATAATTATTTTCCACGGTTAGTTTCGCGGCTTGACAGGCATCGAAATCCTTACTAAGCTCACTAATCTTGGCATTCGAAGTTTCTAATTGAGCTTCTAAGTTAGTGATCTTAGAGGTAGCTTCGGTTATCCTACAGTTTAAAATGGCTTTCTCGTTGAGATTTCTAACCAAGCAATTCTAGTTATTTGCTAGCCTATCTTCTAATTCCTTAATCTTTTCGCTCAGTTGTCCTAGTTGAGGTTGACTAGTCTCTCTAGAATGGAGGCTCTTGGTAAGTTCATCTATTTTTGCACTAGAGCTCCTAAGTTCTTGTTCGAGACTATCTACTCCTGAGCTCTCTCAAGTTCGTTCTCTACTTCCTTTATACTTTTCTGCTCACGTTTCATGTTAGCAATTGCTTTTGATATGATTCTAACATGGTCAATAATGTGGAAGGAGTGTCTACCTCATTTGAAGACGTTGCGTTGTCGTCGTCCGTACGAGTGGATGTTTCGGCGTCCAATTCGTTGTCGAGACGGGCCATGAGAGCTAAGTTCTCTTCTTCGGAGCTCGACGTGTCCTCGAGCCATTGGTCCTGTTCAGCCATGAGAGCTACTCCGGCTTCCTTCTGTTTTGTCAATTGAAGCTTCTTGGAGGAGTAGTTGGCATCTCTTTTCTTCTGTTTTGCCACAATTAAAACATTTGTTAGTCTCTTTGGGATTCTTGATTTCGGAACTCTCCGGAGCACGTTCTTTGGTCTTTGAGCTTGTAGTCCGAAGTCTATTGGCTGAGGTTGAAGACTTCTTCTTGAAGTACTTCTTGCTCATCATTTGTCCAATGAGAGCTAGCTGTTTTCCAAGGGCTTTCATGTTTGGCTCGATGTCGGAGTCCGATTCCTCTTCCGAATCTGATGATGAAGGTGGCCTAACGATCTTATCCTTTCTTGATCTTGTGCTCCTCTTCTCCGAGACTAAGGCAACCGTGTCATCGATTTGTTTGCCTTTCTGCTCTTTGGTGATCTCGCGGATATCTTGCTCATGCTGAGCGAGATTGTCGAACACGGCATGGACATCCAACTCCTCTAGATCTTTTTTTGTCGTATTTGAGTGGATATTTTCTTCCATTCCGTGGGCAGAGAAGATAGAAATCTTATGTTTGTCTCCATGTTTGTCTTCGTTATTTCTATCTTCCTCATCTCATTGAGAAGATTGAGGTATCGTTGGTAGATCTCGTTTAGACTCTCCTCCGGCTTTGCTTTGAATGAGTCATAAGCGGTGAGAATGTTTGCCTTCTTGGCCTTTATGCCAACTTCCGTTCTTTGCATCATCCTATGCAGTTCATCCCACATCCCTTTGGCCGATGTAAGGCTGTCGATTTGTCTTTCCTCCAGAGAGTATTCTCTAGGCTCCTTTAGTCGCCTAGAAGCTGGAATTGCTAGAGTAGCTGTTTCGTCTCCGGGTACATGGACCCAGAACTGTGCCGGTCCCTCTTCAGGGACTTCGGTAGATTTTCGGCTTGATCCTTTAGAGCAATGAAATTCAGAAAGCGGCTTCTCCAAACTGTGTATTCGCCTCTTTGCAAGATCGGCGGACGGTTGTCATTTCCGAGTGAGTATGCATCCATGTTTGTATTGTAGTCGAGTTGTTGAAGGATCTTCGTTAATTGTTTTGAAGGTTGAAGATGATGTAATGTGCTTCACAAGTGAAGAAATTCGTTAGTAGCGTTTGATTCGAAAATTAGATCGAGAATTATTTTTGATTCAATCTTTAAAGTTTGATCGAAATTAATTCCGTTGGGATAGAATGTACTGGGTACTGTTCTCGTGCGAGAAATTTTGTCAGCGGAAAATTTTACGAGCGAGATAAATTGCTCAAAATCATTCGGTCGAGAAAAATTTCTTGATCGTGAATTTATTTCGATCGTAAAGAAACAGTACGTTAGTAAGTTTCTCGACAAGTCAAAATAAATCTGTTGACTAGAAAAGTTTCTCGCGTATAAATGATTTCGGCTGGTCAAACGTTTAAAGGTTTGACTGAAAAAGTTTTTCGAGTGAAAGTTTTTACGTATGCAAAGTCAAAATAAGTCTTCCTCGAAAACATTTTTCGCTGTATAATGCCCGAGAAGTTTTCTTAACTAAAATCGTTTCTACTGATGACGATTCTAGCGCTGACTACGTATTCTGACCAAGAAAAATTCTCGCGCTAGGTTTATCGATCGAGAAACTAATCCGATCGCAAAACTTAGCGAGAAAAATTTGAGCAATCGAGAAAAATTAACAGAATACGATTAACATTAATTCGAGCAAAAACAAAGAATCAGATAGTGAAATTTGAGGCGATTGCTCGCAATTAAGTTCTAATCACGCACGAACAAGCAATTAAACACGTTATGAAGCAAAATATATCGAATTTGATCAAAATCAGAACGTGTTCTTCATGTTCTTCGCAAACAGTAACACGCAGAGGCAATTCAATCCTAGAAATCAAAGTTTAAAACGCTACAGAACTGATGGCAATGATGATCTATCACTTAAACAAGCACAGAAACACCAAATTCAAGTCAATTAAGCACAGAATTAAGCTATGGATCGAAAACAGATTTCGCGCCAAACTGTTCTTCGATGAACAATGAACAGAATTAAATTTTCGATCCAATTCTAACAATTTTCGATCCAAAACAGAACGAATCTGCTCTGATACCAATTGTTAGGTCCTACGATTAACAACTCTATGATCCTAGGCTAGAATTCGTAGTAATTCGATCGTTTAGATAAACAATTGAATACGATCGAAAAACTCAAATGAAGAACAAGAGAGAGAATTCGAGTAGAGTGAGAAAGTTACTGTTGTTTCTCTCTCTATAAATCGAATTGCAAGCCTTTCGGATCAATTCTCAAAACTTTCTCTTTTCAGCTCAATTGATTTACAAGTATTTATACCAAACAAACTTGGTAAATATCAAACTAGTCCTAATCTAAAGACTACTATACAAAACGCCCCTAATTACAAGGACAACTAATGAATTACAAATAGTATTCTACAGTAACTACCGAACTCTTGGGTTCCTCCCTGAATTACAAATAGTTAATTATCGAGCAGAGGTTGGAAGAAATCAATCGAGACACTGTGATGAGGATCCATAGGTTCGTGAGAGAACAGCTGCTCCTAATGGAATTGCTTGAAGATATCGAGGAGCGACTGGAGCTAAGGATCACGCTGAGGAACTTCGAGCATGCGCTGGGCTGGCGAAGATCTTATTATGCCCGACGAGGACAAACGGCGCGGAGACGCAATCAAGCACAAAGGGGGAGATTGTAGAATACCATTTGTAATTGTGCTTGATTTCATTAGTTGTCTTTGTAATTAGGGGCGTTTTGTATAGTAGTCCTTAGATTAGGACTAGTTTGATATTTATACCAAGTTTGTTTGGTATAAATGCATGTAAATCAATTGAGCTTAATAGAGAAAGTTTAGAGAATTATTCCGAAAGGCTTGCAACTCGATTTCTAGAGAGAGAAACAATAATAATTTTCTCACTCTAATTGAATTCTCTCTCGTGTTTTTAACTTGAGTTTTTCGATCGAATTCAATTGATTATCTAAACGATCGAATTACTATGGATTCTAGCTTAAGATCATAGAGTTGTTAATCTGAGGACCTAACAATATTCTAGATTTGCCTTTCGGTATAACCGTCTAAATTCCATTCGTAAATACTTCTACCACTATACGAATTATTGAGCATAAATTCTTGTTCTTCAAACAAGATATCTTGAGGAGTAGGCCTAGGGTAATAATATTTACTTTGAGTTGGCCTATCTGCATATTTTATATGATTTAATTTATTAATTTCTTCATTAAATGTGTTTTGAATATCCTAAATATTATCAGAATTTTCGAGTCGATGTTCAAATTCTTCACTTAGAGTATTAAGCTTCAGATCCTTAAGTTTCTCTTCAAGCATTTCAATATGAGAAATCGATTTTAATTTAAAATCAATAATTTCAGGAGGAGGCTAAATGCTTGGAGAGACAATATCGACTTTTTCAATTTTAGCTTTATCTTTTAAAAGATAATTCTTTATTTCTTTTACTGAAGACAAAATTTCTTCAATATTTTTCTTTAATAAAGAAATTTGTTCTCCTAACACAATAACATACATATTTGTATAATTTGGTTGTTTTAAAAGACAATTAATATGACTTATAGTCATTGTAAGTGTATCGTTCTCAAATAATTTTTGAAAAGCATTAAAATATCTAATTTCATTTTCTTTTTCCATTTGGAAACTAGTTTGAGGAGGGTATACTGAATTTAAATTTTTCCCCGTTGAAAGTTTATAATTTCTTTCAAGAACCGAAACCATGTTTTTAAAATATTTTTCCAAAAACCAAGGAATAAAAGGTAACATTTCATTTCGTTTTGACAAATTATTATAAAATTCATCTTGGAAAATAATTTTATCTTCTTCATTAAAACTTCCGAAAAACCATTTTCGGAAAAGTTCCCATTTGGGTAAATTAAATTATTGATTAATTTTCTTTCTTGCCGGAGATCCCGGACTAAAATCAATTTTGGGTTTCAAATCCATTAAACATGCAAATCCATTTCTGGCTCGGTTATTTCCTCGTCTTGCTTTTTAAAAACTTCATGAAAAATATTATCGGAATTAATTCTTAATTCTTCAACTTTATTTTGAAGATAGTCGCTAGAGGTTGATTCTCTAATTTGAGAGGTCGAAGCTCTATCAATTATCCAGTTTTCTGGAAATTGTATTTCTTCCCATTTTATAGACCTTCTAGTTGTAATATTAGATCTACTAAAATTGGTTTCTATTAAGATAGTTTCGTTGATGGGTTTATCAACGATTTTGCACTGTGGATTAAGCGTGTGTAAAGGCTTATAATAAATTCTATAACAGATACATATTACTTCCGATCCGGGAGCGTAATTATATTCGTGATTTTTGACATTTAATGTCAAAGCATCCAAAATATTGACATCAGTCAATGATAATTGGAGATTTGGGTAAACATCAAAATATACTGGTCCATGTGCCAAACTAGACTGAATTATTCCCATATTTGTTTCAAGTTGAGATTTCTTCCCTCTATAAGAGCTGCTATAAAACTCGTAACCTTCTAGAGTCAAAGGCTTAAAGGCTACATGTACTAACCTAATATGAATCAACTTATGGCTTATTCTATATTGTTCTAAGTTTCTATTACTTAGAGTTAGGTCCTACGATTAACAACTCTACGATCCTAGGCTAGAATTCATAGTAATTCGATCGTTATGATAAGCAATTGAATTCGATCGAAAAACTCAAATGAAGAACAAGAGAGAGAATTCGAGTAGAGTGATAAAGTTACTGTTGTTTCTCTCTCTAGAAATCGAATTGCAAGCCTTTCGGATCAATTCTAAAAAACTTTCTCTATTCAGCTCAATTGATTTACATGTATTTATACCAAACAAACTTGGTATAAATATCAAACTAGTCCTAATCTAAGGACTACTATACAAAACGCCCCTAATTACAAGGACAACTAATGAAATCAAGCACAATTACAAATAGCATTCTACAATCTCCCCCTTTGTGCTTGATTGCGTCTCCGTGCCGTTTGTCCTCGTCGGGCGTAATATGATCTGCGCAAGCCCAGCGCATGCCCGTAGTTCCTCAACGTGATCCTAAGCTCCAGTCGCTCCTCGATATCTCAGCGTGATCCTAAGCTCCAGTCGCTCCTCGATATCTTCAAGCAATTCCATTAGGAGCGGCTGTTCTCTGACGAACCTATGGATCCTCAGCATAGCGTCTCTGTTGATTTCTTCCAACCTCTGCTCGATTTTTTCCTGACGACCTTGAGCGTCCCATCGCAAAACTTATGAATCAGTCTTCAGCATCAACCTATTCTTTTTTGTTATTGTATTGTGGTAGGTAAAGCCTAGGACTGAGCTGATATGCACGTGATTGTTGGGAAGCCCTTCGATCTCAAGTTCGTTGTTGAGTGGAGCGGTCATGTTGACCTTCTTCATATTGCTCTCCAGAGCCATCTGAAGGTCGTGTGCGGCATAAACTTGACCTGGTGCAACATGAACAGGTAGAGCCCTTCGAGGCCTTCTGTCTTGATGAAGCCCTGAGGACCTTTGTACTTCTCCACATATAGCTGATAAAGACGGTACTCTTCATCGGCGGGGAGGTACGGCAGGTCGCTCTCGCTCAGTTCCTCTCGGGTTCTGTCCACTCGTTCGATGATGTAGTGAGGTGTTGGAAGTCCTCCTTTGGCACAGTATATGCTGAGTAGTTGGCTTATTGGGGAGAGACTCTTATAATGGCTCTTGGCTTGTGTCTTAGTCATCCCCAGCCTAACATCAGGTCCTAGTTTGGTCAGCATCCAAAGGTAGGTCATCCTCTTCTACTGATCCCAATGAGAGATCCCTCTAAGCTCGAACTCGTTCGGCTTCTTCACTCTGTCCGGAGACCTCCAAATATTCTCACGAACTTCTTCGAGGAAGGAAATTTCTATTTGAATGTTTTCGCATTGCGTGTCGATCCGGACGGTCCCTGGCGTTAGCCTTGGAGAGGGAACCGCCTGTTGAGCGATTAACTCTGGTAGCCATGGGATAACTCGCTTGTAGTCTTCACCTTCCTGAAGCTCGTCGTCTTCTATGATTACGAGATCTATAGACGCTTGTTGTAGAAAGCGCCGAACGTCGTGAAGTCGTTGTCTTTGATGCTCCTCGAGAATGGAGTGGGTCATCCACTGTCCTTCGAAGATGTACTTGTCTAGGGCCTCGTGTGGATTGACGCCATGTCCAGATGGTCCCGGTTGGTCTGGAGCGACTGAGGGAGTGGCTTGGGTAGCTGCTAGAGCTACAAGCATCGCAGCAGTTGCTTCTTCGTCCGGAAGCAAGGGGCTTGAGTAGATCGGTGGGGTGGACGAAGGCGTCCTCAGGTGAAAGGTTGGTGGGTCGTTGTGGGCGTGCGGTGCGTGGTGTGGGTAGTTTGGGCTTGGTGGGTGGTTTGTGTTTGGGTATGGTGGGTTTGTGTTTGGATTGTTTGGGTTTCACCAGCTCCAGCGCTTGTCTGCGTAGCGCCCGAGCCTTGTCCTTGGCCACTTGTTGATGTCCTTGGCCTCTTCTCCCCCTCATGAGGGTCCTGATCGTCAGGATGGTCTGGGCCGTGAGTGGGAGCTTTGGCCTCGGCAGGTGTCAGTCGGTGGCTCAGGATGGTCCACCAATCGCCTATAGATGGATTCTTCTTACGGCGATCGGATGGAAAGGCCTATTAGACGGGCGAGGAGAATGTCATGGAGCTCGGTGATAGGGATTGTGTATGGGTTGATGAGGATGGAGGAAGTGGCTAGAGGGTCGGTGGGTGTGGGTTGTGGAGGTGTGGGGTTGGTTCGTGACGAAGGGCCTTCAGAGGCAGGTGCTTTCTCGGTATCTCTTCGGGATGCCTCGAGTGCTTGGAGTACTCTCTCTGTGATCTTTTTTTCCATTGACTGTACAGCGGCAGAGAGCGGCCTGAAACTGTTCGGTCGTCACGAAGGGTGCGGACGCCTCCTGAGATGGACCAGGACGATTGATGTCGCCTGTTATCAACCCTTGAGTAGACACCGGCTCTGTGGGCTGGCTCACAGTCACTTGAGGTTGTGACTGTATGAGACTTCCACCCAATCCTCGAGTCGAATCCTGAGGATTCGTCTCTATGGGTGTTAGGGCAGGCTCAGGATGTGCCTGCGAACCAGTCACAACGTGAGTTGGTTGCGGCTCAAGATTTAGCGAAGATGTGTCGGCAACCCTCATCGTTGTGGTCAGCGTAGTATCTGGTGTGTTGGTGACGGCCGGGAAGAGGGACTCCAGTTAAATACTAAGTCGTCTGGGAGTCCGTCTTATCAGGCTAATCTCCTCATCTGACTCCGTGTCGGATGGTGTAGCTGTGTGAGGAGTGGGATCCCGTTCAACATCGCCAGGAGCCTGATCCGTCACCAGTGGAAGCGAGCTCTGCCCAATTTCTGTCTCGGACTGTGCTTCTTGTAGAAGAACCTCCTCAATGGTTTCTTCGAGCACGCCTACATGTAGGGGCACTTCCACTTGAAGCATTTCTGGTGGAGCCTCTTGTTCTATCTATGTAGCCACGATGTCTATCAGCGTATCATCGACATCGGGCATTGGCTCTTCGACCAATGGTGGCTCCTGAGCTAGCTCCTGAGCGACATCATCAATCATCGCGTCCTCAGAGCTTAGCTGTTGTTGTGGTTGGGGAGGACTCATGTGTATATCTGCCGGGGCCCTCTAATCATTTCCTCGGTGAGGTGATGTTCCCGACAGTATCTCTGATATTCAGCTCCTGCGGGGTCAGCGAGCCGAAGAAGGTTGAGAGGTATGGCCATTGAAGGCTGTGTAAGGTCCACCAGCCTTGGGCTGTGGAAGAATTTGAGCCGGGGCAGCTGATAGTCTCCACCCGGTGGCAGGCGAGGAATGTTCTGCGCGTACATCTCCATGTGTTGGCGGATGACGACGGAGAACCATCTCGCGTACGGACATTCTTGGATCGGTTGTTCTCCTTTTGTCTGATCTGTTCTGCAAGGTCGTTACTGATCAACTGCGCGAAATCATAATTTCGCGAGAACACGACTCCGTGAAAAAATCCGAAGGATGTGGCCGTTGCCCTTGTAGAAGCCGGCGTGCTTCGGCGATAGACACTTGTTCACGATCCCGAACAGTTTCTTTCATGGGTGAGGGATACCATTGCTCTGAACCTGAGGGAGCTTGGTGAGCGGCGGACGGTAACCATTTGAAGGAAATCAGCCACCAGTTCTTCATCTGATGGGAGGGGGTCGTAGTTTTGGCTGTGAGGGAGGTCGAGTAGAGCTCTGAACTCGTTCATGCCCATGCAAATGTGCCTAGTTCCTACAACCGTCGTGAAATGATATCCCCCATCCAAGATGATGCTCTTGATCATCCCCAAAACTGCTGGAGGTAGACCATCGGCACTGATGCCGTCACGGTAAGTCCATGCCATAGGGGATGGCCTTAAAGGATTGACACGATGATGTCGTCTTGACACCGGAAGGTGGCCAGGTCCAGTTGGAAATTCGTGTCGTGGACATTGAGATATAGGGATTTCTCGTATATGTGATTATATGTTGGATAGCGATCCATCTGAAAAATAAGATATATAAAGTTCATTAGTTCAATTTTATTTCAGTCGAAGTATGAATAAATTTCATCAAACTATAGTAATATCGAAAGTAATATCATGTTCGATGAATTTTGAATTGAAATCATATCGAATGCATAGTATATGCTCAATTTTGAAAAATCGTAATGGCATGAATGTAATTTCGAATGAAGTATAAATCACGTGAAAAATAGTTCGAAATTTTTCTAAGTGTTGAATCGTGAAAAAAGGACACAGCTCATGCAGAGAAAATTTTCGCTCGATAAAATTGATTTTGAAAAATGATTTCCTATGCATTGATTTCAATTGTAATGACTCAGTTCGATTTTTCGATCGAGATAGTTATATTCGCAAAGGTCCGCTACAGAGTAAAAGACTTAGTAAAATTTTCTAGGTATTGAAGTTGAAATCGAGACTGTAGTTGGTCTATTTTACGATCGAGAAAAATTCCGTGTAAATTTACGATCGAGAAATTATTTCTCAGGTAAATTTACTATCGAGAAATTTTCTTCGATTGAATAAAATTCTCGATTTGAAATTCGTCGAGCGGTATGTGATTTTCGATTGTAAGTAAAATAACTTTCGCTGCGATATAATTTTATCGAGGAATTAGTCAAGGAAAGACTAAGTCAAACGTCGAGAAATTTTCCAATCAATTAGATCCCAAGCGGTGAATTTTGCGATCGAAAAATTACGTGTTGAAAAGTTAATTTCTCGCTGCTAACTTTTTTGCGATCAAATTGAAATTGAATCGAAAATTTCTAATTTGCGATAGTAAGTTTTACGCTCGATAAAATTTGCATCTAAATTGTCTAATCAGTGCGTAAGTTTTTCGCTCACAAAAATTCTAATTAGATTTCTCGATGTTAAAAAAATTCCGGTCAAAATCTTCTATCTAGCGACTAAATCAGAATTTTACCGATCGAGAAACTAATTCGACATAAACAGTATCTAATTAAATCGGAATTCAATTAAGACTGTTTGCGATCGAAAAAGTTCTTCGATGGCTTTAAACATTCAAATACGCAGTTTCATCAAAAACGCAGATTACAGTCGAAGATGCAGATTTTCCGACGATCCATTCTACCGGATTCATAGAGAATATCGAAACTATCTTAAGTGCAGGCATTGAACTTAGATAAAGTTCAAACTCAAGCCTAAAACACTATGAAATAGTATACGAATTTCTCAGTTTCGAAGAGCAGTCGAGAAACTAATATAAATCATACGAAAAACAACAAAATGCAGATGCTAACGAAGTTAAATCACACGCAAATAGCAACAGATTCTCATTTCTACCTTACATAGACAATTTCATGTTGAAAATCGAAAGATTTTTAGCAGTTTTGAATTGTCTGTGAAAGTTTTTCGCTAGAGAGAGTTTTGCGATTAGGGTTGCGTGAGAAAAAGTTTTTCGACTGACTAAAGTTAGACTTTTATTAACTATCATTAAGCCAATGTTGGGTTTGCGATTGGACGTTTTGCGATTAAATGGATCAAGCCCATTACTATTTGCGATCGAGAAATTTTTGATTTGAAAATTTCCTCTCAATTCAAATTTTCCGATCGCAAATTATCACGGCCAATCAAAATTGTTTCCAAAACTGTTTACGATCGAGAAACTTATGATCGTGAATTAAGTCTTCTATCTAGTTTCTCGATAGTAAGTACTTCTAAAATTTTCAGATTGACCCCTATCAAAATAAAACCTTTTGTAAGACTCCCCCTTAGTAATTAAAATAAATACAATTAACTCCCTATATTTTATGTGTAGTAATGTCTAACTCTCCTGGCAGAAATTTAAAAATCTGTACCACTTAGAGATAAGCGTTAGCAATAATGGAGTTAATCAACAATTATTTTTGGCAATTTTATCTTTGAAATATTTGGCCTTGTGTCTAGTTCATCTCTTTGTAGTGTCGACGTCTCGCTCCTTAATTCTGAAATTCTCAGAGAAAAACGTCAAAAATATTTGGAGTTAATCTACAAGTCTTATATTTGCTCCCCCTCAAATGATGCACAAGAATTGACTAATTATGCAAACATATGAAATCAATTCAAGTCACGAGCTCACAAATTTACCAAGTAAGCATGTATACATGGTCCTCGAAAACATGTACTTTAAAATATTGTGTGAGGGTAGAAGCAATGAAAAATTTATCGCATTTAAACAATTAAGCACCAATGCAATCTAAAATTGCATTTAGAATGTGCGATACACTAAAGAAATTTGCATTTATTCAATTCAACGCATATGAAACATAATATTTCATGTCAAAATGTGCGAAATTTTTATTTATTATTTATTTCTTAGTATATATATATATATGTATATATTATTTAATTTTTTTATGGTATGGAGTCAGATTATTTTGCTTCGATCAATCGTCACGCCTAAAATTTTACGAGACATTTGAAAGAAGAAAATGCCGTCAAGTCATATCGTCAAACTAAAGTCCTAAGTTCATAGACTGGTCCATGTCGACAACTCTCACCAGGTTCGCTCTTGCTCTCAATTAGCTATCTTGGTATTTTTATATTTTTATCACTCAAGTCAACACAAGCAATTTTATGTCAATTTACCTGTGATCGAGGCATTTTTAAAGATTTCACCTAAGCGAGAGACCGTCTATGTGGAATCAAAGGGTTGTAAGGGTTATAATTTGGCTAGGACTTAGAACGGAAGGAATTTAAAGGAAAGTGAGCTTACCTCTTCATCGTCTTCCAATTCTACGTCCGACTCCTTTTTTTTTTGGCGTCTTTCTTCTTTTCAATCTTCACTCCCTCTTTTTCTTTTAAGAACTATCCCTTTTTATGTTATGCTCAAGCTGAAGCTCCGCTTCTCCATGAGGCTCTAGGAGATTATCGTAGGCGAAGTTCTTCTTATTGGTTCTCGGGCCGATACCGTACTCCTCTTCTCTTAATCCCTAGAGAGGTTTCAGAGATTATCTATTTGGAAAAGTTCACGGTTGTGGAATTCGTACCCGAGGCTGCACTCCTCTTCTCGTTTCCCGATATAAGACCGGATTATCGTTGGAGAAGTTCACTTCGTGGTGCTCCTCTTCCAGCCGATCTGACGAGCGTACGAGATTATCGTTGGAGAAGTTCACAGCAGGATCCATGCCACTTTCTACAAGGTAGTCTGAAGGCCGGTTCCTTTGGTCTGTTTGTTGCGCGTTGAGCAATGCCTTCTTTTGTCATCATCTTACTTTTTGTTTCGTTATCTCCCCCTCCTTTTCTCGTTTGAACAACCATTCGAAGAGTATAGAGTTCGGTTGAAGGCTGAGAATGGGTTTCAAATGAAGAAAAGGACATCGGAGAAGGCTCAAAGGGGATGACTAAGGGCTAACGTGGGGAAATTAATATAAGGCCGAATGAGGAATATCCTAAACACCCTTATCATTTTCCTGACGATCTAACGCAAGATGAGTATGAAGCCAAGTGTCACTAGTTAAGACAAGCAAATGATGTGTGACTCACTCGAGAAAAAGATCCGAAGAAAGAAAAATAGAACAAGGCTTGAATCCTCACATTTATAGTGGCTTTGTGTCTAGTGGAGCAACCTAGTGATCTTTAGACACAAGAATGCGACTTAGACTGACAAAATTAAGCAATTAAATCAATCGCACGTCGAGGTAAAATTCTAAGTGACTTTAGATCAAGCTATCCTAATGGGATTTCGTCATGCCCCTTTATATTATATATAGAAATATATATTATTATTATTATATTTATATTTATTTCTATCACGCAAGATAAGAACAAATAAGCATAGAAAACACATATAATAGAGCATGTGATAGCACAGAAGATCAGGTAATGCACATATTACGAAAGATTCAACATGCCTAATTTTCCGACAAGGATTTGAAATCGTTTCTCATCCAATGCCTTGGTGAAAATGTCGGCTAGTTGAAACTCAGTGTTCACAAAGTACATCTCTATCGTGCCTTTTTCTACGTGATCTTTGATGAAATGATATCTAATGTCTATGTGTTTTGTGCGTGAATGATGAACAGGATTGCAAGTAATGGCGATTGCACTCTGACTATCACTATATATGGGTATATTATTTAGATTGTACCCATTGTCGCGGACCTGTGGCCGCATCCACATCATTTGTCAGACAGCTGGCGGCAGCTACGTATTCTGCTTCGGCAGTCGAAGTTGACACACAGTTCTGCTTTTTGGATGGCCAGCAAACCAGCTTTTCGCCTAAAGATTGAGCGCCACCGGACGTGCTTTTCCCGTCCATTCGGCAACCTGCATAGTCAGCGTCAGTGTAGCCGATGAGTTGAAAATTCGTACCCTTTGGATACCATAGGCCAAGGGTAGAGGTGCCCTTAAGGTATTGTAGAATTCTTTTGACCTCGAGCATATGGGGTTCTTTGGGATCGGCTTGAAAACGGGCACACAAGCACGTGGCGAACATGATGTCCGGCCGGCTCGAAGTAAGGTAGAGAAGAGATCCAATGATACTGCGATACAGTGTGATGTCGACCGACTTGCCAGAGGGATCGGCATCCAACTTGCAGCTTGGTGACAAAGGAGTGCTGAGAATCTTGCTCTGGTCTTGATGAAATCTCTTCAGAATATCCTTGATGTATTTTATCTTATTGATGAAAATTCCATCATTGAACTGCCTGACTTGGAGTCTTAAGAAAAATTGCATCTCGCCCATGTGACTCATCTCGAATTTGCTCTTCATGAGATCTCCAAACTTCTTGCAGAGCCGAGGATTTGTTGACCGAAGATGATGTCGTCGACGTATACTTGGACGACCATCTGATCTTTGTCATGCCATTTAATGACGAGGGTTGTGTCTATCGTTCCTCGTATGAATCCAGACTTCACGAGGAAATCACTCAGGACATCGTACCAAGCACCTGGGGCTTGCTTTAGTCCATAGAGAGCTTAGTCCAAGCGATAGACATGATCGGGATGTTCTTGATCAACGAAACGTTCCGGCTGAGCGACGTAGACTTCTTCTTGTAACACGCCGTTGAGAAAGGCGGTTTTAACATCCATCTGATAGACTTTGAAGTCTTTGTGAACCGCATAAGGCAGCAGGAGGCGGATAGCTTCGATACGAGCAACAGGAGCATAAGTCTCGTCGTAGTCGATGCCTTCCTGTTGATTGTATCCCTTAGCAACTAGCCTTGCTTTGTTCCGGATCACTTCACCATCTTCATTTTTCTTATTCTTGAAAACCCATTTAGTTCCGACCACTGTTTTCCCATGTGGACGGGGTACCAAGGTCCACACTTGAAGACGTTCGAATTGATTGATCTCTTCTTGCATTGCAATTGTCCAATCCGGGTCTCGAAGTGCGTCTGCTACTTTGTTAGGCTCGTTTTGGCTAGGAAGCAACTGAAAAGACTGTGTTGACGACGTGTCCTCACAATGTCACGACCCGACTTCCTGACTGCCTATTCGAGCGCATTCCTATGTGCCTAGCGAGTTGTGAGTAGTGAAGTGCACCAAAAACACGTATAAAATTTTTCTTTTTCGATTCATATAATGGAACGAAGTTCTGTACACGTCAAAAGAATACATGTCAGGTCTATAATCTACATCGTAGACCTAACTACGTGGCTCTTCGTGTGACGGCACAGCAAAAGTCTCTTATGCGCCCGGCCTCACAGGTCGTCATCCATACACACACGTCCACCCCAAAAGCAGCGCGAAGCTCCAAAAGATCAGCCTTGTCAACTAATGCGATCACGTACCGTGCTCGCTGGCGCCTACAACACATAACATAAGAGAATGAGCCACCGAGGCTCAGTAAGCAGAAATCATGCATGTATGCACATGTCCCTTCCCCCGCAAAGGCAATCCACGCCAATGCATAAATTTCTAAGCAAGGGCGATCTGCGCCGATGCATATAACACTCGCAAGGGCATTCCACGCCGATGCACCTAGTACTCGTACTAGTAATACTCAGGACCCTCGGCTAATCTTACTATGCAGCACAAGAGCTCACGTCCCTCAGGACAATACGACAGCGGTCCACGCCGGATGGCCGAACCCTAGGATGCACATCGTTCCCCTAGGTCGCCATATGAACACGGTCGTCCCCGACTGTCCGGCGGTCGCTCACGCTGGTAGCCCCCGCTGAGGTCGCCTACGCCAAGGTTCCACCCTGTGCCGTTTACACCCTCAGGTCGCACCCTCCAGGTCGCACCTTAGCGCCACGGGCCATGCCCAAATCCTATCCATAGGATACCAATATATATATTTACAATAATAGTACGACGACGCTAAACGCCGCCCTGGTAGCATAGTAGACAGCCCCTGACTCAACTATGAGTCGACACACTTGCCCACATCGGCAAGTCCTCGTCGCGTACAAGCGACATATCATTATGCACACTCAGTCCCACGACCCTTCCCCATGAGTTCGTGCGTGCACATGAATATGCATATGCGAATAAATGCAATTTATGCTAATCACATGAAGGCGTTACGATCAGTCCATGTAATCATGAAATCACGTAGGCACATAGTCACGCAAAACATATAACACGCAAGTTATGTGTTGTAGTTGGATTTCTACTTACCTGGCGTCCGTGGATTAGTCGCTACCTGACCCAGGTATTCTCCTAAGTCCAAACCTTAGACATAGAATAGTATCGTTATATTAATTAATTACGTACTGACTTAGGTACTTTCCTTGGTTATAAATATCTTTAGGAGTCCTAGTTAACTTGGTACATCTCACTTGACTTAGGGAATTTTATGAAGTTCATGAAGTTCATAAAATTCATCCATAAGCTATATGCTAACTGGTCTGGTGAATTTCCTAATGTTTCATCCTTTAAACTCGAACAGGCTATAAAGTCAGTCTATAAATTATATCAGTTGACTACGTAAATTTTCGTACCAAAATTCTATCGAATGCAACGTCTACCTATACCGAAAATTTGGCCCTGAGGACACCGATAGGCAATTATGATCGGGCGTTGAAAGAGACTATGCTCATTGGAATAGGAATATTTTTCTGATTAAATGGTGCGAAAATAATTTTCCTCAAAAGGCGATTATGATCGGGCGTTGCTAGCTATTTTTCTGATTCAATTCGCGACTTGCGTGAAGTTCGCGATCTCCTCCAAGTTCGCGAACTATCCTACTTCGCGAATTCCTTATAACTAAGCTTGGATTCGTGAAATATCCTAATTCGCTTTTGTTTAGAGTTTCGCAAAGTGGGTTCGCGACTTGTGTGGACTCGCAAACCTTGGACCCGCGAGATGAGGTTTGCAGCTTGTGGGGATTCGCCACCTTGGACGGTTCGAAACGTCAGCCCTCAATTCGCAAAATGAATCCGCAAAGTTCCTAGCCACTTGGGGGTTTGCAAACCACCAACCCGCAAAGCCTCCATTTCCCTTATCCCTTGCATGGATTCGCAAACCTGGTGGGACTCGCGAACTTTGGCAAGTTCGCGATGTAGCTTCGCAATTCTCCAGCCCGCAATTCTCCATGGATTCGCAAGGTGTGCTCGGCCTCGCAAAACTGCCGAGTTCGCAAAACGGACGCGGCTCATGAACTGTCTTGAAGCCGCGAAGTGGCGTTTGCATGGGTTCGCAAACATCCCGCTACCTCCTCGATTCGCAAAATACTCCACTAACACTTTTCAATTCGCAAAGTACTACTTTTAAAGATTAAAAAGTTGATTTTCTTAAGAACATCTTTGAAGGCGTATGAACTTCGGAAACCCCTAAGTTCGTGCCTAACAACATTACCGAGTTAGTCCTAACCGTTCGTGTCTAATATTCCCCAAACAGGCCATTTAAGAGCTAATCTTACCAAATCAAGTTTAGAAGGTGCTATTTTAGGGATTTAAAATCGTTCATGCCCTAGCGTATGGTATTTTCGTGCCTTTGGTCCCTAGAATATACTACTTCTTGAACTAAAATATAAGCACCATGGTCAGAGAATCGTACCTAGTCCCAACTTGCTAGATTTACACTTCGGTTTCTCCTTCTTCCTTGGCTTAAGCTTGCATTCGATTTTGTTGTCGATGGAGTTTTGGATTTCAAATGGCTTTAGATAATTGTTAATGATGGGACATAAGGGACGAACATATCCCCCCAAATTGAGGAGGGTGGATCCTTAAAGTTATTTCAAGTATGTTGGGCCTAAGTTATATTCACCTAGCCCAATAATACTTATAATCCAACTTATGTTTATAATTCACCCTTCCCAAATTCTCCTTCGCCCCATTTTCGCAAGGTCCTGAATCAATTAAGGGTCACTTGGTACAAATTAATTGTACCAAAATCACTTATGCACATGATTTACCACGCAAAATCTCACGCAAGATATGTAAGTCGGAAATTAGTGCACGAAATGCACATAATTGCAGTCATTATTCATGCAAATTTATTGGCCCTAATTACTTACGAGGACCCGGGTGCTACATCCTCCCCCCTTAAAGAGGATTTCAACCTCGAAATCAGCCCGTTTGGAACAATTCAGGATAGGGAGCTCTCATTTCATCCTCACGTTCCCAAGTCGCTTCCTCTATCGATTGGTTCCGCCATAACACTTTTACTAAGGGAATTCCCTTATTCCTAAGCCTTTTCGTTTCGTGCATCAAAACCTCGACGGGTATTTCCTCGTAACTGAGATCTGACTTCAGTTGTTGGTGTGGAAATTCTTCCTTCAGCACATGATTCGGATCAGCAATGTACTTTCGTAAGGTTGAGACGTGAAACACATCGTGCACTTGCGATAATGATGTCGGTAGTTCCAATTGGTAGGCTACTTCACCAATTCTTTTCACTATTCTGAAGGGACCAGTATACCTCGGGCTCAATTTTCCCTTTTTGCCGAATCTCTTAACGCCCTTCATTGGCGACACCTTCACGAAAACCCAGTCATCAATTTCGAATTCTAGCGGTCTGCGTCTTCGATCTGCATAATTCTTTTTGTCTGCTTTGCGCCGTGCGCATTCTCTCTCGGATCGTCGCGATGATTTCCGTTATTTCTCGGATCATATCTAGGCCTAACATCGCCCGTTGACCGACTTCATCCCTATGTACTGGGGATCTGCACTTTCGTCCGTATAAGGCTTCGTAAGGGGCCATTCCAATCGTGGCTTGATAACTATTATTGTACGAAAATTCCACGAGTGGAAGGTATCTGCACCAATTGCCTTTGAAATCGAGCACACAGGCTCGTAGCATATCCACCAGAGTTTGGATGGTCCGCTCGGATTGACCGTCCGTTTGCGGATGGTACGCCGTGCTGAATGACAACTTTGTCCCCATCGCCTTTTGTAAGCTCGTCAAGAACTTGGATAGGAATCTTGAATCACGGTCTGATACAATCGACAACGGTACTCCATGGTGTCGTACTATCTCTTGGGTATACAGTTCCACATATCGCTCCATGGTGAATGTCGTACTTATTGGCAGAAAATGGGCAGATTTCGTAAGTCGGTCTACAATCACCCAAATTGCGTCGTGCCCTTTTGTGTTCTTCGGCAATCCGCTTACAAAATCCATCGTTATGTTGTCCCATTTCCACTCTGGGATTGGTAAAGGCTGCAGCGTCCCTGCTGGCCGTTGGTGTTCTGCCTTAATTTGTTGACAAGTGAGGCATTGATTGACGATTTGGCTACGTCTTTCTTCATTCCTGGCCACCAGTAGTGCGCTCGTAAGTCTCTATACAGTTTCGTGGCTCCAGGATGTACTGAGTACGGTGTAGTATGTGCTTCCGCCATTATAGTTCGTTGAAGTCCTGTATCGTCCGGTACATATAATCTGCTCTTGTAGTGCAAGCTCTCGTCGTCTCGGAATACGTAGTCTACTGCTGGTTGCTCTGTCTGGGTTTCCTTGATCTTGACATAGAACTCGTCATTTTCCTGAGCCTTCTTGATTCGTTCTAACAATGTCGGTTGAAGGGTCAAAAGCTGCTAACTTCAGCTCGACCTCGCCTAATGGTACGATCTGCACTTCGAGTCGTTGGAGTTCCTTGCTTACTATCTTTCGACTTAAAGCATCTGCTACCACATTCGCCTTCCCTGGGTGGTAGTTGGTTGCACAATCGTAGTCCTTCACCAATTCCAGCCACCTTCTCTGTCTCATGTTTAGCTCCTTTTGGGTGAAGAAGTACTTTAAACTTTTGTGGTCGGTGTAGATTTCACATCTTTCACCATATAGATAATGCCTCCACATCTTGTGGGCAAAGACCACAGCTGCTAGTTCCAGATCGTGTGTAGGGTAGTTCTTTTCGTACTCCTTCAGCTGCCGTGAGGCATAGGCCACTACCTTTCCGTTTTGCATTAACACGCATCCGAGCCCATTCTTCGAAGCGTCGCTGTAAACGGAAAATCCCCCTATTCCTGAGGGGATTGTTAGCACTGGGGCTGTAGTAAGCCGCTTCTTCAGTTCTTGGAAGCTCTGTTCACATTCTTCGCTCCATTGAAAATGAGTATTCTTCCTGGTCAACTTCGTCAGCGTAGAAGCGATCTTCGAGAAGTCTTTTATGAACTTCCTATAATAGCCCGCTAAGCCTAAGAAGCTCCGTACTTCCGTTACGTTGGTCGGCTGCGGCCAGTCATTAATCGCTTCGATTTTACTCGGATCTACCGAGATTCCCGCTCCAGAGACGATGTGTCCCAAAAATGCTACTTGGTCCAGCCAGAATTCACACTTTTTAAACTTAGCGTACAACTGCTTTTCCCTTAATACTCCAAGTACCACTCGTAGGTGTTGTTTGTGTTCCTCTTTTGTCTTAGAGTAGATGAGGATGTCGTCTATAAACACGATCACGAACTTGTCCAGATAGGCTTCGAACACCCGGTTCATTAGGTCCATAAAGGCCGCTGGCGCGTTAGTCAGTCCAAAAACGCATGACTAGGAATTCAAAATGTCCATATCTGGTACTGAACGCCGTTTTAGGGTTATCGTCCTTCCGGATTTTCAGCTGGTGGTATCCCGACCTCAAATCAATCTTAGAAACATCGTGGCGCCTTGTAGTTGGTCGAAGAGATCGTCGATCCTAGGCAGAGGGTACTTGTTCTTGACTGTTAGCTTGTTCAGCTACCTGTAATCTATGCAAAGACGCATCGAGCCGTCTTTCTTTCGTACGAACAAAACTTGCGCACCCCAGGGAGAGAAACTGGTCTGGATAAACCCTTTCTGTAGTAACTCATCTATCTGTTCCTTCAGCTCCTTCAGTTCGGTCGGTGCTAACCGGTACGGGGTTTTGGACACTGGTGCTGCTCCCGGCACCAGGTCGATTGTAAATTCGATTTCTCTGTCTGGGGGTAGTCCCGGCAAGTCTTCCGGAAATACGTCCGGGAACTCCTTAATTATGGGTACATCTTCAAGTTTCGTAGAGGAATTTTCTTCTGCCTTCAGCGCGAACATTAGGTATGCCTCGCATCCGGCTTTGATTAGTCGTTGGGCCTTTAACGCCGAAATCTTAGGAACAATTCCTCTTTCGCCCGTCCCCTTGAAAGTGAAATGTTCTCCTCCTTCCATACTGAACGTCACCACCTTATGATTACAATCTATTACCGCTCCATATTTTGAGAGCCAGTCCATCCCGAGAATCACCTCGTAATCGTTCATCGGGATGACTATTAAGTCTACCGACAATTCTTTATCGCCGACTAAGACTGGGCAATTCCTTAATAATTGGCTAGTCCTAGTTGGTGGACTCGGCCCGCTCAGGTATAATATTAAGTCTCGTCACGTATGGGATGGACGCAAATGAGTGGGTTGCCCCGGAATCTACTAGGATGCATGTGGGTGTTTGGTGGATTAGGAGGGTACCTGTCACCACCGCTGGGTTGTTCTCCGCTTCCTCTGAAGTGATGGTGTATACTCGAGCTGGCACCATCTGAGGTCCTGCTTGGCTCCCGGCCTGACTTCCCGAAGCACCTTTCGGGCACTGTCTCACGAAGTGTCCCGGCTTCCCACATCTGAAACACGCGTTGGCCAGCGTGTTGCAGTTCCCGAAGTGCCTCTTTCCGCACCTCTGGCAGTTGGGAATCGGCACTGCCCCTTGATTCTGATTCGGGTTTGGGGGTCTGTTCACTGTCCCCTGAGGTTGTTGAGGAGTCCTGTTCTGGAATTTATTTTTGCCACATTTAGGCACAAACTGCCGCTTCTGATTTCCTCCGCTCCATGGCGCTCCTTGCATTTGCGCAAATTTGCGCTTGGCCTCTTGTGCCCTCACAATCCGGGCTTCAGCTTGTTCTGCCACCATGGCTCTCTCTGCTACTTGAGCATATGTGGCGCCCTGGACTCCTGCCATACTCACATCTCTATAAAGTTCCGGTTTCAACCCCTCCTGAAACCGCTCGATCTTCAAAGCATCCGTGCTTACCATGTGAGCTGCAAACCTTGACAGTTGCTCGAACTTCCGGATATACTCAGCAACTGTCATGGATCCCTGCCTGAGGTTTATAAATTCGTTGAGACGCTGGGCTCTCACCGGGGCCGTCAAGTACTTTCCCCGGAACAACTCCTTGAATCTGTCCCAGTTCATAGTGGCAGGATTCTCGATCACCATAATGGTGTGCCACCAATGTCCGGCGCTTCCTCTTAGAAGGAACGCGGCGCACAGAGCCTTTTCTGCCTCTGGGACTCTGCTGTAGACAAACATGCTCTCTAGTGTCCTTATCCAATCTTCGGCTGCCGTCGGGTCAGCCGTATCCTCGAAGGTTGGTGGGTTCAACCTCCTGAACCTTTCTCCCACTATCTCTGCCCTGTCGGCCTGAGTGTTTCCAGCATTCGTGGTGTTCTGTTGAATCAGTTGTTGTATCTGTGTTGACTGCTGGCGCACCAATTCCATAAGTTGGAAAATGGTCGCATCGCGATTGTCAGCAGGGGCCATATTTCCCCTATTCTGGTCATCGCCACCGCTCGACTCACCTCTTGTTCTTACCATCTTCTATCCCTATCCTGATTGTCCTAGGCCAATAAATTATGCAACATATAGATCCACATAAATTTAACACTTACTTGCAAGGCCGCTTCCGCTCTTTTGGGTGTGTGTGGATGGACAGTCTACAGAACCTGTGACCGATGCTCTGATACCACCCTGTCACGACCCGACTTCCTGACTGCCTATTCTAGAGCATTCCTATGTGCCTAGCGAGTTGTGAGTAGTGAAGTGCACCAAAAACACGTATAAAATTTTTCTTTTTCCATTAATATAATGGAACGAAGTTCTGTACACGTCAAAAGAATACATGTCATGTCTATAATCTACATCCTAGACCTAACTACGTGGCTCTTCGTGTGATGGCACAGCAAAAGTCTCTTATGCGCCCGGCCTCACAGGTCGTCATCCATACACACACGTCCACCCCAAAAGCAGCGCGAAGCTCCAAAAGATCGACCTTGTCAACTAATGCGATCACGTACCGTGCTCGCTGGCGCCTACAACACATAACATAAAAGAATGAGCCACCGAGGCTCAGTAAGCAGAAATCATGCATGTATGCACGTGTCCCTTCCCCCGCAAAGGCAATCCACACCAATGCATAAATTTCTAAGCAAGGGCGATCTGCGCCGATGCATATAACACTCGCAAGGGCATTTCACGCCGATGCACCTAGTACTCGTACTAGTAATAGTCAGGGCCCTCGGCTAATCTTACTATGCACCACAAGAGCTCACGTCCCTCAGGACAATACGACAGCGGTCCACGCCGGATGGCCGAACCCTAGGATGCACATCGTTCCCCTAGGTCGCCATATGAACCCGGTCGTCCCCGACTGTCCGGCGGTCGCTCACGCTGGTAGCCCCCGCTGAGGTCGCCTACGCCAAGGTTCCACCCTGTGCCGTTTACACCCTCAGGTCGCACCCTCCAGGTCGCACCTTACCGCCACGGGCCATGCCCAAATCCTATCCAAAGGATACCAATATATATATTTACAATAATAGTACGACGACGCTAAACGCCGCGCTGGTAGCATAGTAGACAGCCCCTGACTCAACTATGAGTCGACACACTTGCCCACATCGGCAAGTCCTCGTCGTGTACAAGCGACATATCATTATGCACACTCAGTCCCACGACCCTTCCCCATGAGTTCGTGCGTGCGCATGAATATGCATATGAGAATAAATGCAATTTATACTAATCACATGAAGGCGTTACGATCAGTCCACGTAATCATGAAATCACGTAGGCACATAGTCACACAAAACAGATAACACGCAAGTTATGTGTTGTAGTTGGATTTCTACTTACCTGGCGTCCGTGGATTAGTCGCTACCTGACCTGGGTATTCTCCTAAGTCCAAACCTTAGACAAGAATAGTATCGTTAGGACACTATATTAATTAATTACGTACTGACTTAGGTACTTTCTTTGGTTATAAATATCTTTAGGAGTCCTACTTAACTTGGTACATCTCACTTGACTTAGGGAATTTTATGAAGTTCACGAAGTTCATAAAATTCGTCCATAAGCTATTTGCTAGCTGGTCTGGTGAATTTCCTAATGTTTCATCCTTTAAACTCGAATAGGCTATAAAGTCAGTCTATAAATTATATCAGTTGACTACGTAAATTTTCGTACCAAAATTCTATCGAATGCAACGTCTACCTATACCGAAAATTTGGCCCTGAGGACACCGATAGGCAAATTATGATCGGGCGTTGAAAGAGCCTATGCTCATTGGAATCGGAATATTTTTCTGATTAAATGGTGCGAAAATATTTTTCCTCAAAAGGCGATTATGATCGGGCGTTGCTAGCTATTTTTCTGATTCAATTCGCGACTTGTGTGAAGTTCGCGAACTCCTCCAAGTTCGCGAACTATCCTACTTCGCGAATTCCTTATAACTAAGCTTGGATTCGTGAAATATCCTAATTCGCTTTGTTTAGAGTTCACAAAGTGGGTTCGCGACTTGTGTGGACTCGCAAACCTTGGACCCGCGAGATGAGGTTTGCAGCTTGTGGGGATTCGCCACCTTGGACGGTTCGCAAACGTCAGCCCTCAATTCGCAAAATGAATCCGCAAAGTTCCTAGCCACTTGGGGTTCGCAAACCACCAACCCGCAAAGCCTCCATTTCCCTTATCCCTTGCATGGATTCGCAAACCTGGTAGGACTGGCGAACTTTGGCAAGATTCGCGAAGTAGCTTCGCAATTCTCCAGCCCGCAATTCTGTGGCGACCCTACTTCCTAATTAGATTAGTTGGCGGATTTCCGCAACGAAAGTCGCGGAGGACCCGATTAATTAAAAACTTTTTGAGGAAATAATATACATATATATACTAAGTCGGGTTTACAAAATGCGTCTGTATAATACAACGGGCCGGAGCCCCAAAAATCTAAACCCGACTATCCTACGCCTCTCCACAGGTCGCGTCCCATGTACCGCTCCGCCCTCAAAAGCCCGTGGAGTCACCGCCGCCAGCCAGCCTATATCTCAACCCTGACACCCATCGGTGTCGGGTTCAGTCCCACCTGAAAAATATAATCCTGAGCAAAATGCCCAGTAGGTGGCAGTAAAAAAAATGCAATATATGCGTGCGTGCACTCAACCCAATCCCATGTCCTCACACATAAAATATGCACGCTCAACCTATCACGTCTTATCACATAACAGGGCCCTCGGCTAGACTCAGCACCCACGCGCGCAATGGCAAAGTATGCCATAGTCATGCGGTAGCCCACGCCGGTCGTGCCGGGTCGCTCCTTCTGCACACAATCTCAACCCGACGACTTTTCCCCGAGTGGCCTACCACCAACCCGGGTAGACAGGAATCTCACATCTCTCGGCCGTCCCTGAGCCAAATAATATCCGGTGGTGTGCACCTCGGGTGGCTCAATCCCGAGTAGATGGGTGTCGCAAACCCCCTCTCCCACCAGGTGCTACACGAGTCTAACCTCGACGACCAATAGAGGTCACTCTACCCCACTCATCCGACACCGTATAAATACGGTACAACATCAACCCCTCACGTGCATGTCGTGAAATACACATATAATAAATCACATAAAATACGTATATCGAAATCACGTAATCGTATAGTATTTAAACTAGGCCGATGGTTTTAAACTCCAAAAATAATATTTATAATTTAAAATATGGGTTGACCCGAAAATATACGTTATAGTACGAAAATATTTTATTTAAAAGTGATTTGGGCTTAAAATCATTTTATTTAAAATATTTGGGCCTGAAATGGGGCAAAAGCCCAAAATAAGTGTCGCTGGTCAACTCACACCAAAATCGGTCAAAGCCCAATTAAAATCGCCCGAAACCCACTTGGTCTACCCGCGAAAGTCGAGTCAACACCCGATTTCACTAATCGCCCGATTCTGCGTTAAAAAGCTCTGGTCAACCCGCGAAAGTAAGGTCAATGCCCGATTTCGTAAGACTTTCGGCGATTTCGCAAATCGATAGATTTAACGCCAGAAGCCCGATTTAAATCTCGCGAATCGCCCGATTTCTTTCACGGGAATCACCCCGCGATTTGAAATCGGCCCGCGAAACCCAAAATCGGCCCGACGCTCTCTCACAACTCGCGAAATGCTTCAGCCCGCGAAGCACGAGCTCTGGCCCGCGAAACCCAAAATTGGCCAATCCTATCTCTTGAAAATCATTTTCACCCGATTTGTAAACTAAATACAGGAATACAGGCCCGCGAATTAAAAATCGTCCGAAACCTACAAATCGCCCGATTTACTGTTCTATCGGACTCATCTTCATATAAAACCCTAAATTTTCCAGAAACTTAACAAGTTCTTCATCGAATAAACATATCAGTTAAATCATCCAGTCCAAGAACTCATATATTGAGTTCAAAACCATGTAATATCACATAGTAACATATCACGAAGTTTATAAAAATCATAAAACTTAAAACTTTGAATTCAATTGGCCTTCCAATCGAATTCTAACCATTTTGAGGAGAATCGTACGGCTTGTAGGGGTTTAAAACCACCTACCTCACGTCCTTAGCTGTATTTGATTAATTTCCTAGGTTGAGTTCGCTTTCCTTCACTGCCCTTGGGTTCGTACGTCACCTAATAAGCCCTAGACTCCAGTTAATCCACTAAATCACGTAAAACGTTAAACACCTGAGCTTAAAGAACGTTTTATAAATTTATAAATGGAATTCTTACCTCCTTAGTTAGAAATTCAAGTCTCCACCAAGACTTTCTCCCTCTCGTTGCTTCTTGGTTCGATTCTCTCTTCTTTCATGTTTTCTTCTTACTTGTGGTGGTTAATAATTATGTTCATATAGAACGACTAAAAAAAATGTGACAAGACATTCACGTGGATTACCCTTGCCCCTAAGTAATCTCATGTCTATCTTAAGTTATTTGGGCCAAGCCAAGCATTAATTTGGGCCTTCATTAAGTTAGTTGGGCTCTATTATTCTTTTGGCCTATTTTATTTCTTGGACTCCCTAACCTTCTCGGCCCATATTATATTATTCGCTCTCGAGCCCAATTATTATTTTCGGGCCTAATTCCGAAAAATCCGTTTTGTCCGAAAATTAACTTCGTTAATTTTGAACATTACAAAATAATCCCGTATTAATTTCACGGGTATTACAAATTCTCCATGGATTCGCAAGGTGTGCTCGGCCTCGCAAAACTGCCGAGTTCGCAAAACGGACGCGGCTCATGAACTGTCTTGAAGCTGCGAAGTGGGGTTTGCATGGGTTCGCAAACATCCCGCTACCTCCTCGATTCGCAAAATACTCCACTAACACTTTTCAGTTCGCAAAGTACTACTTTTAAAGATTAAAAAGTTGATTTTCTTAAGAACATCTTTGAAGGCGTATGAACTTCGGAAACCCCTAAGTTCGTGCTTAACAACATTACCGAGTTAGTCCTAACCGTTCGTGTCTAATATTCCCCAAACAGGCCATTTAAGAGATAATCTTTCCAAATCAAGTTTAGAAGGTGCTCTTTTAGGGATTTAAAATCGTTCAAGCCTAGCGTATGGTATTTTCGTGCCTTTGGTCCCTAGAATATACTACTTCTTGAACTAAAATATAAGCACCATGGTCAGAGAATCGTACCTAGTCCCAACTTGCTTGATTTACACTTCGGTTTCTCCTTCTTCCTTGGCTTAAGCTTGCATTCGATTTTGTTGTCGATGGAGTTTTGGATTTCAAATGGCTTTAGATAATTGTTAATGATGGGACATAAGGGACGAAAATATCCCCCAAATTGAGGAGGGTGGATCCTTAAAGTTATTTCAAGTATGTTGGGCCTAAGTTATATTCACCTAGCCCAATAATACTTATAATCCAACTTATGTTTATAATTCACCCTTCCCAAATTCTCCTTCGCCCCATTTTCGCAAGGTCCTGAATCAATTAAGGGTCACTTGGTACAAATTAATTGTACCAAAATCACTTATGCACATGATTTACCACGCAAAATCTCACGCAAGATATTTAAGCCGGAAATTAATGCACGAAATGCACATAATTGCAGTCATTATTCATGCAAATTTATTGGCCCTAATTACTTACGAGGACCCGGGTGCTACACACCAACCGAGGAATCGCCAATTATCTGATCAACCGAGTGACCTCTCGTCCAATTGCGCTCATGAGGCAACGCTGAAGTCGATGCGTCAGCCATCTGTGGATCTAGATTGCCTATAGTCTCAGATTGATCATTTGTCTGAGGAAGTTCCAATACTGCACTTGGATTGATCGTCTCAGATGATACTTCCTCGATGACCACTGTAGGTTCTTCGGTGTTTTGTGGCAATTCTGAATCGGGTGGGTAGAGGTGTGAGATGAACTTGGTACGTCGGTCTCGTTTGGTAGATAATTCATTGTTGGTGTAGGCGTGTATGACCGATATACCGGTTCGAAGAGAGAATCTAAGTCGTCTATTGCAAGTCTTGTTGCTTCGTCTGACACTGATCCTGAAGTTGTTGCCATCTTCTGTTGGTTTTGTGCCAACACACCAGTGATTACGGGTTCTGAAATGTTGTCTTCAGAAGCCAACGGGTTAGGCACGGGTCCTGGACTGAATTGACCAGAAGCCATATCTGCCACTTCGTGGAAAGTGACATTATAGCTTTCCTTAATAGTTGGGTTGGACTTGATGTATACTCGGTATGCTTTTGATGTTGAAGAATACCCGACAAATGTAGCTTCGAATGCTTTAGGGTCGAACTTTGCACGTTGCTCTCGGTCGTTCGCCACAAAGCACTTGCACCCGAAGACTTTAAGGAAAGAGATGTTGGGCACTCTATTATTCACAATCTCATACGGAGTCTTGTTGAACCGTTTGTGAACCACCGTCCCGTTTTGAGTAAAACAAGCGGTATTGACTGCTTCAGCCCATAGAACGTATGGAAGTTTAGATTGCTCTCGGTCCGTACGAGTGGATGTTTCGGCGTCCAATCGTTGTCGAGACGGGCCATAAGGGCTAAGTTCTCTTATTCGGAGCTCGACGTGTCCTCGAGCCATTGGCCCTGTTCGGCCATGAGAGCTACTCCAGCTTCTTTCTGTTTTATCAATTGAAGCTTCCCGGAGTAGTAGTTTGCAACTCTTTTCTTCGGGAGAGTGCACTCTCTAGCAAGGTGACCTGCGTTGCCACAATTAAAACATTTATTAGTCTCTTTGGGATTCTTGACCTCGGAACTCTCCGGAGCACGTTCTTTGTTCTTGGAGCTTGTAGTCCGAAGTCTATTGGCTGAGGTTGAAGACTTCTTCTTGAAGTACTTATTGCTCATCATTTGTCCAATGAGAGCTAGCTGTTTTCCAAGGGCTTTCATGTTCGGTTCGATGTCGGAGTCCGATTCCTCTTCCGACTCTGATGATGAAGGTGGCCTAACGATCTTATCCTTTCTTGATCTTGTGCTCCTCTCCGAGACTAAGGCAACCGGGTCATCGGTTTGTTTGCCTTTCTGCTCTTTGGTGATCTCGGGATATTCTCCTCATGCTGGACGAGATTGTCGAACACGGCATGGACATCCAACTCCTCTAGATCTTTATTTTGTCGTATGAGTGGTTATTTTCTTCCATTCCGTGGGCAGAGAAGATAGAAATCTTATGTTTGTCTCCATGTTTGTCGTTATTTTTATCTTCCTCATCTCATTGAGAAGAGTGAGGTATCGTTGGTAGATCTCGTTCAGACTCTCCTCCGGCTTTGCTTTGAATGAGTCGTAAGCGGTGAGAATGTTCGCTTTCTTGGCCTTCATACCAACTTCCGTCATTTGCATCATCCTAGGCAGCTCATCCCACATCCCTTTGGCCGATGTAAGGCTGTCGATTTGTCTGTATATATCGTTGGGGATGCCCTGCATAAGGGTATTCAAGGCTACTAGATCAGCCTTAGCTCGAGCTCTTTCCTCCAGAGAGTATTCTCTAGGCTCCTTTAGTCGCCTAGAAGCTGGAATTGCTGGAGTAGCTGTTTCGTCCCCGGGTCATGAACCCAGAACTGTGCCGGTCCCACTTCAAGGGACTTCAGTAGATTTTCGGCTTGATCCTTTAGAGCGATTAAATTCAGAAAGCGGCTTCTCCACACTGTGTATTCGCCTCTTTGCAAGATCGGCGGACTTCAGTTGAAGGATCTCCGTTAATTGTTTTGAAGGTTGAAGATGATGTAATGTGCTTCACAAGTGAAGAAATTCGTTAGTAGCGTTTGATTCGAAAATTAGATCGAGAATTATTTTCGATTCAATCTTTAAAGTTTGATCGAAATTAATTCCGTTGAGATAGAATGTAGTGGGTACTGTTCTCGTGCGAGAAATTTTGTCAGCGAAAAATTTTACGAGCGAGATAAATTGCTCAAAATCATTCGGCCGAGAAAAATTTCTTGATCGTGAATTTTTTATTTTGATCGTAAAGAAACAGTACGTTAGTAAGTTTCTCGACAAGTCAAAATAAATCTGTTAACTAGAGAAATTTTCTCGCGTGTAAATGATTTTCGCCTGGTCAAACGTTAAAAGGTTTGACTTAAAAAGTTTTTCGAGTGAAAGTTTTTACGCATGCAAAGTCAAAATAAGTCTCTCTCGAAAAAGTTTTTCGCTGTATAATGCTCGAGAAATATTTCTAACTAAATTCGTTTCTACTGATGACGATTCTAGCGCTGACTTAGTATTCTGACCGAGAAAATTCTCGCGCTAAGTTTATCGATCGAGAAACTATTCAGATCGGAAAACTTAGCGAGAAAAATTGGAACAGTCGAGAAAAATTCACAGTATACGATTAACACAAATTCGAGCAAAAACAAAGAATCAGATAGTGAAGTTTAAGGTAATTGCTCGCAATCAAGTACTAATCACGCACGAACAAGCAATTAAACACGTTATGAAGCAAAATATATCGAATTTGATCAAAATCAGAACGTGTTCTTCATGTTCTTCGCAAACAGTAACACGCAGAAGCAATTCAATCCTAAAACTTGAAGTTTAAACTGCTACAGAACTGATCGCAATGATGATCTAACACTTAAAAAAGCACAGAAACACCAAATTCAAGTCAATTAAACACAGAATTAAGCTATTGGATCGAAAAAGGTTTTCGCGGCAAACTGTTCTTCGATGAACAGTATCCAGAAAATGATTTTCGATCTAATTCTAACAATTTAAGATTCAAAATAGAACGAATCTGCTCTGATACCAATTGTTAGGTCCTCTAATATCCAACCTAAATCGAATCTACGAAGAACAGATTGTAAATCTAACGAATTAGAAAGCTAAAGATCGAGATTTACCAATTAAGCTTTGGAGAGAAATGACTTGGAGCTCAAGCAAGGGTTTGGTGCTAATTTCTCTCTAAAAATTCTTATTCTTGTATTTCGATTTTGATTTCTTGCTACAACACACTCCTTACTTCCTAAGGAGTTCACTTATATACCACCTCGTGGTATATTTACACAAGTAGTCCTACAAAATGACTAATTTCAATTTAGCACAAGACTACTAATTTGCATAGCAAGACTAAGACAACTATATTAATTGAATACAATTAAATAGTTCCAACACTTAGAAGTCTAATAACCATCTCTTCGTTGTTAAGTGAGATAGTTTCTTCGTAGTTTTGACTACCTGTTTCAAACCTAATTTTTCAAAAGTTCATAATTCATAGATTATTTTATAATCTATTTTAGGAATTGTCCAACGATTTAATTTGTCTAAATCTTGAGGAATATCATACTCCTCTTCAATACTCTTTTTAACAGTATCTTTTCGTCTCATCAAATTCATAAGAATAAGACGTTAAACTACACCTTAACTTCTTAATACTCCACCATGGCTCTGATACAATACGGAGAGGATCTTTACAAAAGTTTGAAAACTGTACAAGAAAGTGATGATTGATAGTAAAATTTAATTTATTATTACATCAACTATGATTATGAATCATAAAAACAATTAAATTATAAAGTAATGTTATATGTATCATAGCACAAACATCGGCGTGCAAACAATAAGAGCCCGTTTGGTCGGGGTATTAGGCAGGTTTAGAAAGGAAATGATTAATAAAAGTTGTGTTTGGTAAGCAGGTTATTTTAAAGGTAGGTTTATTTAATACCCTCTTAATACCCCTATTAAGTATTAAATAAATCAGCACTCCACCATACCTTTATTTAAGGGGCTTTTGAAATTCAGTCCCCATTCAATTTTAAAAATCGAGTTCAGGCCCTGTCAGAAAAAAGTAATTCTTTTTAAGGACCCCATTTTTGCATACCACTTCATCGTTCTGCAGTACCACTTATTTGTTCTGCAGTACCACTTCTTTGTTATTCAATACCACTTCTTTGTTATGCAACACAACTTGTTTGTTCTGCAGTACCACTTCACTTTTCTGCGGTCAAAATGAAGTGGTACTGCAGAACAAATGAAGTGGTATTGCAGAACAATTAAGTGGTACTGCATAACAAAGAAGTGGTACTGAATAACAAAGATGTGGTACTGCAGAACGATGAAGTGGTATGCAGAAATCGGGTCCTTAAAACTAAATGTCTTTTCTGATAGAGCCTGAACTCGATTTTAAAACTTGATTGGGGCCTGAATCATAATTAACTCTTTGTTTAATCCCAAGCTCTTTGGACAACTTTATCATGTATTTTATTAGAAATCGAGGGGTCCTTCCTATAACCAATTGGTGATAGAAGGAGAAAGCCTCTTATATATATACTAGCTTCAAGAGCTTGAATTATCCGATGTGGGACGAAACCAACTTAGAATCTCAACACGCCCCCTCACGTGTGGCATGACGGGCCTAACACGTGGACATATGAATCGGGCGACGATGAACGGAAGCTCGCTCTGATATCATATTAGAAATCGAGGGGTCCTTTCTACTTTACCCTTCTTAATAATCGAATCTTCTAAACCTATTTATTTTTCTTTTATCTTGCTCGATCCAACACCCACCAAATATCGATTCACCAGAGGTTTGATGCCTATTTGATCGATCCCACAGTTCACTCATTTGTTCAGTTTTGGAAGAATGAGACCTATTTGATGCCTTTCGTACAGTGAAACGCAAATAAGTATTGATATGCAATTGATCTATTTATATGCAAATAACGAACAAGAAATTGAGAATGAACCAATCATCGGAGACCAAAGCTAATTAAACATGATGCATCAAAGGTGAAAAAGCTTGAGAACGAACCTGCTCAGCTGAGTGGAACTGGGTGCTGACGAAAAAAACCCTAACTAGGTTTATTTAAATTCAAAGGATAAAAGAGTAATTGAAATTAATTAAACCTAATACCATCTACCACACATCCGAAATTATTGTTTAAACTCATCAACCAAACACAACAAATAACTTATACCACCATCAAATAACTTATACCACCATTATTTCCTTTCCTTTAGGATTAACTTATAGTACTCCCTCAGTCCCGCTAATTTTATCACATTTCACCATTTCGGGCATCCCACTAACTTTATCACATTTCCTTTTTGGGTAAAAAACTATCACAAACAATCAATATAATAATATTAAATATTCTTAAAAGACATGTCAAAATTACACCTTTTTACCTTTTCATTGTACTATATTATTATAATAATACCACCTTAATTTACGTGCCCACCAATATATGTGATAAAGATAACGGGATGGAGGGAGTATAAAATAATAAGTCCGGGGAGTTCCAACCTGAACATAAATATAGAAGATTAATTCTTTTTACCAATAACTTGATAGACAATCATTTTGTAAACTGAATATGGTTAACAAAAAGTTTGCAACATTCTTTTCTTTGAAAAAAAAATAGTTGCAACAATAAATTATTTGGATGTGTATATTATCACACGCATATATACGAAAAGAAATAAGAACTAGGCCGATGTCCCACTCCTTTATTACAGGGATTACTCGGTTGGTGGTGGTAGTAATTCCATGAAGATTCACTGTTCGATTATTTATTTAATATTATATATATATATATATATATATATATATTACTTGCATGATTTAATTTGCTAATTTTCTGCGTCAGCAAAAATTCACAATCTTTTTGTCATCTTTGCGCCAGACAAAAACTGCCCCATGAAATCAGCTATTCGAAACTGAAATAACACAACCCCATAAAGTAACACAACGCTCTCTCTTTTACTTATTACACTCGAGTTGAGCTTCACTTTGCCCTCAGTCTCAGGTACTATTTCTCTCTCTTAAGTATTTGAATTATATATATATATATATATATATATATATATATACATACAATATGACGTGTTTGTATCTTATATGTAAGTTTTCCTGATTCGGTATGATCTGAAGTGTGATCGCGTTTCCTTTTGTTGCTCCTAAGAGTGGTGATTTCTGTGAACAATAGGGGCTTTGATTATTATTGAATATTATTATTCCCATGCACTTATGTGGGCTCTCTCTATTATAGTGATTATCATCATCTTCCAACATATGGTATTAATATTATTACACTCATGTCTTCTTTATTGGAGAACACCCTTGTCTTCTTACCAAGCGCTTGTTTTGCAGTTGCTGCATTTTGAAAAATGGGGAAAAAGAAAGATAAGAAGAAGGGAAAGATCAGCAAAAAGAAGGAAACATAGTCGTCGTCTTCATGGTCAGGTGTAATGAGAAGAGGTGCTTGGTCTGAACAAGAAAACAAGATTCTTGTTCAATATGTCACTACCAACGGTCATGGCACTTGGCGTAATCTGCCTAAACTCGCTGGTGCTCTCTCTCTCTCTCTCTCTCTCTCTCTCTCTCTCTCTCTCTCTCTCTCTCTCTCTCTCTCTCTCTCTCTCTATATATATATATATATATATGTGTGTGTGTGTGTGTGTGTGTGTCTGTTGGTACTGACATCGTTGTTTGAATGTGATTTATGTCTCGCCAGACTGAACAAAAAGTGTAAGACCTTTAAGTTGCTGCAATAGATTCTCACATCAATGGAACTAACACTTCGCATTTTTTTATTGTTGGTATTTTATATCAGTATTTCAATTTAAAGGTCTTCGGCGATGTGGAAAAATCTGTCGTCTTCGATGGGCGAACTACCTCCTACCGGACATTAAGCGTGGGCCCTTTTCTCCCGAGGAAGAGGCCACCATTATTCGCCTCCACCAAATTCTCGGCAACAAGTAATGAAATCACTCATTTTTCTCTCATTTTGATCATCATGAATAATTAGATGTTTTCGTGTTTTTATCATATAAATCACATGAAAAATAATGATGATTTTATGATATGGTGGAATATATGATTAAAATGTCATGAAAAAATAAAAAATGAAAGAAAATTTCTTAAACACTATTTTACGCATGTCACTATCTGAATAAGGTATGAGATCCTCTATTCCAAACTGTGTTCCACTAAGTATTCCAAGTTAGGAAAAATCGTTACGCATTCCCCTACCAAGTGTTTAAATACCTATAAATATCATTACACTTATAGATATCATTACACAGAATGTTTAAACACAGAAAATAGATATTTAATTTTGATGAATATTACATAGACATATAAATTTTTCTTGGAATACCTAGTACAATACCGTTTGGAATAGAGGATCCCAAGCCATCTGAGAAATGAATAGAGGTTGGTACACTAATGTCGAACAGGTGATCCCAACCGCATCCATCTAAGCTCTCTTAAATATTGCACTTTTTTTTTATTTTACCTGCAAACGAAAAAAATAATAAACGACTGGTTCTTAATAGATGGGCCGCAATAGCGTTGGAGTTACCGGGAAGAATGGACAACGATATCAAGAATGTTTGGAACTCTCATTTGAGGAAGCGATTCTCGAAAAAACCGTCTACTATTATAGAGCAGCCCTCGTCTTCTTCTGCTTCCAAGCCCAACAACGAGACGAAGATAAACGTCAACGTTTCTACTTCGAACAACAACAATGACTTTGTCAAAATCGAGACTCAAGAGCATCACAATCAACAGACATGGAATCCAACTCCAATGATGTTGTCCGAAGAAGGAAATTATAATTCGCCGAAGAATGATCACTTCATGCGCCTGTGGAATTCTGAAGTCGGAGAAACGTTCAGAAACATCGACTGCATTTTCAATCGCAACCCAAAAATGACAAAGGATTGTATTAGTAATCGCAACTTAGGCGAAACGTCTAAGATTATTACAGCAACGCAAAAACTGTCGCATGGGCACGATAAAGGGAAGGCAAAGAAATGGGACGACGATTGTAATAAGGAAGAAGATGCTTCTATGGTTTGTTCGGAAAATTCCAATAAGATGGAGGACGAGGATTCGTGTGAAGCAATGTTGAAGCTTCTCTTGGACTTTCCCGAGGGGGGAGATGAAAATGAGATGGGATTTCTTTAAGGACGCGGTGGTGGAGGATCGATGGATTTTGCGCGTTGAGGAGTTGATTTTCGAATGAAGTTGTCTAATACCATAGTTTATTAGCTTCTTCTTTAGATGTTTTACGGGAGGAGTTATGAATATGTGAGAGCTTTGGTATGATATTATGGGACGCCGTGTTTTAGCTTGTTTTATGAAATATGGAGCTATGTTATAAACATTATTTTATGGATGTCCATTCAACGTTTTCAACTCATAACCTCCTCATTATCTCTCATTCACAGGTCCTCTTTAATTTACATTACTCTCTATTATTATTATACCCCATGATCTTCTGTGATCAATGTAAAGGATTTACCTCAAGCCTATAAATAGAGGCACTTGAACAAAGGAAAATAGACAAGTGAATGGAAGAATTCTTTCTTATGTTTTATGTTCTCTTACAATAATTTCACAACCATCTATGTATTATGAAATATGCTCTTGCTTATTAGAGCTGAAAATTTGGGTTCGAGCCCATGGGCCAGCCAGACCCGACCCTGAAAAACACCGGTCTCGGCCTCTATTTGGGCTCAAATTCCAATTTTCATAAGCAAAAATATATTTTTTTTGATGTATTTTTGGGCTATAAAATTTTTTATAATTATATATTTGTAATATTTTGTACAATAATGGTATAAATTAGTTAATAACCAATAAATAGAAGAGTTTTAGATAAATAAATTACAAAACATTAAAAAATCTAGTCCCGTCAGGCCCGACGGGCATTCAATATTTAAAGACGAGAAATACTTTTCTTCTCTCGTGATGAAAGAGTCACATGTTATTACTATATGTGGTAGTACAAATTATCGAAGGCTCCGGAAGAGCAATTATAATTTTGCCTCGAGGAACAAAATTTTGCATCGACGATGCATTATATTCTTCAAAGTCCAATAGAAATTGTTGAGTTTTAAAGATATCCGGCAAAATGGATATCATATTGAGACTAAGGACGAAGGTGAAAATGAATACTTGTATATTACAAGTATTCTTTCCAGAGAAAATTGTGTTGGAAAAATTACCTTCTTATTCCTCGGGTTTGTACTACACGCATATCTCTACCTTTGAATCGTACACAATTGTAAACCAGAAGTTTACAAATGATGATGAATTTATTATGCATAACCGGTTGGGTCATCCCGGTTCTATAATGATGCAAAGAATTATTGAGAATTCATGTGGTCATTCTTTGAATATTTGAAAAATACTTCGATTTAACGAATTCTCTTGTGGTGCATGCTCTCAAGGCAAATTAATTTTTCGGCCTTTGCAATTAAATATAGGAATGAATCTTCTAAATTTTTGGAGCGCATATATGGCGATATATGTGGGTATATTCACCCACCGTGTGGACCATATCGGTATTTTATGATTTTAATCGATGCATCAACGAGATGGTCGCATGTAATCTTATTATCAACTCGCAAACTGGCATTTGAGAGAGTATTAGGTGAATTGAATCGGTTACGTGCTCATTTTCCCAATTATCCCATCAAGACAATCCATCTTGACAATGCTAGTGAAATTTTCACAAGCTTTTAATGATTTTTTGTATATCAATTGGGATAAGTGTTGAACATCCAGTAGCTTATGCTCATACACAAAACGGTTCTTGCAAAATCGTTTATAAAGAGCTTATAATTCATTGCTCAGCCATTACTTATGAGAGCAAATCTCAACTTCTGCTTGGGGTCATGCTATTTTGCATGCGGCAGCGCTTCGCATTTGGCCAACACATTATAATGAGGTCTCCCCAATGCAATTGGTTCAGAGACAGGAACCAAATATTTTCCATCTAAAATTTTTTGGGTGTGCGGTTTGTGCAATTGGGAATTTATGTTGGCTTTGAGTACCCAATATCTCAAGCCAAAGACTGGAAATTTATTTAATTCCAGATCTGCTGATTGTCATTTTGACGAATGATCGACATGCGCCGTATACTAATTTAAAGTGCAAGTGCGACAAGTAATAATTAAAATGAATACGTACTTACTATCACCGACGTGCAATAGGCAGTGAACCTATTGTTTGTAGTGTAGTAAGGTGAGTAAACGACTATCGAACACGAGGAATAAACTTGATTACTAGTAATAACCTATCGACATCTAGCCTAAATAAAGTGTGCAAATTGTCTATACTGCGAACTATCCTAACAGATGAATCCAAATGCAACGAGAGATTGAGAGAACACAACTAAAACTGATAAGAGTGTTTTAAGATAATAAAGGTGTGCTCGGGATTCGAATCTCGCTAAGTACTATCGCCTAGACAATAGAAAATCGCTCCTACATGATTCTGCACTACAAATGATAGGTCCATCACATCTATCATTATTGAGAATTGGGAGAAGAAATGTCAGGAACCGAAACCAAACTAAAATCATAACTCATTTCATGTACTCACGAATTCATACACTTACATATAATTTATTTTGTAGGAATGCATATAGATGATTATAACATTTGGTTAATATATTATAAGAGTTAGTATGAAAGTAAATAATTAAAATAAACTTTATTAATAAAAGTTCTCGATAGGAATATTAGTTGAACAGAGTTTTTGATATAGGAATTGGTAAAAGAGATAACTATTAACGTATACTTAGCATGAGAGGTAAATGCATCATCACCAACTTGTCATATCACCTTTCCTTAATATATATCCATAACATAAAATTAAGGCACTAAGAGGAAAACTCTCGTGAAAAGAGAAACCGAAGACTAGGAAGTGAAAATCAAGAGATAAAAACATAAGTTGATCAAGAAGGAAAGTCGAGTCAAGTTGGAAAAATCCTTTAGAAGGTGAGAAAAATTTATGATGCCTTCGAACTCATGTGGTAGAATTGAATCTCAGATATTAATAGTTATATTAACTATATTATAATATCCAGAAGATTAGTTTCGACAGCGAACCGTGGTAGAAATATTTGAAGGTTGAGTTGTAACATCAAATACAGGATAGAATCTGTCATATGGTTATATGATTAACCCTTAAGTTTAAGAAAATAAAGTTCGACAATTTGATTTCTAACAAAATCAGGTTTTCAAAGCAAACCCTAAGTTTCAGTATTTTAAGAAATTATAAGATTCAATAAAGATTTCAACATTTAAGAAGTTTCGGTGTTAAATAGTTTAAATTTGGAAGGATTTCATACTTGCTTAGTTGAATGAATTTTGGTATAAAAACATGTGTTAGAGTTTAAAATGAGTTTAAAACTTTTAGAGTAACTCTTCATGTTCTTGAGGATATTACAGCTTAATCGAATTTTGGAGAATTTTTGGGAAGAAATTATGTTTTTAGGTGTACCGTCTTCCAGATTTGGATTTATTTTGGAACGAGACTTCGAAGATATGAAAAATCTAAGATCTCGATATCATATTAAAGTTAGGTCTCAAAATTGGTTAAGATAATGTCGTGATCTTCTATAGTGCCTTTTGACATATAAATCTCGAGATAGATTAAAAAGGACTTCGAGTTATAATGTCTGACTTATGATAAAATATCGAGTTATGCTTTTAAGTATGATATCGAGTTATAATGTCGAGATTCATAGGAATATGGAAGATGGATGTAGACATATTATTTCGAAATCAAAAAGGCAAATCTCGAGATGAGATATTATATCATTTTATTTTAATTCAAAACCAACGAGGGCTTAATTTTTACAATGCTAAATGTTTTACAGACGACAAATGTATGTACGTACATTGTAGAGAGAGCTTTGGTTTCGAGTTAGAATTTCGATGTCGAGACCTAGCAATTCCATTGGATAGAATATTGAAGTAGGATGTCGAGATTTTGATATCTAATTAGATAGAATGTGGAAACGTGACTTCGACATTCAGAAATGAAATTAGAAATATATCGAGTTATATTGATATCGAGATCTAAGGATTTATTTACATAGAATGTCGAGTTATATTGATGTCGAGATTTCAAAATTTCTTATGCTGCATCTTAAGTTCTCGACATATCATGGTATTGAAATTGTCGACATATATTATTCATATTTCGATAAATATAGTTCCAAGTTATGATGTCGAGATATGTGTTTCAAAATCACCTAGGTTATATCTGAAAGATTTCGACATGTTATATATTAAACATCTCGACATGTGATAGCTTAAAAATCTCGATATATATATATACCACCAAGTTTTTGATAATTACAGATTTCGAGATATAACTCGATATTAAAAATGCAATTAATTAGAATTGAGAAATAAAGAAAAGTGTGATATATATATATATATATATATATATATATATATATATATAAAACGAATTTTAATATCACATAAAGTGTTTAATATATAGGGTTTGATATAAAATTAGGACTTCTGGTAAAGGCTATGGATAGAAACGATCATGCATAATAAAGCATGCATATCACGCACGCATATCATTATAGGATTCCATATTTACGGATAAAATAATTGTATAGGTCAGGAGTCCGATAAGGGCAAGGACTAGATCGCCTAAGCGAGCGGAGAAAATAGGCGAAACTTGTGAGTATGATTTGCAACATGTATCTTATATGCCTTATGTGTTTACATGCCTTATATGGATTAATTGACTAATACGTGCTTATATGCTATTCATGAATTTATGTGAATTAAGTGACGGTAAAGTGCCTTTATATGATTTATGTGTTATATAAAGTATTTTATATAGCATTGCGTACATATAAATAAAAGGAGAAACCGTTATGACTGCTACGACTACGGACGGTACGATACGGATGCTACGGCATACTTCCCTCCAAATCGGGGGATGACAGTTACTTCCCTTCAAATCGGGGGATGACAGAGTCCTGTACAGGCACGTACAGATATTTACAGTATTGACAGAGTCCCATGCATGGGCGCCGACTGGGCTTACAAAATACGAGTCTAGCTAGTCTATAACGGGAGTATCAAAATAAACGGACATATAGAATGGCATGTGATCTACGGATCGTATGAATGACGATTATGTGAACGACGATCTCATGATTGAAAATGGCTACTGCGTACTTTATTACTTGTATGTACTTATTTAACATGTTGCGATCATACTCTGAATCGGTGTCTTCACAGTTGTTGTAGATAATTAGCAGGCAACGTAGAAAGCATCATCGTAAAGCATGGATTCAAGGTTGGCCAACTACGCTCTCCTCATGCACCCCTCTGGTTCATCGTTAGCATATAGAATAGAAACGGATTTAGATTATCGCATTTTGTGACTCATATGATAGGTACATATATGTACATTATTGTGAAAGGAACTAGACCAGATATACACACCCGTTTTTGTTAAAATGGTTATGGAAATCGCGAAAAATTTTATACGAATATTTTATTGCTGCGTAAAAAAGGTAATAGGAAACGGGGCGCTACAAGAAAGGCTTAGTGGAGCATGGCGATGGCAGTAAGAGGAACATCAATACGGGAGAAACAGAAGGCTGATTCCTGACGCGCTTTAGATAATGACATAAAGACCGACACGACTGCTGCTCATATATGATTCCATGCCTACCACCTCAGTATTATCTGACCCCTTATGACCCGAAAAAAAGACCTCCAGATTCATGCTTACCACCTTAAGTAGTAGATGTGCGATCGACTTGCAAGCATATGGTCGGGACTAGACTATTGCATGAATAGAGCGATCCACCCATATTTTAGCCTATACGCTGAGTGATTTGAGTGAATCCTTGTGAGGTATGGTTCTCGATTAGTAGTGCTAAGAAAGTTCAGGTTGATAGGTGTCGATCATTAGTGTACTGTCCATAATTGTTTGCTTGATTCCATTTTGTGCTTTCTAGCTATGATGATAAGTTGTGAACAATTATGCCGTTATCTTGATGTCTTTTCTGACATCTAATATCTCGAGGACAAGCAAATGTTTAAGTGTGGGAGGTTTTATAAACGTATATTAATACGATTATTGTAGCAATTACTTGGGATATAATAGAATACTCTTCAATGTTTCTTGCACTTATATGCTCTATTTACACCTATTCGCACACTGTAGGACCTTGGTACGGTTATCGGGTGAAAAGTAGCGAAAACGAGGCAAAAACGAGCAAATCCAAGTGCTGCAGTAGAGCTTCATGGCTGTGAAGCTCTTGCACCATGACGTGAAAAGTGCTACAGGAGACTGTCATGGCTGTGAAAGGCGGTGCTCGAGGCCGTGACAGATGGCCGAGAGCAAGGCGAAGCGAAGCAGAGACGTTCACGGCCGTGAAGGCCCATGTTTCAGATTTTGAAGGTTGCGAATTTTGGTTTAAAAGCCCAATTCCAACTCAGAAAGAGGGGAACTCTTTTCAGAACTCAACCCTAACATATCAGAGACGAAGATAGCCGTGAAGAACAGCGAAACACCTTCAGAAGTGGAAGAGATGGATTAACAACAATTTCACACCCAATTGAACAAGTAACGAGAATCTTCCCCGAGACCATCCCAGATCAATCGAGTGGAAGATTATGAGTCCTCTGCCTTTGTTCTCTGTTTCATTCGTTGTTTTCCCGTCAATTATGAGTAGCTAATTTCCCTTTGTGTTTGGGAGTAGATGAACGCTAGGTTGCTTCGTAGTTAAGACGTAGATTTATCGCGACTCATGTATTCTGACTATCTGTCTATCTATGAAAGTGTTACTTTGCCTCAATATGTCTATGTGTTGAAGTGAATGTGTGGTAAATCGTTTATAACGACAGCTAACCAACGATTAAGCCGTTCATAGATGATAGGATTCGGGTATAGGGCGACAGCAAATACTCGATCTTTGCCGTTACTAATTATTGGATCTTAGATCCCGCGAGCGTCTAGGGCGATAGCAAATTCGTGAGTGGTTAGAAATACAGGATTTAGTCAAGAATCACGTAGGAGTGATATTCTATTGTCTTAGTTGATAGTACCTAGCGAAATTCGAATCCAAAGCACACCTTTATTATCTGAAAACACTTACCTGTTTTAGTCGTGTTCTCTCAATCTCTAACAAGTCGAACACTAGCCACACTAGGTTCTTTTTGGGTGTACTAGCCACACTAGGTTACCACACGCCGAGTTTCGTTCCTCGGAATCTCCAGTCCCGACAAACAAAGCTCGCTACCGAAGAGCCACCGGAACTCATCCTTCCCTTCACGTCTGTGTAAACGTCGACCTTGCCTCCTTGGTATTGCTCACGTCCGAAGACAACATGGCCGAAGACAGAATATATGGTGGGATGATGGAATAACTCAGTACGTTCAGTAATTCACAAGTGATCGCTCAGGTAGGTAGAAAGCTATCGCAAACGAAGGCTCAGGAATATCATGGAATGTTTCTGCTCAATACTCCCGTAATAGTAGGTTCGCAAATTCTAAGTACTCGAAATTATGAAGTGTAGCATGTATATAAACCTTTTCAATCAGCACTTCACATGGAAAATCATATCACATAATAATCATCAAATCAAGCATATTTTACATGTAATTTTTGAGAGTCAACATGCCATGTAGATCATGCTCATAATCCACGTTCGCAACGGTCATTAGCCCATTAATGCATGATCATATTCCATATAAAAGCTCAGATTCGTTATCAAGGCATATTCAATCATTTCGACATATATTTACCATATCAACAGTTTCCATATGTGATTCCCTGCTATCTGTTTCTAGAATAAATCAATTCGGATTTACTTTCCAAGTATAGCACACGAGATAGCAACACATCAATGCATTTTCCATGTTTAGCACATGATATCCAATCAACATATTTACCATGTTTAGCGCACAATTCATATCACAACATTTATATCACGAATTAATATGCCATAGCAGAACTTTCCATATATCAGAGATTCCAACCTATTTCAGCACATACCATATATTATTGCATCTTATCCAAAAAGTCAATTAATCAATTCTTTTCTAAATATAACATCCTAATAAGTATAAGGAAAAATATCGACTTAATATTGCACATTAAATTCAGTGAAAAGCATGCAAAAATCGTATATGTGATTTTTGTCCAGGAATAAACAAGTATCAACGGATATATCACTTTCCATATATAAACAGCATATTTTCCTTTAATAACTCAGTAGGATATCTCATACGTTATTTCCATATATAGCACAGTACGATCTATCCTATCACATGGTCTGTCTATAACATGCGATCACATAGTCTCATCAACAAATCACAGAATCATATGCGAATCAAATATAACAAATCGAATTGCTTGATTTGTAGACCTAACGTCACTACAATTACATAGTCCATCAAAACTCTCTAACTCTCATGGACCAAAAAGGTCAACATTCTCCCCCTTTTTGATAATGACATGTAATTGATGCAGCACGGAAGCATGTAATCATATTCGATTACACAAATCCTAGCGCATATGTCTAAGTGTTCCACAATCACAAAGCAGAGCATATGATATTTCCTAATCACATATGATACATATTTGCTCCCCTGCCTAATTGCAGTTATCTATATGACATGCAAAGATATATCATGAATTAATTTGCTCCCCCTGTCTAACTGCGGATATATCATTTCATTCTCAAGGTTATATCATGAGTGCAAAATTTCGAAATTACCCGTGAGTGTGCTCCCCCTGCCTAAGTGCGCATTTTCCAAGCATGATTCAAGCAATCAGATAATCATCACAGCGGGCAGTTATCACTTATCAAGAAATCTCACAAACGTTAATAGGTGCAGATAAGTATCAGAGCATCACTGTATCAAATATCACGCATTGCAGTGTAGATGCCTCGATGATATATCGTAAGATCAGATCACAATATCAAGCATCGCATAAGAGGAACAGAGATATCGTCTGAACAGGACCAAAAAGGCCGAGATGTAGCAGTTCCAGAGGTCTTGATGTGGATATCACATTCTTTGCTTTGAACGATGTCTTGGTCTGCTTGCCCATTTGGCATGTCTTGCATGGTTTGTCCTTTGACGAACTTTATGTCGGGAACACCTCGTACCAGTGCATTGCTTGTAATATGATACATTAATTCCATGTTGGCATGTCCTAAGCGTCTATGTCATAACTAGGTGTTATCCTGTGTAACTGCTAGGCACTTGACATTCTGGTCAGTGATATCATCAAAAGTAATACAATAGATATTTATATCCCTAGTTGCGCTAAATAGCATTTTATTATTATTTCTAACAACACACTTATCATTTTTCAAAGTTACCGTGGCCTTTATCACATAATTGACCAATGTTAAGGAGATTATGTTCTAAATTCTTAACTAACCATACGTCATCTATAGTAGTATGTAAAGTATTACCGACAGTTCCAACTCCAATAATCTTAGCTTTTGTGTTGTCAGCGTAAGAGACATATCCTTTGTCAAACGCTTTCACCGACACAAACTTATTGATATCACCTGTCATATGGTGGGAACACTTCTTGCTGGATTTTCTTCTGTGTACCTGCATGAATCAGTTCTTTTCTGAGGTGTCCAATGTTGATTGGGTCCTAAATGGTTAGAAGCAAAGTAACTCCTGTTAACACGTGATATATCATGTGTCACAATCTGTGATCATCACAGATTGGCCAGTGTTAGAGACTTCAGGAACTTTCTTTGGCCTCCAGACATATCTAGATTTAACAGTTCTCTTCAAAAAACAATGGTTAGCATATTGACCGTGACGACCGCATGAAAAAACATTTAGGCTTCCTAACATTTTGTGGAGGTGCAGCATGTTCATGTGTCGGGGAATATTCTATCCCTGATTTCCCAACATTTCTAGGAATACTAAGTAATATATCAAGATTTTGTTTTCCTTCAAGAAGTTTATCAACATCACGTAATTTTTGTTCTAGGGATTCCTTAAGAACAGACATGTCTCTAGATAAATCACTAGTTTGTTTCCTAAGCTCTTCACAATTTAAGGCTTTTTCTTCCTTAAGTGTTTGTAGCTCGGCTCTCAAGCGTTCATTTTCTAGATCTGTTTAGTGCTTCTCTCTTGCTACGTCATCTCGTTGTCTAACCAGACTTTTTACTTGTGAGTTGAGCGACTTAATCCTCCTTTCTGCATTTTGAATTAATTCAAACATCTCTTTTTTTTCATCTACTTCAGGAACTGAGGAAGCGTTATCATGTGATTCATCTTGCCTAGCATATAATTCATTTAGAAAAAGTATTTTCTTAATAGTGGATGAAGAAGATACCTGATAATCATCATCGGCCATGTATGCGAGATCTTCCTCCTCTTCTTTTCGGCCTCTTCCCAGTTAGTGACCACGGCTTTCTGCTTCTTTAACTTTTTGTCACCATTTTCCATCGGGCAGTTTGAGGCGAAGTGGCCTAGCTTGTTGCACTTGAAGCATTTCTGCACGTTGTTCCCGGATGATGATATTCCCTTCTTTCTAGGTTGGAACTTGCAGTTTTTCTTGAACTTTTTCTCAGTCGAGACTTTTAAAATTTCCTGGTCAGCATGGCGATCTGGTCAGCATGTCTTCCTCAGTTTCATCTTTGCCCTCAGAATCGTTCTCTTGTTCAGTGTTGAAGGCAATAATTAGTTGATTTCGGACTGGTGGTTTCTCTTTGATGGAGATCTGAGTCATCTCGTCGGTGGTCAGAGATCCGATCAGGTCTGACATGAAAAGTTAGTCCAAGTTGGAAGAGATCTCAGTATTTTCCGCATCTTCTTACCGTCCGGTATTTTCTTTCCCAAGGAGAACATTTGATTGATGATGTTCATGAATCTCGCTTACATGTGGCTTATGGTCTCGTTGTCCTCCATTTTGAACAGCTCGTATTGGTGAGTTAGAAGGGCTATTCTTTCTTGTACAACTCGAGTGGTTCCCTCATGTGTGACTTGAAGCATGTCCCACATATCTTTGGCAGATTGGCAAGAACTCACACGATTGTATTCTTCTCTTGTAAATGCACAGGCGATCATGTTCTTTGCTTTCGCATCCAAGGAGATTCCTCGCTTGTCTGTTGCATCGTAGTCAGAACCTTTCTTTGGAGTTCCATCCGCCTTTTTGGGATTGTAAGGTCCAGTCGTGATGATATCCCACAGGTCATAAACAGTAGCAAGTAGGAGTTCATTCATACGGTTTTTCCATATGGTGTAGTTTGTTCCATCGAAGAGTAGTGGCCTAGAATGGGATTGTCCCTCTGCTAAAACATCAAAACTCGAAGAAGCTTGTTAGGCCCGTCGTTTGAGTAACCCGCTCTGATACCAAATGAACATAAAAACGTGCCTAAGAGGGGGGTGAATTAGGCTTATATAATTTTATGCTTCTTCTTTTCACAAATCTAATATGTAGTGACTTAGAGATGCCTACTGATGCTTGTGATGAGTATGACTGATATATCATAGGTACGTCGGATGTATGTCGGGTCTGTCTCACAGCGATAAAGAAATAAGTGAAAAGGAAATGCGAGATAGGATTTTTATAGAGGTTATATCCCCAACTGGGGTTTACTCCTCTCCTTGGGATTTGCTTCCCAAGAGTTTAACCAATCACTATAATGCACCGAGCTGGATACAAAACTGATTGATTAGCCCAATACACAACCGAAACAAATCGAACACTAGTCACACTAGGTTACCACACACCGAGTTTCGTTCCTCGAGATCTCCTGATCCCGACAAACACAGCTCAGAGCCCCCGAAACTCATCCTTCCCTTCAGTGGGATGATGGAATAACTAAGTACCTTCAGTACTTCACAAGTGATCGCTCAGGTAGGTAGAAAGCTATCGCAAATGAAGGCTCGGGAATATCTTAGGAATGTTTCTGTCCAATACTCTCGTAGTAGTAGGTTCGTAAATTCTAAGTACTCGAAATTATGAAGTGTAGCAAGTTTCTAAACCTTTTTAATCAGCACTTCACATGGAAAATCATATCATATAATAATCATCAAATCAGCATATTTTCCATGTAATTTTCGAGATTCAACATGCCATGTAGATCATGCTCATAATCAACGTTCGCAACGGTCATTAGCCCATTAATGCATGATCATATTCCATATAAAAGCTCAGATTCGTTATCAAGGCATATTCAATCTTTTTAACTTATATTTACCATATCAACAGTTTCCATATGTGATTCCCTGCTATCTGTTTCTAGAATAAATCAATTCGGATTTACTTTCCAAGTGTAGCACACGAGATAGCAACACATCAATGCATTTTCCATGTTTAGCACATAATATCCAATCAACATATTTACCATGTTTAGCAGTATTCATATCACAGCATTTATATCACGAATTAATATGCCATAGCTGAACTTTCCATATATCAGAGATTCCAACCTATTTCAGCACATACCATATATTATTGCATCTTATCCAAAAAGTCAATTAATCAATTCTTTCCTAAATATAACATCCTAATAAGTATAAGGAAAAATATCGACTTAATATTGCACATTAAATTCTGTGGAAAGCATGCAAAAATCGTATATGTGATTTTCGTCTATGAATAAACAAGTATCAACGGATATATCACTTTCCATATATAAACAGCATATTTCCTTTTATAACCCAGTAGGATATCTCATATGTTATTTCCATATATAGCACAGTACGATATATCCTATCACATGGGCTGTCTATAACATGCGATCACATAGTCTCATCAACAAATCACAAAATCATTTGCGAATCAAATATTCGACCATTTAAGCTCATATATAGTGCATGGTCGAATGACCTTAGACGTTATATTGATCATAAATCGAGTTGCTTAATTTATAGACCTAATGTCACTACGATTACATAGTCCATCAAAACTCTCTAACTCTTATGGATCACAAAGGTCAACAACTACTAATCAAGTTTATTCATCGTGTTCGATACTCGTTTACTCACCTTACTACACTACAAACGATAGGTCCACTGCCTATCGCACGTCGGATAGTAACTACGTATTCGTTTTAATTATTACTTGTTGCACTTGCACTTTAAGTTAGTATAGGCCGCGTGTCCATCAAGTTTTTGGCGCCATTGTCGGGGAATAGATTGATATTAGGACACCGTGGTTCGGTACTTTAGCCGCTTTCATTTGACGTTTTCTTAGTTTTTTGCTATTTGCATTATTTGTGTTTCTACATCATTATTAATTTCGTTATTTCTTTGACGTGTCTATTTGTTTCTTCGCTGATTTTTATTTTAGTTTATTGAAGGTACAATTCAACAATGAATGACCCGAAGCCATCATGGGGTCCCACTGTTGAAGTGAATCCAGATTTCGAGCGTAAGTTACGAAGGCAACTCAGATACGATTCTGAAGGCATGACCAGTAACTCGCAAGAAGCTCTAGTTAGCTACTCAGAGGACAACTCTCAGGAGTTGATAAGAAATTCCAGAGTGGAGAAGTCTGTAGATAGTCCGCAGATAGAAGAAGATATGGCGGACCATAGAGTACATGTCCACAATATTCCAGAAGAGGCGCAATCACTACAAGATCTACTCAAGAACGCGGCACTAGGCAGTACGGAGTCGGAGTTCGTTATTCCGCCGATCGAGAATAACAATTCCGAGCTTAAGCATTCTTGGCTTCAGATAATTTTTCAGACGGTCTAGTTTGAGAGAAACCCAGAAGACGACCCTACTCGCACTTGAAGGCCTTTGTAACGGTGACCGACACCGTCGAAATCAATGGGGTCACGGGCGATACGATCAAACTGATGTTATTCCCATTCTCGCTAAATTCAGTGCAAAGGATTGGCTTGAGATGTTCCCACCCCGATCGATCACTACGTGGGAGGAGCTGCGAGCCGCATTTATCAGCCACTACTTTCCGACGTCGAAGTGCTAAGACTGAAGATGGAGATATCGCCTTTCCACCAGAAGGACTCAGGAAATCTCTACGAGGTGGGGGAGCGATACAAGTCACTACTGAAGAAGTGCCCGCAACACGGGATATCGAAGGCAGCCATGATCTATCGATTCCACGAGGGCCTCAACGACCAGACTGTTCGCATGCTAGACGGAGCCACCGGAAGAGGGCTCGTGAGGCTTAGTGCAACCGACGCTTGGAACCTGATCAAGGACTACTCGAGGAACAGCTTCATGAGAGGCAATACGAGGATGAAAATGCAAGGCGTGTTCGGAGTGAGAGAGGAGACGACCACGAATGCCAAATTCGAGGCGCTCCAGCAACAAATCACGACAACGAATTCTCAGCTGCAGATGGTGATTAGCGCACTGCTTCCAAAAGACGGGCATGCACAGCCTGTGAACGCCGTGACAACCACTGCCACACCGCCCTAGACGCCATACATACCGTTGTGCGGGATTTGTGGAGTAGCCCACGAGACGTCGGAATACCAACTCAGGCAGCCACTGGAGCACGTGGATTACATGGGAAATTACCAAGGACAGCGAGGTTTCCAACCTCGAGCGCACCCCAATCTGGCGTACGGAAATCATAACCACCACGGGCAAGAACAGCCGGGATTTCAACCGAGACCATCTGGTTTCAAAGGCGAACCACCACTACAGTATCAGCACCCATCCGCGGGGTCAGGATCTGATGATCAGAGGGAGATGAAGGACATGATGAAGATGCTCCTCACGAGTTTCAGCAAGACCACCGCGGCTCACGAGAGTCGAATGACAAAAATGGAGGAGTATATGGAAGCGAACGACATAGTGCTCAGAACACAACACTTCAATCAAAAAGTTGGAGCAGCAAATGGGCCAGTTAGCGAAACAACTGGCGGGGCAAAATCAAGGTCACTTCCGTGTTACACCGAGCTAAAACCTAAGGAGTATTGCAACGTGGTAACCCTGAGAAGCGGGAGAGAATTGCAAGAAGTACACGCCAAGTAGAATTCAAAGGAGAAAGCTGATTTCGAGCGACACGACGAGCCAGAAGTGGAGGAAAGCAAGGGCGACGATGTCGAGAAGGTCAAGGTTGACAAAGGAAAGGCACGGCAATTCATGAAGCCGTAGAAGCCGAAGATTCCGTACCCAACTCGGTTGAGAGAGGCCGAACCTGAAAAGGAAAAGTTCGAACCTGAAAAGGAGGAGGCCGCGCCTGAAAAAGAATAGGCAGAGGAGAATGCGCGACCACCAGTGAAACCGTACCAGCCAAAGGTTCCCTATCCAGCACGGTTGAATAAGGACAAAGACGAGGCATTGTTTGGTAGATTTATGAGTATGTGCAAAGAATTACATATTAACTTACCGTTTGTCGAAGCTACCCAGATGCCCAGTTTCGCTATGTTTCTGAAGGACTTGTTGACGAATCGACGGAAGCTCGAACACGTCTCCACCGTATGCCTATGAGAAGAGTGCTCACTGATACTCCAGAGCAAGATCCCAAAGAAGCTTAGGGACCAGGGGAGTTTTACTATCCTTGTCTTATAGGCGGTTTTGTATTGAACGTGCTCTAGCTGATTTAGGCGCTAGTATTAATTTGATGCCGTATTTCATGTTTAAGCGCTTATGATTAGGTGAACCACGACCCACTAGGAGGCGCCTCCAATTAGCTAATAGAACATTAAAATACCCTCAAGGTGTTATCGGGGGTGTCCTAGTTAAGGTCGATAAGTTTGTGATTCCGGCTGATTTCGTTATTTTAGACATGGAGGAAGATGATAATGTACCGTTGATTCTAGGTAGAAAACTCTTAGCTACGGGCGAGACTATGATGGATGTTAGGAGTGGGACATTGAATTTGACTGTAGACGGGAGAAAGTTACGTTTAATATGGCTGATTTGATGAAAAAGTATAGTGAGCAGGATACGCGCATGATTATGGCGATCGATGAGAGCGAGGAGGAGGTCGACGAGCCCATAATAGTCGTCGACAATAGCAGTGAGGATGATAAGGAAAAAAGTTCACCCGAGAAGCCGCCGATCCACAATTGAAGCACTACCACGAAGGCGAGGGAGGTTTAAGCGAAAGAGGTATTGTACCTAGAATTCTAGCCACCCTAAGAAAAAAAAGAGTTACATCCGGCTAAAGACGTTAAAAAAGCGGTTCTTGGGAGGCAACCTGTAACTGCCCTACTTCTCAAATACGTATTTAGGCGGATTTACAAAGCGAAGCAGCGGAAAGCCCATTTAATAAGAACTTTTTAGAATATAATAATATTCATGTACTGGGCCGAAACCTGAAAATATAAAATGTTTAACAACACACACTTTCATTTATTGGGTCGAAACTCAAAGAGTAAAACATGAAACATAATTTAAAACACTCCACATGTCACGTCCCATGTACTGCGCCGCTCTCAAAAGTCCGTGGAGTCACCGCCATCAGCCGCTTAGTCGTGACGTTTATCAACGTCCGACTCGTTTGTACCTACACACGTAAACCTTGAGCTTTTGACCAGTAGATGAAAATATGCAGGAATGCAAATGCTCTCACTCGACTCTCATCCCGACACATCTCACAAAATGCACGCTCGACTCTTTTCTCATATCTCATCTCATCTCAACTCATCTCATCACATCACATCAGGGCCTGAGGCTTAGGACTAAAGGCAACACGCGCAGGGGTCAGTAGCTCGGGAGGCCCCACTCCCAACAAGGGTCAGTAGTTCAGGAGGCCCACTCCCCACATCTCAATCATATAGTGCGCATTAGTCCTAACCTCACTACTCTTTACAATTCGACGACCATCACTCGATCATAAACTACCCCACTCCACATCACTGTACGATATTACCGTGACTGTGCACGATCCTTTCCCCTCGTAACACGTGTATGCAAATGTCGTGCAAGTAAAATGCAACACATAAAAATGCAAATCTCTATATCACGTATCGGCCCGAGGTATCAGTTCGGCCCGATGCGAATACTATAGTACTCTAAATAATCGGGCCCCGCGTTCCGAATTACTCGGCCTGAAACCTTCTCACCGAACTCTCCTTCCGAATTTCATTAAGGGTTCCAAAATTTAATCCATTTTACTCTAAGTCCCAATTTTCAATATAATACTTAAATTCTTAATTAAAAATATTTTTTCAAATTTTACCTTTAAAATCACACAAACTCATAATTTCACTCTTAAGGACGCGAATTTGAAAGTTTTAACTTAGAATTCGAATTTTTTTCATATACAAAATGAAAAATTATCCTCAAAATTTATTTAAGATCCGAAAATTTTCTCAAATTTACAAATCTGCCCCGGATTTCAAAATATCGGTTTCAGTCCCGTAAATTTTCAGAAATTATAAATCTAACAAGATTTTTAAAATTTTCAGATCTGTCCCAAATTTTTAGAAATTTCAGATTTGCCCCTAAACTTCGAAAACTTACAATTAACTCCAGCCGAATAATTTTAATGGTTATTTAACCTCTTGGAGATTCTAAACTATTTATTTAACACCTCGAAAATTCTAAAAATTGCAAAGAAGTCCCTGGCGAGTTTTAAATATTTATTTAACACTCCGAAAATTCTGAAAATTGCAAAGAATTCCCTGGCCAATTTTTAAATATTTATTTTAGACCTTTGAATTTAAAAGAAACAGAAAACCCTAATTTATACTAATACCCGAATTTGCTTCTAAATTTCCTAATTTCCAATCTTCCTACCTAAATCCCGAACATTTTTACGATCTAAACGCAAGGAGCATGAAAATTGAACGGCATAGAATGGTTCACAAGTATTCATATAGCGAGCATGAGATCACGTTCGAGCATATATTAGGATGTAAATCACAAATTTCATACGATCACGTAAACTACCATGCTACACGTAGTAATCACAAGTTTAAAAAAAATGTTTATGCGTGTAGGTGATCTTCACCTACCTTACGTCCGTAGAAAGCTAAATCACGGGGTCTTTCCGTGTGATCCCGGCCCGAGAGCTTCTATCCCGAGCTTCTCCTCGTCCGCGGGCTTCTCCCTCTTCTCCTTCTCTTCTTCCTCTCTTTTTCTTTCTTTTTCTTTCCTTTCTCTCTTCTTCTTTCCTTTCCTCTCCCTCATGGCTGCTCTCCCTCTCTCCCTTTCTTTTTTTTCCTTTTCTCTTTTTCCTCTCTCTCTCTCTCACGTTCTCTACTTGGGAACCGCCTGTTGAGCTATTAACTCTGGTAGCCTTGGGATAACTCGCTCGTAGTCTTCACCTTCCTGAAGCTCGTTGTCTTCTATGATTACGAGATCTATGGACGCTTGTTGTAGAAAGCGCCGAACGTCGTGAAGCCGTTGCCTTTGATGCTCCTCGGGCATGGAATGGGTCATCCACTGGCCTTCGAAGATGTACTTGTCTAGGGCCTCGTGTGGATTGACGCCAAGTCCAGAGGGTCCTGGTCGGTCTGGAGCGATAGAGGGAGTGGCTTGGGTAGCTGCTAGACCTACAAGCACCGCAGCACTTGCTTCTTCTTCCGGAAGCAAGGGGCTTGAGTAGATCGGTGGGGTGGACGGAGGCGTTCTCAGGTGAAAGGTTGGTGGGTCGATGTGGGCGATGCGATGCGTGGTGTGGGCGGTTTGGGTTGTTTGTCTTTGGTGGGTGGTCTGTGTTTGGGTATGGTGGGTTTGTGTTTGGATTTCACCAGCTCCAGCGCTTGTCTGCGTGGCACCCGAGCCTTGTCCTTGGCCACTTCTAGATGTCCTCAGCCTCTTCTCCCCCTCATGAGGGTCCTGATCGTCAGGATCGTCATGTCTGAGCTTTGGCCGCGGCAGGTGTCGGTCGGTGGCTCAGGATGATCCACCAATCGCCGATAGAGTGATTCTTCTTGAGGCGATCGGATGGACAGGCCTATCAAACGGGCGAGGAGTATGTCTTGGAGCTCGGTGATTGGGATTGTGTATGGGTTGATGAGGATGGAGGAAGTGGCTAGAGGGTCGGTGGGTGTGGGTTGTGGAGGTGTGGGGTTGGTTCATGACGAAGGGCCTTCAGAGGCAGGTGCTTTCCCAGTATCTCTTCGGGATGCCTCGAGTGCCTAGAGTACTCTCTCTGTGATCTTTTCTTCCATTGACTGGACTACGGCAGAGAGCGGCCTGGAACTGTTCGTTCGTCACGAAGGGTGCGGACGCCTCCGTGGATGGACCAGGACGACTGATGTCGCCTATTATCAACCCTTGAGTAGACACCGACTCTTGGGGTTGGCTCACAGTCACTTGAGGTTGTGACTGTATGAGACTTCCACCCAATCCTCGAGTCGAATCCGAAGGATTCGCCTCTATGGGTGTTGAGGCAGACTCTGGTTGTGCCTGCGAACCAGACACTATGTGAGTTGGTTGCGGCTCAAGATTGAGCGATGAAGTGCCAGCAACACTTGTCGTTGTGGGCAGCTGAGTATCTGGTGCGACGGTGATGGCCGGAAAGAGAGACTCCAGTTGAATGCTCAGTCGTCTGGGAGTCCTCCTGATCAGACTGATTTCCTCATCAGACTCTGCGTCAGACGTGGCCGTGTGAGGAGTGAGGTCACGATGGACGTCCTCCAGTGCCTGATCCGTCACCGGTGGAAGAGAGCATTGCCCCATTTCCGTTTCGGGCTGTGCCTCTTGTTGAAGAACTTCCTCAAAAGTTTCTTCGAGCATGCCAACATGTATGGGCACTTCCACTTGCAATTCGAGTGCAGGAGCCTCGAGTTCCATCTCTGTAGCCACGACGTCTATCAAAGTATCTTCGACGTCGGGCATTGGCTCTTCGATCAAAAGAGACTCCTGTTGAAGCTCCTGAGCGACAACATCGATCATCGTGTCATCAGGCTTGGTTGGTGTTGTTGCGGTTGGGGAGGGCTCACATGTACATCTGCCGGGGGCCCTCTAATCATCTGCTCCGTTACGTTGTGTTCCCGGCAGAATCTCTGATACTCAGCTCCCGCGGGGTCGGCGAGCCTGAGTAAGTTGATTGGAATCGGCATCGACGGTTGGTCTAGGTCCGTGAGCCGTGGGTTGTGGAAAAACTTAAGCCTTGGCGGCTGGTAGTTTCCACCAGGAGGCAGCCGAGGGATGTTCTCTGCATGTAGCTCCATGAACACCCTGATGATTACACTGAACCATCGAGCATAGGGCACGTTCTTCGACCTTCGATTCTCCTATAGCCGAATCTGGTCCGCGGGGTCGTTCCAGATCAGCTGTGAGTAGTCATAGTTTTTTGAGAAGGCAATCCCGTGGAAGATCTTCAAAATATTGCTGTTGCCCTTATTGAATCCTGCGTGCTTGGGCGACAGACACTTATTCACTATTCCGAATAGTGTCTTCCACGGGTGTGGGATTCCGCTGCTCTGGACCTGGGCCAATCTTGTGAGCGGCGGTTGGTATCCCATGTGCAGAAGGTCCTGAATCATCTCTTCGTCCGTCGGGAGTGGGTCGTAGATCGTTGTGAGGCAAGTCCAGTATCATGACGAACTGGCTCTTGCTCATGTGAATATGCCGCGTCCCGATTCGGGTCATGAAGGAGAATATCCCATCTGCTACGGCTCCTTGTATGCATCCCCAGAACTGCTGGAGATAGACCATCGGCACCGATGTGGTGACCGTTAACGCATGCCAGATGGGGTGGCCTCTAAGCTGCTGGTAAGATGTGTCCAGATCGAGCTGAAAGTTCGTATCCTGAACCTTCAAGTACAGATTGTGATCGTAAATGTGGTTGTATCTTGGGTAGCGATCCATCTGAAATATAAGATATGTAAAAGTTTATTAGTTCAATTTTATTTTCAGTCGAAATATGAATAAATGTCATCAAACTATAGTAATATAGCAAATAATAGCATGTTTGATGAATTTTCAATTGAAATCATATGAAATGCATAGTGTACGTTCAATTTCAAGTATCGTGATGGCATTATTGTAAATTGAATAAAATATTTGTCGCGTGAAAAATCGTTCGAAATTTCGCTAAGTGTTAAGTCAGTAAGTCTCTGTTCCTGCCGAGAAAATTTTCGGTCGACAAAATTGAATTGCAATTTGATTTCCTACACACTGATTTCAATTGAAACGTTTCCGTGTAATTTTTTTTTCGATCGAGAAATTTTATTTGCGTTTGTAAAATACTTAGAGAAATTTTCTAAGTATTGAAGTTGAATTCGAGACTGTAGTCGGTCTATTTTACGATCGAGAAAAATTCCGTGTAAATTTACGATCGAGAAATCATTTCTCAGGTAAATTTACTATCGAGAAATTTTCCTCGATTGAATGAAATTTTCGATTTGAAATTTGTCGAGCGGAATGTGATTTTCGATTGTAAGTAAAATAATTTTCGCTGCGATATAATTTTGTCGAGAAATTAGTCAACGAAAGACTAAGTCAATCGTCGAGAAATTTTCCAATCAATAAGATCTCAAGCGGCGAATTTTGCGATCCAAAAATTAAATGTTGGAAAATTAATTTCTCTCTGCGAAATTTTTGCGGTGAAATTGAAATTGAATCGAAAATTTCTATTTTACGATCGTAACTTTTACGCTCGATAAAATTAGCATCTAAATTGTCTAATTAGTGCGTAAGTTTTTCGCTCATAAAACTCTAATTAGATTTCTCGATGGTAAGTAAATTTTTCGGTCAAAATCTTCTATCGTGGAGACTAAACAGAATTTTACCGATTGAAAAACTTATTCAACACAAACAGTATCTCAATTAAATTGGAATTCAATTAAGACTGTTTGCGATCGACAAAGTTCTTCGATGGCTTTAAAAACTCAAATACCCAGTTTCATCAAAACCCAGATTACAGTCGAAGATGCAGATTTTCCAATGATCTATTCTATCAGATGCATAGAGAATATCGAAACTATCTTAAGTGCATGCATTAAACTCAGATAAAGTTCAAAATCAAGCCTAAAACACTATGAAATAGTATGCGATTTTCTCAGTTTTGAAGAACAGTCGAGAAACTAACATAAATCATGCGAAAAACTACAAAATGCAGATGCTAACGAAGTTAAATCACACGCAAATGGAAACAGATTCTCATTTCTACCTGAAACAGACAATTTCGTGTTGAAGATCGAAAGATTTTTGAGAAATTTGAACTGTCTGTGAAAGTTTTTCGCGAGAGAAATTTTTCCGATTTAGGGTTGCGTGAGAAAAAGTTTTTCGACTGACAAAAGTTAAACTTTTATTAACTATCATCAAGTCAAATGTTGGGTTCGCGATTGGACGTTTTGCGATTTAATGGATCAGGCCCATTACTATTTGCGCTCGAGAAATTTTTGATTTGAAAATTTCCTCTCAATTCAAATTTTTCGATCGCAAATTATCGCGGCCAATCAAAATTGTTCCCAACACTATTTACGATCGAGAAACTTATGGTCGTGAATTAAGTCTGCTATCTAGTTTCTCGATAGTAAGTACTTCTAAAATTTTCAGATTGATCCCTATTTCAAAATAAAACCTTTTGTAAGACTCCCCCTTAGTATTTAAAATAAATGCAATTAACTCCCTGTATTTTCCGTGTAGTAACGTCTAGCTCCCCTGGCAGAAATTTAAAAATCTGTACCACTTAGAGAGAAGCGTTAGTAATAATGGAGTTAATCAACAATTAATTTTGGCAGTTTTATCTTTGAAATATTTGGTCTTGTGTCTAGATCCTCCCTTTGTAGTGTCGACGTCTCGCTCCTTAATTTTGAAAGCTCTGAAATACTCAGAGAAAAACGTCAAAAATATTTGGAGCTAATCTACAAGTCCTATACTTGCTCCCCCTCAAACGATGCACACGAATCGATTAATTATGCAAGCATATGAAATCAATTCAAGTCACGAGCACACAAATTTACCAAGTAAGCATGTGTACATGGTCCCCGAAAACATGTACTTTAAAAATATTGTGTGAGGGTAGAAGCAGTCAAAAATTTATCGCATTTAAACAATTCAGTACCAATGCAATCTAAAATTGCATTTAGAATGTGCGATACACTAAAGAAATTCGCATTTATTCAATTCAACGCATATGAAACATAATATTTCATGTCAAAATGCGCGAATTTTATTATTTATTATTATAATTATTTTTTTTTATATATATATGGGGTCAGATTATTTTGCTTCGATCAATCGTCACGCCTAAAATTTTACGAGACATTTGAAAGAAGAAAATGCCGTCAAGTCATGTCGTCAAACTAAAGTCCTAAGTCCATAGTCTGGTCCATTTCGACAACTCTCACCAGGTTCGCTGTTGCTCTCATTTAGCTATCTTGGGATTTTATAATTTGATCACTCAAGTCAACACAAGCAATTTTAAGTAAATTTACCAGTGATCGAGGCATTTTTAATCATTTCACCTAAGCGAGAGACCGTCTATGTGGAATCAAAGGGTTGTAAGGGTTATAATTTGGCTAGGACTTAGAACGGAAGGAATTCAAAGGAAAGTGAGCTTATCTCTTCATCATCTTCCAATTCTACATCCGTCTCCTTTTTTTTCGGCGTCTTTCTTCTTTTCAATCTTTTCTCCCTCTTTTTCTTTCAAGAACTATCCCTTTTTTTTTATGTTATGCTCAAGCTGAAGCTCCGCTTCTCCATGAGGCTCTAGGAGATTATCGTAGGCGAAGTTCTTCTTATTGGTTCTCGGGCCGATACTGAGCTCCTCTTCTCTTAATCCCTATTGAGGTTTCCGAGATGATCAATTTGGAGAAGTTCTCGGTTATGGAATTCGTACTTGAGGCTGCACTCCTCTTCTTTTCCCGATATAAGACCGGATTATCGTTGGAGAAGTTCACTTCGTGGTGCTCCTCTTCCAGCCGTTCTGACGAGCGTACGAGATTATCGTCGGAGAAGTTCACAGCAGGAACCATGCCACTTTCTACAAGGTAGTCGGAAGGCCGGTTCCTTTGGTCTGTTTGTTGCGCGTTGAGCAATGCCTTCTTTTGTCATCATCTTACGTTTTCTTTTGTTATCTCTCCCTCCTTTTCTCGTTTGAACAACCATTCGAAGAGTATAAAGTTCGGTTGAAGGCTGGGAATGGGTTTTAAATGAAGAAAAGGACATCGGAGAAGGCTCAAAGTTGATGACTAAGGGCTAACGTGGGGAAATTTATATAAGGCCGAATGAGGGATAACCTAAACTCCCTTATCATTTTCCGAACGATCTAACGCAAGATGAGTATGAAGCCAAGTATCACTAGTTAAGACAAGCAATTGATGTGTGACTCACTCGAGAAATAGATCCAAAGAAAGGAAAATATAACAAGGCTTGAATCCTCACATTTATAGTGGCTTTGTGTCTAGTGGAGCAACGTAATGACCTTTAGACACAAGAATGCGACTTAGACTGACAAAATTAAGCAATTAAATCGATCGCATGTCGGGGTAAAATTCTAAGTAACTTTAGACCAAAGCATCCTAAAGGATTTCGTCATACCCCTTTATATTATATATAGAAATATATATTATTATTATCATATTTATATTTATTTTTATCACGCAAGATAAGAACAAATAAGCATAGAAAACACATAGAATAGAGCATGTGATAGCACAGAAGATCAGGTAATGCACATATTACGGAAGATTCAACATGCCTAATTTTCCGACAAGGAATTGAAATCGTTTCTCATCCAGAGCCTTGGTGAAAATGTCGGCTGGTTGAAACTCCGTGTTCACAAAGTACATCTCTATCGTGCCTTTTTCTACGTGATCTTTGATAAAATGATATCTAATGTCTATGTGTTTTGTGTGTGAATGACGAACAGGATTGCAAGTAATGGCGATTGCACTCTGACTATCACTACATATGGGTATATTATTTAGATTGTACCCATAGTCGCGAAGCTGTGTCCGCATCCACAGCATCTGTGAGCAACAGCTTGCGGCAGCTACGTATTCTGCTTCGGCCGTCGAAGTTGACACACAGTTCTGCTTTTTGGATGACCAGCAAACCAGCTTTTCGCCTAAAAATTGAGCGCATGGGACGTGCTTTGCCTGTCCATTCGGCAACCTGCATAGTCAGCATCAGTGTAGCCGATGAGTTTAAAATTCGTACCCTTGGATACCATAGGCCAAGGGTAGAGGTGCCCTTAAGGTAGCGTAAAATTCGTTTAACCGCGAGTATATGGGATTCTTTGGGATCGGCTTGAAAACGGGCACACAAGCACGTGGCGAACATGATGTTCGGCCGCCTCGAAGTGAGGTAGAGAAGAGATCCAATGATACTGCAATACAGTGTGTCGACCGACTTGCCAGAGGGATCGGCATCCAACTTGCAGCTTGGTGACATAGGAGTGCTGGGAGGCTTGCTCTGGTCTTGATGAAATATCTTAAGAATATACTTGATGTATTTTGTCTGACTGATGAAAATTCCATCATCGAGCTGCCTGACTTGGAGTCCTAGGAAAAGCTGCATCTCTCCCATGTGACTCATCTCGAATTTGCTCTTCATGAGATCACCAAACTTCTTGCAGAGCCGAGGATTTGTTGATCCGAAGATGATGTCGTCGACGTATACTTGGACGACCATCAGATCTTTGTCATGCCATTTAATGAAGAGGGTTGTGTCTATCGTTCCTCGTGTGAATCCAGACTTCACGAGGAAAACACTTAGGACATCGTACCAAGCACGAGGGGCTTGTTTTAGTCCATAGAGAGCTTTGTCCAAGCGATAGACATGATCGGGATGTTCTTGATCAACGAAACCTTCCGGCTGAGCGACGTAGGCTTCTTCTTTTAACACGCCATTGAGAAATGCGGTTTTAACATCCATCTGATAGACTTTGAAGTCTTTTTGAGCCGCATAAGCCAGAAGGAGGCGGATAGCTTCGATACGAGCTACAGGAGCATAAGTCTCGTCGTAGTCGATGCCTTCCTGTTGATTGTATCCCTTAGCAACTAGCCGAGCTTTGTTCCTGATCACTTCACCATCTTCATTTTTCTTATTCTTGAAAACCCATTTAGTTCCGACCACTGTTTTCCCATGTGGACGGGGTACTAAGGTCCACACTTGAAGACGTTCGAATTGATTGATCTCCTCTTGCATTGCAATTGTCCAATCCGGGTCTCGAAGTGCGTCTGCTACTTTGGTAGGCTCGTTTTGGCTCAGAAAGCAACTGAAAAGACTGTGTTGATGACGTGTCCTCACACCAACCGAGGGATCTCCAATTATTTGATCAACCGAGTGGCCTCTCGTCCACTTTCGCTCATGAGGCAAGGCTGAAGTCGATGCGTAAGCCATCTGTGGATCTAGATTGCCTATAGTCTCAGATTGATCATTTGTCTGAGGAAGTTCCAATACTGCACTTGGATTGATCGTCTCAGATGATACTTCCTCGATGACCACTGTAGGTTCTTCGGTGTTCTGTGGCAATTCTGAATCGGGTGGGGTAGAGGTGTGAGACGAACTTGGTATGTCGGTCTCGTTCGGTTGATAATCAGGCGTGTATGACTGATATACCGGTTCGAAGAGAGAATCCAAGTCGTCTATTTCAAGTCTCGTTGCTTCGTCTGACACTGATCCTGAAGTTGTTGCCATCTTCTGTTGGTTTTGTGCCAACACACCAGTGATTACGGGTTCTGAAATGTTGTCTTCAGAAGCCAACGGGTTAGGCATGGGTCCTGGACTGAATTGACCAGAAGCCATATCTGCCACTTCATGGAAAGTGACATTATAGCTTTCCTTAATAGTTCGGTTGGACTTGATGTATACTCGGTACGCTTTTGATGTTGAAGAATACCCGACAAATGTAGCTTCGAATGCTTTAGGGTCGAACTTTGCACATTTCTCTCAGTCGTTCGCCACAAAGCACTTGCACCCGAAGACTTTAAGGAAAGAGATGTTGGCACTCTATTGTTCACAATCTCATACGGAGTCTTGTTTAACCGTGTGTGAACCACCGTCCTGTTTTGAGTAAAACAAGCGGTATTGACTGCTTCAGCCCATAGAAAGTGTGGAAGTCCCGATTGGATCAGCATTGTACGAGCGGCTTCCACTAGTGTTCGATTTTTCTTTTCAACGACCCCGTTTTGTTGAGGTGTTTTGGCGGCTGAAATTGTTGACTTATTCCAAGTTTCTGATAAAACTCACTGACGTGATTGTTCTTGAACTCAGTGCCGTCGTCTGTTCGAATGACTTGAATAGTCTGTTGCAGCAGATTTTGAGTTGTGTTCACAAAATTGATAATCAAGTCACCGGTCTCATCTTTCGTTCGGAGGAACTTAGTCCACGTGTAGCGAGAATAGTCATCCACAATCACTAGGACGTACTTTCTTCCATTGATACTCTGAGTCTGCATCGGACCACAGAGATCCATGTGAATTAGTTTCAATGGTCGAGAAGTAGACGCAATTTGCTTGACGTGATGAGATGCTCGCTTCATTTTTCCTAATTGACATGCCGAACAGTGATGCTCCCTTTGTAGTTGTATAGTTGGAAGACCGTGAACCAACTTCTTCGTAGAAAGACGTTGGAGAGCTTTCATATTCAGATGAGACAGTCGTTGATGCCATAAGCTGTTCCTCTGTAAATGTCTGAGAAATGAGGCAAACAGCTGTCGAAGGCCGCACAGATGTCAGGTTGATCGTGTAAAGATTGGATCTCCGAAGTCCTTGAAGGAGTTCTGTGTCCTGACTATCCAAAATTCTGCACCGGTCAGCATGGAAGACCACCTGGAAGCCTTTGTCACAGAATTGGCCTATGCTGAACAAGTTATGGCGGAGGCCTTCGACGTACGAGACATCTTTGATGGTCAGATTTTTCAGAGTGATATCCCCCAGTCCTAGAATCGGGGCTGAATCGTTGTTCCCAAATGTGACTTTGCCGTTTGGTCGGTCTTTGTAGTTGCTCAACAGCTCTTGACTACCACTCATGTGTGTGGAGCAACCAGAGTCGATGTACCACACATGATGGATCTGCAAGAGCTTTAGGTACCTACTTAAACATGGGTCCTCTCGGATTAGCAGATTTAATTTTGCGTTCAGATATGACTCCCAAATCTATTTTTGGAAGAGTCTTAATATCCCATTGCACTTTTGAAAAAGTGGGTTTGGGTTTTGCCTCTATAGGAGACTTGGCCCTTTTGGCTTTTGTCGTCCTAGGCGGAGATCTAGGAACTCATTTGGGTTGAACCTTACAGGTAAGGTTAATTTCAGCACGTACAGATGCTTTGGAGGGTTTGACTGAGGAAAAGATCTTTTCTTGTGATAGTCTCCTAAGGTGCTTGGGGGATTTAATTTTTACGGGATACCTTAGGTGAGCACATTCATGTATAGCGCCATAAGCTTTCTTTATGGCTGGATCTTGTTTCCTACGTGTCTTTCTTGTGGCATTTGTTTCAGAATGATTAATTTTTGACGTAGAGCCTATTTCGAAGTTGGTGCTTCTAAAAGTGATCGGCTGAAGTGAATAAGTAGAAGCAACTATCTTAAACGTGGAAATAGCTCTTTTATTTCTTTACGAATGTCTTTTATTGTAACAGAAGGTGTAGCATGCTCAGAAACATTTAAATCTAATGGCTCCTTCTTTATCTTAGTGTTAGACACTCTCGCCTTTGTTTTTAGTGCTGACGCTACGCTCCCTGTAGACGTAGGTAAAGTGAAATTAGCCATAGCACTTTTAACAAAATTATTATTACAATATTTATCTTTCAAAGAAGCCTTGAGATTTCCCATCTCCTTAAAGAATTTTTTCTAACTTTGCCTGTGACTCCACTATCTGTTTTATGATAGGGGGTTTGTAGAGTGAATTTTTATAATTAATGGTTTTAACTTCCTCGTGGTGTGTTCGAGAATCAGGAGGTAGAATAAACTAAATTGCAGACTGGTGTTAGAGTTTCTTTCCTATTTTTGTCCCTTTCATTTAGTTCTGTGTAGTCAAAGGGGATTTCTGGACCACGTGGACCTTGTCTAATGGATGAATCGAAAGTATTTTCCTAAGACGATTCAGTAAAATTCTGAGAGAGGTTATTCCTAAGCGCATGCGTTTAACATCATATGTTTCTTTCTTTTGTAAAACACATGGGTTGGTGAAACATATGCCTTCTATAGGATTCTAGAACTCTATATCCTTGGGCTTGTTCAAAAATATCGTCTGTTCGGACTGTCCCCTTCGCGTAACTATATCGTCTAATTTCTTTACTTTGGCATATAGTTTCTTGCGTTCCTCACCTAGGAGAGCGTAATTATTTTCCACGGTTAGTTTCATGGCTTGACAGGCATCGAAATCCTTACTAAGCTCACTAATCTTGGCATTTGATGTTTCTAATTGAGCTTCTAAGTTAGTGATCTTAGAGGTAGCTTCGGTTAGCCTACAATTTAAAATGGCTTTCTCATTGAGATTTCTAACCAAGCAATTGTAGTTATTTGCTAGCCTATCTTCTAATTCTTTAATCTTTTCGCTCTGTTGTCCTATTTGAGGTTGACTAATCTCTCTAGAATGGAGGCTCTCGGTAAGTTCATCCATTTTTGCACTAGAGCTCCTAACTTCTTGTTCGAGACTATCTATCTTCTCCTGAGCTCTCTCAAGTTCGTTCTCTACTTCCTTTACTTTTCTGCTCACGTTTCATGTTAGCATATTGCTTTTGATATGATTCTAACATGGTCAATAATGTGGAAGGAGTGTCTACCTCATTTGAAGACGTGGATGCATTGTCGTCCATACGAGTGGATGTTTCGGCGTCCAATTCGTTGTCGAGACGGGCCATGAGGGCTAAGTTCTCTTCTTCGGAGCTCGACGTGTCCTCGAGCCATTGGTCCTGTTCGGCCATGAGATCTACTCCAGCTTCTTTCTATTTTGTCAATTGAAGCTTCCTGGAGTAGTAGTTTGCATCTCTTTTCTTCGGGAGAGTGCACTCTCTGGCGAACTGACCTGCTTTGTCACAATTAAAACATTTATTAGTCTCTTTGGATTCTTGACCTCGGAACTCTCCAGAGCACGTTCTTTGTTCTTGGAGCTTGTCCGAAGTCTATTGGCTGAGGTTGAAGACTTCTTCTTGAAGTACTTCTTGCTCATCATTTGTCCAATGAGAGCTAACTGTTTTCCAAGGGCTTTCATGTTCGGCTTTGATGTCGGAGTCTGATTCTTCTTCCGACTCTGATGATGAAGGTGGCCTAACGATCTTATCCTTTCTTGATCTTGTGCTCCTCTTCTCACTAAGGCAACCGTGTCATCGGTTCGTTTGCCTTTCTGCTCTTTGGTGATCTCGCGTATATCCTCATCATGTTAGGCGAGATTGTCGAACACGGCATGGACATCCAGCTCCTCTAGATCTTTGTTTTGTCGTATTTGAGTGGATATTTTCTTCCATTCCGTGGGCAGAGAAGATAGAAATCTTATGTTTGTCTCCATGTTTGTCTTTGTTATTTCTATCTTCCTCATCTCATTGAGAAGAGTGAGGTATCGTTGGTAGATCTCGTTTAGACTCTCCTCCGGCTTTGCTTTGAATGAGTCGTAAGCGGTGAGAATGTTCGCTTTCTTGGCCTTTATACCAACTCCGTCCTTTGCATCATCCTATGCAGCTCATCCCACATCCCTTTGGCCGATGTAAGGCTGTCGATTTGTCTGTATATATCGTTGGGGATGCCCTGCATAAGGGTATTCATGGCTACTAGATCAGCCTTAGCTCGAGCTCTTTCCTCCAGAGAGCATTCTCTAGGCTCCTTTAGTCGCCTAGAAGCTGGGATTGCTGGAGTGGCTGTTTCGTCCCCGCGTACATGGACCCATAACTGTGCTGGTCCCTCTTCAAGGGACTTCAGTAGATTTTCGGGTTGATCCTTTAGAGCGATGAAATTCAGAAAGCGGCTTCTCCATACTGTGTATTCGCCTCTTTGCAAGATCGGCGGACGGTTGTCATTTTCGAGTGAGTACGCAATCATATTTGTATTGCAGTCGAGTTGTTGAAGGATCTTCGTTAATTGTTTTGAAAGTTGAAGATGATGTAATGTGCTTCACAAGTGAAGAAATTCGTTAGTAGCGTTTGATTCGAAAATTCGATCGAGAATTATTTTCGATTCAATCTTTAAAGTTTGACCGAAATTAATTCCGTTGAGATAGAATGTACTGGGTACTATTCTCGTGCGAGAAATTTTGTCAGCGGAAAATTTTACGAGCGAAATAAATTGCTCAAAATCATTCGGTCGAGAAAAATTTCTTGATCGTGAATTTATTTCGATCGTAAAGAAACAGTACGTTAGTAAGTTTCTCGACAAGTCAAAATAAATCTGTTGACTAGAAAAGTTTCTCGCGTATAAATGATTTTCGCCTGGTCGAACGTTAAAAGGTTTGACTGAAAAAGTTTTTCGAGTGAAAGTTTTTACGCATGCAAAGTCAAAATAAGTCTTCCTCAAAAAAGTTTTTCGCTGTATAATGCTCGAGAAATATTTTTTAACTAAAATCGTTTCTACTGATGACGATTCTAGCGCTGACTACGTATTCTGACCGATAAAATTCTCGTGCTAAGTTTATCGATCGAGAAACTAATCCGATCGCAAAACTTAGCGAGAAAAATTTGAGCAATCGAGAAAAATTAACAGAATACAATTAACACTAATCCGAGCAAAAACAAAGAATCAGATAGTGAAATTTGAGGCAGTTGCTCGCAATTAAGTACTAATCACGCACGAACAAGCAATTAAACACGTTATGAAGCAAAATATATCGAATTTGATCAAAATCAGAACGTGTTCTTCGTGTTCTTCGCAAACAGTAACACGCAAAAGCAATTCAATCTTAGAAATCGAAGTTTAAACTGCTACAGAACTGATCGCGATGACGATCTATCACTTACACAAGCACAGAAACACCAAATTCAAGTCAATTAAGCACAGAATTAAGCTATTGGATCGAAAAAGGTTTTCACGCCGAACTGTTCTTCGACGAACAGTATCCAAAAAATGATTTTCGATCCAATTATAGCAATTAACGATTCAAAACTGAACGAATCTGCTCTGATACCAATTGTTAGGTCCTACGATTAACAACTCTATGATCCTAGGCTAGAATTCATAGTAATTTGATCGTTTAGATAAGCAATGAATTCGATCGAAAAACTCAAATGAAGAACAAGAGAGAGAATTCCAGTAGAGTAAGAAAGTTACTATTGTTCTCTCTCTAGAAATCGAATTGCAAGCCATTCGGATCAATTCTCAAAACTTTCTCTATTAAGCTCAATTGATTTGCAAGTATTTATACCAAACAAACTTGGTATAAATATCAATCTAGTCCTAATCTAAGAACTACTATACAAAACGCCCCTAATTACAAGGACAACTAATGAAATCAAGCACAATTACAAATATTATTCTACACACATCATTTAAACTTCGAAATGTATAACCTTGGAGGAAATGCGGATCATGAGGATGATGTCCACCAAGAACCCTTTTGCAGAGAAAATCTTGAAAGGCTCAAATTCGAGTTATTCACCCCTTTGGCTTTGCTCGTAGTGGCGATCTCCATTTTTGTGGTGTGGGTTGCTACTCACTGCAATTGCATCTAATTTGTGAAATGTTAAGTCATGGGAAGCCGTGTCTTGTTCGGGCGATCGGAAGAAGACGCAGACAGAACTTCCCGAACGTCGTCGATGTTTTATCTTCTTTTTTTTAATATTCGGGTTGTATATTATTTCAGTTATGTAATCGTTATGCATCGACTCTATCATGTTTTCTCTACATCTTCGTCTCATTTCCTAAATTTCTACAATTAACCCATGTTTCTCTACGTCATCGTTTCATTTTCGAAATTGTATACAAGCCCCGAATTTTAAAAAATTTAATATTGTTCGACTCTCTTTTATTTCGCCGTTTATTTATTTTTTTAACTACCCGAATTTCAGCTTGGTCCGATTCGGTCAAGCCAAAATTAACAAATCCCCAATTTTGAAAAGACCCAAAACTTAAATTTCGCCCAGTTTCCTAATTGACCCGAATTTTTGTTTTACCAGAATTTCAAAGCAACCCCAAATTCGATTAGAAAAATCCGAATTCTGATCATTCTCTTCCTACCTTAATTCAATCGAGATTCTTCTACCAATCTAAGTATAAAAGTACGAAATCTCTAACTTTCAAACACATCCAGGAGCACATAAAATTCACAGAAATATTCATGTAAAGCATATATCAGAAAATCGTAAAGCACATAATTATGTATTAAACTTACAGGCGTGGGCTGATCCTCCAAGGTTTTGAACGGCAGTACATGGACAGTCTACAGAACCTATAACCTAACGATCTGATACCACATGTAACGACCCTACTTCTCAAATACGTATTTAGGCGGATTTACAAAGCGAAACAGCGGAAAGCCCATTTAATAAAAACTTTTTAAAACAAAGTAATATTCATGTACTGGGCCGAAGATCCAAAGTCTAAACCCGAAAATATAAAATGTTTAACAACACACACTTTCATTTCTTAGGCCGAAACCCAAAGACTAAAAACATGAAACATAATTTAAAACACTCCACAGGTCACGTCCCATGTACTGCGCTGCCCTCAAAAGTCCGTGGTCACCGCCATATGCCGCTTAGTCGTGACGTTTATCAACGTCCGACTAGTTCGTACCTATACATGTAAACCCTGAGCTTTTGCCCAGTAGATGAAAATATGCAAGAATGCAAATGCTCTCACTCGACTCTCATCCCGACACATCTCACAAAATGCACGCTCGACTCTTTTCTCATATCTCATCTCATCTCAACTCATCTCATCACATCACATCAGGGCCTGAGGCTTAGGACTAAAGGCAACATGCGCGCAGGGGTCAGTAGCTCGGGAGGCCGCACTCCCCACAAGGGTCAGTAGTTCGGGAGGCCCACTCCCCACATCTCAATCATATAGTGTGCATTAGTCCTAACCTCACTACTCTTACAATTCGACGACCATCACTCGATCATAAACTACCCCACTCCACATCACTGTACGATATTACCGTGACTCTGCACGATCCTTTCCCCTCGTAACACGTGTATGCAAATGTCGTGCAAGTAAAATGTAACACATAAAAATGCAAATCTCTATATCACGTACCGGCCGGAGGTATCAGCTCGGCCCGATGCGAATACTATCGCACTCTAAATAATCGGGCCCCGCGTTCCGAATTACTCGGCTTGAAACCCTTCTAACCGAACTCTCCCTCCAATTTCACTAAGGGTTCCAAAATTTAATCCATTTTACTCTAAGTCCCAAATTTCCAATATAATACTTAAATTCTTAATTCAAAAATATTTTTCCAAATTTTACCTTCAAAACCCCACAAACTCATAATTTCACTTTTAAGGACGCGAATTTGAAAGTTTTAACTTAGAATTCGAAAATCTTTGATAATTACAAAATGACCCGAAAATTATCCTCAAAATTTATTTAAGACCCGAAAATTTTCCAAATTTATAAATCTGCCCCGGATTTTAAAATCTCAGTTTGAGTCCCGTAAATTTTCAGAAATTATAAATCTACCAAGATTTTTAAAATTTTCAGATCTGTTCCAAATTTTTAGAAATTTCAGATTTGCCCCTAAACGTTCGAAAACTTACAATTAACTCCAGCCGAATATTTTTAATGTTTATTTAACCCCTCGGAGATTCTGAAAATTGCACAAAGAGCCCATTTGAGTTTTTTTACTATTTATTTAACTCCTTGGAGATTCTGAAAATTGCACAAAGACCCTAGCCGATTTTAAAAATATTTATTAAGCACCTCGGAAATTCTGAAAATTGTTCTAAGGCCCCAATCGACTTTAAAAATATTTATTTAACACCTCGAAAATTTTGAAAATTTATCCAAGGCCCCAATCGACTTTGAAAATATTTATTTAACACCTGAAATTCTGAAAATTGCTCCAATGCCCCAATCGACTTTAAACTATTTAGTTAACACCTCGAAAATTCTAAAAATTGCAAAGAAGTCCCTGGCCGAGTTTTAAATATTTATGTTAGACCTTTGAATTTAAAAGAAACCCTAGAAAACCCTAATTTATACTAATACCCGATTTGCTTCTAAATTTCCTAATTTCCAATCTTCCTACCTAAACCCCGAACATTTTACGATCTAAACGCAAGGAGCATGAAAATTGAACGGCATAGTGTTAGGTCCTATGATTAACAACTCTAAGATCCTAGGCAAGAATTCAAAGTAATTCGACGATAATGATAATCAATAAAATGCGATCGAAAAACTCATTTCAAGAACGAGAGAGAGAATTCTCTTAGAGTGGGAAAGTTACTGTTGTTACTCTCTCTAGAAATTGAATTGCAAGCCTTTCGGATCAATCTTCAAAACTTTCTCTATTAAGCTCAATTGATTTACATGTATTTATACCAAACAAACTTGGTATAAATATCAAACTAGTCCTAATCTAAGGACTACTATACAAAAAGCCCCAAATTACAAGGAGAACTAATAATATCAAGCACAATTTAAATTTATTCTCTACAATCTCCCCCTTTGTGCATGACTGCGTTTCCGCGCCGTTTGTCCTCGTCGGGCGTAATACGATCTGCGCAAGCCCAGCGCATACTCGTAGTTCCTTAGCGTGATCCTCAGCTCCAGTCGCTCCTCGATATCTTCAAGCAATTCCATTAGGAGCGGCTGTTCTCTCACGAACCTGTGGATCCTCAGTATGGTGTCTCTATTGATTTCTTCCAACCTCTGCTCGATATTCCTCCTGATGACCTTGAGCGTCCCATCACAAAACTTGTTGATTTCAGTCTTCAGTATCAACGTATTCTTCTTTGCTATTGGATTGTGGTAGGTGATGCCTAGGACTGAGCTGATATGCACGTGATTGTTGGGAAGCCCTTCGATCTCAGGTCCTTTGTTGAGTGGAGCGGTCATGCTGACATTCTTCATGTTGCTCTCCAGAGCCATCTGAAGGTCGTGTGCGGCATAGTACTTGACTTGGTGCATCATGAACCGGTAGAGACCCTCAGACCTTCTTTCTTGATGAAGCCTTGAGGACCTTTGTACTTTTCCACATATAGCTGATATAAGTTGTAAACTTCTTCAGCAGGGATGTACGGTAGGTCGCTCTCGCTAGATCTTCTCGAGTTCCATCTACGCGCTCAATCCTGTAATGAGGTGTTGGAAGTCCTCCTTTGTCATAGTAGACATTGAGTAGTTGGCTTATCGGAGAGAGACTCTTATAATGGATCTTGGCTTGTGCCTTAGTCATCCCTAGCCTTATATCAGGTCCTAGTTTGGTCAGCATCCAGAGGTAGGTCATCCTCTTCTGCTGATCCCAATGAGAGATCCCTCTAAGCTCGAACTCGTTCGGCTTCTTGACTCTGTCCGGAGACCTGCAAATGTTCTCACGAACTTCTTCTAAGAATGGAATTTCTATTCGGATGTTCTCCCATGGTGTGTCGATCCGAACGGTCCCTGGCGTTAGCCTTGTAGAGGGAACCGCCCGTTGAGGAATTAACTCTGGTAGCCTTGGGATATCTCGCTCGTAGTCTTCACCTTCCTGAAGCTCGTCGTCTTCTACGATAACAAGGTCTACAGATGCTTGTTGTAGAAAGCATCGAACGTCTTGAAGCCGTTGTCTTTGATGCTCCTCGGGTATGGAATGGGTCATCCACTGTCCTTCAAAGATATACTTTTCTAGGGCCTCGTGTGGATTGACACCATGTCTAGAGGGTCTCGGTTGGTCTGGAGCGACGGAGGGAGTGGCTTGGGTAGCTGCTAGGGCTACAAGCATCGCAGCACTTGCTTCTTTTTCCGGAAGCAAGGGGCTTGAGTAGATCGGTGGTGTGGGCGGAGGCGTCCTGAGGTGAAAGGTTGGTGGGTCGATGTGGGCGATGCGGTGCGTGGTGTGGGTAGTTTGGGTTTGGGTGGTTCGTGTTTGGGTTTGGTGGGTAGTTTGGGTTTCACCAGCTCCAGCGCTTGTCTGCGTAGCGCCCGAGCCTTGTCCTTGGCTAGTTGTAGATGTCCTTGGCCTCTTCTCTCCCTCATGATGGTCCTGATCGTTAGGATCGTCATGTCTGCGCCTGGAGTGGGAGCTTTGGCCGCGGCATGATTGGGTAGGTGGCTCAGGATGGTCTACCAATCGCCTATAAAGGGACTTTTCCTGAGGCGACCGTATGGTAAGACCGATGAGGAGGGCCAGAAGGATGTCATGGAGCTCGGTGATTGGGATAGTGTATGGGTTGATTAGGATGGAAGAGTGTTGTAGAGGGTCGGTGGGTGTGGGTTGTGGAAGTGTGAGGTTGGGTTGTGACGAGGTGCCTTCAGAGACAGGTGCTTTCCCGGTATCTCTTCGGGATGTCTCGATTGCTTGGAGTACTCTCTCCGTGATTTTGTCTTCCATAGACTGTACAGCGGCAGAGAGAGCGGCCTGGGACTGCTCATTCGTCAGAAAGGGTGCGGACGCCTCCTTGGATAGACCAGGACGACTGATGTCGCCTGTCATCAACCCTGAGTAGACACCGACACTTCAGGTTGGCTCACAGTCACTTGAGGTTGTGACTGTATGAGACTTCCACCCAATTCTTGAGTCGAATCTTGAAAACTCGGCTCTATGGGCGTTGTGGCAGGCTCAGGTTGCGCCTGCAAACCAAACACCACGAAATGTTGTTGCGGCTCAAGATTGAGCGAAGAACTGCCAGCAACACTTGTAGATGTGGTCAACGTAGTATCTGGTACGTTGGTGACGGCTGGGAAGAGGGTTTCCAGTTGAATGCTAAGTCTCCTGGGAGTCCTCCTTATCAGGCTCATTTCCTCGTTCGATTCCGTGTCAGACGGGATGGCCGTGTGAGGAGTGAGGTCACGATGGACGTCCTCTAGTGCCTGATCCGTCACCAGTGGAAGAGAGCTTTGGCCCATTCTACTTCAGACTGTGCTACTGGTGGAAGAACCTCCTCAAGGGTTTCTTCGAGCACGCCAACATTAACGGGCACATCCACTTGATATTCTTGTGCAGGAGCCCCGAGCGCCATCTCGGTAGCCACGACGTCTATCAATGTATCATCGACGTCGGGCATTGACTCTTCGACCAATGGAGACTCCTGTTGAAGCTCCTGGGCGACAACATCTATCATCGCGTCGTTAGGACTTTGGTGATGTTGCGGTTGGGGAGGGCTCATATGTACATCTGCCGGGGGCCCTCTAATCATTTCCTCGGTGAGGTGATGTTCCCGGCAGTATCTCTAATACTCGGCTCCCGCGGGGTCGGCGAGCCTGAGTAGGTGGAGCGGAATTGGCATCGACGGTTGGTCCAAGTTCATCAGCCATGGATTATGGAAGAATTCTAGCCTCGGCGGCTGGTAGTTTCCTCCGGGAGGCAGATGAGGGATGTTCTATGCATGTAACTCCATGAACTCCCTGATGATCACGTTGAACCATCGAGCATAGGGCACGTTCTTCGATTCTCCTTCAGCCGAATCTGTTCAGCCAGATCATCCAGATTAGCTGCACGAAATCGTAATTTTTGCAGAAAGCGAATGGATGAAAAATCCGCAGTATATTGTCGTTGCCCTTGTCGAAGCCAGCATGCTTAGGTGATAGACACTTGTTCACGATCCCGAACAGTGTTTTCCATGGATGAGGGATACCGCTGCTTTGGACCTGAGCTAACTTTGTGAGCTGCGGTTGATATCCCATTTGCATGAAGTCCTGGACCATTTCTGCATCCGACGGGAGCGGGTCATGATTTGTGCTGTATGCAAGTCCAGTATCATCCCGAACTCGTTCTTGTCCATATAAATAGGCTGCGTCCCGATTCTAGTTGTGAATGAGAATGTCCATTTGCCACAACTCCTTGTATACATCCCCAGAATTGTTGGAGATAAACCATGGGCACAGAGGCGGTGACCGTCAATGCGTGCCAGATGGGGTGGCCTCTCAGGATAGAGAATGATCTCGTCCGGGCTTCGAAAGGTGCGCAGATCGAGTTGGAAATTTGTATCCTGGACCATCAGATATAGGTTGTGGTCGTATATGTGATTATATCTTGGATAGCGATCCATCTGAAAAAGTCATTAGTTCATAAGTTTTGATATTAGTCGAGAATGAATTTAATTTCATCAAACTATAATATTGTATCAAGTCATGACATGTTTGATGAATTTTGAATTGAAATCGTATGATATGCATATAGGAATTTCAATTTTGAAAAAAATGTAATGGCATTAAGGTAATTTCGAGTTAAACACCTAACGCGTGAAAAATAGTTTGAAAATTTTCTAAGTGTTTAATCGCGAGTAATGGCACTGTTCATGCCGAGAAATTTTTCGCTCGATAAAATTGGTTTTCAAATTGATTTCCTATGCATTGATTCAATTGTAATGACTCAGTTATTTTTTCGATCGAGAAAATTTTATTCGCTAATGTTCATTACAGAGTAAAAGACTCAGAAAAATTTTCTAAGTGTTGAAGTTGAAATCGAGACTGTAGTCGATCAATTTTACGATCGAGAAAAATTCCGTGTAAATTTACGATCGAGAAATTTTCCTCGACTGAATAAAATTCTCGATTTGAAATTTGTCGAGCGGTATGTGATTTCCGATTGTAAGTAACATTTTTTTTCGCTGCGATATATTTATATCGCGAAATTCGTCAACGAAAGACTAAGTCAACCGTCGAGAAATTTTTCAGTCAATTAAGTCCTAAGCGGCGAATTTTACGATCGAAAAATTAAGCGTTGAAAAATCAACTTTTCGCTGCTCAATTTTTGCGACCGAAATGGGATTAAATCGAAAATTCAATTTTGTGGTCATAAGTTTTACGCTCGATAAAATTTGCATCTAAATTGTTTATTCAGTGCTTAAGTTTTTCGCTCACAAAATCCTAATTAGATTTCTCGATGGTAAGTAATTTTTCGGTCAAAATCATCTATCTTAGCGACTAGATCAGAATATTATAGATCGAAAGCTAATTCGACACAAACAATATCTTAATTAAATCGGAATTCAGTTAAGACTGTTTGCAAGATGACTTTATATATTCAAATACCCAGTTTTATCAAAACTCATATTACAGTCGAAGATGCAGATTTTCCGAAGATTTATACTACCAGATTCATCAAGAACATCGAAACTATGTTAAGTGCAGGCATCAATCTCAAATAACACTCATAATCAAGCCTAAATCACTATAAAACAGTATACGATTTCTCAGTTTTTGAAGAACAGTCGAGAATCTAATCTTAAACATGCGAAAAACTACAAAAATGCAGATGCTAACGACTTTAAATCACACGCAACTATCAACATAATCTCATTTCTACCTTAAACAGACAATTTGTTGTGGAAAAAATCAAAAGATTTTGGTGAAGATGAACTGTCTGTGAAAGTTTCTCGAGAGAGAATTTTTTGCGATTTAGGGTTGCGTGAGAAAATGTTTTTCGACTGATAAGAAAGATGAACTTTTATTTACTCGCTGTAATTCAATGTTGGGTTTCTGATTTGACGTTTTGCGATTAAATTGACAGGCCCGTTACTATTTGAGCTCGAGAAATTTTCGATTCGAAAAATTTCTCTTCAATTCAATTTTCTCGATCGCAAATTATCGCGGTTAACCAACAATCGTTCCCAACACTGTTTACGATCGAGAAACTTATGATAGCGAATTAATTCTCATATCCAATTTCTCGATTGTAAGTGCTTCTAAAAATTTTCTGATTGATCCCTATTTTAAATAAAATCACATTGTAAAGCTCCCCCTCAGAATTAAAATAAATGCAATTAACTCCCTGTGTTTTCTGAGCAGTAACGTCTAGCTTCCCTGGCTGAAATAAAAAATCTGTATCACTGAGAAAGACTGACGTTAGAAATAATGGAGTTAATTTGGTCTGTGATTGGCTCCGTTTCTTGTAGTGTCGACGTCTGACTCCTTAATTTTGTTTGAAGGAATCTGAAACACTTAGTGAAGAACGTCAAGAAATTTGGAGCTAATGCACTATTTTTATATTTGCTCCCCCTCAAATGATGCGCAAAAATTGACTAAATATGCAAGCATATGAAATCAATTCAATTCACGAGCATATATAACACAATTTTGCCTAGTAAGCACATATACATGGTCCCGGAAAACATGTACTAGACATATTGTGTGAGGGTAAGAGCAATGAAAAATTTATCGCATTTAAACAATTCAGTACCAATGTAATTGAAAATTACATTGAGAATGTGCGACAATAAAATAAATTCGCATTTAGTCAATTCAACGCATATGAAATATAACATTTCATGTCAAAAATGTGCAAATTTTTATTATTATTATTTTTTTCATTTATTTATTTATATTTTTTTAATGTATATTACTATTATTATAGTATGGGGTCAGATTATTTTGCTTCGACCAATCGTCACGCCTAAAATTTTACGAGACATTTGAAAGAAGAAAATGCCGTCAAGCCATGTCGTCAAACTAAATTCCTAAGTTCATAGACTGATCCATTTCGACAACTCTCACTAGTTTCGCTCTAGCACTCAATTATTTTTAACTTGGGATTTTTATATTTATATCACTCAAGTCAACACAAGCAACTTTAAGTCAATTTACCTGTGATCGAGGCATTTTTAATCATTTCACCTAAGCGAGAGACCGTCAATTGGAATCAAAGGGTTGTAAGGGTTTTAGTTTGGCTAGGACTTAGAAGGGAAGGAATTTAGAGGAAAGTGAGCTTATCTCTTCGTCATCTTCCATTTCTACGTCCGTCTCCTTTTGTTTTTCGGCGTCTTTTTTTTCGGTCTTTTCTCCCTCTTTTTCTTTTAAGAATTATCCCTTTTTATGCTATGCTCAAGCTGAAGCTCCGCTTCTCCACGAGGCTATAGGAGATTATCGTAGGCGAAGTTCTTCTTGTTGGTTCTCGGGCCGATACCGTGCCCCTCTTCTCTTAATCCCTATAGAGGTTTCAGAGATTATCTAGTTGGAAAAGTTCACGGTTATGGAATTCGTACCTGAGGCTGCGCTCCTCTTCTCGTTTCCCGATATAAGACCAGATTATCGTTGGAGAAGTTCACTTCGTGGTGCTCCTCTTTCCTGTCACTCTGACGAGCGTACGAGATTATCGCTGGAGAAGTTCACAGCAGGATCCATGCCACCTTCTAAGAAATAGTCGGAAGGCAGGTTCCTTTGGTCTGATTTTTGCGCGTTGAGCAATGCCTTCTTTTGTTATCATCCTCCTTAATTTCTCCCCCTCCTTTTTTCGTTTGAATAACTATCCGAAGAGTATAGAATGCGGTTGAAGGCTGGGAATGGGATTCAAAGGAAGAAAAGGGCATCAGAGAAGGCTCAAAGTGGATGACTAAGGGCTAATGTGAGGGAAAAAACTTTATAAGGCCGAGTGAAACCTAAGCGCCCTTATCATTTTCCTAACGAATGTAAGGCAAGGTGAGTATGAAGCCAAGTATAACTAGTTAAGACAAGCAATTGATGTGTGACTCACTCGAGAAATAGATCCAAGGAAAGAAATAAACAAGGCTTGAGACCTCACGTATGTATAGTTGCTTTCTGTCTAGTGAAGCAGTCTAATGACCTTTAGACACACGAGTGCGACTTAGACTGACAAAATTAAGCAATTAAATCGATCGCATGTCGGGGTAAAATTCTAAGTGACTTTAGATCAAAGCATCCTAAAGAATTTCTTCATCCCCCAATATTATAGGTATATGTATGGTATTTTTATATGTATTAAAATTTTATTTATTTATTAAATTCACGTAAGATAAAGCATATAAGCAAAGAAAACACATAACATAGAACATTTAGTCGCACAGAAGATCGGGTAAAGCACATATTACGGAAGATTCAACATGCCTAATTTTCCGGCAAGGAATTGAAATAGTTTTTCATCCAATGCCTTGGTGAAAATTTCAGCTAGTTGGTACTCCGTGTTCACAAAATACATATCTATGGTGCCTTTTTCTACATGATCTTTGATAAAATGATATCTAATGTCAATGTGTTTTGTGCGTGAGTGATGAACATGATTGCAGGTAATAGCGACGACACTTTGACTATCACTATATATGGGTATATTATTTATATTGTATCCATAGTCGCGAAGCTGAGTCCGCATCCACAGCATCTGGGAGCAACAACTGGTGACAGCCACGTATTCCGCTTCGGCCGTCAAAGTTGACACACAGTTCTGCTTTTTGGATGACCAACAGACCGGCTTTTCGCCTAGAAATTGAGCGCCACCGGACGTGCTTTTCCTGTCCATTCGGCAACCTGCATAATCAGCGTCAGTATAGCCGATAAGATTGAAGTTCGTACCCTTTGGATACCATAGTCCGAGGGTAGAAGTCCCCTTAAGGTAACGCAGAATTCTTTTGACCGCGAGCATATGGGATTCTTTGGGATCGGCTTGAAACCGGGCACATAAGCACGTGGCAAACATGATGTCTGGCCGGCTCGATGTGAGGTAGAGATCCAATGATACTGCGATATAGTGTGACGTCGACCGTCTTGCCAGAGAGATCGACATCCAACTTGCAGCTTGGTGACATAGGAGTGCTGAGAGGCTTGCTCTGATCTTGATGGAATTTTTTCAGAATATCCTTGATGTATTTCGTCTGACTGATGAAAATTCCATCTCCGAGTTGCCTGACTTGTAGTCCTAAGAAGAACTGCATCTCTCCCATATGACTCATCTCGAACTTGCTTTTCATTAGATCTCCGAACTTCGTGCAAAGCCGCGGGTTAGTTGATCCGAAGATGATGCCATCGATGTATACTTGAACGACCATCAGATCTTTGTCTTGCCATTTGATGAAGAGGGTTGTGTCTATCGTTACTCGTATGAATCCAGACTTCACGAGGAATTCACCCAAGACATCGTACCAAGCACATGGGGCTTGTTTTAGTCCGTAGAGAGCTTTCTCCAATTGATAGACGTGATCGGGAAGTTCTTAATCAACGAAGCCTTCCGACTGAACGACGTAGACTTCTTCTTTTAACACGCCATTGAGAAAGGCGGTCTTAACATCCATCTAATAGACTTTGAAGTCTTTATGAGCCGCATAAGCCAGGAGAAGGCGGATAGCTTCGATTCGGGCAACATGAGCATATGTCTCATCGTAGTCGATGCCTTCCTGTTGATTGTAGCCCTTCGCAACTAGCCTTGCTTTGTTCCGGATCACTTCACCATCTTCATTCTTCTTAATCTTGAATACCCATTCAGTTCCGATAATTTTTTTTCCATGTGGACGGGGTACTAAGGTCCACACTTGAAGACGTTCGAATTGATGAATTTCTTCTTGCATCGCAATTATCCAATCCGGGTCTCGTAGTGCGTCTGCTACTTTAGTAGGCTCATTTTGACTTAAGAAGCAGCAGAAAAGATTGAGCTGACGACGTGACCTTACTCCGCTCGAAAGATCGCCAATTATCTGATCAATCGGATGGGGAACTAGTCCACTTGTGCTCATGCGGTAGGCCTGAGGAAGATACGTCAGCCAGTTGTGGTTCTAGATTTCCAATTATCTCCAATTGTTCAATTGTTTGAGGAAGTTCCACTTCTGCACTTGAAACGATCGTCTCTGATGATTCTTCCTCCGTAACCATTGTAGGTTCTTCGTTATTCTGTGTCAAATCTGAGTCGGGCGAGGTAGGGACGTGAGAAGTACTAGGTATATCGGTCTCGTCTGGTGGAGAATCCACTATAGGTGTAGCAGTGTGTGACCAATATACGGACTCGAAGAGAGAGTCCAGATCGTCTAATGCGAGTCTTAATGCTTCTTCTGACTTTGATTTCAAAGTTGTTGCCATTTTCTAGTTGGTTTTGTGCCAACACACCAGTGAAAACAGGTTCTGAACTGTTATATTCAGAAGCTATTTGGTTGGATACGAGTCCTGAACTGAGGTGTGCAGGAGCCATCCGGTTAAGCACGGGTCTTGGACTGACTTGACCAGAAGCCATTTCCGCCACTTCGTGAAAAGTGACGTTGTAGCTTTCTTTGATTGTGTGGTTGGACTTGATATATACTCGGTACGCTTTCGAGGTTGAAGAATACACGACAAAAGTTGCTTCGAATGCTTTAGGGTCGAACTTGGCACGTTGCTCTCGGTCGTTCGCCACAAAGCACTTGCACCCGAAGACTTTAAAGAATGAGATATTGGGTACTCTATTATTCACAATCTCGTACGGAGTCTTGTTGAATCTTTTGTGAACCACCGTCCTGTTTTGACTAAAACAAGCGGTATTAACTGCTTCAGCCCATAGAAAGTGTGGAAGTCCGGAATGTATCAGCATTGTCCGAGCTGCTTCCACGATGGTTCGATTTTTCCTTTCAACGGCCCCATTTTGTTGAGGTGTTTTGGTGGCTGAGAATTGTTGACTTATTCCAAGTTTCTGATAAAATTCACTGAGACGTCTGTTTTTGAACTCAGTGCCATTGTCTGTTCGAATGACTTGGATAATTTGCTGCAACAAGTTCTGGGTGGTGTTCACAAAATTAATAATCAAGTCACTGGTCTCATCTTTGGTTCGGAGGAACTTTGTCCAAGTGTAGCGAGAGTAGTCACCGACGATCACTAACACGTACTTTCTTCCATTTAAGCTCTGAGTCTGCATTGGTCCACAGAGATCCATGTGGTATAATTCGAATGGTCGAGATGTAGACGCAATTTGCTTGACGTGATGGAATGCTCGCTTCATTTTTCCTAATTGGCATGCCAAACACTGATGCTCCCTTTGTAGAAGTATAGTTGGCAGACCATGAACCAACTTTTTGGTAGAAAGATGTTGGAGAGCTTTCATGAGACAGTCGTTGATTCCATAAGCTGTTCCTCTGTAAATCAATTTGAGATATGAGGCATACAGCTTTCGAGGGCCGCACTGACGTCAGGTTGATAGTGTAAAGATTTGATTTCCGAAGTCCATAGAGGAGTTCTGTGTTCTGACTGTTCAAAATTCTGCACCGATCAGCATGAGAGACCACCTGGAACCCTTTCCTCACAGAACTGGCCTATGCTGAACAAGTTATGGCGGAGGCCTTCGACGTATGAGACATCTTTTGTAGTCAGATTCTTCAAAATGATATCCCCAAGTCCTAAAATCGGGGCTGACTCATTGTTCCCAAATCTTACTTTGTCGTTTGGCTGGTCTTTATAGTTGTCAGCAGCTCTTGATTTCCCTTCATGTGTGTGGAGCAACCAGAATCAAGGTACCACACATGATGGACCTGCGAAACAATTTAGAGAGCTTTAGGTACCCACCTAAACATGGGTCCTCTCGGATTAGCAGATCTAGTTTTGGGTTCAGATATGACTCCTAAATCTATTTTTGGAAGTCTTAATAACCCATTGCACTTTTGGAAAAGTGGGTTTGGGTTTTGCCTCTATAGGAGACTTGGCCCTTTTGGCTTTTGTCGTCCTAGGCGGAGATTTAGGAATCCATTTGGGTTGAACATTGCAGGGAAGGTTAATTTCACCACGTACAAATGCTTTGCTAGGTTTGATTGAGGAAAAGATCTTTTCTTGATGTAATCTCCTAATGTGCTTGGGGGTTTTAATCTCTACGGGATACCTTAGGTGAGTACAAGCATGTACAGTGCCATACGCTTTTTTATGGCTGGATCTTGTTTCCTACGTGTCTTCCTAGTGGCATTTGTTTCAGAATGATTAGTTTTAATTTTTGAAGTAGAGCCTATTTCGAAGTTGGTGCTTCTAAAGGTGATCGGCTGAAGTGAACAAGTAGAAGCAACTATCTTAAACGTGGAAATAGCTCTTTTATTTCTACGAGTGTCTTTTATTGTAACAGAATGAGTAACATGCTCAGAAACATTTAAATCTAGTGGCTCCTTCTTTATCTTAGTGCTAGACACTCGCCTTTGTTTTCAGTGCTGACGCTACGCTCCCTGTAGACGTAGGTAAAGTAAAATTAGTCATAACACTTTTAACAGAATTATTTTTACAATTTTTATCTTTCAAAGGCGATTTTTCAGTTTTCACGCTTTTTGTAATAGCATGAGAGGTAGTTTGGGAGGACGAGGAAGCCTTGAGATTTTCCATCTCCTTAAAGAATTTTTTCTTTTCAGCTTCGAAATACTCTCGTTCTATATCTAACTTTGCCTGTGACTCCACTATCTGTTTTATGATAGGGGGTTTGTAGAGAGAATTTTTATAATTAACGTTTTAACTTCCTCGTACTGTGTTTGAGAGTCAGGAGCAAGAACTTGTACTAAATCAGAGACATGCGTTAAAGATGGTTTCATATTTCTGTCTCTTTCATTTAGTGTTGTGTAGTCAAACGGGATCTCAGGCCCATGTGAGGCATGTCTTATAGAGGAAACATAACTACTTTGATACGTTGATTCAGTGATTTCTCTAAGAGAGGTTACTCCTAAACCCATGTTCTTAATATCATATATTTCCTTTTTCCGTAGAACTCGGGGGTTAGTGAAACCTATGCCTTCTATTGGGTCATAGAACCATATATCCTTGGGCTTGTTCAAAAATACGTCAGTTCGGATTGTCCCCTACGCGTAACTATGTCATCTAATTTCTTAATTTTAACATAGGAGAGCATAATTGTTTTCTACCGTCAGTTTGGCGGCTTGACAGGCATCTAGATCCTTACTAAGCCCACTAACCTTAGCATTTGATGTTTCTAATTGAGCTTCTAAGTTAGTGATCTTAGAGGTAGCTTCGGTTATCCTACAATTTAAAATGGCTTTCTCGTTGAGATTTCTAAACCAAGCAACAGTAGTTATTTGCTAGCCTATCTTCTAATTCCTTAATCTTTTCGCTCTGTTGTCCTAGTTGAGGTTGACTAGTCTCTCTAGAACGTAGGCTCTTAGTAAGTTCATCTATTTTTGCGCTAGAGCTCCTAAGTTCTGATTCGAGACTTTTTATCTTCTCCTGTGATCTCGCAAGTTTATCCTCTACTTCCTTAATACTTTTCTGCTCATGATTCATGTTAGCATATTGTTGTTTATATGAATCTAACATGGTCAATAATGTGGAAGAAGAGACTACCTCTTGTGACGAAGTGGATGCGTTGTCGTTGTCCGTACGATCGGATGTTCCGGCGTCTGACTCGTTGTCGAGACGGGCCATGAGAGCTAAATTCTCTTCTTCAGAACTCGATGTGTCCTCGAGCCATTGGTCCTGTTCGGCCATATGAGCTACTCCAGCTTCCTTCTGTTTCGTCAATTAGAGCTTCCTGGAGTAGTAGTTGGCATCTCTCTTCTTCGGAAGAGTGCACTCTCTGGCGAAGTGACCTGGCTTGCCACAGTTGAAGCATTTGTTAGCCTCCTTAGGATTCTTGGCATCGGAGCTCTCTAGTGCACGTTCTTTGTTTTTAGAGCTTGTAGTTCGAAGTCGGTTGACTGATGTGGAAGACTTCTTCTTGAAGTACTTCTTGCTCATCATTTGTCCTATGAGAGCTAACTGCTTTCCTAGTGCTTTCAGATTTGGCTCAACGTCAGAGTCCGACTCTTCTTCCGACTCTGAAGGTGAAGGAGGCCTATTGGTCTTTTCCTTTCTTGATTTTGAGCTCCTTCTCCGAGACTAAGGCAACAGTGTCTTCGTTCTGTTTGCCTTTCTGCTCTTTGAGAATCTCGCTTATATCATCCTCATGCTGTGCGAGATTGTCAAACACGGCATGGACATTCAACTCCTCTAGATCTTTATTTTGTCGAATCTGAGTGCATATTTTCTTCCATTCCGTGGGCAGAAAAGATAGAAATCTGATGTTTGTCTCCATGTTGGTCTTCGTGATCTATATCTTCCTCATCTCGTTGAGAAGAGTGAGGTATCTTTGGTAGATCTCATATAGACTCTCCTCAGGCTTTGCTTTGAAGGAGTCGTAAGCGGTGAGAATGTTCGCCTTTTTGGCCGTTATGCCAACTTCCGTCCTCTGCATCATCCTATGCAGTTCGTCCCACATTCCTTTAACCGATGAAAGGCTATCAATCTGTCGGTATATGTCGTTGGGGATGCCCTGCATGAGGGTGTTCATGGCTACTAGATCAGCCTTAGCTCGAGCCCTCTCCTCGATTGCGTACTCCCTAGGCTCCTTCAGTCGCCTAGATGCGGGAATTTGAGGAGTTGCCGTTTCGTCACCGGGGACATGTACCCAAAACTGTGTGGGTCCCTCTTCTAGTGACTTCAGTAAATTCTCGGCTTGATCTTTTAGAGCGATGAAATTGTGGAAGCGGCATTTCCACACGGTATATTCGCCTCGTTGCAAAATCGGTGGACGGTTGTCATTTCCGAGCGAGTATGCATCCATTTGTTTTGTAGTTGAGTTGTTGAAGGATCTTCGTTAAGTGTTTTGAATTTATGAAGATGATGTAATGTGTTTCACAAGTGACAAAATTCGTTAGTAGTGTTTGATTCGAAAAATAGCTCGAGATTATTTTCGACTCAATCTTTAAAGTTTGATCAAAAATAATTTCGTCGAAATAGAATATAGTGTGTACTGTTTACGTGCGAGATAGTTTGTCAGTGAAATATTTTTCGAGCGAAATAAATTGCCCAAAATCGTTCAGTCGAGAAAAATTTCCGGATCGTGAATTTATTTCGATTGTAAAGAAACAGTACGTTAGTAAGTTTCTCGAAAAATCAAAATAAATCGGTTGACTGGAAAAGTTTCTCGCGTGTAAATGATTTTTAGCTTGCTCAAACTTTAAATGTCTGATCGAAAATGTTTCTCGGGAGAGAGTTGTTACGCGTGCAAAGTCAAAATTGGTCTCCATCGAAAAAGATTTTCGCTGAATAATGCTCGAGAAATATTTCTAACTAAAATCGTTTCTAGTGTTGACGATTTTAGCACTGACTTTGTATTTTGTCCGAGAAAAATTATCGCGCCAAGTTTTTCGATCGAGAAATTAATCCGATCGCAAAACCTAGCGAGAAAAATTAGAACAATCGAAAAAAAATCATAGAATACAATTAGCACAGATTCAAGCAAAAACAAGGAATTAGACACTGAACTTTCAGGTAATTGCTCGCAATCGATTACTAACTACGCAGGAACACGCAATTAAACACGTTATGAAGCAAAATATGTCGAATTTGATCAAAATCAGAATGTGTTCTTCATGTTCTCACGCAAACAGTAACACACAAAATCGATTTAATCCAAACACGAAGTTCAAACAACTACGGATTTGATCGCAATCATCATTTGACACTTAATCGAGCACAGAAGCATCAAATTCAAGTCAATTAGGCATAGAATTATGCTATTGGATCGAAAACAGATTTCGCGCCAAACTGTTCTTCGATGAACAGTGAACAGAATTAAATTTTCGATCCAAATCTAACAATTTTTTATTCAAAACAGAACGAATCTGCTCTGATAGGTCCTATGATTAACAACTCTAAGATCCTAGGCAACAATTCAAAGTAATTCGACGATAATGATAATCAATAAGATTCGATCAAAAAACTCATTTGAAGAACGAGAGGGAGAATTCGATTAGAGTGAGAAAGTTATTGTTGTTTCTCTCTCTAGAAATTGAATTGCAAGCCTTTCGGATCAATCTTCAAAACTTTCTCTATTAAGCTCAATTGATTTACATGTATTTATACCAAACAAACTTGGTATAAACATCAAACTAGCCCTAATCTAAAGACTACTATACAAAACGCCCCAAATTACAAGGACAACTAATAATATCTAGCACAATTTAAATGTATGCTCTACACATAGAATGGTGAGGACACACAAGTATTCATATAGCGAGCATGAGATCACGTTCGAGCTTATATTAGCATGTAAATCACAAATTTCATACGATCACGTAAACTACCATGCAACACGTAGTAATCACAAGTTTAAAAAAATGTTTACGCGTGTAGGTGATCTTCACCTACCTTACGTCCGTAGAAAGCTAAATCACGGGGTATTTAGCTTTCTATTCCAACCCGAGAGCTTCTATTCCAAGCTTCTCCTCGTCCGCGGGCTTCTCCTTCTTCTCCTTCTCTTCTTCCTCTCTTTTTCTTTCTTTTTCTTTCCTTTCTTTCTTCTTGTTTCCGTTCCTCTCCCTCACGGCTGCTCTCCCTCTCTCCCTTTCTTTTCTTCCTTTTCTCTTTTTCCTCTCTCTCTCACGTTCTCTACTTCTCCTCCCTTTCCCTTTTTTTTTTGTAATTATAGATTATATTGTCCTTAAGCAAAGCAAATGAGGTGGCTTAGGTGGTATATTATTTTGTACTCGTGCATAAAAGAGTTGGCATTAGGTTTAAATTTTGTCCTCATGCTCACATGGAGATGCCTTAGTTGTTTCACCTTATCCTTATGCAATTAAAGAGGTATATTAGGTGTAAGGATTTTTGTTTCATAGTACCAAACTCACATGGGGGAGAAAATATTTATTTTATTTGGCTCTAATTATTTTCGGCCCTTATATTATGTTTTTTTTATTTTATTATTATTATTATTGGATCAAACTCCCAACCGTTCATCCATCTCGCCAACTTGGGCGATTATTTTCTTTATTTGGCCCATTTAAAATTTTCGGGCCCAACTGTAAATTTTTGGCTCGCACATTTCGAATATTATCGAAATAGTCCCGTATAAATTGTACGGGTATTACACAACCCACGTTTTATCTATCTAGTACTTTCTTTTTATTTTGTCTATGACTATGATGCATATTAATATGTCTATTATTATTATTATTATTATTATTATTATTATTATTATTATTATTATTATTATTATTATTATTATTATCTATGTCTATTTCCTTTTCATGTTTAATTTTCTTTTTAGTTGTGTCAGGATATGTATCACGAGTCACGCTACTACGACCTTAACATGTTCAGTCACGAGCACGTAACATAATCGTCAGGGAGTCACATTCTTTTTAACTTTCTCTTCCCTTTCTTTTATTCATTTTTTTTACGTTTAGGACAACGTAAGTCTTAAGTGTGGGGAGGGAATGGTTGAGAATTTACATGAAATCGTTTTTTATGACGTGTGCGTGAGCTATTAATTTCGTTGAAAAGGCATAAATTATTGAAGTCGAGCATGATTGTTTGCGTTTATCTCGAGTTGATTTGCATTTTATGAAATTTTGTGGGCAATTAGGATATGCATGATTGATTGAATCGTGTCTGCTTGAATATACATAGCGCTACTTTGAGAGATTCGTACACATAACCCGTCTCCGTTGTGAGAGTTTGAGCTGATGAGCTTTTGCTCAGTTTTCTTGGTTGTGTGAGTAGTGCATGATTTATATCTCTCTAGAACATGCTTGTCTGATACGCATTGAGATTTCTTGAGGTGTTAGCTGTGTGAATATGATGAAGGCATTAGGAAATAAGTCCAAAGCCAAATTTCTCGACCGCGATTGGTTACCGTAGTTAGCCACTTTGATTCTAAGCCTATTTATTTCTTAAACCTCGTATATTATAGGCCCTAACCTGAATAATCTTCCAGAGATCATCTGAACCCGAGTTAAGTGAAGGAATGTCAAAGTCAAAAAGTGTAGCCGGATGACGCCACCAAGAGAACGCCGAAAGTAGTCAAGAACGGCCCTCGTCAATAATTCTCGATGCGCAACAAGACCTGGAGAAAAGGAGCGCACCACTGAAATGCGAGGGTTTTCGAAAAAAAGGTAGAAAAAACGAGAAGGAGAAGAAAAAAAAAGAGAAAGAGAAGAAGCTTATGCGAAATACACGTAAAAGAACCTTTTCTCCGATAATCTTCCATTCTCAAAAACTCCACCACATCTATCTATATCGAGAATTCGGAGAAGAAAGGCTTACTGGAGCACGGCGACGACAATAAGAGGAACATCAAGACGGCAGAAACAGAAGGGCTGATTCCTGACGCGCTTTAGACAATGACATGAAGACGACAAGACTGCTGCTCATAGATGATTCCATGCCTACCACCTTAGTATTATCTAACCCCTTATGACCCGAAAAAGACCTTCAGATTCATGCTTACCACCTTAAGCAATAGATGTGCGATCGACTTGCAAGCATATAGTAGGGACTAGACTATTGCATGAATAGAGCGGTCCACCCATATTTTAGCCTATACACTGAGTGATTTGAGTGATTCCTTGTGGTATGGGCTTTTAAAACAAAATCCGCAACCTTCAGGGCCTGAAGCATGGGCCTTCACCATGAACGTCTCTGCTTTGCTTCGCCTTGCTCTCGGCCATCTGTCACGGCCTCGGGCACCACCTTTCACGGCGGTGACAGTCTCCTACAGCACTTGTCACGGGCTGGTGCAAGCGCTTCATGGCCGTGAAGCTCTCCTGCAGCACTTGAAATTGCTCGCTTTTGCCTCATTTTTTCTCCTTTTCACCCGATAACCGTCCCAAGGTCCTACAGTGTGCGAATAGGTGTAAAAATAGAGCATATAAATGCAAGAAACAATGAAGAATATTCTATTATATCCCAAATCACTGTTACATTTAACGTATTAATTTACGTTTATCAAATGAAAATGGCTAGCGTACCGAACTATGATGTTCCATCTATTCTCCAGCAACGGCGCGAAAAACTTGATCGACACGCGGCGTATACTAATTTAAACTGCATGTGCGACAAGTAATAAATAAAACGAATACGTAGTTACTATCACAGATGTGCGATAGGCAGTGGACCTATCGTTTGTAGTGTAGTAAGGTGAGTAAACGAGTATCGAACACGAGGAATAAACTTGTTATTAGTAATAACCTATCGACTCGATATCTAGCCTAAATAAATTGCGAAAATTGTCTATACTACAAAATATCCTAACAAATCAATCCTAATGCAAGCGATTGAGAGAACACGACTAAAACTGATAAGAGTGTTTTCAGATAATAAAGGTGTTCTCGGGATTCGAATCCCGCTAGGTACTATCGGCTAAGACAATAGAATATCGCTCCTACGTGATTCTTGACTAAATCGTTGTATTTCCTATCTACTCGCGAATTTGATGTCGCCCTAGACGCCCGCGGGGAACTAAGATTCAATAATTACTAACGGCGAGGATCGAGTATTTGCTGTTGCCCTAAACCCGAATCCTATCATCTATGAACGACCTAATCGTTGTTTAGCTGTCGCCATAAACGATTCACCACACATTCGCTTCAACACATAGATATATTGAGGCAAAGAAACACTTTCATAGATAGATAGATAGTCAGAATACACGAGTCACTATAATCTACTTCTTAACTACGAAGCAACCTAGTGTTCATCTACTCCCAAACACAAAGGGGAATTAGCTACTCATAATTGACGAGAAAACAACAAAAGAAATAGAGAACAAGGGTAGAGGACTCATAATCTTCCATCCTGATTGATCTGGGATGGTCTAGGGGGAAGATTCCCGTTACTTGTTCAATTCGACGTGAAATTGTTGTCAATCAGTCTCTTGCGCTTCTGGAGGTATTTCTATATTCTTCATGGCCCTCTTTCGTCTCTGATATGTTAGGATTGAGTTTTAAAAAGAGTTCACCTCTTTTTGAGTTGGAATTGGGCTTTTAAACCAAAATTCGCAACCTTCAGGCCGGAACCATGGTCCTTCACGGCTGTGAACGTCTGTGCTTCGCTTCGCCTTGCTCTCGGCCATCTTGTCACAGCCTTGGGCACCACCTTTCACGACTGTGACAGTCTCCTGCAGCACTTGTCACGGCCGTGAAGCTCTTCTGCAGCACTTGGATTTGCTTGTTTTTGCCTCGTTTTCGTTCCTTTTCGCCCGATAATCGTCCCAAGGTCCTACAGTGTGCTAATAGATGTAAATAGAGCATATAAATGCAAGAAACGATAAAGAATACTCTATTGTATCCCAAATAACTGCTACAATAAATGTATCAATATAGGTTTATCAACAAATCAGTTTTCCCAACATTAGGGGGAGACGAAAAAAGCCGGAAAAGAAACTTAATTGGACGAATTATCATTGTCTCATTAAGAAGCCCGTACTAAGCAATGTGAACTTGAAGTTCAAAAGATAATTCATTTGCAAAATTTAGCAAATCAATTACTAGACGCGTTTACTGGCCCTAAAAGAGTTATTAAATCTTATATTCAGGTTGTGAATGCTTCGACTGGTGTCCCTGAAGGACAAATAACCACTGCTAATGAGTCTACGGCACGTTTAAAATGTGGTAGACCGATCGGTTCTAAAGATAAAGTTCCTCGTAAAAGAAAAGGAGCAATAATTCAAGATCGTCTCGAGGAAACTAAAACTCCTAAAGAGTTTACTGACATGACTATTGAAAAGTTTCCACAAGAAACACATGTACCTGAAATATTGATAATCATGAGATCTCATAAATTATGTCATCTGTAGAAAAACGGGGAATCGAATTGAAATAAACGTCGACGATATTTTTGCATATGCAGTGGCAAAAACAATTGGTAATGATTATGAGGATCATGAACCTAGGTCTATGAATGAAGCTTAGAGTGATTGGCCAAAATGGAAACATGCAATTCAAGCTGAATTGAATTCACCGGCAAAACTAAAAGTTTTTGGGCCGGTAATACGCACACCAGAAGATGTGCAATCCGTAGAGTATAAATGGGTTTTCGTGAGGCAAAATGAGAAAATGAAATTATGCGATAGGCGCGTCTTGTAGCACAAGGTTTTTCTCAAAAATCCGGCATTGATTATGATCAAACGTATTCCCCCGTAGTGGATGCGACTAGTTTTCGATATTTAATAAGTCTGGCTTCAAATGAAAAACTAGAAATGCGTTTGATGGATGTTGTCACGGCATATTTATATGGCTCATTAGATCGTGACATTTATATGAAACTCCCTGGAGGATTTAAATTGCCTGAAGAATATAGTCAGTGATCTTTACTCGATCAAACTACGCAGATCTCTTTACGGTTTAAAGCAAGTCGGACGTATGTAGTATAATCGCCTTAGCGAATACCTATTAAAAGATGGATATAAAAATGATCAAGTATGTCCTTGTTTATTTATAAAGAGATCAGGGTTAAATTTTGTCATCATAGCTGTATATGCTGATGACCTTAATCTAATTGGAAGTCCAGAAGAGCTCCAAAAAATGGCTAATTATTAAAGCAAGAACTTGAAATGAAAGATCTTGGCAAGACAAAATTTTGTCTTGGTTTACAAATTGAGCATCTTCAGGATGGCTATTCTTGCTTCAGTCCGCTTATACTGCAAAAGTGCTTAAACGCTTTTATATGGATAAAGCACACCCCTGGAGCACGCCTATGATAGTGAGATCACTTGATGCGGGTAAAGATCCATTTCGACCTCGTGAGAATAATGAAAACTACTTGGTCCAGAAGTACCATATCTAAGTGTTATAGGAGCAGTAATGTATCTTGCAAGTCATACCTATATCATTTGCAGTTAATTTACTAGCAAGGTATAGTTCTTCACCCAGACGAAGTCATTGTAATGGAATTAAGCATGTATTTCGATACCTTCAATGTACGATATATTTGGGTCTTAACTATCCTAAATCCGCAAAATCCGATCTCATAGGCTATGCGGATGCTGGTTATTTATCTGATCCGCACAATGCTCGGTCTCAAACGGGTTATGTATTTACATGTGGTGGTATGGCTATTTCTTGGCGCTCAATGAAACATACAATAGTCGCCACTTCTTTAAACCATGCAGAAATTTTGGCAAGACACGAAGCAAGTCGGGAGTTTTTTTGGTTGAGATCTCTCACGTGCCTCGTTTCAATTTAAACAAGTTATGATTCCATTTACGAGTGCCCTCTCTAATATCACTGTTGGGTTACCCGGTGTGTACCGGAGACGCCACGCCCCGGATATTGTGGAACAAAAATTTTCTGGATTCCCCTATTGCTTGTGTTGGGGAACCCCGGGTGTCCCGAGATCGAACCCCGGGCGCAGCGGAAGTTTAAAATTTTTTCCCGGGATCCCCGTAAGGAGCCCCGGATCGCTTGGTTATGTAAAGAAAATATGCATGACACGTAATAAGGATTTTCGTAGCTTACCCTTGTAGCGAAGATCTAGCTCTCGCCTTGCCATCCCGGTTGTCGTAGTTCGATCCGAGCAACGTCGTGACCTCTCCGAGCTCCAACACCTTGACAAGATCGTCACGCCGACCCCGGGACGTATCCAAATTCCACCTCCTCCCAAGGATGGCTAGAGAGGTGGGGAAGATGTTTAGAAGAGATGTGCATATGTGTGTGATTTTCTATAAACTCACTCACAAACTTAGGTTTTTCAAAGAACAACCAAAGTTTTCTCTCAACTCTCTCTTAGAACTAGTCTTTAGAGTAAGAAATGGACTTAGAACACATAGCCACGAAATTTCCAAGTCCAAGACATTAAAATCAACATTCAACTATTGAAAATGATTTTCTAATTAAATCATGTCCTACATGACTCATTTCTTGTTTGATTCCTTTGTATAAAGTCATCAAATGACTAGACAATGTCCCATATGTCTCACATAAGAACAAGGAATGAATTTGGACTTGATTTGGATTAAATTTGGCCAAATCGACGCCCGTCACGGCCTGAAACAAGCCTATTCACGGCCGTGACAACACACTTCATGGCCTGGCTCATAATGGTCACGGCCGTGACCATGTCGAGGCCAAAACTCAGCCTCTGCTGTGCGTCACGGCCACTGCACGCATGTGTCACGGCCGTGACATGCAACAGCTTTGCGACAGTTTTGTTTTTCCATCCGTTCGAGGTGTAAACGATGTCCGATTGACCTGAACATTTAACCACAGATAGAAGACTCACCAATCTTGATTTTGACCAAAGGGATTCTCAATCCAAGGTCTAGATTGTGAGCTATGAATTTTGGAATCTGTTGGTACTTTTCAGGCGGGCTTCACGACCTTGATGAACCTTGCTCATGGTTGTGAACCTTGTTTTGCTCCGTTCTTTGTCGTTTCATTCCGGGAATCTTATTCCAAGTAAATATAGTTTCTAAAACTAATATTTAATGTTTTATTAACGTCTCCAAGACCGTTATGTAATAACACATCTCACTTTATCAGATACTATCCCAGTGATCCTTTTTAAGCCCGACTCTCTTGGTTCGTCTCAACCCGGCAAGGGAGGAATCCAAGAATTCGGTAAGCACCTAGCCAATCACGTGGTACCGAATAAATCCCGTGTTGAGTACGTTCTTCGTATTTTACGAACCGACTATAGATCGTCGTAATACGTATAGACCCTTCACATATGTCCCGGTCGAGTGAGAGCCATGGTAATGTCAAACTCACTAACCCGACACTATGTCAAATTTGTGATGAAGAAATTACTAAACTACACTCCACGTCCCACGTGAGTTAGTTTTTATACTTTGCAAAGATTCCGTAATTCCTTGTCCCCGAATATGCATAGGACATATACCTCGATTACTTGCGAGGTTGTGAATCCCTCACGACTATCAATGCCTAGTAGTTGCACTTTGTTGTCAAGACCGCATGTCGCCGCTGACCCATGTTCAACCTCGAACAAGGCGGGCCTAGCAAACTAGTGACAAGTCAGGACCCCGAAGCCAACTCTGTCAATGACCCTTCGGTCTAAGGTCCACGTATACTACTATAGTCAATCGATCGATCATTGACACTCAACGAGTAATTAGCCATGTGATCGTCGATTACGAGTCGTGTCCAAATACAAGTTAATCCCCTGATTCAACTCCTACCAATTACGACCTCCCGCTTCCCAAGCGAATGATTGGCACAACCATTTTAGAGTCATCAACAAATAAGTCATGATCGACATTGAGTCACCCTGCTGAAGTCTAAGACTTATGGACTAATTTTATATCCGAGAATAATAGCTCATCTGTGCCCCCCTCTCTCATCCCATGAGAATCGGTAACTAAACTCATATATATGGGTTTTATTTATTTACCTTCTCACCGGATGCCTAGTAAGACTGGATAGGTAGATAAATAATATGCCTAATTCCATAAGTAAATATTTGAATACAATATACAAATATTAAAGTGTGAATAACAGGTTCATGTTTATGCCCAATTCATTACATCCTCGAATGGCATTCCGAGGGCATATCCCCAACAATCTCCCACTTGCACTCGGTGCCATATGCTGTGTGTATCTATTACTCGTCGTCAAAAGACATTATTCAGCATTGCCTGTATAAAAGGCACAGTGAATGGGACGGCCACATTTTCGCGGCACAATCTCCTGCACGGCTCAGCAGCCATTTTTCAACGATATATGCAACATGTAATATTTCTTTCTTTTCTTTTGTCTAGATTAACTGTGAGACAAAGGTTCGTTAGCTAAAGTGGTCATTCTGCCATTGTCGCACCACAATTGCAGCAGTAGACCCACAATGCCTGGAACTATTTGAAGTTCTTCCAAGAAGACTTCAATATCCAAACTGATTTCTTACCTCCCAGGTAATTGTTTGCGCACGTGCGCATGGTTGACTTGGGATACGAGCTCTTACGATGCCCATGTACTAACAGTAAGTACTTCCTTAAAACCATTTCAAGGTACTGTTCTACCATTAAACTTTGTAAACCAAACCCTAAGTGGATTTTCGATCACCCACGTCAAACTGGAGTTCGAAAATAAGTCTAACTGTCCACCTATATTTCTCCATTCGAATAGACCAACATCATGGACTATTGTAATTACCTAGGTAGCCTAAATTTTGACAAACGCTCTTAGCGTATTTATCTTTTGTCAAAAATGCGAGTCAAACTCCGCATATACAAGGCCACTTATTATAATTGTATATGTGACTCGATTCATCTTTTCGATCTACCTCGCAACGAGAACATAGAAAACTAAATCGTAGGTAATAACCCTTTATCTTGTAATTGACCTTGTCTTTTCAAGTAAAGGCCTGGGATAAACCTACCATTCTGTATTAAATACTATCTCCAAATAGTTTGTTCCATGAATGTAGGTATTTTATCCCAAATCGTTTATAAAGAATTGATCAAAGCCCTGATTTTACCATTCAGAGTATTTCAATATTGTTCTCTTTCCTAAAGGCAACATCTCTTGTACAATACGAAGATTATATCTAACTCTCACTGCTTTTAATACGATACTAAAGGCTATCTTTGTACTTGTGATTTCATAGTCCCAACTATTTCATCAAACCAAAGACACCAACTCCTGAAGGCTTAAGTAAGTCTGTATGACTTCTTTTCTATAATTTCACACACTATGAGCATCTGCTTGCGATATAAAATCGTTGGGCTTTTCATTTACATCTCCTAGAGACATACGATTTTCACATCCGTCTGACAGATCTCGTAAAAGCGTGCATCTGTATGAGTAAGATTTAGTAAACTTTATTGCAACAATTGAAAATGTTTCCTCAGAGTCAAAGCCCATCATTTAAGACTCAACCTTTTCCATACAAGACTTGCTTCGTATATTTCAACCAGTCTTTTAGATATAATCAAGACATGGTTGTTGTGCATAGAGTTCATCTGCTCTCACAGAATAAGCCATCTAAGCGAGTTTAACCATTATTGCTTGGTCAAGGGTAGTGAGATTGTTAATAACATATCCCTTCATTGCAGCAACCCCGTGCTCAATGCGTACTATACAGCTCGCAGCAATCCCTATGCTCGACATGTATTATACAGTATCTCTCAGGCTGGCGAGACACTCTACCCGACCTATGCAACTATGGGTGTATCTCGGACTTTTCTTTAAGTGCGGTCTAGCACTAAAACATCTTTAAGGTGTTTCGGTCAACACTCCCAGTGTTACCACTCCCACTCTTCATTCTCGAATAAACCATTTTTTAAAAATTCATGAGCCTCTAAGGCTTTGACGTTTTTCAAAATTATCAAAAGTGAGATTGTCAATGTTGAGTTCCAAGACAACAACGACCTTAATATTCTCCTTTATCATATACACAACTGCATAAGCTTTCGCACTCAAATGGGGCAACCCCATTTATATGATTTAAGCTCAGTATCTTAGTAATTCCACATTTCGTAAGGTGCAAATTAATTGACCTCAAAGGAATTCTGTATAGAACGTTCATTGCCTTTCATACGCAAACCCACACCATATGGGAACAATTTAGTTCAGCAAAGATCAAACTTTATCCAATATTATTTGATATCATACAACTGTTGAAGTGCATGCGTGACTATCGACTATGATGGCCCGCGTGCATGAAGTCTAACTTCTCGTCTCGAGACATCATCAACAGCATTCTTAGTTACTGTGAAAAGACGTTCTTTCCAAAGAACTCATTCTTAACTCGAGAATAATTAGCCAGTTTGATCAAATCAAATGCTTCTTTTATCTCGCTGTTTATTTTAAATTAATTTCCTCGATCTTATCAAGGATTTAAAATTTGTAACTTAACGCATACACTAATCTCTAAGAAAAGTGATTATTTGTGAAGTTTAAAAATAAATAGAAATTACCTTGGGCAAATACAATATTTTGTCCACAAACATTAGTGTGGGTCAAACCCGGAAGATTTATGACTCTTTTATTAATTCCCTGTGAAGGGTGATTTGTCACCTTTTGCTGATATTATGAGATTCCCACGACTTAACAATGTCGTGTTTATCCAACACTTGAATCTCGAACTTCGGCATAACCAAATCAAAGAGACAATAAAATCTTCTTTATCAACTCAAAGTTGCTTTTGTTGGTAATTCATTTCACAGTTTTAAATTTGGACAATACAATATTATTTTCAAACAGTTATTAATTGCCAGTGAATTTATTTCAAAAATAAATTGCATACATTTATTCAAAATAATGTATTTAATAACCCATTGGGTATTTTAAGGCAATTATGTAACTGAAACTATGCCCAAATTTAAACAGAGAAATATTGATGCAATGTAATTAATTGGACACCTTGTCCGCATTTAACATTGATCATAATCTCTCAATGCTGAAAAACTTCCACTAGAATCTAGTATGTTCATAACTAATAAGTGAGTACCATCTCAACTTATCTAGAACCAGTCATTGTTTTAGAATAATTAGTTTCAAAAACATATTATTCAAACTTTAAGGCCCTCAAACTCAAAGTTTAGGTAAGTACAAATTCCAATACCTTGCCCTTGGAAATACTTGTCCAACCCAATTAGACCCTTTTATTACGTTCTCTTATTCTTTACGTGTATTGGATCGATATACTCAAATATGAAGCTATCCAAGATTGCTGTTTTACAGCCCGTTTTATGAAGTAATAAATTTATGCCAACTTATGCCACAATGGCTAGTTGTACATCATTACTAAACGATCCATTTTACGAGAATATGCATTTTCGAAAAATCCATATTAGGACCATCCTTAGATTGGATCAAATCCATATTGTTCAGTCCCACCAAACAATAAAGCAGTATTCATATATAATGGGTTTGTCAATCATAATAGAAAGAAATATAATGCAGAAGACATAACAATTATTGGGTCGAACGTATTATTCGTCAGGCACTGAAAGGACTTTTTCTCTTGACCTGACTCCCACTATTTTAATGCAAAATCTCATTCTCCCGATAGAGATTTTGGAAACCTCGTTGATGGTTTCATAGTGGGGTTGAGATCCCCGCTCCACAGAAATAAGCCTCAACCTAACAGTTTGTTGGCCTATTAATCGGACGGCATCGTGTCCCACACGAACCCATAGATAGCCTCGTGTCTCACACGAGTCCATCTCATGAGTGTTTCAACAACTTCGTCTCCGGTCAGGAACCCTCACCCTAATAGGAATAATTGGGAAATAACCAGCCCAAGTGCGACCTATCAACGTCTGGCTCAATCCTAACATTTAGAAATTCCGGCCCGTAGGATAACACTTTATAAGGCGTGAATATGTTTCGGAGAGCGGCGTTTCGACAGTCACCCGAAATTCCACGACAAGAGTGAAATGTTTGGCGCCGATAACTCGGAACAAGCCGCACACACACTCAAGCCGTATCAATAACGAGCTTGACTTTAAATGTCTTAACGCACTCGGACCAACTACAACAAGAACGAGATGAACGGCGCCGATAACTCAGAACAAACCTCACACGACACTCAAGTGCAATGGTTTCGAGCTTGATAGAAGACAGGAACCAAGTCCCTTTACTCACTTAGTATTTTGTCCAACTGGGAGAATACGTCTCACATGCAAGCACTTAATAATGCACGTTCAAACAAACATGCACGAAATCGCGGTAAACCTAGTTTGCCTACAAGATGACCAGCGCAGACTATTTCTACTCTACTACATTTATTTCATAAAAATAACATCTCTTCATCTTTGGGGTAACGCCATGTCTTCGAGCGATCTCCAAGTCCTCGAACGACTTCTATTGTATTTTCGCCTCGTACGTCCACCATACTTAAACTAATTTTTCTACGAATTAATAAAGTACAGAACGGGGGGGATCAGCTGTCCCGTACAACCCGTATAATATCAATAAAATACAACCCGGGGGGGAACCTTGTCACCCTTAACATATCACCCGGAAATAGAGCCTAAGTCCACGCTGACGTCATTATCATATCATGCATACACAACATAAATACGTACGCGACAACAAACGCTCAAAGAAGCCGAAACGAAATTTTGGGCTTGTCTTGGGCCAAGCCCAGTAGTCCCATTAGGGTTACTTATTGGGCTTAAACTATTTAAAGACCCATTAGAACTATTAACATGACCCAATAATTTAAAGTCCTAAAATGAATGGAATTGGACCAAAACCTTATCGGCCAATCGAAATGTTCAAAACAGCCCGGAACACAAAACATAACGTCACCGGTCCTTATCGCTACTTCATCGGAGTCAGACTTCGCCATCACCGGAGTTCAGACCCGGATCCGTTGAACGTCACAGTCCCGGTAAAATAATGCGTAATTTAACGCACGACAAGGGGCAGCCGCTCTTTTTGAGCTTTCGACGAGTCCCTCAAACTCGAATCGGAAGTCGTTGGCAATGAGGCTTCGCCCCGAGCCAATGAGCCTCACTATTCTCGTCTTAGGTATCGCTGAAAATTTCCGTTCAAACCACGTCTAACGTTTTTACGCAGATCTACTCTAGACCTCTAGATCTAAGCAATCTTAGTAAAGTACACCCTTAAACTCATCTCCAAGAGTAAAGTTATAATCCCCGGGGAGACAACCACTACGGTTCTCACCACGGCGCTGCAATACGTCGGACCGCTCGCAACGAGACGGTGTTCCGACCATGCAAGCGCTCGGTTTGCAAACTCGAACCGAAAACAACTCATGCTATGACGCTCGAGTGACTCAGTGATTTGCACAACCGAGATCATTTCGGGTTCATTTATGTCATTTCTTAAAACCAAGCATGGCTCTGATACCACTGTTGGGGAACCCCGGGTGTCCCGAGATCGAACCCCGGGCTCAGCGAAAGTTTAAAATTTTTTCCCAGGATCCCCGTAAGCAGCCCCGGATCGCTTGGTTATGTAAAGAAAATATGCATGACACGTAACAAGGATTTTCGTAGCTTACTCTTGTAGTGAAGATCCTAGCTCTCGCCTTGCCATCCCGGTTGTCGTAGTTCGATCCGAGCAACGTCGTGACCTCTCCGAGATCCAACACCTCGACAAGATCGTCACGCCGACCCAGGGACGTATCCAAATTCCACCTCCTCCCAAGGATGGCTAGAGAGGTGGGGAATATGTTTAGAAGAGATGTGCATATGTGTGTGATTTTCTATAAACTCACTCACAAACTTAGGTTTTTCAAAGAACAACCAAAGTTTTCTCTCAACTCTCTCTTAGAACTATTCTTTAGAGTAAGAAATGGACTTAGAACACATAGCCACGAAATTTCCAAGTCCAAGACATTAAAATCAACATTCAACTATTGAAAATGATTTTCAAATTAAATCATGTCCTACATGACTCATTTCTTGTTTGATTCCTTTGTATAAAGTCATCAAATGATTAGACAATGTCCCATATGTCTCACATAAGAACAAGGAATGAATTTGGACTTGATTTGGATTAAATTTGGCCAAACCGACGCCAGTCACGGCCTGAAACAAGCCTATTCACGGCCGTGACAACACCCTTCACGGCCTGGCTCATAATGGTCACGGCCGTGACCATGTCGAGGCCAAAACTCAGCCTCTGCTGTGCGTCACGGCCACGGCACGCATGTGTCACGGCCGTGACATGCAACAGCTTTGCGACAGTTTTGTTTTTCCATCCGTTCGAGGTGTAAACGATGTCCGATTGACTTAAAAATTTAACCACAGATAGAAGACTCACCAATCTTGATTTTGACCAAAGGGATTCTCAATCCAAGGTCTAGATTGTGAGCTATGAATTTTGGAATCTGTTGGTACTTTTCAGGCGGGCTTCACGACCTTGATGAACCTTGCTCATGGTTGTGAACCTTGTTTTCGGTCCGTTCTTTGTCGTTTCATTCCGGGAATCTTATTCCAAGTAAATATAGTTTCTAAAACTAATATTTAATGTTTTATTAACGTCTCCAAGACCGTTATGTAATAACACATCTCACTTTATCAGATACTATCCCAGTGATCCTTTTTAAGCCCGACTCTCTTGGTTCGTCTCAACCCGGCAAGGGAGGAATCCAAGAATTCGGTAAGCACCTAGCCAATCCCATGGTACTGAATAAATCCCGTGTTGAGTACGTTCTTCGTATTTTACGAACCGACTATAGATCGTCGTAATACGTATAGACCCTTCACATATGTCCCGGTCGAGTGAGAGCCATGGTAATGTCAAACTCACTAACCCGACACTATGTCAAATTCGTGATGAAGAAATTACTAAACTACACTCCACGTCCCACGTGAGTTAGTTTTTATACTTTGCAAAGATTCCGTAGTTCCTTGTCCCCGAATATGCATAGGACATATACCTCGATTACTTGCGAGGTTGTGAATCCCTCACGACTATCAATGCCCAGTAGTTGCACTTCGTTGTCAAGACCGCATGTCGCCGCTGACCCATGTTCAACCTCGAACAAGGCGGGCCTAGCAAACTAGTGACAAGTCAGGACCCCGAAGCCAACTCTGTCAATGACCCTTCGGTCTAAGGTCCACGTATACTACTATAGTCAATCGATCGATCATTGACACTCAACGAGTAATTAGCCATGTGATCGTCGATTACGAGTCGTGTCCAAATACAAGTTAATCCCCTGATTCAACTCCTACCAATTACGACCTTCCGCTTCCCAAGCGAATTATTGGCACAACCATTTTAGAGTCATCAACAAATAAGTCATGATCGACATTCAGTCACCCTACTGAAGTCTAAGACTTATGGACTAATTTTATATCCGAGAATAATAGCTCATCGGTGCCCCCTCTCTCATCCCATGAGAATCGGTGACTAAACTCGTATATATGGGTTTTATTTATTTACATTCTCACCGGATGCCTAGTAAGACTGGATAGGTAAATAAATAATATGCCTAATTCCATAAATAAATATTTGAATACAATATCCAAATATTAAAGTGTGAATAACAGGTTCATGTTTATGCCCAATTCATTACATCCTCGAATGGCATTCCGAGGGCATATCCCCAACAGCTTGTTGGGTTACCCGGTGTCTCCCGGGGACGCCACGTCTCCGGGTACGGTGTGGAACAAAAATTTTCCGGGTTCCCCGATTGCCCTCGTTGCTCGGATCAGAATAGTATCATCACATAGACATGTAATAGGGCGGGTCAAACCCGTAGAAAATTACCAGTTGAAGCGAGTGGTAGCTCCTCATCCTTTTCTTCAAGACTTCGTCGATGGTGGTGGAGGGCACTAGATCGTCAAGCCGACCTCGCAGTGTACCACGGCCTCAGTTCTCTAAAGATGGCTAGAGAGAACCAAGCCGTCGTGTGGGAGAAAATTGTGTGCGTTCGGTGTGTGTTTTGTGCCTTTAGTTGATTTCAAAAATCACTTGCTTTCTCTTCATATAGAGCACGAAATTTTTAGCCTATTTAAAGGCTTGAATTTCGATATCTTAGTCCTTAAAGTGTGAGAGATTTTTGTCAAATCTTACTCTCTTTTGAATTCCAAATCCAAACTTAAGGAAACTTGCTATTATTAGAAAACTAACTTAAATACCAAGCCAAATCTTACTCTCTGATCGAACGGCTTTGATGCTCTTTCCAGTCTGATTTTCCACCAAAGCCTTGTACTCTTTGAAGCATTTAAAAGTATCAGATTTGTGCTTCATGAGATACACCTTGCCGAAGCGAGAGTGATCATCAGTGAAGGTAACGAAATAATGGAAGTTACCGCGAGCCGCTACCCCGAACCGTCCACAAACATCCGTGTGGATCAAACCGAGAAGTTCTATGGCTCTCGCAAAAGTCCCTGTGAAGGGCGACTTGGTCATCTTTCCCAAGATACAAGATTCGCAAGTCGGATAGGGATCAGACCCAAGCGGCTTTATAATGCCGGTTTTCTCCAACTCGAGAATCTTCTGTTCTCCAGCGTGACCGAGTCGAAGATGCCACAGCAGTCTCGAGTTCGACTCCAATTTTCGTTTGTTGGTGATTGCATTCATAGTTTTTGTTTTATCTTCGACATTTAGAAAATATAATCCTTTCAGTAAACTTGCACTTCCTACGCAATTATTTCCAAAATAAATATTGCATATATTATTACTAAAAAAAACTCGTATGTTTCCGCTCAAAACGGGAATAGAAACAATATTCTTAAGCCCCTTGGGCAAAACTAAACAACCGGAAAGCAGTAAACTATGTCTAGTAGATAAAATGAGAGTTCTTGATCCAATTGGGTCGCCGGTACACTATGTCCGCTTCCAACATTGATCATGATCTCTCGGTCTGCCAGCTTCCTACTTCATTCCAGACCCTGGTTCAAAACGCAGATGTGAGCACTAGCTCCCGAGTCTAAGATCCACGAAGCGGAATATACTGTCATAGAACAATTAGTTTCTACAATGTAAAATTCTTAACCTGAGGCGGCTAGTTTTGCGCAATCGCGGTTCCAATGGCCAAGCTCATTGCATTGAAGGCATTTGTCCGTCGGCTTGGCACCTTTGAACACATTCTTCTTGGCCTTGCCTTTCGAAATTCGTCATTCGGCTCGTCACCCTGCCACTGGCATACGCATCCCGGTCTTCGTCACTCGCATCAGCCCCTGGACTTGCAGTACGGGGGAATCGAGGATATAAGTTAACGACTCCATACCTAGAACTATCCTTAGGTTACTGAGCCAGTCCAAGTAGTTTGGTCCCACCAAACAATTTCTCTCAAGCAGCATAGTAATAATGTTCGTCATCGTAGTAAATAGAAAGAAACATAAAGCTGCAGACAATAAAGATCTAATTAGGTTTATCTTACCATTCATCAAGCGCAAACAAGGACTTTTCGTTTCGCTTGACTCCCACTATTTTTCTCGAAAACACTATCCTCCCGAGAAGAGTTTCGAAAACCTCGTTGAAGGTTTCATAGTGGAGTTGATGTCCCCGACTCAACTAGATTTGCCTCAGCCTTTAACGCAATATTTGGCTTATCTAGTCTTATCGAAGTCACGTCAAACGTGAACTTATCCAATAAGAGTTTCAACTATCTTTGTCTCAGTCATTGACCCTCACGGCTAACCCTGCTTATTGGGTATAACTGCCTAAGTGTGATCAACTTATGCTCAAATCACACAGAATGTACCGCCCCTTACTGCCATACGCTTCGTGGGGGCGGACTGGTATGACAAGCGGCGTCCAAGACGCACCCGAGACGCTAACATTGGGGCGACATATACGATGCCAACTTACTCGGAACAAATCGAAAAACTCCCCAACGCTTGACATCTCGAGCATGATAGAAGACAGGAATCCAACTCCTTTATCCACTTAGTACTTATCAAACGGGATAATAAACCATCTCACATAAGAGCACATTGAACATGCATATCATTTCAAAAACCAACACGCACGTAGATAGTAAATTAACCCTAGGAAAATAAAATACAAGACAACACAAGCGGGTTATTTCTAGTCTATCCCTATTATATGCATATCCAAAAAACAACTCGGGTTGTCGCACGGATCTTGAAATCATCAAACGTCCTTCGTCACTCGAATGGCCTCAAAGTCAGCAAACGTCCACCACCTTGTCTACCATCAAATGGGCCCTCGTGTTCGTATTTAAGCTAATCTTATAAAACGGTAAATTACACATGGGGGGATCACAAGTCCCGAACAACACGTATAAAATAAATACAACCTGGGGGGGGGCGTGACCCTTAACAAATGACCAGAAACCAAATTACCCCGCAAGTGCGCCTCAAATCACATTCATAACGAGCACGTTGGCAATTACGTGATTTTAAAAAACGAAAATTGGACCTCAAACGGGCCAAGCCCATTAAAAGGCCCGAGGCTTTGAGCGTGAAACCCTAACGCAGCCGCCGCGACTCAAATCGCTCAGCCGTCAAAACACGTCAGAGAGCCACGATGGGGAAGGCCGCCGGCGGGGAGTCCCGGGCTGAGCCGGAACAGCCGCGCCGCCGGCGACGACACGCCGCGCAACGCGCGCGAGTTCATCTCGCGGCAGAAACTGTCGCGACTCCTTTGTCGGCTCAGCCCCTCCGTGTCGGAGCCTCGCTGTGAGAGATCACCGCCGAAGCGATCCGGCCGAGCCGGAGTCGCTGCGGCTGTCTTGCGCAGCGCGCATCGCGCGCGCCGTCGCAGTCCGTAGCCAAAGCTGCGGACGATCTCCGTGGTGCAGCTGCCCCTTGCGGCGGCGCTGCCCGGGGCCGGGGCCTAAGCCACCATGGCTGGCCCGGTCGTGGAGTACGAGGCAGATCGGGCCTACTCGAAACAGCGATCCCGCGTTGCAGCATTGCTGCACCGGTCGCAGCCCGCGCGCAACGCGCGGCTACCCGGATCTTGCCGATGCGCGGGTCCCGGTCCGGCGTGGTTCCTCGTCGATCCATACCACACGAGTGGATGACCGTGGGTTGGCAAACGATGCATCGGACAGCCCAACAACGGTTGAACAACGTGGGCATTTCGATCGTCTCCCACACACCTCGTTTTAATTTAAACACGTTATGATTCTGATCACGTGCGCCCCCTCTGATACCACTGTTGGGTTACCCGGTGTCTCCCGGAGATGCCACGTCCCCGTGTACGGTACGGAACAAAAATTTTCCGGGTTCCCCGATTGCCCTCGTTGCTCGGATCAGAATAGTATCACATAGACATGTAATAGGGCGGGTCAAACCCATAGAGAATTACCAGTTGAAGCGAGTGGCAGCTCCTCGTCCTTTTCTTCGAGACTTCGTCGATGGTGGTGGAGGGTACTAGATCGTGACGCTGACCTTGCAGTGCACCACGGCGTCAGTTATCTAAAGATGGCTAGAGAGAACCGAGTTGTTGCATGGGAGAAATGTGTGTCCGTTCGGTGTGTGTTTTGTGCCTTTAGCTGATTTCAAAAATCACTTACTTTCACTTCATATGGAGCACGAAATTCTTAGCCTATTTAAAGGCTTGGATTTCAATATCGTAGTCCTTAAAGTGTGAGAGATTTTTGCCAAATCTTACTCTCTTTTGAATTCCAAATCCAAATTTAAGAAAACTTGTTATTATTAGAAAACCAACTTAAATACCAAGTCAAACTAAGCATATTCAAATATGGTATGGAATTCGAAGCTTAATCCTAGATTAATTTCGAAATTTAAATAAATAATATTCTAAATATTTTATTCCATATTTATTTATATCAAATATGCAAATTCCGAAAATACCTCAAAGGCATATTTCGAAATTAGCTTAAGGTGAAATCCAATTTTATCCTCAAGCCCATTAAGCACTTGGCCAAGCCCAAGTCTTAAAGTTAGTTTCAGAAGAATTCCAACTTCGATCCAATAAATGGCCCGAGGCCCATTAAGGCGTGGCCCAACGGCCCAAAGCCCGTTAAGGCCCAAAACACTTTCTCTCCTTATCAGTACACGTTGATGATCCTTTTTAAGCCCGACTATCTAGGTTCGACTCAATCGACAAGGGAGGAATCCAAGAGTCTGGTAGTTACCTAGCCAACAGTCTTTATTCCAGTGCGAATTTCGACACAGTCTTTATTCCATAACCTCACTATAGATAACAGTGCTACGTATAACCCTTCAGCTGTGTCCCAATCAATTGAGAGCCATGGTCTATGTCAAACTCACTAAACTCGATTCTATGATAAAACAGAGACGAGGCAAATTACCAAACTACCCTCCATGTCTCACATGAGTTAGTTCAATACCTTGACCAAGGATTTCGTAATTTTACGTCGCCGTCCTCATAGGACACTTATCTCGATTACTTGCGATACTGTGAAACCGTACTCGGCGACCCATTCAATAGCAAATCGGGTCGAGGGGAACCATTGACATTCGAGACTTCAAAGTCAACTCGTCAAATCTCCTTTCGGTCTACGGGTCACGTATGAGTAATAAGCCATGTTCGACCGTACGGTCCGTGAGTCAGTGTCCATGAAATTAGTCAATCCATTGATTCGATTCGTATCACAAGTCATGACCTCCGCTTCCAAGCGGGATATCCGCACACAATAGGTCATCGACAAATAAGCCGTGATCGGTTATCCAGCACCCAACTGGAGCCTCAGGCTTACGGACTTTTAATGTTCGAGGTTAAGAGTCCACTGGTGCCTTCCTCTCTCGTACCCATCGAGAACAGTGACTCAATCGATACATTTGGATTTGTTCATTTATTACTTTACCGGATGCTTAGTAAAGAACTCTGCATTTCAGTAAACACACGAAAATATCTTATTACAGAAAAGGTCGAACGATAAATAATCTAATGCCCTATACAATCTAATTCTCATATAGCATTCGAGGGCATATCCCTAACATTGCCATCGTAGCTCGGATCAGAATAGTAACACATATTGCACGTAATAGGGCGGGTCAAACCCGTAGAGAATTACCAGTTGAAGCGAGTGGCAGCTCCTCATCCTTTTCTTCAACTACGGCGATGGTGGTGGATGGCACTAGATTATCACGCCGACCTCGCGGTGCACCACATATTCAATTCTCTAAAGATGGCTAGAGAGAATTGATCCGTCGCGTGGGAGAAACATGTATGCGTTTCGGTGTGTTTTCGTGCGCGTAACTTCTTCTGATTTGGACGAGGGTTTCACCCTCTTTCATATTAGAGTACGACACGAAATTTTTGGTCCATTAGCAAGCCTTAATTTTGAATTTCAAGCCAAGTGTAAGTGAAATCTTTTGGCCATAAATATCTCTTTCCTTTTGATTTCAAATCAATTAAGGAATAATCCATATTAACACGTACTAACTTTAGATATTTACTCCAAATAGAATATCTTAAATATGGATTAAATATCGAAAATTATACCATCTATATTTCGAATTTTCAGTTTAAATAAGTTATATTACGAAAATTTTTATTTCGATATTTATGCATATCAAATATGTAAATTTCGAAAGTACCCTCCTAGGCATATTTCGAAATTAAGCTTAGGGTGAAATTTCAGTTTTACCCTAAAGCCTTTCAAGCACTTAGTCAAGCCTAAGTCTTAAAGTTAGTTTCTTATGAAGTCGGACTTCGGTCCAATAAATGGCCCGAGTGCCATTAAGGCGCAGCCCAACGGCCCAAGGTCCTTTAAGGCACAAAACACTTTTTCTCCTCATCGGTACACGTTGATGATCCTTTTTAAGCCCGACTTTCTACGTTGACTCAATCAGCAATCCAAGAGTCCGGTATTTACCTAGCCAATCTCGCAGTACCGGACCGTAACCCGATTCGAGTGCGAATTTCGACCAGTCTTTATTCCAGAACCTCACTATAGATTATAGTACTACGTATAAACCCTTCAGCTGTGTCCCAATCGAGTGAGAGCCATTGTCTATGTCAAATTAACTGAACTCGATTCTATGATATAACGGACACGAGGCAAATTACCAAACTAACCTCCATGTCTAACATGAGTTAGTTCAATAGCTTGGTCAAGGATTTCGTAATATCCCGTCGCAGTCATTCATTGATTGTCCCTTCAGCTGTGTCCCAATCTTTTACTGCGCCACTTCCAGCAGGCAATCAAGATTACTAATGTCTCGAAGCTGCCTGAGTAGACATTCATAATTGTTATCAAACCGAGCTTGCAAGTCCTTGATTGTCCTCTCTCGTGATCTACACATTTGCTTGTTGTTTGCTCGTAGTTTGATACTTTGTTTGTTAAGTCAATGACTTTTGACGCTGTTTCAGCTAAATTGGCTTTGGAATTAGCTAAGCTACTTACTAGTCTATCTTCTTTTTCACGTGTCATATCTAGATCGGCTATAGTCTTAGCTAGTTCCTTTTCTATTGACATGAAATTGCTATAAAGAGCTGTAAGTTTTTCTTGGATTTCGAAATACGGAACGGGGTCAATAGATTCTACCTCCCTTTCTGAATATGCTTCCTCATTTTTACCACCATCATCTGCTTTTCATGTTCTTTTGCTCCGGTAATGCTCCGTATACTAGGGCAATTTGGGCTACATTTTCTTGCTCGCTTTCAGATGTTTCATATAGCCAGTTGTCTTGTTCTTCCATCAAAGCTACTCCAGCTTTTGTTTGCTTAATCTGTCATAATTTTCTGGGTAGTACTCCTCATCATTGTTTTTGGGTAGGAAGCAGTCTACAGCCGTGTCCCTAGGTTTGCCGCAATTATAGCATTTGATTGGCTCGGAGTTTTCTTACTATGGGACTTGTGGAAGGGTGTCATTGATTGATTGGGTATGTGGATCCTTACGTGTGTGAGTGAAGTTTCGAGAATTTAAGCGTCGAAAACTTTTGGTGTACACCGGAAACTTCGAGAAAATGACCAAAACGTTTCCTGTAATATGCTGACGTTCCAAGTTGATTGTTGGATATCAATGATCGTCGACACGTTTTGTGGATTTGCTTTAAAAATTTGACAAAAACGTCGTCTACACCGAAAATTTTGGACCCGGAAATTTATTTTGAAATTTTCGAAAAAGGCTTAAAAGAGACTGTGTCCGTTGGATTCAGAAAATTTTCTCTATCCAATGAGGAAAGAAAAATATATTTGCTCCTTAAAACCTTTTCGTTCGGGGGGGGGGGCAAAAATTTCGTGATCAAGAATGTTTAAGCGCGATTTTCGAAGGGTGAGTTAGTGAGGATTGGATCGCCCAATTTAACGTTTTGAAGGATGAAGATTGGACCGAAAGTACTAAGTTTTGAAATAGGGAGGACAAAAATCGAGCGAATTTGCAAAGTTCTAATTCGGGCGACTGTAGCAATCGGGCGAATCCGGGGTAGCAAAATTTGGGCTTGCTAAGTGACAATTTGTCGAATTTAAATTCGAGCAAAACTCAAAATCGGGGGAACATCAAAATCGGGCGAAACACTACAATTGTGAAACGCGGTCGAAATGTGAAGTTCGGGTGAAAATCGGATTCGGGCGATCTGAACTTTAAAAAATTGTGGTTCAGCGATTTGCAACAGGGCACATTAAATTGGGCGATTCTGTGTTAGCTACAGTGCATGATCGGGCGATTCGCATATCTTGCTACAGCACCTAATCGTGCTATTCAGTGATTGATATTCCTACAGTTAATTCATTAAAAGTTTTTTGTGATTGCCTTTTTGACCGAAAGGAGAATTTTCTTTTTGACCAAGTAAAAGTTTTTTTTTACAACGTAAAAGGGAGTAATCGGCCGATTCTTTATGAAGTGGCCGACGTCAACTTTCGAATATTTTTTTTAATTTTTTTAATTATTTATTTTTTAAATTGCAATCGGCCGGTAGTGCCTTTTCTAACGAAATTCAAAGATGAGTTCCAATTGATAATACGTGGCTTTATGAGGTATGTAGGTGGCTTTGATTTTTGACTGGAAATGAACTTTGACTAACTAAAGTTGGGGTGAATTCGGAACAGTGCTTTCAAACTTTCGCGTATTAATTTTAACTTAATTTATTTTTTTTGGAACCAAATCGGGCGATTGCCTTAAACTTGCAACTTTCGCTGCTGTTCTTTTTGCAGGCGATTGCTTTCAACTTTAAATTGAGGTTCGATGATTTCTAATCGGGCGATTTGAACTTCAAAAACTGCGATTGCAAATTGGGAGATTTGAAGAGCTACGCAAAAACCCTGCCCGAATATGAAGAACTGAACCAGAAAAAAATTCTAAACTCGAATTTTTGCTCAAATCTTACTCAAATTTGCTGAAAATAGTTGGGTAAACACTGTGAATCACTCAAAAGCAACCTAATTTGCTCTAGAGCTTGCAAAATCATTAAAATCAACTCAAAAACTCAAGAACAAGGCATAAATTCGAACCTAAAGAAAATACCCAAAAGTTTCAAAAATCTCAATCAAATCCGAACGTTTGCTCTGATACTACTTGTAGGTCCTAGAATATCCGACAAACTAACGAAGAACGATTTTACCACGACTTGTGAATGGAAGAATCGAAATGTGTGGGGTGCGTGTGTGCGTGTTCTTGAGAGGTGTAAGGAGCGTCTCTTACAAAAACTATTTCTCTGTATTTCTCACACACACAAGATCCCTAACTATGTGTAAGGGTTTTAGTACTTATACCACATGTTGGTATATTGTACTTGGGCCCTTGTAAGCCCATTACAAATAAAAGGTTACTCGGCTTTATAAAGTAAAAGCTCAGTTCACTTAAATAAAATTGTAAGGCTAAGATAAAATAATTAATTGAACACAATAAATAGTTTCTAATAAAACCACTATATGCGGTTTTTTGAAAAACAATTCTCAAACCGCGGTTAAAATAAAACTACACGTACGGTTTTGAGCGGTTTGGTGCGGTCGCGGTGCGGTTTTGCGGTTTTTAACCGAACAAAGAAAATACTTATATTTTATCGAATGAAAAAATAGTTTTTAAAAGCGTTAGGTACAAAAACATGATGAGACATCGCCTTGCTTCAGAAACAAGGCAAGTCGAGGTATTTGCCTCATATATCGAAGCATCACAATTGTCCAAAAAAAATTAGTATCGTTATCTTATTTTTAGTTAGGCTTTACTTATATTAGGGGCCAATTGTTTTATTTTAATATATTAGTTTAGCCTTGTGGTCCGATCGGAAGCTCAAAAAATAAATAGTAGGTCAATTTGTTATTAAATGTTCGAGGCGTATCTATTTTAACCGTACATGTTCGGCCGTTTGTTCTTACAGAAACATGTTTAAAATGAAAATTAAAATTAAGTATTTTAGTAATGATATAACTTGATCAACAAAATAGCATATAACTAAAAGACTTATAAGTAAAGAAAAATAATTAAACAAAAAAAACATATGACTAGTGTATGATTACCATAAAGAAAATTAGATATAATTAGTAAAAAATTTAGAAAACTAAAGTGCGGTTCAGTGTGGTGCAGTTTGTACCATCACGCCGCACCATTATTACTGTACGGTTTTGTGAATAAAATTAAACCGTGGTTTTGGCGGTTAATTGTATTATACGGTGCGGTGTGGTGTGGGTGCGGGAGGTTTTCTAAAACCAACCCCTAATTGGAGCTCCTCCAACCCCAAATATTAGTCCAAGACCAGCTTGAAGAACCTTTGGAAAGGCCATCACAAGAATTGTTGGAAATTATGTAAACCAAACATTATACAACATTACCAAAATGTTGCAATCCATGAGAACTACTGTTCCGACAATAAAAACTGCCCGAACAGGTTAAAAATGTACAATTTTTTTACTTAGGTTTAATTATTTATTGGTCATGTATATTAGGCGTGGCGGTGTCATAAGGACCTGAATTTAAAGGTTTATAAAAATAAGTTTCCATACGAGTAATTTACGATGAAACATAAACTAAGAGAGATTACCAGAAAGCCATCGTCTATACTATAGGCATGTTGGTATTTGGTGCCTAGTGTGGTGGCCTATACCACATTTGTACTAGTGACAACAAAAAAGTTAAACATTTTATCGAAAAACTAAATTGTAAGAGAGATATGAGGCAGTCTTTATCTCAGAACCTCATTATAGATAACAGTGCTACGTATAAACCCTTCAGCTGCGTCCCAATCATGTGAGAGCTATGGTCTATGTCAAACTCACTAAACGCGATTCTATGATAAAACGGAGAGGAGGCAAATTACCAAAGTACCGTCCATGTCTCACATGAGTTAGTTCAATACCTTGACCAAGGATTTCGTACTTTCCCGTCGCCGTCCTCATAGGACACTTATCTCGATTACTTGCGAGACTGTGAATCCGTACTCGGCAGTCTAAGCCCGACAATCACAAATCGTCATCAAGACCGCATCTGGCCCGCTGACCCATGCAACATCAAATCGGGTCGAGGGGAACCAGTGACAGTCGAGACTTCGAAGTCAACTCCGTCGAAGCCCCTTTCGGTCTAAGGTTCACGCAGACTACTACAGTGTTGTCGTAGGTCATTGACACTCCTTGAGTAATAAGTCATGTTGGACTGTACGACCCGTAGTTAGTGTCCATGAAACGAATCAATCTCTTGATTCGATTCGTATGACAAGTCGTGTCCTCCGCTTCAAAGCGGGATATCGGCACACGATAGGCCATAGACAAATAAGCCGTGGTCGGCTCTCCAGTACCCAACTGGAGCCTCAGGCTTACGGACTTCTAATGTTCGAGGTTAAGAGTCCATTGGTGCCTTCCTCTCTCGTACCCATCGAGAACAGTGACTCAACTCGACACATTTGGATGTGTTCATTTATTGCTTTACCGGATGCTAAGTAAAGAACTCTTATATCCAATAAACGAACAATGCCTTTCATTAAACACACGAAAATATCTTACTACGCAAAAGGTCGAATGATAAATAATCTGATGCCCTATACAATCTAATCCTAGTATAGTATTCGAGGGCATATTACTAACAATCTCCCACTTGCACTCAATGTCATGCGCTGCAGTATCTAATACCCATCTTTTCAAGATGTCTAGCCAGCACTTGCTGTGATAGAGGCTTGGTGAACGGGTCGGACACGTTTTCCGCGGTCGCAATCTTCTGCACGGCTATGTAGCCATTCTCAACGAATCCACATAACACGTGGTACTTTCTTTCTATATGTTTGGACCTGCTGTGAGATATCGGTTCTTTCGCCTGAGCAATAGCGCCAGTATTGTCACACCACAATGGCAATGGCCTATCTGCTACAGAAACGACACCAAGTTCTTCCAAGAACTTTCTCATCCAAACACATTCCTTAGCTGCCTTTGAGGCCGCTATATACTCTGCTTCGCAGATGGTATCCGCAGTAGTGCTCTGTTTGGAACTTTCCAAGACACTGTTCCACCATTGAGCGTAAAGACTAATTCCTAAGTGGTATTTTTGTTGTCCACGTCTGACAGGAAATTCGAATCCGTGTACCCTTCCACTTAGGGGTGGGATCGGGTCGGGTTTTTCGGGTTTTGGGTTTTTCGGGTCGGGTACCCGATATAATCGGGTAGTGATTTTGAAACCCGACCCGATCAAATGAGGGTACCCAACGGTCGGGTACCCGAAACCCGATCAGGTACCCGCGGGTCGGGTTCGGGTATTTTTTTTTGAAATTTTGCATTTTTTTATTTTTTAAAATATAAATAAGCTTAAGTTAAGTTCATAATAATAAAATAAACATCAATAATAAAATTATAAAATAAATTAAACATTGTACTAAAAGTATATCAAATTTATAAGCATTCTAAATAAATAATAATACCAACGATTATTGATATAAAAATGTTGAATATGATTATCCTTTTTTTAGTTTCCGCCTATCTATTTATCTCAATTTAATATTTAGCTACACTACGTGCAACAGTCTCTTTATTAAAAAACCATTAATATGTTTAATATTTTAACAATTTAAATTTTAAAGAATATGGCAACGTTTTCATCGATTTGAATTAATGTGAATTGATACCGATCATGTTAAATAGTATAAAGAATGAATATATATTAATCGTGTTTATTATGGTTAGTTAGATAGTTTTCATAAGACCATCAATCATCATTATTGTTAATTATAAAATTATAATTAATTGATCAGGTGTATTTTATTGATTCTATTGTCCCACACCGGTTCCTTCACGTGAATAGTCTGGTAAGAAACTATAAGGACATACAATACACAGCTCTTGTTCAAACGTACGCAAGGCAAGGTGTGCGGTGTGCCGCGCCCGCCACATGTGGCTATCATATGGGCTTCCTTAGTACAAATCACATTTGGGTTTAGTTCTTTTTATCTATTGGGACAGGCCCAATGGCTATATCGTATTTGTTTATTTTAACTATCGGGTACCCGATCGGGTAAATCGGGTAGCATTTTGCGACCCGAAACCCGGCGCGAACTAAGTTATCGGGTATCGGGTTTACCCAATTTAAACCCGAATTTCCAACCCGATCGGGTCGGGTTGGGTACCCAAACCCGACCCTGAATCATAGTGAAACGACCCAACTTCCTAGATACGTATTGTGGCGGATTTTCGCAGTGTAAGCAGCGAAAAACCCATTTAATTAAAAACTTTTAAAGTATAATAATACAAATACGTTCGACGTCTAAATCCATAAGTTCAAACCCAAACACATTTTGATCATTTGGTCGAAGCCCAATAAGGCCAAGCCCAAATTTAAAAACACGAAACATAATCTCGTTCCATAGGTCGCGTCCCATGTACTGCGCCGCCCTCAAAAGTCCGTGGAGTCACCGCCATCAGCCATCTTACCTACACACGTAAACCCTGAGCTTTTGCCCAGTAGATGAAAATATGCATGAATGCAAATGCTCTCACATCCCAATCCCGACTTATCTCACAAATATACACGCTCGACTCTTTTCTCATATCTCATATCTCATATCTCATATCATCACATCACATTCAGGGCCCGAGGCTTAGGTACTAAAGGCAACACGCGCGCGCAGGGTTCCGTAGCTCGGGAGGCCCCACTCCCCACAAGGGTCAGTAGCTCGGGAGGCCCACTCCCCACATCTCAATCATATAGTGCGCCTTAGTCCTAACCTCACTACTCATACAATTCGACGACCATCACTCGGTCATAAACTACCCCACTCAACATCACTGTACGATATTACCGTGACTCCGCACGACTCTCCCTCGTAACACTTGTATGCAAATGTCGTGCAAGTAAAATGCAACACATAAAATGCAAATCTCTCTATCACGTATCGGCCCGAGGTATCAACTCGGCCCGATCCGAAAAGTATCATACTCTAAATAATCAGGCCCAAAGCCCGCGTTCCGAATTACTCGGCCCGAAACATTACTCGTCGAACTCTCCCTCCGAATTTTACTAAGGGTTCCAAAATTTAATTATTTTCACTTTAAGTACCAAATTTTTAAAATATTACTCAAATTCCTAATTTAAAACTATTTTTCCGAATTTTCCCCTTAAAACCCCACAATCTCATAATTTTTCTTTTATGGACGCGAATTTGAAAATTTTAACTTAAAATCCGAAAATCTTTGAAAATTATAAAATGACCAGAAAATTATACTCTAAATTTATTTAAGACCCGAAAATTTTCTCAATTTTACAAATCTGCCCCGGATTTTAAAATTTCAGTTTAAGTCCCAAAAATTTCCAGAAATTACAAAGCTGCCCGGTTTTTTTAAAATTCCAGTTTTGCCCCATAACTTTTGAAAATTTATAATTAACCCCAGCCGTGTATTTTTAATAATTATTTAGTCCCTAGGAATTTCCAAAAATTGCACGAAGGCCCCTAGCCGAGTTTTGAATCTACGAAAATTCTGGAAATCGAATAGAGGCCCTAGCCGAATTTTTAATTGTTTATTTAACACCTCAAAAATTTCTGAAAATTATAAAATGACCCTAGCCGAGATTTAGAATATTTGTTTAACACCCTAAACCTCTGAAAATTATACAAAACACCCCAACCGAGTTTTTGGAATATTTATTTTAGACCTTCTAATTTATACTAATACCCGAATTTGCTCATAAATTTCTTAATTTCCAATCTCCCTACCTAAACCCCGAATATTTTACGGCCTAAACGCAAGTAGCATGAAAAATTAAACGGCATAGAATGGTGACGACACACAAGTATTCATATAGCGAGCATGAGATCACGTTCGAGCATATATTAGCATGTAAATCACAAATTTCATACGATCACATAAATTACCATGCAACACGTAGAAATCACGAGTTAAAAAAATGTTTACGCGTGTAGGTGATCTTCACCTACCTTGTTTCCGTAATTCCGACCCTAGAAATTCTAATCCCGAGCCCCTCCACTTATCCGCGGGTTTTTCTCCTCCTCCCTTTCTTTGCTTCTCTTCTTCTCCCCACTTTTCTTTCTTTTTTTTTCCCTTTCTTTCCTTCTCCCTCGGCTCTTCCCCCTTTTCTTTCCTCTCTCTTTTTTTTTTCTTCTCTCCTTTTCTCTTTCTTTCCCTCTCTCTCTCTTGGCTTCTCCCTCTATCTCACGGTCCCTCCCCTTTCTCTATTCCATTTGCTTTATCTTGTACTCATGTACATTAGGTTTTGGGTGTATTAGGTGATGACTCTCCCCCTCCCCAACATGGTTTTCTCTTTTGGTTAGGGAATATTCAAGCTCGTCACCTTAACATGTTCCTCTCATATTCTTGTCCTCATGCTAAGAGATGTATTAGCTCATCATGTTATGCTTTAGTAAATAAGGAAGCTTCCAACTTACAACTTGGGTTTTGATCAAATTTCGGCCTCCCCTCTCTTTCTCTCTATTATTTTTGATTTATTGGTTGTTATTTTGTCCTCATGAGATGGCATTAGGTTTAGAACTTGTCTCCATGCAACCATGAGGTGGCTTGTTGGTGATCTTGTCCTCATGTTCACATGGAATCATGGAGATACCATTATATTATTTTATTTTATATATAAATATATATAATATTTGGACTCTAAATAATTTCGGCATTTTTATTATTAGTATTATTATTTTTAATTTTAATTTTTTTTTTTTACTTATTTGGCTTTCACTTTTTGTTTTAAGGCACAATTAAATTTTATTAAAGGACCCAACTCCCAACCTTTTATTTTGGGCCATTATTTTCTTCATTTGGCCCATAAATAAATTTTTGGTCCATTTAATTTTTTTCGGGCCCAATTGTAAATTTTGGGCTCGTTTCGAAAAGAAATCGTTTCTTGTTCGAAATTCGATTCCGTACATTTCGAATATTATTGAAGTAATCCCGTATAAATTTTTACGTGTATTACACATAGACCATAGACCAGCATCATATCCTTAGTCCGCCTGAGGTACTTGAGGATAGTCTTGACTGCTGTCCAATGTTCCTTACCAGGGTCAGCCTGAAACCGACTGACTACGCTCACAGCGTACGCCAAGTCAGGCAGCGTACAAAGCATCGCGTACATCAAGCTACCCACTGTGGATGCATAGGGGATTCCATTCATCTCTTTCCGCTCCAACTCACTTTGAGGGCTCATAGCGTTGGAAAGGTGAATCCCATGTCGCATAGGCAGGAATCCTTTGTCCATATTATATCGCTACAGGACCTTCTCTAGGTAAAGGGCCTGGGAGAGTCCTAACATACGATTCGCTCGATCTCTGTAAAGGCGAATATCCAAGATGTAGGAAGCTTCTCCCAAGTCTTTCATGGAGAATTCGGTCGAAAGCCACGCTTTCACCATTGAGAGCATTCCAATATCATTTGCTATCAAAAGGATGTCGTCCACGTACAATAAGAGGAAAGATATTTTGCTCCTGCTGCTTTTCTTGTAGACGCAAGGTCCGTCTTCGTTCTTCAAGAATCCGTGGCCCTTGACCACTTCATCGAATCGAAGATTCCAGCTTCTCGAGGCTTGTTTGAGTCCATAAATGGACTTGTTCAATTTGCACACCTTATGAGCATCTCCTTGCGATGTAAAACCCTTGTGCTGCTCTATATATATTTTCTCCTTGAGGTATCCATTTAGGAACGCAGTTTTCACATCCATCTGCCAGATATCATAGTCATAGTGCGCAGCTATCGCAAGCAATGTCCGAATGGACTTCATCATAGCGACAGGCGAAAATGTTTCCTCATAGTCAATGCCCTCTTTTTGACTGTAACCTTTCGCCACAAGCCTAGCATTATATGTGCCAACCAATCCGTCAGGTCCAATCTTTCTCTTGTAGATCCATTTACACCTAATGGGTCTAAAACCATCTGGGAGCTCTATTAGAGTCCAGACTTGGTTTTCGTGCAATGAATCCATTTCGGCTTGCATAGCTATAAGCCATTTCTCCAAATCTTTATCCCTGATTGCCTGGCCATAGGTAGTAGGATCGTCTCCGACGTTCCCTTCCATCGCAGCAACCTCATGCTCGATGTGGACCATCCCATATCTCTCAGGCTGGCGAGATACTCTACCCGACCTGCGCAACTCAGGTTGCATCTCAGACTGCTCTACGGTGTCAGCTGACACTGGAGTCTGTGAAAGTGCTTCTGACGGCTCTCCAAGTGTTACTTCGCGACCCTCTCCACCTTCTCGAACGAACTCTTCTTCGAGGAAGTGGGCCTGAAGGGCTACAACGATTCTCTGATCGTCGTGGAAGTACAATTGGTATCCCATGCAATCCTCAGAATACCCGACAAAATGTTATTTCACCGCATTCGATTTCAGTTTATCAGTCTTGAGCTTTTTCACGAATGCGGGGCAACCCCAATCTCTAATGTGATTCAAGCTCGACCTTCGTCCTGTCCGTAGCTGATACGGAATACGATCGACAGACTTTGTAGGACATCTATTCAGAATGTGGGCCGATGTCAACAGGGCATGACCCCACAATGATATGGGCAGGTCTGCATAGCTCAGCATAGATCGAACCTTATCCAACATAGTACAATTTCTACGTTCGGACACACCGTTCAACTGCGGTGTTTCTGGCGTTGTCAACTGTGAAATGATTCGGTTCTCTTTCAAGAACTCGTCAAACTCGAGGCTCATGTACTCGCTGCCTCGATCTGATCGAATGGCTTTAATGCTCTTTCCAGTCTGATTTTCCACCAAAGCCTTGTACTCTTTGAACCATTCAAAAATATCAGACTTGTGCTTCATGAGATACACCTTGCCGAAGCGAGAGTGATCATTAGTGAAGGTAACGAAATTATGGAAGTTACCGAGTGCCGCTACCCCGAACGGTCCGCAAACATCCGTGTGGATCAAACCGAGAAGTTCTGCGGCTCTCGCAAAAGTCCCTGTGAAGGGCAACTTGGTCATCTTTCCAAGGATACAAGATTCGCAAGTCGGATAGGGATCAGACCCAAGCGGCTTTATAATGCCGATTTTCTCCAACTCGAGAATCTTATATTCTCCAATGTGACAGAGTCGAAGATGCCACAACAATCTCGAGTTCGACTCTAATTTTCGTTTGTTGGCGATTGTATTCACAGCTTTTGTTTTATCTTCGACATTTAGATAATATAATCCATTCAATAAACTTGCACTTCTGTAGAGTATACGTTTTAATTGTGCTTGATATTATTAGTTGTCCTTGTAATTAGGGGCGTTTTGTATAGTAGTCCTTAGATTAGGACTAGTTTCATATTTCTACCAAGTTTGTTTGGTATAAATGTATGTAAATCAATTGTGTCGAATAGAGAAAGTTTAGAGAATTGATGCGAATGGCTTGCAATTCGATTTCTAGAGAGAGAAACAACAGTAACTTTCTCATTCTAATTGAATTCTCTTTCGTGTTCTTGACTTGAGTTTTTCGATCGAATTCAATTGATTATCTAAACTATCGAATTACTATGGATTCTAGCCTAGGATCGTAGAGTTGTTAATCTGAGGACCTAAGAACTTCCGACGCAATTATTTCCAAAATAAGTATTGCATATATTATTACTAAAACGGAACTCGTAATCGTTTCCGCTCAAAATGGGAATAGAAACATTATTCTTAAGCCCCTTGGGCAAAACTAAACAATTGGAAAGCAGTAAACTTAAGCAAACTTGCTATTATTAGAAACTAACTTAAATACCAAGTCAAACTAAGTATATTTAAATATGGTATGGAATTCGAAACTTAATCCTAGATTAATTTCGAAATTTAAATAAATAATATTCCAAATATTTTATTCCATATTTATTTATATCAAATATGAAAATTTCGAAAATACCCTCAAAGGCATATTTTGAAATTAGCTTAAGGTGAAATCCTATCCTCAAGCCCATTAAGCACTTGGCGAAGTCCAAGTCTTAAAGTTTGTTTCATAAGCAGTCCAAGTTCGATCCAATAAATGGCCCGAGGCCAATTAAGGCGTGGCCCAACGTCCCTACGGCCCGTTAAGGCCCAAAACATTCTTTCCTTATTAGTACACGTTGATGGTCCAAACCCTCTAGGTTCGACTCAATCGGCAAGGGAGAAATCCAAGAGTCCGGTAGTTACTGTAGAATACTATTTGTAATTCATTAGTTGTCCTTGTAATTAGGGGCGCTTTGTATAGTAGTCCTTAGATTAGGACTAGTTTGATATTTATACCAAGTTTGTTTGGTATAAATACTTGTAAATCAATTGAGCTGAATAGAGAAAGTTTTTAGAATTGATCCGAAAGGCTTGCAATTCGATTTTGAGAGAGAGAAACAATAGTAACTTTCTCACTCTACTCGAATTCTCTCTCTTTTGTTCTTCATTTGAGTTTTTCGATCGAATTCAATTGCTTATCTAAACGATCGAATTACTATGAATTCTAGCCTACGATCATAGAGTTGTTAATCGTAGGACCTAACAATTGGTATCAGAGCAGATTCGTTCTGTTTTGAATCGTAAATTGTTAGAATTGGATCGAAAATTTAATTTTGTTCACTGTTCATCGAAGAACAGTTTCGCGCGAAATCTGTTTTCGATCCAATAGCTTAATTCTGTGCTTAATTGAATTGAATTTAGTGTTTCTGTGCTTGTTTAAGTGATAGATCATCATTGCGATCAGTTCTATAGCGTTTTAAACTTCGATTTCTAGGATTGAATTGCCTCTGCGTGTTACTGTTTGCGAAGACATGAAGAACACGTTCTGATTTTGATCATATTCGATATATTTTGCTTCATAACGTGTTTAATTGCTTGTTCGTGCGTGATTAGTACTTAATTGCGAGCAACTGCCTCAAATTTCACTATCTGATTCTTTGTTTTTGCTCGAATTAGTGTTAATCGTATTCTGTTAATTTTTCTCGATTGCTCAAATTTTTCTCGCTAAGTTTTGCGATCAGATTAGTTTCTCGAACGATAAACTTAGCGCGAGAATTTTTCTCGGTCAGAATACGTAGTCAGCGCTAGAATCGTCATCAGTAGAAACGATTTTAGTTAAAAATATTTCACGAGCATTATACAGCGAAAAACGTTTTCGAGGAAGACTTATTTTGACTTTGCATGTGTAAAAACTTTCACTCGAAAAACTTTTTCAGTCAAACCTTTTAACGTTTGACCAGGCGAAAATCATTTATACGCGAGAAACTTTTCTAGTCAACAGATTTATTTTGACTTGTCGAGAAACTTCTAACGTACTGTTTCTTTACGATCAAAATAAATTCACGATCAAGAAATTTTTCTCGACCGAATGATTTTGAGCAATTTATCTCGCTCGTAAAATATCTCGCTGACAAAATTTCTCGCACGAGAACAGTACCCAGTACACTCTATCTCAACGGAATTAATTTCGATCAAACTTTAAAGATTGAATCGAAAATAATCTCGATCTAATTTTCGAATCAAACGCTACTAACGAATTTCTTCACTTGTGAAGCACATTACATCATCTTCAACCTTCAAAACAATTAACGAAGATCCTTCGACAACTCGACTGCAATACAAACATGGATGCATACTCACTCGGAAATGACAACCGTCCGCCGATCTTGCAAAGAGGCGAATACACAGTTTGGAGAAGCCGCTTTCTGAATTTCATTTCTCTAAAAGATCAAGCCAAAAATCTACTGAAGTCCCTTGAAGAGGGACCGGCACAGTTCTGGGTTCATGTACCCGGGGACGAAACGGCTACTCCAGCAATTCCAGCTTCTAGGCGACTAAAGGAGCCTAGAGAATACTCTCTGGAGGAAAGAGCTCGAGTTAAGGCTGATCTGGTAGCCATGAATACCCTTATGCAGGGCATCCCCAACGATATATACAGACAAATCGACAGCCTTACATCGGCCAAAGGGATGTGGGATGAGCTGCATAGGATGATGCAAAGGACGGAAGTTGGCATAAATGCCAAGAAGGCGAACATTTCACTGCTTACGACTCATGCAAAGCAAAGCCGGAGGAGAGTCTAAACGAAATCTACCAACGATACCTCACTCTTCTCAATGAGATGAGGAAGATAGAAATAACGAAGACAAACATGGAGACAAACATAAGATTTCTATCCTCTCTGCCCATGGAATGGAAGAAAATATCCACTCAAATACGACAAAACAAAGATCTAGAGGAGTTGGATGACCATGCCGTGTTCGACAATCTCGCTCAGCATGAGGAAGATATCCGCGAGATCACCAAAGAGCAGAAAGGCAAACAAACCGATGACACAGTTGCCTTAGTCTCGGAGAAGAGGAGCACAAGATCAAGAAAGGATAAGATCATTAGGCCACCTTCATCATCAGAGTCGGAAGAGGAATCGAACTCCGACATCGAGCCGAACATGAAAGACCTTGGAAAACAGTTAGCTCTCATTGGACAAATGATGAGCAAGAAGTACTTATAGAAGAAGTCTTCAACCTCAGTCAATAGACTTCGAACTACGAGCTCAAAGAACAAAGAACATGCTCCGGAGAGTTCCGAGGTCAAGAATCCCAAAGAGACTAACAAATGTTTTAATTGTGGCAAAGCAGGTCACTTCGCCAGAGAGTGCACTCTCCCGAAGAAAAGAGATGCAAACTACTACTCCAAGAAGATTCAATTGACAAAACAAAAGGAAGTTGGAGTAGCTCTCATGGCCGAACAGGACCATTGGCTCGAGGACACATTGAGCTCCGAAGAAGAGAACTTAGCCCTCATGGCCCGTCTCGACAACGAATTGGACGCCGAAACATCTACTCGTACGGACGACGACAATGCATCCACGTCTTCAAACGAGGTAGTCGCTCCTTCCACATTATTGACAATGTTGGAATCATATCAAAAGCAATATGCTAACATGAAACGTGAGCAGAAAAGTATAAAGGAAACGAACTTGAGAGAGCTCAGGAGAAGATAGATAGTCTCGAACAAGAACTTAGGAGCTCTAGTGCAAAAATAGATGAACTTACCAAGAGCCTCCAGTCTAGAGAGACTAGTCAACCACAACTAGGACAACAGAGCGAAAAGATTAAGGAATTAGAAGATAGGCTAACAAATAACTACAATTGCTTGGTTAGAAATCTCAACGAGAAAGCCATTCTAAATTGTAGGATAACCGAAGCTACCTCTAAGATCAGTAACTTAGAAGCTCAATTAGAAACATCGAATGCCAAGATTAGTGAGCTTAGTAAGGATTTCGATGCCTGTCAAGCCGCGAAACTAACCGTGGAAAATAATTACGCTCTCCTAGGTGAGGAACGCAAGAAACTGTATGCCAAAGTAAAGAAATTAGACGATATAGTTACGCATAGGGGACAGTCCGAACAGACGATATTTTTGAACAAGCCCATGGATATAGAGTTCTATAATCCTATAGAAGGCATAAGTTTCACTAACCCGTGCGTTTTACAAAAGAAAGAAATATATGATGTTAAACACATGCGCTTAGGAATAACCTCTCTTAGAAATTTTACTGAATCGTCTTATGCAAATACTTTCGATTCGTCCATTAGACAAGGTCCACATGGTCCAGAAATCCCCTTTGACTACAAAGAACTAAATGAAAAGGACAAAAATAGGAAAGAAACTCTAACTCATGTCTGCAATTTAGTTCAAATTCTACCTCCTGATTCTCAAACACACCACGAGGAAGTTAAAGCCATTAATTATAAAAATTCTCTCTACAAACCTCCTATCATAAAACAGATAGAGGAGTCACAGGCTACGTTAGAAAAAGAACGAGAGAATTTCGAAGCTGAAAAGAAAAAATTCTTTAAGGAGATGGAAAATCTCAAGGCTTCCTCGTCCCCCCAAACTACCTCTCATGCTATTACAAAAAGTGTGAAAAATGAAAAATCGCCTTTGAAAGATAAATATTGTAAAGGTAATTTTGTTAAAAGTGCTATGACTAATTTCACTTTACCTACGTCTACAGGGAGCGTAGCGTCAGCACTAAAAACAAAGGCGAGAGTGTCTAGCACTAAGATAAAGAATGAGCCATTAGATTTAAATGTTTCTGAGCATGCTACTCCTTCTGTTATGATAAAAACATTCGTAGAAATAAAAGAGCTATTTCCACTTTTGAGATAGTTGCTTGTACTTATTCACCTCAGCCGATCACTTTTAGAAGCACCAACTTCGAAATAGGCTCTACGTCAAAAGATAATCATTCTGAAACAAATGCCACAAGAAAGTCACGTAGGAAACAAGATCCAGCCATAAAGAAAGCCTATGGCGCTATACATGAATGTGCTCACCTAAGGTATCCCGTAGAAATTAAATCCCCCAAGCACCTTAGGAGACTATCACAAGAAAAGATCTTTTCCGCAGTCAAACCCTCCAAAGCATTTGTACGTGCTGAAATTAACCTTCCTTGTAAGGTTCAACCCAAATGGGTTCCTAAATCTCCGCCTAGGACGACAAAAGCCAAAAGGGCCAAGTCTCCTATAGAGGCAAAACCCAAACCCACTTTTTCAAAAGTGCAATGGGTTATTAAGACTCTTCCAAAAATAGATTTAGGAGTCATATCTGAACCCAAAACTAAATCTGCTAATCCGAGAGGACCCATTTTTAAGTGGGTACCTAAAGCTCTTTAAATTGTTTTTGCAGATCCATCATGTGTGGTACCTCGACTCTGGTTGCTCCACACACATGACTGGTAATCAAGAGCTGCTGAGCAACTACAAAGACCAACCAAACGGAAAAGTCAGATTTAGGAACAACGATTCAGCCCCGAGACTTGGGGATATCACTCTGAAGAATCTGACCATCAAAGATATCTCGTACGTCGAAGGCCTCCGCCATAACTTGTTCAGCATAGGCCAATTCTGTGACAAAGGCTTCCAGGTGGTCTTCCATGCTGATCGGTGCAGAATTTTGGATAGTCAGGACACAGAACTCCTTCAAGGACTTCGGAGATCCAATCTTTACACGATCAACCTGACGTCTGTGCGGCCCTCGACAGCTGTATGCCTCATTTCTCAGACGGATTTACAGAGGAACAGCTTATGGCATCAACGACTGTCTCATATGAATATGAAAGCTCTCCAACGTCTTTCTACGAAAAAGTTGGTTCACGGTCTTCCAACTATACAACTACAAAGGGGGCATCACTATTCGACATGTCAATTAGGAAAAATGAAGCGAGCATCTCATCACGTCAAGCAAATTGCGTCTACTTCTCGACCATTGGAACTAATTCACATGGATCTCTGTGGTCCGATGCAGACTCAGAGTATCAATGGACGAAAGTATGTCCTAGTGATCGTGGATGACTATTCTCGCTACACGTGGACTAAGTTCCTCCGAAAAAAGATGAGACCGGTGACTTGATCATCAATTTTGTGAACACAACTCAAAATCTGCTGCAACAGACTATTCAAGTTGTTCGAACAGACAACGACACTGAGTTCAAGAACAATCACCACAGTGAGTTTTATCAGAAACTTGGAATAAGTCAACAATTTTCAGCCGCCAAAACACCTCAACAAAATGGGGTCGTTGAAAGTAAAAATCGAACACTAGTGGAAGCCGCTCGTACAATGCTGATCCAATCGGGACTTCCACACTTTCTATGGGCTGAAGCAGTCAATACCGCTTGTTTTACTCAAAACAGGACGGTGGTTCACAAACGGTTCAACAAGAATCCGTACGAGATTGTGAATAATAGAGTGCCCAACATCTCTTTCCTTAAAGTCTTCGGGTGCAAGTGCTTTGTGGCGACGACCGAGAGCAACGTGCAATGTTCGACCCTAAAGCATTCGAAGCTACATTTGTCGGGTATTCTTCAACATCAAAAGCGTACCGAGTATACATCAAGTCCAACTGAACTAGTAAGGAAAGCTATAATGTCACTTTCCACGAAGTGGTAGATATGGTTCCTGCTCAATTCAGTTCAGGACCCGTGCCTAACACGATGGTTTCTGGTCAATTCAGTCTAGGACCCGTGTCTAACCCGTTGGCTTCTGAAGACAACATTTCAGAACCCGTAATCACTGGTGTGTTGGCACAAAACCAACAGAAGATGGCAACAACTTCAGGATCAGTGTCAGACGAAGAAACGAGACTTGCAATAGACGACTTGGATTCTCTCTTCGAACCGGTATATCAGTCATACACGCCTAATTATCAACCGAACGAGACCGACATACCAAGTTTATCTCACACCTCTACTCCACCCGATTCAGAATTGCCACAGAACACCGAAGAACCTACAGTGGTCATCGAGGAAGTATCATCTGAGACGATCAATCCAAGTGAAGTATTGGAACTTCCTCAAACAAATGATCAATCTGAGACTATAGGCAATCTAGATCCACAGATGGCTGACGCATCGACTTCAGCCTTGCCTCATGAGCGCAAGTGGACGAGAAGCCACTCGGTTGATCAAATAATTGGTGATCCCTCGGTTGGTGTAAGGACACGTCGTCAACACAGTCTTTTCAGTTGCTTCCTGAGCCCAAAGTAGCAGACGCACGTCGAGACCCGGATTGGACAATTGCAATGCAAGAGGAAATCAATCAATTCGAACGTCTTCAAGTGTGGACCTTGGTACCCCGTCCACATGGGAAAATAGTGGTCGGAACTAAATGGGTTTTCAAGAATAAGAAAAATGAAGATGGTGAAGTGATCCGGAACAAAGCTAGGCTAGTTGCTAAGGGATACAATCAACAGGAACGCATTGACTACGACGAGACTTATGCACCTGTTGCCCGTATCGAAGCTATCCGCCTCCTGCTGGCTTATTCGGCTCACAAAGACTTCAAAGTCTATCAGATGGATGTTAAAACCGCCTTTCTCAACGGCGTGTTAAAAGAAGAAGTCTACGTTGCTCAGCCGGAAGGTTTCGTTGATCAAGAACATCCCGATCATGTCTATCGCTTGGACAAAGCTCTCTATGGACTAAGACAAGCCCATCGTGCTTGGTACGATGTCCTGAGTGATTTCCTCTTGAAGTCTGGATTCATACGAGGAACGGTAGACACAACCCTCTTCATTAAATGGCATGACAAAGATCTGATGGTCGTCCAAGTATACGTCGACGACATCATCTTCGGATCAACAAATCCTCGGCTCTGCAAGAAGTTTGGAGATCTCATGAATAGCAAATTCGAGATGAGTCACATGGGAGAGATGCAGTTTTTCCTAGGACTCCAAGTCAGGCAGCTTGATGATGGAATTTTCATCAGTCAGACAAAATACATCAAGGATATTCTGAAGAAATTTCATTAAGACCAGAGCAAGCCTCTCAGCACTCCTATGTCACCATGCTGCAAGTTGGATGCCGATCCCGCTGGCAAGTCGGTCGACATCACACTGTATCGCAGTATCATTGGATCTCTTCTCTACCTTACTTCGAGCCGGCCGGACATCATGTTTGCCACATGCTTGTGTGCCCGTTTTCAAGCCGATCCCAAAGAATCCCATATGCTCGCTGTCAAAAGAATTTTACGCTACCTTAAGGGCACCTCTACCCTTGGCCTATGTTATCCAAAGGGTACGAATTTTAAACTTATCGGCTACACTGACGCTGACTATGCAGGTTGCCGAATGGACAGGAAAAGCACGTCCGGTGGCGCTCAATTTTTAGGTGAAAAGCTGGTTTGCTGGTCATCCAAAAAGCAAAACTGCGTGTCAACTTTGATGGCCGAAGCAGAATACGTAGCTGCCGCCAGCTGTTGCTCACAGATGCTGTGGATGCGGACACAGCTTCGCGACTATGGGTACAATCTGAATAATATACCCATATATAGTGATAGTCAGAGTGCAATCGCTATTACTAGCAATCCTGTTCATATTCACGCACAAAACACATAGACATTTGATAGCATTTTATCAAAGATCACGTAGAAAAAGGCACGATAGAGATGTACTTTGTGAACACTGAGTTTCAACTAGCCGACATTTTCACCAAGGCATTGGATGAGAAACGATTTCAATTCCTTGTCGGAAAATTAGGCATGTTGAATCTCCTGTAATATGTGCATTACCTGATCTTCTATGTATGATGAAATCCTTGAGGATGCTTCGATCCAAAGTCACTTAGAATTTTACCCCGACATGAGCTAAGTCGCATTCTTGTGTCTAAAGGTCATTAGATTGCTCCACTAGACACAAAGCCACTATAAATGTGAGGATTCAAGCCTTGTTCTATTTTTCTCTCTTCGGATCTATTTCTCTAGTGAGTCACACATCAATTGCTTGTCTTAACTAGTGATACTTGGCTTCATACTCATCTTGCGTTAGATCGTTAGGAAAATGATAAGGGAATTTAGGATATTCCTCATTCGGCCTTATATTAATTTAGGATATTCCTCATCCACTTTGAGCCTTCTCCGATGTCCTTTTCTTCATTTAAAACCCATTCCCAGCCTTCAACCGAACTTTATACTCTTCGAATGGTTGTTCAAACGAGAAATGGAGGGGGAGATAACGAAAGAAAGTAAGATGATGACAAAAGAAGGCATTGCTCAACGCGCAACAAACAGACCAAAGGAACCGGCCTTTTGACTACCTTGTAGAAAGTTGCATGGATCGTGCTGTGAACTTCTCCAACGATAATCTCGTACGCTCGTCAGAACGGCCGGAAGAGGAGCACCACGAAGTGAACTTCTCCAACGATAATCCGGTCTTATATCGGGAAACGAGAAGAGGAGTGCAGCCTCGTGTACGAATTCCATAACCGAGAACTTCTCCAAATTGATAATCTCTGAAACCTCAATAGGGATTAAGAGAAGAGGAGCTGAGTATCGGCCCGAGAACCAACAACAAGAACTTCGCCTACGATAATCTCCTAGAGCCTCATGGAGAAGCGGAGCTTCAGCATGAGCATAACAAAAAAAAAGGGGGGATAGTTCTTAAAAGAAAAAGAGGGAGAAGAGATTGAAAAGAAGAGAGGCGCCGAAAAAAAAGGAGACGGACGTAGAATTAGAAGACGATGAAGAGATAAGCTCACTTTCCTTTAAATTCCTTCCGCTCTAAGTCCTAGCCAAATTATAACCCTTACAACCCTTTGATTCCACATAAACGGTCTCTCGCTTAGATTAAATGATTAAAAATGCCTCGATCGCAGGTAAATTGACTTAAAATTGCTTGTGTTGACTTGAGTGATAAAAATATAAAAATCCCAAGATAGCTATAATTGAGAGCGAGAGCGAACCTAGTGAGAGTTGTCGAAATGGACCAGTCTATGAACTTAGGACTTTAGTTTGACGACATGACTTGACGGCATTTTCTTCTTTCAAATGTCTCGTAAAATTTTAGGCGTGACGATTGATCGAAGCAAAATAATCTGACCCCATATATATATATATATATATATATAAAATAATTATAATAATAAATAATAAAATTCGCACATTTTGACATGAAATATTATGTTTCATATGCGTTGAATTGAATAAATGCGAATTTCTTTAGTGTATCGCACATTCTAAATGCAATTTTAGATTGCATTGGTACTGAGTTGTTTAAATGCGATAAATTTTTCACTGCTTCTACCCTCACACAATATTTTTAAAGTACATGTTTTCGGGGACCATGTACACATGCTTACTTGGTAAATTTGTGTGCTCGTGACTTGAATTGATTTAATATGCTTGCATAATTAATCAATTCGTGTGCATCATTTGAGGGGAGCAAGTATAGGACTTGTAGATTAGCTCCAAATATTTTTGACGTTTTTCTCTGAGTATTTCAGATCTTTCAAAATTAAGGAGCGAGACGTCGACACTACAAAGAGAGGAGCTAGACACAAGACCAAATATTTCAAAGATAAAAATTGCCAAAAATAATTGTTGATTAACTCCATTATTACTAACGCTTATCTCTAAGTGGTACAGATTTTTAAATTTCTACCAGGGGAGCTAGACGTTACTACACAGAAAATACAGGGAATTAATTGCATTTATTTTAAATACTAAGGGGAGTCTTACAAAGGGTTTTATTTTGAAATAGGGGTCAATCTGAAAAATTTTAGAAGTACTTACTAGAAACTAGATAGAAGATTTAATTCATGATCATAAGTTTCTCGATCGTAAACATTGTTGGGAACAATTTTGATTGGCCGCGATAATTTGCGATCGAAAAATTTGAATTGAGAGGAAATTTTCAAATCAAAAATTTCTCGAGCGCAAATAGTAATGGGCCTGATCCATTTAATCGCAAAACGTCTAATCGCAAACCCAACATTTGACTTAATGATAGTTAATAGAAGTTTAACTTTTGTCAGTCGAAAAACTTTTTCTCACGCAACCCTAAATCGCAAAAATTTCTCTCGCGCAAAACTTTCACAGACAGTTCAAACTGCTCAAAAAATCTTTCGATCTTCAACACGAAATTGTCTGTTTAAGGTAGAAATGAGAATTTGTTGTCATTTGCGTGTGATTTAACTTCGTTAGCATCTGTATTTTGTAGTTTTTCGCATGATTTATGTTAGTTTCTCGACTGTTCTTCTAAACTGAGAAAATCGGATAGTATTTCATAGTGTTTTAGGCTTGATTTTGAACTTCATCTGAGTTTAATGCCTGCACTTAAGATAGTTTCGATATTCTCTATGAATCTGATAGAATGGATCATCGGAAAATCTGCATCTTCGAATGTAATCTGAGTTTTGATGAAACTGGGTATTTGAGTTTTTAAAGCCATCGAAGAACTTTGACGATCGCAAACAGTCTTAATTGAATTCCGATTTAATTGAGATACTGTTTGTGTAGAATTAGTTTTTCGATCGGTAAAATTCTGATTTAGTCGCCACGATAGAAGATTATGACCGAAAAATTTACTTACCATCGAGAAATCTAATTAGGATTTTTATGAGCGAAAAACTTACGCACTGATTAGACAATTTAGATGCTAATTTTATCGAGCGTAAAACTTACGATCGCAAAATAGAAATTTTCGATTCAATTTCAATTTGATCGCAAAAATTTAGCAGCGAGAAATTAATTTTTCAACACTTAATTTTTGGATCGCAAAATTCGCCGCTTGAGATCTAATTGATTGGAAAATTTCTCGACGATTGACTTAGTCTTTCGTTGACTAATTTCTCGATAAAATTATATCGCAGCGAAATTTATTTTACTTACAATCGAAAATCACATTCCGCTGGACAAATTTCAAATAAAAAATTTTATTCAATCGAGGAAAATTTCTCGATAGTAAATTTACCTGAGAAATAATTTCTCGATCGTAAATTTACATGGAATTTTTCTCGATCGTAAAATAGATCGACTACGGTATCAATTTTAACTTCAATACTTAGAAAATTTTACTAAGTCTTTTACTCTGTAGCGGACCTTTGCGAATAAAATTTTCTCGATCGAAAAATCGAACTGAGTCATTACAATTGAAATCAATGCATAGGAAATCATTTTCAAAATCAATTTTATCGACCGAAAATTTTCCCTGCATGAACAGTGACTTACTGATTTAACACTTAGTGAAATTTATAACGATTTTTCACGCGCCAAATATTTTTCGAAATTACAATAATGCTATCACGATTTTTGAAATTGAACATACACTATTCATTTCACATGATTTCAATTCAGAATTCATCAAACATGCTATTATTTGCTATATTACTATAGTTTGATGACACTTATTCATATTTCGACTGAAGTAAAATTGAGCTAATAAACTTTTACATATCTTATATTTCAGATGGATCGCTACCCAATATACAACCACATTTACGATCACAATCTGTACTTGAAGGTTCAGAATACGAACTTTCAGCTCGATCTGGACACATTTCGGTGCCCGGACGAGATCATCGTATCCATCCTCAGAGGCCACCCCATCTGGCATGCGTTAACGGTCACCGCATCGGTGCCGATGGTATATCTCCAGCAGTTCTGGGGATGCATACAAGGAGTCGTAGCAGATGGGACATTCTCCTTCACGACCCGAATCGGGACGCGGCATATTCACATGAGCAAGAGCCAGTTCGGCATGATACTGGACTTGCCTCACAACGATAACTACGACCCGCTCCCGACGGACGCAGTGATGATTCAGGACTTTCTGCACATGGGATACCAACCGCCGCTCACAAGATTGGCCCAAGTCCAGAGCAGCGGAATCCCACACCCGTGGAAGACACTATTCGGAATAGTGAATAAGTGTCTGTCGCCCAAGCACGCAGGATTCGATAAGGGCAACAACAATATTTTAGAGATCTTCCACGGGATCGCCTTCTCAAGAAACTATGACTACTCACAGCTGATCTGGAACGACCTCGCGGACCAGATTCGGCTAAAGGAGAATCGAAGGTCGAAGAACGTGCCCTATGCTCGATGGTTCAGTGTAATCATCGGGGAGTTCATGGAGCTACATGCAGAGAACATCCCTCGGCTGCCTCCTGGTGGAAACTACCAGCCGCCAAGGCTTAAGTTTTTCCACAACCCACGGCTCACGGACCTGGACCAACCGTCGATGCCGATTCCACTCAACTTACTCAGGCTCGCCGACCCCGCGGGAGCTGAGTATCAGAGATTCTGCCGGGAACACAACTTAACGGAGCAGATGATTAGAGGGCCCTCGGCAGATGTACATGTGAGCCTTCCCCAACCGCAACAACACCAACGAAGCCCTGACGACACGATGATCGATGTTGTCGCTCAGGAGCTTCAACAGGAGTCTCTTTTGGTCGAAGAGCCAATGCCCGACGTCGAAGATACTTTGATAGACGTCATGGCTATAGAGATGGAACTCGAGGCTCCTGTACTCGAATTGCAAGTGGAAGTGCCCATACATGTTTGCATGCTCGAAGAAACTTTTGAGGAAGTTCTTCAACAAGAGGCACAGCCTGAAACAGAAATGGGGCAAAGCTCTCTTCCACCGGTGACGGATCAGGCACTGGAGGACGTCTATCGTGACCTCACTCCTCACACGGCCACCCCGTCTGACACAGAGTCTGACGAGGAAATCAGTCTGATCAGGAGGACTCCCAGAAGACTGAGCATTCAACTGGAGTCTCTCTTTCCTGCCGTCACCGTCGCCCCAGATACTCCGCTGCCCACAACGACAAGTGTTGCTGGCACTTCATCGCTCAATTTTGAGCCGCAACCAACTCCTGTAGTATCTGGTTCGCAGGCGCAACCCGAGCCTGCAACAACTCCCATAGAGACGAATCCTCAGGATTCGACTCGAGGATTGGGTGGAAGTCTCATACAGTCACAACCTCAAGTGACTGTGAGCCAACCCACAGAGTCGGTGTCTACTCACGGGTTGATAACAGGCGACGTCAGTCGTCCTGGACCATCCATGGAGGCGTCCGCACCCTTCGTGACGACCGAACAGTTCCAGGCCGCTCTCTCTGCCGTTGTACAATCAAATGGAAGAAAAGATCACAGAGAGAGTACTCCAAGTACTCGAGGCATCCCGAAGAGATACCGAGAAAGCACCTGCCTCTGAAGGCCCGTCGTCACAAACCAACCCCACACCTCCACAACCCACACCCAACGACCCTCTAACCACTTCCTCCATCCTCATCAATCCATACACAATCCCAATCACCGAGCTCCACGACATACTCCTCGTCCGTTTGATAGGCATGTCCATCCGATCCCTCAAGAAGAATCCCTCTATCGGCGATTGGTGGATCATCCTGAGCCACCGACCGACACCTGCCGCGGCCAAAGCTCCCACTCACGGCACAGACATGACGATCCTGACGATCATGACCCTCATGAGGGGGAGAAGAGACCGAGGACATCTACAAGTGGCCAAGGACAAGGCTCGGGCGCCACGCAGACAAGCGCTTGAGCTGGTGAAACCCAAACACAAGCCCATCATACCCAAACACAAACCACCCAAACCGCCCACACCACGACCGCATCGCCCACATCGACCCACCAACCTTCCACCTCAGGACGCCTCCACCCACACCACTGATCTACTCAAGCCCCTTAGTTCCGGAAGAAGAAGCAAGCGCTGCAATGCTTGTAGCTCTAGCAGCTACCCAAGCCACTCCCTCTGTCGCTCCAGACCAAGTACATATTCGAAGGACAGTGGATGACCTACTCCATGCCCGAGGAGCATCAAAGACAACGGCTTCACGATGTCCGGCGCTTTCTACAACAAGCGTCCATTGATCTCGTAATCATAGAAGACGACGAACTTCAGGAAGGTGAAGACTACGAACGAGTTATCCCAAGGCTACCAGAGTTAATAGCTCAACAGGCGGTTCCCTCTCCAAGGCTAATGCCAGGGACCGTCCGGATCGACACGCAATGGGAAAACATTCAAATTGAAATTCCCTTCCTCAAAGAAGTTCGTGAGAATATTTGGAGGTCTCCAGACAGAGTGAAAAAGCCGAACGAGTTCGAGCTCAGAGGGATCTCTCTTTGGGACCATCAGAAGAGGATAACCTACCTCTGGATGCTGACCAAAGTAGGACCTGATGTTAGGCTAGGGATGACTAAGACACAAGCCAAGAGCCATTATAAGAGTCTCTCCCCAATAAGCCAACTACTCAGCGTCTACTGTGACAAAGGAGGACTTCCAACACCTCACTACATCATCGCTCGTGTGGCAGGACCCGAGAGGAACTGAGCGAGAGCGACCTACCGTACCTCCCCGCCGATGAAGTGTACCGTCTTTATCAGCTATATGTGGAGAAGTACAAAGGTCCTCAGGGCTTCATCAAGACAGAAGGCCTCGAAGGGCTCTACCGGTTCATGTTGCGCCAGGTCAAGTACTATGCCGCACACGACCTTCAGATGGCTCTGGAGAGCAATATGAAGAAGGTTAACATGACCGCTCCACTCAACAAAGGACCTGAGATCGAAGGGCTTTCCAACAATCACGTGCACATCAGCTCAGTCCTAGGCATCACCTACCACAATCCAATTGCAAAGAAGAACAGGTTGATGCTGAAGACTGAGATTCATAAGTTTTGCGATGGGACGCTCAAGGTCATCAGGAAAAACATCGAGCAGAGGTTGGAAGAAATCAACAGAGACACTATGCTGAGGATCCACAGGTTCGTGAGCGAACAGCCGCTCCTAATGGAATTGCTTGAAGGTATCGAGGAGCGACTGAAGCTTAGGATCACACTGAGGAACTACGAGCATGCGCTGGGCTTGCGCAGATCATATTACGCCCGACGAGGACAAACGGCGCAGAGACGCAATCAAGCACAAAGGGGGAGATTGTAGAATACTATTTGTAATTGTGCTTGATTTCATTAGTTGTCCTTGTAATTAGGGGCGTTTTGTATAGTAGTCCTTAGATTAGGACTAGTTTGATATTTATACCAAGTTTGTTTGGTATAAATACTTGTAAATTAATTGAGCTGAATAGAGAAAGTTTTTAGAATTGATTCGAAAGGCTTGCAATTCGATTTCCAGAGAGAGAAACAATAGTAACTTTCTCACTCTACTCGAATTCTCTCTCTTGTTCTTCATTTGAGTTTTTCGATCGAATTCAATTGCTTATCTAAACGATCGAATTACTATGAATTCTAGCCTAGGATCATAGAGTTGTTAATCGTAGGACCTAACAGTTACCTAGCCAATTCCGCAGTACCGGACCGTAACCCGATTGGCGTGTGTATTTCGACCCGGTCTTTATCTCAGAACCTCACTATAGATAACAGTGCTACGTATAAACCCTTCAGCTGCATCCCAATCAAGTGAGAGCCATGGTCTATGTCAAACTCACTAAACTCGATTATATGATAAAAGGAGACGAGGCAAACCAAACTACCCTCCATGTCTCACATGAGTTAGTTCAATACCTTGGCCAAGGATTTCGTAATTTCCCGTCGCCGTCCTCATAGGACACTTATCTCGATTAGTTGCGAGACTGTGAATCCGTACTCGACAGTCTATGCCCGGCAATCACAAATCGTCATCAAGACCGCATCTGGCCTGCTGACCCATGCAACAGCAAATCGGGTCGAGGGGAACCAGTGACAATCGAGACTTCGAAGTCAACTCCATCAAAGTCCCTTTCGGTCTAAGGTTCACGTAGACTACTACAGTGTTGTCGTCGATCATTGACACTCCTTGAGTAATAAGCCATGTTCGACCGTACGACCCGTGAGTCAGTGTCATGCAATCCCTTGATTCGATTCGTATTACAAGTCATGACATCCGCTTCGAAGCGGGATATCAGCACACGGTAGGTCATCGACAAATAAGCCGTGATCGGCTATCCAGCACCCAGGAGCCTCAGGCTTACGGACTTTTAATGTTCGAGGTTAAGAGTCCACTGGTGTCTTCCTCTCTCGTACCCATCGAGAACAGTGACTCAACTCGACACATTTGGATTTGTTCATTTATTGCTTTACCGGATGCTAAGTAAAGAACTCTTATATCCAATAAATGAACAATACCTTTCGTTAAACACACGAAAATATCTTATTACACAAAAGGTCGAACGATAAATAATCTAATGCCCTATACAATCTAATCCTCGTATAGCATTCAAGGGCATATTCCTAATATATTGTACACAATATTACAAATATATAATTATAAAAAAATTAGTAACCCATAAATACATCTAAAAATATTTTTTTGCTTATGAAAATTGGAATTTGTAGCCCAAATAGAGGCCCGAGCCCGGCATTTTTCAGGGTCGGGTCTGGCTGGCCCATGGGGTTTGGCTGGCCGATGGGCTCGGGCCCAAATTTTCAGCTCTAATAAGCAGGAGCATATTTCATAATACATAGATTGTCGTAAAGGTATTGCAAGAGAGTATAAAACATAAGAGAGAATTCTTCAATTCAGTTGTCTATTTTCCTTTGTACAAGTGCCTCTATATAGAGGCTTGAGGTAAAGCCTTTACATCACAAAAGATCATGGGGTATAATAATAATAGAGAGTAATGTAAATTAAAGATAACGGAAGAATGAGAGATAATGATGAGGTTATGAGTTGAAGAACAAGATGAGTGGACATCCATAAAATAATGTTTATAACACTCCCCATTGGATGTCCATCTTTCGTAAAATGCCTCGTTAAAACCTTACCAGGAAAAACCCAGATGGATAAAATCCTAGTGAAGGAAAAAGTGTACATTTTCCTTTACACCGTTGCCTCGTTAAAACCTTACCCGGAAAATCCAATGGGAAAAAACCGTGGTAAAGGAAAACATAGTACAACATAGTATTTCTCCCCCTCTTGAGCATATTATTTGAAATTCTTCATTCGGCGATTCAAATCTTATAAACCAGCTTTTCAAATGTTGAAGTCGGCAGAGATTTCGTAAACAAAACCGCTAGATTGTCACATGAACGAATTTGTTGACGGTAATTTCACCATTCTTTTGAAGATCGTGAGTGACAAAGAACTTTGGTGAGATATGTTCCGTCCGGTCATCTTTTATGTAACCTTCCTTTAGTTGAGCGATACATGCGGCGTTATCTTCGAATAAGATAGTTGGAGCACCGTTGTCCAAATTTAAGCTGCATGTTCCTCGAACATGATGAATCACCGAACGAAAGCCAACGCGGTTTGACCAGCGTGGGGCTGAATTGGATCAAAAAGCTAAATTGAATAGGCAAAATTTCGATTAGTGAGAGAAAATACTTGTTGTTTCTCTCTCTAGAAATTGGATAGGCAGCCCTTCGGATCAATTAACTAATTTTCTCTATTCAGCTCAAAGATTACAATGCTATTTATACCAAACAAACTTGGTATAAATATCAACTACTAATATAAGAAAAGCCCCACACTACGAAGATAACTAATGAAATCATAGCACAATTACAAATGGTATTCTACATAATCTGAAAATCAATTCTTCAATCGCTCGATTCTTCCACATGGCCTCCTTACTTGATTATTATGATAAAATTCTCTCTATTATACCCGAAAGTTGAGGTCTTTTTATTAGTTGATTTTGACGTCCACTTCATCATCTAAAAACTATTGTGGCGGCCCTACTTTTCTAACTAAGTGTAGGAATATTTTAGAAGTGTCCAAAATATTTATTCTAAGTCTTTGTATTTCTTTATGATGTATTTGATGTGTTTTATTCTTAGTTATTTGGGTTGTGGTTGTAATGGGCTTGTCAGGGGCCCAATGGGCTTAATACCTTTCCAAGGTATTTAAGCTTAAACCCTAACAACTTTCTAATCTAAGTTTCCATTCAAACTTCACGTATTCAACACTAAGCCTCCAAACACCATTCATAATATCAATCGAAGGTTTAATCTGTTGAAGTGTCCTTGGATAATCTGGATTTACAAGTGGTATCAGAGCAAGCGCGTAGGCGGAACTTCATTACAAGTTACAAAAACGAGTTTTGAGCCTTTTTGCAGATTTTTCTGTTCCCGTCAAACCGCCAAACTGCCATTGATCAGTTTAGCAGTTCTTCAGTTGTTCTCTGTCTTATCTCAAGCTGCAAGGTTAAGTTCCTAATAATTCTGAGAGTTTCTCTTAGTTGAGTTCTGTCGGATTTGGAGTTAGAGTTTCTGGAATTCCTGTCAGGAAGTGAAGAACAACGTCATTTCGTTTTCTGCCATTGAATTCGCAAGTGATTCGGGTTTAAGATTTGCGAATTCACAGTCTACGTAGAATTTCACGAATTCTGATTCAAGGAGGAATTTCGCGAATTGAAAGTATCATTTCGCGAATTAAGTTCACGCAGTTCGCGAAGCTAAATTTCGCGACTTCAAAATTCAAGGGCGTCAGATTCTCTAAGATCAACGTCTCAAATTCACGCTTCGTTCTTCACGAATTCAGATTTTGCTAATCCTACTTTCCAATACTTCGCGAATCCTGATTTTCACGAATCCAAAGTCCTCAAGACAGTTCGCGAACTCTTGCACCACTTCGCGATTCTTCACTTCGCGAACTCTAAATCTGCAACGCGAACCAACTGAAGAAGAGAGTTTCACGAACCCGTATCATTTGACGAACTCAGATCAATTCACGAACCAGATCCAATTCCCAATTCTCGATTTCACGAACCAAACCCTTGTGTCAAAGTTATTCTCAAAACTCAGTTTTGAGCAAATTCTTGATTCAGATTTAATTTTCCTCACATTACACGTTAACGATCATATCCAAAACACAAGAATGGATTCCTTTAGCATGGGAAATGATGTTAGACCTCCCATCATCCGACATGGAGAGTATGCAGTCTGGAAGAGAAGGTTCATCAACTTCATTGAAAGCAAGGACAATTCAGATAACTTGCTTGAATCTATTTATAATGGTCCTAAACAGTACTGGACCGTTATCCCAGCCACAACCACCCCAACCCCTGCAAGAGAAGCACAGAGTATCTTGAAGATCGTCGAGAGTATCTTGAAGACGTCGACCAATGCAATGATGAAGAAAAACTGCGACTTAAGGCCGATAAAGCCCAATTTGATTGATTCTTATTTGTATAAATTATTTGGTAAGTTTCGAAAAATTCTGAAATTATTAAATTCGTATTTCGTTCTACAACTTAAATTTCTTTATCGACTTCTTAACGCAACTTTATATAATTGATTTATATCAAAATCCCGAATTTTACGGGTATTACAACTATACTATAGTTATTCCAAATAAAATCTTATGCTGTCCGAAATTTGAACATTAAAGTCGCCCAGTTTTAATCTCAAATTGGCTAATCCAAAGATTATGTTATGATCGTCGACTCGAACCTTACTTGCTCGGCGAACGTTAACCCTATATGTGTTATAATCGCCTAAACTAATGTTCATACCATCTATTATTTTCGCCGGGATTTTCTAAAGTCTAACCTCAACCATTTCCAAACTTTTTCCAAAGTCCTCATATTTTCAGACAAGTCACTTATCACATAACACGTATAAGACTGTAAAACACGTATCATGCAGTCATATAAACACATTGCAAATTTATTCGCCTACTTACTTATGGGACTCGGGTATTACATCCTTCCCCGTTAAAACAGATTTCGCCCCCGAAATCAGGTTAGGCGAACAATTCGGGGTAATGGTTCCTCATATCATCTTCATGCCCCCACGTGGCTTCCTCATTCGACTGATTCTGCCATAATACTTTTACCAGAGGGATTCTTTATTTCGCAATTGTTTAACTTCATACATCAAAATTTCCACTGGCGTTTCCTCGTAACTTAAATCTGGTTTAAGCTGTTGCTGCAAAAATTCCATTCTCAATACATGACTTCGGTCTACCACGTACTTTCATAATGAAAAAGGTCGTGGACTGGGTCAACGAAGATGGTAATTCCAATTGATATGTAACTTCGCCAACTCGTTTAAGTATTCTAAATGGTCCAATATATCTAGGGTTCAACTTGCCCATCTTTCCAAACCGTTTTACGCCCTTCATTGTAGAAATTTTCAAAACACCCAATCATTAACTACAAATTCCAACGGCCTTCGCTTTGGTCTGCATAACTCTTTTTGTCTGCTTTGGCCGTTCGCATTCTTTCTCGTATTTTCGAGATGGCTTCCGTCTTTCTTGACCATGTCTGGACGTAAGTATCGCTCATTCTCCAACTTCATCCCAATGTATTGGAGATTTGCATTTGCACCCATACAAGGCTTCATATGGAGTCATTTCATTAATCACATGGTAATTGTTATTGTAAGAGAATTGAATCAATGGTAAGTATTTGCTCCAGTTTCCTTTGAAATCGATCACGCATGCCCTCAACAAATCATCTAAGGTTTGAATGGTTCGCTCTCACTGCTTGTCGGTTTGGGGATGATAGGAAGTACTAAAAGAAAGCTTGGTTCCCATCGCCTTCTGTAAACGCATCCAAAATTTAGATAAGAATCTCGAGTCTCGGTCTGAAATTATTGACATTGGAACTCCTTGAAGTCGAACAATTTCTTGAATATATAACTCTGCGTATCGTTCCAGGGAAAACGTCGAGCTGATCGGCAGAAAGTGGGCAGATTTGGTCAAGCGATCGACTATGACACAAATAGCGTCGTGGCCTTTCACGGTTTTCGGCAAGCTAACGACGAAATCCATTATAATATAATCCCACTTCCACTCAGGTACTAGCAGGATTGTAAGGTCCCCCGGTCGTTGATGTTCCGTCTTGATCTGTTGACACGTCAAAATGACTTACGAATGTTGCAATCTCTCTTCATCCTTGGCCACCAATAGTTGCTTCGTAGGTCTCGATACATTTTTGTCGCTCCGGGGTGTTCTGACTGTGGCATGCTGTCATAATTGTCTTCGAACCTCCGCCGTTGGATACGTATAACCGCTTGTAATATAAGCTTCCATCTTTTCGTATTTCAAAATCTGATGGCATTTACTCCTTCTACGCGCCTTTAATATTCAAATAAAATTCATTCTTTTCTTGTGCATTCCTGATCTGCTCTATTAATGTGGGTTGGAGGGTTAGTGCCGCCAATTTCACTTCGACTTCACCAAATTGTACTATTTCCACTTCGAGTCGTTGTAACTCTGTATTCACGATCTTTCGACTTAACGCATTTGCCTTTCCTGGGTGGTAACTAATCACGCAATCGTAGTCGTTGACTAACTCGAGCCACCGTCGATGTCTCATATTCAACTCCTTCTGAGTGAAGAAGTACTTAAGACTTTTGTGGTCGGTGAAAATTTCGTATCATTCGCCATATAAGTAGTGTCTCCAAATCTTCAAAGCAAATACCACAGCGGCTAGTTCCAAGTCTTGTGTAGAATAATTTTTCTCATATCTTTTAGAGGCCGGGAAGCGTATGCGACCACGTTCCCATTTTGTATTAGGACTGCGGCCGACGTAAGTGGAAGTGCCCGAAACGGTTCTCCGAAGCGTATGCGACGTTCCCATTTTTCTCATATCTTTTAGAGGCCGGGAAGCGTATGACATCCTAAACCGTTCTTCGATGCATCGCTGTAAACCGAAAATCCTCCGATTCCTGTGGGTATCGTCAAGACTGGGGCCGAAGTCGTCTTTTTAGTTCTTGAAAACTATGCTCGCAAGCATCGTTCCAATGAAAAGGGGTTCTTCTTTGTCAACTTCGTCAAAGTTGACGCTATCTTTGACAAGTCTTTAATAAATTTTCTGTAATACCAAGCTAGGCCAAGAAAAATGCGTACTTCTGTTACGTTAGTGGGTTGAGGCCAGTTGTTAATAGCTTTGATCTTGCTGGGATCAACAAAAAGTCCTGCTCCCGAGATAACATGTCCAAGAAATGCAACTTGATTCAGCCAAAACTCCCATTTCTTGAATTTAGCATATAGCTGCTTCTCTCGCAGTACTTCAAGGACTATCTTCAGATGTTGCTAATGCTCCTCTTTCGTCTTTGAGTAGATAAGAATGTCATCGATAAAGACAATGGAAAACCTATCCAAGAACGGCTTGAATACATGGTTCATCAGGTCCATGAATGTCGTTGGTGCATTAGTCAACCCGAACGGCATGACTAAGAACTCGTAGTGTCCATATCGGTTACTAAATGGGGTTTTTGGAATATCCTCTTCTTGGATTTTCACCTGGTGATACCCCGATCGTAAATCTATCTTCGAAAATATTGTCGCACCATGCAATTGGTCAAATAAGTCGTCAATCCTCGGTAAAAGATACTTGTTCTTTATGGTGATCTTGTTCAGTTATCGGTAATCAATACACAGCCTCATTGAGCCGTCTTTCCTTCGAACAAACAAAATTGGCGCTCCCCAGGGAGAAAAGTTCGGCTAAATGAATCCTTTCTGTAGTAATTCATCCAGTTGTTCTTTCAATTCCTTCAATTCTATTGGAGCTAATCGATATGGTGCCTTAGAAATTGGTGCCGCTCCAAGTACTAAATCAATCCTGAATTGAATCTCAAGATATGGCGGAAGTCCGGCATGTCTTCAGGAAAGATATCAGGATATTCTCATACTACCGGAACCTCTTCAGACTTTGGGTACGGGCGTTCCTCCGATGTCATTGCGAAAATAAGGTAAGCTTCATATTCTGCTTTGATCAAGCGATGTGCCTTCGTTGCCAAAACTTGGAAATATTTCCGCTCTTACTTGTTCCCTTGAAAGTAAAGGGTTCAGTTTCTTCTAGATTGGATGTGACTTTCTTGCGGTTGTAATCAATGACTGCCCCGTATTTTGATAGCCAGTCCATGCCAAGAATTACTTCATAGTCATTCATTTGAATGACTATCAGATCAACATGTAGTTTCCTATCACTAACTAATATTGGGCAGTTCCGTAAAATTTGGTTGGTTCGCATCGAAGTTCGTGGGGGATTGTTACATTGCGCTCACAGTTAAATTTGCAGGGTGTAACCCCGAGTCTCGCCACGTAATAGTGGATGCAAATGAATGCGTTACTGCTGAATCTACTAAAATGCATGTTGGGGTTTGATGGATAAGGAGCGTACCTGTCACCGCTGATGGGTTATTTTCCGCCTCCTCTGAAGTAAGCATACATACTCGAGCGGGTACCGTCGGTGGTCTAACCTGAATCTTCGCTTGACTTCCAGAAGCATTTGGCATGCTCTCGAAAAATGGCCTGACTTGCCACATTTGAAGCAGTTGGCGTTCTGTGAAAAACGGATGCCCAGATGTCGTCGTGCACATCTCGGACACACTGGTACTGCTGGGGGGCCTCCCCTCATTTGGACTAGACTGTTGAGGTGTTCCAGGTCTATTCTGAAAGTTGGGCTTTTCTTGGAAACGAACTGCTTCTTTTGGTTGCCTCCGCCCCATTTTGTTCCTCTTATAAACTTCCATTTTGCTTCCTGAGCTCGGATGATTCAGATTTCAGCTTGCTCGGCCACTAACGCTCGTTCCGCAATCTGTGCATAAGTAGCTCCTTGAAGCCCGACCATATTTACGTCACGGTATAGTTCTGGTTTCAGGCCTTCTAGGAAGCGTCAATCTTCAGCGCATCAGTACTCACCATATGAGTGGCAAACCTTGACAGTTACTCAAATTTTCTAATATATTCTGCTACAGTCATCGTCCCCTGTCGCAGGTTGACGAACTCGTTCATTCGTTGGGCTCGTACCGGAGCAATGAAGTACTTACTCGTGAAGAGTTGGTTGAAGCGCTCACAACTCATCGTTATTGGGTCTTCAAAGGCTAAGATCGTGTCCCACCAATGGCCTGCACTTCCTCGCAACAGAAATGCAACACAAAGGACTTTTTCTTCTTCGGGAATTCCACTATACTGGAACATGCTTTCCAGTGTTCTCAGCCAGTCTTCAACAGATCAATATCATCTTCAAAAGTTGGGGGATTGAGTTTACGAAACCTTTCCCTGACTATTTCAATTCGTTCTGCCTGGGTGAGTCCGCTATTCTGCTGTCCTCCACTGTTTCGTTGTTGTATTAATTCCTGAATCTGGCGGACTGCTGACGAACTAGTTTAGTAAGTTGAACGATTGCTGTGTCACGATTATAGGTTGGTATCTCGGGTTCCTTGCCTCGGTTGAAACCCCCGCTACTCTCTCCTCGTGTTCCTACGCATTGTAATACTTCTACCCTGATGTCCCTAAGGCCCATAAATTATGCAGCACAAAGAAATTCACAGTAATAGAAAACTTACTAGTAAGGCCGCTCCCGTGCTTTTGAGTGTGCGTACATGGACAGTCTAAAGAACCTATATCCGAATCTCTGATATCACCTGCGGCGCCCCGCCATCTACTATCCATTTTAATACTAAGTCGTGTGACTATCTATGAATTATGATAAAAAGATAATGACATACAAAAATGCGTATAAAATTTTTTTTATATATAAAAGAAATCGTACTGTACAATACAAAAATATTCCGGATCCTAAATACATAGGGGATGGTCGTATGTGCATCAAAATCTATCTATCAGCCCGCCCACACAGGTCGCACCATGTACACACTACCACCCTCAAAAGTTCTCGGAAGCTTCAAAAGTTTGGCCACGCCATCAGAAAGATCATGTACCTTGATCACGTGAATACAATACATAAAACACGGGATGAGCTATAAAGCTCAGTAAGTGGAAACGATGCATGTCGTGCACGTGCCAAATTCGCAAGGGCATCTGCGCCAATGCCTTCTAATTATCATATCATTTTCTCATTCTCATTTCACTCAGGGTCATCAGCTAACTTGCTACGAGCACCAACATGAGCTCAAATCCAATATGGATAAAATACGATAATTGGTTCACTCCAGCTAGGCCTACACTAGGTTTTCTCCATAGGTCACCTTTCGCTAGGTCGCCAGTCTATCTAGCGGTTGCCTTCCCTGATCGTCATCTAGGCCCACACCAGTTAATTGGGTCGCCATTTACCAGACGATTCCAGCCAGGTCACATCTTCCCGCTACATTCCTCATTCAATTAAGTACATTCGACGGATTACATCTCATCGTGGTGCCTTTGTAGAAGTATCTCTGACTCAACTGCAAGTCGACATCAGATGCCCATATCGGCAAATATTTATCGCGCACAGGCGATCATATACTGTGCATGCTCATATCTCATAACTCTCGTGTAACTCGTGGAATGATGTAAAAATGCTTATCATGCCATCACATATAACAAATAATTCACGTAATATCACCGAGACAGGTAGTCATGTAAAACAAGTACACATAACTCAGTTTATGTGTTGTAGTGGAATTCCCACTTACCTGTCATCTAAGCTAAATTAGCTTACTGCCGCAGGAAATTCCTAGATTTCAACCCTTAAATAAATACATTGAAGTATCATTATAATGTATAAGTTAGACGGCTATTTCAAAATAAATTGGTTCATTGATTCTGTATTGTTTGAATCCTAGATCGCCCGATTGTTGGTCTAGGTTAAGTCAATACTCGATCTAGTACACAAAACTCGGCGAAAGTTGATCATGCTCGAACCTCACATTTGCTCGAAACTTTACTTAAAATTTGGTCAAGGTTATCTTGAGTTTCGATCGACAGTGAGGCCATGCACCCCATTCACATTCGCCGCGTGTTAAAGTCGCCCGATCACCTAAATTGCCGGATCACCTAAGCTTCAGGCCACCCTATCACTTAGTAATCTAAACCTTATATAACACGTCGACAGTCCCATATTTAAGGCTTATCCCCCGAAAGTTGCCAATTGAATTCCTTAAAATTGTTTACTAGAAAGTTGCTAGTTCTAATTTAAATCAACATATCCAAAAACTGTAACTTCTGAAAGTAATTTCTAACTACCCGAAAATTAAGTCCTAGCTTAGTTATTTTCCTTGAATTCGTACACTTATACCTACACAAACCTAAACAATGGATGTTAGTATTATTGTAAATCCAGAAATAAGGGTTTTCGATTAACTATCCTATCCGAGCATTGTATATGAGCTTTATAATTCATACGGATAACATAAGTCACGAAAAATTGTAAAGTTGCAAATCATATACCTACCAAAAGTCCGAACTTTAACTTGCTATGAATGTCCTTAGGTTGGTAGAATTTCTTTTGGTATTTCTTCTCTTTACGTTAATGAGGGTTTTCTCCCTTTCGTTTCTTAAAGGATTTTCCTTTCTTAATGACTTTTGATTTATTTGATGAGGATTAAAATATAGAAGTGTGTAATTGAAATAACTAGTAGGTGACTAAGATAATACTCTTTACCTCTTATGTTAAGAAACCCTTAGTTGCTCGAATTCTAACTCCACATGAATTATGAGTGGTTGAATTTAATAGTCACTCGAAAGTTATCTAGTCTTGGTCAAATTTGATTTCATTTGTTAGTCGAAATTTTATATCCATGTCATCTGAAATCAATTCTTCAATCACCGGATTCTTCCACATTGCCTTACTTGATTATTACGATTAAATTCTCTCTATTATACCCCAAAGTTGAGGTCTTCTTTAGTCGATTTTGACTTCCACTTAATCATCTAAAAACGATACTACAGTTATTCCAAATAAATTCTTATGCTATCCGAATTTCTACATTAAAGTCGGCCGATTTTAGTCTCAAATTGGCCATTCAAAAATTATGTTATGATCATCCGACTCGAACCTTACTTGCTCGATGAAAGTTAACACTTATATGTGTTATAATCGGCCTAAACTAATGTTCATACTATACAATTATTTTGGTCTGGATTTTCTAAAGTCTAACCCTCACCTAACCATTTCCCAAATTTTTTCAAAGTCCTCATATTTTCACATAAGTCATTTATCACATAACACATATAAGACTGTAAAACACGTATCATGCAGTCATATAAACACATGTTGGCCGGGAAAGAAAAAGAAAATATATATTCGAAGATTGTGTAACACACAATTTCCTTAAAATAGATTCGCCCCCTCACGTATGTGCTAGAGGTTTTTTAACGAGCGTCTATTTCTCAGGATACTTCGAAAAAATCACGGCGTTCGTTTAGCACAAAAACGACACCGACAGCGAACGGGACAAGAAATATAGCAGAAACAATTTTGGATGAATTAGTAATTTTTTTTTCTTTCTACTTGTGTGTTGTTTTTTTTTCAAGCCTAATGACCTATTTATAGAAAAAATTAAAATAATTTTTTTTTATTTTTAATTGAAGGATGAATATGTTTGAGGAATGGTTTAAACCATTCCATCAAACCACTCCAAAATTCAATCCAAAAACCACTCCAAAAATCTAATCCAAAAACCACTCCAAAAATCTCATTCACTTAATTTATAAAATTAATATAATATAAATTATCTAACAATCCCCCACATGAATGAGAGTTGGTTGGTTAGTATGTTTACCATTTGAACTTCCTCCTTGTATGCACGCTTGATTTACTGCAGTCCAGTAGAACACGATGTCTTTGAACTGTCCCGCTTTTCGTGTAAACGAACCCACGTACAATATACAGAGACCATTTTTCTCTTGTTCCGTTCTCATGGTTTTGTCCATTATGGCCATGGACACGTCCTGATTCTGCGATAGTTTCTAAAGAACTAAGCCTTTAGTTCTCCTTTGAAGCGGCCCCACTTCTCCCTAACATAGGTGACTTCTCACGTCGCGAGTATTTTCTATTAATACTCTGTGATAGTCATTAAAGCATCATAATGCTAGCCTTTTCCGTCATCACTGTTTCTTGACAGGAATGAGCGGGGTTATCCCCAACAGTGATACCAAGTCCTAAAATTAGGTTCTCCCTTTGAACCTAGATCTTGGGATCTCCAGTCACATAGGTAGGGTTTTCCTTCTTAGTACTTTTATACTTTAAGGCTTTAATCCCATTCCTTTCGTCAACCTTTCAACCGCATCTCTATTTAACCCTTTGGTTAGCGGATCCGCAACGTTATCCGTCGATTTCACATAATCAATCGAGATAACTCCAGTTGAGAGCAGTTGCCTAATGGTATTATGTCGACGACGTATGTGTCTCGACTTACCATTATACATAGTACTCTGTGCTCGTCCAATAGCCGATTGGCTATCGTAATGTATGCATATAGGCGGCACAGGTTTTTCCCACTTAGGAATATCCTCCAGGAAATGGCGTAGCCATTCAGCTTCTTCTCCACATTTATCCAAGGCAAAGAACTCGGATTCCATAGTGGATCTTGCTATAACCGTTTGTTTCGAGGATTTCCACGACACAGCAGCTCCAGCGAGTGTAAACACAGAGCCGCTTGTGCTCTTAGAGTCCTTCATGTCAGATATCCAGTGAGCATCTGTGTAGCCTTCTAACACAGCCGGATATCGACCATAGTGTAATTCATAATCTCGAGTATACCGTAAGTATCTCAAAACCCGTATTATAGCGGTCCAATGATCCGCACTCGGATTGCTCGTGTACGAACTCAGTTTGCTTATAGCATAAGCAATATCTGGCCTAGTACAACTCATTAAATACATCAAGCTTCCGATAATCCGGGAGTATTCTACTTGAGAAATAGCCTCTCCGCGATTTTTCGACAAATGAACGCTTCGATCTAATGGCGTTCTAGCAACACCAGAATCACCCTTGCAGAATTTATCAAGAATTTTGTCTACGTAATGAGCTTGACTCAAAACAAGACCATTACTTGTTCGTTTGATTTTAATTCCTAAAATCACGTCCGCAAGTCCCATATCTTTGATGTCAAATTTCGAATTTAACATATCCTTGGTAGACTTGACCATTTTGTCGTTACTACCAACAATGAGTATGTCGTCGACATACAGACATAAAATGACATAGTCATCGCCTGTTTCCTTTGAGTAAACGCATTTATCGCTCTCATTGATTTTAAAGCCGTAGTTGATCATCGCGTGATCGAACTTTTCGTGCCATTTCTTAGGGGCTTGTTTCAAACCATACAAAGATTTGATCAATCTACAGACTTTCTTTTCGGTTCCCGGAGCACTAAAACCCTCGGGTTGCTCCATATAGATTTCTTCGTCTAATTCACCATTTAAGAAAGCTGTTTTGACATCCATTTGATGTACTTCCAAATTTCTTAAGGACGCGATAGCAAGTATCATCCTTATCGAATTTATTCTCGTCACAGGAGAATATGTGTCAAAGTAATCTAAGCCTTCGCGTTGCTTGTATCCTTTGATAACAAGTCTGGCTTTATATTTTTCCACAGACCCGTCTGGTCTCATTTTTCTTTTAAAGATCCATTTTGATCCTAAAGGTTTACATCCATTTGGGAGATCAACTAACTCCCAAGTATGATTCTGCAAAATAGAATCAATCTCGCTTTTTATGGCTTCTTTCCATAAAGGCCCGTCCACGGAGCTCACTGCTTCGTTATAAGTCAGCGGTTCCTTTTCAATCAAATACGTAACAAAGTCATCACCAAAAGATTTCTCTATTCGGGCACGCTTGCTTCGTCTCGGTTCAATCTCATGAACCGTACTAGGAATCTCGGTTTCTATATCATCTCGTTTAGATGTACCGGATCCATAATCGGATTTACAAGGAAATACATTTTCAAAGAAATACGCATTCCTCGATTCCATGACCGTGTTCTTGTGTATATCCGAAATTTTCGAATCATATACAAGAAACCGATATGCCGTACTATTGTGTGCATATCCTATGAAAATACAGTCCACAGTTTTAGGACCAATTTTCACCGAGGCGCAGGTACGGCTACCATCGCCAAACACCCCCACATTCGCAAATGTTGGTATGAAGGCGTCTTTCCTTTCCATAACTCATATGGAGTTTTATCCATTTTCTTTCGAGGTATCCTATTTAATAGGTAATTACTCGTTAAGATAGCTTCGCCCCACATATTAGGCGGTAGACCTGAACTCAGTAACATTGCATTCATCATCTCTTTTAATGTGCGATTCTTTCGTTCGGCCACTCCGTTTGATTGAGGTGAATACGGGGCGGTCAATTCATGGACGATACCATGTTCCACACAGAAGCTCCCAATTGGCGCTTCGTATTCTCTCCCTCGATCACTTCTCAATCTTTTAATTTTCTTGCCGAGTTGCGTTTCAACTTCGGTTTTGTAGAGAACGAATTTCTCTAATGCTTCGTCTTTGCTCTTAAGCAAATAAACATAGCAATATTTGGTGCAATCGTCAATAAATGTTATAAAATATTTATTGCCACCACGTGTTTGAACGTATTTCAAATCACATAAATCGCTATGAATCAATTCAAGCGGTTCGGTACTTCTTGCTACCGAAAGGAAAGACGATCTCGTCATTTTTGCTTCAACGCAAATTTTGCATTTATATTTCGAATTAATTTCGAATGTTGGAATATGTTCTATGTTAATTAATCGACGTATCGATTCAAAATTAACGTGACCTAATCTACCGTGCCACAAATTGGAAGATTCAAGCAAGTAAACGGAAGAACATTTTTTATTCTCATTTACAATAGTCATTACATTCAGCTTGAACAAACCATCACAGGCATAACTTTTACCAACAAACACACGCGACTTAGACAATATCACTTTGTCGGATTCAATAACAATACGAAAACCATGCTTGTTCAACAAGAACCCCGAAATCAGATTTTTTCGTATCTCCGGAACGTGTAACACATCTTTCAGCGTCAATATCTTCCCGGAAGTCATTTTGAGCAGCACGCTTCCTTTTCCCTCGACGGTAGCAGCAACCGAGTTGCCCATGTAGATCTTTTCTCCTTCAACTGGCTCACAGGTAGAGAAGAATCTACGGTTCGTGCACACATGACGTGTAGCACCGGTATCAATCCACCATTCTTGTGGATTCGACCCAATCATGTTTACCTCCGAAACGACCGCGACGAGGCTCAAGTCCTCAACTTCTTTGGTGATGTCTTTCACCATATTGGCCTCGTGGTGCTTCTTTGGAAATCGACAGTCCGACGACTTGTGGCCTAGTTTGCCACAATTGAAGCACTTTCCCTTGAACTTATAGTTCGGCTTAGCGACGCCTCCGGTCGCCCCAAGTTTCGGTTTGGGTTTAACCGCGCCTTTGCCCTTTTTAGAGCTATGCTCCACCACGTTTACTTTTGGTTCAGATGAGCTCGATACTCTCTTTTCTGACCTTTTGTTGTCTTCTTCGATTCGAAGTCTAACAATCAGATCCTCCAAAGACATCTCCTTGCGCTTATGCTTGAGATAGTTTTTGAAGTCTTTCCAGCCCGGCGGCAGCTTTTCAATAATAGCCGCAACTTGGAAAGATTCACTTAGAACCATCCGTTCTGCATGGATCTCGTGCAAGATCAACTGGATCTCCTGCACCTGACTGATCACAGTCTTGGAATCGACCATCTTATAATCAAGGAACCGTCCGACAACAAATTTCTTTGTGCCGGCATCCTCAGTTTTATATTTCCGGTCTAGCGATTCCCACAATTCCTTAGCCGTAGCGACCGCACCATACACGTTGTACAGAGTATCGCTTAGGGCATTCAGAATATAATTACGACACAGGAAATCAGAGTGTTTCCATGCATCAACAGCGATCACGACCTCAGCGTTCGTCTCGCCGTCGTTCACCTTAGGCTCGACCTCTTTCAATTATGTTGCTAGGTTCAGCGTGGTGAGGTAGAAGAGCATCTTCTGTTGCCATCTTTTGAACGTCGAGGCTGTCCCCGTAAATTTCTCCGGCTTCTCCAGGTGGTTGACCGGTACGTTTGGCTTCGAAATCACAGGTATGGCAGTGGGGATAAAAGTAGTAGGGATAACGTCAATGTTTTCATCGTTTCCCGCAGATTCTTGATTGTTGAGGAAGTCCACGTAGTCTGACATCTTTGCGGGATCGTCGATCTATTTTAAGATTGTTGGCCGGGAAAGAAAAAGAAAATATATATTCGAAGATTGTGTAACACACAATTTCCTTAAAATAGATTCGCCCCCTCACGTATGTGCTAGAGGTTTTTTAACGAGCGTCTATTTCTTAGGATACTTCGAAAAAATCACGGCGTTCGTTTAGCACAAAAACGACACCGACAGCGAACGGGACAAGAAACATAGCAGAAACAATTTTGGATGAATTAGTAATTTTTTTTTTCTTTCTACTTGTGTGTTGTTTTTTTTTCAAGCCTAATGACCTATTTATAGAAAAAATAAAATAATTTTTTTTATTTTTAATTGAAGGATGAACATGTTTGAGGAATGGTTTAAACCATTCCATCAAACCACTCCAAAATTCAATCCAAAAACCACTCCAAAAATCTAATCCAAAAACCACTCCAAAAATCTAATCCAAAAACCACTCCAAAAATCTCATTCACTTAATTTATAAAATTAATATAATATAAATTATCTAACAACACATAATATGTATGCAAATTTATTGGCCGACTTACTTGCGGGACTTGGGTATTACAATTTGGTAAATAGCAAAGCACGAATATCAATCATACGAGAGACACCGATTCCATGGGTCTTTCCGACCACAAAGCAAGCTCCACTATGATCAATAGAGTAAGAGAGAGTTACAATCGAGTTCTAACACAAGCACGAATCAACCCAAAGCGACAAGCTTTAATATGAGAGACAAAAATCGAAAATACCCTCACAAAGAACAGGCATTGTACGAGCCCAATATCTCAAGCGTTGGACTACGAAATCAAAATCTGACCAGTGGATATGAAATGAACCTGCTGAGCAAATTTCAGCACGACCCGACGGTGGAAGAATTCGCAATGATCGGATCTCAAACACTGCCAAACAATGACGAGATTGCTTTATCTCTTTTGATCTCTTTGAATTTTGTTTATTCTCTCTCCTTAACCTCCCTTCTTGCCACCAAAATGATCTCACTACTTATATTTACAAGTAGATAAGTGAGCTTACATTTTTGGGCCTTTCTCCACATAGGACGAGAGCCCAACACAACAAAGATCACATAGGTCTTTTTGATGATTTGCTTCCATGCACATCACCCAATACTTGTAGTTTTTCCTACAAGCTTCTTGACACCATATTGTGTGCTTGCATTGCCTCCTCAATTTGAAATTTCCATCTCTTTACACAACTTTCAATCTTCTCCAACAGGACAACACTTAATAGACTAGACGAAAAAAACTGGATATCGAAGTTCAACGATGCCCTGACATCATTATGTAATAAGAGAGAAACTGGAGAAAAACTACGGCAGTGCATACTAAGATTACGCAAACGCATTAACTAGTGACTCAGATAACTTGCTCCAAACAGAAATCAAACTGCAAGACATGCTCTATCTCCATGACCCGACTGCTAGGAACTTGACAATAACTAAGACACAATTTGAAAGTAGATAAACAATTGTCACCCTATACCGCAAAAGAGTGCAAAACAGCCTAACTGTTGTTCACTCATCTAAACACGTAGCCCCATCCTAATCTTACCATCCAATAGTGATTAACCCGACTACTTCCTCCGATTGTGACAAAAAATGTGGTAATCTAGCTCAATGGTTGCTCTCAGATTGCACATCACATCAGCATGCTAAAAGCCACACTGAGATGGTATTTTTTCTATTATTCTTTAGTTTGTCGTTTATTTATCAGAAAATGTTTCATTTCTTGTTTCGTATTTGCATGTACTAGATCAGTTTTTAAGTTGTGTTCAATAATCCAACGAAAGAGCATCATACTCATTGCTCTACATAAAACATATCTAATTTCTTTAGCCTAAACCCAATTAATTTTAATATATGCAGCCCGACCCAAATTCGACCAATTGGCCCAGCCCATATAGAATTATTTACTATCAGTTTTTAAGTTGTGTTCAATAATCCAATGAAAGAGCATCATACTCATTGCTCTACATATAACATCTCTAGTTTCTTTAGCCTAAACCCATTTAGTTTTAATATATGCAGCCCAACCCAAATTCGACCAATTGGCCCAGCCCATATAGAATTAGTTTTACCTTCTATCTTTTTTGTCACCATTTCTTTCTCAATTCTCATCCTAAGTTAACGTGAGAGAAGAACCAACAAGCAAGGAAGATGAAAAAAATCGCTGAAATCTGATCATCTCGTAATAGATGTTGCTTAAATAGAACTGCAAAGAGGTAAGGATTGTTCTTCAAATTTCCCAAGATCAAATTATCTGCTTTGAAACACTGGTTCGTGCAGCCTTTGTTTCAAACGTATTTGACCTAGCTACAGTTTCGGATCCGTATAAAACTTGTTTCTGTGGAGAATTAACTTTGTCAGTTGTTCACAGCTACTATAATTAATAACGAGATGTTCACAGTTTCGGATCAAATCATTCCCCAATTTTATGTGAATTTTTTAAGTTGACAGTGGGAAGTTGGAATTATTTTGTAATTGCTATTTTTCTGGGAAAAATCTGCGGTCGCAGTTGAATTATCCCTGAATTTTGACCCATCTATACTTCTCGGATTTCTTTGAAACTGGTTTCGATCGACATTTAAGTTCCTAAGTTGTTCAAAGCCACAAAAAACATCTCAATCGGAAAGTCCTATGATACTCTATGATTATTTGAAGTAGTTGCTGCTAGCTGAAAATTTACAGCAATTTTGGAAGAAAATTTGACGCCTAATCTTAACGTTATTCGTTATCATCTTGCTAGGAGAAGGAACATGAGTTGAGGGCTCGAGGTTAGCTTCGGGTCTAGGGAACGCTAGGATTTGACACTATGAGTGGTAATACGGGGACGCCTTCCCTTCACGCAACTTGTGGATCTCGTCGGGTCGTTTTATTGCATCGTCCTATGTTATTGTGATATGTCGTCATTTTCGTTTTATATGATGTGACATCATGGGTTTTTGGGGATAGTAAGCCTTGAGGGCTATAGGGTGTTCATATTGGTTGGTATAGCATATAAGTTCTTTGTGATTTGGATTGAGAGTTATACGAGCTATTGCATGACATGGTAATGTGATACGACATCCTTCTATGACTTGATTTGTGATTGTTGTATTGGTCGGTCTTTGTTGTTGCATAAACTTTGTACCAAGTCTAGTAGCCCAAACGGCCACATTCGGGTGAGTGAAGAGTGGAAAATCGAGTAGGTAGCCCGTGGCTTGGCATTATAGTGCCCTGTGATGCTATTGGTTATTGTTGAAGGGTGATCGTTGGGGAGATTACATAGGCTTATGTCACCGTGTGTGGGACATGCATGTTATCGCAGTGGATGCATCCGTTTAGGTTCATGGTCTAAAGTACGGTGACAGACTCGTCTGACTATCGACGGGCAGTTCAGTTCGAGGGAGGAGTTGGCCACCCACGCATCGTTAATATGATTTTGTGGATATTGGCATGTATCATATCTTGTAGTGGTTAGCTATTGTATTTGTCTCATTAGAGTGATGGTACTATTGTCAAGTAAGAGCGTTGATTATTTAATTTGTCACGGTGTCATCGCGGAGGACCCGACTTCCGAGTGGGAAGGTGTGTCCATATTATCTCCTCACTGAGGTTTGGTCACCCCATTATTTACATATCATTCTTTTAAGTTGTGGATATCTTTTGGACGGGCGGTTGTCTTACTTCCACTGCTTTTCATCCTTTTAGGTACATTATAGTCATTTTCGTTGGATCCATTGGCAGTGATATTTTTTGAAGGAGACTTTATTTGTAAATTCATTCCTTCATTTGTCCGATATGTCGAGATCGTTCGATATTTTCTAAAAACCATCATTGATATATATATATATATATATATATATATATATATATATATATATAAATATGTTCTTTTGAGTTCTTTCTCGCGTTTCTTGTCATTCTACGACAAATGAGCTGATATCGAGCCTGGCGTTCATTGGAAAACGCGGCAGGTGTCGTGCCTGTGACGCGGGTCGAGGCGTGACACTACAGCTCCAACAGAAGCTTATGGCTTTTTTGCATAACCATTGGAGGAGGAGAAAATGATAAAATCTCGAGTATTATCACCATTCAAATTCCATTAACCAAGTATACAAGTTACATTCAATTTGATTAACTTCAGTGAGCATATCACTATATACATATACTTATATTTTTATATAGGAAGAAAATCCAAAACGCTCCCCAATGTTTACCACATGAACCAATTTAGTCTCTGATGTTTTCGTAGATCAATTTAGTCACCGATGTTGTCGATTTTGAACAAAATTGGCCTGCCGTTAGATGGTCGCTAATTTGGATGGAAAATTGAGACGTGTCGACATGCCAGTGGCCAACATAAAAAAATCATAGATTAACATTAAAAGCGGAAAAACTCAAAAAATCAAGAAAAATTCAAATAAAGAGGAAAAACTAAAAAAACAGAGAAAAATACTAATACATTAAAATAAAATAAAAATAAAGATAGAATATAAAATTAAATTAAAAATAATAAATTAAATTAAAATACAAATAAAGAGATGTTAGGTCCTCTGCTTATCAACTCTAAGATAATAGACTTCAATCCTAAGGCAATCGATTAGAATTGTATTAAATTTTAGTTCGATCGAAAAACCTTCGTGAAGAACTCGAGAGAGAATCCCGTTAATGAGAAAATGATTTCTGTGTTTCTCTATCTAGAATTGGATTGTGAAGCCTTTCGGATCAACTCATCTAATTTCTGTATTAAGCTCAATCTTTACAATGCTATTTATACCAAACTAACTTAATATAAATATCAAACTAGTACTACACTATACACTAATACAATAAAACCCCCAAATAACGAAGACATCTAATAAAATCAAAGTACAATTACAACTTATATTCAACATTCTCCCCCATTGTGCTTGATTGCCCTTTCGCGTTGTCTGTCCTCGTCGGGCATAGAACGACCTGCGCAAGCCCAGCGCATGCTCGTAGTTTCTTATTGTGTTCCTCAGCTCTAATCGCTCCTCAATAGCTTCAAGTAGTTCCATCAGAAGTGATTGTTCTCTCACAAACCTGTGAAGATGCAGCATAGTATCTTTGTTGATCTCTTCCAGTCTCTTCTCGATATTCTCCCTGATAACTTTGAGCGTCCCATCACAGAATTTATTAACTTCAGCCTTCAGCATCAACCTATTCTCAATGGCAATTGGATTGTGGTAGGTAATGGCTAGGACTGAGCTTATGTGTACGTGATTGTTGGGAAGCCCTTCGACCTCAGGTCCTTTATTACGCGGAGCGATCATGTTGACCTTCTTCAAGGTTCTCTCCAGAGCCATCTGAAGGTCGTGTGCGGCAAAGAACTTGACTTGGCGCACCATGAACCTATAGAGTCCCTCGAGCCCTTCCTTCTTGATAAAACCTTGAGGGTCTTTGTACTTCTCTACATATAGTTGGTAGAGATGGTAGATTTCCTCGGCAGGAAGGTATGGTAGAACGCTCTCGGTTAGCTCTTCTCGAGTTCTGTCTATCCACTCTATCTGGTAGATTGGAGTTGGAATGCCGCCTTTTGCATAGTAGAAACCTAATAGCTGACATGTTGGAGATAAATCTCTGAAGTGGCTCTTCAACTGATTCTTTGGAATCTCCAGTCTTCGATCAGGTCCAAATTGGATTAGCATCCAAAGATATGTCATCCTTTTCTGCTGATCCCAGTGAGAGATGCCTCTGAGTTTGAACTCGTTCAACTTCTTTATTTTGTCTGGTGACCTCCATCTCTGCGACGAACTTCTTCTAGGAATGGGATTTCTATTTTTATATCTCCCACGACGTGTCGACTCGAGCGGTCCCTGGAGTTAGTCTCGGAGGGGCGTTTGCTCGTTGAGCAGTCATCTCTGGAAGCCTTGGGGATCCATCTCGTAACCCTCACCTTCCTAAAGTTCTTCATTTCTAATAGAACTAGGTCGACCGAAGCTTGTTGTAGAAAATGTCGAACATCCTTGAGTCTTTGACTTTGAATCGTGTCGGGCATACTGTGGGTCATCCACTGTCCGTCGAAAATGTACTTGTCGAGGACTTCATGTAAGTCAACTCCACGTCTTGATGTCTCCTACTGATCTGGAGCGGTCGAGCTTGAAGGTGCTTGAGTTTCTGTCAATGCTATGAGCATTTCTGCGGTTGCTTCGTCTTCCGGAAGCAAGGGGCTTGTCAAGGTCATATGTGGTGGTGTAGGCGGAGGCGTTCGTAAAGTGGGTAGTTCGGTTAGGTTTATGGTTTGGGTGTGGTGCTGGTGCGTGGTAGTTTTGTGGGTGGTTTGGGTTTGTGAGCGTTTAGTGGGTAGTGAGGTTTCAGCGGCTCATGTACTTTTCCGTGCCTCGCCTGGGCTTTGTCCTTGACCTCTCGTAGAAGTTCTGGGCCTCTTCTCGCCCTCATGATGATCTGATCGTCAGGGTCGTCATGTCGGTGTTTTGAGCGTGAGCCTTGACCTTGGCACGATTGAGTATGCGGGTCAGGATGGTCCACGAGACGTTTGAAGAGATCTTCTTCCTCTGCCGTCCGGTTGGGCAACTCAAATAATCCAGTGACTAAAATAGAGTGCAGTTCGCTGATGGGTACAGTGTTAGGGAGTGTGCCCTCGGAATGCCATACGAGGACTAGGAATAGTGTAGGGCGCACGATGATGTATAGGTTGATAGACAGGTTTATTGTATATACCGTCAAATAAATTAATGAATATTTATTTTCATTATCATAAAGGCATTATTATTTATTTATCGAATTTAAAGTCTACTTGGCATCCGGTAGTGCGATAAATAAATAACACCCAAATGTATGAGTTGGACGTCTGATTCTCGTGGGACGAGAGAGGAGACACCGGACAGTCCTTAATCTCAACATTAAATAAAAAGTCCGTAAGTCTAAGGATTCTAGGTGGGTGACTACATATCCGAATATGACTTATCTATTGACGACCACATAGTATCGGTAGTGTCACCAATTACCTGAGAGGTTGTAGGTCGTGATGGAGATATCGGTGATCGAAGAGATCGCATATTCGGACATTTGGCTCGTATTCGTCTCAATCACATGGCTAGGATGTTGTCAATGATTGAACGAATGACTATAGCAGCCTCAGACCGATAGGGTCATTGACGGATTTGCTTTCGCGATTTCGGTTTGTCGCTAGTTGGCTAGGCTCGCAAGTGTTCATAAATGAGACACGGGTCAGCGACGAAACGCAACCGACTTTACGGAGGTGATTGCTGGGCTTTGACTGCTATCGGGATTCACTGCCTATATTCGTATAGGTTAATGTCCTATGAGGTAATCGGAGAGCGACGATTATAAAGCCTTCGGCCGAAGCTTGGAAAACTTGCTTGTATTAGATACGGAGCGGAGTTTAAATAATCGGTTCGGTCTCGATTATAACATAGTGTTAGGTTACTGAGTTTGACATTTGCATGGCTCTCACCTAACCGGGACGCAAGTGAAAGGCGTAAGAAGTATTTAAATGTATACAGTATAGTCGGTTCGCCCGAATTTCGATTAGATCAAAATTCGTTCTCAACTGGGATCTGTCCGGTATCGCGGGATAGGCTTGGCGAATGCCGGGACTCGTGGATTCCTCCAATGCCAGTTGAGACGGACCTAGAGAGTCGCGCTTAAAAATGGTAATGAACTTGAACGAAAATGGCGGGCTTTTCTGTGGAACCTAATGAATGAGATTCGTTGAGGTAGTGGCAAAATTGATACGAGGTGTCGACTACTTAGTTAAATTTCAGTGACGGTCACGAAAATAATTAGGACTTAAGATTGTCTTAAGTGCTTAATTAATTAACTAAGTGGGCTCAATTATAATTAAAATATTAGATTGGATTTAATTATTTTATTATTTAAAATTGAGGGACTAAATTGAGAATTTAGAAACCTCAAGGGCCAAAAGGAAATTATCAAAATAAAATAAAAAAAAAATGAAAATTCTACACATCCACGTTGGGATGTGTAGAAAGCATGAGTCATGTTTTTATTTATTTATTTATTATGACACTTGTTATAACAAGTGTCTCAATTAAAAAAAAAAAAATTAAATTGATCATGCATAAAGCAACGTTGAGTTGCTTAGGTTTGTGAAAGACTTGTTTTTTTTTTTTCCTTAGAGAGAAAGCTTAACAAAAAGAGAAAGAGGTAAAAACATTTTCTCAAGCCACGCTAAACCGACGAGTTCGTTTGACGAGTCCCGACGCCCGAACTGAGTTGCGTCTAGCCATCGGGAGTATTCTCAGAGGTTCGTTCAAGGTCATACCGGCGTGACGATCTAGCCCGGAATCCCCGGGATCCAGACGAGGTGTAGCCACGTCCATCCGAAGCGACGACAGAAGAAATCTCGTTCATCGAAGGTATACCTCGAACCTTAAAGATTTGATTTACGAAAAATACCAAACGGTATCGGAATAATTCTCAAGACCTCTCGTTGGAAACGTCGGGAAGTGTAGAATTATTCTGGAAAATTTGGTGTCGATCGGAAATCGTTTCGGTCGTCAAATAGTTCAAAGACGGCAGACTGCCGTTTTACTCGAATTAATAATTTCGAACCACAGATTTGATTTTGAGAAAAATACCAAACGATGTCGGAATAATTCGAAAGACCTATCGTTGCGAACGTTAGGAAGTGTATAATTATTCTGGAAAGTTTGGTATTGATCAAAAATATTTCGGTCTCCAAATAATCGAAAAACGTCTGGTTGCCGCTTTATTCGATTAATTTGGATCGAAATTATTAATTTAAATAAATTGGAAATAAATTCGAATTTTGATAATTCGAATTAACCGCGATCTCCCGAGGCTTAGAGAAGCATCTCAGACTCTCGGGAGAAGCTGAATGGTGTAAGGTTGAATTTAGATATTAAAAATCGAAAATTCGCCACCCTACGCCGCTCGGTACAAATTGCGCTTCCGCTATAGCCACGTTGCGCTGTTCGGGGGCCGGCGTTGATTAATCGGGTCCACCCCAACAGTGGTATCAGAGCCAAGGCTCATGAATGATTCGACCGAAGGCCTCGAAAGCCGATGTGGCGAACGAACGGTCGACGTAGTTTGGAGACTATCGTCGCTCGTGACGTCGGTTGGGCACCCAACGTCAAAATTCTGTGTTGCATTTTTATGTGGGACATTTACGCGGGCTTAGGTTCTAACCGGGTTATTTGTTTAAGGGCCGTTTGTCGCCCCCCGGTATGTACATGGATTACGGGTTGTTTGGGAAATAATTCCCCCCGTGTTGTATTTTATCGCTTTATTAGATAAGTTAGATGAATGACGGCCGTTCGATGCAAGGCGAGGTTGGAGGGTTCGACGACCACCGTGTCAATGACTCAACGTTTAGAAGATCGAAGACCCCGGTCGTTTTACGACCCATGTAATAGGACAAGTCTAGAAGTAGCCCGCATATTTGTCCATTTAAATTGCTTTCCTAGGGTTAGGAATTTATTTATCGCATTTACGTGCTCGTGCTTAATTTTAATATGCTGTGAGTCATAAAGATCTCCCGTACGAATACTAAGTGAGTAAAGGGATTGGATGCCCTGTCTTCTATCAAGCTCGGGCCTAGTTGTTACAAAACCTAAATGCAAGGTTTGGTTTCGGGTATGCCGGCGCCTTGCATTTGCTTTTGTTTCGGCTTGCTCGGGTGCATTTGTGCCGCTCGCCAAGACCACACTGTGCGGTAAAACGTACGGTTCAAGTGTGCGGTTTTGAGCAACGTTGATAGGTCGCACTTAGACAGTCATACCGCCTTGTTCCGGGTTTGCCGGCGGGGGTCCCTGACCGAGACAAAGATAGTTGAGACATTCGACAAGGTCGGATTCGTGCGGAGCACGACTTCGTGGGCCGCTGCAAACCAATAAAACGACAGAGGTTGAGGTTTGCACCCGTCCACGGGGACATCAACTCCACTATCGAAGTTATCAACGAAACTTCCAAAACATCCGTAGGGAGAATGGAGTTTATGAAAAGATAGTGGGAGTCAAACGGAATAAAAAGTCCTTGTTCGCGTTTGATAACTTATACAATCGACTTAATATGCCTTTTATTTTACTGCAGCATTTTCTCTCTTTGTGAAATTATGTCGACCGCTTTAAATGTACTGCTCAAGGAGAATAGGTTGACTGGGCCAAACTATTCAGACTGGCTTCGCAACTTGAGGATTTTCCTCGAGATTGAGAACCTAGTTTATATCCTTGACTCCGAAATGCCGCCGGCCCCAGGGGCGCGGGCATCCGAGCAGGCTCGTGCCGATTATGACAAGCGACTGCGTGACGAGAAGCTCGTAAAGGCTCATGTCCTCGGATCGATGAGTAACGCACTGCAGCGTAGCCACGAAAGTATGGCTGATGCTCGGGTGATGGTTCAACATTTGAAAGAGCTTTACGGTGAGACGTCTAGGACAGCTCGCTATGCGACTTCGTCGCAGCTCTTCCGATCGAGGATGTCTGAGGGTGAGAATGTTGGCGAACATGTTATGAACATGATCACCATGATCGAGAGGTTGGAAACTCTCAATTTTCGATTTGATCTGGAATTACAAAATGATCTCATCTTGCAGTCCCTGCCTTCGTCCTTCAATGCGTTCATTGTGAACTACCATCTGAACGGCATGACGCTATTGCTTCCTGATCTGATGAATCAGTTAGCAACGGCGCAAGGTCAGATGAAGAGGGCAAAGCAGACTGCACTTGTCGCCACTTCTTCAAAGCCCCAGAAAGGCAAAAAGAAGAAGGGCAACAAGCTCAAGCCAACAGGGAAGGTTTCCAAGAAGAAACTATCTTCTGGGAAATCGAAACAAACCGGTGTAAAGCCGACGGATAGGTGTCTGCATTGCGGTGTGCTGGGCCACTGGAAGCGTGACTGTCCGAAGCTCAAGGGTGAGCAGGCTGCGTCAGGTATGGAACTTAATGTTTTAGAAACAGTTTGTTCTTCATCTGTATACTCTACTTCCTGGATATTGGATTCGGGGGCTAGTACTCACATTTGTGTTTCCACGCAGGGTCTGGGACCAAGTAGAGAGCTTGGGGAGCGTGAGATCGAGGTCAGAGTGGGAAGCGGGGATAGTATCTCGGCAAGCCACGTCGGATCAAGATCTCTTGTATTATCTTCTGGGCATGTGTTGCGTTTGTACGATTGTCTTGTACTCCCGAGGGGATTTAAGAACATCGTCTCCGTTCCTGTTTTGAGCAGGAATGGTTATGTATTTAGTTTTAATAATAATACATGCCACATTATGTATAGAAATAAAAATGTTGGCAGCGCAACACTAATAAATGGTTTGTACTATTTAAATACCCAGGACGATATATCTGTGAATACTGTCACAAATAAACGAAAGTCGGGAATAAATGCGAGATACTTGTGGCATCTTCGATTAGGTCACACTGGAGAACGTAAGATCCACGAGTTGGAGAAAAACGGGATATTGACACCGTTGGGATCAGATCCCTATCCGACTTGTGAGTCATGCCTCAAAGGTAAAATGACCCGATCACCCTTCACTGGGACTTTTAATAGAGCCACTGAAATTCTCGATTTAATTCACACGGACGTTTGCGGGCCATTCAATGTGAAAGCTCGAGGTGACTTCCACTATTTTATTACCTTTACGGATGATCACAGTCGTTACGGACTAGTGTATCTGATGAGGTATAAAGCTGATGCTCTTGAAAGGTTCAAGGAGTATAAGGCCTTGGTGGAAAACCAAACTTCGAAGCTCATTAAAGCCATTCGATCGGATCGAGGTGGCGAGTACATGAGTGACGAGTTTGACCAGTTCTTAAAAGAGAATGGTATAATATCGCAGATGACTCCGCCTGGCACGCCACAGTTGAATGGCGTGGCCGAACGTAGAAACCGAACTTTATTAGATATGGTTCGTTCTATGTTAAGCTATACAGATTTACCAATGTCATTGTGGGGATACGCGCTTTTGACAGCAGCGTATACAATTAACCGGTGTCCCTCGAAGTCTGTTAACGGTATTCCGTATGAGATATGGACTGGTCGTTTACCCAGCTTATCACATATTAGGATTTGGGGTTGCCCCGCCTATGTGAAAAAGCTGAAAACAGATAAATTGGAGTCTAGGTCAGTAAAAGGACGTTTCATAGGTTACCCTGAAGACTCTATGGGGTACCTATTTTATTTTCACGATGATCAAAGGATCGTTGTTGGCCTACATGCACATTTTCTCGAGGAAGAGTTCATTCGAGATTTTGGCATTGGCCGTGAGGTCACTCTCGAGGAGCAGTCGACCGGAACGCCCACTCAGGATTCGGATGGTCCGAGTGAACCAGTCATGCGACGATCTGAAAGGGTGCCTCGCCAACCACAGCGGTATGGCATGTCACATGTCGAACAAGGTTATGTTGCGACTAGGGAACTTCTAAGAGAAGATCCCGCTACTTTCGATCAAGCTATATCCGATGTTGACTCAGCGAGATGGATTGAGGCTATGCGAGCTGAGATGGACTCAATGTACTCCAACAAAGTCTGGACTCTTGTAGACCTACCGAGTGGTTTTAGACCAATCGGTTGTAAATGGATTTACAAGAAAAAGATTGGATCTGACGGACAAGTTGAGACGTACAAGGCCAGATTGGTTGCCAAGGGCTATAACCAAAAAGAGGGAGTTGACTATGAGGAGACTTTCTCGCCTGTAGCCATGATCAAGTCCATCCGGATAATGCTCGCGATAGCTGCGCACTATGATTATGAGATTTGGCAGATGGACGTCAAAACGGCGTTCCTTAATGGATTCCTCAAGGAGGAGATCTATATGGAGCAGCCAAAAGGTTTTGAGTCACATGCAGATGCTCACAAAGTGTGCAAACTGAATCGGTCGATTTACGGACTGAAACAGGCCTCTCGCAGCTGGAATCTACGTTTTGATGAAGCAGTTCGGAACTTTGGATTCGTGAAAACGTAGATGAGCCATGTGTCTACAGAAAGAGCAGTGGGAGTATGGTGTCGTTCCTTGTATTGTACGTGGATGATATCCTTTTGATAGGAAACGACATTGGAATGCTCTCATCGGTGAAAGCATGGCTTTCAACCGAATTCTCCATGAAAGACCTGGGAGAAGCGACGTATATACTAGGTATTCGCTTGTTCAGGGATCGAGCGAACCATACGATCGGCTTATCTCAGGCCCTTTACTTAGAGAAAATCCTGAAGAAATTCAGAATGGATGACTCTAAGAGAGGGTTCTTACCAATGCGACATGGGATCCATTTGTCAAAGTCAATGTCACCTCAAAGTGAGGAAGACAGACGACGGATGAGTGGGATACCGTATGCGTCTGCAGTGGGTAGTCTGATGTACGCGATGTTGTGTACACGACCGGACATTGCCTACGCTGTGAGCGTGGTTAGTCGGTTTCAGGCAAACCCAGGGGAAGAACATTGGACAGCTGTTAAGAATATCTTTAAATACCTTAGACGGACTAAAGACTTAACGCTGGTTTATGGAGGAGCGGGACTAGAAGTAGTTGGTTATACCGATTCGGACTTCCAGTCGGACGTGGATGACCGAAAATCTACTTCACGTTTTGTATTCGTGCTCAACGGTGGGGCAGTGTCTTGGAGAAGCTCCAAGCAAAGCAAAACTGCCGATTCCACGTGCGAGGCAGAATACATAGCAGCCTCAGAGGCAGCTAAAGAAGCTGTTTGGATGAAAAAGTTCTTGGAGGAACTTACTGTGGTACCAGTTGCTGACAGACTGCTTACACTTTGGTGCGATAATAGCGGTGCAGTCGCGCAAGCAAAGGAACCACGATCTCATAGCAAGTCCAAACATTTTGAGAGAATATATCACGTATTACGTGAGTTCGTTGAAAACGGGATGGTCGCCGTGCAGAAAATCGCCACCGCAGAAAACGTGGCGGACCCGCTCACGAAGCCCTTCTCCCAAGCAGTTATGGAACAGCATCTGGACAAGATGGGGCTACGATACCATTGCGACTGGCATTAGGTGCATCGCATGGCATTCAAGTGCAAGTGGGAGGCTGTTAGGGAGTGTGCCCTCGGAATGCCATACGAGGACTAGGAATAGTATAGGGCACACGATGATGTATAGGTTGATAGACAGGTTTATTGTATATACCGTCAAATAAATTAATGAATATTTATTTTCATTATAATAAAGGCATTATTATTTATTTATCGAATTTAAAGTCTACTTGGCATCCGGTAGTGCGATAAATAAATAACACCCAAATGTATGAGTTGGACGTCTGATTCTCGTGGGACGAGAGAGGAGACACCGGACAGTCCTTAATCTCAACATTAAATAAAAAGTCCGTAAGTCTAAGGATTCTAGGTGGGTGACTAGATATCCGAATATGACTTATCCATTGACGACCACATAGTATCGGTAGTGTCACCAATTACCTGAGAGGTTGTGGGTCGTGATGGAGATATCGGTGATCGAAGAGATCGCATATCCGGACATTCGGCTCGTATTCGTCTCAATCACATGGCTAGGATGTTGTCAATGATTGAACGAATGACTATAGCAGCCTCAGACCGATAGGGTCATTGACGGATTTGCTTTCGCGATTTCGGTTTGTCGCTAGTTGGCTAGGCTCACAAGTGTTCATAAATGAGACACGGGTCAGCGACGAGACGCAACCGACTTTACGGAGGTGATTGCCGGGCTTTGACTGCTATCGGGATTCACTGCCTATATTCGTATAGGTTAATGTCCTATGAGGTAATCGGAGAGCGACGATTATAAAGCCTTCGGCCGAAGCTTGGAAAACTTGCTTGTATTAGATACGGAGCGGAGTTTAAATAATCGGTTCGGTCTCGATTATAACATAGTGTTAGGTTAGTGAGTTTGACATTTGCATGGCTCTCACCTAACCGGGACGCAAGTGAAAGGCGTAAGAAGTATTTAAATGTATACACTATAGTCGGTTCGCCCGAATTTCGATTAGATCAAAATTCGTTCTCAACTGGGATCTGTCCGGTATCGCGGGATAGGCTAGGCGAATGCCGGGACTCATGGATTCCTCCCATGCCAGTTGAGACGGACCTAGAGAGTCGCGCTTAAAAATGGTAATGAACTTGAACGAAAATGGCGGGCTTTTCTGTGGAACCTAATGAATGAGATTCGTTGAGGTAGTGGCAAAATTGATACGAGGTGTCGACTACTTAGTTAAATTTCAGTGACGGTCACGAAAATAATGAGGACTTAAGATTGTCTTAAGTGCTTAATTAATTAACTAAGTGGGCTCAATTATAATTAAAATATTAGATTGGATTTAATTATTTTATTATTTAAAATTGAGGGACTAAATTGAGAATTTAGAAACCTCAAGGGCCAAAAGGAAATTATCAAAATAAAATAAAAAAAAAAATGAAAATTCTACACATCCACGTTGGGATGTGTAGAAAGCATGAGTCATGTTTTTTTTATTTATTTATTATGACACTTGTTATAACAAGTGTCTCAATTAAAAAAAAAAAAAATTAAATTGATCATGCATAAAGCAACGTTGAGTTGCTTAGGTTTGTGAAAGACTTGTTTTTTTTCCTTAGAGAGAAAGCTTAACAAAAAGAGAAAGAGGTAAAAACATTTTCTCAAGCCACGCTAAACCGACGGGTTCGTTTGACGAGTCCCGACGCCCGAACTGAGTTGCGTCTAGCCATCGGGAGTATTCTCAGAGGTTCGTTCAAGGTCATACCGGCGTGACGATCTAGCCCGGAAGCCCCGGGATCCAGACGAGGTGTAGCCACGTCCATCCGAAGCGACGACAGAAGAAATCTCGTTCATCGAAGGTATACCTCGAACCTTAACGATTTGATTTACGAAAAATACCAAACGGTATCGGAATAATTCTCAAGACCCCTCGTTGGAAACTTCGGGAAGTGTAGAATTATTCTGGAAAATTTGGTGTCGATCGGAAATCGTTTCGGTCGTCAAATAGTTCAAAGACGGCAGACTGCCGTTTTACTCGAATTAATAATTTCGAACCACAGATTTGATTTTGAGAAAAATACCAAACGATGTCGGAATAATTCGAAAGACCTATCGTTGCGAACGTTAGGAAGTGTATAATTATTCTGGAAAGTTTGGTATTGATCAAAAATATTTCGGTCTCCAAATAATCGAAAAACGTCTGGTTGCCGCTTTATTCGATTAATTTGGATCGAAATTATTAATTTAAATAAATTGGAAATAAATTCAAATTTTGATAATTCGAATTAACCGCGATCTCCCGAGGCTTAGAGAAGCATCTCAGACTCTCGGGAGAAGCTGAATGGTGTAAGGTTGAATTTAGATATTAAAAATCGAAAATTCGCAACCCTACGCCGCTCGGTACAAATTGCGCTTCCGCTATAGCCACGTTGCGCTGTTCGGGGGCCGGCGTCGATTAATCGGGTCCACCCCAACATACAGTGGCTTGGTTGATAAGGTTAGGTGAAAGGATGTGTGTGGTGGTCAGCATGGATTAAGTGGGTGTGAGGTTAAGTCTTGAGAAGGGGCCTCGGAGACGGGTGCTTTCCCTCTGTCTTGGCGGGACGTCTCGATGGCCGTGTGCACTCTCTCAATTAATTTGTCTTCGAACGATTTGAGAGCTTCGGAGAGAACGGCCTTGAGTTGTTCTTCGGTCACGAATGGCAAGAACGCATCCGTTGATGATGGACCAGGACAACTGATGTCGCCTGTTGTCAACCCTTGAGTGAACACCGTCTCAACAGGTCTGCTCGTCGTCGCTTGAGGTTACGACGTTTCGAGACTTCCATCCAGGCCTTGAGATAATTCCAGAGGAATCGTCTCTGTGGATGTTGTTGCAAGTTCGGATTGAACTTGCGTATCAGACACTGATTCAGGGCCGGTAATGAGAAGAGTCTGAGCCTCGGCCTCTGTAGAGGCAGGAATGTCGTGTTGCGGCTCAAGATTGAGCGAAGGAGGTCCGCAACACTTGTAGTAAATACTGGTGTCGTGTCTGACGTACCGACAGCTATGTCGACGGGCTCAGTGGATGGGAGTTGAAGTCGTGGAACCCGTCTGACCAATTGAACCTCCTCGTCTGAATTTGTGGCTTCGGATGAGGTAGCCGTGTGAGGAGTATGTTCTCGTTCAATATCCTCATGGGCTGTGCTGTCACTTGAGGCTCTCTAGGTGTGATCGTGGTGATCAAGGCTTCTGTTTCAGGCGTGGTAGCCTGTTGAAGTGGGCTAGGCCCCGTTTCCACTCCGAGTGGTGCTTCGTCGACAGAGTCCTCCTCAAGTGTCTCCTGAAGCACTTTTAGAAGGATGTGCTGTTCCACATGGAGTTCGTGTTGGGGAGCCCCGAGTTCCAACTCACACGCCACTTCACCAATTAGCGTGGCTTCCAGATCTGGCTTTGGATCGTCTTGAGTTGGAGGCTCCAAAGCTAGTTTCTGGGCTACTTCATCGATCAGCTCAGCCTCAGGACTCGGTTGTTGTTGTCGAGGAGGGCTCACATTGAAGTCTATCTGGGGCCCTCGAATCATCTATTCAGTAAGATGATTCTCCCGACAGTATAATCGGTACAAGTCTCTCGTGGGGTCGGTGAGACGGAGCAGCTCAAATGAGATCGGCATTGATGGCTGATCCTGATCTGTGAGCTTGGGATTGTGGAAGAACTTTAGCCGCGGTGGTTGATAGTTTCCTCCTGGAGCCAGGCGAGGAATATTCTCATGGAGATGAGAAATGATCACAGAAAACCACCTTGCATACGACACATTCTTCGATCGCTTGTTCTCCTTTTCTCTGATCTGTTCTGCAAGATCGTTCCAGACAGCTGTGCGAAATCGTAATTTTGTCAGAATGCGATGCCGTGGAAGATGCGAAGGATGTTGCCGTTGCCTTTGTCGAAATCTGCATGCTTCGGTGAGAGGCACTTATTGACAGTCTCAAATAATGTCTTCCATGGGTGAGGGATGCCGTTGCTCTGAATTGTGCAATTTTGGTAAGTGGCAGTCGGTATACCATTTGGAGAAAGTCGTGTACGATCTCGGCATCTGTAGGCAAAGGGTTGTAGATGTGGCTGAACGGCAGGTCCAAGACAAGGCCAAAATCATTCTTGCTGAAGCTGATGTGTCTTGTCCCGACTCCCGAGTACCGTGGTGAATTGGTAGGTGCCTTCAACTACGAGACTCTTTATTCATCCCCAAAACTGTTGGAGTTAGACCATTGGTACCGAGTCCATCACGGTAAGTGCGTGCCAAAGGGGATGGCCTTGAAGAATGGATACAATTATCTCGGCTGGGCACCGGAAGGTGGTCAGATCGAGCTGGAAGTTGGTGTCCTGTACACTGGTCCAAATTGTGATCGTATATGTGGTTGTACTGTGGGTAATGATCCATCTGAAAAGAAATAAGAAAGCTCATGAGTTCAAACTTTAATTTTGTGTCGAAATATATCATATCAAACACGTTAAATTGTTCGCTCCGTTAGATTGATCGAAAATTTTCTCAGTGTTTAGCACGAGAATACCACTGTTCACTCCGTTAAATTGTTCGCTCGAAAATTGAATTCTCAATTTTAATTTTCTATGTGTTAATTAAAGACTCCCTGTAATTTTGCAATCGAAAATTATATTCGCTAAGTTTCCTACAGTGTAAAAGACTTAGAGAAATTTTTCTAAGTGGTTGATCGTTAGACGTGGTACTGTAGCCGATAAATTTTATGATCGAGAAACATTTCTGTGTAAATTTACGATTGAGAAAATTGATTTCTGTGTAAATTACGATCGAGAAATTTTTCGCGAGTAAATAAAATTTTCGTCGAGAGATTTATCGAGCGAGAAAGTTTTTCAATTTTAAAATTGGTTTTCGCTACAAAGTTTGTCAATCGAGAAAATTGTCAACGAGAAACTGTCAATCGCCGAGAAAAATTTCGATCGGAAAAAATTATCGTCGCGTATTTTACGATCGAAAAATTTAACATCGAAACATTGATTTTATCGCCGCTAAAAATTTTACAACCGAAAAAATTGAAATCAAAATACTGTTTTAATGATAAGTTTTGCGCTCGAAATTAATTGCATCTATTTTATCTATTCCACTCATTAATTTTTCGCTCGCATAAAATGCTAATTAGAATTCTCGATTGTAAGTGATTTTCGGTCAATGGCATCTATCTTAGTGACTTAAACAAAATTTTATCAATCGAAAATTTTTGTCGATGCAAACAGTATCTTAATTCAAATGACACTATTTGCGACCGAGAAAGTTATTCGACTGCTTTAAACGTTCAAAAACCCATTTAAGTCGAAACTCAGATTTTAACTCTGTAGAATACTATTTGTAAATGTGCTTGATTTCATTAGTTGTCCTTGTAATTAGGGGCGTTTTGTATAGTATTCCTTAGATTAGGACTAGTTTGATATTTATACCAAGTTTGTTTGGTAAAATACATGTAAATCAATTGAGCTGAACAGAGAATTTTAGAATTGATCTGAAAGGCTTGCAATTCGATTTCTAGAGAGAGAAACAACAATAACTTTCTCACTCTACTCGAATTCTCTCTCTTGTTCTTCATTTGAGTTTTTCGATCGAATTCAATTGCTTATCATAAGCCTAGGATCGTAGAGTTGTTAATCGTAGGACCTAACAATTGGTATCAGAGCAGATTCGTTCTGTTTTGTCGTAAATTGTTAGAATTGGATCGAAAATCATTTCTGGATACTGTTCATCGAAGAACAGTTTGGCGCGAAAACCCTTTTCGATGCAATAGCTTAATTCTGTGCTTAATTGACTTGAATTTGGTGTTTCTGTGCTTGTTTAAGTGTTAGATCATCATTGCGATCAGTTCTGTAGCAGTTTAAACTTCAATTTTTAGGATTGAATTGCTTCTGTGTGTTACTGTTTGCGGAGAACATGAAGAACACGTTCTGATTTTGATCAAATTCGATATATTTTGCTTCATAACGTGTTTAATTGCTTGTTCGTGCGTGATTAGTACTTGATTGCGAGCAAATACCTTAAACTTCACTATCTGATTCTTTGTTTTTGCTCGAATTTGTATTAATCGTATTCTGTTTATTTTTTCTCGATTGCTCAAATTTTTCTCGCTAAGTTTTGCGATCGGATTAGTTTCTCGATCGATAAACTTAGCGCGAGAATTTTTCTCGGTCAGAATACGAAGTCAGTACTAGAATCGTCATCAGCAGAAACGATTTTAGTTAAAAATATTTCTCGAGCATTATACAGCGAAAAACTTTTTCGAGAGAGACTTATTTTGACTTTGCATGCGTAAAAACTTTTACTCGAAAAACTTTTTCGGTCAAACTTTTTGACGTTTGACCAGGCGAAAATCATTTACACGCGAGAAATTTTTCTAGTCAACAGATTTATTTTGCCTTGTCGAGAAACTTACTAACGTACTGTTTCTTTACGATCGAAATAAATTCACGATCAAGAAATTTTTCTCGACCGAATGATTTTGAGCAATTTATCTCGCTCGTAAAATTTTCCGCTGACAAAATTTCTCGCACGAGAACAGTACCCAGTACATTCTATCTCAATGGAATTAATTTCGATCAAACTTTAAAGATTGAATCGAAAATAATTCTCGATCTAATTTTCGAATCAAACGCTACTAACGAATTTCTTCACTTGTGAAGCACATTACATCATCTTCAACCTTCACAACAATTAACGGGGATCCTTCAACAACTCGACTACAATACAAACATGGATGCATACTCACTCGGAAATGACAACCGTCCGCCGATCTTGCAAAGAGGCGAATACACAGTGTGGAGAAGCCGTTTTCTGAATTTCATCGCTCTAAAGGATCAAGCAGAAAATCTACTGAAGTCCCTTAAAGAGGGACCGGCACAGTTCTGGGTTCATGACCCGGGGACGAAACAGCTACTCCAGCAATTCCAGCTTCTAGGCGACTAAAGGAGCCTAGAGAATACTCTCTGGAGGAAAGAGCTCGAGCTAAGGCTGATCTAGTAGCCATGAAAACCCTTATGCAGGGCATCCCCAACGATATATACAGACAAATCGACAGCCTTACATCGGCCAAAGGGATGTGGGATGAGCTGCATAGGATGATGCAAATGAAGTTGGTATAAAGGCCAAGAAAGCGAACATTCTCACCGCTTACGACTCATTCAAAGCAAAGCCGGAGGAGAGTCTAAACGAGATCTACCAACGATACCTCAGTCTTCTCAATGAGATGAGGAAGATAAAAATAACAAAGACAAACATGGAGACAAACATAGGATTTCTATCTTCTCTGCCCACGGAATGGAAGAAAATATCCACTCAAATACGACAAAACAAAGATCTGGAGGAGTTGGATGTCCATGCCGTGTTCGACAATCTCGCCCAGTATGAGGAGAATATCCGCGTGATCACCAAAGAGCAGAAAGGCAAACAAACCGATGAGCTGGTTGCCTTAGTCTCGGAGAGGAGCACAAGATCAAGAAAGGATAAGATCGTTAGGCCACCTTCATCATCAGAGTCGGAAGAGGAATCGGACTCCGACATCGAGCCGAACATGAAAGCCCTTGGAAAACAGCTAGCTCTCATTGGACAAATGATGAGCACTAAGTACTTCAAGAAGAAGTCTTCAACCTCAGCCAATAGACTTCGGACTACAAGCTCCAAGAACAAAGAACGTGCTCCGGAGAGTTCCGAGGTCAAGAATCCCAAAGAGACTAATAAATGTTTTAATTGTGGCAAAGCAGGTCACCTTGCCAGAGAGTGCACTCTCCCAAAGAAAAGAGATGCAAACTACTACTCCGGGAAGCTTCAATTGACAAAACAGAAAGAAGCTGGAGTAGCTCTCATGGCCGAATAGGACCAATGGCTCGAAGACACCTCGAGCTCCGAAGAAGAGAACTTAGCCCTTATGGCCCGTCTCGACAACGAATTGGACGCCGAAACATCCACTCGCACGGACGACGACAACGCATCCATGTCTTCAAATGAGGTAGTCACTCCTTCCATATTATTGACCATGTTAGAAGCATATCAAAAGCAATATGCTAACATGAAACGTGAGCAGAAAAGTATAAAGGAAGTAGAGAACGAACTTGAGAGAGCTCAGGAGAAGATAGATAGTCTCGAACAAGAACTTAGGAGCTCTAGTGCAAAAATAGATGAACTTACTAAGAGCCTACAGTCTAGAGAGACTAGTCAACCTCAACTAGGACAACAGAGCGAAAAGATTAAGGAATTAGAAGATAGGCTAGCAAATAACTACAATGCTTGGTTAGAAATCTCAACGAGAAAATCATTTTACATTGTAGGATAACCGAAGCTACCTCTAAGATCACTAACTTAGAAGCTCAATTAGAAACATCGAATGCTAAGATTAGTGAGCTTAGTAAGGATTTCGATGCATGTCAAGCCGCGAAACTAACCGTGGAAAATAATTATGCTCTCCTAGGTGAGGAACGCAAGAAACTATATGCCAAAGTAAAGAAATTAGATGATATAGTTACGTGTAGGGGACAATCCGAACAGACGATATTTTTGAACAAGCCCAAGGATATAGAGTTCTATAATCCTATAGAAGGCATATGTTTCACTAACCCATGTGTTTTACAAAAGAAAGAAATATATGATGTTAAACACATGCGCTTAGGAATAACCTCTCTCAGAAATTTTACTGAATCGTCTTACGAAAATACTTTCGATTCATCCATTAGACAAGGTCCACATGGTCCAGAAATCCCCTTTGACTACACAGAACTAAGTGAAAGGGACAAAAATAGGAAAGAAACTCTAACACCTATCTGCAATTTAGTTCAAATTCTACCTCCTGATTCTCGAACACACCACGAGGAAGTTAAAACCATTAATTATAAAAATTCTCTCTTCAAACCCCCTATCATAAAACAGATAGAGGAGTCACAGGCAAAATTAGAAAAAGAACGAGAGAATTTCGAAGCTGAAAAGAAAAAATTCTTTAAGGAGATGGAAAATCTCAAGGCTTCCTCGTCCTCCCAAGCTACCTCTCACGCTATTACAAAAAGCGTGAAAAATGAAAAATCACCTTCGAAAGATAAATATTGTAAAAATAATTTTGTTAAAAGTGCTATGACTAATTTCACTTTACCTACGTCTACAGGGAGCGTAGCGTCAGCACTAAAAACAAAGGCGAGAGTGTCTAGCACTAAGATAAAGAAGGAGACATTAGATTTAAATGTTTCGGAGCATGCTACCCCTTCTGTTACAATAAAAGACATTCGTAGAAATAAAAGAGATATTTCTACTTTTAAGATAGTTGCTTCTACTTATTCACTTCAGCCGATCACTTTTAGAAGCACCAACTTTGAAATAGGCTCTACGTCAAAAATTAATCATTCTGAAACAAATGCCATTAGGAAGACACGTAGGAAACAAGATCCATCCATAAAGAAAGCTTATGGCACCGTACATGAATGTACTCACCTAAGGTATCCCGTAGAAATTAAATCCCCCAAGCACCTTAGGAGACTATCACAAGAAAAGATCTTTTCCTCGGTCAAACCCTCCAAAGCATTTGTACGTGCTGAAATTAACCTTCCCTGTAAGGTTCAATCCAAATGGGTTCCTAAATCTCCGCCTATGACGACAAAAGCCAAAAGAGCCAAGTCTCCTAAAGAGGCAAAACCCAAACCCACTTTTTCAAAAGTGCAATGGGTTATTAACACTCTTCCAAAAATAGATTTAGGAGTCATATCCGAACCCAAAACTAAATCTGCTAATCCGAGAGGACCCATGTTTAAGTATGTACCTAAAGCTCTCTAAATTGTTTTTGCAGATCCATCATGTGTGGTACCTCGACTCTGGTTGCTCCACACACATGACTGGTAATCAAGAGCTGCTGAGCAACTACAAAGACCAACCAAACGGAAAAGTCAGATTTAGGAACAACGATTCAGCCCCGAGACTTGGGGATATCACTCTGAAGAATCTGACCATCAAAGATATCTCGTACGTCGAAGGCCTCCGCCATAACTTGTTCAGCATAGGCCAATTCTGTGACAAAGGCTTCCAGGTGGTCTTCCATGCTGATCGGTGCAGAATTTTGGATAGTCAGGACACAGAACTCCTTCAAGGACTTCGGAGATCCAATCTTTACACGATCAACCTGACATCTGTGCGGCCCTCGACAGCTGTATGTCTCATCTGATTTACAGAGGAACAGCTTATGGCATCAACGACTGTCTCATCTGAATATGAAAGCTCTACAACGTCTTTCTACGAAAAAGTTGGTTCACGGTCTTCCAACTATACAACTACAAAGGGAGCATCACTGTCCGGCATGTCAATTAGGAAAAATGAAGCGAGCATCTCATCACGTCAAGCAAATTGCGTCGACTTCTCGACCATTGGAACTAATTCACATGGATCTCTGTGGTCCGATGCAGACGCAGAGTATCAATGGAAGAAAGTATGTCCTAGTGATTGTGGATGACTATTCTCGCTACACGTAGACTAAGTTCCTCCGAACAAAAGATGAGACTGGTGACTTGATCATCAATTTTGTGAACACAACTCAAAATCTGCTGCAACAGACTATTCAAGTTGTTCGAACAGAGAACGGCACTGAGTTCAAGAACAATCACCTCAGTGAGTTTTATCAGAAACTTGGAATAAGTCAACAATTTTCAGCCGCCAAAACACCTCAACAAAACGGGGTCGTTTAAAGGAAAAATCGAACACTAGTGGAAGCCGCTCGTACAATGCTGATCCAATCGGGACTTCCACACTTTCTATGGGCTGAAGCAGTTAATACCGCTTGTTTTACTCAAAACAGGACGGTGGTTCACAAACGGTTCAACAAGACTCCGTATGAGATTGTAAATAATAGAGTGCCCAACATCTCTTTCCTTAAAGTCTTCGGGTGCAAGTGCTTTGTGGCGAACGACCGAGAGAAACGTGCAAAGTTCGACCCTAAAGCATTCGAAGCTACATTTGTCGGGTATTCTTCAACATCAAAAGCAGACCGAGTATACATCAAGTCCAACCGACCTATTAAGGAAAGCTATAATGTCACTTTCCACGAAGTGGCAGAAATGGCTTCTGGTCAATTCAGTCCAGGACCCGTGCCTAATCCGTTGGCTTCTGTAGACAACATTTCAGAACCCGTAATCACTGGTGTGTTGGCACAAAACCAACAGAAGATGGCAACAACTGCAGGATCAGTGTCAGACGAAGCAACGAGACTTGCAATAGACGACTTGGGTTCTCTCTTCGAACCGGTATATCTGTCATACACGCCTACACCAACAATGAATTATCTACCAAACGAGACCGACGTACCAAGTTCATCTCACACCTCTACCCCACCTGATTCAGAATTTCCACAGAACACCGAGAAACCTACAGTGGTCATCGAGGAAGTATCATCTGAGACGATCAATCTAAGTGCAGTATTGGAACTTCCTCAGACAAATGATCTATCTGAGACTATAGGCAATCTAGATCCACAGATGGCTGACGCATCGACTTCAGCCTTGCCTCATGAGCGCAAGTGGACGAGAGGCCACTCGGTTGATAACATAATTGGTGATCCCTCGGTTGGTGTGAGGACATGTCGTCAACACAGTCTTTTCAGTTGCTTCCTGAGCCAAAACGAGCCTACCAAAGTAGCGGACGCACTTCGAGACCCGGATTGGACAATTGCAATGCAAGAGGAGATCAATCAAATCGAACGTCTTCAAGTGTGGACCTTGGTCGGAACTAAATGGGTTTTCAAGAATAAGAAAAATGAAGATGGTGAAGTGATCCGGAACAAAGCAAGGCTAGTTGCTAAGGGATACAATCAACGGGAAGGCATCGACTACGACGAGACTTATGCTCCTGTTGCTCGTATCGAAGCTATCCACCTCCTGCTGGCTTATGCGGCTCACAAAGACTTCAAAGTCTATCAGATGGATGTTAAAACCGCCTTTCTCAACGGCGTGTTAAAAGAAGAAGTCTACGTCGATCAGCCGGAAGATTTCGTTGATCAAGGACATCCCGATCATGTCTATCGCTTGGACAAAGCTCTCTATGGACTAAAGCAAGCCCCACGTGCTTGGTACGAGTCCTGCGTGATTTCCTCGTGAAGTATGGATTCATACGAGGAACGATAGACACAACCCTCTTCATTAAATGGCATGACAAAGATCTGATGGTCGTCCAAGTATACGTCGACGACATCATCCTCGGATCAACAAATCCTCAGCTCTGCAAGAAGTTTGGAGATCTCATGAAGAGCAAATTCGAGATGAGCCACATGGGAGAGATGCAATTTTTCTTAGGACTCCAAGTCAGGGAGTTAAATGATGGAATTTTCATCAGTCAGACAAAATACATCAAGGATATTCTGAAGAAATTTCATCAAGACCAGACCAAGACTCTCAGCACTCCTATGTCACCAAGCTGCAAGTTGGATGCCGATCCCTCTGGCAAGTCGGTCGACATCACACTGTATCGCAGTATCATTGGATCTCTTCTCTACCTTACTTCGAGCCGGCCGGACATCATGTTCGCCACGTGCTTGTGTGCCCATTTTCAAGCCGATCCCAAAGAATCCCATATGCTCGCGATCAAAAGAATTTTACGCTACCTTAAGGGCACCTCACCCTTGGCCTATGGTATTCAAAGGGTATGAATTTTAAACTCATCGGCTACACTGACGCTGACTATGCAGGTTGCCGAATGGACAGGAAAAGCACGTCCGGTGGCGCTCAATTGTTAGGCGAAAGGCTGGTTTGCTGGTCATCCAAAAAGCAGAACTGTGTGTCAACTTCGACAGCCGAAGCAGAATACGTAGCTGCCGCCAGCTGTTGCTCACTGATGCTGTGGATACGGACACACTTCGCGACTATGGGTACAATCTAAATAATATACCCATATATAGTGATAGTCAGAGTGCGATTGCCATTACTTGCAATCCTGTTCATCATTCACGCACAAAACACATAGACATTAGATATCATTTTATCAAAGATCACGTAGAAAAAGGCACGATAGAGATGAACTTTGTAAACACGGAGTTTCAACTAGCCGACAATTTCACCAAGGCATTGGATGAGAAACGATTTCAATTCCTTGTCGGAAAATTAGGCATGTTGAATCTTCCGTAATATGTGCATTACCTGATCTTCTGTGCTGTCACATGCTCTATTCTATGTGTTTTCTATGCTTATTTGTTCTTATCGTGCGTGATAAAAATAAATATAAATATAATAATAATATATATATTTCTATATATAATATAAAGGAGGCTGACGAAATCCATTTAGGATACTTTGATCTAAAGTCACTTAGAATTATACCTCGACGTGCGATTGATTTAATTGCTTAATTTTGTCAGTCTAAGTCGCATTATTGTGTCTAAAGGTCACTTTGCTCCACTAGACATAAAGCCACTATAAATATGAGGATTCAAGCCTTGTTCTATTTTTCTTTCTTCGGATCTTTTTCTCGAGTGAGTCACACATCATTTGCTTGTCTTAACTAGTGACATTTGGCTTCATATTCATCTTGCGTTAGATCGTTAGGAAAATGATAAGGGAGTTTAGGATATTCCTCATTCGGCCTTATATTAATTTCCCCACGTTAGCCCTTAGTTATCCACTTTGAGCCTTCTCTGATGTCCTTTTCTTCACTTGAAACCCATTCTCAGCCTTCAACCGAACTCTATATTCTTCGAATGGTTGTTCAAATGAGAAAAGGAGGGGGAGACAACGAAAGAAAAAGTAAGATGATGACAAAAGAAGGCATTGCTCAACGCGCAACAAACATACCAAAGGAACCGGCCTTCCGACTACATTGTAGAAAGTGGCATGGATCCTGCTGTGAACTTCTCCAACGATAATCTCGTACGCTCGTCAGAACGGCTGGAAGAGGAGCACCACGAAGTGAACTTCTCCAACGATAATCCGGTCTTATATCGAGAAACAAGAAGAGGAGTGCAGCCTCGGGTACGAATTCCATAACCGTGAACTTTTCCAAATAGATAATCTCTGAAACCTCTCTAGGGATTAAGAGAAGAGGATTACGTTATCGGCCCGAGAACCAACAATAAGAACTTCGCCTACGATAATCTCCTAGAGCCTCATGGAGAAGCGGAGCTTCAGCTTGAGCATAACATAAAAAGGGATAGTTCTTAAAAGAAAAAGAGGAGAAAAGATTGAAAAGAGAAAGACGCCGAAAAAAAAGGAGACGGACTTAGGATTGGAAGACGGTGAAGAGATAAGCTCATTTTCCTTTAAATTCCTTCCGTTCTAAGTCCTAGCCAAATTATATAATCTGACCCCATACCATAAAAAAATAATAATAAATAATAATAATAATAATAATAGTAATAACAATAAGTAATAAAAAATATATATATTATATATACTAAGAATAAATAATAAATAAAAATTTCGCACATTTTGACATGAATGTTTCATATTCGTTGAATTGAATAAATGCGAATTTCTTTAGTGTATCGCACATTCTAAATGCAATTTTAGATTGCATTGGTGCTGAATTGTTTAAATGCGATAAATTTTTCATTGCTTCTACCCTCACACAATATTTTAAAGTACATGTTTTCGGGGACCATGTATACATGCTTACTTGGTAAATTTGTGTGCTCGTGACTTGAATTGATTACATATGCTTGCATAATTAGTCAATTCTTGTGCATCATTTGAGTGGGAGCAAATATAATACTTGTAGATTAGCTCCAAATATTTTTGACGTTTTTTCTCTGAGAATTTCAGATCTTTCAAAATTAAGGAGCGAGACGTCGACACTACAAAGAGAGGAACTAGACACAAGACCAAATATTTCAAAGTAAAATTGCCAAAAATAATTGTTGATTAACTCCATTATTACTAATGCTTATCTCTAAGAAGTACAGATTTTTAAATTTCTGCCAGGGGAGCTAGACGTTATTACACAGAAAATTCAGGGAGTTAATTGCATTTATTTTAATTACTAAGGGGGAGTCTTACAAAAGGTTTTATTTTGAAATTGGGGTCAATCTGAAAATTTTAGAAGTACTTACGATCGAGAAACTTGATAGAAGACTTAATTCACGATCAAAAGTTTCTCGATCGTAAACAGTGTTGGAAACAATTTTGATTGGCCGCGATAATTTGCGATCGGAAAATTTGAATTGAGAGGAAATTTTCAAATCAAAAATTTCTCGAGCGCAAGTAGTAATGGGCCTGATCCATTTAATCGCAAAACGTCCAATCGCAAACCCAACATTGACTTAATGATAGTTAATAAAAGTTTAACTTTAGTCAGTCGAAAAACTTTTTCTCACGCAACCCTAATCGTAAAACTCTCTCTAGCGAAAAACTTTCACAGACAGTTCAAAACTGCTCAAAAATCTTTCGATTTTCAACACGAAATTGTTTGTGTAAGGTAGAAATGAGAATCTGTTGCTATTTGCGTGTGATTTAACTTCGTGAGCATCTGCATTTTGTTATTTTTCGCATGATTTATATTAGTTTCTCGAATGTTCTTCAAAACTGAGAAAATCGTATACTATTTCATAGTGTTTTAGGCTTGATTATGAGTGTTTTCTGAGTTTAATGGCTGCACTTAAGATAGTTTCGATATTCTCTATGAATCTGGTAGAATGGATCATCGGAAAATCTGCATCTTCGACTGTATTCTGAGTTTTTGTTGAAACTGGGTATTTGAATGTTTAATGCCATCGAAGAACTTTGTCGATCGCAAACAGTCTTAATTGAATTCCGATTTAATTGAGATACTGTTTATGTCGAATTAGTTTCTCGATCGGTAAAATTCTGATTTAGTCGCTAAGATAGAAGATTTTGACCGGAAATTTTTTTCATCGAGAAATCTAATTAGAATTTTTGTGAGCGAAAAACTTACGCACTGATTAGACAATTTAGATGCAAACTTTATCGAGCGTAAAACTTACTATCGCAAAATAGAAATTTTCGATTCAATTTCAATTTGATCGCAAAAAATTAGCAGCAAGAAATTAACTTTTCAACACGTAATTTTTCGATCGCAAAATTCGCCGCTTGGGATCTAATTGATTGGAAAATTTCTCGACGATTGTCTTAGTCTTTCGTTGATTAATTTCTCGATAAAATTATATCGCAGCGAAAATTATTTCTTACAATCGAAAATCACATTCCGCTCGACAAATTTCAAATCGAAAAATTTTTTATTCAATCGAGAAAATTTCTCGATAGTAAATTTACCTGAGAAATAATTTCTCGATTGTAAATTTACACGGAATTTTTCTCGATCGTAAAATAGACCGACTACAGTCTCGATTTCAACTTCAATACTTAGAAAATTTTACTAAGTCTTTTACTCTGTAGCGGACCTTTGCGAATAAAATTTTCTCGATCGAAAAATCGAACTGAGTCATTACAATTGAAATTAATGCATAGGAAATCATTTTCAAAATCAATTTTATCGAGCGAAAATTTTCTCGGCATGAACAGTGTCCTTTTTCACGATTCAACACTTAGAAAAATTTCGAACTATTTTTCACGCGATTTATACTTCATCGAAATTACATTCATGCCATTACGATTTTTCGAAATTGAGCATATACTATTACTTGCGATATTACTATAGTTTGATGAAATTTATTCATACTTCGACTGAAAATAAAATTGAACTAATAAACTTTTATATATCTTATTTTTCAGATGGATCGCTATCCAAGATATAATCATATATACGACCACAACCTGTATCTGAAGGTACATGATACAAATTTTCAGCTCGATCTGAGCACCTTTCGATGCCCGGACGAGATTATTGTCTCTATCCTGAGAGGTCACCCCATCTGGCATGCGTTAACGGCCACCGCATCAGTGCCGATGGTATATCTCCAGCAGTTCTGGGGCTGCATACAAGGAGAAGTAGACAATGGAGCTTTCAGATTCTCAACAAGGAGCGGGACGCGGTATCAGCATGGACAAGAACCAGTTCGGCATGTTACTGGACTTGCCTCACAGCAATAATTACGACCCACTCCCTTCCGATGCTGAGATGATTCAAGATTTTTTGCACATAGGATACCAACCGCCGCTCACAAGATTAGCTCAGGTCCAGAGCAGCGGAATCCCACACCCGTGGAAGACACTATTCGGAATAGTGAATAAGTGTTTGTCGCCCAAGCACGCAGGATTTGATAAGGGCAACAACAACATTTTGAGGATCTTCCATGGCATCGCCTTCGCAAGAAATTACGACTACACTCAGCTGATCTGGAATGACCTCGCGGACCAGATTCGGCAAAAGGAGAACCGGCGATCGAAGAACGTGCCTTATGCTCGGTGGTTCAGCATCATCATCAGGGAGATCATGGCGCTGCACCAGACCATCCCTACTCTGCCTCCTGGCGAAAATTACCAACCACCAAGGCTCAAGTTCTTCCACAACCCACGGCTCACGGACCTGGACCAACCGTCGATGCCGATCTCCTTCGAGCTCCTTCGTCTCGCGGACCCCAACGAAGACGTCTACAAGCTATACTGTCGGGACAGGAATCTCACCGAGGAAATGATTCGAGGGCCCCCGACAGTGCTTGGAGCTAGCCCTCACCAACAACAACAACAGTAAGCCCTGAGGACGCGATGATTGATGATGTCGCTCAGGAGCTAGCTCAGGAGCCACCATTGGTCGAAGAGCCAATGCCCGACGTCGATGATACGCTGATAGACGTCGTGGCTACGGAGATGGAACTCAAGGCTCCTGACCTCGAATTACAAGTGGAAGAGCCTTACATGTAGGCGTGCTCGAAGAAACCATTGAGGAGGTTCTTCTACAAGAAGCACAGCCCGAGACAGAAATTGGGCAGAGCTCGCTTCCACTGGTGACGGATCAGGCTCCAGGGGATGTTGAACGTGATCCCACTCCTCACACAGCTACACCATCCGACACGGATTCAGATGAGAAGATTAGCCTGATAAGACGGACTCCCAGACGAGTTAGTATTCAACTGGAGTCCCTCTTCCCGGCCGTCACCGACGCACCAGATATCACGCTGACCACAACGACAAGTGTTGCCGGCACTTCTTCGCTCAATCTTGAGCCGCAACCAACTCACGTGATGTCTGGTTCGCAGGCGCAACCTGAGCCTACCTTAACACCCATGAGACGAATCCTCAAGATTCGACTCGAGGATTGGGTGGAAGTCTGATACAGTCACAACCTCAAGTGACTGAGAGCCAACCCACAGAGTCAGTGTCTACTCAAGGGTTGATAACAGGCGACATCAGTCGTCCTGGTCCATCTCAGGAGGCGCCCGCACCCTTCGTGACGACCGAACAGTGCCAGGCCGCTTTCTCCGCCGCTGTACAGTCAATGGAAGAAAAGGTCACAGAGAGAGACTCCAACCACTCGAGGCATCCCAAAGAGATACCGGAAAAGCACCTGCCTCTGAAGGACCTTCGTCACGAATCAACCCCACACCTCCACAAACAACACTCACCGACCCTCTAGCCACTTCCTCCATCCTCATCAACCCATACACAATCCCTATCACCGAGCTCCATGACATTCTCCTCGTCCGTCTGATAGGCCTTTCCATCCGATCGCCGCAAGAAGAATCCCTCTATAGGCGATTGGTGGACCATCCTGAACCACCGACTAACACCTTCCGAGGCCAAAGCTCCCACTCACGGCGCAGACATGACGATCCTGATAATTAGGACCCTCATGAGGGGGAGAAGAGACCAAGGACATCAACAAGTGGCCAAGGATAAGGCTCAGGCGCTACGCGGACAAGCGCTGGAGCTGGTGAAACGCAAACAACCCTAACACAAACCCACCATACACAAACACAAACCCACCGAACCCAAACACAAACCACCCACCAAGCCCAAACTACCCACACCACCCATCGCACCGCCCACATCGACCCACCAACCTTTAACCTGAGGACGCCTTCGTCCACCCCACTGATCTACTCAAGCCCCTTGCTTCCGGAAAAAGAAGCAAGTGATGCGATGCTTGTAGCTCTAGCAGCTACCCAAGCCACTCCCTCAGTCGCTCCAGACCAACCGAGACCCTCTGGACATGGCGTCAATCCACACGAGGCCCAAGACAAGTACATCTTCGAAGGACAGTGGATGACCCACTCCATGATCGAGGAGCATCAAAGACAATGGCTTCACGACGTTCGGCGCTTTCTACAACAAGCGTCTATAGATCTCGTAATCATAGAAGACGACGAGCTTCAAGAAGGTGAAGACTGCGAGCGAGTTATCTCAAGGCTACCAGAGTTAATCGCTCAACAGGCGGTTCCCTCTCCAAGGCTAACGCCAGGGACCGTCCGGATCGACACGCAATGGGAAAACATTCAAATAGAAATTCCCTTCCTTGAAGAAGTTCGTGAGAATATTTGGAGGTCTCCGGACAGAGTGAAGAAGCCGAACGAGTTCGAGCTTAGAGGGATCTCTCATTGGGATAGAAGAGGATGACCTACCTCTGGATGCTGACCAAACTAGGACCTGATGTTAGGCTGGGGATGACTAAGACACAAGCCAAGAGCCATTATAAGAGTCTCTCCCCAATAAGCCAACTACTCAGCGTATACTGTGCCAAAGGAGGACTTCCAACACCTCACTACATCATCGAACGAGTGGACAGGACCCGAGAGGAACTGAGCGAGAGCGACCTGCCGTACCTCCCCGCCGATGAAGTGTACCATCTTTATCAGCTATACGTGGAGAAGTACAAAGGTCCTCAGGGCTTCATCAAGAAAGAAGGCCTCGAAGGGCTCTACCGGTTCATGATGCGCCGGGTCAAGTACTATGCCGCACACGATCTTCAGATGGCTCTGGAGAGCAATATGAAGAAGGTCAACATGACCGCTCCACTCAACAAAGGACCTGAGATCGAAGGGCTTCCCAACAATCACGTGCACATCAGCTCAGTCCTAGGCGTCACCTACCACAATCCAATAGCAAAGAAGAATAGGTTAATGCTGAAGACTGAGATTCATAAGTTTTTGCGATGAGACGCTCAAGGCCGTCAGGAAAAACATCGAGTAGAGGTTGGAAGAAATCAACAGAGACACTATGCTGAGGATCCACAGGTTCGTGAGAGAACAGCCGCTCCTAATGGAATTGCTTGAAGATATCGAGGAGCGACTGGAGCTTAGGATCACGCTGAGGAACTACGAGCATGCGCTGGGCTTACGCAGATCGTATTACGCCCGACGAGGACAAACGGCGCAGAGACGCAATCAAGCACAAAGGGGGAGATTGTAGAATACTATTTGTAATTGTGCTTGATTTCATTAGTTGTCCTTGTAATTAGGGGCGTTTTGTATAGTAGTCCTTAGATTAGGACTAGTTTGATATTTATACCAAGTTTGTTTGGTATAAATACATGTAAATAAATTGAGCTGAATAGAGAAAGTTTTTAGAATTGATCCGAAAGGCTTGCAATTCGATTTCTAGAGAGAAACAACAGTAACTTTCTCACTCTAATCAAATTCTCTTTCTTGTTCTTCATTTGAGTTTTTCTATCGAATTCAATTGCTTATCATAACGATCGAATTACTATGAATTCTAGCCTAGGATCATAGAGTTGTTAATCGTAGGACCTAACAAACTCTAAGACGCAAATCATTGAAAATCTCCACTACCAAATTGAACGAAAACGCTTAAACATCTAAAGATGCATATATTAACCCAGATAAGCACAGGTCTTAATCTCTGCAAAATACCATTCGAGTTTTCATATTTTAAACAGACGAGAATTTCTCAAAGAATCATGCGAAAAATCACAGAATGTAGATGCAAACGGAGTTCAATAGCATGGAAACACCTAATAAACGTCGATTCTACTTTAAAAAGACGAAAATCAGTTGAAAATCAAAGGATTAAATGAATTTTGAAGTTCGTCTTTTACTGTAGGGTTTTTTCGCGTGAGTGAATTTGCATGAGAAATACTTTTGAGATTTCGTTGGATAAGCCCAACACTATTTACGCTCGAGAAACATGGGATCGAAGATTGCATTTACTATCCAATTTCGCGATTGTAAGTATTCCTACGTTTCAGATTAACCCCTAGTTAAATCAATAACGACAAATTTGCTCCCCCAATGTATTAAAACAAACGTGATTAACTCCCTGTAATTTCGAACAATAACATCTGGCTCCATAGCTGATTTTCGAGGAATATGCATCACTTTGAATCAAATGTCGAAAGTTAAGAGTTAATCAACGAGTAAATTTTAATAATAGATATCCCGCCCCCCTTGGCTTGACGAAATGTGACGTCCCTCTCTTTAATAGCGTTCGAGAAAAATCTGAAACACTTAGAGAAAAGCATAAAAAATGTTTGGAACTCATAGCATGAAATTCATAAGTGCTCTCCCTCAAATAATGCACCAAAATTGATTTGTCATGCAAGCATATAAAATCACTTCAAGTACATAGCACACATAACACGCATTTAATCGAATTTATCCTAGATACATGGTCCCCTAAACATGTATTCAAAATAATGCGTGAGGGTATGAGCACAAAAAAAAAATATTTGCATTTAATCAATTCAATATCAATGCAAGCTAAACATGCATTCCTAATGAGCAAATTATGAGATGCAAAAATATCGCATTTATTGCAAAATAAAATTGCATGCATAATGTGTGAATTCTTATTAAGTAAAATAAGAAAAGAATAAGAAACATAAAAAAATAGAAAAACAAACTTATATATCTAAAAGTTTTATTTATTTTTATTTTCTTTTATATGTGTATATACTAATATTATTAATAGGGGTCAGATTATTTTGCTTCGATCAAGGCCACGCATAAAATTTCACAAGACACGTGAAAAGATCATATGCCGTCAAGTCATGTCGACAAACTAAAGTCCTAAGTTCATAGAGTGATCCATTTCGACAACTCTCACTTGGTTCACTCTAGCGCTCAATTATTTTTAACTTTGGGATTTTTATATTTATATCACTCAAGTCAACACAAGCAATTTTAAGTCAGTTTACCTGTGATCGAGGCGCTTTTAATCAGTTCACCTATGTGAAGGACCATCATTTTGGAATCAAATGGACTTTGAGGGATTTAAATTTGACTCTGACTTAGAAGAGAAGGAAAACTTTGAGAGTGTGGACTTAAACGTCTTCATCTTCCTCTTTTTTTTTTTATTTTTTTTAAAGGATTGAATTATTTGGCCGAGTGAGGAATTTCCTAAGTGCCCATATCATTTTCCTAACGATCTAACACAAGGCGAGTATGAGGCCAAGAATCACTAGTTAAGACAAGCAATTGATGCGTGACATGCTCGAGAATATATCCGTAGAAAGAAAATAAAGGCTAGAATCCTCACTTATGTAAAGTGGCTTTGTTTCTAGTGGAATCAACTAACGACCTTTAGACACAAGAATGCGACTTAGACTGACAAAATTAAGAAATTAACCAGTCGCATGTCAAGGAAATGCATTCGTGAATAGATCGAGCATCCTAAAGATATCGTCATTCCCCTAATATTATAGGTATATGTATAATATTTTTGAATTTAAGTTATATTATATTTATTATATATATTTATTTTTGTATTGTTTTTTTAATTTTTGTTTCACGCAAGATATAGCATTTAAGTACGAAAAAACATAGAATAGAGCATATGAAAGCACAAAAAATCAGGTAAAGCACATATCACGGGAGATTCAACATGCATAATTTTCCGACAAGGAATTGGAATCATTTTCCATCCAATTCCTTGGTGAAAATGTCGGCTAGTTGATATTCCGCGTTCACGAAATACATATCAAATGTGCCTTTTTCGAGTGGTGAACAGGATTACACGTTATAGCAACAACACATTGACTATCACTATATATGGGTATATGATTTAAATTGTACCCATAATCGCGAAGCTGAGTCCGCATCCACAGCATTTGCGAGTAACAGCTGGCGGCCGCGATGTATTCTGCCTCAGCCCTCGATGTTGAAACACAGTTCTGCTTTTTGGATGACCAGAAACAAGCTTTTCGTCTAGAAATTGAGCGCCACCGGATGTGTTTTTCCTGTCCATACGACAACCGGCATAATCAGCGTCTGTGTAGCCGATAGGTTTGAAATTCGTACCTTTAGGATACCACTATCCTAAGGTTGAAGTGCCCTTGAGGTAGCACAATATCCGCTTGACCGCTAGCATGTGGGATTCTTTGGGATCAACTTGGAAATGAGCGCAGAGACAAGTGGCAAACATGATGTCCGGCCGACTCAAGGTGAGATACAGAACAGACCTGATTATGCTGCGATAAACTGTGATGTCGACCGCATTTCCTGAAGGATCGGCATCGAACATGGAGCTTGTGGCCATGAGAGTGCTGGGAGGCTTGCTCTGATCCTGATGGAATTTCTTCAAGATGTCTCTGATGTACTTGGTCTGACTTATTAAAAACTCCATCTTTATGCTGCCTGACTTGAAGTCCTAAGAAGAACTGCATTTCTCCCATGTGGCTCATTTGGAACTTGGTCTTCATGAGATCTCCAAATTTTTGGCGTAGTGGGGTTCGTAGATCCAAAGATGATGTCGTCGACATAAACTTGGACGACCCTCAGATCTTGTCATGCCATATAATGAAAAGAGTCATATCGATGGTTCCTCGAATAAATCCAGACTTCACGAGGAATTCGCTCAGGACATCATACCAAGCACGATGAGCTTGTTTTAGCCGTGGAGAGCTTTATCCAATAGATAGACGTAATCAGGATGTTCTTGATCAACGAAGCCTGCTGAGCAATGTAGTCTTCTTTTAACACACCGTTGAGAAAGGTGGTTTCCATTTGGTAGACTTTGAAGTCCTTATGAGCCGCGTAAGCCAAGAAAAGGCGAATGGCTTCGATTCGGGCAACAGGAGTGTAAGTCTCGTCGTAATCAATTCCTTCATGTTGGTTATAGCAGTTAGCAACTAATCTTGCTTTGTTCCTTATCACTTCCCCATCTTCATTTTTCTTGTTCCTGAATACCCATTTCATCCCTATGATTGTTCTCCAATGCGGACGGGGTACTAAGGTCCACACTTGTAGACGCTCGAATTGGTTGATTTCGTTTTGCATGGCGATCACCTAATCCGTGTTCTTAAGTACGTCAGTTACCTTGGTTGGCTCGTTCTCGCTTAAGAAGCAGCCAAAGAATCCGCTCTGATTTCTTGTCCTTGTTCCACTCGAAGGATTACCGATGATCCGATCGACTGGATGAGCTCGAGTCCACTTACGCTCATGAGGCAAAGCCGAACTAGAGGCATCAGCCATTTGTGGAGCAACATCTCCAGTGATCTCATGCTGCTCATCGAGTTGAGGTAATTCCATATCAACACTTGAGTTGAGCGACTCGGATGATGTTACCTCAATATCCATATTTGGAGTAGCAGCACTCTGAGGTAATTCTGAGTCGAATAAGGTGGGGACATTTGAAGAACTTGGTATATCGGCTTCGTCTTGTGGGGGTTCCACCGTAAATGTAGGAATAGGTTGTTCGGGCGACATAAATGCTTGAAGAGCGAGTCCAAGTCTTCTAGAGCGAGTTGTAAAGCTTCTTCTGATGGTGAAGGCTGTGTTGTTTCCGTTCTCTGTTGGTCTTGTGCCAACACACCAGTGAGCACGGGTTTTGAACTGTCGTATTCAGAAGCCATCTGGTTAGGCACGAGTCCTGAACTGAGGTGTGCAGGAGCCATGGGGTTGGGCACGGATCCTGGACTCATGTGCGTAGAAGCCATTTCTGCCACTTCTGGAAAGTGACGTTGTAGCTTTTCTTAATTGTTCGGTTGGACTTAGTATATACTCAGTATGCTTTAGAAGTTGAAGAATACCCTACGAAGGTGGCTTCGAATTCTTTAGGGTCGAACTTAGTGCGTTGCTCTCGATCGTTCGCCACAAAGCACTTGCACCCGAAAACCTTGAAGAAAGAAATGCTGGGTACTCGCTTGTTGATGATCTCATACGGGGTCTCATCGAAGCGCTTGTGAACGACGGTCATATTCTGAGTGAAACAGGCAGTATTTACTGCTTCAGCACAGAGAAAGTGCCGGAGGCCGGACTGGATCAGCATCGTACGAGCGGCTTCCACTACAGTTCTACTATTCCTTTCAACGACCCCATTCTGTTGAGGTGCCTTTGTGGCTTGCTGACTAATCCCAAGTTTCTGATAAAAGTCGCTGAGAAAATTATTCTTGAACTCAGTTCATTGCGCGTTCGAAAGACTTGGATAGTTTGTTGCAGTAGATTCTGAGTTGTGTTCACAAAATTTGCAATCAAGTCCCCTATCTCATCCTTAGTTCGGAGGAACTTCGTCCATGTGCAGCGAGAAAAATCGTCAACAATGACTAGCACGTACTTACTTCCGTTGATACTCTGTGTTTGTGTAGGTCCACAGAGGTCCATGTGAAGTAGTTCCAGAGGATGTGAAGTAGAGGCAACTAGCTTGACGTGATGAGAAGCTCGCTTCATTTTTCCTAGTTAACATTTTTCCTAGTAGAGGCACCGGTCATCAAGGAAGACCACCTGGAAGCCTTTATCGCAGAAGTGGCCTATACTGAACAAGTTATGGTGGAGGCTTCGACGTAGGAGATATCCTTGATAGTCAGATTACTCAGAATAATATCTCCAAGTTATAGGATTAGAGCTTAATCGTTGTTCCCAAATCTGACTTTCCAATTTAGACGGTCGTGGTAGTTGATCAGCAGCTATTCATTTCTCGTCATGTGTGTGGAGCAACCAGAATTGAGGTACCACACATGATGGATCTATAACAACATATTAGAGAGCTTTAGGTACCAACTTATAAATGTGTCCTCTCAGATTAGCAGATTTATGTTTAGGTTCAGATATGGTTCCTAAGTTATTATTAGTGGGAGTTTTAGCGACCCAAGTTACTTTTGAAGTAGCTTTGGGTTTAGCCTTTGTAGGAGACTTAGCTTTTTTGGTTTGCGTCTTCCTAGGCGGAGATTTGGGAACTCAGTTCGGTTGAACCTGGCACGGAAGTTGAATTTCAGCACGGGGCAAATGCTTTGGTAGGCGTGATCGAGGAAAAGATCTTTTCATTAGACAGTCTCCTAAGGTTTTTGGGGGATTGGATCTTTACGGGATACCTTAGGTGATTGTTTCCTACGAGTCATCCTAGAGGCATTTGTCTTAGAATGATTGTTTTTTGATTTTTGATGAAGAGCCTTCTCGAAATTAGTGCTTCTAAAAATTGTAGGCTTAAGGGAACTTGCAGAAGCAATGATTTTGAGTGAGGAAATATCACTTTTACTTCTGCAAGTGTCTTTTATTTTTACAGAAGGGAGTTGGCATTGGAAACATTTAAATCTAAGGTCTCCTTTTCTATTTTAATTCTAGACACCGCGTTCGACTCCTTATGCTTTGGGTACTACGCTCCCTGTAGACGTAGTAGAAACAGAATTAAAAATAATATTTGTCAAAATATGTTTCTTAGTTTTTGATCTTGGGAAGACGATTTTTCTTTCTTCACGCATTCCAGAATAAATTTTGTCTTTTGAGGGAGATGCGTGAGAAATGGTTTGGGAGACGGAGGAAGCTTTGAGATTTTCCATCTCTTTTAGGAACCTTTTCTTTTCTGCTTCAAAATCATCTCTTTCTTAATCTAAAGAAGCTCTTAATCCCTATATTTTCTTAATAATAGGGGGTATGTAGAGAGAATTTTCAGAATGATGAATTTGTGATCCGCGGTTGTGGAGCGATCTTCAGGAAGATAAATTGACTCAAAGTTTCAGCCCTTGGGAATTTCCCTAGTTTTGTAACTTTGGTTCAATTCGGTGTAGGAGAGGGGGATTTCAGCCCTAGTTTTAGCTCTTCTCTTGGTTTCTTCTAATGCGTTATTTCTTTTGTATTAGTAAAAACCATCAATAAGGCTAGTCCTAGACCCATGTATCATGAAGTTGTTTGCAGTCAACTTTCTTCAAGTGACGTGAATTCTCGAAGCCTAAGCCAAACTTATAATCATACAATTCTACGACCATGGGTTGATTTACAAATATAGTATGATCAATTTGACCGCTTTTCACAACAAAATCTTCTAATTTCTTAATCTTAGAATATAGCTTCTTACGTTCATCATCTAAGGTAGCATAGTTGATTAGAGCGGTGCTTTTTCGGCTTGACATGCGTCTAGACTTTCTCTCAAATCACTAATCTTGGAATTTTTGAATTAGCTAATTCATCTTCGAGACTAGTGACCTTCTTACTTGCGGCTTCAAGTCTACACTTAAAATGACTTTTTTCATTTAAGTTCCTATGTAGACATTTTGTGGTTATTGTCTAGCTCTCTTCTAGTTCATTAATATCGAACTATGCTTTTCTAATAGGATGTGCGTAGTCTCATAGGATTGGAGTCTCTCAGTTAATTCTTCTATTTTGACATTAGAGGCGAGGGACAAAGGCAAAATGACCAGTTTTCCCGCAGTTGAAACATTTCAGTGGGTCTTTAGAGGTTGTGGCTTTTGAGGACTCAGTTGGTGTTCTTCGAACTTGTAGTTCAAAGACGATTAGCAGATGACGACTTCTTCTTAAAGTACTGCTTCGTCATCATCTTGGCAATTAAGGCCAATTATTTTCCAAAATCTCTGACTTCAGAAGGAAGCTCTGAATCCGATGGTTCCTCATCCTCTGAAGAGCTGTGAAGCTTGACATGCTTTTCCTTGCGTGAGCGGGGACTCTTCTTCTCCGAAACTAGAACTATGGAGTCTTCAGTCTGTTTGACATTTTGTATCTCGCTGATGTCTTCTTCATGTTGAGAGAGATTGTCAAAACCAACATATATATCCATCTTGTCTTAGGTCTTTGTTTTGTCTGAGTTGAGTGGATATCTTCTTCCATTCGACGGGCAATGAGGACAGGAATCGTATTTTCATCTCCATATTAGTCTTCTTGATCTCAATTTTCCTTATTCGTTGGGACGAGTGAGGTACCGCTGATAAAGATCATGCAAGCTGTCCTCATTCTTTCCTTGAAGGAATCATACGCCGTCAGTATGTAGCGCCCCTGACTTCCACCACCCATTCTTACTACAATTTTATGTGACTGCAGGTGATTTAAGAAAATAATCTATATGAAAATGCGTACAAAATTTTCCTTTTATATAAAGGAAGCATTCTGTACATTACAAAATATTCCTAGGACATAAATACATAGGTGAGTGCGCATGCGTGTTCAAAACTAATCTATCGGCCCGTCACTCTGGTCGCATCCATGTACACACTGCCACATCAAAAGTCCTCTGTAAGCTTCAAAATTTGGCCTCGCCATCATAAAGATCACGCACCGTGATCTCGTGAACCTACAACACATAAATACGTGGAATGAGCTTATAAAGCCCAGTAAAAGAAAGCCATGCATGCCATGCACGTGTCCTAATTAGCATAGGCATCCGCGCCAATTCACAAGGAATAAATAAATATATAAGTGGCAATACCCACTCATGGGTTGCCTTTTCCGTCCCAAGGTGGTTTCATACGCCACACGGATGCTTCACACTGGTAGCCTATTCTAAGGTTGCCAACACCAGAGGTACCCTCGGTGTCGCTTATTCCCTCAGCTCGCATCCTCCAGGTTCCACGTTCTGCCATGAGGGCATCTCCCCTAAAATCATATCTTGCCTTGAACATGTCATGTCTTGACGGTAACGACATACGACGTCACCATGGTAGCATAGAAGAGCCGTGACTCAACTGTGACTCGACATCAGACGCCCATATCGGCGAAAATCTATCGCTCTCATGCGATCGTATACCATGCACGCTCTCATATCCTGCCTTTAGTACTAAACGTGCATGCATATGATCATGTCATGAATATGCAGCTCATGTAACGTAAATAATTCATGTAGGAATTCACGTAATATCATAGAAGCACATAACACATAACCCATAATTCATGCACATATAGTTATGTGTTGTAGTTGGGACTTCCACTTACCTGTCGTCCGAGCTTAAACGACTTATTGCCTCGTGTCGACTCGCCTTTCGACCCTTAGATAGAATATTGAAATGTCAAGACCATATCTAAATTAGGTAACTGGGCTAAAACAACTGATTCAGCTAGACTAGTTTGCTAAAACCCTAAGTCTCGGCTAATAACCCAATTTAGGTTATGAATATCATAATTTTGTTCTGACTTAGGATTGACTATTTCTAGAATCGCTCCGTACTTAAAGTGGTTCGCCCGATTTATTGCACTTGTCCTTCATAATCGCCAAATGTTTATAGTATTCACTTCGATTTATGCATGGAACGCTCAGACATTCGGCCGATTTGTGTAGGTATCAACATGGTTTCGCCGAGCTCACTTATTCCTCCAAATCGCCCGATTTGGTGACATGCTAAGCAAGGTTTCCCTCGATTCCTTTCAAATCGGCCGATTGTGTCACCTATGAAGAAGGTTTCACCCGATTTGAGGTGTAAACCATCCAAGAATCGCGGAGCTTATTTGCTCCTCCAAATAGCCCGATTTGGAGCAAATGGAAGTTCCACTTTTCGGTCGATTATCATGCATCAAAGTACACTTTCGCCTGGCCCCTTGTTTACTCATCAAATCGCCCGATTTAGGTATCAAAATAAAAATCGCCGAATTGTCATTTAACTCTCCATTTGCTCGATCATTGAGTATTTAAATCGGCCGATTCCCCAAGTATTATATTTGCATTCCCCGAGCCTTCCATTCATTTGACATGTCGCCCGATTTGATCATACACTAGGCCAAGTTTCGGTCGAAAGCCTAATTTTGTGGCTTAAATCAGTCGAATGTTCACATAGCTTGCTACTTTTAAACGAGACCCCCATCAAGCTGCTTATTTCTTCATAATCTGACTTTCTATCTTGCTAAATTTTCCAGCTATAACCCACACATAATTCTGAGCAACCATGTTAGTTCCTATACTAAAATGACTAAAACCCTAAAACTCGAGGACTATCACTAAAGCGTAACCCTTTTTGAAAAATATTTTAAACCCTGACCGTTGAAACCTTAATCCTTCTTCTATTCTTAAATTATATGAAACACTAAATATAATGGTTTAGAATAAATTTCAAATCATAGTTGAAGTTATACCTCCTTAATTGGATCTCGTCTTTGGCCTATGCTTCTTTCTCTCAGCTAGTGCTTGAACTACTTCCTCCGTTCCTTAAGGTTTTTACTTTGAGGAGTTTATACCATCGAAAAGCTCAACCCTTAGATAAACTTCAAGTTACTAAAAGTAGGATTGATGGGACAAGGTGGTGGATTACGTGACTTTTCCTTATGATTACTGTTGATAACTATCTTTATAGTTAAATGGTTGGGCCTATTTTAAAAATTAGCACATTACTGTTGGCCCAAGTCTAACTATTCCAATCCTATCATTTGTTAGCCCATTCTCCCTAGTTACATTTTGGGCCTTATAATTATCATGACTTTTCTAAGACCTAATCGAATTCCCCTTCAATTTAAAAATCAGTTTTACATTATCCTATACCCTCCTCAACTTTAACATTTCTACGTAAATTAGCACATAAGGTTAGATAGCACATAACATGAAATTTCATGACCATATAAATAAATATAATGCTGAAAGCATGTACCATGCAGTCACGTAAGTCATATAATAGACATGCATATTTATTGGCCGGCTTACTTACGTGACTCGGGTATTACATCCTCCCCCCTTAAAAGGGATTTTGCCCCCGAAATCTGGCGGGCAGAAATAACTCAGGGTAGGGAGTTCTCATATCATCTTCGCGTTCCCTCGCGGCTTCCTCCGTGGACTGATTTTGCCATAGAACTTTTACTAACGGAGTCTCTTTATTTCGCAGACTTTTCACTTCGTACATAAGAATCTCCCACCGGTCTCTCCTCTTAACTTAGATCTGACTTGAGATGTTGATGTAGAGTTTCATTTCTAATCACCTGACTTGGGTCTGCGATGTACCTTCGTAATGTTGATATATGAAACACGTTATGTACTTGAGCTAGCGAAGCCGATAATTCGAGCTGATACGCCACTTTGCCAATTTTCCTAAGGATTCGAAACGGTCCTATATATCGCGGGCTCAACTTACCCTTCTTTCCGAACCGTTTTACTCCTTTCATAGGAGATACCTTCAGAAACACATAGTCATATACTACAAACTCCAATGGCCTACGCTTTTGGTCTGCGTAGGTTTTCTGCATACTCTGGGCCGTTTTCATTCGTTCTCGTATCTGAGCAACAACTTCTGTCATTTCTTGCACTAAGTCAGGACCTAGTATTCCTCGTTCTCCCACTTCATGCCAATGGATTGGAGATCTACACTTGCACCCGTATAAAGCCTCGTATGGAGCCATGCCAATTGTTGCGTGGTAACTGTTGTTGTAGGAGAATTCGATCAAAGGGAGCTATCTGCTCCAATTTCCTTTGAAATCGAGAACACAAGCTCTTAGCATGTCCTCTAATGTCTGAATGATTCGTTCAGACTGCCCGTCTGTCTGAGCATGATAGGCCGTACTGAATGATAGCTTGGTTCCCGTGGCCTTCTGTAAGCTCATCCTGTATTAATTCCTGCAGTTGATCCTTCAACTCTTTTACCTGTGCTGGAGCTAATCGATATGGTGCTTTGGAAATTGGTGTAGCTCCGGGTACTAGGTCGACCGTGAATTGAATCTCACGATCTGGTGGAAGCCCTGGTCAATCTTCGGGGAACACATCAGGAAATTCTTGTACTACTTAAATATGCAGCTCATGTAACGTAAATAATTCATGTAGGAATTCACGTAATATCATAGAAGCACAAAACACATAACACATAATTCATGCACATATTGTAGCGACCCTAGCCATCGCCACCATTTCTAACGTCATCCTAAGTGCCTAATGGCGTATTTAAATGAAGGAACTGCGGAAATGGGTATGAAATTTTTTCATTTTTCATTTACATGAAGGAACTTTGTCCAATACATGCCAAAAGAATGCTTCCGCGTTAACAGAAATTCTTAGAGTTCTAATAACACACTAATCCTAACTTGTATATACTCGGAACCGTTGCGATGGCACAGCAAAAGCTCCTATGCGCCCGGCCTCACAGGTCGTCATCCATACACACGTCCACCCCCAAAAAGTACTCGGAAGCTTCAAAAGATTGGCCTTGCCAGCTAGGCGATCACGTACCGTGATCGTATGTACCTACAACACATAACGTAAAGAAATGAGCCACCGAGGCTCAGTAAGCAGAAATCATGCATGTATGCACGTGTCCCTTCCCCGCAAAGGCAATCCACGCCAATGCATATACCACTACGCAAAGGCGATCCGCGCCGATGTTCATCATACTCGTAAACCTCACTCAGGGCCCTCGACTAATCTCACTATGCACCACAAATGAGCTCACGTCCACTCGGGACAATATGACAGCGGTCCACTCCGGATGGCCATACCTAGGATGCATACCGTTCCCCTAAGTTGCCATATGTACCCGGTCGTCCCCGACTGTCGGCGGTCGCTCACGCTGGTAGCCCACGCTGAGGTTGCCTACACGCGGGTTCCACCCTCTGTCGCTTATACCCTCAGGTCGCACCCTCCAGATCGCTCTCTACCGCCACGAGCATTGCCCAATCATATCATAGACATACATATACACGGCCCTTTCGCCAACGGGCATTGCCCTAATATATTTCATTATATACATAATAATAATAGGCCCTTTGGCCAACGGGCATCGCCCTAATATATTTCATTACCTAAATAATAATCATATATGTATACGGCCCTTTCGCCAACGGGCATCGCCCTAATATATTCCATTATATACATAATAATGATATATGTATACGGCCCTTTCGCCAACGGGTCTTCGCCCTACTATATTTCATTGCATATATAATAGTAATATATGTATACGGCCCTTTCGCCAACGGGTCTCCGCCCTAATATACTACATATACATATACATATTTACATAATATTACGACGACGGTAAACGCCGCCCTAGTAGCATAGTGGACAGCCCTTGACTCAACTGCGAGTCGACAACACATGCCCATACCGGCAATGTATCAGTCGCTTTCAAGCGATACCTTATATACACATACTCGACTCATATAACCCTCCCACATATGATCGTGTATGCACGTGAGTATGAAAATGCAATAAATGCCGTACGCACTTACCAAGAGACAGCATATCAATTAGTCCACGTAAATCACGTAATCATCGGGGCACATAGTCACGTAATATCAAGCATACACAATTCAGGTAGGCATCGAAGCACCTAGTCATAAAATTTAAGCACGTATAGACAAGTTATGTGTTGTAGTTGAATTTCGACTTACCTGGCTTCCGCAGATTAGTCGCCACCTGACTCGGGTATTCACCTAAGTCCCGACCTTAGGCATAAAACATGAAGGTTAGTACCTTAATTAATACTTAACTGTCGCTATGTTATGGTTACTATCATTTCTAAGGAACATTTAATTGGAAAGAGTTTGCAAAATAATTTTTCCTAAGTTATAAACAGGTTCCAAGAACTCTAGTTGAATTCGTGAAGTCTAGCTAAATTTCGCTAAGTATGATTCGCGAATTGGCCTTTAAATAATTCTGGGGTTCGCTACTTGATTGGATCCGCAAAGCTCGATTCGCGAAGTGTATGAGTTCGTGGAGCATGCCGATTTCACAAAGTGGGTTCGCGAACTTCTCAATTCGCCAGCTGTTAGTGTACGCAACGTGAAACCCTCGTTAATTCGCCAAGCATTCATAGCACGTGAATCTCCTAATTCGCGAGTATGTGAGTGCGCGATACCTTTGGACACGCAAAGCTTTGATTCGCCAAGTGGACTCAATTCGTGAAGCCCTAAATTCGCCAAATTCATGTCAGCTCGCGAAAGGCTTTCCCCCCCCCGCTCGATTCGCAAAATTGAACCCGCAAACTTCCAAGGAATCGCGAAGTTGAAACCAAATGAGTTCGCAAATTAGACGCGGCCCGTGAAACGGTTTGAATTCACAAACTTCAACTCGTCTCTTCGATGGGTTCGCAAAATAGCTCCAACCCGCAAAACCCCCACTTGGTTCGCAAATCTTTCTAGCCCATGAAATGAGCGGCTTCGCCAACCTTGGCTTCGAAATCCTTCGACTCGCAAAATGGTATGGATTCACCATCCTCGTGGAGTTCGCCAAATGCATTCGCCAAATGTGCTCGGCCCGCGAAATTTGTATGTGTGCATTCGCGAAATGGGCGCGGCCCGCGAAACGTCTTTAATTCGCCAACTTCGCCGGGTTCGAGAATTGCATGTGGATTCGCAAAACGCCGAGCGATTCGCAAATCTTAGGGGTTCGCCAATTTTTCTCAGCCCACGAAGTGGCCCCCATGTCGTCCTTGAGTTCGCGAAGTGCTCGGTTCGCGAAATTGGACCCGCGGAAATGCTTGGATTCGCCAAACTTCGGTTCGCAAAAAGGGCTTGAGTTCGCAAAACGTCAGTCTTCAATTTCCGGCTTGTTGCATGGGGTTCGCGATCCTCAAGGAGCTCGCAAAACGCCGAGCTCGCGAACTATGCTGGGCCCGCGAACATCGATTCGCCAACTAGCTCCGTGAGTTCGCAATCCTCGTGCTGCCTATGGTTCGCGATCCCGAGTTCGCGTAGTTTATATTTCACGAACTCAACCTTACCAAAACACTCTCTAATTCGCAAAGCACTAACCTTAAAGATCAAAAAGGTTGCTTTTTCCAAGAACACCTTAAATATCGAATAAGCTCAAAACCCTAAGATTATGATTATTATCTTCGAGAATTACTAAGCCCTCCATCGAAAGGGTTTCTTTTTAATAATTTAATTCTACTTTGAAACCTACAAAACTAGAACACGTACCCACCTAAACAGAGAATCCTTTTCAAGTTTAATAATACTTAAAATACCTACAAAAACATGCTTTAAATATGATAATAGTTTATAACTTTTCCAAGCTAGGTGAGTCCTTCGTTGGTTGGAACTCTTTATTTCTCCTTTGAGAGTTTGTCGAATGTTTTGATGGTGTGAAGTTTTTCTTCTTTTAAGTTTCGATGGTTTTTCTTACCAAATTGGTTTTGAGAGTTTAATAGGTTTTAGGTAGATATTTTAACAAAGGTATGGTGATAGGACTTGTTCCAACGTGAACTCCCCCTATTTTAAGGGACTTTGTCTCACATATTAATTTCTCATGGATTGGGCCACATGTTTAAATTTAGCCCAAACATAAATTTAGCCCAATTTTAGCTATGGTCCAATTCCTATTATGAATTGTATTAATTCCTCCATTTTCCTTGCTCTATTTTCGAAAATCCCTAATTAAATTGGAAGTCTTACAGTACAAATTAAATGCACCGAATTTACCAAATAAATTAAGCACACATTTTAACATGCAGATTTCACATAATTCACACGAGCACATAATAATTTCACGAAATGCACATAATCGCATTCATCATTTACGCAAATTTATCGGCCTCTAATGCTTACGAGGACCCGGGTGCCCAAAATCAGCCCGTTTGGAACATTTCAGGATAGCGAACACTCATTTTATTCTCTCGTTCTCTAAGTCACAGCTTCTATTTGACTGGTTTCTTTCTAATACCATTACTAGACGCATTCGGTTTATTCCTAAGTCGATCAGTTTCCTTCCTTGTTTCAATTTTGGACTCAGTGCTGCCCGCTCGTCGATCTTATCCTAATCAATACTCAGCAGTCTAGTAGTGGTTGATCGGTTCTAATTGGGGTTCCGTTTTGAGTAGTCTCATCACGTTCACATTCGGACCGACTAGGTGTAACCTCGAGATTCGTTATGTTCCCAATGGGCGTAATTGGATGCGTCGTCCCGGAGCCTAATGACATGCATGTTGAGGTTTGGTGTGCAATTATGTTACCTGTCTCCACAGGCGGGTTCTCGTCTGCTTCATCCGAAGTGATCGCATATACGCGAGCTGGCGCGGTGGTGGTCTTGCTTGATCCCCGGCTTGATTCTCTGACGTTCCTTCCGGGCATTGCCTCACGTAGTGTCCCGACTGTCCACATTTGAAACAACCATTGGCTTGCATATAGCAGGTGCCGGTGTGTCGCTTTCCGCACCTTGGGCAATTTGGATTCGATGCTGGGAACCTTTCTTGGTTCGGGTTTGGTGGCTTGTTCGGGTTCCCCTGTGGGTGTTGTGGAGGCCTATTCTGGAAATTCTGCTTCTCGCCTTTGGCAACAAACTGTCTCTTTGGATTGCTTCCGCCCCATTGTTCTCCTTTGGCCTGGGCGAACTTTCTCTTTGCTTCTCGTGCCCGAACGATCCGGGCCTCCGCCTGCTCCGCCCTAAGGCTCTCTCCGGCACTTGTGCATAGGTGGCTCCCTGAAGTCCAGCCATACTTACGTCCCGATACAGTTCAGGCTTCAGGCCTTCAAGGAAACGTTCAATCTTCAAAGCCTCTGTGCTCACTATGTGGGCAGCGAACCTCGACAGCTGCTCAAATTTCCTAATGTATTCAGCTATGGTCATTGACCCCTGTCTGAGGTTGATGAACTCGTTCAGGCGTTGAGCTCTCACTGGTGCCGTAAGGTACTTGTCTCTGAATAGTTCCTTAAATATTTCCTAACTCATGGTCGCCGGGTTTTCGAGCACCATGATCGTGTCCCACCAATGCCCCGCGCTTCCCCTCAGCAAGAAGGCGGCGCATAGGGCTTTCTCCGCTTCTGGGACTCTGCCATACACGAACATGCTTTCTAAAGTCCTTAGCCAATCTTCGGCCGTATTCGGATCAGCTGTATCATCAAACGTTGGTCGGTTCAGTCGGCGAAATCTTTCGCCCACTACCTCAGTCCTGTCAGCTTGGGTCTGCCCAGCATTGGAGTTGTTCTGCTGTATTAGCTGTTGGATTTGTGCTGATTGCTCACGAATCAGTTCTGTGAGTTGGAGGATCGTCGTGTCTCGACTATCGGCAGGGGCCGTGTTTCCCCTGTTCTGGTCATCACCACCACTACTTTCTGCCCTAGTTCTCACTCATCGCATCTTAGTCTATCCTGACAGTCCTACGGCCGTAAATTATGCAACCCAAAAAGTTCTCATAAATTTAACACTTACTTGCAAGGCCGCTTCCGCTCTTTTGGGTGTGTGTGTATAGAGAGTCTACAGGACCTGTGACCGAAGCTCTGATACCAACTGTAGCGACCCTAGCCATCGCCACCATTTCTAACGTCATCCTAAGTGCCTAACGGCGTATTTAAAGGAAGGAACTGCGGAATGCGTATGAAATTTTTCATTTTTAATTTACATGACGGAACTTTGTCCAATACATGCCAAAAGAATGCTTCCGCGTTAACAGAAATTCTTAGAGTTCTAATTACACACTAATCCTAACTTGTATATACTCGGGACCGTTGCGATGGCACAGCAAAAGCTCATATGCGCCCGGCCTCACAGGTTGTCATCCATACACACACGTCCACCCCCAAAAAGCACTAGGAAGCTTCAAAAGATCGGCCTTGCCAGCTAGGCGATCACGTATCGTGATCGTATGTACCTACAACACATAACATAAATAAATGACCCACCGAGGCTCAGTAAGCAGAAATCATGCATGTATGCACGTGTCCCTTCCCCGCAAAGGCAATCCATGCCAATGCATATACCACTACGCAAAGGCGATCCGCGTCGATGTTCATCATACTCGTAAACCTCACTCAGGGCCCTCGGCTAATCTCACTATGCACCACAAATGAGCTCACGTCCACAAGGGACAATATGACAGCGGTGCACGCCGGATGGCCATACCTAGGATGCACACCGTTCCCCTAAGTTGCCATATGTACCCGATAGTCCCCGATTGTCGGCGGTCGCTCACGCTGGTAGCCCACGCTGAGGTTGCCTACACCAGGGTTCCACCCTGTGTCGCTTATACCCTCAGGTCACACCCTCCAGGTCGCTCCCTACCGCCACGGGCATTGCCCAATCATATCATAAACATACATATACACGGCCCTTTCGCCAACGGGCATTGCCCTAATATATTTCATTATATACATAATAATAATATATGTATACGGCCCTTTCGCCAACGGCCATCGCCCTAATTTATTTCATTACCTACATAATAATAATATATGTATACGGCCCTTTCGCCAACGGGCATCACCCTAATATATTCCATTATATACATAATAATAATATATGTATACGGCCCTTTTGCCAACGGGTCTCCGCCCTACTTTATTTCATTGCATATACAATAATAGTAATATATGTATACGGCCCTTTCGCCAACGGGTCTCCGCCCTAATATACTTCATATACATATACATATTTATATAATATTACAACGACGCTAAACGCTGCCCTGGTAGCATAGTGGACAACCCTGGACTCAACTGCGAGTCGACAACACATGCGCATACCGGCAATGTATCAGTCGCTTTCAAGCGATACCTTATATACACATACTCGACTCATATAACCCTCCCACATATGATCGTGTATGCACGTGAGTATGAAAATGTAACAAATGCCATACGCACTAAGCTATGAAAATGCAACAAATGCCATACATCACGTAATCATCGAGGCACATAGTCACGTAATATCAAGCATACACAATTCAGGTAGGCATCGATGCACCTAGTCATAAAATTTAAGCACGTATAGACAAGTTATGTGTTGTAGTTGAATTCCTACTTACCTGGCTTCCGCAGATTAGTCGCTACCTGACTCGGGTATTCACGTAAGTCCCGACCTTAGGCATAAAACATGAAGGTTAGTACCTTAATTAATACTTAACTGTCGCTATGTTATGGTTACTATCATTTCTAAGGATCATTTAATTGGAAAGAGTTCGCAAAATAATTTTTCCTAAGTTATAAACACGTTTCAAGAACTCTAGTTGAATTCGTGAAGTCTAGCTAAATTTCGCTAAGTATGATTCGCGAATTGGCCTTTAAATAGTTATGGGGTTCGCTACTTGATTGGATCCGCAAAGCTCTATTCGCGAAGTGTATGAGTTCGTGGAGCATGCCGATTTCACAAAGTGGGTTCGCGACCTTCTCAATTCGCCAGCTGTTAGGGTACGCAAAGTGAAACCCTCGTTAATTCGCCAAGCATTCGTAGCACGTGAATCTCCTAATTCGCGAATATGTGAGTGGGCGATACTTTTGGACACGTAAAGCTTTGATTCGCCAGTGGACTCAATTTGTGAAGCCCTAAATTCGCCAAATTCATGTCAGCTCGCGAAAGGATTCCCCCCCCGCTTGATTCGCAAAATTGGACCCGCAAACTTCCAAGGATTCGCGAAGTTGAAACCAAATGAGTTCGCAAATTAGACGCGGCCCGTGAAATGGCTTGAATTCACAAACGTCAACTCGTCACTTCGATGGGTTCGCAAAATAGCTCCAACCCGCAAAACCCCCACTTGGTTAGCGAATCTTTCTAACCCGTGAAATGAGCTGCTTCGCCAACCTTGGCTTCGAAATCCTTCGACTCGCAAAATGGTATGGATTCACCATCCTCGTGGAGTTCGCCAAATGCATTCGCCAAATGTGCTCGGCCCGCGAAATATTTATGTGTGCATTCGCGAAATGGGCGCGGCCCGCGAAACGTCTATAATTCGGCAACTTCGCCGGGTTCGATAATTGCATGTGGATACGCAAATCTTAGGGGTTCGCCAATTTTTCTCAGCCCGCGAGGTGGCCCCCGTGTCGTCCTTGAGTTCGCGAAGTGCTCGGTTCGCGAAGTTGGACCCGCAGAAATGCTTGGATTCGCCAAACTTCGGTTTGCTAAAAGGGCTTGAGTTCGCAAAACATCAGTCTTCAATTTGCGGCTTGTTGCATGGGGTTCGCGATCCTCAAGGAGCTCGCAAAACGCCGAGCTCGCGAACTATGCTGCGCCCGCGAACATCGATTCGCCAACTAGCTCCGTGAGTTCGCAATCCACGTGCTGCCTATGGTTCGCGATCCCGAGTTCGCGTAGTTTATATTTCACGAACTCAACCTTACCAAAACACTCTCTAATTCGCGAAGCACTAACCTTAAAGATCAAAAAGGTCGCTTTTTCCAAGAACACCTTAAATATCGAATAAGCTCAAAACCCTAAGATTATGATTATTATCTTCGAGAATTACTAAGCCCTCCATCGAAAGGGTTTCTTTTTAATAATTTAATTCTACTTTGAAACCTACAAAACTAGAACACGTACCCACCTAAACATAGATCCTTTTCAAGTTTAATAATACTTAAAATACCTACTAAAACATGCATTAAATAAGATAATAGTTTATACCTTTTCCAAGCTAGGTGAGTCCTTCGTTGGTTGGAACTCTTTATTTCTCCTTTGAGAGTTTGTCGAATGTTTCTGATGGTGTGAAGTTTTTCTTCTTTTAAGTTTCGATGGTTTTTCTTACCAAATTGGTTTTGAGAGTTTAATGGGTTTTAGGTAGATATTTTAACAAAGGTATGGTGATGGGACTTGTTCCAACGTGAACTCCCCCCATTTTAAGGGACTTTGTCTCACATATTAATTTCTCATGGATTGGGCCACATGTTCAAATTTAGCCCAAACATAAATTTAGCCCAATTTTAGCTATGGTCCAATTCCTATTATGAATTGTATTTATTCCTCCATTTTCCTTGCTCTATTTTCGAAAATCCCTAATTAAATTGGAAGTCTTACAGTACAAATTAAATGCACCGAATTTACCAAATAAATTAAGCACACATTTTAACATGCAGATTTCACATAATTCACACGAGCACAGAATAATTTCACGAAATGCAAATAATCGCATTCATCATATACGCAAATTTATCGGCCTCTAATGCTTACGAGGATCCGGGTGCTACATCCTCCCCCCTTAAAGAGGATTTCCCCCCAAAATCAGCCCGTTTGGAACATTTCAGGATAGCGACCCTAGCCATCGTCACTATTTCTAACGTCATCCTAAGCGCCTAATGGCGTATTTAAATGAAGGAACTGCGGAAATGCGTATGAAATTTTTCCATTTATGTAATGGAAGTCGTTTCTTTACATGACAAAAGAAATACATGAATTCCTAATTTCATGTGAATCGACATGCACATTAAAAGAATCTCTATGCGCCCGGCCTCACAGGTCGTCATCCATACACACACGTCCACCCCCAAAAGATGTTCGGAAGCTTCAAAGATAGGCCTCAATGGCTAGGCGATCACGTACCGTGACTGTATGTACCTACAACACATAACATAAAGAAATGAGCCACCGAGGCTCAGTAAGTAGAAACTATGCATGTATGCACGTGTCCCATCCCTGCAAAGGCAATCCACGCCAATGAATAAACTACTACGCAAAGGCGATCCGCGCCGATGCACTTAACACTCCGCATAGGCGATCCGCGCCGATGCTCATCATACTCGTAAACCTCACTCAGGGCCCTCAGCTAATCTCACTATGCACCACGAATGAGCTCACGTCCTCTTGGGACAAATATGACAGCGGTCCACGCTGGATGGCCAAACCTAGGATGCACACCGTTTCCCTAAGTTGCCATATGTACCCGGTCGTCCCTGACTCTCGGCGGTCGCTCACGCTGGTAGCCCGCGCTGAGGTTGCCTACACCAGGGTTCCACCCTGTATCGCTTATACCCTCAGGTCGCACCCTCCAGGTCGCTCCCTACCGCCACGGGCATTGCCCAATCATATCATAAACATACATATACACGGCCCTTTCGCTAACGGGCATCGCCCTAATATATTTCATTATATACATGATAATAATATATGTATACGGCCCTTTCGCCAATGGGCATCGCTCTAATATATTTCATTACCTACATAATAATAATATATATATATGGCCCTTTCGCCAACGGGAATCGCCCTAATATATTTCATTATATACGTGATAATAATATATGTATACGGCCCTTTCGCCAACGGGTCTTCGCCCTACTATATTTCATTGCATATACAATAATAGTAATATATGTATATGGCCCTTTCGCCAACGGGTCTCCGCCCTACTATACTTCATATACATATACATATTTACATAATATTACGACGACGCTAAACGCCGCCCTGGTAGCATAGTGGACAGCCCTTGACTCAACTGCGAGTCGACAACACATGCCCATAGCGGCAATGTATCAGTCGCTCAAGCGATACCTTATATACACATACTCGACTCATATAACCCTCCCACATATGATCGTGTATGCACGTGAGTATGAAAATGCAACAATTGCCATACGCACGCTAAACGCCGCCCTGGCATTTGTTGCATTTTAATACCCACGTGCATACACGATCATATGTGGAAGGGTTATATGAGTTGAGTATGTGTATATAAGGGATCGCTTGAAAGCGACTGATACATTGCCGATATGGGCATGTGTTGTCGACTCGCAGTTGAGTCAAGGGCTGTCCACTATGCTACCAGGGCGGCGTTTAGCATCGTCGTAATATTATGTAAATATGTATATGTATATGAAGTATAGTAGGGTGGAGACCCGTTGGCGAAAGGGCCGTATACATATATTACTATTATTGTATATGCAATGAAATATAGTAGGGCAAAGACCTGTTGGCGAAAGGGCCGTATACATATACTATTATCATGTATATAATGAAATATATTAGGGCGATGCCCGTTGGCGAGAGGCCATATACATATATTACTATTATGTATATAATGAAATATATTAGGGCAATGCCCGTTGGCGAAAGGGCCGTGCATATGTATGTTTATGATATGATTGGGCAATGCCCGTGGCGGTAGGGAGCGACCTGGAGGGTGCGACCTAAGGGTATAAGCGACACAAGGTGGAACCCTGGTGTAGGCAACCTCAGCGTGGGCTACCAGCGTGAGCGACCGCCGACAGTCGGGGACGACCGGGTACATATGGCAACTTAGGGGAACGGTGTGCATCCTAGGTATGGCCATCTGGCGTGGACCGCTGTCATATTTGTCCCTAGTGGACGTGCGCTCTTTCGTGGTGCATAGTGAGATCAGCCGAGGGCCCTGAGTAAGGTTTACGAGTATGATGAGCATCGGCGCGGATCGTCTATGCAGGGTGTTAAGTGCATCGGCGCGGATCGCCTTTGCGTAGTAGTTTATGCATTGGCGTGGATTGCCTTTGCAGGGATGGGACACGTGCATACATGCATAGTTTCTACTTACTGAGCCTCGGTGGCTCATTTCTTTATGTTATGTGTTGTAGGTATATACGATCACGGTACGTGATCGCCTAGCCGGCAAGGCCTATCTTTTGATGGTGGGCATGTGTATATGGATGACGACCTGTGAGGCCGGGCGCATAGAGATTCTTTTGATGTGCATGTCGATTCACATGAAGTTAGGAATTCATGTAATTCTTTTGTATGTATAGAAACGACTTCCATTACATAAATGGAAAAATTTCATACCCATTTCCGCAGTTCCTTCATTTAAATACGCCATTAGGCACTTAGGATGACGTTAGAAATGGTGGCGATGGCTAGGGTCGCTACAGTTGGTATCAGAGCTTCGGTCACAGGTCCTGTAGACTGTCTATACACACACACCCAAAAGAGCGGAAGCGGCCTTGCAAGTAAGTGTTAAATTTATGAGAACTTTTTGGGTTGCATAATTTATTGGCCGTAGGACTGTCAGGATAGACTAAGATGCGATGGTGAGAACTAGGGGAGAAAGTAGTGGTGGTGATGACCAGAACAGGGGAAACACAGCCCCTGCCGATAGTCGAGACACGACTATCCTCCAACTCACAGAACTGATTTGCCAGCAATCAGCACAAATCCAACAGCTAATACAGCAGAACAACTCCAATGCTGGGCAGACCCAAGCTGACAGGACTGAGATAGTGGGCGAAAGATTTCGCCGACTGAACCCACCAACGTTCGATGATACAGCTGATCTGAATACGGCCGAAGATTGGCTAAGGACTTTAGAAAGCATGTTCGTGTATGGCAGAGTCCCAGAAGCAGAGAAAGCCCTATGCGCCGCGTTCTTGCTGAGGGGAAGCGCGGGGCATTGGTCGGACACGATCATGGTGCTCGAAAACCCCGCGACCATGAGTTGGAAAGATTTAAGGAACTATTCAGAGACAAGTACCTTACGGCCCCAGTGAGAGCTCAGCGCCTGAATGAGTTCATCAACCTCAGACAGGGGTCAATGACCTTAGTTGAATACATCAGGAAATTTGAGCAGCTGTCGAGGTTCGCTGCCCACATGGTGAGCACAGAGGCTTTGAAGATTGGACGTTTCCGTGAAGGCCTGAAGCCTGAACTGTATCGGGACGTAAGTATGGCTGGACTTCAGGGAGCCACCTATGCACAAGTGGCGGAGAGAGCCTTAGTGGCGGAGCAGGCGGCGGCCCGGATCGTTCGGGCACAAGAAGCAAAGAGAAAGTTCGCCCAGGCCCAAGGAGAACAATGGGGCGGAAGCAATCCAAAGAGACAGTTTGTTCCAAAGGCGAGAAGCAGAACTTCCAGAATAGGCCTCCACAATTCCCACAGGGGAACCCGAACAAGCCACCAAACCCGAACCAAGAAAGGTTCCCAGCATCGAATCCAAATTGCCCAAGGTACGGAAAGCGACACACCGGCACCTGCTATATGCAAGCCAATGTTTGTTTCAAATGTGGAAAGCCGGGACACTACGTGAGGCAGTGCCCGGAAGGAACGTCAGAGAATCAAGTCGTGGATCAAGCAAGATCACCGACCGTGCCAGCTCGAGTATATGCGATCACTTCAGATGAAGCAGACGAGAACCCGCCTGTGGAGACAGGTATCATAACTGCACACCAAACCTCAACATGCATGTCATTAGACTCAGGGACCATGCATCCATTTACGCCCATTGGGAACATAACAAATCTCGAGGTTACACCTAGTCTGTCCGAATGTGAACTGATGAGACTACTCAAAACGGGATCCCAATTAGAACCGATCAACCACTACTAGACTGCTCAGTATTGATTAAGATCGACGAACGGGAAGGACTGAGTCCAAAATTGAAACGAGGAAGGAAACTGATCGACTTAGAAATAAACCGAATGCGTCCAGTAATGGTATTAGAACGAAACCAGTCAAATAGAAGCTGTGACTTAGAGAACGTGAGAATAAAATTGTTCGCTATCCTGAAATGTTCCAAACGGGCTGATTTCGGGGGCGAAATCCTCTTTGGGGGGAGGATGTAGCACCCGGGTCCTCGTAAGCATTAGAGGCCAATAAATTTGCATAAATGATGAATGTGATATGTGCATTTCGTGAAATTATTCTGTGCTCGTGTGAATTATGTGAAATCTGCATGTTAAAATGTGTGCTTAATTTATTTGGTAAATTCGGTGCATTTAATTACTGTAAGACTTCCAATTTAATTAGGGATTTTCGAAAATAGAGCAAGGAAAATGGAGGAATTAATACAATTTATAATAGGAATTGGACCATAGCTAAAATTGCGCTAAAATTTATGTTTGTGCTAAATTTAGACATGTGGCCCAATCCATGAGAAATTAATATGTGAGACAAGTCCCTTAAAATGGGGGGAGTTCACGTGGGAACAAGTCCCATCACCATACCTTTGTTAAAATATCTTCCTAAAACCCATTAAACTCTCAAAACCAATTTGGTAAGAAAAACCTTCGAAACTTAAAAGAAGAAAAACTTCACACCATCAGAAACATTCGACAAACTCTCAAAGGAGAAATAAAGAGTTCCAACCAACGCAAGACTCACCTAGTTTGGAAAGGTATAAACTATTATCATATTTAAAGCATGTTTTAGTAGGTATTTTAAGTATTATTAATTTGAAATGGATTCTCTGTTTAGGTGGGTACGTGTTCTAGTTTGTAGGTTTCAAAGTAGAATTAAATTACTAAAAAGAAACCCTTTCGATGGAGGGCTTAGTAATTCTCGAAGATAATAATCATATTCTTAGGGTTTTGAGCTTATTCGGTATTTAAGGTGTTCTTGAAGCAACATTTTTGATCTTTAAGGTTATTGCTTCGCGAATTCGAGAGTGTTTTGGTAAGGTTGAGTTCGTGAAATATAAACTACGCAAACTCGGGATCGCGAACCATAGACAGCACGAGGATTGCTAACTCACGGAGCTAGTTGGCAAATCGATGTTCGCGGGCCCAGCATAGTTCGCGAGCTCGGCGTTTCGCGAGCTCCTTGAGGATCGCGAATGCAACAAACGTTTGGCGAATTGATGGACTTTGCGAGTCCGGCGAACTAGGCCACTTCGTGAATCGAGCACGTCGCGAACTCAAGGATCGCAAACCATTTCACGCGATGAAGTTCGGCGAATCCATGGAGGATTGCGAATGCATCATTCCGCTGGCTGCTACCATTTGCGAACTCGGCGAGCTTTGCGAACCAAGAGTCAAAACTGTTGGGGTGGGCCCGATTAATCGACGCCAGCCCCCGAACAGCTCAACGTGGCTATAGCAGAAGCGCGGTTTGTACCGAGCGGCGTAGGGTGGCAAATTTTCGATTTTTAATATCTAAATTACCTTACGCCATTCGGATTCTCCCGAGGGTTTAAGATGCTGCCCTAAGCCTCGGAAGATCGCGGTTAATTCGAATTATCAAAATTCGAATCTATTTCCAATTTATTATAATTGATAATTTAGATCCAAATTAATCGAACAAAGCAGCAACCAAAAGTTTTTCGATTATTTGAAGACCGAAATAATTTTTCATCAATACCAAACTTTCCAGAATAATTCTACACTTCCTAACGTTCGGTCTTTTGAATTATTCCGACAACGTTTGATATTTTTCTCAAAATCAAATCTGTGGTTCGAAATTATTAATTCGAGTAAAACGGCAGTCTGACGTCTTTTAGTTATTTGACGACCGAAACGATTTCCGATCCATACCAAATTCTCCAGAATAATTCTACACTTACCGACGTTTCCAACGAGGGGGCTTTCAAATTATTCCGATATCGTTTGGTATTTTTAGTAAATCAAATCGTTAGGGTTCGAGGTATACCTTCGGTGAACGTGATTTCTTCTGTCGTCGCCTCGGATGGACGTGGCTGCACCTCGTCTGGATCACGGGGCTTCTGGGCTAGATTATCACGCCGGTATGACCTTGAACGAACCTCTGAGAATGCTCCCGATGGCTAGACGCAACTCAGTTCGGGTGTCGGGATTCGTCGAACGATCCGTCGGTTTTATGTGGCTCGAGAAGTTCAAAACTTCATCTTACTCTTTTCTTTAGTTCTATGGTTTTTCAAAGAGTATCAAGTTCATAAAAAAAACCCCTCCTATGCATCTCACGTTAATCCTCTTTTATGTTTGTTTAGTTTTTTTTTTTATTTATTGAAACATAACATGTGTCAATCATTTAAAAAAAAAAACAAATGAGTCATCCCTACACAACATCACCCAACGTGTGATGGAATTGTGTAGATTTTTTTTATTTTTATTTTATAATAATTTCATTTTGACCCTTGGGGTTTCTAAATTCTCAATTTAGTCCCTCACTTTTAAATAATAAAATAATTAAATCCAATCTAATTATTTTAATTATAATTGAGCCTCACTTAGTTAATAAATTAAGCACTTAAGACAATCTTAAGTCCTAATTATTTCCGTGACAGTCACTGGAATTTAACTAAGTCGTCGACACCTCGTATCAACTTTGCCACTACCTCAACGAATCTTATTCGTTAGGTTCCACAGAAAAGCCCGCCGTTTTCGTTCAAGTTCATTACCATTTTTAAGCGCGACTCTCTAGGTCCGTCTCAACTAGCATGGGAGGAATCCACGAGTCCCGGTATTCGCCTAGCCAATCCCACGGTACCGGACAGATCCCAGTTGAGAACGAATTTTGATCTAATCGAAATTCGGGCGAACCGACTATAGTGTATACACTTAAATACTTCTTACGGCTTTCACTTGCGTCCCGGTTAGGTGAGAGCCATGAAAATGTCAAACTCACTAACCTAACACTGTTATAATCGAGACCGATCCGATTATTTAAACTCCGCTCTGTATCTAATACAAGCAAGTTTTCCAAGCTTCGGCCGAAGGCTTTATAATCGTCACTCTTTGATTACCTCATAGGACATTAACCTATACGAATATAGGCAGTGAATCCCGATAGCAGTCAAAGCCCGGCAATCACCTCCGTAAAGTCGGTTGCGTTTCGTCGCTGACCCGTGTCTCATTTATGAACACTTGCGAGCCTAGCCAACTAGCGACAAACCGAAATCGCGAAAGCAAATCCGTCAATGACCCTATCAGTCTGAGGCTGCTATAGTCATTCGTTCAATCATTGACAACATCCTAGCCATGTGATTGAGACGAATACGAGCCGAATGTCCGAATACGCAATCTCTCCTATCACCAATATCTCCATTACGACCCACAACCTCTCAGGTAATCGGTGACACTACCGATACTATGTGGTCGTCAATGGATAAGTCATATTCGGATATCTAGTCACCCACCTAGAATCCTTAGACTTATGGACTTTTTATTTAATGTTGAGATTAAGGACCATCCGGTGTCTTCTCTCTTGTCCCACGAGAATCAGACGTCCAACTCAAACATTTGGGTGTTATTTATTAATCGAACTGCCGGATGCCAAGTAGACTTTAAATTCGATAAATAAATAATAATGCCTTTATTATAGTGAAATAAATATTCATTAATTTATTTGACGGTATATACAATAAACCTGTCTATCAACCTATACATCATCGTGCGCCCTATACTATTCCTAGTCCTCGTATGGCATTCTGAGGGCACACTCCCTAACAGCCTCCCACTTGCACTCGAATGCCATGCGATGCACCTAATGCCAGTTGCAATGGTATCGTAGCCCCATCTTGTCCAGATGCTGTTCCATAACTGCTTGGGACAAGGGCTTCGTGAGCGGGTCCGCCACGTTTTCTGCGGTGGCTATTTTCTGCACGGCAACCATCCCGTTTTCAACGAACTCACGTAATACGTGATACTTTTTCTCAATATGTTTGGACTTGCTATGAGATCATGGTTCCTTTGCTTGCGCGACTGCACCGCTATTATCGCACCAAAGTGTAAGCGGTCTGTCAGCAACTGGTACCACAGTAAGTTCCTCCAAGAACTTTTTCATCCAAAGAGCTTCTTTAGCTGCCTATGAAGCTGCTATATATTCTGCCTCGCACGTGGAATCGGCAGTTGTGCTTTGCTTGGAGCTTCTCCAAGACACTGCCCCACCGTTGAGCACGAATACAAAACCTGAAGTAGATTTTCGGTCATCCACGTCCGACTGGAAGTCCGAATCGGTATAACCAACTACTTCTTGTCCCGCTCCTTCATAAACCAGCGTTAAGTCTTTAGTCCGTCTAAGGTATTTAAAGATATTCTTAACAGCTGTCCAATGTTCTTCCCCTGGGTTTGCCTGAAACCGACTAACCACGCTCACAGCGTAGGCAATGTCCGGTCGTGTACACAACATCGCGTACATCAGACTACCCACTGCAGACGCATACGGTATCCCACTCATCCGTCGTCTGTCTTCCTCACTTTGAGGTGACATTGACTTCGATAAATGGATCCCATGTCGCATTGGTAAGAACCCTCTCTTAGAGTCATCCTTTCTGAATTTCTTCAGGATTTTCTCTAAGTAAAGGGCCTGAGATAAGCTGATCATATGGTTCGCTCGATCCCTGAACAAGCGAATACCTAGTATACGTCGCTTCTCCCAGGTCTTTCATGGAGAATTCGTTTGAAAGCCATGCTTTCACCGATGAGAGCATCCCAATGTCGTTTCCTATCAAAAGTATATCATCCACGTGCAATACAAGGAACGACACCATACTCCCACTGCTCTTTCTGTAGACACATGGCTCATCTACGTTTTTCACGAATCCAAAGTTCCGAACTGCTTCATCAAAACGTAGATTCCAGCTACGAGAGGCCTGTTTCAGTCAGTAAATCGACCGATTCAGTTTGCACACTTTGTGAGCATCTGCATGTGACTCAAAACCTTTGGGCTGTTCCATATAGATCTCCTCCTTGAGGAATCCATTAAGAAACGCCGTTTTAACGTCCATTTGCCAAATCTCATAATCATAGTGCGCAGCTATCGCGAGCATTATCCGGATGGACTTGATCATGGCTACAGGTGAGAAAGTCTCCTCATAGTCAACTCCCTCTTTTTGGTTATAGCCCTTGGCAACCAACCTGGCCTTGTACGTCTCAACTTGTCCGTCAGATCCAATCTTCCTCTTGTAAATCCATTTACAGCCGATTGGTCTAAAACCACTCGGTAGGTCTACAAGAGTCCAGACTTTGTTGGAGTACATTGAGTCCATCTCAGCTCGCATAGCCTCAATCCATCTCGCTTAGTCAACATCGGATATAGCTTGATCGAAAGTAGCGGGATCTTCTCTTAGAAGTCCTCTAGTCGCAACATAACCTTGTTCGACATGTGACAAGCCATACCGTTGTGGTTGGCGACGCACCCTTTCAGATCGTCGCGTGACTGGTTCGCTCGGACCATCAGAATCCTGTGTGGGCGTTTCGGTCGACTGCTCCTCGAGAGTAACCTCACGGCCAATGCCAAAATCTCGAATGAACTCTTCCTCGAGAAAATGTGCATGTAGGCCAACAACGATCCTTTGATCATCGTGAAAATAGAATAGGTACCCCATAGAGTCTTCGGGGTAACCTATGAAACGTCCTTTTATAGATCTAGACTCCAATTTTTCTGTTTTCAGCTTTTTCACATAGGCAGGGCAACCCCAAATCCTAATATGTGATAAGCTGGGTAAACGACCAGTCCATATCTCATACGGAATACCGTTAACAGACTTCGAGGGACACCGGTTAATTGTATACGCTGCTGTCAAAAGCGCGTATCCCCACAATGACATTGGTAAATCTGTATAGCTTAACATAGAACGAACCATATCTAATAAAGTTCGATTTCTACGTTCGGCCACGCCATTCAATTGTGGCGTACCGGGCGGAGTCATCTGTGATATTATACCATTCTCCTTTAAGAACTGGTCAAACTCGACGCTCATGTACTCGCCACCTCGATCTGATCGAATGACTTTAATGACTTTCGAAGTTTGGTTTTCCACCAACGCCTTATACTCCTTGAACCTTTCAAGAGCATCAGCTTTATACCTCATCAGATACACTAGTCCGTAACGACTGTGATCATCCGTAAAGGTAATAAAATAGTGGAAGTCACCTCGAGCTTTCACATTGAAGGCCCGCAAACGTCTGTGTGAATTAAACCGAGAATTTCAGTGGCTCTATTAAAAGTCCCGGTGAAGGGTGATCGTGTCATTTTACCTTTGAGGCATGACTCACAAGTCGGATAGGGATCTGATCCCAACGGTGTCAATATCTCGTTTTTCTCCAACTCGTGGATCTTACGTTCTCCAGTATGACCTAATCGAAGATGCCACAAGTATCTCGCATTTATTCCTGACTTTCGTTTATTTGTGACAGTATTCACAGTATATCGTCCTGGGTATTTAAATAGTACAAACCATTTATTAGTGTTGCGCTGCCAACATTTTTATTTCTATACATAATGTGGCATGTATTATTATTGAAACTAAATACATAACCATTCCTGCTCAAAACAGGAACGGAGACGATGTTCTTAAATCCCCTTGGGAGTACAAGACAATCGTACAAACGCAACACATGCCCAGAAGATAATACAAGAGATCTTGATCCGACGTGGCTTGCCGAGATACTATCCCCGCTTCCCACTCTGACCTCGATATCACGCTCCCCAAGCGCTCTACTTGGTCCCAGACCCTGCATGGAAACACAAACGTGAGTACTAGCCCCCGAATCCAATATCCAGGAAGTAGAGTATACAGATGAAGAACAAACTGTTTCTAAAACATTAAGTTCCATACCTGACGCAGCCTGCTCACCCTTGAGCTTTGGACAGTCCCGCTTCCAGTGGCCCAGCGCACCGCAATGCAGACACCTATCCATCGGCTTTACACCGGTTTGCTTCGATTTCCCAGAAGATAGTTTCTTCTTGGAAACTTTCCCTGTCGGCTTGAGCTTGTTGCCCTTCTTCTTTTTGCCTTTCTGGGCTTTGAAGAAGTGGCGACAAGTGCAGTCTGCTTTACCCTCTTCATCTGACCTTGCGCCGTTGCTAACTGATTCATCAGATCAGGAAGCAATAGCGTCATGCCGTTCAGATGATAGTTCACAATGAACGCATTGAAGGACGGAGGCAGGGACTGCAATATGAGATCATTTTGTAATTCCCGATCAAATCGAAAATTCAGAGTTTCCAACCTCTCGATCATGGTGATCATGTTCATAACATGTTCGCCAACATTCTCACCCTCAAACATCCTCGATCGGAAGAGCTGCAACGAAGTCGCATAGCGAGCTGTCCTAGACGTCTCACCGTAAAGTTCTTTCAAATGTTGAACCATCACCCGAGCATCAGCCATACTTTCGTGGCTACGCTGCAGTGCGTTACTCATCGATCCGATGACATGAGCCTTTACGAGCTTCTCGTCACGCAGTCGCTTGTCATAAGCGGCACGAGCTTGCTCGGATGCCCGCGCCCCTGGGGCTGGCGGCATTTCGGAGTCAAGGATATAAACTAGGTTCTCAATCTCAAGGAAAATCCTCAAGTTGCAAAGCCAGTCTGAATAGTTTGGCCCAGTCAACCTATTCTCCTTGAGCAGTACATTTAAAGCGGTCGACATAATTTCACAAAGAGAGAAAATGCTGCAGAAAAATAAAAGGCATATTAAGTCGATTGTATAGGTTATCAAACGCGAACAAGGACTTATTATTCCGTTTGACTCCCACTATCCTTTCATAAACTCCATTCTCCCTACGGATGTTTTGGAAGTTTCGCTGATAACTTCGATAGTGGAGTTGATGTCCCCGTGGCCGGTGCAAACCTCAACCTCTGTCGTTTTATTGGTTTGCAGCGGCTCACGAAGTCATGCTCCGAACGAATCCGACCTTGTCGAATGTCTCAACTATCTTTGCCTCAATCAGGGACCCCCGCCGGCAAACCCGGAACAAGGCGGTATGACTGTCTAAGTGCGACCTATCAACGTTGCTCAAAACCGCACACTTGAACCATACGTTTTACCGCACAGTGTGGTCCTGGCGAGCGGCACAAATGCACCCTAGCAAGCCGAAACAAAAGCAAATGCAAGGCGCCGGCATACCCGAAACCAAACCTTGCATTTAGATTTTGTAACAACTAGTCCCGAGCTTGATAGAAGACAGGGCATCCAATCCCTTTACGGGCACGTAAATGCATTAAATAAATTCCTAACCCTAGGAAGAAATTTAAATGGACAAATATGCGGGCTATTTCTAGACTGATCCTATTACATGGATCGTAAAACGACCAGGGTCTTCGATCTTCAAACGTCGAGTCATCGACACGAGGGTCGTCGAACCCTCCAACCTCACCTTGCATCGAACGGCCGTCATTTATCTACTTATCTAATAAAGCGATAAAATACAACACGGGGGGAAATTATTTCCCAAACAACCCGTAATCCATGTACATACCGGGGGGCGGCAAACGGCCCTTAAACAAATAACCCGGTTAGAACCTAAGCCCGCGTAAATGTCCCACATAAACATGCAACACAGAATTTTGACGTTGGGTGCCCAACCGACGTCACGAGCGACGATAGTCTCCAAACTACGTCGACCGTTCGTTCGCCACATCGGCTTTCGAGGCCTTCGGTCGAACCATTCATGAGCCCTGGCTCTGATACCACTGTTGGGGTGGGCCCGATTAATCGACGCCAGCCCCCGAACAGCTCAACGTGGCTAGAAGCGCGGATTGTACCGAGCGGCGTAGGGTGGCAAATTTTCGATTTTTAATATCTAAATTCAACCTTACGCCATTCGGCTTCTCCTGAGGGTTTCCTAAGCCTCGGAAGATCGCGGTTAATTCGAATTATCAAAATTCGAATTTATTTCCAATTTATTCTAATTAATAATTTAGATCCAAATTAATCGAACAAAGCAGCAACCAAAAGTTTTTCGAGTATTTGAAGACCAAAATGACTTTTCATCAATACCAAACTTTCCAGAATAATTCTACACTTCCTAACGTTCGCAACGATAGGTCTTTTGAATTATTCCGACAACGTTTGATATTTTTCTCAAAATCAAATCTGTGGTTCGAAATTATTAATTCGAGTAAAACGGCAGTCTGACATCTTTTAATTATTTGACGACCGAAACGATTTCCGATCGATACCAAATTCTCCAGAATAATTCTACACTTCCCGTCGTTTCCAACGAGGGTTCTTGCGAATTATTCCGATATCGTTTGGTATTTTTAGTAAATCAAATCTTTAGGGTTCGAGGTATACCTTTGGTGAACGGGATTTCTTCTGTCGTCGCCTCGGATGGACGTGGCTGCACCTCGTCCGGATCTCGGGGCTTCCGGGCTAGATTATCACGCCGGTATGACCTCGAACGAACCTCTGAGAATGCTCCCGATGGCTAGACGCAACTCAGTTCGGGTGTCGGGATTCGTCGAACGATCCGTCGGTTTTATGTGGCTCGAGAAGTTCAAAACTTCATCTTACTCTTTTCTTTAGTTCTATGGTTTTTCAAAGAGTATCAAGTTCATAAAAAAAAAACCCCTCCTATGCATCTCACGTTAATCCTCTTTTATGTTTTTTTTTTATTGAAACATAACATGTGTCAATCATTTAAAAAAAAAAAAACAAATGAGTCATCCCTACACAACATCACCCAACGTGTGATGGAATTGTGTAGATTTTTTTTTTATTTTTATTTTATGATAATTTCATTTTGGCCCTTGAGGTTTCTAAATTCTCAATTTAGTTCCTCAATTTTAAATAATAAAATAATTAAATCCAATCTAATTATTTTAATTATAATTGAGCCTCACTTAGTTAATAAATTAAGCACTTAAGACAATCTTAAGTCCTAATTATTTCGGTGACAGTCACTGGAATTTAACTAAGTCGTCGACACCTCGTATCAACTTTGCCACTACCTCAACGAATCTTATTCGTTAGGTTCCACAGAAAAGCCCGCCGTTTTCGTTCAAGTTCATTACCATTTTTAAGCGCGACTCTCTAGGTCCGTCTCAACTGGCATGGGAGGAATCCACGACCGGTATTCGCCTAGCCAATCCCACGGTACCCGACAGATCCCAGTTGAGAACGAATTTTGATCTAATCGAAATTCGGGCGAACCGACTATAGTGTATACATTTAAATACTTCTTACGCCTTTCACTTGCGTCCCGGTTAGGTGAGAGCCATGCAAATGTCAAACTCACTAACCTAACACTATGTTATAATCGAGACCGATCCGATTATTTAAACTCCGCTCTGTATCTAATACAAGCAAGTTTTCCAAGCTTCGGTCGAAGGCTTTATAATCGTCACTCTCCGATTACCTCATAGGACATTAACCTATACGAATATAGGCAGTGAAATCGCGAAAGCAAATCCGTCAATGACCCTATCGGTCTGAGGCTGCTATAGTCATTCGTTCAATCATTGACAACATCCTAGCCATGTGATTGAGACGAATACGAGCCGAATGTCCGAATACGCGATCTCTCCGATCACCAATATCTCCATTACGACCCACAACCTCTCAGGTAATCGGTGACACTACCGATACTATGTGGTCGTCAATGGATAAGTCATATTCGGATATCTAGTCACCCACCTAGAATCCTTAGACTTACGGACTTTTTATTTAATGTTGAGATTAAGGACCATCCGGTGTCTCCTCTCTTGTCCCACGAGAATCAGACGTCCAACTCAAACATTTGGATGTTATTTGTTTATCGCACTGCCGGATGCCAAGTAGACTTTAAATTCGATAAATAAATAATAATGCCTTTATTATAATGAAAATAAATATTCATTAATTTATTTGACGGTATATACAATAAAGCTGTCTATCAACCTATACATCATCGTGCGCCCTATACTATTCCTAGTCCTCGTATGGCATTCTGAGGGCACACTTCCTAACAAAAACACGTTTCACGGGCCATGCAAACTTGGCGGGCCCTGTTTTACGAACTCGTACCCAATTCGCGGGCCGATCCTATTTGACGAACCCGTTTTGCGAATCAAGCGGAGGTTTTGCGGGTTGGAACTACTTTGCGAACCCTTGACGGCATGAAGATTGCGAACTCACATTGGCGCATCGCACTTTGCGGGCCCATTGTAGTTCGCGAACTCACCGAATACGGCCCAAAAGAGCGGAAGCGGCCTTGCTAGTAAGTGTTAAATTTATGAGAACTTTTTGGGTTGCATAATTTATTGGCCGTAGGACTGTCAGGATAGACTAAGATGCGATGGTGAGAACTAGGGGAGAAAGTAGTGGTGGTGATGACCAGAAGAGGGGAAACACGGCCCCTGCCGATAGTCGAGACACGACGATCCTCCAACTCACAGAACTGATTCGTCCGCAATCAGCACAAATCCAACAGCTAATACAGCAGAACAACTCCAATGCTGGGCAGACCCAAGCTGACAGGACTGAGATAGTGGGCGAAAGATTTCGCCGACTGAACCCACCAACGTTTGATGATACAGCTGATCCGAATACGGCCGAAGATTGGCTAAGGACTTTAGAAAGCATGTTCGTGTATGGCAGAGTCCAGAAGCGGAGAAAGCCCTGTGCGCCGCGTTCTTGCTGAGGGGAAGCGCGGGGCATTGGTGGGACACGATCATGGTGCTCGAAAACCCCACGACCATGAGTTCAGCCCCTGAATGAGTTCATCAACCTCAGATAGGGGTCAATGACCATAGCTGAATACATCAGGAAATTTGAGCAGCTGTCGAGGTTCGCTGCCCACATGGTGAGCACAGAGGCTTTGAAGATTGAACGTTTCCTTGAAGGCCTGAAGCCTGAACTGTATCGGGACGTAAGTATGGCTGGACTTTAGGGAGCCACCTATGCACAAGTGGCGGAGAGAGCCTTAGTGGCGGAGCAGGCGGAGGCCCGGATCGTTCGGGCACAAGAAGCAAAGAGAAAGTTCGCCCAGGCCCAAGGAGAACAATGGGGTGAAAGCAATCCAAAGAGACAGTTTGTTGCCAAAGGCGAGAAGCAGAACTTCCAGAATAGGCCTCCACATCACCCACAGGGGAACCCGAACAAGCCACCAAACCCGAACCATGAAAGGTTCCCAGCATCGAATCCAAATTGCCCAAGGTGCGGAAAGCGACACACCGGCACCTGCTATATGCAAGCCAATGTTTGTTTCAAATGTGGAAAGCCGGGACACTACGTGAGGCAGTGCCCGGAAGGAACGTCAGAGAATCAAGCCGGGGATCAAGCAAGACGACCGACCGTGCCAGCTCGAGTATATGCGATCACTTCAGATGAAGCAGACGAGAACCCGCCTGTGGAGACAGGTATCATAACTGCACACCAAACCTCAACACGCATGTCATTAGACTCAGGGACCACACATCCATTTACGCCCATTGGGAACATAACTAATCTCGAGGTTACACCTAGTCGGTCCGAATGTGAACGTGATGAGACTACTCAAAACGGGATCCCAATTAGAACCGATCAACAGCTACTAGACTGCTCAGTACTGATTAGGATAAGATCGACGAGTGGGAAGGACTGAGTCCAAAATTGAAACGAGGAAGGAAACTGATCGACTTACGAATAAACCGAATGCATCTAGTAATGGTATTAGAACGAAACCAGTCTAATAGAAGCTGTGACTTAGAGAACGTGAGAATAAATGAGTGTTCGCTATCCTGAAATGTTCCAAACGGGCTGATTTCGGGGGCGAAATCCTCTTTAAGGGGGGAGGATGTAGCACCCGGGTCCTCGTAAGCATTAGAGGCCGATAAATTTGCGTAAATGATGAATGCGATTATGTGCATTTCGTGAAATTATTCTGTGCTCGTGTGAATTAAGTGAAATTTACATGTTAAAATATGTGCTTAATTTATTTGGTAAATTCGGTCCATCTAATTTGTACTGTAAGACTTCCAATTTAATTAGGGATTTTCGAAAATAGAGCAAGGAAAATGGAGGAGTTAATACAATTTATAATAGGAATTGGACCATAGTTAAAATTGGGCTAAATTTATGTTTCGGCTAAATTTAAACATGTGGCCCAATCCATGAGAAATTAATAAGTGAGACAAAGTCCCTTAAAATGGGGAGAGTTCACGTTGGAACAAGTCCCATCACCATACCTTTGTTAAAATATCTACCTAAAACCCATTAAACTCTCAAAACCAACTTGGTAAGAAAAACCATTGAAACTTAAAAGAAGAAAAACTTCACACCATCAGAAACATTCGACAAACTCTCAAAGGAGAAATAAAGAGTTCCAACCAACGAAGGACTGACCTAGCTTGGAAAAGGTATAAACTATTGTCATATTTAAAGCATGTTCTAGTAGGTATTTTAAGTATTATTAAACTTGAAAAGGATTCTCTGTTTAGGTGGGTACGTGTTCTAGTTTTGTAGGTTTCATAGTAGAATTAAATTATTTAAAAGAAACCCTTTCGATGGAAGGCTTAGTAATTCTCGAAGATAATAATCATACTCTTAGGGTTTTGAGCTTATTCGATATTTAAGGTGTTCTTGGAAAAAGCAACCTTTTTGATCTTTAAGGATAGTGCTTCGCGAATTAGAGAGTGTTTTGGTAAGGTTGAGTTCGTGAAATATAAACTACGCGAACTCGGGATCGCGAACCATAGGTAGCACGAGGATTGCAAACTCACGGAGCTAGTTGGCGAAACGATGTTCATGGGTCCAGCATAGTTCGCGAGCTCGGCATTTTGCGAGCTCCTTGAGGATCGCGAACCCCACGCAACAAGCCGCGAATTGAAGACTGAAGTTTTGCGAACTCAAGCCCTTTTTGCGAACCGAAGTTTGGCGAATCCAAGCATTTCCGCGGGTCCAACTTCGTGAACCGAGCACTTCGCGAACTCAAGGACGACACGGACCGCGCCCATTTCGTAAAGTTGGCGAATTAAAGACGTTTCGCGGGCCGCGCCCATTTCACGAATGCACACATACAAATTTCGCGGGCCGAGCACATTTGGCGAATGCATTTGGCGAACTCCACGAGGATGGTGAATCCATACCATTTCGGGGGTTTTGCGGGTTGGAGCTATTTTGCGAACCAATCGAAGTGACGAGTTGAAGTTTGTGAATTCAAGCCGTTTCACGGGCCGCGTCTAATTTGCGAACTCATTTGGTTTCAACTTCGCGAATCCTTGGAAGTTTGCGGGTCCAATTTTGCGAATTGAGCGGGGGGGAAAGCGTTTCGCGAGCTGACATGAATTTGGCGAATTTAGGGCTTCACGAATTGAGTCCACTTGGCGAATCAAAGCTTTGCGTGTCCAAAAGTATCGCGCACTAACATATTCGCGAATTAGGAGATTCACGTGCTATGAATGCTTGGCGAATTAACGAGGGTTTCACTTTGCGTACCCTAACTGTTGGCGAATTGAGAAGTTCGTGAACCCACTTTGTGAAATCGGCATGCTCCACGAACTAATACACTTCGCGAATCGAGCTTTGCGGATCCAATCAAGTAGCGAACCCCATAATTACTTAAAGGCCAATTCGTGAATCATACTTAGCGAAATTTAGCTAGACTTCACGAATTCAACTAGAGTTCTTGGAACGTGTTTATAACTTAGGAAAAAATATTTTGCGAACTCTTTCCAATTAAATGATCCTTAGAAGTGATAGTAACCATAACATAGCGACAGTTAAGTATTAATTAAGGTACTAACCTTCATGTTTTATGCCTAAGGTCGGGACTTAGGAGAATACCCGAGTCAGGTAGCGACTAATCTGCGGAAGCCAGGTAAGTAGAAATTCAACTACAATACATAACTTGTCTGTACGTGCTAAATTGCATGACTATGTGCCTCGATGATTACATGATTTACGTGGACTAATTGATATGCTGTCTCTTGGTAAGTGTGTATGGCATTTGTTGCATTTTCATACTCACGTGCATACACGATCATATGTGGGAGGGGTATATGAGTCGAGTATGTGTATATAAGATATCGCTTGAAAGCGACTGATACATTGCCGATATGGGCATGTGTTGTCGACTCGCAGTTGAGTCAAGGGCTGTCCACTATGCTACCAGGGCGGCGTTTAGCGTCGTCGTAATATTATGTAAATATGTATATGTATATGAAGTATATTAGGGCGGAGACCCGTTGGCGAAAGGGCCGTATACATATATTACTATTATTGTATATGCAATGAAATATAGTAGGGCGAAGACCCGTTGGCGAAAGGGCCGTATACATATATTATTATTATGTATATAATGAAATATATTAGGGCAATGCCCGTTGGCGAAAGGGCCGTGTATATGTATGTTTATGATATGATTGGGCAATGCCCGTGGCGGTTGAGCGACCTGGAGGGTGCGACCTGAGGGTATAAGCGACACAGGGTGGAACCCTGGTGTACGCAACCTCCGCGTGGGCTACCAGCGTGAGCGACCGTCGACAGTCGGGGACGACCGGGTACACATGGCAACTTAGGGGAACGGTGTGCATCCTAGGTATGGTCATCCGGCGTGGACCGCTGTCATATTTGTCCCTAGTGGATGTGAGCTCATTTGTGGTGCAAAGTGAGATTAGCCGAGGGCCCTGAGTGAGGTTTACGAGTATGATGAGCATCGGCGCAGATCGCCTTTGCGGAGTGTTGAGTGCATCGGCGCGGATCGCCTTTGCATAGTGGTATATGCATTGACGTGGATTGCCTTTGCAGGGAAGGGACACGTGCGTACATGCATTATTTATGCTTACTGAGCCTCGATGGCTCATTGTTTTTATGTTATGTGTTGTAGGTACATACGATCACGGTACGTGATCGCCTAGCCGGCAAGGCCGATCTTTTGAAGCTTCCGAGTGCTTTTGGGGGTGGATGTGTGTGTATGGATGACGACCTGTGAGGCCGGGTGCGTAGGAGCTTTTGCTGTGCCATCGCAACGGTCCCGAGTATATACAAGTTAGGATTAGTGTGTAATTAGAACTCTAAGAATTTCTGTTAACGCGGAAGCATTCTTTTGGCATGTATTGGACAAAGTTCCGTCATGTAAATGAAAAATGAAAAATTTCATACGCATTTCCGCAGTTCCTTCATTTAAATACGCCATTAGGCACTTAGGATGACGTTAGAAATGGTGGCGATGGCTAGGATCGCTACAGTTGGTATCAGAGCACAACCTCTCGCAGTACGGTGCTGGTTCGGGGACGAACCAGGCGGAAGCTGGTGGGCATGTGACGCCCGGGGCCGATGAGGGCGGGGAGTGATCACCGGTGCCAGAGAGGTGCATGGACAAGGAGCGGCTCCTGGCAGGCTTCTAGGCGAAGGGGTACGTTAACGAACCGATCCGACACCCGAATGATAGGGGATCCTGAGACTGACAATGTATGGGTGTGTCAGACAAAGAATCGTATAAGGGAATTGATAGTACTACTCATATCACCAAGGTCGACCTACCTTTTCGGGAGTCCATCTATAGAAACTCCGAAGTTAAGCGTGCTCGACTTGGGGCAATCTAGGGATGGGTGACCCCTTGGAAAGTTTTTCAGGGTACGTGTGAGCGAGTGCACGAAGCACGCTAAAAGGTTAAATGGTGGTACAGTGGGGTCAGACTATCAGTCGGAGTGTGGTGGGCCCAACCCCACTTGTCCCGGTAGGGACCGATGCTATAGTGACACCCGGTATGGGACGGGTCGTTACAGGTGGTATACCGGGTGTCACTATAGCATCGGTCCCTACCGAAACCGGTAGGGTTGGGTCCACCACACTCCGACTGATAGTCTGGCCCCACTGTACCACCGTTTAACCTTTTAGCGTGCTTCGTGCACTCGCTCACACGCACCCTGAGAAACTTCCCAGGGGGTCACCCATCCCTAGATTGCCCCAAGTCAAGCACGCTTAACTTCAGAGTTTCTATAGATGGACTCCCGAAAAGGTAGGTCGACCTTGGTGATATGAGTAGTACTATCAATTCCCTTATACGATTCTTAGCCTAACACGCCCACACATTGTCAGTCTCAGGATCCCCTCTCATTCGGGTGTCGGATCGGTTCGTTCACGTACCCCTTCGCCTAGAAGCCTGCCAGGAGCCGCTCTTTATCCGTGCACCTCTCTAGCACCAGCGATCACTCCCCGCCCTCATCGGCCCCGGGCGTCACATGCCCACCAGCTTCCGCCTGGTTCGTCCCCGAACCAGCACCGTACTGCGAGAGGTTGTGCTCTAATACCACCTGTAACAACCCGTCCCATACCGGGTGTCACTATAGCATCGGTCCCTACCGGGACCGGTGGGGTTGGGCCCACCACACTCCGACTGATAGTCTGGCCCCACTGTACCACCATTTAACCTTTTCGTGCACTCGCTCACACGCACCCTGAGAAACTTCGCAGGTGGTCACCCATCCCTAGATTGCCCCAAGTCAAGCACGCTTAACTTTGGAGTTTCTATTGATGGACTCCCGAAAAGGTAGGTCGACCTTGGTGATATGAGTAGTACTATCAATTCCCTTATATGATTCTTAGCCTGACACGCCAATACATTGTCAGTCTCAGGATCCCCTCTCATACGGGTGTCGGATCGGTTCGTTCACGTACCCCTTCGCCTAGAAGCCTGCCAGGAGCCGCTCCTTGTCCGTGCACCTCTCTAGCACCGGCGATCACTCCCCGCCCTCATCGGCCCCGGGCATCACACATATAGTTATGTGTTGTAGTTGGGACTTCCACTTACCCCTCGTCCGAGCTTAAATGACTTATTGCCTCGTGTCGTCCTCGCCTTTCGAACCTTAGATAGAATATTGAAATGTCAAGACCATATCTAAATTAGGTAACTGGGCTAAAGCAACTGATTCAGCTAGACTAGTTTGCTAAAACCCTAAGTCTCGGCTAATAACCCAATTTAGGTTATGAATATCATAATTTCGGTCGGACTTAGGATTGACTATTTCTAGAATCGCTCGATTATCTTTACTTAAAGTGGTGTCGCCCGATTGATTGCACTTGTCCTCATTAATCGCCGAAACTCCAATTGTTCGATCCCACCTAAGTCGCTATCTTCACATAAGCCCTAAGTTAAATTATTGAAATTCCTAACATCATGAGTTTGGCGAAGTCATTTAATTTATAGGTTTCGCCCGATTCGATTCTCGTCCAATCTAATTCCTCATTTGCATGGGTTTCGCCGAGGAGTTTCGATCGAAACTAGTTGGTATCAAACCCTAATTTTCGATTTATAGTTAGCACGGATTGGTTTCGCCCGATTGCGCGTGTAGAGGGTTGTGTTTCGCCGCGTGCTTCCATCACCGTGACGTAAGCCCGAGTTTCGATCGACCCCATGTGTGTTGAGGGAGTTTTGCCGCGTTTCTACGTTGGCAGGACATCATCTAGTTTCGCCCGAAACCATGCATAGTGAAGAGGCCAATTTCGATTGATTGCATGTGGTTTGGGTGGAGTTTCGCCACGTCATTTCGTCATCCTGATGTCACCTCAGTTTCGCTCGAAACTAGGCATGGGAAGAGATCACTTTTGGCCGAAACCATGTGGGTTTCGCCGTGCTATGACGTCATCATGGCGTCTTTATGGGTTTCGATCGATGCTATACATTGTCGAAGGTCACTTTCGATCAATTGGAGGTGAAATAAAATGAGATACCGATCGATTTGGCTTGTTATGATGAGTTTCGCCCAATTCCAAATGTGTTCATGTGAGTTTCGCCGAGATCCCTTTCGATTGATTCAAGCATGTTAAAATGAGTTTCGGTCGAAACTCATGAGTTACCTAATGTGCTATCTTACAATTTGATTTGGTCGAAACTACATTGTTGCTTCTAATTGTCGCCCGAAACCCTTGCATGGCTGTTCTACTTTCGATCGAAAGTCAGGTTACACATTTTAAATTATAAATTCCTACCTAATTCTTCCAATCACCCGAAACTGAAATTTAATGGTCCTCTTTCGATCGAAACTTAGTTAGGTGCTCCTACTTTCGATCGAAACATAATTGTCAATGTAATCGAAACCAACTTCATATCATTAGCCTAGTCGAAACTCCTAAATCCCATCGTTTCTCTATCTAAATCGTGTAATTCCTAACTCCAAAGCACGAGTTATAAGCTCTCAATCACATATTAAACTATCAAATCCAGATTTGCCCAAGCAATCACCTTAATACGAATCTATACTCACACTTAGGGTTTCTCGTGTTCTACTTGGGTTTAGTTGTTGTAATGAGATTAATACATCTAGGAATATCAAAATTACGAAACTTCAGGGATTGAGGAAAATGGTTTACTTACCACTTTGAAATCCTAAGCTAGTTGAGAAATTCTTGGTTCGAACTATCTTTCGGCCCTTTGCTTCTTCTTCTTCCCTTTTAATTTCGTTGGTTTTAGGTGGTGTTATATAGTGTGAATTCTTTAGAGGAGATATTTTTCTTTTAAGTAATGTTAATAGAGCATCTTATTTTAAGGAAACATGTCTCCAAGTTGCTTTCTTATGGGCTTGGGCCAATTATTTATTTTCTAGTTCCACCTTCATTCTTAAGACATGACTCAAGTTTATTAATTCATGTCTCCATGACTTCCTAGCCCAATTTTTATTCAATTGGTAAATCTTTTCCTTCACTATTTTCGAAATTCTCTTGCCTAGATTTGGGGTGGTCGTAAAGACGTAGTCGTTGGCACGTAATTGCACGTAATTTACGTGAAAATCATGAGCACAACCTTCATAGAATTACATAAGTATATAGCATGCATGCGATCACCCGAAAATCATTCGAACCCTAAACGTAATTTATTGGCCGACCTAGTTCGCGGGGACTCGGGTCCTACATCGCCCGATTTGGTGACATGCTAAGCAAGGTTTCCCTTGATTCCTTTCAAATCGGCCGATTGTGTCACCTACGAAGAAGGGTTCGCCCGATTTGAGGTGTAAACCATCCAAGAATCGCCGCGCTTATTTGCTCCTCCAAATCGCCCGATTTGGTGCATTTGGAAGTTCCACTTTTTGATCGATTATAATGCATCAAAGTACACTTTTGCCTAGCCCCTTGTTTACTCATCAAATCGCCCGATTTAGGTTCAAAATAAAAATCGCCGAATTGTCATTTAACCCTCCATTTGCTCGATCATTGAGTCTTCAAATCAGCCGATTCCCCATGTATTATATTTGTATTCGCCGAGCCTTCCATTTATTTGACATTTCGCCCAATTTGATCATACACTAGGCCAAGTTTCGGTCGAAAGCCTAGTTTTGTGGCTTAAATCAGTCGAATGTTCACATAGCTTGGTACTTTTAAACGAGACCCTCATCAAGCTGCTTACTTCTTCATAATCTGATTTTCTATCTTGCTAAATTTTCCACCTATAACTCACACATAATTCTGAGCAACCATGTTAGTTCCTGTACTAAAATGACTAAAACCCTAACACTCGAGGACTATCACTAAAGCGTAACCCTTTTTGAAAAATATTTTAAACCCTGGCCGTTTAAACCTTAAATCCTTCTTCTATTCTTAAATTATATGAAACACTAAATATAATGGTTTAGAACAAATTTTCAAATCATAGTTGAAGTTATACCTCCTTAATTTGATATCGTCTTTGGCCTATGCTTCTTTCTTTCAGCTATTGCTTGAACTACTTCCTCCCTTCCTTAAGGTTTTTACTTTGAGGAGTTTATACCATCGAAAAGCTTAACCCTTAGATAAACTTCAAGTTACTAAAAGTAGGGTTGATGGGACAAGGTGGTGGATTACGTCACTTTTCCTTATGATTAAGGAATGTTGATAATTATCTTTATAGTTAAATGGTTGGGCCTATTTTAAAATGAGCACATTAATGTTGGCCCAAGTCTAACTATTCCAATCCTATCATTTGTTAGCCCATTCTCCCTAGTTACATTTTGGGCTTTATAATTATCATAACTTTTCTAAGACCTAATCGAATTCCAATTCAATTTAAAAATCAGTTTTACATCATCCTATACCCTCCTCAACTTTAACATTTCTACGTAAATTAACACATAAGGTTAGGTCGCACATAGTAAGAAATTTCATGATCATATGAATAAATATAATGTTGTAATGCATGTACTATGCAGTCATGTAAGTCATATAATAGACATGCATATTTATTGGCCGGCTTGCTTACGGGACTCGGGTATTACACAACATGTTCGCCTTCTTACCCTTGACGCCTACTTCGGTTCTTTGCATCATTTGTGCAGTTCACATCCCCTTAGCCGTTGGAAGGCTGTCTATTTGTCTGTAGATATCGTTGGGGATGCCCTGTATCAGAGTGTTCGTAGCTATTAGATCAGCCTTTGCTCTTAGTCTCTCATCCTCATCGTACTCACTAGGAGGCTTCAGTTGTCTATTGTGTTCGACGGGAGGATTATTGGCATTGTCACCTTCTTGAGTAACCAAAAACTGTGCGGGTCCCTCTTCGAGTGATATTAGTAAGTTTTCGGCCTGATCTTTGAGCTCAATGAAGTTCAAGAACCTACTTCTCCAGACTGTGTATTCGCCTCTTTTAAGGACTGGAGGACGATTGTCATTTCCAAGCGCATAATCATCCATTTTTGTTTTGTTGAAGAGTTGATTAAGGACTGTGATGGTTTGAAATGATGTAATGTGCTTCACAAGTAACAAATTAGTTAGTAGCGTTTGATTCGAAAGCAGTTCGAGAATTATTTTTTATTCAATCTTTGAAGCATCAAAAATAATTTCGTCGAAATAAAATGTAATTGTTACTGTTCTCGTGCGAGAAAGTCTGTCAGCGAAAAATTTTCGAGCGAAATAAATTGTTCAAAATATTTCGGTCGAGAAAAATTTCCGGAACGTGAATTTATTTCGATCGCAAAGAAACAGTACGTTTAGTAAGTTTCTCGCTAGTCAAGATAAAACCGTTGACTGGAAAAGTTTTTCGACCGCAAATGATTTTCGCTAGGTCAAACTCAAATGTCTGACCGAAAATGTTTTTCAAGAGATAATTTTTCACACAAAGACAAAATAAGTCTCGTCGAAAAAGATTTTCGTTGAGTGAAGTTCGAGAAATTTTTTCTAACTAAAATCTCTCTTAGTAATGACGACTTCAGCGCTGACTTAGTATTCTGATTGAGAAAAATTCTCGCGCAGAGAAATTAATCTGATCGAAGACTTAGCGAGAAAAATTGGAATTGCGCAAATAATCACAGAATACGAATTAACACTGATTCAAGCAAAAACAACGGAATTAGGCAATGAAATTGCAGGTATTTGCTGGAAATCAACTTCTGATTATGCACGAACAAGAAAATAAACACGTCATGAAGCAGAATATATCAAAATTTGTCAAAATCAGAACGTGTTCTAAATGTTCTTCGCGCGAACAGTGACTCTCCAGATTAATCAATTCTACTAAATCTATGTTCTAATCGCTACCAATCTAATCGCAAATGATTTCTAGCACTGAAGCGAGCACATAAACATCAAATTCAAATCAAATAATCACTTAAGGCTACCAGATCGAATTCGTTTTCGCGCCAAAGCTGTTCTTCGCACGGAACAGTTTCAGAAATAAAATTTGATCCGAATTCTAACAATTTTGATTCAAAACAGAACAAATCTGCTCTGATACCAATTGTTAGGCCTCTGGTTATCAACTCTAAGGTCCTAGACTTCAATCCTACGGCAATCGATTAGAATTGTATGAAATCTAAGTTCGATCGAAAAACCTTCGTGAAGAACTCGAGAGAGAATCCGGTTAGTGAGAGAATGATTTTTGTGTTTTGCTCTCTAGAATTTGATTGTGAAGCCTTTCGGATCAATTCAACTAATTTCTGTATTAAGCTCAATCTTTACAATGCTATTTATACCAAACAAACTTGGTATAAATATCAAACTAGTCCTAAATTATGCAGCTAATAAAATCAAAGCACAATTACATCTAATATTATACAAGAGAGAATAAAAACTATATTAAAAATAATAAACTAAAATAAAATAAAAGAGAAAATAAAGGTACATTAAAAAATTGCAGATAAAGCTATATCTTTTTCTATTCGATAAATATTAGACTATTTTATCCCGAAGCAACTTGACGCAAGGAGGCTATTTGATCCCAAATGCGAAAATAAACTTTTGACAAAAGCAATTGTATAAAATACGGTAGCTAGTTTCTATAGCTATGATATTTTTACATAAAAAATTGCAATTTTTGCACATAAATAATTACTTGTCTTTCCATATTCAACCCAACGCCGTTATTTAAGGATATCAATTACTAGTAGCATGCTTTTGATTTTAATAATGGGTAAATAGCATAAAATCTCATCGTGGTTTAGTTGAAATGCATGTTACTACCTTGCACTTTATAAATTATGCCAAACTTACTTGTGGATTTAAAAACTCAGCATGATTCACCCCGGGCAACATTTCTACCCACAATTGCCGCAAACGTGCTTCTATTGTGACTGGGTAGGGGCTAATGACTTTATATAAAACGAAATGACCAAAGTATCCCTATAAACCAATCGTTTAAAAACCCAAAATCAGACGAATTTTTCCAAAGGAACATCAGACGAATTTTGATCTCAAAATCACCCGCGATTACATCGTTGTAAAGTTGGATTTCTTCAGAGCTATCGGCACGAATTGTGAGTTTGATATTTTTTTTGGTAGAATGAGTATTTCATTTACAACAGTCGAATATTACTTCATACAACATAAGCCCACATCACATAAGCACTACATAACAGGGAAAAACAAACTAAATGGCATAACACTGATCTAGCCATATTCTTCATTCGACTGAAGTTTTGTATCTGCAACTTCATTTCCTTCCGGATAGTAGTGGAGAGCTGGTTCGCATCCTTGGTCTCCAATTCATCCACACGCCTATTTCGTTCACACCAGATGTGGTAAATGGAATATGCATAGCACTTTGAACATTCATCCTCTTTCCCATGCATACCATCCAGCTACATAGCTCCTCAAAATTCCGCAGCTGAACTGAAATCTTCAACCATGAATTAATTCGCATGAGTAATTCCTACCTGTAGGAATAAGCCTGAAATAAATGCTCCAACGTTTCCTCTGTCCCCCCACACAGCCTACAGTTGTTGTTGTCAATGTGCAAGCCCCATCCATGCAATCTGTCTACTCTTTCTGTAAAATCAGCCATAGCAAGAAAGATTGCTTGGGAATATTAAGTATGTTCCAAATAGCTCGGCAGAAAGAAAAGTCTGATTGAACACCTTTGAGCCAGTTATATCCAGACTGAGCAGAGTAAATACCATCCTTTGCAGGAATCCAGTTCCTACCCATATAGCCCATTCTAAATTTCTCTTTCAGCCGATGAATCTTCCTCCAATGCCAGCTTGAATCCACTGCAGGTATAAAGTTCCAGAAACTTGTACCTTTTAGGTAGATCACATTGATCCATTTTATCCATAAGGAATCTGCTTCCACGATGATATCGCATAGTTGTTTACCCGCAAGGGAAAGGTTCCATGTCACGCAATCTCGCAGGTTGAGCCCTCCTTTACTCTTAAACAGCAGACTCTGTCCCAGCTTATAAGAGGGACACATCTGCCATGAGCCTTTTTGCCCCACAGGAATTCTACACAGATCCTACCCACTTCTTTTGAGACAGCCTTAGGTAGCATGAATATAGACAGCCAGTAATTATGGGTAGCCAAGAGCACTGAGTTAATGAGACACAATCTGCCAGCGTAGGGACGATTTCTGGTTGCCCAGCATTGTATCCTTGCTGTGATCTTCTCAACTAGAGCCTGGCATGAGCTTCTACTCCATTTAGTTGGGGACATAGGAACTCCCAGGTACTTCATAGGATACTTCCCCAATGGATACCCTGTTATCTGCATGATCTGCTCAGTAATTCTGCTAGATGTGCCAGCAATGTACAAACTTGATTTCTGCTGGTTGGCAGCCAAACCTGAGAATAGTTGGAAGTGATCAAGGGATTCCTTGATCACAGAAACAGCCCCCGTGGTCCCTTTGCAGAAGATCATCAAATCATCCGAAAAGCAGAGGTTCACCAGTTTAATGTGTTTGCATAGTGGGTGAAATCTAAACCGAGGATCAGTAGAAGCTAGCAGTAATTTCCTACTCAGATATCCATTACAATCACAGAGAATAGGGGAAACTGGATCACCTTGCCTCAGGCATCTTGCTCCTTGAATAGCCCTAGTTTGTGACCCATTGACAGAGACAATATAGGATACAGAGGAGATACATTCCACAATCCAATTAATAAATTTCATGGGAATTTGAGGAATCATAGCCAGTTCTTCAAGAAGACCCAATCCACCATGTCATAGGCTTTTCTAATGTCCACTTTTAATAGAGCCCTTGCTGAATCATTTTGCCTGTTGTATAATCTGATCATGTCTTGGCATAGCAAGATATTATGCACAATTGATCTCCCTTCCACAAAAGCATTTTGTTTAGCATTAATAAGCTGGGCAGGGGGGGCTTAATTCTGGCACAGAGCAGCATAGCTATGCATTTGTAAACTGTATTACAACATGCTATTGGTCTGAAATCTAGGGCAGTGTTAGGATTAGCCACCTTAGGTATTAGACACAGAACTGTGCTATTGGCTCTGGGCAGCATCTTTGCTGTTTCAGAAAACTCCATTATGGCAGAGGTGACTTGATCCCCCACAATGCTCCAGCTTTTTTGAAGAAGCCACTACCAAAGCCATCAGGCCCAGAAGCCACTTCCTCATAAATGGTTTTCAATACATCCCAAATCTCAGTCTTCTCAAATGGTTGGATGAGACTTAATTGATCTTCCAGAGATAGAGTATAGCCCTCAGCAGCAACATTATCGTCCAGCTCTTGTCTGTTATTGATCACCTTGCCCAGCACCTCTTGAAAGTACTCAAAGAAATGTTCGTGGATCCCCCCTTGATCAGTGATTGTTGTCCCATTTGAGGTAGTTATGGATAAGATCCTATTTGAAAAGGCTATCTGCTTAATCCTGGCATGAAAGTAAGCATAGTTCTGATCTCCCTTATCCATCCACCTGATTTTAGCCTTTTGCCTCAGGAATTTGTCATTTGCCTCATACAAAAAACCAAATTCTATTCTGAGACCTTTCTCGTTATCCAGGAGCTCGGGATTTAAAGGTCAGAGTAAAGGCTGTTTGGATATCCTTCAATCTAGTTCTGACCATAACAGTTTTGGTAACAATGTCAGCAAACTGATTCCTGTTCAGAGCTTTTAGAGGATCTTGTAGTTGGACAGATTCACATATAACCTTCTCATGGCCGTGCCATGCTGAGAATTCAAGTGTTCTTTGACTATGCGAAGAAAGGAAGGGTTCATACTCCACATGTTAAAGTACTTAAAGGCCCTTCTTTGAGTCTGTGCATTCACAATATTCCTGAGGACAATGGGGTATGCCCTGACACACCCTCAGGGAGAAAAACTGTGGTGTTCAGCAAATTTTGTCAGCCACTCTTGGTTGGCAAAAGCCCAATCAATTTTACACCAAATTCTTCTGTCCTTATCTTGTTTGTTAGTCCATGTGAACTGGCATCCATATCTCTTGATTTCTTCCAATTGACAGGACTGAAGGCATTTGTTGAAGTCCCTAAACTCGGCAGCAGGAATAGGTGAACCTCTCAACCGATCAGCAAAGCCTTTGATGTTGTTAAAGTCCCCCCAGACCATCCAAGGGTCATTTAGAGCCCCTCCTATCTGCTCCATAATTTCCCACAATTTACCTCTAGCCCCTGGATCATTATGGCACAGACACAAGTAAGGTGAGTGACCAGATAACTGTTCTTCCACACTTTGAAGTGCATGTGCTGTTCGGATTTCGAAATGAGTTCCAATTCTGCCCCTCCTTTCCATACCACTATAATTCTCCCATTAGGACGTGTGCTTAGGTTGTGGCAAGCTTCCCAACCATCAAATACTTTGCCAATTGTGTCCCTCGCATTCTCCTTTTTAAGTTTTGTTCCCAAAAGGCATAGTATGTCTATTCTATATTTACAACAGAAGAGATCCACCTCTCTCTGTTTGGCAGGGCCATCGAGGCCCCTAATACTCCAAGAGGCACAACTATTCATGACCTGTGTCATGGACCCTCTACTTGGAAGGGCTGATTGGATATTCAACCTGTTTTCTTCTTTCCTCTTGGTGAACCAAGTCTGCCCAGGATTTTTTGCTGCGAGTCTCTGTGGTCCCTAGAAACCCCCAGTTTCTAAGTTTCCGTTGATAGGCTCTGGAGATTTACTCGCTGTCCCATTACCCATATCAGGAGCCTTGGAGCCCTGTTCCATTATTGGCAGATCAGGAACCACATGTGCTGGTTTGTTCCTCTGGACAGGCTGCCAAACTCTGTTTTCCTCCTTTCTACATACAGCTTCTTTATCGCCAAACTTCTTACATTTGGTGCAGTGCACAGGTTTCCATTCGTAGGATACTTTCTGCTCTAGGAGTTGTCCTTTCTCACTCAGGAATTGGATGGTATCCTTTAGTGGCTTATTGAGATCTACTTCCACAAGAACTCTAGCATAATGGATCCGCTCTTTTCTTCCAGTCACATCATCAGTCATTATTTGTGTACCAATCAGGCTAGCTAACCTACTTAATGTTTTAATTCCCCAATATTTTAGCTCAAGCTGAGGCAATTGCACCCATATAGGGACACTGTCAACCCCTATCTTGTTCAGCTGCGTGCTCTCAGTCCAAGGGGCCAAAACTATTGGTTTCTTATCAAAATGATTTATTTCAATTTGTAAGATTCTGTCCCTAGACACCACACTATCTAACCGAGCCAGGAAAAGACCTTACTGCACCTACCAGAAATTCACCAGGCCAAGCTTCTCCCATTTCCTTTTCAGGAAACCAGCCATTACACTATAGGGAGGATTGGCTCCAAGCACATAGCACATTAGAGCTGATTTCCAGTGATCTACCTCCTCTTGAATCTCATCAAGCCCAACTGTGCCAATTATCTGCCCTGAATAAGTTATTGGAGCAATGAAATCTAGTCGATTGCCCTGATTTTTCAATAGGTTTGCATTGAACTTGAGCCACGGGCTACAAGTGGTTGGCGCAGGTGATCAGCCAGAGGATCCAGATAGCTTCAGCCACTCCTTCTCCAATTCGCCGTCAACGCTCAGATTGGGCGAAGATTGATGTATCTTTTTTTTTATTATGCCGCAACAATCAAATCCAAATCAACCAAATAGACCAAAAAGATTATCCCAAAAATCAACCCTCAACAATAACTAATAATTCGTCAATAAAATCAAGAGTAACATCATCGGCCAAAAATTATCAATCTCGTAACATAACAAACATATATAACGCAAAAGTTTAACCTACATCAGAGTGCATAAAATGCTCCGCCCACAATTCCCGTACTTCGTTAATCTCTTCAATGCAGTAAAAGGGGGAGCGCTCTAGCATCTATAAAATATTAAACGAGAGGATAATATTAAAACATATATTAAACTTGAAACTTAAAGAAGCTGATGGTTTTAAAGTTCCATACCATTGGCAAGTTGATTGTAACGCCGCTGATACGTTCGCAAATAATATTGCACATGTATCTCATGACGTAATAGCCACAGAACTCACTCCCGCTCGGTGTCGTGGGCACTAATTTAGAAAGATTTTCAAGTAATTCAATATCGAATGGTAATAATTTAACCCAAATAACTTTGAAAATTCATATGTCAAATGAAACCTTGCATCTGTTCCAAATAACCTTTGATTTCTTACTCCGATTTTCAACCGCACCAAAGAGCGACGTCGTAAAAATTGCCCTGAAACTCGAAAGTAGGTAAAATAAACTAATTTTATAATATAAAGTTACTAATATATGAACTTTATTGTATGGAAGAAAACTTACGCATCTATTCGAGGACGAATCTTTATCTTCCTTACGCTGATGTTCGGTGCGAGTGAAGGAAACACAAATACCGTGTTCGAGGAAGTCGATGACCAATATAATCCAACGGTCACTAAATAAACGAAACGAAATGATTATTTATAACATAAGCTATGAATTAAGGAAAAGATATATCTTATTTTCTTACCCGTCACAAAAAGGCGCAAACAAGTAAGTGTCGGCTCTTTCTTCTCTTTGACAGCATATTTGTTCTTCCAATTTTTGCGAAGCTCACCGTCTTTCTTGAGGACCTTCTTCGTTATAGCAGGATTGCCGAGCAACTTCCAGGTACGCTGATATATTTTGGATATAATTATGTTAATAATATGCAACAGATAACGAACACAAGTGCAATTATCACTTAGTTACCTGAATGTCTGCCCAAAGTACCTCCTTAAGCCTAACGACGACCTGGCGCCAATTGGTCACGTAGTCGGTAACTTGTCATCTTGTCACATGGCCAATGTAGTTGCTAAATTTCACTTCGGTGTCATTGTCAGGGCCGATGCATGTACTGGCATCGTTGATTTGCAAGATGCACTCATCCGACTCAGCATTCAACTTCTTACGTAGATCCTTCATGTTGTAAGGGCCTCTCTTGCGCCTATTCGTCCCGCTTGATTCGGTATCAGGCGAAGAAGATGTGGAGGGGATCCGAAGACATTGTACCTGAAAAAAATAACAAAACAATATCTAATTAGCAACAAAAGACATGAAAACTGTAGAAAAATGGGAAACGAGTATCAAAATTTTTTAAATTAAAATATAAGACTTACAATTCGATAGGGTCCTTATCGCTCCAACCTAACCCATCTTAAACATTCACTATAACTTGTAAATGTGTGTTTGAGCTTCTATGTTGACTAAAATCGGCAGCATTTCCACACACTTCTCCAAGTAGACGAAAAATATGAAAGAATATACATCCAATCCATATGTCTACCCGGAGAACATTTATGGGAAATGTAAACAAAATTTTTCATCAACATCGAAGCTCAAACACAAATTTACTCCTAAAGCGACAATGAACATTTAAGAACGTATGGAATCTACTGGGCGGCTCAAAGATGGCGTGGGGAACACCTTGCCTCGATTGGACCTCGCCATGCTCTTGCTTCGTTGGTCTACCACCTTTGGTTCGAACGTAATAGAAGATGGCGCGAGGGTGTTCGCCGACCACCAGAGCGCATTGTATCTGAAATTGAGACGCTCTTAAGCCTACGAATCTCCACTCTTCCTCGCAAATACAACTTACAATGTTGCGCTATGAGTCGTATCTGGCAGATAGCTTGGAGTAACTAGGGAGTTTTCTTGTCCCTTCTCTCGTCCCTCTTATCTCACTTACCTCCTATATCTTCCCTGGTCTCTTTCCACCCTCCCCTCCTTGGTTTCCCGTCTCTTGGGTGTTTTGCAGGTTTGTTGGTTTGGTGTCTTTGGGCGGGCTCCAATGGATGGTTTACTCCGCTCGTGTTGAACAAAACAACTAAGTCGAACAAATTGAGCACAAAAGAAGAAAAAACAAAACATTTTGCCACTTTTTTCGCATTTATCAAGCTCCTAATCAACTTTCGAAAATTATAGCATTAAATCGAAAGCTTAGTAGAAGGAAATGGGTTGCGAAGTGTTTTACCGTGTTCTCGTAGCTCGAAAGTGTTTTACCGTGTTCTCGCATCTGAAACGGTTTTGGGGAAGAAGAAGTGGGTTTTAATAACCTATGGGCGACGGTGGTTACCCCGTAACATCGCCTATACAAACCGCGACATGGGCGACGGTTACTCTGTCAGAAACCGTCACCCAAAGTATAAAAGAAGCTAATTTTCTAAAAAAAGAAAATAGTGGGTGAAGGTTTTTGGTTTCGACCAGAAACAGTAGCCCATATTAAAAAAATATTTTCAAAAAAAAATTAAGGAGTTGGGCGACCGTTTTTTGTACGTCGCCCACAGTATGTCAATAACATAGGCGACGGTTTTTGTCAACAAACCGTCGCCTACAAGTACCAAACCTTAAAAAAATTACCATAATGCCACCGCATTTAAATCGTCGCCCATAGGGCCGTGTCCTACTATTGGCGTAATTAGTGGTATGCTATATATGGTATACCAATTAGTGATTTATTGTATAGTAAATATGGTAAATATCCTTTGATTTATAGTAAGCTGTAATTAGGGAATTGATTGGTAGGTTTGTGTTGTATATAACCATAGTAACTCATTAATACAGAAACAACTTTCGTTCAAAGATATTGTCTGTTCCGTTCCTTGTTTTACATGGTATCAGAGCCATGGCGGATGAAAACAATAGAGGAGTCGTTGGTGATAATCTCGTGCAGCGCAAAACCATCTCGCAGTACGACATTACTGCAAACGACAATCCCGGATTTGTGATCACCCAAGTTCAATTCAGGGGTGAAACCTATGACAAGTGGTCTCGTTCGTTACGAACCTCTCTACGTGCCAGAAAAAAATATGGATTTGTAGATGGGACAATTCTCCGTCCTAGTGTGATTCACCGGATCTCGAAGACTGGTGGACGAACAACTCTCTTCTTGTGGCGTGGATCATGAACACCATCGAGCCGTCCCTTCGCTCGATGATCGCGCACATGGAAGTAGCTGCTGATCTTAAGCTAGACATCGAAGATCAATATTCTGTGGAGAATGGGCCTCGCATCCAGCAGTTGAAGGGAGAATTGATTCGTTGTACGCAGAAAGGGTTGAGTGTGATTGCATATTTTGGTAACCTGAAAAATTATGGGAAGACTTGGCTAATTTTGATCGCTTCCCGATGTGCTCGTGTGGATTGTGTACTTGTAATCTTGGTGTGGCTATAGAAAGAAAAAGGAGGAGGAGAAAATTCTCCAATTTCATCTTGGACTGGATGATATACTGCATGCTACTGTTCGTTCTAATGTGTTGGCACAAGACCCGCTCCCGTCTTTGCACAAAATCTTTTCTATCATGCTTCAGAAAGAACGTATGCAGTCGGTTGCTCGTGGAAAGGAAGCAGTGACAGATGTCATGAGCTTCGCTGTGAACGTGACTTCCAAATCCGACGGTGGTGCGTCCGGCGTTACAGGTTCGGGTGGTGTACGGGACCGTCGGAATCAAGACGCGAAAAAGGGGGGACATTGAACTTACTGTAACCGAGGAGGGCATGACTTTGATGGATGTTTTGCTCGTCTCGGATACCCTGAATGGTGGGGAATCGTCCTCGTGGTTCGGCGGGAAGAGGCGGAACTGTGCGTGGGCGAGGCAATGCTGCCCGCGCGCATGCTGTGGTGGCTGGTCGGGACGGATCGGGGGAATTCGGTGTCGCTGTGACAGGTTTAAGCGCAGATCTGTGGGAGACTCTTGTTGAGATGTTGAACTCCGCCAAAACAGCCCCGAATGAGGCCTTGACTGGTAAGCGGTTTTCTTGGATGTATGATTGCGGTGCGACGGGGCACATGACGGGCTCGCTTAATTTTTTGACGAAAGTACGGAATATCGATGCTTGTCTTGTGCGGCTTCCAAATGGCCAGCATGTAAATGCTACTAAATTTGGGGTTGCGATTCCTAGCAGCAAATGGAAAATGTTCTTTTCGATCCAGGCTTACAATGTCATCTGATTAGCCTGTCTCAGTTGCTCAAGGACTCATCTTGCACTGCTTACTTTACTCACAATAATTGTGTTGCACAGGACCTAAATTATAGGATGCTGATTGGCGCGGGTGAACAGAAAGAGGGGCTTTTCTTTTTCGGGATGTTGCAACGATCGCGACAGTGAATAATGTTGGTTCTGAGTCTTTTGATTTGTGGCATCGCCGTATGGGACATCCCTCTTCTCAAGTAGTTAAATTACTTCCTCATGTTGCATCTAATAAAACTTGTGATTCGTTGAATAAAACTTGTGATATATTTTTTCGGGCCAAGCAGTCAAGAGATAGTTTTCCTATCAGTGAAACTAAAACTCTTTCAGTGTTTCAGTTGATTCATTGTGATTTATGGGGGCCATATCGCACCCCAACGTTTTCTAGCGCTCGGTATTTTCTAACAATTGTGGATGATTTTTCTCGAGCCACTTGGGTTTTCTTATTGGTTGATAAGAAAGAGGTATCTATTACTCTACAAAATTTCTTTGCCTTTATTAAGCGACAGTTTGGGAAACTAGTGAAGGTGGTTCGTAGTGACAATGGCACTGAGTTCACCTGTATGCGTCCTTATTTTCATGAACAAGGCATTATGCATGAGACATCGTGTGTAGATACTCCGCAACAAAATGGACGAGTTGAGCGCAAGCATAGGCATCTTCTTCACGTTGCTCGTGCTCTGCTTTTCCAAGCTAATCTGCCTATTTAATCAACCGTACTCCCACTCGTATCTTGCACGATAAAAACACCGTGTGAAATTCTGTATGGTAAACAACCGTCTTTTGTTCATCTTCGTGTATTCGGCTGCTTGTGCTATGTGCATAATCAAGATCGTCATGGCGATGAATTTGAGAGTCGTAGTAGAAAATCTATGTTTGTTGGGTATCCTTTCGGACAAAAAGGTTGGCGTATGTATGATCTCGAGAGGAAGAAATTTTTTGTGTCTCGTGACGTGGTATTTTTTGAGCATGAAATTCCTTTTCTTGCACCGACAACTGCTCTACGACTCCTACTTTACATGATCCATCGCAAGTAGTGTTGGATGATGATAATGATATGTTTGGTGATGGTTGTGTTGCCGTTTCGGATTCAGTTGTATCTCCTGCCGATGATGCCATTCTTTTGCCCTCGGAGGACCGGGGGGTGATCCTTCTAATGATATGGTTGTCGAGACTCTTGGTCGTGGTTGTCGGACCAAAGTTCCTCCGACACGTCTTCAAGGGTTTCAAGGGTATGTTATCAACACTGTTTGAGTTACTAGCCCCTCTCCCAGTTCACCTGTCCCTAGAGCTGTCAAAATAGCCCGCGGCTCACGGCCGGCTCGCCTCGCCTGCCTATGGGGCGGGCTGGGCTGGGCTGGGATTTTTAAGGCCCGCCAGAAGGCGGGCCTAAACAAGCTAGCCCGCGCGGGCCGCGGGCTAGGCGGGCCGACCCGCCATATTTATTTATTAATTTATTTTATAAATTAAATATATATTAATTTAAATAGAGGAATAAATTAATGATTTTATATACAATTAATGATACATTTATTAATTAATACATAATAAATGTATTATAATTAAATATTTAATGATGCATTTATTAATTAATACATAATTAATGTAGAGAAATCTACACATAACTCCTTAATCCCAAACTATTAATCAACTAACTCCCCCCTTCCCATTCATTTATCATCAAACTCCTCATTTCAAACTTTTATATCACATAGCTACCTAAGAGATGATTTTAGCCTTATAAAAACAACAATATTACCAAAAACCTGTCAACACCCACGGACCCCCTATCCAAATTTGTAGTACCAATGTATAGATGTTCGTGGTACCATACCATGGTACCACTCCTTGAGATAATGTAGTACCATACGTAGGTTATTTGTAGTACCTTTTCCGTACCATTTGCTTAACTATCTCAACTCCTACCCTAAAATTGTACCCACGGACCCCTACCCAAAACTTGTAGTACCAATATACGTATTCTTGTAGTACCAATGTGTAGATGTTCGTGGTACCATACCGTGGTACCATTCCGTGTGATAATGTAGTACCATACGTAGGTTATTTGTAGTACCTTACCAATATACGTATGGTTGTAGTACCAATGTACAGATATTCGTGGTACCATAACGTGATATAGTGTGGTATACATAGGTTACTTGTGGTATCTTTTTCGGTACCATGTGCTCAGCACAAGTAACCTACGTATGGTACCAAACTAGCTCATGGAATGGTACCACGAACATCGATACACTGGTACTACAAACATACGTATATTGGTACTTCAAGTTTTGGTAACGAATTTTTCGACGCCATCCGAATTTTTTTTGTCGTGACGGTTACCATAGATATTGGTACTACGAGTAACCTAATCTTGGTACCACACTAGCATATAAAACGGTACCACGAACATCTATATATTGGTACTACAAAAATCGTCCATGGGCTCACGGGATGGTACGGCGAACATCTATATATTGGTACTACAAACATATGTATATTGGTACTACAGTTTGGGTAAGGGTGGTCCGTGGGTGTTGACAGGTTTTTTGGTACCACGAACATTTGTATATTGGTACTACAAAAATCGTCCATGGGCTCACGGGATGGTACGGCGAACATATATATATTGGTACTACAAACATGCATATATTGGTACTAGAAGTTGGGGTGAGGGCGTGGAAATTAATAGAGGGGGCAAAATCGTCTATGAGGTACTACAACGTATATTGGTACTACAAAAATATAGGGGTAAAATCGTCCATGGGGAGTTATGTATGAGATTGTTTTGATTTGGGGAGTTTGTTAATAAATAATATGGAATGGGGAGTTATGTGTAAGAAAATAGGGAGAGAGAGATTTAATGGAAGTTACCCCATTAATGTATATTTAAATATCATAATTATATAAATTATTCTTAATTAATTAAAAAGTATAAATAAAAACAATTTTTAAAAAAAAAATTAATGGTGTGCTGGGCTTCAGTTTTGAAGGCCAGCCACATGGCGGGCCAGCTCGCCCCGCCCCGCCAAACAGCGGGCTTTGGTGGGCGGCGGGCCAGCCCGCCCTGGCACGGTCCATTGACAGCTCTACCTGTCCCGTTACCCTCCTCAGGTACTTCTTACCCTATAAGCAATTATGTGAAGTGTGATTCTTTTTCGTCCTCGTATCGGCATTTTTTGGCAGCGGTTACAACATGTGTTGAACCCCGAACCTATGCAGAGGCGGTAAAAGATCCACAGTGGCATCAAGCCATGCAGCAGGAAATTCAAGCGTTGGAAGCTAACGGTGGACTCTCGCTTCCTTACCAAGCGGCAAAAAGTCTACTGGTTGTAAGTGGGTTTTTAAGATTAAGTATTATTCTGACGGGTCCATTGAGCGCTACAAAGCTCGGCTGGTAATTTTGAGAAATAGGCAGGTTGAAGGTATTGATTATAAGGAAACTTTTGCTCCAGTTGCCAAGATGGTCACTGTTCGTACCTTCTTGGCAGTTGCCGCGGCTCGACGTTGGGAGCTTCATCAAATGGATGTTCACAATGCTTTTCTGCAGGTGACTTGGATCAAGAAGTTTACATGCAGTTGCCACCTGAATTTTCTACACAGTATCCGGGTAAAGTATGTCGTTTGCGGCGTTCATTGTATGGATTGAATCAAGCACCTCGGTATTGGTTTGCTAAATTGACTAGCGCTTTGCAACGATATGGTTTTCATCAGTCGCATGCAGATTATTCTCTTTTCACTTTTCATCGTGGAAATGTGCAGCTTCATGTTTTGGTTTATGTGGATGACCTAATTGTATCTGGGAACGACGGTCATGCAATACAGTTGTTCAGGGATTACTTGAGTCGCTGTTTTCACATGAAGGACTCGGGGGTTCTCAAGTACTTCCTTGGCATTGAAGTTGCTCGTAATCCTTCTGGTATATTTCTATGTCAGCGGAGTACGCTTTGGGCATCATTTCCGAAGCAGGATTATTACGTTCAAAGCCTGTTGTTTTTCCTACAGAACAGAATCATCGACTTGCTTTGGCCACTGATGAGCCTTAGTCTCATCTGGATCGTTATCGTCGTTTGGTTGGTCGTCTTATATATCTTATTGTTACGAGACCGGAATTATCTTACAGCATCCACACTCTTGCCCAGTATGCAGAAACCGTTACACTCTCATTGGAATGCCACCCTCAGAGTGGTACGGTTTTTGAAGAATCATCCTGGACAAGGTCTTTTCTTTGGTGCCGACTATGACTTACAACTTAGTGCGTGGTGTGACTCTGATTGGGTCAGTTGTCCATTGACTCGTCGATCTCTTTCTGGTTGGTTTATTTCTTTGGGTAATTCTCCTATTTCTTGGAAAACGAAGAAACAACCAACTGTTTCTCGCTCGTCCGCCGAGGCTGAATATCGATCTATGGCTTCTACTATTTGCGAGTTGAAATGGTTGAAGTCTTTGTTGTCATGTCTTGGTATTCCACATCCGCCTCCGATTCGTCTTCATTGTGACAGTCAATCGGCTTTACATATAGCTGCGAATCCAGTGTTTCATGAGCATACGAAACACATTGAGATTGATTGTCATTTCGTTCGAGATAAGATTCTCGAAGGACTTGTTTCTCCAACCTATATACCTACGTGGCTGCAACTAGCTGCATATTTACTAATGCGTTAAGGGGAGGTATTGGCGTAGTTAGTGGTATGCTATATATGTTATACCAATTAGTGATTTATTGTATAGTAAATATGGTAAATATCCTTTGATTTATAGTAAGCTGTAATTAGGGAATTGATTGGTAGGTTTGTGTTGTATATAACCATAGCAACTCATTAATACAGAAACAACTTTCGTTCAAAGATATTGTCTGTTCCCTTCCTTGTTTTACAGCCGCTTATCATTTTCTATCCCATATTCACAAGGTAAGAAAGGCTCGAATATTGAATAATTGTTGCTACTTTTTGTTTCATTGTGCTGCAACAAAAAACCGAGAGTTACTGTTGAAGAATCATCACCAAAACCGACTTGATCAGCGACTTAATCATTGCAAGAAATATATTCTAGATATATCATCATCTACGTAGCAGTTTTCAATAAATAAATATTTAGTCGCTCAGGTAGCTAAATCTAGAAAATAACAACCGACTTCAATGCTATATAAATATGCGATGTATCTATGAATGTAATGTGTGTGTCTATGTTGTCTTATACTGTCCACCAAGTCAGTGGCGGAGCTAGGATCTAATGCTAGTGCGGTTGTCAAGATAAAGAACTCAGAATATTAAAGAGAAGAAGATGACTGATATTCAATCGTATTTCTTTTCTATACATTATACATTGAAATATATACTTCCCTCTATTTACAAATATTGCTTTCTGCCCTCATCGCTTAACTCATACTATTGACTGATATACTAATACAATTTACAATTTGACCCTCAATATTATTCTCAACACTCCCCGTCAAGTTTGAGGCTCGTACAAGTCGAGAACACCAAACTTGGATAGTAAGTATGAAAATTGATCTCTTCCCAGGGCTTTAGTTAATAGGTCGGCAGGTTGCTCCTTTGAGGGTACGTACTGCGTCTTTATTATGCCTTCTTGTATCTTGTCTCTAATAAAGTGGCAGTCCACTTCGATATGTTTAGTTCTCTGATGAAAGACTGGATTAGCCGCTATCCGCATTGCGGATTTACTATCAGAATATACAGTTGTTGGCTCCTTCTGTTGAATCCCACAGCCATTATATTAGTCAACCATATAACTTCTGTCGTGATCATTGCCAGTGCCCTATATTCGGCTTCGGCTGAACTTCGTGCAATTGTACTTTGTTTCTTCGTCTTCCACGATATCAACGAGTTCCCCATGAATACCATAAATCCTGTTAATGACCTCCTAGTCATTGTACATGATGCCCAATTTTCATCACAATAAGCTCTCAAGGAAACTTTACTATTAGCATTACGAAATAGACCAAGACCTGGTTTTCCTTTCAAGTACCTCAAAATTCTATACAGCGCATCGAAAAGTACCTTTTTTGGACTATGCATATACTGTGACAAAACATGCACAGCATATGTTATATCCCGCCTAGTTAAACATAAGTATATCAGCTTACCAATAATCCTTTGGAAGAGGCGTACATCCACATTGCTTGCTGTGTTTGAGCAGCTCAGATTTTGCTCCATCGAATTTTTTTCCAGAATTTTCAGCAATAGCAGCAACATAGCAATATGATCACCCTTTATGCATGGTTTTATGCTTCCCAGCAGTAAAGTAATTAACTTGATGACACTTATTACACTCTGATCTCCCAACATCACTAGTTCCAAGAACAGTGGGAGATATATCAATAACAGTATTAATAAAACATTCTGTTCTTTCAGCATCTGACATAAGCTTTATATTTTGCTCAACTGGAGTGCTTAAAGGTTTAGATCCTAACATTTCTGTTTCACCTAACAATTCCAATACGTACTTTCTTTGACTAAGAACAATCCCTTTTTTTGATCTAGCTACTTCAATACCCAAAAAATATTTTAATTCCCCCAAATCTTTCATATAGAATGTTTCATTCAAATATTCCTTCGTTTCAGTGATCATAAGATTGTCATTGCCTGTTATTACAATGTCATCTACGTATACCAACAAGATAACTATATTACTCCCCTTTGATTTGACAAACAACGAATAATCATTCTTTGATTGTACAAATCCAAACACATTCATTGCAGATATAAACTTATAGTTCCATTGACGTGGAGCTTGTTTTAAGCCATATAACGGCTTTTCAAGCTTACATACCTTGATACAATTACCTGAATTACATGATTCTAGTCCGAGAGACAATGTCATATAAACTTCTTCAAGCAAATCTCCCTGCAAGAATGCGTTAGTAACATCCATTTGCCATAGTGGCCAACCATTTATAGCCGCAAGTGACATAATCAACCTAATTGTAACATGCTTAGCTACAGGAGCAAAAGTTTCGGTATAATCTATTCCTTCTAATACAATTTACAATTTGACCGTCAATACTATTCTCAACACAAATTAATATAATAAAATCTATCAAGTGTGGTCTAACTGTAAGCAAAACAACTGATTGTGGTCATTTTATAAATATTCTATAGATCAGAGCTAAAATTAAATTTTCATTACTAAATATTAAAGAAAAAAATAATTTCATGGTGGGGTCCATGGACCCCACTGGTCCAGCTGTAGCTCCGCCACTGCACCAAGTCTATGTGAGTTTAAATAAAAAAAATATGAGTGTGAGTGCCTGAATAGTGTACGGGAGTTGTGAGACATCAAATATTTGAGGGTCTTTAATAATTATATAAAAAAAATATTATTATACTCCGTTCTTGTCCTATTTAAATTTTCTATAACTGTATCCTCGAAACGGTTGAGGAAATCCAAGAGCGTTGTAATTAGGGACTATTTCGTTTTACGGAAAGTGAATTCAACTCGTACCTAACAAACAATACTGTCTATGAAGGTTCACATGTGACCTATTCAAAGAGGCTAGATGTTGAAGCTTCTGCAATTTTTTTAGAGTTAATGGTTGATGACTTGTAAGCGAGCGAGTATCTTTTGTGTCAAGTTTGTGTGAGCACCTTATGGGAGCACCTCTTACGTGGCATATGATTAACTCCTTTCGTGTTGATGTGGCATGTTGATTTGGCACCAATCGGTGCCAAAAACGATGTGCACACATAGGGTATTTACATTGAGCACCATAAGATTTCTCTCTTCACCGTTTGAGTCTCGCTATGCTTTCAGGACAACTATGTATATATATTTGCGCAAATAGAACGCTTGTGATGGTGATATTGTGAGAGGTTGTTGTGCGAGGTGGTCTTCGAGTGATATTGAGTTTCAAAAGAAATTCACGCAGTTTATTTTTGTGAGCTCACTTTTTTTACTGACTTAATGTCTCAATGTCCTTCGGAATCAAGGATTTCGATTTCAGCGTATAATATTTTTTAATTTCTAAGAATATTGTCCGTAAAACCTCTATAAATTAATACTAGTTAATAAACTCTATAAAATAATAAAATCTTTCGGTCCCGAATTGGGCCTTTGTAAAAAATCATCAAATTGATAAGATAATAATATAATAATTTTTCGGAAAATCCCTTTATAAATATTAGTACCCATTAAAACTGTCAGAAACCGAAATTTCATATCATAATTTCATGCATTTACATAAATTCATGCATTCATATGTCACTTTAGAACAGAAGTATAGATAAAATAAGGTATCTAAAGTGTTATAGTTCGAGGTCCTCCAAGAGATAAGTGGTGATAAAGTGAATGTTATGGTATTCGAATTTTTCTAAGTATTAATTATCTAGGGTTTTCTTAGGTTTGGAAAATCTCATGTGTGTAATTAAAATGATGAAGAAATATTTAAATAATATTAAATTATGGTTAAAGAAGAGTTTCGAAAACCAAGTATAATGACGAAATTCTTAGAATTTCGAGATTTATCTATTAAAAGATTTCGAAATTACTCACTTAAGGATCTCGAGATCCATTCAATGAAGATTTCGAATTTTCCCTCAAAGATGTCGAGATTCATTTAATAGGATTTCGAAATTTTTCAATCATGAACTCGAGAATTATTAATGTAAGATTCACGAGATTTCTTGAACTATCGATATATAATATATGACAATTTAAAAAACTTTTAGGAACAGATATTGGAAGCTTAGTTGTAAAGGCAACGTTATAATAATAATAATATAATGTTAATGAGAAGAACTTATGATAAGTATAAAAAAAGTGCTGAAGTCATTTAACTACTACACACAAACTTAAGATAAGAAGGAGGAAATGAAAACTTAATATCATTTTAGAGAACTCGGGAAGTTAAAAGCGGAGAAAACAAGAACGTAATTCTAATTTGAGAGCAAAAAAAGGTATGAATCTTACTATGAATTTCGGTATTTTGAACTAAAACATAACTTTTTATAAATATTAGCATGTGTAATTGGTATTCGTTCATACTTATTCAAGTTGATTTGTAAACAGCATGCGAGTAAATCAAGTTAGTCAGTGAAGTTCTTCATGTTTTTAAGAATATTAGAGTTTGATTGGATTTTTGGAGGAATTTTGGAAGAAAATTATGTTTTAGGTGTATCATTCTCCAGATTTCGATTGAAGTTAGAACACGATTTTGAAGGTGTGAAAAGTAAAGATCTCGAGGTCTAGAAATTCATAGGATGTTGAGTTATGATGTCGAGTGATGTTGAGTTATGATTCGAGATTTAAAAAAAATTAATTAGATAGATGTCGAAATGTATTATTCATTTGAAACTCAAAATATCTCGATATTCAGTTAAAGATCTCGACACATACTACTACGATTTCGATATGTAAATAAGATTTCGATAGGTGTAGATTTCGAGTGATGACTTTGACATATAGAAAGGAACATCTCGAGATTAATGAATTTGAACATCATTTCGAAGATTGATCTTGAGACATGAATTCGAGATTAGCTAGGAAGATGTCGATATGTGTTGTTCATTGAAATTCAAAAATATCGATATTTTTTTTTTGGTAAGAAGTTATCACTACCACATAAACACAAGTTTTACCCTGTTACATCGCTTGAGCTAGCTCCTAATTACCACATCAAATAAAAACCTATGTGCTAATCTTGTCTATGAACTCTAGCACATCCCACCTTGGTGTTGTAAGCTTCAAGCTGTTAATTTGATCACCAGCAGTCCGCTTAATCAATCGCAAGAGTACCTCTTCAGACCGCGCATCAACGTCATGGAGTCTCCAATTCCGTTCTTTCCATATTAAGTAAATCATGGTTGTGATCACCATAATCTTCAACTTGCATATCACGTGTTTCCTCTTTCCTAATTGCTTCAAGATTTTCTTAAGGCCCTCGAAATCAGCCGGAATGCGACAATTAATCCATGCCTGAACTCCCTCTTTGACAGCTCTGCTGAAATCACACATCATGAACACATGTTGGATGGACTCCTCCTCTGCTTAACCAATGCATGAAAGAATCTTGTGTTCCTATTACCATGTTGTAACCATACAGCTTTGGCTTTTTGTGCAAGAAACTTGGTTGCAGCCGTACTCACATTCTCGTATTCCTGAGCACACTCCTTCTCTGCCTTTATCAGCTCACCCTCTAGAGGGTCTCCATGAAGGTGGTCTTGAGCTGCTTTCAGCTTTTGCCTGCTTCGGTCCATTGAATTTATGATGTCAGGGTAACATGTTCTATTTAGCTCTTTGAGAGAGCCCTTCAGGTTCCTCAAGTTAGCAATCAAATTCAACTCAGCACCCCCCTCATATTATATTCTAAAGATCTCGACATATTAGGTTTTAAAGATCTCGACATTTCCTTAACTAAAGATCTCGATAATTAGTTAATGAAAGACTTCGACATTTAGAAATATAATTGGAACGAGTTATAATGTTTAATTTATGTAGGATGTCGAGATTTAGAAATTTAATAGAATTTCGAGATATATGAAAATTTTATAATAATGAAATTTCTGAGCTTAATGAAATTTCGAAATAAAAGAGTGGTAATGACAGATATAAGAATTAATATCACATCAAGTGTTTGATATTCAAGGTTTATAATATAATAAGAATTAGGGTTTTCAATAATATTTTCGGTATGGTATAGTTATCAATTTTAAATGCAGGTTTCAATATTGATCCAAAATATAACTTCTAAGCCAAGAATGTAATATATTAAAAGTAATGAATAGAAAGGTGAATGTTATAGATAAAAACGATCATGCATAATAAAGCATGCACATCATGCACACATGTCATTATTGGAATTTTATATTTACTAGATAAATATTTTTATAGGTCAAGATTCAGAAAAAGGCAAGGACAAAATCGAGCGAGGCTTTAAGCCATACTGTGAGTATGATATGCAACATGTGTTCTGTTTTTATATGCTTTATGTGAAGTTAAATGATTGATGATTTTCTTATAAACGTAATATTTGAAATGAAAGTGAATTACGTGGCCATAATGTGTTACTGTGTGATATGTGTGATTCGATGGTGTATGGAATTTATATGTCATATAAGGTGAAAGTATAGTATTGCATACTAATAATAAAGAAAAGAGAAACCGTTATGACTGTTACGACATCGGACGACGTGATCAGTGTTTTAAAACGCGTTCGATCGCGCGCTTTGAGGCGCGATATCGCGTTTTTTTACAACGAAACGCTCCAATGCGTGATTAAAAAAGCGTACATTTTTTCTTCTTTTATTTATTTCAGAAAGAGGTGATGTGACGTAACGAATTTCGAGGCAAAAGTGAGAAGTGTAAGTGGCACCCGCCGGCCAAGGCTTCACTCCATAAAACTTCCTTTTTGTTTTTTATTTAGTTTTAACTTTTACTACATATATTGGAAATCGTCTTTAACTTTAACTGAGTTATGTATAATAATAAATAACCACATCTAATTTATTCATTGTTTCACAACGATCAAAATGACATATATATTTTACATACTTTGATATTTAAATTATTTTTAATTAGTAGGATACCACTATATGAATAACATATTTAAACGGTAGTGTGTTTAATTTTATAAATATATAATATAAATTGTGAAATATGAGATCATATATCCTATAGATATTATCTTTTTATATTAATATCGGCTTCTCGAAATACTCACGCAATACGCTACGCTATTTACGCTACGCGCTGTTGGAAAAAAAACGCGACGCAGTGGGCAAGACGCATTTTAAAACATTGGACGTGATACACAGCTATAGTTACATCCCTACAAATCGGGGGATTACAGAGTCTTGTTCAGGCACACAAAATATATCTACAGTTACAGAGCTCCATGCATGGGCCCCTACGGGGTCAATAGTACGAGTCTAGCAGGTTCATAACGGAAGTATCAGAAATAGAATTGCATTGGTCTATGGATTACATGAATGATTTTATGGACTATGGTTATGTAACAAATTTGAATGATTGTACGTGATGATTATGTGAGTTTAAGAGGTTACAGTACGAGTATTATGAATCTACAGATTCTACGAACGATGGTATATTCTTTAGAAATGTCTATGTAAGCAAACGAAGGGAAGAAATTAATTTTCTGCTACATTTCTGTTTATTATTTGTATAATGGAATAACATGTTGCGATCATACTCTGAATAATTGTTTCCACAGTTGCTGTAGATATCTAGCAAGCAACTTAGAGTACATCTTCATACGAAAGCATGGATTCAAGGTCGGCCGGCGACGCTCTCACCTACTCCCCTAAGTTCATCGTGTGCATGTAGTATAAGAACCATTAATGTCTTTCACATGATGTATAATGAATATGACACGTGCATATATATGTATAATATGCATGGAAGTGACGAGACATATGTACGCCCGTTTATGTGTAAAGGTATGGTTGTAAAAAAAAAGCGAAAAATTTTATGTGGAAAAATATAATAGCTGCGTGAATAAAGTAATAGAAAACGGGACGTTACATGTAAGGTATCAGAGCCTTGGTCTTAGGTTCTGTAGACATTTGCATGGTATGTGCATTTTTTTTTATCTGCCCTGAAATTTCTTTTGCACATTTAGGAGGAGGGCAGTAAGTGAACCATTGCATGTAGAACACGATGAACCTACAATAGGGGGAGGAGGAAGATCTGTTGTACCTGAATCCAATTCATCTCATACGCATGCGTAATGAGCGTGAAAATCCCCTGACAATTCCCCGTGAAAGGTGATCTGATAAGCTTTGGAAGTTGGGTGCTGTGGATTTTATGGGAACAACGGATCCTGCTGAGGCTGAAACGTGGCTCAAAAAAACAGAAAAGGTTTTTAATATGATGCAGTGTACACCAGAGGAGAAGTTTGATTATGCAATGTTACTCTTACAAGGGCATGCATATGAATGGTGGGAAACAGTTCCAGATAGTATGGAACAACCTCCAGTGCCAACTTGGGAGGATTTCTTAAGAGAATTCAACGACACCTATATGCCAGAAGTTCATAAGGATCAGAAGGAAAAGGAGTTATTTGAACTTAAGCAAGGAAATAAATCTGTAGGTGAATATGAGGTGTTGTTCAATCAGCTATCCCGTTATGCTCCTCATATGGTTGCTACTGAAAGAAACAAGTGTCGAAGATTTGAATCTGGACTTCGATATACGATTAGAAATCGCATCACTCCCTCTGATATGGAATCCTATGGCAGATTAAGGGCAACATCTATTCGTGCTGAAAAGTTAGAAATAGAATTGAAAAACTATCAAAGTAGTAAAAGGAGGGCAGGTGAAGAATCGACGAGCGGAAAATTGAAGAAGGTTGGTAATCCATCGAGATCGATGAACACACCGAGTGGTCCTGCCAGAAGCAGTATGGGTGGGACAAGAACTGTTGGACGAGGGACCGGAATTTCTCAACCAATACCAGTGTGTGAACATTGTGGAAAGAATCACACGGGTGTCTGTAGATGGCTCACTGGCGAATGCTTCAAATGTGGCAACGCTGACATTTGGCTAGAAATTGTCCAATGTCACAAACGCAACCTACAGTGGATCAATCAAGAGTTAGCGGACCCTCCACTAACCTTGGAAGGGGAAGGGACGAGGATCATATAACACTGGTGCAAGAAGAGGAGAGTCTGGAGGACAAGCTTATGGACAGCCAGCACAGGGTCGGATTTTCACAATGACTCGTGAGAAGCCAAAAAGGGGTCACGTATAATTACGGGTAAGCTATCTATATGTGATATTGATGCATATGTTTTATCCGATCCAGGCGCAACACACTCATTCATGTCACGAACATTTGCATCATTATTACATGATAAACCCGAAACCCTAGAAAATAAAGTAAATGTTAGACTTCCAACGGGTAAGATGGTCATAATAAGTACAGTATACCCGAAATGTAAAATTGTTAGTGATGGGGTAGAGATGCAGGCGACTTTATTAGTTTTACCCTTAACGGATTTCGACGTAATATTAGGCATGGATTGTTGTCTCGATATCGAGCGAAACTAGATTGTTTTAAAAAGGAAATTGAATTGTTTCCTTTGAATCAAACACATATATTGTTTAAAGAAGAAACGAATGTATGGACGGTATGTCAGATCTCTAGTTTACAAGCATTCAAATTGATAATAAAAGGATGTCAGTGCTATATGGCGTATATTATAGACACACGATTGTGTGGATTAAAGGTGGAAGATATTGCCGTAGTAAATGAATACCCTGATGTTTTCCCGGATGATTTATCTGGATTACCACCAGATCGAGATACAGAATTTACGATTGAACTTCAACCTGGCACGGCACCAATTTCTATTTCACCCTATCGAATGGCACCAATAGAGTTGAACGAGTTAAAAGTACAGTTGAAAGACTTATTAGACAAAGGATATATACGGTCAAGTGTATCACCATGGGGAGCGCCTGTGCTCTTTGTTGAAAAGAAGGATGGTACGCGCAGATTATGTATCGACTACAGACAGTTGAACAAAGCGACGGTGAAAAAAAGGTATCCGTTGCCTCGAATTGACGGTTTGTTCGATCAACTACAGGGTTCTAAGGTCTTTTCAAAGATTGATCTAAGATCGGGGTATCATCAAATAAAGATTGCAAAAGATGATATTCCAAAGACGGCAATTAGAACAAGATATGGGCATTACGAATTCTTGGTTATGCCGTTTGCGCTGACGAATGCCCCTGCAGTCTTTATGGCGTTAATGAACGATGTCTTCCGACCCTATTTGGACGAGTTTGTGATTGTTTTCATAGACGATATATTGGTATATTCTAGGTCAAAAGAAGAACATGAAGAACATTTAAGAATTGTTCTGCAAACTTTACGAGAAAAGAAGCTATATGCCAAATTATCAAAATGCGATTTTTGGTTGGATCAAGTAGTATTTTTTGGCCACGTGGTATCTGGCGAAGGAATTCAAGTTGATCCCAAGAAAATTGAAGCAGTAATCAAATGGGAAAGTCCTAAGAACGTGGAAGAGGTTCGCAGTTTTCTAGGAATGGCTGGATTTTACAGAAGGTTTGTAGAGAATTTTTCTCTCATAGCCGCTCCACTGACGAAATTATTACGAAAAGGGACGGTTTTCAAATGGACCGAGGAGTGCCAGTAGAGCTTTGAAGAATTAAAGAAACGATTAACAATAGCTCCAGTGTTAACAATTCCATCAGGTATAGATGGATTTGTGATTTACAGTGACGCATCTCATCAAGGATTGGGATGTGTTTTAATGCAACATGGAAAAGTAGTGGCATATGCGTCACGACAGTTAAAGCCGTATGAAGTATCCTATCCAACACATGATTTGGAATTAGCGGCAGTAGTGTTCGCATTAAAGTTATGGCGACATTACTTATATGGTACGAAATTTCAGATTTTACCGATCATAAAAGTCTGAAGTATCTGCTGAGTCAGAAAGAATTGAATATGAGACAAAGGCGATGGATTGAGCTGTTAAAGGACTATGATTGCACTATAGAGTATCATACAGGAAAAGAAAATGTTGTGGCAGATGCATTAAGTCAAAAATCATATTCATTATCGAATCTGATCAGTCTAAGGAAGATGAATATTGAAATAGAAGTAAATGATGTAGGTGTTGTATGTGCTTCAATGGTAATTCATCCTATTATGTTGGATCGAATAAAGCAAGCTCAGTTTAAGGACGAGAAATTGGCAAGTATTGCAGAAAAAGTAAAACATGGGTTGACGAAGTCGTTTGTCATAAATGAAAATGGTGTTATGACGATCAATAGTCGATTATGTGTCCCCAATATTGACAACATTCGACAGGAAATAATGGATGAAGCGCATACTGCCCCTTATGCTATGCATCCGGGAAGTACAAAAATGTATCAAACCATCAAATATCATTATTGGTGGCCAAGAATGAAGAAAGACGTAGCGGAATATGTGTTAAAATGTTTAACTTGTCAACAGATTAAAGCCGAACACCAAGCACCTGCTGGTAAATTACATCCTTTACCCATACCTGTTTGGAAATGGGAGCATATAACGATGGATTTTCCATATGGTCTTCCGCCAAAGCTAAGAAAAATGACGCCGTTTGGGTATTTGTTGATAGACTTACGAAATCGGCACATTTCTTGTCATTTCGATGGATTTCTACGCTGGAATATCTGGCGAAAAGATACGTCAATGAAATAGTCCGACTACATGGTGTACCTATGTCAATAGTATCCGATCGTGATCCCCGATTTACTTCCAGATTTTGGGGAAGTTTACAGGAAGCGCTCGGAACTAAATTGCATTTTAGTACGGCGTTTCATCCGCAGACAGACGGACAGTCAGAAAGGACAATACAGACCCTGGAAGATATGCTTCGAGCGTGTGTAATCGAATTCAAAGGATCATGGGATGATTATATAGCGTTAATGGAATTCGCCTATAATAATCAATATCACTCAAGTATTGGTATGGCACCTTATGAAGCTTTATATGGTCGAAAGTGCCGAAATCCAATATGTTGGGACATGGAAGGTGAACGGGTATTTGAAGGGCCGGATCTGATTCAAGATACAGTGGAAAAGATAAAAATTGTTAAAAGTCGGCTTAAAGCAGCTCAAGATCGACAAAAGAGTTACATTGATCAACATCGACGGGAAATAGAATATGAAGTTGGAGAGAAAGTATTCCAACGAGTATCGCCATGGAAAGGTGTTCTAAGATTTGGAAAGAAAGGAAAGTTAAGTCCACGTTAGATTGGACCTTATGAAATACTTGAAAGGATTGGGCCGTTAGCATATCGACTCGCATTACCACCTGAACTGTCGCAAATACACAATGTCTTTCATGTCAGTATGTTACGACGGTATAGGTCAGATCCATCTCATGTTCTACATGAGGAACAAGTGAACGTTTCGGAAGATCTTAATTATGTAGAAGAACCGGCGGAAATTCTGGAATATACTGATAAACAGTTGCGGAACAAAACGATTCCGATGGTCAAAGTGAGATGGAAAAATCATTCAGCTCGTGAAGCTACATGGGAAACGGTAGAGAGTATGGAAACATAGTACCCATGGTTGTTCACTGACATATGTACGAAATTTCGAGGTCGAAATTTTTAAAGGGGGGAGAATTGTCAGGAACCGAAATTTCATATCATAATTTCATGCATTTACATAAATTCATGCATTCATATGTCACTTTAGAACAGAAGTAGATAAAATAAGGTATCTAAAGTATTATTGTTCTAGGTTCTCCAAGAGATAAGTGGTGAAGAAGTGAATGTTATGGTATTCGAATTTTTCTAAGTATTAATTATCTAGTATTTTCTTAGGTTTGGAAAATTTCATGTGTGTAATTAAAATGATGAAGAAATATTTAAATAATATTAAATTATGGTTAAAGAAGAGTTTCGAAAACCAAGTATAATGACGAAATTCTTAGAATTTCGAGATTTATCTATTAAAAGATTTCAAAATTTCTCACTTAAGGATCTCGAGATCCATTCAATGAAGATTTCGAATTTTCCCTCAAAGATGTCGAGATTCATTTAATAGGATTTCGAAATTTTTCAATCATGAACTCGAGAATTATTAATGTAAGATTCACGAGATTTCTTGAACTATCGATATATAATATATGACAATTTAAAAAACTTTTAAGAACAGATATTGGAAGCTTAGTTGTAAAGGCAACGTTATAATAATAATAATATAATGTTAATGAGAAGAACTTATGATAAGTATAAACAAAAGTGCTGAAGTCATTTAACTACTACACACAAACTTAAGATAAGAAGGAGGAAATGAAAACTTAATATCATTTTAGAGAACTCGGGAAGTTAAAAGCAGAGAAAACAAGAACGTAATTCTAATTTGAGAGCAAAAAAAGGTATGAATCTTACTATGAATTTCGGTATTTTGAACTAAAACATAACTTTTTATAAATATTAGCATGTGTAATTGGTATTAGTTCATACTTATTCAAGTTGATTTGTAAACAGCATGCGAGTAAATCAAGTTAGTCAGTGAAGTTCTTCATGTTTTTAAGAATATTAGAGTTTGATTGGATTTTTGGAGGAATTTTGGAAGAAAATTATGTTTTAGGTGTATCATTCTCCAGATTTCGATTGAATTTAGAACACGATTTTGAAGGTGTGAAAAGTAAAGATCTCGAGGTCTAGAAATTCATAGGATGTTGAGTTATGATGTCGAGTGATGTTGAGTTATGATTCGAGATTTAAAAAAAATTAATTAGATAGATGTCGAAATGTATTATTCTTTTGAAACTCAAAATATCTCGATATTCAGTTAAAGATCTCGACACATACTACTACGATTTCGATATGTAAATAAGATTTCGATAGGTGTAGATTTCGAGTGATGACTTTGACATATAGAAAGGAACATCTCGAGATTAAGGAATTTGAACATCATTTCGAAGATTGATCTTGAGACATGAATTCGAGATTAGCTAGGAAGATGTCGATATGTGTTGTTCATTGAAATTCAAAAATATCGATATTTTTTTTTTTTGGTAAGAAGTTATCACTACCACATAAACACAAGTTTTACCCTGTTACATCGCTTGAGCTAGCTCCTAATTACCACATCAAATAAAAACCTATGTGCTAAGCTTGTCTATGAACTCTAGCACATCCCACCTTGGTGTTGTAAGCTTCAAGCTGTTAATTTGATCAACAGCAGTCCGCTTAATCAATCGCAAGAGTACCTCTTCAGACCGCGCATCAACGTCATGGAGTCTCCTATTCAGTTCGTTCCATATTAAGTAAATCATGGTTGTGATCACCATAATCTTCAACTTGCATATCACGTGTTTCGTCTTTCCTAATTACTTCAAGATTTTCTTAAGGCCCTCGAAATCAGCAGGAATACGCCAATTAATCCATGCCTGAACTCCCTCTTTGACAGCTCTGCTGAAGTCACACATCATGACCACATGTTGGATGGACTCCTCCTCTGCCCTACAAAGTAGGCACTAAACATCAGTAACTGCCATTCCCCATCGTAGCAGGCGATCTCTAGTCTGAATTCTTCCATGACATACGAGCCAGAGCACCATCGCATGCTTAGGAACAGACAACCTGTTCCAAATGCAAGCTCAAACTTCATTTCTCTATTCTGAACCAGCCAGTTATATGCCGAAGCAACTGTGTACTGGCCATGAGTTGTAGCAGCCAATATTCCCTGAACAACACCTTGTCTAAATAACTCCTTTACCTTGTTAATCTTCCTCCAAACCCAACTACAATCATTGGGCACATTATAAGACCAGATATCCTTTCCTCGCAAATACACTCCATCCAACCATCTAATCCACAAACAATCCTTTTTCCCTACAATGTCCCACAGCAACCTTCCAATACAGGCATAGTTCCAATCTCCGCAGTTTTTGATATTGAGCCCCCCACAGCTCTTCCTTCGGCATACCAAGTCCCAAGCCACCAAGGCTCTCATTTTGCCCTTTTCAGTTCTTCCCTATAAGAATTCTCTACACCTTTGATCTACTATTTTAACCACACTTCGAGGCAAGACAAATATTGATCCCCAGTAACCGTGCAGGGATAACAACACAGAATTGATAAGGCAACATCTCCCCGCATAGGACAAGTTTCGAGTTGTCCAGCTGTTAATCCTCTTCATATTTTTATCCACCAATTCTTGACAATCCATCCTACTCCATTTAGTTGGTGAGATAGGTACCCCCAAGTACCTCATCGGAAATTTACCCTCCGCAAATCCTATCAGCTCAGTAAGTTCCTGCCTTATATGACCAGATACACCAGCAATGTAGATGTGGGACTTGCTGCTGTTAGCTTCCAACACAGTAGTGTAATAAAACTGTTGTAAACTCTCACTGATCAATCCCAATGACTTCCTCTGAGCTTTGCAGAGGATGATGAGGTCATCTGCAAAACATAAATTGATAATTCCCAGCTGTTTACATAACGGATGGTATCTAAACTCTTTCCCATTTGCTACAACTCTGAGCTGCTTGGTCAAATACTCCATTACCAAGACAAATAGCGGGGGTGACATGGGATCTCCTTGCCTAGCCCCCCCTGGCCCCTCTGATGCTACCTTCGAGCCCACCATTAATAGAGATTTGATAGGTCACCTTAGTTATACACTCCTCAATCCATGCAACCATCCTGACAGGAAAGTTCAGTTTCTGTAACAAGGTAAGAAGAAACTTCCATTCTATCATATCATATGCCTTCTTGGGATCAACGTTCAACAAACACCTCGGGGAGACATTCCCTCTTCTGTAGAGCCTTAGCAATTTCTGAGTTAGAAGTATATTGTGGGCAATGGACCTACCAGACACAAATGCTCCCTGGTTTCCTTGCACTAGCCGAGGTAAGACTAATCTGATCCTGGAGCAAATAAGCTTCGATATACATTTATATACTGTGTTACAACATGATATTGGTCGATAATCCTTAGCATAGTTAGGATGTTCAACCTTGGGAATCAAGGTGATTGTGGTTTTATTGAATGTTTTCAACAGTTGAGCTGCAAGAAGAAATTCTTAACCACCTGAGTAACCTCCTCACCTACAACCGGCCATGTTTTTTATAGAACTCACTGTTGTACCCATCTGGCCCCAGAGCTTTCTCACTAGGAATTGAGAACATTGCCTTCTTAATTTCTTCAGAGCTGAAAGGCTTGATCAGTTCCATTTGCTCTTCCACTGTTAATATATTACCTTGTCTTATAACAGCATCATCAATTTCCTGCAGGTGGGCCATTTTTGTACCCAAGATCCCTTAATAATAGGCTACCAGATGCTCCGCTATGCCCTCCGGTTGCTCAATGAGCTCCCCTGCCTCATTGTAGAGGGATGATATTCTATTCCTAATCCTCCTCTGCTTAACCAATGCATGAAAGAATCTTGTGTTCCTATTACCATGTTGTAACCATACAGCTTTGGCTTTTTGTGCAAGAAACTTGGTTGCAGCCGTACTCACATTCTCGTATTCCTGAGCACACTCCTTCTCTGCCTTTATTAGCTCACCATCTAGAGGGTCTCCATGAAGGTGGTCTTGAGCTGCTTTCAGCTTTTGCCTGCTTCGGTCCATTGAATTTATGATGTCAGGGTAACATGTTCTATTTAGCTCTTTGAGAGAGCCCTTCAGGTTCCTCAAGTTAGCAATCAAATTCAACTCAGCACCCCCCTCATATTATATTCTAAAGATCTCGACATATTAGGTTTTAAAGATCTCGACATTTCCTTAACTAAAGATCTCGATAATTAGTTAATGAAAGACTTCGACATTTAGAAATATAATTGGAAAGATTTCAAGTCATAATATTTAATTTATGTAGGATGTCGAGATTTAGAAATTTAAAAGAATTTCGAGATATATGAAAATTTTATAATAATAAAATTTCTGAACTTAATGAAGTTTCGAAATAAAGAGAGTGGTAATGACAGATATAAGAATTTAATATCACATAAAGTGTTTGATATTCAAGGTTTATAATACAATAAGAATTAGGGTTTTCAATAATATTTTCGGTATGGTGTAGTTATCAATTTTAAATGCAGGTTTCAATATTGATCCAAAATATAACTTCTAAGCCAAGAATGTAATATATTAAAAGTAATGAATAGAAATGTGAATGTTATGGATAAAAACGATCATGCATAATAAAGCATGCACATCATGCACACATGTCATTATTGGAAATTTATATTTACTAGATAAATATTTTTATAGGTCAGGATTCAGAAAAAGGCAAGGACAAAATCGAGTGAGGCTTTAAGCCATACTGTGAGTATGATATGCAACATGTGTTCTGTTTTTATGTGCTTTATGTGAAGTTAAATGATTGATGATTTTCTTATAAACGTAATATTTGAAATGAACGTGAATTACGTGGCCATAATGAGTTATTGTGTGATATGTGTGATTTGATGGTGTATGTAATTTATATGTCATATAAGGTGAAAGTATAGTATTGCATACGAATATAAAGAAAAGAGAAACAGTTATGACTGCTACGACATCGGACGACTTGATACACAACTATAGTTACATCCCTACAAATGGGGGATTACAGAGTCCTGTTCAGGCACACAAAATATATCTACGGTTACAGGGCCCCATGCATGGGCCCCTACGGGGTCAATAGTACGAGTCTAGCAGGTTCATAACGGAAGTATCAGAAATAAATGATCATGTAGAATTGCATTGGTCTATGGATTACATGAATGATTTTATGGACTATGGTTTTCAAACTTCAATGATTGATTACGTGATGATTATGTGAGTTTAAGAGGTTACAGTACGAGTGTTATGAATCTACAGATTCTACGAACGATGGTATATTCTTTAGAAATGTCTAGGTAAGCAAACGAAGGGAAGAAATTAATTTTCTACAATTGTTTATTATTTGTATAATGGAATAACATGTTCCGATCATACTCTGAATAATTGTTTCCACAGTTCCTGTAGATATCTAGCAGGCAACTTAGAGTACATTTTCATGCTAAAGCATGGATTCACGGTTGGCCGGCTACGCTCTCACCTACTCCCCTAAGTTCATCGTGTGCATGTAGTATAAGAACCATTAATGTCTTTCATATGATGTATAGTAAATATGATACGTGCATATATATGTATAATATGCATGGAAGTGACGAGACCAGATGTATGCCCGTTTATGTGTAAAGCTATGGTTGTAAAAAAACGAAAAATTTTATGTGGAAAAATATAATAGCTGCGTGAGTAAAGTAATAGAAAACGGGACGTTACAAAAATTCTAAATTAATCACTCATAAAAATAACAATTATAAATTATGGTAATTTGCTAAAATAAGAATATATTTGTTACTAGATTTTCTTAAATTTTAATCTAATTGGATTTCATCCCTATCTTCTTTAATTGCAGTCAATAGTGACGTAGAGTTCTCTAGCTGCAACAAAAAATTGTGAAGGGTTGTTGTTAGGTCCTACGATTAACAACTCTACGATGCTAGGCTAGAATTCATAGTAATTCGATCGTTTAGATAAGCAATTGAATTCGATCGAAAAACTCAAATGAAAAACAAGAGAGAGAATTTGAGTAGAGTGAGAAAGTTACTGTTGTTTCTCTCTCTAGAAATCGAATTGCAAGCCCTTTGGATCAATTCTAAACACTTTCTCTATTCAGCTCAATGATTTACATGTATTTATACCAAACAAGCTTGGTATAAATATCAATCTAGTCCTAATCTAAGGACTACTATACAAAACGCCCCAAATTACAAGGACAACTAATGAAATCAAGCACAATTACAAATGGTATTCTACAATCTCCCCCTTTGTGCTTGATTGCGTCTCCACGCCGTTTGTCCTCGTCGGGCGTAATATGATCTTCGCAAGCCCAGCGCATGCTCGAAGTTCCTCAGCGTGATCCTTAGCTCCAGTCGCTCCTCGATATCTTCAAGCAATTCCATTAGGAGCGGCTGTTCTCTCACGAACCTATGGATCCTCAGCACAGTGTCTCGATTGATTTCTTACAACCTCTGCTCGATGTTTTTCCTGACGACCTTGAGTGTCCCATCGCAAAACTTATGAATCTCAGTCTTCAGCATCAACCTATTCTTCTTTGCTATTAGATTGTGGTAGGTGATGCCTAGGAGTGAGCTGATGTGCACGTGATTGTTGGGGAGCCCTTCGATCTCAGGTCCTTTGTTGAGCGGAGCGGTCATGTTGACCTTCTTCATATTGCTCTCAAGCGCCATTTGAGGGTCGTGAGCGGTGAAGTACTTGACTTGTCGCATCATGAACCGATAGAGCCCTTCGAGGCCTTCTTTCTTGATGAAGCCCTAAGAACCTTTGTACTTCTCCACGTATAGCTGATAAAGACGGTACACTTCATCGGCGGGGAGGTACGGCAGGTCGCTCTCGCTCAGTTCCTCTCGGGTCCTGTCCACTCGTTCGATGATGTAGTGAGGTGTTGGAAGTCCTCATTTGGCACAGTATACGCTGAGTAGTTGGCTTATTGGGGAGAGACTCTTATAATGGCTCTTGGCTTGTGTCTTAGTCCTTCCCAGCCTAACATCAGGTTCTAGTTTGGTCAGCATCCAGAGGTAGGTCATCCTCTTATGCTGATCCCAATGAGAGATCCATCTAAGCTCGAACTCGTTCGGCTTCTTCACTCTGTCCGGAGACCTCCAAATATTCACGAACTTCTTCTAGGAAGGGAATTTCTATTTGGATGTATTCCCACTGCGTGTCGATCCGGACGATCCCTGGCGTTAGCCTTGGAGAGGGAACCGCCTTTTGAGCGATTAACTCTGGTAGCCTTGGGATATCTCGCTCGTAGTCTTCACCTTCCTAAAGCTCGTCGTCTTCTATAATTACGAGGTCTATAGACGCTTGTTGTAGAAAGCGCCGAACATCGTGAAGCCGTCGTCTTTGATGTTCCTCGGGCATGGAATGGGTCATCCACTGTCCTTCGAAGATGTACTTGTCTAGGGCCTCGTGTGGATTGACGCCATGTCCAGAGGGTCCCGGTTGATCTGGAGCGACTGAGGGAGTGGCTTGGGTAGCTGCTAGAGCTACAAGTATCGCAGCACTTGCTTCTTCCGGAAGCAAGGGGCTTGAGTAGATCGGTGGTGTGGACGTAGGCGTCCTGAGGTGAAAGGTTGGTGGTTCGATGTGGGCGGTGTTTGGGTTTCACGAGCTCCAGCGCTTGTCTGCGTGGCGCCTGAGCCTTGTCCTTGGCCACTTGTTGATGTCCTTGGCCTCTTCTCCCCCTCATGAGGGTCCTGATCGTCAGGATCGTCATGTCTGCGCCGTGAGTGGGAGCTTTGGCCTCGGCAAGTGTCAGTCGGTGGCTCAGGATGGTCCACCAATCGCCTATAGAGGGATTCTTGCGGCGATCGGATGGAAAGGCCTATCAGACGGGCGAGGAGAATGTCATGGAGCTCGGTGATGGGGATTGTGTATGGATTGATGAGGATGGAGGAAGTGGCTAGAGGGTCGGTGGGTGACGAAGGGCCTTCAGAGGCAGGTGCTATCCCGGTATCTCTTCGGGATGCCTCGAGATTTTGTCTTCCATAGACTGTTACGAAGGGTGCGGACGCCTCCTGATTGGACCAGGACGACTGATGTCGCCTGTTATCAACCCTTGAGTAGACACTGACTTTGTGTGTTGGCTCACAGTCACTTGAGGTTGTGACTGTATGAGACTTCCACCCAATCCTCGAGTAGAATCTTGAGGATTCGTCTCTATGGGTGTTAAGGCGGGCTCAGGTTGCGCCTGCGAACCAGACACCACGTTGGTTGGTTGCGGCTCAAGATTGAGCGAAGAAGTGCCGGCAACACTTGTCGTTGTGGTCAGCGTAGTATCTGGTGCGTCAGTGACGACTGGGAAGAGGGACTTCAGTTGAATGCTAAGTCTCATGGTAGTCCTCCTTATCAGACTTATTTCCTCGTCAGACTCCGTGTCAGACGAGGTGGCCGTGTGAGGAGTGAGGGCTCGATGAACGTCCTCCAGTGCCTCACCCTTCACCCGTGGAAGTGAAGTTTGCCCCATTTCCGTTTCGGGCTGTGCTTCTTGTTGAAGAACTTCCTCAAAAGTTTCTTCGAGCACGCCAACATGTACGGGCTCTTCCACTTGTAATTCGAGTGCAGGAGCCTCGAGCTCCATCTCTGTAGCCACGACGTCTATCAGGGTATCATCTACGTCGGGCATTGGTCTTCGACCAATATTGGCTCCTGAGCTAGCTCCTGAGCGATATCATCAATCATCGCGTCCTCAGGGCTTAGCTGTTGTTGTTGTTATTGATGAGGTCCAGCTCCAAGCACTGTCGGGGGCCCTCGCATCATTTCCTCGGTGAGATTCCTGTCCCGACAGTATAGCTTGTAGACGTCTCTGTTGGGGTCTGTGAAACGAAGGAACTCGAATGAGATTGGCATCGACGGTTGGTCCAGGTCCGTGAGCCGTGGGTTGTGGAAGAACTTAAGCCTTGGTGGTTGGTAATTTCCGCCAGGAGGCAAAGTAGGGATTGTCTGGTGCAGCGCCATGATCTTCCTGATGATGATGCTGAACCACCAAGCATAAGGCACGTTCTTTGATCGCATGTTCTCGTTCTGTCGAATCTGGTCCACGAGGTCGTTCCAGATCAGCTGAGTGTAGTCATAATTTCTTGAGAAGGCGATGCCGTGGAAGATCCTCAAAATATTGCTGTTGCCCTTATCGAATCCTGCGTGCTTGGGCGACAGACACTTATTCACTATTCCGAATAGTGTCTTCCACGGGTGTGGGATTCCGCTGCTCTGGACCTGAGCTAATCTCGTGAGCGGTGGTTGGTATCCCATGTGCATGAAGTCTTGAATCATCTCGGCATCCGATGGGATCGGATCGTAATTATCACTGTTGGGGCAAGTCCAGTACCATGTCGAACTGGTTCTTATCCATGCTGATATGCCGCGTCACTATCCTTGTTACGAATCGGAAGGCTTCATTGTCCACTTCTCCTTGTATGCAGCCCCAGAACTGCTGGAGATAGACCATCGGCACTGATGCAGTGGCCGTTAAGGCATGCCAGAGGGGGTGGCCTTGTAGGATCGACACGATGATCTCGTCTGGACACCTAAACGTGCTCAGATCGAGCTGGACGTTCGTATCGTGAACCTTTAGATAAAGGTTGTGATCGTAGATGTGGTTGTATTTCGGGTAGCGATCCATCTGAAAATAAGATATATAAAAGTTTATTAGTTCATTTTTATTTTCAGTCGAAATATGAATAAATTTCATCAAACTATAGTAATATCGCAAGTTATAGCATGTTCGATGAATTTTGAATTGAAATCATATCAAATGCATAGTGTAAGTTCAATTTAAAAAATCGTGATGGCATGAATGTAATTTCGAATGAAATATATGTTGTGTGAAAAATAGTTCGAAATTTCGCTAAGTATTAAATCAGTAAGTCACTGTTCATGCCGAGAAAATTTTCGGTCGAGAAAATTGAATTGCAATTTGATTTCCTATATATTGATTTCAATTGAAAGAATTCTGTCTAAATTTTGCGATCCAAGAATTTTATCCGCTATTGTTAGCTACAGTGTAAAAGACTTAGAAAAATTTCCTAAGTGTTGAAGTTGAAAGCGTGACTGTAGTCGATCAATTTTACGATCGAGAAAAATTCCGTGTAAATTTACGATCGAGAAATTACGTCTCAGGTAAATTTACTAGCGAAAAAGTTTCTTCGATTGAATAAAATTTTCGATTCGAAATTTGTCGAGCGGAATGTGATTTTCGATTGAAGTAGAAGTTTTTCGATGCGATGTATTTTTATTGAGAAATTAGTCAACGAAAGACTAAGTCAAACGTCGAGAAATTTTCCGATCAATTAAGTCCTAAGCGGCGAATTCTACGATCGAAAAATTAAAGTTGAAAAATTAATTTTTCGCTGCTAAATTTTTGCGACCAAATTGAAATTAAATCGAAAATTCTATTTTGCGATAGTAAGTTTTACGCTCGATTGCATCTAAATTGTCTAGTCAGTGCATAAGTTTTTCGCTCGCAGAAAACTATAATTGGATTTTTCGATGGTAAGTGTAACGGTTAAAATCTTTTATCGTGACGACTAAATCAAATTTTTTGCGATCGAAAACTAAATCGACACAAATAGTATCTCAATTGAATTGGAATTCAATTAGGATTATTTGCGATCGACAAAGTTCTTCGACAACTTCAAAACTTCAAAACTCAGTTTCATCTAAACTCATTTTAACGTCACAGATGCAGATTTTTCCAAAGATTTAAACTGTCTGTTTCATCAAGAACATAAAATCTATAAAAAAAGAATGGCATTTAACTCAAAAAATCCAAGAAACATGCCACGATTTTAGTGAAACAGTATACGTTTAACTAGTTTTTGAAGAACAGTCGAAATTTTTTTTACTAATCATGCGAAAAACTACAGAATGTAAATGCAAATCAAGTTATAACATTCGCAATCGTTAACGAATCGAATTTCTACCTTAATCAGACGATTTGGAGTGAAAAATTGAAAGTTTTTGAAGGATTTTTTTATCGTCTGAGAAAGTTTTGCGAGAGAGAATTTTTTTTTATTAGGTTTTGCGTGAGAAAAAGTTTTTCGACTGACAAAAGTTATACTTTTATTAACTAGCATTAATTTGTTTTCGGGCTTGTGATTTGACATTTTGCGATTTAATGGATCAGGCCCATTACTATTTGCACACAAAAAATTCAAATTTTTCGATCGCAAATTATCGCGGTAATCAAAATCGATCCCGACTTTACGATCGAGAAACTTTAGATCGTGAATTAAGTCTTCTATCTAGTTTCTCGATAGTAAGTACTTCTAAAGGACCCCTATTTCTTAATAAAACCCTTTGTAAGGCTTCCCCTTAGGGTAACCACAATGGTGGTTTATATGTGTGTCATACGTGCTTATTTGGCACTTTATATGACACACCACTATTGTGGACGTGTCATGAGTATGACATTGTGTCACATTTATGACATTGTGTTATAGGAATATTAAAATATTATGCAGGAGAGAGAATGAGTGAGAAAAAAAAGAAATTATTTATTTATAGTTGTGGGTCCGTGTTATAGTACTGTTATTATTGTGGAAAAAATTGAATAAAAGTGTTATAGAATAAAATATAGAAAAATATAGTGAAAAGCTGGTGTGGCAGTATTATGAGTTTGTTATTGTTGTGGACACCCTTAGTAATTAAAATAAATGCAATTAACTCCCTGTATTTTCTGTGTAGTAACGTCTAGCTTCCCTGGCAGTGATTAGAAAATCTGTACCACTTAGAAAAAAACGTTAGAAAAATGGAGTTAATTTGGTCTGTGACTAGCTCCTTTCCTTGTAGTGTCGACGTCTCACTCCATAATTTTGAAAGATTTGAATGCTCAGAAAAAAACCGTCAAAAATATTTGGAGCTAATCTACAAGTCTTATACTTGCCCCCCTCAAATGATGCACAAGAATTGATTAATTATGCAATCATATGAAATCAATTCTAGTCACGAGCACACAAATTTACCAAGTAAGCATGTATACATGGTCCCCGAAAACATGTACTTTAAAATATTGTGTGAGGGTAGAAGCAATGAAAAATTTATCGCATTTAAACAATTCTGTACCAATGAAATCTAACATTGCATTTGAAATGTGCGATACACTAAAGAAATTCGCATTTGTTCAATTCAACGCATATGAAACATAACATTTCATGTCAAAATGTGCGAATTTTATTATTTATTATTTATTATTATATATATGTATATATATATATATTTTATTTATGGGGTCAGATTATTTTGCTTCGATCAATCGTCACGCCTAAAATTTTACGAGACATTTGAAAGAAGAAAGTGCCGTCAAGTCATGTCGTCAAACTAAAGTCCTAAGTTCGTAGACTAGTTCATTTCGACAACTCTCACTAGGTTCGCTCTTGATCTCAATTATAGCTATCTTGGGATTTTTATATTTTTATCACTCAAGTCAACACAAAAAAGTTTAAGTCAATTTACCTGTGATCGAGGCATTTTTAATCATTTCACCTAAGCGAGAGACCGTCTTTGTGGAATCAAAGGGTTGTAAGGGTTATAATTTGGCTAGGACTTAGAACGGAAGGAATTTAAAGGAAAGTGAGCTTATCTCTTCATCGTCTTCCAATTCTACGTCCGTCTTTTTTTTTTCGGCGTCTTTCTTCTTTTCAATCTTTTCTCCCTCCTTTTCTTTTAAGAACTATCCCTTTTTATATTATGCTCAAGCTGAAGCTCCGCTTCTCCATGAGGCTATAGGAGATTATCGTAGGCGAAGTTCTTCTTGTTGGTTCTCAGGCCGATACCGTGCTCCTCTTCTCTTAATCCCTATAGAGGTTTCAGAGATTATCAATTTGCAGAAGTTCTCGGTTATGGAATTCGTACCCGAGGCTGCACTCCTCTTCTCGTTTCCCGATATAAGACCGGATTATCGTTGGAGAAGTTCCTGGTGCTCCTCTTCCAGCCGTTCTGACGAGCGTACGAGATTATCGTTGGAGAAGTTCACAGCAGGAACCATGCCACTTTCTACAAGGTAGTCGTAAGGCCGGTTCCTTTGGTCTGATTTTTGCGCGTTGAGCAATGCCTTCTTTTGTCATCATCTTCCTTTTTCTTTTGTTATCTCCCCCTCATTTTCTCGTTTGAACAACCATTAAAAGAGTATAGAGTTCGGTTGAAGGCTGGGAATGGGTTTCAAATGAAGAAAAGGACGTCGGAGAAGGCTCATAGTGGATGACTAAGGGCTAACGTGGGGAAATTTATATAAGGCCGAATGAGGAATATCCTAAACTCCCTTATCATTTTCCTGACGATCTAACGCAAGATGAGTATGACACCAAGAATCACTAGGTAAGACAAGTAATTTATGTGTGACTCACTCGAGAAGTAGATCCAAAGAAAGAAAAAAGGAACAAGGCTTGAATCCTCACGGATGTAGAGTGACTTTGTGTCTAGTGGAACAATCAAATGACCTTTTAGACACTAGAATGCGACTTAGACTGACAAATTTTAAGCAATTAAATCGATCCCATGTCGGGGTAAAATTCTAAGTTACTTTAGATCAAAGCATCCTAAAGGATTTCGGCATACCCCTTTATATTATATATAGAAATATATATTATATGTTTTTTTATAGTATTATTATATTTTGTTTTTATATTATTTTTATCACGCAAGACAAGGACAAATAAGCATAGAAAACACATAGAATAGAGCATGTAATAGCACAGAAGATCAAGTAATGCAGATATTACGGAAGATTCAACATGCCTAATTTTCCGACAAGGAATTGAAATCGTCTCATCCAAGGCCTTGGTGAAAATGTCGGCTAGTTGAAACTTCGTGTTCACAAAGTACATCTCTATCGTGCCTTTTTCTACGTGATCTTTGATAAAATGATATCTAATGTCTATGTGTTTTGTGCGTGAATGATGAACAGGATTGCAAGTTATGGCAATTGCACTCTGACTATCACTATATATGGGTATATTATTTGGATTGTACCCATAGTCGCAAAGCTGTGTCCCCATCCACAGCATCTGTGAGCAACAGCTGGCGGCAGCTACGTATTCTACTTCGGCCGTCGAAGTGGATACACAGTTCTGCTTTTTCGATGACCAGCAAACCAGCTTTTCGCCTAAAGTTTAAAATCGGCAACCTGCATAGCCAGCATCAGTGTAGCCGATAAGTTTAAAATTCGTACCCTTTGGATACCATAGGCCAAGGGTAGAGGTGCCCTTAAGGTAGCGTAAAATTCTTTTGACCGCGAGCATATGGGATTCTTTGGGATCGGCTTGAAAACGGGCACTCAAGCAGGTGGCAAACATGATGTCCGGGCGGCTCGAAGTGAGGTAGAGAAGAGATCCAATTATACTGCGATACAGTGTGATGTCGACCGATTTACCAGAGGGATCGGCATCCAACTTGCAGCTTGGTGACATAGGAGTGGTGAGAGGCTTGCTCTGGTCTTGATGAAACTTCTTCAGAATATCCTTGATGTATTTTGTCTGACTTGAAGGCCCAAGAAAAATTGCATCTCTCCCATGTGACTCATCTCGAATTTGCTCTTCATGAGATCTCCAAACTTCTTGCAGAGCCGAGGATTTGATTCGAAGATGATGTCGTCGACGTATACTTGGACGACCATCAGATCTTTGTCATGCCATTTAATGAAGAGAGTTGTGTCCTCGTATGAATCCAGACTTCACGAGGAAATCACTCATGACATCGAACCAAGCACGTGGGGCTTGTTTTAGTCCATAGAGAGCTTTGTCCAAGCGATAGACATGATCGGGATGTTCTTGATCAATGAAACCTTCCGGCTGAGCGACGTAGACTTCTTCTTTTAACACGCCATTGAGAAAGGCGGTTTTAACATCCATCTGATAGACTTTGAAGTCTTTTTTGTGAGCCGCATAAGCCAGCAGGAGACGGATAGCTTCGATACGGGCAACAGGAGCATAAGTCTCGTCGTAGTCGATGCCTTCCTGTTGATTGTATCCCTTAGCAACTTGCCTTGCTTTGTTCCGGATCACTTCACCATCTTCATTCTTCTTATTCTTGAAAACCCATTTAGTTCCGACCACTGTTTTCCCATGTGGACGGGGTACCAAGGTCCATACTTGAAGACGTTCGAATTGATTGATTTCCTCTTTCATTGCAATTGTCCAATCCGGGTCTCGAAGTGCATCTGCTACTTTGGTAGGCTCGTTTTGGCTCAAGAAGCAACTGAAAAGACTGTGTTGATGACGTGTCCTCACACCAACCGAAGGATCGCCAATTATCTGATCAACCGAGTGGCCTCTCGTCCACTTAGGCAAAGCTGAAGTGGATGCGTCAGCCATCTGTGGATCTAGATTGCCTATAGTCTCTGATTGATCATTTATCGGTGGAAGTTCCAATACTTCACTTGGATTGATCGTCTCTGGTGATACTTCCTCGATGACCACTGTCGGTTCTTCAGTGTTCTGTGGCAATTCTGAATCGGGTGGGGTAGAGTTGTGAGATGAACTTGGTACGTCGGTCTCGTTCTGTAGAGAATCCAGTGCTGGTGTCGTCGTGTATGACCGATATACCGGTTCGAAGAGAGAATCCAAGTCGTCTATTGCAAGTCTCGTTGCTTCGTCTGACACTGATCCTGAAGTTGTTGCCATCTTCTGTTGGTTTTGTGCCAACACACCAGTGATTACGGGTTCTGAAATGTTGTCTTCAGAAGCCAACGGGTTGAGAACGGGTCCTGAACTGAATTGAGTAGGAACCAACGGGTGAGGCACGAGTCCTGGACTGAATTGACCAGAAGCCATATCTGCCACTTCGTGAAAAGTGACATTATAGCTTTCCTTAATAGTTCGGTTGGACTTGATGTATACTCGGTACGCTTTTGATGTTGAAGAATACCCGACAAATGTAGCTTCGAATGCTTTAGGGTCGAACTTTGCACGTTGCTCTCGGTCGTTCGCCACAAAGCACTTGCACCTGAAGACTTTAAGGAAAGAGATGTTGGGCACTCTATTATTCACAATCTCGTATGGAGTCTTGTTGAACCGTTTGTGAACCACCGTCCTGTTTTGAGTAAAACAAGCGGTATTGACTGCTTCAGCCCGTAGAAAGTGTGGAAGTCCCGATTGGATTAGCATTGTACGAGCGGCTTCCACTAGTGTTCGATTTTTCCTTTCAATGACCCCATTTTGTTGAGGTGTTTTGGCGGCTGAAAATTGTTGACTTACTCCAAGTTTCTGATAAAAATCACTGAGGTGATTGTTCTTGAACACAGTGCCGTTGTCTGTTCGAACAACTTGAATAGTCTGTTGCAGCAGATTTTGAGTTGTGTTCACAAAATTGATAATCAAGTCACCAGTCTCATCTTTCGTTCGGAGGAACTTTGTCCACGTGTAGCGAGAATAGTTATCTACAATCACTAGGACATACTTTCATCCATTGATACTCTGAGTCTGCATCGGACCACAGAGATCCATGTGAATTTGTTCCAATGGTCGAGAAGTAGACGCAATTTGCTTGACGTGATGAGGTGCTCGCTTCATTTTTCCTAGGTGACATGCCGAATAGTGATGCTCCTTTTGTAGTAGTATAGTTGGAAGACCGTGAACCAACTTTTTCGTAGAAAGGCGTTGGAGAGCTTTCATATTCAGATGAGACAGTCGTTGATGCCATAAGCTGTTCCTCTGTAAATCAGTCTGAGAAATGAGGCATACAGCTGTCGAGGGCCGCACAGACGTCAGGTTGATCGTGTAAAGATTGGATCTCCGAAGTCCTTGAAGGAGTTCTGTGTCCTGACTGTCCAAAATTCTGCACCGGTCAGCATGGAAGACACCTGGAAGCTTTTGTCACAGAATTGGCCTATGCTGAACAAGTTATGGCGGAGGCCTTCGACGTATGAGACATCTTTGATGGTCAGATTCTTCAGAATGATATCCCCAAGTCCTAGAATCGGGGCTGAATCGTTGTTCCCAAATCTGACTTTGCCGTTTGGTCAGTCTTTGTAGTTGCTCAGCAGCTCTTGATTACCAGTCATGTGTGTGGAGCAACCAGAGTCGAGGTACCACACATGATGGATCTGCAAAAACAATTTAGAGAGCTTTAGGTACCCATTTAAGCATGGGTCCTCTCGGATTAGCAGATTTAGTTTGGGTTCAGATATGACTCCTAAATCTATTTTTGGAAGAGTCTTAATAACCCATTGCACTTTTGAAAAAGTGGGTTTGGGTTTTGCCTCTATAGGAGACTTGGCCATTTTGGCTTTCATCGTCCTAGGCGGAGATTTAGGAACCCATTTGGGTTGAACCTTATAGGGAAGGTTAATTTCAAGACGTACAAATGCTTTGGAGGGTTTGACTGAGGAAAAGATCTTTTCTTTTGATAGTCTCCTAAGGTGCTTGGGGGATTTAATTTCTACGGGATACCTTAGGTGAGTACAGTCATGTATGGCGCCATAAGCTTTCTTTATGTCTGGATCTTGTTTCCTACGTGTCTTTCTTGTGGCATTTGTTTCAGAATGATTAATTTTTGACGTAGAGCCTATTTCGAAGTTGGTGCTTCTAAAGGTGATCGGCTGAAGTGAATAAGTAGAAGCAACTATCTTAAAAGTGGAAATAGCTCTTTTATTTCTACGAGTGTCTTTTATTGTAACAGAAGGAGTAGCATGCTCAGAAATATTTAAATCTAATGGCTCCTTCTTTATCTTAGTGCTAGACACTCTCGCCTTTGTTTTTAGTGCTAACGCTACGCTCCCTGTAGACGTAGGTAAAGGAAAATTAGTCATAGCACTTCTAACAGAATTATTTTTACAATTTTCATCTTTCAAAGGCGATTTTTCAATTTTCACGATTTTGTAATCAAGGTTGTAAAAAGCGCTAGGCGCTACCTAGGCGCCCGAAGGGGGCCTAGCGCCTAGGCCGCCTAGGCGGGGCCTAGGCGGTTTCTAGGCGGAAATTAGGCGGGTATACGTATTTTATTATTATTTATACTTCTACATATTAAATATGTAAACATTATGAAATTTAATGTACATCAAATCTATTTAAACATTTTAATAAAGATGTCAATCACAACAATGTAACAAAACTTCAAAAAATAGATATATAATTTAAAGAATCTAATTGGAGTTTTCTAAAAAAAAAATTGGTCGAAATATGACTATCAATATCGGAAATGTGACCCCATTTAAAGCTATAATTAGTGTTGAATGAATATAATATCAATATTTATTTCTTCTTTTCAAAGATAAACGGACAAAATAGTGTAATATGTGTATATTGCCTACTTTTTTGCGTCCCACACCGAATATGTTGTAGTAATGTAGTAATTACCTATATAAAAGCATACAAAGTATCGTTTAGCTCATTCCACGTTTTGACAGATGTTGTCCACCTTTAGTGGGCTTTCTGTTTAGTTAAATACTTGTTGGGCTTTTGGTGGGCATTTGCTAGTTAAAATATTCTGCCGATTAATAGGCCGACTAGGCCGACTAGTGGGCCGAGTAACCCGAATAGCGGGCGATTAATCGTCTGGACGATTATTAGGCCGTCTAAGCCATATTCGCCGCGGTTGATGGCGCATAGCGATTACTTGCCGCCTAGGCGGGCGCCTAGAGCGCACTTTACAACAATGTTTGTAATAGCGTGAGAGGTAGTTCGGGAGGACGAGGAAGCCTTGAGATTTTCCATCTCCTCAAAGAATTTTTTGGTTCTCAGCTTTGAAATTCTCTCGTTCTCTATTAGCTTTACCTGTGACTCCTCTATCTGTTTTATGATAGGGGGTTTGTAGAGAGAATTTTTATAATTAATGGTTTTAACTTCCTCGTGGTGTGTTCGAGAGTCAGGAGCAAGAACTTGTACTAAATCAGAAACAGGTGTTAAAGATGGTTGCATATTTCTGTCTCTTTCATTTAGTGCTGTGTAGTCAAAGGGGATTTCTGGACCATGTGGACCTTGTCTAATGGATGAATCGAAAGTATTTTCATAAGACGATTCAGTAAAATTTCGAAGAAAGGTTATTCCTAAGCCCATGTGTTTAACATCGTATATTTCTTTCTTTTGTAAAACGCATGGGTTAGTGAAACCTATGCATTCTATAGGATTATAGAACTCTATATCCTTGGGCTTGTTCAAAAATATCGTCTGTTCGGATTGTCCCCTACGCGTAACTATATCGTCTAATTTCTTTACTTTGGCATATAGTTTCTTGCGTTCCTCACCTAGGAGAGCATAATTATTTTCCACGGTTAGTTTAGCGGCTTGACAGGCATCGAAATCCTTACTAAGCTCACTAATCTTAGCATTCGATGTTTCTAATTGAGCTTCTAAGTTATTGATCTTAGAGGTAGCTTCGGTTATCCTACAATTTAAAATGACTTTCTCGTTGAGATTTCTAACCAAGCAATTGTAGTTATTTGCTAGCCTATCTTCTAATTCCTTAATCTTTTCGCTCTTTTGTCCTAGTTGAGGTTGACTAGTCTCTCTAGACTGTAGGCTCTTAGTAAGTTCATCTATTTTTGCACTAGAGCTCCTAAGTTCTTGTTCGAGACTATCTATCTTCTCCTGAGCTCTCTTAGTTCGTTCTCTACTTCCTTTATACTTTTCTGCTCACGTTTCATGTTAGCATATTGCTTTTGATATGATTCTAACATGGTCAATAATGTGGAAGGAGTGACTACCTCATTAGACGACGTTGATGCATTGTCGTCGTCCGTACGAGTGGATGTTTCGACGTCCATTTCGTTGTCCAGACGGGCCATGAGGGCTAAGTTCTCTTCTTCGGAGCTCGACGTGTCCTCGAGCCATTGGTCCTGTTCGGCCATGAGAGCTACTCCAGCTTCTTTCTGTTTTGTCAATTGAAGCTTCCTGGAGTAGTAGTTTGCATCTCTTTTCTTCGGGAGAGTGCACTCTCTGGCGAAGTGACCTGCTTTGCCACGGTTAAAGCATTTGTTAGTCTCTTTGGGATTATTGACCTCGGAACTCTCCGGAGCACGTTCTTTGTTCTTGGAGCTTGTAGTCCGAAGTCTATTGGCTGAGATTGAAGACTTCTTCTTGAAGTACTTCTTGCTCATCATTTGTCCAATGAGAGCTAACTGTTTTCCAAGGGCTTTCATGTTCGGCTCGATGTCGGAGTCCGATTCATCTTCCGACTCTGATGATGAAGGTGGCCTAACGATCTTATCCTTTCTTGATCTTGTGCTCCTCTTCTCCGAGACTAAGGCAATCGTGTCATCGGTTTGTTTGCATTTCTGCTCTTTGGTAATCTTGCGGATATCCTCCTCATGCTGAGCGAGATTATCGAACACGGCATGGACATCCAACTCCTCTAGATATTTATTTTGTCGTATTTGAGTGGATATTTTTCTTCCATTGGCAGACAAGATAGAAATCTTATGTTTGTCTCCATGTTTGTCTTCGTTATTTCTATCTTCCTCATTTCATTAAGAAGAGTGAGGTATCGTTGGTAGATCTCATTTAGACTCTCCTCCGGCTTTGCTTTGAATGAGTCGTAAGCAGTGAGAATGTTCGCCTTCTTGGTCTTTATGCCAACTTCCGTCCTTTGCATCATCCTATGCAGCTCATCCCACATCCCTTTGGCCGATGTAAGGCTGTCGATTTGTCTGTATATATCGTTGGGAATGCCCTGCATAAGGGTATTCATGGCTACTAGATCAGCCTTAGCTCGAGCTCTTTCCTCTAGAGAGTATTCTCTAGGCTCCTTTAGTCGCCTAGAAGTTGGAATTGCTGGAGTAGCAGTTTCGTCCCCGGGTACATGAACCCAGAACTGTGTCGGTCCCTCTTCAAGGGACTTCAGTAGATTTTCGGCTTGATCCTTTAGAGCGATGAAATTCAGAAAGCGGCTTCTCCACACTGTGTATTCGCCTCTTTGCAAGATCGGCGGACGGTTGTCATTTCCGAGTGAGTATGCATCCATGTTTGTATTGTAGTCGAGTTGTTGAAGGATCTTCGTTAATTGTTTTGAAGGTTGAAGATGATATAATGTGCTTCACAAGTGACAAAATTCGTTAGTAGCGTTTGGTTCGAAAATTAGATCGACAATTATTTTCGATTCAATCTTTAAAGTTTGATCGAAATTAATCCCGTCGAGATAGAATGTACTGTTCTCGTGCGAGAAATTTTGTCAGCGTGATATTTTACGAGCGAGATAAATTGCTCAAAATCATTCGGTCGAGAAAAATTTCTTGATCGTGAATTTATTTCGATCGTAAAGAAACAGTACGTTAGTAAGTTTCTCGACAAGTCAAAATAAATCTGTTGACTAGAAAAATTTCTCGCGTGTAAATGATTTTCCCCTGATCAAACGTTAAAAGGTTTGACTGAAAAATTTTTTCGAGTGAAAGTTTTTACGCGTGCAAAGTCAAAATAAGTCTATCTCAAAAACGTTTTTCACTGTATAATGCTCGAGAAATATTTCTAACTAAAATCGTTTCTACTGATGACGATTCTAGCACTGACTTCGTATTCTGACCGAGAAAAATTCTCGCGCTAAGTTTATCGATCGAGAAACTAATCCGATCGCAAAACTTAGCGAGAAAAATTTGAGCAATCGAGAAAAATTCACAGAATACGATTAAGACAAATTCGAGCAAAAACAAAGAATCAGATAGTGAAGTTTGAGGTAATTGCTCGCAATCAAGTACTAATCACGCACGAACAGGCAATTAAACACGTTATGAAGCAAAACATATCGAATTGATCAAAATCAGAACGTGTTCTTCATGTTCTTCGCAAACAGTAGCACGCAGAAGCAATTCAATCCTAAAAAATCGATGTTCAAACTGCTAAAGAACTGATCGCAATGATGATCTAACACTTAAACAAGCACAGAAACACCAAATTCAAGTCAATTAGCACAGAATTAAGCTATTGGATCGATAAAGGTTTTTGCGCCAAACCTGTTCTTCGATGAACAGTATCTAGAAAATGATTTTCGATCTAATTCTAACAATTTTCGATTCAAAACAGAACGAATCTGCTCTGATATCATTTGTTAGGTCCTACGATTAACAACTCTACGATCCTAGGCTACAATTCATAGTAATTCGATCGTCTAGATAAGCAATTGAATTCGATCGAAAAACTCAAATGAAGAACAAGAGAGAGAATTTGAGTAGAGTGAGAAAGTTACTGTTGTTTCTCTCTCTAAAAATCGAATTGCAAGCCCTTCGGATCATTTCTATAAACTCTCTCTATTCAGCTCAATTGATTTACATGTATTTATACCAAACAAACTTGGTATAAATATCAATCTAGTCCTAATCTAAGGACTACTATACAAAACGTCCCAAATTACAAGGACAATTAATGAAATCAAGCACAATTACAAATGGTATGCTACAGTTGTTGTCGTCATTTTGTGTCGCTTAATATCCCCACCCTTATGAAAGTTGGTTGAACGATATTCCAATGATATCCTGATAGCATTTGATATTGTGCATTGACTAATTTTCAAATTATATTTTTCATTAATTCACACTTATAAATCGTTTTGAGTACATGAATATAATTAATGAAACATATTTGAATTCATTTATCGTCAATACATTCTAAATTTGTTGAATTTAAAGAATCTCTCTTTTAATTGATAAATATTAATTTATCGATATATTAATGTCTCTCTAAATTAATAAAATTCAAGGTCTCAATGTTATTAATTTATAGAGATTTTATTGTATTGTCCATAAAATGTCAAATTCCAAATTTATTGTCCCCAGAATACAAACTCGTTAAATTACATCACGAAAAAAAGTAAGGTAACTAAGCCTATTTCTGCTCATAATTGATACTCTCAAAAGACTTTTCCCCCGGAGTAATCAAAAGTTTATTCGAACGACTTTTAAATTCATCAAATTTCGAGAATTTTCACTAAAACATCATTTTCATTTAAGTATAATATGATCCGCATACGCGACTCTGATTCACCGTGAATCTCGGCGTTTAAGATGCAATACACCTAACAAGCATGCAGCGATTCATCTCATTCTCCTCGAATTATCTTCGATATCAAAATTACATATAAATCAAAGATTATGATATTCCCAATTAGCCGACAAGAATTCAAGTAATCCCTCTCTTTTGTATTTCCACGCATTTATATATACGGCCCGTTTCGGGTTAGTAATCGAAGGAGAGGAGATAAGAAAAGAAGGCCTCGATAGGGATATACAATAATGGGAGGTGATGAGAAAAACTATGGCCGTACCGACGTTGAGGTGCCAGACACTGCCCATCAGATTAGTCAAGGTTGAATCTTTTTCATCTTTTTACGTTTCAATCATTCTTGATTTTGTCTCTTTTGATTAATGATGTCCCATGTTTCTCGAATAATTGATTATTTTGTTGCTGTTCGTGGAAAACGATTGCTGTACCTTGTATTTTTATATTTTATGATGAGTCGAATGCATTGATTTCTTATGCTTTCGTCGTAATCTAATACATCAACTTCGATCAAGATGATTATTTGGTACAAGAATTTTGCCTCATGGCACAAATTTGTCTTTGACTTTTGTCTGCTCTGTTTTCGTTTTCTTTAGGTTTCTTCTATAGACAGATTTGTTGCTGTCCATATTATTTTTCGTTTAGGTATTAGCTTCGATTTTGTGTGGGATCAATCGACCGACTCGATTCGAACTAGTTCAAGATAATTACGACCCACAATATTGTATGTCCACAGAGAAAAACCCAAGTTCTTTATAGACGATTTCGAGATTACAGATCAAGAACAACCCCTCCTAAGTGTTTACAACAGTCATTCAGAAACGAAAATGTTTCACACCACTACTCGATTGCTCTACGCTTTTCTTCTCTTCTCTATCTCGATAATTTTTCATTTCTAAGGACGAAAGTGAGCAAATGACAATCTTATCATGTAGAAAACTGTCCGCCACAGTCAAAATTTGTTCTGAACCATTTTCTTCAATCCAAAACAGAAATCGTCGTTTGGCGACCTTCAAGTATTTAGCCTTGACCTTAACAGGTTTCTTTCTTGCTAATTTTCACAGATTCGTGGTTTCAAGTGGGATTCGTTCTTACAACTGGGATCAACAGCGCCTACGTTCTCGGCTACTCAGCTGCAGTCATGGTTCCATTGGGATGGATAGGCGGCGTTGTTGGGCTAATCTTAGCCACCGCCATTTCTCTCTACGCCAACTCGTTGGTTGCTAAGCTTCACGAATTCGGAGGAAAGAGGCACATCAGATATAGAGACCTCGCGGGATTCATATACGGTATAGTAACAACGTTGCATTAAATGTCGAAAGAAAACGTCTTGTCTGAAAAAAATTCTTGTCTTTTTCCCATGTCTCAGGCAAGAACATGTATTCTCTTACATGGGCACTTCAGTATGTCAACCTCTTCATGATCAATGTTGGCTACATCATATTGGGTGGAAGCGCTATTAAGGTGATGACCATATTTGTTGGTTCGCCGTTATAAGAATAAAATGTTGTATTTTTCTTTGATTGTATGTGACGATAAACACAGGCTTTGCACACGCTTTTCCGAGATGATAACGGTTTGAAGCTTCCGTACTGTATTGCGATGGCTGGGGTAGCGTGTATTCTCTTCGCCATTGCGGTGCCTCATTTGTCAGCGCTGCGTATTTGGCTGGGGTTTTCAACGCTGTTTAGTTTGTTGTACATCGTTATAGCGTTCGTTCTGGCGCTTAAAGATGGTACATGCGGCTTCCTTTTGCGCTTTTCGGTTTCTGTAATGTTCATTTTTTTCTTTTTTGTTGAAGGGGTGATTGCTCGCGTTTTTCTCAGGTATGAATTCTCCTCCGAGGGATTATTCGATTCCTGGAAACACGGTGAGTCGGGTGTTTACGACGATCGGTGCTTCGGCGAATCTCGTCTTTGCCTTCAACACCGGAATGCTACCCGAGATACAGGTAAAAGAAAACATTATTTTTTTCAATGCATGAATGTGGGTCACTTTATATATCAGGAATTATGATATTGACAAGTAACTCAATCGTCGAATTTTACAAATTTATTCTATCCAACCCAGTTGGGTGGTAATTCAACTGGGTTAGATGTTCGCACGTGGCCTGATGACGTGTCGAAAAACACGAGGTTGTTTTTGTATCAACATGATAGGATAGTGGTAAGAGGAAATCCATGAACGCCGGAAATTGGCATTATCTATTAACTTGAAAAATTTGAAAACTTCGAAAAAAATTGTTTTTTCTGTGGGGATAAACCCTTCAAACGGGAATTAACACCATCTCCATTTTACAGGCAACAGTGAGGCAACCAGTCGTCGAAAACATGATGAAGGGCCTCTACTTCCAATTCACCGCAGGCGTTCTCCCAATGTACGCCGTCACCTTCGTAGGATATTGGGCCTACGGTTCGAGCGCATCGGCCTACTTACTCAACAACGTCAACGGCCCCGTCTGGGTCAAGGCCGTGGCCAACATTGCCGCATTCTCTCAAACGATCATCGCTCTCCACGTAATAAAAACAAACCCTAATAACAAACATATAGTCATATCATTTAAATAGTGAATTCCTAACCCATGACCGTCGTCATCAGATATTCGCAAGCCCGATGTACGAGTATTTGGACACAAAGTACAGGCTCATGGGGAGCGCTTTGGCCGTGCGAAACCTATCGTTTAGGATTTTAGTGAGGGGCGGTTACTTGGCAATAACCACTTTTGTCTCTGCTTTGCTTCCGTTCTTGGGAGATTTCATGAGCCTAACAGGGGCTTTGAGCACTTTTCCGCTTACTTTTATACTGGCGAACCATATGTACCTCGTGGCTAGGAAGAACGAGCTTCGCTCATTGCAGAGGGGATGGCATTGGGCCAACATAGGGTTCTTTGGGCTCATGTCTGCGGCTGCTGCGGTGGCTGCGCTGAGGTTGATCGCCGTGGATTCGAGCTATTATCATGTTTTCGCCGATATGTGAATTTTCTATTATTTTTTAATTGTTTTTGCTTAGTTATTTATGTTATTAAGTTTCTTGTTTATGAATAATTCTCCTGATGCATGTTTAAGGTAGTTTAGTTGGTTTGTTATTATTATTGCTCGAAACAGCTTAAAACCAATCGAAGCCTGCATGTGAATCGAAGCCCTAATTTCCATTTTGACCTAAAAGTACACCTTGCTAAGCCAAATTGTGCTATAATATATAAAAATTAAATTTATTTTCACATCTCAAGCATGATCAAAGACATGAATCCAATTCCTTTACCCACTTAGTATTTATCAATCGGGAGAATAAACCATCTCACATAAGAGCACATAAAACATGCATATCATTTCAAAAACAAACACGTACGTAGGTAGTAAATTAACCCTAGAAAAATAAACAAGACAACACAAGAGGGTTATTTCTAGTCTATCCCTATTACATGCGTCTCCAAAAGACTTCGGGTCGTCGCATGGGTCTTGAAGTCGTCAAACGTCCTTCGTCATTCGAACGGCCTCGAAGTTACCCAACGTCCACCACCTTGTCACCGCCGGGGGGGGGGGGGGGGCATCCATCAAATGGGTCCTCGTGTTCGTATTTAATTCTAATCTAATAAAACGGTATATTACAAAGTCCCGAACAACCCGTATAAAATAAATACAACCCGGGGGGACGTAACCCTTAACAAATGACCCGCAAAACCAAATTCCTAAACCCGCAAATGCACCTTAAATCACATTCATAACGAGCACGTTGACAATTACATGATTTTAAAAAGAAACAAATATTGGGCCTCAAACGGGCCAAGCCCATTACAAAGCCTGTGCTTTGAGCGCGAAGCCCTAACGTAGCCGTCGCGACTCAAATCGCTCAGCTGTCAAAACACGCCGGAGAGCCACGACAGAGTAGGCCGGCGGCGCGAAGTCCCGGCCATAGCTGGAACCGCCCCCGATGGCAACGCCACGCCGCATGCATCGCGTGTGATTTCAGCCTGCGGCAGAATTTACCGCGGCTGATTGGTTGTCATCGCAGCCGCTCTACGCGACGGCACCACCCTGGAACGGCACCGGAGCCACCATGGCCGGTGCCAGACCTTGGGATCACGGCTCCGAGCAGCCCAATCGTACGAGCGTGCGGGCGCGCGCAATGCACAGCCGCGGCCGGATTGCGCCGCGGCCCATGGCTGCCCGCATTCCGCTCTTGACGATGGCTGCCTTGTCGGCGATGCCACACAAGGTGGTGGCCGTGGGATGGCAAACGGCGCATCGATCAGCCCCACACCGGTCAAACCGCGTTGGCTTTCGATCGTCTCTCACGCGCCTCGTTTCAATTCAAGCACGTTATGATTCCGATCACGAGCGCCCTCTCTGATACACTGTTGGGTTACCCGGTGCGTACCGGAGACGCAACGTCACCGAATACGGTGCGGAACAAAAATTTTCCGGGTTCTCTGATTGCCCTCCTAGCTCGGATCAGAATAGTAACACATTGACACGTAATAGGGCGGGTCAAACCCGTAGAGAATTACCAGTTGAAGCGAATGACAGCTCCTCGTCCTTTTCTTCAACACTACGTCGATGGTGGTGGATGTCACTAGATCATCACGGCGACCTCGCGGTGCACCACATATTCTCTAAATATGGCTAAACAGAATTGATCCATCGCGTGGAAGAAAGCTGTGTGCGTTTTGGTGTGTTTTCGTGCGCGTAACTTCTTATGATTTGGACGAGGGTTTCACCCTTTTTAGATTATGGTAGGGAACAAAATTTTTGGCTCATTAGCAAACCTTAATTTCGAATTTCAAGTCATGATTAAGGGAGATCTTTTTACCATAAATATTTCTTTCCTTTTGATACCAAATCAATTAAGGAAATAATCCATAATCACCCTTACTAACTTTAGATATTTACTCCAAATAAAATATCTTAAATATGGACTAAATATCGAATATTATACCAAAAATATATTTCAAATTTTCAGTTTAAAATAAATAATATTCCGAATATTTTTATATCCATATTCATGCATATTAAATATGTAAATTTCGAAAGTACCCACCTAGACATATTACGAAATTAAGCTTAGGGTGAAATTTCAATTTTACCCTCAAGCCTTTCAAGCACTTAGCCAAATCCAAGTCTTAACGTTAGTTTCTTATGAAGTTCGATTTCGGTCCAATAAATAGCCCGAGGCCCATTAAGGCACGGCACAACGGCCCAAGGCCTGTTAAGGCCCAAAAACAATTTTTCTCCTCATCGGTACACGTTGATGATCCTTTTTAAGCCCGACTCTCTAGGTTCGACTCAATCGGCAAGGGAGGAATCCAAGAGTCCGGTATTTACCTAGCCAATCCCGCAGTGGACCGTGACCGATTCGAGAGCGAATTTCGATCCAATCTTATTCCAGAAGCTCACTATAGATTATAGTGCTACGTATAAATCCTTCAGCTGTGTTCCAATTAGGGTTGGCAGTGGGGCGGGCATTCCCCGTCCCCGCAGGGATCCGCCCCGATCGGGGCGGGGACTCCTCGAGAATTTATCCCCGCAGGGGGCGACGGGGAATGATTTTTTCCCGCGGGGATCCCCGCTCCGTTCCCCGCCCCGCCCCGAACCCTATTATATATTAATAAATATATATAATATTAAATTTAATTTAAATAATATTAAAATAATATAAATATAGATTAAATAATATTAAATTAATATCAAATATAGATTAAAAAATATTAAATTAATACAAATAATATATAAAACTATAAATTATATAATATTTATAATAAAAATATATATAAATTTATATATTATATTTAAAATATTAATGTTTTTAAAATTAAATCCCCACGGGGACGGGGACACTTTTGTCCCCGAATGCATCGCGGGGACGGGGACGGAGATTAGATCCCCGCCCCCGCCCCACCCCGTTGCCATCAGTAGTCCTCGAGTGAGAGCCATGATCAATGTCAAACTTACTGAACTTGATTCTATGATAAAACGGAGACCAGGCAAATTACCAAACTACCCTCCATGTCTAACATGAGTTAGTTCAATACCTTGGCCAAGGATTTCGTAATTTCCCGTCGCCATCCACATAGGGCACTTGTCTGGATTACTTACAAGACTGTGAATCTGCACTCGGCGGTCTGAGCCGACAATCACAAATCGTTATCAAGACCGCATCTGGCTCGCTGACCCATGCAACAGCAAATCAGGTCGAGGGGAACCAGTGACAGTCGAGACTTCCAAGTCAACTCCATCAAAGCCCCTTTCCGTCTAAGGTTCACGCGGACTACTATAGTATTAACATCAGTCATTGACACTCCTTGAGTAATAGGCCATGTTCGACCATACGACCTGTGAGCCAGTGTCCATGAAACGACTTAATCCCTTGATTCGATTCGTATCATAAGTCATGACCTCCGCTACCAAGCGGGATATTGGCACACGATAGGTCAAATAAGCTGTGATCGGTTATCCAGCACCCAATTGGAGCCTTAGGCTTACTGACTTTTAATGTGCGAGGTTAAGAGTCCACTGGTGCCTTCCTCTCTCGTGCCCATCGAGAATAGTGACTCAACTCGACACATTTGGATTTGTTCATTTATTGCTTTACCGGATGCTAAGTAAAGAACTCATATATCCAATAAAAACGAACAATGCCTTTCAATAAACACACGAAAATTTCTTATTACATAAGAAGTCGAATGATAAATAACCCCCTATACAATCTAATTCTCGTATAGCATTCGGGCGAGAAGTACTTGGCAACGTGCTGGTTGATGTGATGCTTAGCCAGCGTATCGTGGTCGATCTGGTCCGTCAAAGAGGAACTGCATCTCCTGCAGCCTATTAGATCGTGTCGTCCGCGTGTCATCGACGAACTACTGCATAGAGGCTAGTAGTGACGGCGTGTTCGCGAGTCACCTTTGACAACAGGCGAGCGCGAAGCAAGGTCACGCTGAGCAGTGGAGCGCTGTCGAGGCATAGTATTTAGAAAATGCATGTGAGCTCAACGAATATACCAAATAATATCAATACAGCTCGACTCGACCAAAATAGCGACAAAAGACACGTTACTATTCAATAACACATGAAGATTCAAAGTAGCATTTTATCGAAAACTTAATGTGCAAGCGAAATTTTTCAATCGAAGTCCAAAATTGACGAAGCAAGTATATTCACCCACTTCATAAGATTAATTATAGCTAAGTAACACAAGTGGGAGCAATAAAATCGCTAACTTCTGAAAGATCCCCAAAACTCGAAATTAGGTTTCATCGTGGTAAAATTCGAGATTCATGGGTAAATTCAACGAATTAAGCAAACTCAATATGATCATAGCACGAATTTAACTGAGAGATAATAAACCGTACTTCAAGTTCATGAAATTTAGCATAAAATCCATAAATCAAAAGTACCTAGGGTTCGTAGTAAACATACCTTGCAAGCTAATCGAGTTGGGTTAAGGGTTGTGTAGGCTGATTTAGTTCGCCGCAGAGTGGCCATGGCGGTGGGGTGGTGGTCGGAGGTAATTGATTTGATGTTGGGTGGTGGTGGGTTTGTGACGGTGAGAGATGAAAAGAGAGAGGAACAGAAGAGTGGGTTTGGGGGGGGGGGGGGGGGGTTGCTCGTTCTTTTAAGGTTATTAATTTTTTTAGTTGCCTGTAAGTGTCACGGCAGTGAAGCCTAAGCTTTTGGTCGTGACGATTTAAACTGCAAATTATGGCGTCACGGCCGTGAAGAATAATCTTCAGGCCGCGACAAAGGGCCGCGAGTGCTAATTGCGTAGTTAGGGCCGTGACCATTATGGCACGGGCCGTGAATTTTTTTTTTAATATACGAAGTACTCTAATGCCTAACACATAAACGAAAATAAATTGGTTGCCTCCAAGAAGCGCTTCCTACCGTCTTTGGCTGGGCGTACCTTCTGCGTGCTTAGGATGGCTGGAAGTCCAGGTATAGCACTTCTTTTTTCACTCACGTCGTCCTCGCTTCCATGATAGTGCTTCAACATGTGGCCGTTAACTTGAAATTTTCCTGTTCCATTCCTGAAATTTCGACAGTACCGTAAGGAAAAACACGAGTAACGGTGAACGGTCCCGACCAAAGTGATTTGAGTTTGCTTGGAAAAAGTCTAATTGACGAGTTAAAAAAGAAGACTTATTCCACTTCTTGGTACTCCCGCCTTTGCCTAATTTTCTTATCATGGTAAGCTTTCGAGCGCTCCTTTACATTCGAACGTTATCGTAAGCCGATAAATGCCACTCGTCTAAGTCATTAATTTGGAGTTGCCGCTTTCCGCTAGCTTCTCCCAAACCAAAATTCAAGGATTTGATCGCCTAATAGGCCTTATGCTCGATTTCGACGGTAGACTAATCTGTACGGTGTAGTGCATATGGGTGTCTTATATGAAGTCTTATATGCCCAAAGCACATCGTTTAACTTATTTGCCCACTCTCTACGATTCCCGTCTATGGTCTTTTCTAAGATCAGTTTCAACTCACGGTGCACTACTTCGACCTGACCGCTAGCTTGGGGTGGTAAGGGGTGGATAGGCTGTGTCTAACTCCATAACTCCATAACGTACCCCTATCACTAATAATGCACCTAGGCGCCCCAAAGTGCGAAAATAAATTCCATAAAAATCTAACGACTACCCAAGCGTCATGCGTGGGCAAGGCTTGCGCCTCGGCCCACATAGACACATTAATCCACAACGACTAGAATGTACTATACGAGCTAGGAAATGGACTCATGAAATCTATACCCCGTACGTCAAAAATCTCACATACCAATATAAAGTTCTGAGGCATTCGTCGCGTTTCTAGAGATTACATTCGCGTTGACACTAATCACAAGTGTCAACGTATCTTTGGGCGTCTTTGAAAAGTAGAATCCGCTTTCCATCACCTTCTGAGCGGTCAGGTTGGCTGCGTAATGCCCTCCGGTAGGCCCGCTGCGGCAACGCCTAAGAATCTATGTCATCTCAGGGAAGGAGACACGTCGACGTATCACCTGGTCCACACATCGCCTGAGATACGGATCTTCCCAAAAGTAATACCTCATGTCAGAAAAGAATTTCTTCTTTTACTGACTAGTGTACCCCTTTGGTAGGACCCTCGTAACAAGATAGTTTGTAAATCTGCAACCACGGAGTATCGTCACTTACCACCTGTATCGAGTACAAGTGCTCGTCTGGGAATCTATCATGTATCGACATTCCGTCCTTGTGGTATATCTCGGACGACTAGCATCGCACATTAGTTCAAATGGTAACCCCCAATCGGGGGCGACCATAATAGGTGGTGCAATAAGTCGCTCCTTAAGTAAATTAAAAGCATGCAAGCATTCATCATTAAACTCAAACGGGGCATCTTTTTCCAGTAATCTAGACATGGGTCGTGCAATCTTAGAGAAGTCCTTAATAAACCGATACAACCCAGCATGTCCTAGAAAACTCCTAACCGAACTCAGTTCGATGGAACAGGCAGCTTTTCTGTAGTCTCTAACTTAGCTCGGTCCACTTCGATTTCTTTAGAGGAAATCTTATGACCTAGAACTATGCCCTCTCGAACATGAAGTGACACTTTTTCCAATTAAGTGCCAAGTTCGTTTGCTCGCAGCGTGCGAGTACGCAAATTAGATAAACATACGTCGAACGAAGACCCAAAAACAGAAAATTCATCCATAAATACCTCTATTACCTCACCTACCAGCTCGTCGAATATTGCCATCATGCATTGCTGAAAGGTTGGGGCATTGCAAAGTCCGAATGGGATCTTCGGTACGCGAACGTCTTGAACGGGCAAGTGAAAGTGGTCTTCTCATGGTCTTCGGACGCTATAGGAATCAGTAGATATCCTGATAATCCATCAAGAAAAAGTAAAATAAGTGACCGTATAATTTTCTAACATCTGGTCGATAGATGGTAAAGGAAATGATCATTTCTCGTGGCGTTGTTCAACATCCTGTAGTCAATACACACGTGCCACCCAGTCACCGTCCTCGTCAGAATCAACTTGTTCTTGTCGTTGGTGATGATCGCCATGCCTCCCTTCTCCGGGACCAATTGGACCGGACTAACCCATACCCTGTCTGAAATTAGATAGATTATTCCTGCATCTAATAGCTTAATCACCTCCTTCTTGACGACGTCCTTCATATTGGGATTAAGTCTCCCTTTGGCGCTGAGCGACCGGCTTGAAATCGTCCTCCATCTGTATCTTATGCGTACAGTAGCTCGGACAAATCCCTCTGATGTCGGATATCTTCCACGCCAACGCCTGCTTGTGCGCTCGTAATACGTCCAAAAGCTGATTTTTCTGCCCGTCGTCGAGGCTCGAAGAAATAATGACTGGAAGCCTCTCGTTGATGCCGAGAAAGGCGTACTCGAGGTGGTTGGACAGTGGCTTCAATTCTAGGACTGGCGGCTTCTCGGCTGACTTTTCTCCTTGTCCTCATCGCGGCTCTCATTGACGGCTATAATGGGCTCGTCGACCTCCTCCTCGCTCTCGTTGATCGCCATAATCGTGCGCATAATCTGCTCGCCGACCAGTGACAGACTGGTCGCGTCGAAAACGGCCAAAAATAAAATTTATCACCTTATTCACTAAATACTAGTATAGCGAAAGTAGGGTCGTCTCCACAAGGAAAATGGCCGATTTATTTCTAATTTCAAACTCGATCGATAAAAATAATAATAATAATAATAATAAGGATAATAATAACAATAATATAAATAGTAATAATAATAAGTGGGGTTTTGATGATAAAGTTTTTAGCGCAACAATGACCGAAAAAGAAAAATATCGAAACTAATTATAATAAAATAATAGTCTAAGGGATTATTGTCCACCTAGATTTATTTAACTGATCATCGATTTAATAAAATATTATGTCAGCGCAAGCATAATCAGTTATAGTTATCGACGAACGCCTAATAACCAATCTTTTCTTACTTTCTTGCTAATTAAGAGACACTCTATAATTACTTCCCCAATCGAAAAAATAATCCTGGGACGCCCTGCAAGATTTAAACTCGGACGCCGGTTTATTAATCAAATCGTTTAACACGATAATATAACTTACACTTACCGAAGGTAGAGAAGTTGAATATTATTTGCTACTTATTAAAAGGAAGAAACAATAACTGATTTGTTGTTTTAATCCGCTATAGATTTTCCTAGATCTAATAAACATTGGCCACTGCTTACTTAACCTAAGCTCATCAATATATTAACTCCCTAACGAATACTTACGCTTTCACGAGTATAGAAAATGTAGCCGCTAAACATACTAACGAAAACGCAACTGAAATTAATTAATTCTAATGACATATCGAAATAAACAGAAATGAACTTACGATCGTAAGAATTGCGATTTGCTGTCTTCCTCGGAAAGACTCAGACCGTATACGTTTTCCACCGAGATCAAAGATAACAGAACAACTTTTTCGATGCTTTACACGTTCTGCAATGGGCTTAAGACTTGTATCATACGTCATGTATAATTTAAAAAGATAATGCCAAACAACAAACAATAGTCTGTAAATTGACCAACTAAACTATGACTAGTTTCTATAATTCGGCCCTTACGTCTCGATCCTCTCTTTTCACTCTATAATATAAAATAAAACATAAAGATGAAATAGGACAGTCATAGTAGCAATACTGATAAAGAAACAACACTATTCTCTTGTGCTCTCTCACATCATCTATCCCTGTAACGACCCTCACTTTTTAATAAATATTTTGGCAGATTTTCGCAACGTATGTCGCGGAAGACCCGGCTACTTAAAAACATCTATAAAAAACATAATATATTACATCACACACATCTCGCAAAGTCATATTTTACAATATACGCACCACTTGCACACGTCTTATCATACAGAGACCGTAGGCTATTATTTTTATTCTACAAAGACTATCGACCCAAAACACAACAATACCATACAGGTAGCATCCATGTACCATCCTGCTCAAAAGTCAGTGGAATCACCGCCAACAGCCCGCCTAATCGCGACGCGTATAAACGCCGGACTCGTATGTACCTAAAACACGTAACTGAGCTCCTTGCCCAGTAGATGAAATATGCATGTATGCAACGTGCGCTCAACCCCATTCCCAAAGCACCTCACAAATGCACGCAACTCGTCTCTACTCATCTCAACAATAACACGTCTCAACACCCCACACTACTCGACACTAAGTACATTTCTAATATCCCACTCAGGTCTCGTTAGAATAGGTTCCCACTCAGGTCACGTTAGAATGGAATATTCTATTCACGTCTCGTTAGAACTCAGGTCTCGTTAGAGCAGTATATCCCGCTCAGGTCTCGTTAGAGCGGGTAAGCTACTCAGGTCTCGTTAGAGTTGCCGTATACTCGAAATTTTCTATAATGTCGCAACACATCCCGACACTCGGCACCTCATACGCTCGGGCGGCCAACTCAGTCACGTTAGAGTTAGCTTTCACCCAACACTCGGGCGACAAACTCAGGTCTCGTTAGAGTGGCACTCACCCAAATGTTCCCCTTACCCAACGTAATAACCTACACCTCCCATCGACATCCCAAACGTTACCATTCCGCACGGTACTCAACTCCCTCGCACTGACATGGTATGTAAGTGCAGTGCAAATCATAGATATACATAATAACATGCAGAATATTTAATACATATAAATCACGTAAATTATTAAACCACATAATCATACAAGCACATAATTATCACATATAATTCACACAATCGTTTACGTGTCGTAGGTGAGTTTCACCTACCTTCCCTCCGTATCATTCGAGCTTATATTCTACACATGAGGTTGTTGCATCTGTCGGAAAGTTTTAAAACATGTTCTTCATTCACACATAAAATACGGAAATTCGATTTTTGCGACATAAACTTCTAAATTACATTAAAAATGCTAGGAACATCGGATTGAGTCGTTTCCAGCGGCTATAGAAAGCTGAGAGGATTAGATTTCAATAGAAACAAACTTCAATATCATCGGAGCAGTTTAAAAAGTGAAAATAGAGAAGTACGGGTACAGCTGAATCAGAAATTCTGTCCAGCGGCACAAACTTTAAAAATTCGTAACAAATCACACGTACATCCGATCGATCTTATTCAAGTGGCTATGGAAACCTGACACGCTTAGCTTTCAAAAGGAATAGTTTCGAAGGAATCAAAGCACAATAGCTAGGTCAAATATTTTAAAAACAAAAACTGCGCACAGGTCCGATTATTAGAAAGTCCTGAACTTGCATCAGAAAGTCAAAGCCTCATAATCGATCCTAGAAATATCGGATCGACCTGATTCAAGTGGCTGTGGAAAGCGTAAGAAATTAGCTTTCAAATGAAACAAGATTCCAATGAATCGGAGCACAATAACTTGGTCAACTTTGTTTAAAACTAAAGCTGCGCACGGATTTAAAACAGAAACTATAGATAGAATTTGTGTTTCATGCTGTCACTTCAGAAATTCATAGAAAATCGAAACGGATCCGATCGGGTCGATTCAAACTGATCTGGAAAGCCCAAGAAGTTAGCTTTCAAGAGAATTTAGTTCAACGAAATCCGAATACAATAGGTAGGTGAAAATTGTTTTGACCTGAGGTTGCGCGAACTACACTATCAAGAACCCGATCATAAAAACGAAATAGAAGCAGCTTAGCATGTTAATTACCTCAAAAGAACTCAACTGAGACAAGAACACAGCACAAAATCAAGCTTTGGGGAGTTTCATCGTTGCTTGATCTTGCTGACTTCCCCTCCCCTCTCTCCTTTATTTCTTACGTTACTTATGGTGGAGAGAACAAATGAATGGATATGTATAGAATAGAAATGAAACTCCTAAAATTATGAGATGGGATGGGATATTTTTTTCCTTTCGTACTTTAATATTACTCAAATGATGGTTTTCATGTCAATTAACATATATGAGAGAGATTCTCAAATATGTTGAGTTATATGATAACGACGAGCAAGTGGAGTAGGTGTTCTTTCCCCTTATGCCTACATAAGTTTTATAGAATTAGAGTAACTTTCCATCCTTGACCTTTGCATATAATATGAATTATTTTCCTCAAGTCACTTTCATATGATATAGGATGAAACGTTATCACTTGCTTAATGTATGATATATTAAATATACATGATCATGATGTTTATAATCATGTTGATTGACATGATCGTAAAGGACGAATTTTCATATGCTCTTATCCCTTCTTAATTAACTAATCTCATTGGATTATTATATTTATATATAAAGAACTATGCAATGATATGAGAGGTGACAACTAATAACAACCACTAACATTGCTTTCTTTAATATCTAATGAAATTCGTCCCTTTTATATCTACACTTAGCTTTTCGTTTAGTAAATGAACTTTCGTTTGGTGTCTACATATTTAATTATTACCTAATCTTGGTCCCATTCTAAACGAAACTCGTTATTGTCATTATTCCTCCTTAGCTTATTACATGATTGTCCTTATTTAATTAACTTGTATTATGTCGTCATTCTTTTTGGTTTCCTCTATTGATAGTTTAATTTAAGAATTAATAAGTGACAAATTAGTAGATAACCTACTACGTATATTCCCATAACCAAATTTCCTTTCAAAACTATTTGTATTCTGGACCACACAAAATTTTTGGGCTAATATTATGAATTTGGACTTTTCGCCCATGATATCTAATTTACTTCCATTAATTAATTTAATGTAATTTATTATTTTAAGCTTCTATAATTTATATTTTCCACCCAAAATTTTAGATTAATATTTCGAGACCTCTAAGTTAAAGATTTACTCTGCTAGATTACATCAAAACCTCGTATTAAATTTTACGGGTATTACAATCACTTATGCCGATCACTCTATTTTATTTCTTACTCTCTCAAAATCTGCTCTATCGCTAAATCTCTGCTTCCTCTCTATTTTCTCGTTTGCCAACAGCTCGGTATTTATAAATGTGCTGTGGTTTCTTCTTTTTTTTCTTTCCCACTCGACATGGAGCTGAAATCCCGTTCTTTGGACACCAAATTCAGAAATCGCTTAGCTCCTTTTATCTTTGTCTGTTTGAATCTTGCTGTGTCTGTATAAAGTTCCCCGGTCTCTCTCCTCTGTTCTTTTCTTGTCTTTGGTTTGAACGACAATCAGTTCCCTTTATAGAGTAAAGCTCAACGAGGATATCTTGTGTCTTAAATCACGCTGGGATGTCAAACTCATCTTCTTTCAACGACAGCTAAATCAGTTGAGCAGCCAAGAAAGACATGGGTTTTACATCTCCTTTGACTATTTGTAGATCGTGTTTATTTTTCAGCCGTTGATAGCTTCCTTGTCTATTCATTTATTATCTTTAATATGGCTAATCTGATTGGGCCGATTGAAGCTTATACGGGCCTAATGAAGTCCATATCGTCCAGGAAGGTTGACGCACGCACCCACTTGATCTGTTTGCTTGAGTCATTTTTTTGTCTATTTTGCTCTTAAGTCTGTAAGACATGTAATAGAATAACTGTGCATGATTGTACAAATATAGAACAAAAACGTACTTTTACGGGGATAAAATATAGTGAATTGTTATGTCAAATTCGCCCACACTTACGCAATGCTTGTCCTCAAGCGTTCACTAAAGATTGAAAATGCGAATTTTTGGATCAAGAGTTTACCGACATATATTACTTCGCCCTGGAGAAAGCAATTATTCACAAAAATTAGCACAAGACGATCATATCGATTTTCAATGATATCAGCAAAGCCTGAACGAGCGAAAATCAACAACTCTCACATGGATTCTCTCAATTCGCTCAAAGTGTTTACGGAAATATGTGTATACGCTCAAATCAACACTAGGAAACGATATTACCATAAGCTTGCTAACATATCACATTGTATTCACATACGACTTAAGTGTACAAATCAAGAAGGTCTTTATTTGGGTTGTAATGGGGCTAGGGAGTTAGGTAGGATAGTTTGGGAAAGTAGGCTAAAATTTTCGAACCAAATGAATAATAATCGCTAAGTCCCACGACTATCGCACGACTATTTCTCAATACAGATAACCAGACTAGCGCCGCATATTTTTTATGATTTTTTTCTTCATTCTATTTTTTTCGACTATAGTTTTTTACGACCCTTCTTTTTTCGGTAAACATTTCAGATTATTTTTTTTCTTTTTTTTTTTTTTCATCTATAACAATATGAATACTAATAACAAGTATGTAGACGCATTCTCAACCTAATCAATCTCGAGGTCGTGGAATCTACACAATTAATAATTGTAGAGTATACATTTAATTGTGCTTGATATTATTGTTGTCCTTGTAATTAGGGGCGTTTTGTATAGTAGTCCTTAGATTATGACTAGTTTGATATTTATACCAAGTTTGTTTGGTATAAATACATGTAAATCAATTGAGCTGAATAGAGAAAGTTTTGAAGATTTATCCGAAAGGCTTGCAATTCAATTTCTAGAGAGAGAAACAACAGTAACTTTCCAACTCTAATCGAATTCTCTCTCGTTCTTCAAATGAGTTTTTCGATCGAATCTTATTGATTATCATTATCGTGGAATTACTTTGAATTCTTGCCTAGGATCTTAGAGTTGTTAACCGTATGACCTAACAATTGGTATCAGAGCAGATTCGTTCTGTTTTGAATAAAAAATTGTTAGATTTGGATCGAAAATAATTCTGTTCACTGCTCATTGAAGAACAGTTTGGCGCGAAATATGTTTTCGATCCAGTAGCATAATTCTGTGCCTAACTGACTTGAATTTGATGTTTATATGCTCGTTTAAGTGTCAAATGTTGATTGCGATCAAATCCGTATCTCTTTGAACTTCGTGTTTGGATTAAATCGATTTTGTGAGTTACTGTTTGCGTAGAACATGAAGAACACGTCCTGATTTTGATCAAATTCGACATATTGTGCTTCATAACGTGTTTAATTGCGTGTTCGTGTGTAGTTAGTAATCGATTGCGAGCAATTACCTGAAAGTCCAGTGTCTAATTCCTTGTTTTTGCTTGAATCTGTGATAATTGTATTCTGTGATTTTTCTCGATCGTTCTAATTTATCTCGCTAGGTTTTGCGATCGGATTAATTTCTCGATTGAAAAACTTGGTGCGATAATTTTTCTCGGTCAAAATACGAAGTCGGTGCTAAAATCGTCAACACTAGAAACGATTTTAGTTAGAAATATTTCTCGAGCATTATTCAGCGAAAATCTTTTTCGAGGGAGACAATTTTGACTTTGCACGCGTAAAAACTCTCTCTGGAGAAACATTTTCGGTCAAACATATAAAGTGTGACCAAGCTAAAAATCATTTACACGCGAGAAACTTTTCCAGTCAACCGATTTATTTTGACTTGTCGAGAAACTTACTAACGTACTGTTTCTTTACGATCGAAATAAATTCACGATCCGGAAATTTTTCTCGACAGAATGATTTTGGGCAATTTTTTTCGCTCTAAAAATATTTCACTGACAAACTATCTCGCACGTAAACAGTAGACACTATATTCTCTTTTGACGAAATTATTTTTGATCAAACTTTAAAGATTGAATCGAACTCGATCTATTTTTCGAATCAAACGCTACTAACGAATTTTGTCACTTGTGAAGCACATTACATCATCTTCAAACATTCAAAACACTTAACGAAGATCCTTCAACAACTCAACTACAAAACAAAATGGATGCATACTCGCTCGGAAATGACAACCGTCCACCGATTTTGCAACGAGGCGAATATACCGTGTGGAGGAGCCGCTTCCTCAATTTCATCGGTCTAAAAGATCAAGCCGAGAATTTACTGAAGTTACTAGAAGAGGGACCCGCACAGTTTTGGGTACATGTCCCCGGTAACGAAACGGATACTCCTCAAATTCCCGATCTAGGCGACTGAAGGAGCCTAGGGAGTACACAATCGAGGAGAGGGCTCGAGCTAAGGCTGATCTAGTAGCCATGAACACCCTCATGTAGGGCATCCCCAACGACATATACCGACAGATTGATAGCCTTTCATTGGCTAAAGGAATGTGGGACGAACTGCATAGGATGATGCAGAGGACGGAAGTTGGCATAAAGGCCAAAAAGGCGAACATTCTCACCGCTTACGACTCCTTCAAAGCAAAGCCTGAGGAGAGTCTATACGAGATTTACCAAAGATACCTCACTCTTCGCAACGAGATGAGGAAGATAGAGATCACGAAGACCAACATGGAGACAAACATCAGATTTCTATCTCTCTGCCCGTGGAATGGAAGAAAATATCCACTCAAATTTGACAAAATAAAGATTTAGAGGATTTGGATGTCCATGCCGTGTTTGAAAATCTCGCATAGCATGAGGATGAATTAAGCGAGATTCTCAAGGAGAAGAAAGGCAAACAGAACGAAGACACTGTTGCCTTAGTCTCGGAGAAGAGGAGCTCAAGGTCAAGAAAGGAAAAGACCGTTAGGCCTCCTTCACTTTCAGAGTCGGAAGAAGAGTCGGACTCCGACGTTGAGCCAAATCTGAAAGCACTAGGAAAGCAACTAGCTCTCATAGGACAAATGATGAGCAAGAAGTACTTCAAGAAGAAGTCTTCAACCTCAGCCAACCGACTTCGGACTACAAGCTCTAAAAAAAGAATGTGCACCAGAGATCTCCGATGTCAAGAATCCTAAGGAGGCTAACAAATGCTTCACCTGTGGCAAGCCAGGTCACTTCGCCAGAGAGTGCACTCTTCCGAAGAAGAGAGATGCCAACTACTACTCCAGGAAGCTCCAATTGACGAAATAGAAAGAAGCTGGAGTAGCTCTCATGGCCGAACAGGACCAATGGCTCGAGGACACGTCGAGTTCTGGAGAAGAGAATTTAGCTCTTATGGCCCGTCTCGACAATGAATCAGATGCCGGAACATCTAATCATACGAACGACGACAACGCATCCACTTCGTCACAAGAGGTAGTCTTTTCTTCCACATTATTGACCATGTTAGATTCATATAAAAAACAATATGCTAACATGAAACGTGAGCAGAAAAGTATTAAGGAAGTAGAGGATAAACTTGCGAGATCACAGGAGAAGATAAATAGTCTCGAATAAGAACTTAGGAGCTCTAGTGCAAAAATAGATGAACTTACTAAGAGCCTACATTTTAGAGAGACTAGTCAACCTCAACTAGGACAACAGAGCGAAAAGATTAAGGAATTAGAAGATAGGCTAGCAAATAACTACAATTGCTTGGTTAGAAATCTCAACGAGAAAGCCATTTTAAATTGTAGGATAACCGAAGCTACCTCTAAGATCACTAACTTAGAAGCTCAATTAGAAACATCAAATGCTAAGGTTAGTGAGCTTAGTAAGGATTTAGATGCCTAATCAAGCCGCTAAACTAACAGTGGAAAATAATTATGCTCTCCTAGGTGAGGAACGCAAGAAACTATATTCCAAAGTAAAGAAATTAGACGATATAGTTACGCGTAGGGGACAATCCGAGCAAACAATATTTATAAATCAGCCAAAGGATGTAGATTTCTCTAATCCAAAGGATGGCTTAGGTTTCACTAACCCACGTGTTTTACAAAAGAAAGAAATATACGATGCTAAGCACATGGGCTTAGGACTAACCTCTCTTAGAAATTTTATTAATCGTCATATGAAAATACTTTCGATTCATCCATTAGACAAGGCCCACATGGTCCAGAAATCCCCTTTGACTACACAGCACTAAATGAAAGAGACAGAAATATGCAACCATCTTTAACACCTGTCTCTGATTTAGTACAAGTTCTTGCTCCTGACTCTCGAACACACCACGAGGAAGTTAAAACCATTAATTATAAAAATTCTCTCTACAAACCCCCTATCATAAAACAGATAGAGGAGTCACAGGGAAAGCTAGATAGAGAACGAGAGAATTTCAAAGTTGAGAACCAAAAAATTCTTTGAGGAGATGGAAAATCTCAAGGCTTCCTCGTCCTCCCGAACTACCACTCACGCTATTACAAAAGTGTGAAAATTGAAAAATCGCCTTTGAAAGATGAAAATTGTAAAAATAATTCTGTTAGAAGTGCTATGACTAATTTTCCTTTACCTACGTCTACAGGGAGCGTAGCGTCAGCACTAAAAACAAAGGCGAGAGTTTCTAGCTAAGATAAAGAAGGAGGCACTAGATTTAAATATTTCTGAGCATGTTACTCCTTCTGTTACAATAGAAGACACTCGTAGAAATAAAAGAGCTATTTCCACGTTTAAGATAGTTGCTTCTACTTGTTCACTTCAGCCGCACCTTAGAAGCACCAACTTCGAAATAGGCTCTACGTAAAAAATTAAAATTAATTATTCTGAAACAAATGCCACTAGGAAGACTCATAGGAAACAAAATCCAGCCATAAAGAAAGCTTATGGGGCTGTACATGCTTGTACTCACCTAAGGTATCCCGTAGAGATTAAATCCCTCAAGCACCTTAGGAGATTACATCAAGAAAAGATCTTTTCCTCAACCAAACCTAGCAAAGCATTTGTACGTGCTTAAATTAACCTTCCCTGCACGGTTCAACCCAAATGAGTTCCTAAATCTCCGCCTAGGTCGACAAAAGCCGAAAAGGCCAAGTAACCTAAAGAGGTCAAATCCAAACCCACTTCTCCGAAAGTGGAACGGGTTATCAAAACTCCCTCAAGTAATAATTTAGGAACCAATATCAGAACCAAAAAAATTCTGCTAATTTGAGAGGACCCATATTTAAATGGGTACCTAAAGCTCTCTAATTTGTTTTTGTAGATCCATCATGGGTGGTACCTTGACTCTGGTTGCTCCACACACATGACGGGAAATCAAGAACTGCTGAGCACACAAAGACCAGCCAAACGGCAAAGTCAGATTTGGGAACGACGATTCGGCCCCGATTCTAGGACTTGGGGATATCATTCTGAAGAATCTGACTATAAAAGATGTCTCATACGTCGAAGGCCTCCACCATAACTTGTTCAACATAGGCCAGTTCTGTGACAAAGGGTTCCAGGTGGTCTTTTATGCTGACCGGTGCAGAATTTTGGACAGTCCGGACACAATACTTCTCTATGGACTTCGGAAATCAAATCTTTACACGATCAACCTGACGCCCGTGCGGCCCTCGAAAGTTGTATGCCTCATATCTCAGTTTGATTTACAAAGGAACAGCTTATGGCATCAACGACTGTCTCATCTGAATATGAAAGCTCTCCAACGTCTTTTTACGAAAACGTTGGTTCATGGTCTGCCAACTATACTACTACAAAGAGAGCATCAGTGTTCGGCATGCCAATTAGGAAAAATGAAGTGAGCATCCCATCACGTCAAGCAAATTGCGTCTACATCTCGACCATTGGAACTAATCCACATGGATCTCTATGGGCTGATGCAAACTCAGAGCATAAATGGAAGAAAGTACGTGCTAGTGATCATCGATGATTTCTCTCGCTACACTTGGACGAAGTTCCTCCGAACCAAAGATGAGAGCGGGGACTTGATCATTAACTTTGTGAACACTACTCAAAATCTGCTGCAACAGACTCATTCGAACAGACAATGGAACTGAGTTCAAGAAGAGACATCTCAGTGAATTTTATCAGAAACTTGGGATAAGTCAACAATTCTCAGCCGCAAAAACACCTCAACAAAATAGGGTCCTTGAAAGAAAAATCGAACCATTGTGGAAGCAGCACGGACAATGCTGATTCATTCCGGACTCCCACACTTTCTATGGGCTGAAGCAGTTAATACGGCTTGTTTTACTCAAAACAGGATGGTGGTTCACAAAAGGTTCAACAAGACTCCGTACGAGATTGTGAATAATAGAGTACCCAATATCTCATTCTTTAAAGTCTTCGGGTGCAAGTGCTTTGTGGCGAATGACCGAGAGAAACGTGCCAAGTTCGACCCTAAAGCATTCGAAGCGACTTTCGTCGGGTATTCTTCAACCTCGAAAGCGTACCAAGTATATATCAAGTCCAACCACACAATCAAAGAAATCTACAACGTCACTTTCCACGAAGTGGCCGAGATGGCTTCTGGTTAAGTTAGTCCAGGAACCGCGCTTAACCCGATGGCTCCTGCACACCTCAGTTCAGGACTCGTATCCAACCAGATAGCTTCTATTTATAACAGTTCAGAACCTGTTTCACTGGTGTGTTGGCACAAAACCAACAGAAGATGGCAACAACTTTGAATTCAACGTCAGAAGAAGCAATAAGACTCGCATTAGACGATCTGGACTCTCTCTTCGAGCCCGTATACCGGTCACACACTGCTACACCTATAGTGGATTCTCCACCTGACGAGACCTATGTACCTAGTACTTCTCACGTCCCTACCTCACCCGATTCAGATTTGCCACAGAATAACGAATAACCTACAATGGTTACTGAGGAAGAATCATCAGAGACAATCGTTCCAAGTGCAGAAGTGGAACTTCCTCAAACAATTGAAGAATCGGAGATAATTGGAAATCTAGAACCACAACTGGCTGATGTATCTTCCTCAGCCCTGCCGCATGAGCACAAGTGGACTAGTTCCCATCCGGTTGATCAGATAATTGGCGATCTTTCGAGCGGAGTAAGGACACGTCGTCAGCTGCTTCTTAAGCCAAAATGAGCCTACTAAAGTAGTAGACGCACTACGAGACCCAGATTGGATAATTGCGATGCAAGAAGAAATTCATCAATTTGAACGTCTTCAAGTGTAGACCTTAGTACCCCGTCCACATGGGAAAACAATTATCGGAACCAAAATGGGTATCCAAGAATAAGAAGAATGAAGATGGTGAAGTGATTCGGAACAAAGCAATGCTAGTTGCGAAGGGCTACAATCAACAGGAAGGCATCAACTATGACGAGACATATGCTCCTGTTGCCCGAATCGAAGCTATCCGCCTTCTCCTGGCTTATGCGGCTCATAAAGACTTCAAAGTCTATCAGATGGATGTTAAGACCGCCTTTCTCAACGGCGTGTTAAAAGAAGAAGTCTACGTCGATCAGCCGGAAGGCTTCGTTGATCAAGAACATCCCGATCACGTCTATCGATTGGACAAAGCTCTCTATGGACTAAAACAAGCCCCACGTGCTTGGTACGATGTCTTTAGTGAATTCCTCGTGAAGTCTGGATTCATACTAGGAACGATAGACACAACCCTCTTCATCAAATGGCAAGACAAAGATCTGATGGTCGTTCAAGTATACGTCGACAATATCATCTTCGGATCAACAAATCCGCGGCTTTGTACGAAGTTTGGAGATCTAATGAAAAGTAAGTTCGAGATGAGTCACATTGGAGAGATGCAGTTCTTCTTAGGACTACAAGTCAGGCAACTCGAAGATGGGATTTTCATCAGTCAGAATAATTCATCAAGGATATTCTGAAGAAATTCCATCAAGATCAGAGCAAACCTCTTAGCACTCCTATGTCACCAAGCTGCAAGTTGGATGCCGATCCCACTGGAAAGCCAGTCGACGTCACACTATATCGCAGTATCATTGGATCTCTTCTCTACCTCACTTCGAGCCGGCCAGACATCATGTTTGCCACCTACTTATGTGCCCGTTTTCAAGCCGATCCCAAAGAATCTCATATGCTCGCGGTCAAAAGGATTCTGCGTTACCTTAAGAGCACTTCTACCCCCGGACTATGGTATCCAATGGGTACGAACTTCAATCTTATCGGCTATACTGACGCTGATTATGCAGGTTGCCGAATGGACAGGAAAAGCACGTCCGGTGGCGCTCAATTTCTAGGCGAAAAGCTTGTCTGCTGGTCATCCAAAAAGCAGAACTGTGTGTCAACTTCGACGGCAGAAGCGGAATACGTGGCTGCCGCTAGTTGTTGCTCCCAGATGTTGTAGATGCGGACTCAGCTTCGCGACTATGGGTACAATTTAAATAATATACCCATATATAGTGATAGTCAAAGTACCATCGCTATTATGCAATCCTGTTCATCACTCACGCACAAAACACATAGACATTAGATATCACTTTATCAAAGATCATGTAGAGAAAGGCACCATAGATATGTATTTCGTGAACACGGAGTACCAACTAGCCGACATTTTCACCAAGGCATTGGATGAAAAACGATTTCAATTCCTTGTCGTAAAATTAGGCATGTTGAATCTTCCGAAATATGTGCTTTACCTGATCTTCTGTGCTACTAAATGTTCTATGCTATGTGTTTTTCTTTGCGTATATGCTTTATCTTGCGTGACTCTAATAAATAAATAAAATTTTAATACATATAAAAATACTATACATATACATATAATATAGGGGGATGAAGAAATTCTTTAGGATGCTTTGATCTAAAGTCACTTAGAATTTTACCCCGACATGCGATTGATTTATTTGCTTAATTTTGTCAGTATAAGTCGCATTCTTGTGTGTAAAGGTCACTAGGTTGCTCCACTTGACACAGAGCCACTATACATACGTGAGGACTCAAGCCTTGTTCATTTCTTTCTTTGGATCTTTTCTCGAGTGAGTCACACATCAAAATCTTGTCTTAACTAGTGATAGTTGGCTTCATACTCACCTTGCCTTAGATCGTTAGGAAAATGATAAGGGCGCTTAGGTTTCACTCGGCCTTATAAAATTTTTTCCTCTTATTCATAAGCCCTTAATCATCCAATTTGAGCCTTCTCCGACGTCCTTTTTCTTCCTTTGAATCCCATTCCCAGCCTTCAACCGTATTCTATACTCTTCGGATGGTTATTCAAACGAAAAAGGAGGGGGAGAAAATAAGGAGGATGACGACAAAAGAAGGCATTGCTCAACGCGCAATCAGACCAAAGGAACTTGCCTTCCGACTATTTCTTAGAAGGTGGCATGGGTCCTGCTGTGAACTTCTCCAGCGATAATCTGGTACGCTCGTCAGAACGACTGGAGAGAGGAGCACCACGAAGTGAACTTCTCCAACGATAATCCGGTCTTATATCGGGAAACGAGAAGAGGAGCGCAGCCTCGGGTACGAATTCCATAACCGTGAATTTTTCCAAATAGATAATCTATGAAACCTCTCTAGAGATTAAGAGAAGAGGAGCACTGGATCAGCCCGAGAACCAACAAGAAGAACTTCGCCTACGATAATCTCTTATAGCCTCGTGGAGAAGCGGAGCTTCAGCTTGAGCATAGCATAAAAAGGGATAATTCTTAAAAGAAAAAGAGGGAGAAAAGATCGAAAAAAAGAAGAAGAAGACGCCGAAAAACAAAAGGAGACGGATGTAGAAATGGAAGATGACGAAGAGATAAGCTCACTTTCCTCTAAATTCCTTCCCTTCTATGTCCTAGCCAAACTAAAATCCTTACAACCCTTTGATTCCAATCGACGGTCTCTCGCTTAGGTGAAATGATTAAAAATGCCTCGATCACAGGTAAATTGACTTAAAATTGCTTGTGTTGACTTGAGTGATATAAATATAAAAATCCCAAGTTAAAAATAATTGAGTGCTAGAGCTAACCTAGTGAGAGTTGTCGAATGAACCAGTCTATGAACTTAGGACTTTAGTTTGATGACATGACTTGACGGCATTTTCTTCTTTCAAATGTCTCGTAAAATTTTAGGTGTGACGATTGATCAAAGCAAAATAATCTGACCCCATACTATAATAATAGTAATATGCAAAAAAATCATGAAAGGAAAAAATTTCGCACATTTTGACATGAAATGTTATAATTCATATGCGTTGAATTGACTAAATGCGAATTTATTTTATTATCGCACATTCTAAATGTAATTTGCAATTGCATTGGTACTGAATTGTTAAATGCGATAATTTTTTTTTCATTGCTCTTACCCCCACACAATACTTCTGGTACATGTTTTCGGGAACCATGTATATGTGCTTACTAGGCAAAATTGTGTGTTATATGCTCGTGAATTGAATTGATTTCATATGCTTGCATATTTAGTCAATTTTTGCGCATTATTTGAGGGGGAGCAAATATAAAAATAGTGCATTATCTCCAAATATTCTTGACGTTCTTCACTATGTGTTTCAGATTCCTTCAAACAAAATTAAGGAGTCAGACGTCGACACTACAAGGAACGGGGCTAATCACAGACCAAATTAACTCCATTATTTCTAACGTCTTTCTTTCTAAGTAGTACAGATTTGTTATTTCAGCCAAGGAAGCTAGACGTTACTGCACAGAAAATACAGGGAGTTGATTGCATTTGTTTAATTATCAGGGGGAGCTTTACAAATGTGATTTTCTTTGAAATAGGGGTCAATCTGAAAAGTTTAGAAGTACTTACTATCGAGAAACTGAATATAAGAATTAATTTACGATCTTAAGTTTCTCGATCGTAAAACAGTGTTGGGAACAATTGTTGATTAACCGCGATAATTTGCGATTGAGAAAATTGAATTGAAGAGCAATTTTCGAATCGAAAATTTCTCGAGCGCAAATAGTAATGGGCCTGTCCATTTAATCGCAAAACGTCAAATCGGAAACCCAACATTGAATTGCAGCGAGTAAATAAAAGTTCATCTTTGTGTCAGTCGAAAAACTTTTTCTCGCAACCCTAAATCGCAAAAAATTCTCTGGCGAAAAACTTTCACAGACAGTTCAAATCACTCACAAATCTTTCCATTTCAACTCAAAATTTTTCTGTTTATGGTAGAAATGAGAATCTGTTGATAGTTGCGTGTGATTTAACGTCGTTAGCATCTGCTTTTTGAAGTTCTTCGCATGTTTAAGTTTAGATTTCCGTCTGTTCTTCAAAACTGAGAAACCGTATACTGTTTTATAGTGATTTAGGCTTGATTATGAGTGTTATCTGATATTAATGCCTGCACTTAACATAGTTTCGATGTTCTTGATGAATCTGGTACTATAAATCTTCGGAAAATCTGCATCTTCGACTGAGAATTGAGTTTCAATAAAACTGGGTTTTGAATGTTTAAAGGTATCGAAGAACTTTGTCGATCGCAAACATTCTTAATTGAATTCCGATTCAATAGAGATACTGTTTGTGTCAAATTAGTTCTCGATCGATATAAAATCTGACTTAGCCGTTAAGATAGATGATTTTGACCGAAAAATTACTTACCATCGAGAATCTAATTAGGATTTTCTGTGAGCGAAAAACTTAAGCACTGAATAGACAATTTAGATGCAAATTTTATCGAGCGCAAAACTTACTATCGCAAAATAGGATTTCGTGTAATTGGATTTTGGTCGTAAAAATTTAGCAGCGAAAAAAATAATTTTTCAACGCTTAATTTTTCGATCGTAAAATTCGCCGCTTAGGACTTAATTGATTGAAAAATTTCTCGACGGTTGACTTAGTCTTTCGTTGACTTATTTCTCGATAGAAATATATCGCAGCGAAAATGTTACTTAGAATCGAAAATCACATCCGCTCGACAATTTTCCAATCGAAAATTTTATTCAATCGAGAAAAAATTCTCGATAGTAAATTTACCTGAGAAATAATTTCTCGATCGTAAATTTACACGGAATTTTCTCGATCGTAAAATTGATCGACTACAGTCTCGATTTCAACTTCAACACTTAGAAAATTTTTCTAAGTCTTTTACTCTGTAGCGAACATTAGCGAATAAAATTTTCTCGATCGAAAAATTAAACCGACTCATTACAATTGAAATCAATGCATAGGAAATCAATTTGAAAATAAATTTTATCGACCGAAAAATTTCTCGGCATGAACAGTGCCATTACAATTCAAACTATTTTTCACGCGTTAGGTGTTTAACTCAAAATTACCATCATGCCATTACAATTTTTTTAAAATCGAAATTCCTATATGGATATCATACGATTTCAATTCAAAATTCATCAAACATGTCATGACTTGATACAATATTATAGTTTGATGAAATTAAATTTATTCTCGACTAATATCAAAAATTATGAACTAATGATTTGTTATATTTTTTCAATTGGACCTGGATACCTTCCGGTGTCCAGACGACATTATCGTGTCTATCCTTCAAGGCCATCCACGATGGCATGGACTTACCGTGACGGCATCGGTGCCGATGGTCTACCTCCAGCAGTTTTGGGGGATGATCAAGAGCATCATCTTGGACGGGGGATATCATTTCACGGCGGTTGTAGGGACGAGGCACATCTACATGGGCAAGAATGAGTTCAGAACCTCCCTCACAGCCAAAACTACGACCCCCTCCCATCAGATGAAGAACTGATGGCTGATCGCCGCTCACCAAGCTCGCTCAGGTTCAGAGCAACGGTATCCCTCACCCATGGAAGACACTGTTCGGGATCGTGAACAAGTGTCTATCTCCGAAGCACGCCGGCTTCGATAAGGGCAACGGTCACATCCTCCGGATTTTTCACGGAGTCGTGTTCTCGCGGAATTACGATTTCGCCCAGCTGATCTGGAACGACCTTGCAGAACAGATCAGACAAAAGGAGAACAAGCGGTCCAAGAACGTGCCGTACGCGAGATGGTTCTCCGTCATCATCCGCCAACACATGGAGATGTACGCCCAGAACATTCCTTGCCTGCCCCCGGGAGGAAACTATCAGCCGCCCCGGCTCAAATTTTTCCACAACCCAAGGCTGGTGGACCTTGCACAGCCTTCAATGGCCATTCCGCTCCACCTACTCAGGCTCGCCGACCCCGCAGGAGCTGAGTATCAGAGATCCTGTCGGGAACACAATCTAACCGAGGAAATGATTAGATGGCCCCCAGTAGATGTACATATGAGCCCTCCCCAACCGCAACATCACCGAAGCCCTGACGACGCGATGATAGATGTTGTCGCTCCGGAGCTTCAACAGGAGTCTCCATTGGTCGAAGAGCCAATGCCCGACGTAGATGATACATTGAACGTCGTGGCTACTGAGATGGCGCTTGAGGCTCTTGCACATGAATATCAAGTGGAAGTGCCCGTTAATGTTGGCGTGCTTGAAGAAACCTTTAAGGAGGTTCTTCCACCAATAGCACAGCCCAAAGTAGAAATGGGGCAAAGCTCTCTTCCACCGGTGACGGAACAGGCACTGGAGGACGTCCATCGTACCTCACTCTTCACACGGCCACCCCGTCTGACACAGAGTCTGACGAGGAAATAAGCCTGATAAGGAGGACTCCCGGGAGACCTAGCTTTCACCTGGAGTCCCTCTTCCCAGTCGTCACCAATGCACCAGATACTACGCTGACCACATCTACAAATGTTGCTGGCACTTCTTCGCTCAATCTTGAGCCGCAACCAAATCTCGTGGTGTCTGGTTCGCAGGCGCAACTCGAGCCTGCCACAACGCCCATAGAGCTGAATCTTCAAGATTCGACTCAAGGATTGGGTGGAAGTCTCATACAGTCACAACCTCAAGTGACTGTGAGCAAACCTGAAGAGTCAGTGTCTACTCAAGGGTTGATAACAGGCGACATCAGTCGTCCTGGTCCATCCAAGGAGGCGTCCGCACCCTTTGCGACGAACGGGCAGTTCCAGGCCGCTTTCTCTGCCGCTGTACAGTCTATGGAAGACAAAATCACGGAGAGAGTACTCCAAGCAATCGAGACATCCCGAAGAGATACCGGGAAAGCACCTGTCTCTGAAGGCACCTCGTCACAACCCAACCTCACACCTCCACAACCCACACCACCGACCATCTACAACACTCTTCCATCCTAATCAACCCATACATTATCCCAATCATCGAGCTCCATGACGTCCTTCTGGCCCGCCTCATCGGTCTTACCATACGGTCGCCTCAGGAAGTCCCTCTATAGGCGACTGGAAGACCATCCTGAGCCACCTACCCAACCGTGCCGAGACCAAAGCTCCCACTCCCGGCGCAGACATGACGATCCTGACGATCAGGACCATCATAAGGGGGAGAAGAGGCCAAGGACATCTACAACTGGCCAAGGACAAGGCTTGGGCGCTACGCAGACAAGCGCTGGAGCTGGCGAAACCCATACTACCCACCAAACTTAAACACAAACCACCCAAACCCAAACTACCAACACCACGCACCGCACCGCACCGCCCACATCGACCCACCAACCTTTCACCTCAGGACGCCTCCGCCCACACCACCGATCTACTCAAGCCTTTTGCTTCCGGAAGAAGAAGCAAGTGCCGCGATGCTTGTAGCCCTAGCAGCTACCCAAGCCACTCCCTCCGTCGCTCCAGATCAACCGGACCCTCTGGACATGGTGTCAATCAACACGAGGTCCTAGACAAGTATATCTTCGAAGGACAGTGGATGACCCATTCCATGCCCGAGGAGCATCAAAGACGACGGCTTCACGACGTTCGGCGCTTTCTACAACAAGCATCTGTAGACCTCGTGATCATAGAAGACGACGAGCTTCGGGAAGGTGAAGACTACGAGCGAGATATCCCAAGGCTACCAGAGTTAATCGCTCAACGGGCGGTTCCCTCTACAAGGCTAATGTCAGGGATCGTTCGGATCAACATGCCATGGGAGAACATCCGAATAGAAATCCCTTTCCTAGAAGAAGTTCGTGAGAACATTTGGAGGTCTCCGGACAGAGTAAGAAGCCGAATGAGTTCGAGCTTAGAGGGATCTCTCATTGGGATCAGCAGAAGAGGATGATCTATCTCTGGATGCTGACCAAACTAGGACCCGATATTAGGCTGGGGATGACTAAGGCACAAGCCAAGAGCCATTATAAGAGTCTCTCTCCAATAAGCCAACTACTCAGCGTCTACTGTGATAAAGGAGGACTTCCAACACCTCATTACACCATTGAGCGCGTAGATAGAACTCGAGAAGATCTAAGCGAGAGCAACCTACCGTACATCCCTACTGAAGAAGTTTACAACTTATATCAGCTATATGTGGAAAAGTACAAAGAGCCTCAAGGCTTCATCAAGAAAGAAGGACTCGAGGGTCTCTATCGGTTCATGATGCACCAAGTCAAGTACTATGCTGCACATGACCTTCAGATGGCTCTGGAGAGCAACATGAAGAAGGTCAACATGACCGCTCCGCTCAACAAAGGACCTGAGATCGAAGGGCTTCCGAACAATCACGTGCATATCAGCTCAGTCCTAGGCATCACCTACCACAATCCAATAGCAACAAAGAATAGGTTGATGCTGAAGACTGAAATCAAGAAGTTTTCTGAAGGGACGCTCAAGGTCATCAGGAGGAATATCGAGCAGAGGTTGGAAGAAATCAATAGAGACACCATGCTAAGTATCCACAGGTTCGTGAGAGAACAGCCGCTCCTAATGGAACTGCTTGAAGATATCGAGGAGCGACTGGAGCTGAGGATCACGCTAAGGAACTACGAGTATGCACTGGGCTTGCGCAGATCGTATTACGCCCGATAAGGACAAACAGCGCGGAAACGCAATCAAGCACAAAGGGGGAGATTGTAGAGTATACATTTAATTATGCTTGATATTATTAGTTGTCCTTGTATTAGGGACGTTTTGTATAGTAGTCCTTAGATTAGGACTAGTTTGATATTTATACCAAGTTTGTTTGGTATAAATACATGTAAATCAATTGAGCTGAATAGAGAAAGTTTTGAAGATTGATCCGAAAGGCTTGCAATTCAATTTCTAGAGAGAGAAACAACAGTAACTTTCTCACTCTAATCGAATTCTCTCTCCCGTTCTTCAAATGAGTTTTTCATTCGAATCTTATTGATTATCATTACCGTCGAATTACTTTGAATTCTTGCCTAGGATCTTAGAGTTGTTAATCGTTGGACCTAACAATAATTCATCTAATCCGATAATGGGTTGAAAAGAAAGCCAAAAGGATAGATATGTGTAAATAAAGTGGCTAAAATTCAATAAGAAAAATAAGGCCCAGGCTCAAGTTGGCTCACTAAGCGTTATATTGAAGATAGGGTCAATGTGAGGCCAATGGCTTAATCCTAAGTGCCTTAATCACTTTTGCACACAAAAATTCGCCAATGATATCAACATGTATAATAGAGCAAGTTCTAGAATATTCTAAACATATGTCACGCTCTCGTAAAAAAAACTGAGTATAAAGATAAATACTCTTTTTTTTCTTTAAAGGCTCAAATCTCACATATTTAAGTAGGATTTGTGTCGACTCTTGCGCATTCGGTCTTTAACTAAATTGAAGAAGAATAATCATCCTAATACTCACTATTCCTAATTATTTCTCTCATGTTCTAGTAAGTGCATATCGGCTTGCTCTAGACAAGAATTATTCTCATCAACTATCACGAAAATCTCCCCCACACCTAAACTCTGCATTGTCCTCAATGTAGAATTCTAATGAAAATAATCTAAAGCTTCCCACCCTAATTTTCATTTTAATAATTAAGAGTCTATGTGAAGGAATTAATAACAGTTCTAATCAAAATAAAACTTCCCTGACAATGATGGAGTCGTAGAGAACTTCCGAGCGAGAGGATAATTTGTTCCCGAGCCTAGTGAGATCTTGTAGCAAACTTGCTTAATCATCATATAAAACATAGATAGAACGAAAATATTGCAATAACCATATAAAATAGGATAATTTTTGGTTGCCTCCCAATTAGCGCTTTTCTTTAACGTCTTTGGCTAGACGTAGTCTCCGTTCTTCAAATTCATTCATAAATGGGTGGGCTCATCTTCAAGGAAAGCCGTAAAATTATTCTAAAAATAAGGTTAAGCCTATGACCGTTAACCTTGAAGCATTTATCAGAAGACATGCTCTCAATTTCGATAATGCCATTTGGAAAAATATTTTTAACAATGTACGGACCCATCCAGCGAGATTTGAGTTTATCTGGCATGAATTTCAACCTCGAATTGTAAAGGAGAACTTTTTGGCCTACCATGAATTCTCTTTAATGCAAGAGTTTGTCGTGAAAATGCTTGGTGTATTCCTTGTACATTCTCGCATTGTCGTATGCTTCGAGGCGAATCTCTTCAAGCTCCTGTAGTTGAAATTTTCGTTCCTCACCAGCTTTTGTGGCTTCCATGTTGCACTGTTTAACTGCCCAAAAAGCACGATGTTCAATTTCAACAGGTAAATGACACCTCTTACCGAAAACTAGGCGATATGGCGACATCCCAATTGGTGTTTTAAAAGTAGTGCGATATGCCCAAAGTGCGTCATCTAGCCGGTCCAATCCTTACGATTCGGGTTTACAGTTTTCTCCAAATTATTTTTGACCTCCCTATTTGAAACTTCAGCTTGTCCGTTTGATTGTGGGTGATAAATAGTGGCTAATCGATGGTGAACTCCGTATTTGCGCATGAGCGCTTCCACCGTGCGATTGCAAAAGTGCGTGCCCTGGTCGCTTATAATTGCGCGGGGAACTCCAAACCTACTAAAGATTTTTGTTCTAAGAAATCTTACAACAACTTTAGAAACGTTAGTTCGGGCAGCCTTTACTTCCCACTTCGACACATAATCAACGGCAAGCAAGATATGAAGAAAGTCAAACGAGCTTGGAAAAGGTCCCATAAAATCCGTTCCCATACATCGAAATTTCACAAACCAAAGTACGATTTTGTGGCATCTCATCTCTAAAAGAATGTACTCGTTCTTTGAAACTTAGGACAACTCCTGCAAAATAAATAAGCATATTTAAAAATAGTTTCCCAATAAAATCCGCAGTCTAACATTTTTTCTAGCAGGTCGCTTAGGTCCAAAGTGTCCTCCACATGCATACAGTAGCTCGGACTAATCCCTCTGATGTCGGATATCTTCCACGCTAACGCCTTCTTGTGTGCTCGTAATACGTCCAAAAGCTGATTTTTCTGCCCGTCGTCGAGGCTCGAAGAAATAATGACTGGAAGCCTCTCGTTGCTGCCGAGAAAGGCGTACTCGAGGTGGTTGGGCAGTGGCTTCAATTCTAGGACTGGCGGCTTCTCGGCTGAACTTTTCTCCTTGTCCTCATCGTTGCTCTCATCGACGGCTATAATGGGCTCGTCGACCTCCTCCTCGCTCTCGTCGATCGCCATAATCGTGCGGGTAATCTGCTCGTCGACCAGTGACAGACTGGTCGCGTCGAAAACGGCCAAAAATAAAATTTATCGCCTTATTCACTAAATACTATTATAGCGAAAGTAGGGTCGTCTCCACAGGGAAAATGGTTGATTTATTTCTAATTTCAAACTCGATCGATAATAATAATAATAATAATAATAATAATAATAATAATAATAATAATAATAATAATAAATGATAATAATAATAATAATACTAATAATAATATTAAGGGGGGTTTGATGATAAAGTTTTTAGCGCAATAGTGACCGAAAAAGAAAAATATCGAAACTAATTATAATAAAATAATAGTCGAAGGGATTATTGTCCACCTAGATTTATTTAACTGATCATCGATTATTAAAATATTATGTCAACGCAAGCATAACCGGCTATAGTTATCGACGAACGCCTAATAACAATCTTGTCTTACTTTCTTGGTAATTAAGAGACGCTCTATAATTACTTCCCTAATCGAAAAATAATCTCCGGGACGCCCTGCAAGGTTTAAAATTCCGACAGCGTTAAATACGAAAAACAACCGATTATTGACTAATAAACTCGAACGCTGGTTTATTAAAATCAAATCGTTTAACGCGATAATATAACTTACACTTACCAAAGTAGAGAAGTTGAATATTATTTGCTACTTATTAAAACGAGCAAACAATTACGGATTTGTTGTTTTAATTTGCTACTAATTTTCCTTAGATCTAATAAACATTGGCCACTGCTTATTTAACATAAGCCCATCGATATAATTAACTCCTGGTTAAACCAATACTTACGCTTTCACGAGTAAGCTCGTTTAATTTTACAGTTTTAACAAAACTAGGTTTCGAATAATCCTCGACTATAGAGAATTTAGCCGCTAAACATACTAACGAAATGCAACTGAAATTAATTAATTCTAATGACATATCGAAATAGACAGAAATGAACTTACGACCGTATGAATTGCGACTTGTTGTCTTCCTCGAAAAGACTAAGACCGTATACATTTTCCACCGAGAATCAAAGATAACAGAATTTAGATGCTTTCCACGTTTTGCAATATGCTTAAGACTTGTATCATAAATTATGTATAATTTAAAAAGATAATGCCAAACAACAAACAATAGTCTTTAAATGAAAAGAACGACAGCTCACAGATTCTCTCGACTAAACTATGAGTAGTTTCTATAATTCTTTTTCGGTCCTTACCTCTTGATCCTCTCTTTTCACTCTATAATATAAAATAAAACATAAAGATGAAATCGGACAGTCATAGTAGCAATACTGATAAAGAAACAGCACTATTCTCTTATGCTCTCTCACATCATCTATCGGTTACGCAGATCTCTCTATTTTATTTCTTACTCTCTCAAAATTTGCTCTGTCACTGAATCTCTATAACACCTCGCGGGTATTATAACGATCTATCGGCTAATTGGAGGCTCATCCTAGTGGGCCATGGTTCTCCTAATCCTAAGCGCTTAAACATGGAATACGACATTAAATTAATACTAGCGCCTAAATCAACTAACGCACACTCAATTACTAAATCGCCTGTAAGACAGTAAAACTTCCTGGGTCCTTAAACTTCATTGGACATGCTCTATTCGTGTATTTTTTAATTCGTTGCCATGTACGATTTGAAGTTAGAACAGTTTGACGTGAAGACAACGTTCTTACATGGCGATTTAGATAAACAGATTTATATGAAGCAATATGAGGCTTCATTGCTGAATGAAAAGAAGACCAAATTTGCTTGTTGAATAAATCCTTATACGGAATAAACAATCTCCAAGACAATGGTATAAATGCTTTGATTCTTTCACGTTTGATCATCGTTTCTCTAGGAGCAAGTATGTAGTTGTGTTACTTCTGGAAGTAAACGACAGTTCGTTCATTTATCTATTGTTATATGTGATGACATGATCATTCCGGCTAAGAATCTTGCAGAAATTCACCAGCGAAGGCCTTATTGAACGGGGAACTTGAAATAAAGGATTTTGGAGCAGCTAAAATGATTTTGGTATGGAGATTGTACGTAATAGGAGCTGGTAAGTTACACATAACCCATGAAAGTTACTTCAAGAAAGTTTGGAGAGTTTGGCATGGTGCAAAACCAGTCAGCACTCCTCTCGCTAGCCATTTTAGGCTATCGGCTACGTAGTCACCATCGTCAGATGAAGACGAGTATATGGCATGAGTTATGTGTTCGAGTGCAGTCTACGTATTATGTATGCAATGAGGTAAGAGAAAACACATAACATACATGACTATTTCGATATATTTATCCAAATACCACGACCTCTAAAATTTTGAGTTTTAGTTGGCATTTAATATTTTATTACAAGCAAGCCAGTTTCTCATATGTAGCAGGTCACGGGGGTAATTAACTTAATTAATTTTTCACATTCGAAGCTCCCTCGGACACGGTAATGATGCAACTCGGCCAAGCCCGTCATTAAGCCTTCTTTGTATGTTTGCGGAATGTTGCGTATTCAATGGTAGTTTCCTTCTAAACCCTTGCTGTTTTTCGCTAAAGCCCTCGTATTTAGTTACCTCCGAACTCACACCAACGAACTCGAACAGACTAGAACACAAGACGATCACGGGAGGCGCACCTCCCAACTCACTTCTTATTACTTAGAAACGAGGGACCCATATACGGGAGTACAAGCTCGCTTTCGCTCGTACAAATACAGGTCGCTCACACTTAAGCTCGTTAACTTGCTACTTACAAACACGGCAAAAGACAATAAACGCTCAATTTAGCCTAAATCGCATGTCCTACTCTAACACTTTAGATTTTTCTCACAAGACTTGCCTTTCTTACAAATGAGAGAACTTTGCTCCATTTATAGGACATGGTCAAGGCACCTCAAAGGTCTTGCCTTGTTTTATCGCCTAAAATTGCCCAATCGCAGGAGCTGTCGGACCTCCTTTTTTTGGGCCAACCCGCACATCTGCTTTTCTTGCATAGAAGGGAAGTGGCAGGCATCCTCTGGCCTGCTGGGCTGCCTCTAATAATGGTCTGGCCAAAAAGTATCTTTTGGGAGGTTCAAGGTGACCTTCCAGCTTCTTGGCCAGTAGCTGTTCCGAACAGCAATGATTGCTGTTGGGAAAAGATGTCTAGCCAGCTGCCTCTATCCCAAGCACGCGTTTCATGTCTCGTACCAACTCTGTGCCTCGCACTGAGTGTCCAGGTCCGAGCCCCAAAGTGTCATGATCCATTTGACGTAGTCGGCCCTCGTGTCAGACTAAGTTCCGGCGGAGGTCATATTTCGTCTCACGTCCTAAGTAGCTCCGGCTTCGCCGTCACCGGCCGATCAAGCTCCCGCCATTGTCGACCTGTGGTCAAAGTTCAACATTTATCAACTTTGTAACAAAGAGATGCATTCACTTTCAAATATTGGAAATTAATAGATAAATTATGTATAGATTATTAATGATAACGATTATCCAATTCACGTGTTCACTTTGCAAGATATGGATTGAGTTAATTTCAGTACTATTTGTCAAATTCCTAAAGTACCCTTTAATTCATCAATCCATAGTTTACAAAAAAACTTATTCTTATGTATATAAAAAATATAAGATATGCATATCAATTTGATCGTCATGAAATAATGAATAAATTTGTGTTGTGTATTTATTTTATCATATAAATCACAAGAAATAATGATGATTTAATGATTTAGTAGAATATGGGTATTTTAGTCCTTTCGTATATTTAGTGATTAGATTACTTAGACAGACCTAACCCACTTGATGAGTTAAACCGGACTTGTGTGATAATAGTAGCGGGCCGATTATTTGTTGGGGGCTTTAATCATTGATTTTTATTTATGGTGAACGGTACTACATTGGATAACTTATTTTTATCTTGGCTTATCCATGAAAAGAAACACAGCCGATGAAATGAACCCTTTGCAAAGATAGAAAAAAATGGTCGACTATAAATATATTTATTTACCTACCAGTAATTACCCGTGCAATGCACTGAGTAATTATATATAAATATTAACTATATATAGTAGTTTGTTACTAACAATTAAGCTAAGATAAATGGGTATGTTAATTAGTAAGCTAACATAATGAGTACTTTTTTAATATTATATTTATTTTTATTGTAATTATTATTGTGGGACATGTGTCAACACCACAACAAAACTACATTTAAATGTATATATAGGATTATGACGCTAATACAGTTTAATGCGACGTCCAGTAAACGATCTATCTATACGAGTTTCGAATACGCTACGAAAGAGCTGAGCATTTATTTAGGAACTTAGCTCAAATAAGTCCTGGGGATGGCGAATTATTCTCTATCCCAACTGATATGATTTCGTAGAAGTGACCTTATCATTTTTAACAAAATAAATTTAATAATAAACATTATATTTGTATTTTTTCAAGACTTGATTAGTTGGGAGTAGAGCTGTCAAAACGGGCTGGAGGGGCGAACGAACCGGCTCATAGCCCGCCCCACCTGCAGGCGGGTAGCGGGCCAGACGGGCTTAGCGTTATTAAAAAACATAAAAATAAGAAAAAATTTAATAAAAATTAGGAAAAATAAAAAAATGAAGAATTTGAGTTGGAAAATATATCTAAACTAATTAACTTCTTTAATTACTTTATTTATGTTACTTAAGTAAAAACCAACAAAAAACATAAAGATCAATATAATTTATTTATATATCTATTATTCAATATAATTATATATTTTTCTATTTTTAGGCATGCCCGCGGCCCACCAGGCCTGCCCCGCCAAAGCCCGGGGCCTGTGCGGGCTTGCCCGCCCAGACCCACTCCCTGACGGGCGTAAAAATTTACAGCTCATCTGCCACTTTGGCGGGGCGGGTGGCCCGCAGTCCCATTGGACAGCTCTAGTTGGGGAGCAAGGACAGACAAATGATTTTATGACTTGTAGTTACTTAGGCGGCTCTCAATCCGTACCAGATTAACTTGATTATTATGTTGTAACAAAACTTGAGAAGAGGATGTTGTAGTATGTATAAACGAATATACTTTTTAAGTGGCATTTATCAATAACTAGCTAGACTTGATCACATTTTTTTTCAACATAAAAATACGGACTTGAAGATAACACAAGTAAAAAATCATGGATATTCCCCCGTAACTCATGTTACTTGATCGGCTTACATGTTCAACCTCTTCCTTAACCCTCTAAGCATATTCTCGTTACACCCTACTATATATAAACAAGTGCCACAGTCCCATTGAAACGCATAAAGATTCAGTATCTAAGGGTCCTTAATTAACAGAAAAAAATGATGTGTGGTTTGCCAATAACAACGATGACGTTTCTGTATGTATTGGCTGCCTTGGCCTCTGCAGTTCTCAATCGTACAGTTCCGTGCAGTGCTGGGGTAACGAGCAACTTCGTTAGGAGCGCCGAGATGGCAATGGATATTCCCCTTGATAGTGATGTCTTCACAGTGCCTAGTGGTTACAATGCGGCTCAACAGGTTAGTGATCTTCTATGAATTCTTGATTCCATAATATTCATTTATATATTCATAATAACCCTTGTATCGTTTGCTTTTCCGGGGTTTATATAATAGGTACATATAACTCAAGGAGACCATATAGGCACTGCTATGATTGTATCGTGGACCACCGTAGACGAGCCCGGCTTGGACACGGTCGTCTTCTGGGCTGAAAACGACGGTGATCATAAGAAGAAGTCCGCACAAGGGTTCGTGACTCAGTACGAATATTATAACTACACTTCTAGTTACATTCATCACTGCACCATAAGGAACTTGAAGGTATAATTTATATCCACATATATAAATTCATATGTATAAGGGTTAATTACTTTCGTCGCCTGTAATTTAAAGGATGACATTATAAGGACAACAAATTTAGGGTGTGGCATTATACTGAGAATAACTTTCAAAAGTAAGCAACTTTGAGATAAAACTCACCCCCTAAATTCGTCCGAACACTATATTATACTCCGAAACTCTAAAACTTGGGGCAAAATTAAGGGCTCCGGCATATAACAACCATAAATTGCTTAATTTTAGTTATTGTACGTGTGACACCTAAGTTTGTTGTCCCTGCCAAACCACCCCCTTAGGAAGATGAAAAATAATTAAGCCTTTATATTGTGTATGGATTATTTTAGAATTTACGTGTGAATAACATTTCATTATTCATTACACAGTACGATACAAAGTACTATTACACGGTTGGCATCGGCCACACGGAGAGGACGTTCTGGTTCACAACGCGTCCGCCCGTCGGCCCGGATGTTCCGTACACTTTCGGGCTTATAGGTATACATATATATGTACATATATATATATATGTGTGTATATATATATATATATATATATATATATATATATATATATATATATATATTTGTGTGTGTGTGTGTGTCTGTGTCACGCATGAGTTTTCTCTAATCATTGTAATCTTTAACATCTCGGCCGGTTTATAGAGCGTGTATGATTTATGACGTAATATAATAGGTGATCTCAGACAAACGTACGACTCCAACATAACACTCGAGCACTACGAAAGAAACCCTCATAAGGGACATGCGCTTTTGTTCCTCGGAGACTTGTCTTATGCGGACACCTGTCCTTCCACGATAACAATCGATGGGATACGTGGGGAAGGTTTATCGAGAGGAGCGCCGCTTATCAGTCGTGGATTTGGACCGCCGGAAACCACGAGATGGATTACAATTATGACATCGCGAGTTGTTTTCGGTTTTCACACAAAGAATTCTATTGCAATGACCAATTAATGTTAGGAAAAATAGTCTATATTTTTGTGTTGAGATTTCTATTTCTATCCCATATCAGATAAATCAGCTCCTGACTCACTTAAGATAACAAGACACCTATCGCCAATTGGTTTTAGGATGATGCCCTCAATTTCTAATAATTTGATATTAATACTGACTCGATGATATGATTTATTTCTTGACGTGCAGGGCGAGACAATAGTCTTCAAGCCATACTCGAACCGTTTCCGCGTCCCTTACAAAGCGTCCAACAGTACGAGGCCATTTTGGTACTCCATCAAGAGAGGTCCCGCCCATATCATAGTTTTGTCTTCATATTCGGCGTATGGTAAGAGATCATATAAATCATGATGCTCGTATTTTGGACTTTTATCGGCTCCACAATTGCGCTTTCTTAAATTTGTTTCGTATTTCGTAAGGAAAATACACTCCTCAGTACGAGTGGCTCCTACGGGAGCTTCCAAGGGTAGGTAGGACACAGACGCCGTGGCTCATGGTGCTCGTACATTCTCCGTGGTACAACAGCAACAACTACCATTACATGGAAGGAGAAAACAATGAGGGTCATGTACGAGGATTGGCTCATCGAGCACAAAGTCGACGTTGTCTTCGCCGGACATGTTCATGCATACGAACGCACGGTATTTACTATATATTACACTACATCACTCCTAAATTGTTACCTATTTTTATTTCAATTCGTCGATTCATTTGTTGATTTTACGAAATTTTATAGGAACGAGTATCTAATGTAGCTTACAATATCGTGAATCGAGCGTGCTCACCTGTGAAGGATTTGTCGGCGCCGGTCTACATAACTATCGGAGACGGCGGAAACATCGAGGGCTTAGCAACCAAGTATGAGCTTTTACATAATTTTAAAAATTGATAATCGTTGTGTTATAATATGACCGCTACGCCTAAAAGCTAGCATCATATTTTAGTTTATATATTATATTTCCAAAACTCTCATCACGCCTAAGTTAATTTCATTCTTTTCTAGTCTTGTGTGCATTGCATGGCCTCTTAAACTGGCCTCTCGTATTAGATGACTATTTCGTTTGAAAGCTTCGTTTTTACATGAATTTGTATCATACTTTACTTTTATATATTATATTTTCGAGATCAGTTAGATTTTTTAATCGAGAGAACGATAGAGATGACTAATTAATTTTTTGGTTTTATTAATGATACGTGACGCAGCATGACTCAGCCGCAACCCGAGTACTCGGCGTTTCGAGAGGCGAGCTTCGGGCACGCTACGTTTGCGATTAAGAACAAAACGCACGCTTATTACAGCTGGCATAGAAATCAAGATGGTTACGCCGTTGAAGCTGATAGAATGTGGTTTTACAACAGGTTTTGGCATCCCATTGATGATTCCACCTCTACTACTACGCATTCTTGATGATCATCTGCTTTATTATGATTAGGCTTTGGAGTCGATTTAGATTGACTTTTCATTTTTCCTGTTTGAAGTTATTTTTCACTTCATGTCGTAGTTGTGCTTCGGTTATAATAAAAAAAATCATTTTATTATGATCATTAATATCACTAGTTCTTCTGCTATTACGGGACAACAATATTTATAGTTCTCAATGTTTGGGTTGTGGGCGTTTTTTTTCCCATGTTGCGAGACTTTTAGTACCTAACGTTATCGATTTTAATCCGTGTTGGTCTCCCGATTAACCTAATCGTCAACTTAGACATAATTTAACAGGCGAGAGCTCGTTATCACCTTTTACTTGACTTAACACGCGAGACCATTTTAGGTTTTCTCCCATAATAAGTATTATAATCAGAATTATAGAGCTCCATTTCATTTGACATTTATATTTTTTGATTTGTATTTCCCAACAACAACAATAATCATAATAATAATCATAACAACGTAACAGTAAATTCTCTTGTTTTTAACATTCAAATGCCTTTTTGCAGCAAATATTGATCCTCCAACTCAAGCCCCGATAAATGAAATTCGCAACGCTATCCACCGATCTATCTTCTTAGACCAAAGACTTCGTCTTGGGCTTTGTTGTCTTCAGCCACTAGCACCAGCCTTGAAAATTCATAGGCATACGATCGACTGTAGTTTACGTAGCTTTGTATTTATTGTTGACCGTACGACCCATTCGAAAAAGACATGATACCATTTACATATTCCATTAACTATATGCTCCACACAACCGAAGCTCTTTGTTTAGAATAATAGTCAAGCGCAACATTAGCCACCCAACTATAAATTAGGGACTTGTTAGAATTTACGTCAGTGCAGAGCCAACAAATAGTTGCTATTGTCTGAGTTCAGTCAACGCAGTAAGAGTATGTTTGGGATCCTCTGTTCTACTTTTGTATTCCACTACATATAACTTATATAAAATTCATGTTATATGCTTTCTCTATCTTATTCATTAATTACATTATATCAAATATACAAATATTCCTAAATTAAAAATAAAAAAGTTCTTCCATCTCCGTTCGTCGCCGATTTTCAACACTCTCCTTAGTCGTCGCCGCGATCACAACCCCTCTCTGGATGTCGCCCATCGCTGGGCTAAAAAATGCAACATTTCGTTCGCAAATCCGGATTTCGTCCAAATCTTCCGTTTGACAATCTCATCGATTTGGATTTCGATTTCGTTTAAATCCGAGAGGAAATCCGAACGCTTATAATTCTTCGGATTTGAAATTCCGTGTCAAATGGTCCGTTTTCGAAACCAAAGCTGAGTCATTAACGAGTTTTTCATAACTGATAATAATAATAATAGGATAACAATATAGTATAATAATAATAAATAACAATAATGAAAAAATATAAAATAATAATAACACAACAACAACAATAATAATAATAATTAGGAGGTGGATGATAATCGAGCCGATCCGTAAGCTCGATGCCGACTCGAGCTCATCATGGATTCGCAAATGAGCCGGCTCGAGCTCGACGAGCTCTTGTCGAGGTCGAGCTCGTCACGGGTTCGCAAATGTGCCAGCTCGAGCTCGAGCTCACTCGTGGGCGCTCGAAAGCTCGCAAGCCGGCTCACGAGCTTGTTTTATTTATATTATTCATGATTTTTATTTTATTTTATTAGAAAAAAGTTAGAAATCATCGACGAGCTTCATGAGCTCGAGTCGAGCTCAGTTTGAAATTCGAATTTCGAAATCCTAACGTTTGCCAAATAGTGAATTTGGATTTGAAATTACGATTTTGAAATTCGTAATTTAAAATCAAGCGATTTCGTTCAAATACGCGAATCCAAACGCACTCTAAAATATTTTTTTATCTCCGATCGTCATCTCCCCTCTCTGGTCATCGCGGCTCGAGGGCTTTGATACGGCAGCGAAGACCGCAGAGTAGCGACGACGAGGAGAGATAGAAGATTAATTTTCTTCTTCTAATAATTTAGATTAATTTACAATTGTTTTTATATATAATTTAATGTAATTAGTGATGAATATGCTATAAAAACGGATGCAACGAAGCCGAAGAGGGTCGACGTGCCTGAAGATGGAAAGTTTGTTTTAAAAAAAATTATGTTAATTCAGGACATATTGGTATATTTAATTTATTAAGTTAATGATGAATAAGATAAAGAATAATATGAAATATTGATTTTTGTAAGTTGGATTATGCAGTGAAAATGTGAAGCACAAAAGTGGAAAAAGGATCCCAAGCGCTCATAATAACTTTATTATGTAGTTTTAGCCAAAAGAGACCATAAATCATACGACCGAATTTTAATTTCCTCAGAGATTATTCGTCAATAACTAAGTCGTCATTCTCCGCCTTTGTTGTCGCCGCCGTCTTCTTCTTCATCCTCGTCCTTTTTCGCGTCGTTCTCATCTCTCGCCTTCTCTTTCTCTCGCAAAAACTCGACCAACCCCTCGAGCGCAACGCCGGCATCCTCGCTCCTCAGCAACCTCTCCCCAACTTCTGCGGGCGTAACGTTAACCTCCCCCAACAAAACATCGATCTCATCGAACGAAGAATGATCGCCGTCGATCCCATGATAGTTCCTCGCCAACGTCCTAAAAGTGCACGGCATGCAACAAGACATGTTGACGTGCACATCCATCCGTCCTGGCCGTAACAACGCCGAGTCGAGTCGGTCCTTGTGGTTCGTCGTGAACACTATCCTCTCGTCCCCGCAGCTCGACCTTAGCCCATGATCAAATTGAGTAGCCTCGATAATGTCACCTAAGTCGCATTGTACAGTTGAAACTGAATAAATTTTTATACATTTATATAGACGCCATATAAAATATAAATTTGTAGGTCATTATATATACTATTACATCAACGATTTTATCAAGGTCTACTATAACCCCATTGTCTTTTTAGTTGACGGGTCTTTTCCGAATTGGTGTTTGTCAATTGAATACGTTTTATAACGAAGGGTACGTTTGAAAGGTACTTGTAAATGAATATTTTATTATAAATGAATCAAATATTAATTAATATAGAATTTAAAAAATTATGAAGTGATCAACTAAGTAATAACTAATAAATTTCGGTGTCAACGAGTATTGATTTATAGAGTTCCCAAGATAGAAAATCAAAATAAAAAAATCATTTGGTTATGGGTATTGAACAACTAGTATCCCATTCTAAATGCAATAGAATGAGTTTTTGGTTTTTACCTGGTTAATCTTGTCTTTACAGACGATATTGACCGTCTGTATCTGGCTATGACTGGACCTGAGCATCTTGAGCGCTCGATCCTCGGCCTTTCGATCGTCGATCTCAACGCTACAATCAATGTCCTCCACAACGAGTATGGACCGATTCGCCGTGTTGATGAGTAGCTTCCTCAGCTCGGAGTTACTGTGAACATCGGTCAATTCCAAGTCGTAAACGTCAAAATTGAGATAGTTCGCCATCGCGGCTATCAGAGACGACTTTCCCGTCCCTGGCGGGCCGTACAACAAATATCCGCGCTTCCAAGCCTTGCCTACCTTTCTATAGAATTCCCTTCTCTTCACGAATAAATTCAAGTCGTCGACGATCATTTTCTTGACCCCATCTTCCATGGCCAAAGTCTCGAAAGTCGCTGGGTGATCAAGCTTGATCGAGTTCCAAGTGTGTTCGCCGCCCGAATACCTACGCAATTGATCGGTGTTTAGAGTGTAGATCTTCAACGTCTTCTTTTCCTCGTTGAGCACCTTGGCCTGGCTTATGATGTAGGGAAAGTACGATTCGAACACCGTCTTCTTGTGCTTCGAGTGGAAATGAAGCTGAAAGAACCTAACTTCGGACTGATTAACGCTTTGTCCCGAGAAAGAATAATTCGAGCGCATGGGCTCAGCCGCTCGGGTGATTTGTCTCCATTTGAAGCTAATCCCATCGAAGACGTCGACGATTCCTTGGTTCTTGGCCATTGAGGTTGAGATTTTGCTCTCCATTTTAGGCATGGATACCATGAATTTGTTAGTGTGGGGAGAAATTTTTGCGCCTAAATATGTCTCTGCGGCTTTGTAGATTTGGTTGGTCGATAGGCCGGTCGACTCTTTACTTCCGACGAGAAAGATTAGCTCTCGGGTTATGGAACGAATTACCATAGCCGAGGCAGCCAAAGAAGCTGCAGTCGATACTATGGTTTTCGCCGATGGCATGGCAGCTTGATCGCCGAATAAATTTGAAATTGATACCATTTTCTTTAGAAGATGAAGTCGATGATTTTGATGTTAGAACTTCAATGAGAATGAACTAATATAAAAAAGAAAGATGTGCTTAATTAGCTTTATGGGAGACGTTACGTTTTTAGTTCTCGAGTGTGCGTTTATTTCATATTTTATCGTCGACTGTGGATAGATAGTGATAATTGTAGTTGTAGTCTCACTTACCATGCGTTTTGGGTATCAAATCTAAGATATAGCTAAACATGAGGGAGAAATATGTGTTTTTCAAAGTTTGTTGGTATTATTTTCTTGTCATCGGTATTTCCAACTTTCAACAAGATTATTCCAAATTACATCATCCATTTTGTATTGTTCAACGAACGTGACCGATGGGCGATGGGGACATTGAAGTCAAGACAAGCTAATTTAACTTATTGGTCAACCTCATGTGTGCAGTGTGAAACCATGACAAATTGGACCTATTTTACCGTCTTCGTCAACGTGACATGTTTCCTGCTATTTTATATCAAGAAAATAATTAAGTTGAGGAGACTCTTTTCAAAAAAGAAAGTTGAGGAGATCGACGAGGGTTGACTACATTAAGAGTTACGATTTAGGGGACTAAGTTATCACAAACGATGAAGTTTATTTTTTGGAAGATGAACACTCGATATGATCAGCATATGATCACAAGATTGGCGGCAAAACTGTAATGTTGAGTTGCAACTGTAAATGATAATTTAAAAGGTGTGGTCACTAATATGACGAAATATATATTCGGATCTTGGGATCTTTTCCGGATTGAACAAGCACAAAATCCTATATATTTGTATTATATCAACAGTCAAGTGAGTAGAAAATATTCCAAGTCAGCAACAACTAAGTATAAGTCAATTGATTTTGAGCAAAGTTGGCGTGCAAGCAATCAAGTGCCATTACCAACCACTTACAAGCTTTGTAAAAGATAATATCTAATTCAGACTCAAAAACATTAAATGGAGAACGGAAGAAACGAAAGTAAACTGAGGTTGTGTAATGGAAACAAACCTCGCTCCAAAGAAGGAACTCAAATAGCCTTTTTAATGGCTTCAACCCTATATATGACGAGGAGGATAAATGGAAAAAATAAAATACGATAAACAAACACTATGTTAGGTGAGCTTGACATCTCTGACAATTCAAAGATGATAAGCCGTTTGCAGTAAAGGAGAAAAATGGAAATGCTGCTATTAGCTGACCAACAATGCAATAACAAGAAAAGCCACGTAAACTTGCGCCAGATTTAGTAGAGCTGTGAATATTTTTCCTTCGGTTCATATGGCATATCAGACACAATTCTCTCCTATAAATTGAGGGACTCAGACGAAGGAGAAAAATATCACCACAACATCAGATCTTCTCCTCTTATTATTTTCTTGTGTAGCCTACTCCTAATATTATTGTAGCTGCTTTTGTACCAAGTCAGTGTACGTGTCTGTATCACTCCACAAAATAAAGAAGTTCTACCCTCCGGCCCGTGGACGTAGGTCATTCTAACCGAACCACGTAAACCTCGTGTTCATTGTCCAAATTTATTTCGTCTCTTTTATTTATTATCGTCATTTCTCGGGCAAATAATTATCGGGGATTTCCACATATCCTAACAAATTGGTACAGAGCTAACCCGATTTATTTTTTAGCCACCATGACGATAACAAAAATGTCAATTGAAAAGTTCGACAGAAATGTCAACTTTGCAATGTGGAGTCTCAATATGGAGGTCATACTCATACAAGACGGTTGTGAGGTGGCGCTTGAAGGCACAAAGAAGAAACCAACCGAAATGAAGGAAGGCCAATTTAATGAATTGGACAAGAAAGCCAGATCGGCTATTATCTTAAATCTCTCTTACGAGGTTTTACAAGAAGTTGCCACGGAGACGACGACCATGGGTATGTGGGATGCGCTAAAAGCTATCTACATGAAGAAGACTAAGGAGAATCGGCTTTATTTAAAGCAAAAGCTATACAGTATGAAAATGACGGAAGATACTTCTATTCTTCCGCATCTGGATAAATTCGATTCAATTATTATTGATTTGGCGAACATAGAAGTTAAAGTGACGGACGAAGATCAGGCATAATATTGTTGTGTTCCCTTCCCCTTTAAAGCATTTTCGTGACACTATAATATACGGGAAAGACACAATATAATATTCTAGTGTCAAATCTGCATTACAATCGAAAGAACAGATAGACAGAGATATTACGGGAGAAACAAGTGATAGCCAGGCAGAAGGCCTGTTTGCGACAAGAACTAAGAAACGCTGAAAGTAGCAGATCTAAAGAAAGGTCAAAATCCAGGTACAGAAATAAAGTCTGTAATTTTTGCAAGAAAAAGGGTCACATCAAAGCTGATTGTTTTAAACCCGCTGAGAAAAATAAGGAGAAAAATAATCAGCAATATAATAAACCCGTTGAAGCTAGTGTAGCTACTGATGAGAGCGATGGAACTATTTTTGTCGCAACTGCAAATGTTATTAGGTCTGATAATGAGTGGATCTTAGATTCTGGTTGTTCTTACCACATTAGTCGGAGTCCGGACTATTTTTCGACATATGAAAACTTCGATGGTGAATATGTCTTAATGGGAAATGATGCTCCGTGTAAAGTTGTTGGTAAAGATGCAGCTAGGATCAAGATGTTCGACGGAATCATCCGTACGCTTACAGAAGTCAGACACGTTCCAGATATGAAGAAAAAGCTTATCTCTTTAGGCACACTTGAATCTCAACGGTGCAGGTTCTCAAGTGAAGGTGGAGTTTTAAAGATTGCCAGAGGTGCCCTTGTCGTGATGAAAGCTTGTAGGTCTGGAAATTTATATATTTTGCAGGGAACTACTGTTACAGGTTCCGCTGCAGTTTCAACATCCCCGGAGGTTGATACCATGCAATTATGGCATATGCGACTTGGACACATGGGAGAAAAAGGCTTGACAATGTTAAGCAAGCGGAGCCTACTTTGCGGTCAAAGTACTGGTAAGATGGACTTTTGCAAACAATGTATTTTTGGGAATCAGAAACGTGTCAGCTTCAATTCGCCAGCTGTCCACAGGACGAAAGGTACTTTGGACTATATTCATTCTGATGTATGGGGTCCTTCTCGTGTTCCGTCCAAAGGTGGTGCAAGATACATGTTGACTTTCATCGATGATTTTTCGAGGAAAGTCTGGGTCTAGTTTCTTAAACAGAAAAGTGATGTTTCCCTAACATTTAAACAATGAAAAGCTTTGACTGAAAAGCAGACAGGAAAACAGATCAAGTGGTTGCGGACAGATAATGGCTTGGAATTTTGCGGAAGCGAGTTCAACGAATTTTGCAATGAAGGTTCTCGACATCACACTGTTCGAATGACGCCTCAACAAAATGGTATTGTCGAGCATATGAAGCGGACTCTTTTGGAGAGAGCTCGATGTATGATCTCCAACGCTAGGTTGACAAATGATTTTTGGGCTGAAGCTATCGCCGCAGCATGTTATATTGTCAACCGCTCACCTTATTCACCGATCAATTTCAAGACTCCTGAGGAAGTTTGGTCAGGTACTCCTGCTGATTACTCCAACTTAAGAATATTTGGGTGCCCAGCTTATATGCACGTAAACGAGGGAAAGTTAGAGCCTAGAGCTAAGAAATGTATTTTCCTCGGTTACGCTTCAGGGATGAAAGTATATAGACTATATAATCCTGATCCCAAGTCACCCAAATTTATAATTAGCAGAGATGTTACATTTGACGAGTCTTCTATGTTACATCCTTCAAAAGAGTCTACTAATCCCTCTAATCAAGAAAGGAAGGATAGTGTACAGAACGAGGTGGAGCTCGAGATCAACAAAGGTTTTTCAGATGATCCTTCAACGAGTTCAACAGATCTAGAGGATGAGCCAGAGCCTGATTAAGATCCTGTTGAAGATAAAAGTATCGAGCAGGAATATTCTATCACCGGTGCCAGAGAGGTGCACGGACAGGGAGCGGCTCGTGGCAGGCTTATAGGCGAAGGGGTACATGAACGAACCGACCCGACACACGAATGAGAGGGGATCCTGAGACTAACAATGTATGGGCGTGTCAGGCTAAGAATCGTATAAGAGAATTGATAGTACTACTCATATCACCAAGGTCGACCTACCTTTTCGGGAGTCCATCTATAGAAATCCGAAGTTAAGCGTGCTTGACTTGGGGTAATTTAGGGATGGGTGACCACTGGGAAGTTTGCCCAGTGTGCGTGTGAGCGAGGACGAAGCACGCTGGAAGGTTAAGTGGTGGTACAGTGGGGCCACACTATTAGTCGGAGTGTGGTGGGCCCAACCCCAGTAGTCCCAGTAGGGACCGATGATACAGTGACACCCGGTATGGGACGGGATGTTACAGGTGGTATTTGAGCTTAGGCTTTAGGTTCTGAAGACTGTCCATGTACTACCGCTCAAAAGCCCGGAGAACCAGCTCGGCCTGTAAGTTCAATACATGCCATGTGTTTACGTGTTATTTGACATGTGTTTTATATGAATTCTTGTAGATAATAGTTGAAAAAATGCCAAGGACACGTAGTGAGCATGTGGGTGAATCCAGTCATAGGGCTGAACCAGATTCCCCTGCCCCTGAAAGGGACCCACTATCCTACGACTGACTGAATTACTTCAGCGTCGGTCTGATCATATCAATCGCCAATCAGATCAAATCGACGAGCTACTTCATTTTCATAGTTCGTCTGAACATCGTCCCTCCCCTCAGCCTGCACGTGTAGAAATTATCGGAGAGCGCTTTCGAAAGATGGATCCCCCAACATTCGCGGAAGCCACCGATCCCGCAATAGCTGAAGATTGGCTACGAACTATAGAAGATATGTTTATCTACAGCCGCGTAACTGAAAATGGGAAGGTCCTTTGCGCCGTTTCTATGCTCAGAGGAAGTGCCCGATTCTGGTGGGACACTGTGAAAGTCCTGGAAGACCCAACACTCATGTCCTGGATATATTGAGCAACAGGACTTTCACAGTGTCCCACCAGAATCGGGCACTTCCTCTGAGCATAGAAACGGCGCAAAGGACCTTCTCGTTTTCAAGTACGCGGCTGTAGATAAACATATCTTCTATAGTTCGTAGCCAGTCTTCAGCTATTGTGGGATCGGTGGCATCCGCGAATGTTGGGGGATCCATCTTTCGAAAGCGCTCCCCGATAATTTCTACACGTGCAGGCTGAGGGGTGGGACGATGTTCAGACGAGCTATGATGATGAAGTAGCTCGTCGATTTGATCTGATTGGCGATTGATATGATCAGACTGACGCTGAAGTAATTCAGTCAGTCGTAGGATAGTGGAGTCCCTTTCAGGGGGAGGGGAATCTAGTTCAGCCTACGACTGGATTCACCCACATGTTCACTACGTGTCCTTGGCATTATTTCAACTATTATCTACAAGAATTCATATAAAACACATGTCAAATAACACGTAAACACATGCAATGTATTGAAGTTACAAGCCGAGATGGTTCTCCAGGCTTTTGAGCGGCAGTACATGGACAGTCTTCAGAACCTAAAGCCTAAGCTCTGATACCACCTGTGACGACCCTCAATTTCTAATTGTCTCGGCCAAATACGTGGCAAAGGTGGGAATATCTCCTACGTCATCTGAATGCAACTACGTAGTTACTTTACCACATGGTGATCCGACGCGCACCAACCAATTATTGAGAGGGTGCGTCGTAATTATCGAGCGTAGGAACTTGAGTGTCGACCTGATAGTGATCCCGATGAACGACTACGATGTCATCTTTGAGATGGATTGGCTTTCAAGATATGGAGCCATCATAGATTGCAACAAGAAGGTCATTAAATTCCAACTGCCTGAAGAAGAAGTATTCACTTTTTCGGGTAAAACAAGTACGGATAGTATTCCACGAATAGCAGCTCTGAAGGCTCAACGACTTTTGAGGTCAGGTGTTGTGAGTCTTATCTCGTATATGGGTGAAGGCAGAGGACTTACGTCAACCGGAACTAAAAGATGTACCTATAGTCAACGAATACGCTGATGTCCCCATGATCTCCCGGGGTTACCCTCTGATCGAAAAATACAGTTCATGATAGATCTGATCCCAGGGTCAGCCCCAATCTCTAAAGCCCCTTACCGTTTAGCACCAAATGAGTTAAAGGAATTGAAGTAACAGTTAGAGGACCTACTACAGAAAGGGTTTATCCAGCCGAGTTTTTCACCGTGGGGCGCACCCGTTCTTTTTGTGCGAAAGAAGGATGGATCGATGCGACTGTGCATTGACTACCGTGAACTGAACAAGATCACTATCAAAAATAAATATCCCCTGCCGATGATCGATGATTTATTCGATCAGCTGCAAGGAGCGACGGTATTCTCGAAAATTGACCTCTGTTCGGGATTCCATCAGTTGAAGATCATGGAGGTAGATATTCCTAAACCGCATTCAGTACAAGGTACGTCCATTATGAGTTTTTGGTCATGCCTTTTGGACTGACGAATGCTCCAGGTGCTTTTATGGACCTGATGAACCGAGTCTTTAAAGACTACCTCAATCGGTTCGTTATCGTCTTTATTGACGATATTCTGATCTATTCTAAGTCAAGAGACGAACACGAAAGCCATCTATGAACCGTCTTAGGAATCCTACGAGAGAAACAGCTCTACGCCAAATTCAAGAAATGTGAATTCATCAAGTAGCCTTCTTGGGACACGTGATTTCTGGAAATGGAATCTCTGTGGACCCAAGCAAGATCGAAGCTGTGAATAACTGGCCACGACCTACTACTCCTACCGATGTCCGAAGTTTTCTTGGACTTGCGGGATATTACCGTAAGTTTATAGCGGACTTCTCCAGTATCGCCTCTGCATTGACAACCTGACGAGGAAGAACGTTCCCTTCAAGTGGACCGAAGCATGCGAACAGAGCTTTCAAGAGTTGAAGAAACGTCTTATCTCTGCCCCGATATTGACAATACCATCAGGGACCGGAGGATTTGCAGTATACAGTGATGCTTCAAAGAATGGCTTGGGATGCGTGCTGATGCAAAATGGAAAGGTGGTTGCTTATGCTTCGCGACAGCTAAAGGAATACGAGAAGAATTACCCAACACATGACCTCGAATTAGCCGTAGTAGTTTTCGCTTTGAAGATCTGGAGACACTATCTCTATGGAGAAAAGTGTGAGATCTTCACAGACCATAAGAGCTTGAAGTATTTCTTCACTCAGAAGGAATTGAATATGCGACAGCGAAGATGGCTGGAGCTCGTTAAGGACTACGATTGCATCATCAGATATCATCCGGGCAAGGCAAATGTAGTCGCCGATGCGGTAAGTCGAAAAGTGATGAATGCAGAGTTACATCAGCTTGGAATAGAGGTAGTCAATTTAGGCGAAGTTGAGGCAAAACTAGCAGCATTAACTCTTCAACCCACGCTGCTAGAACGGATCAGGAAGATGCAAGAAGAAGACGGGCTCTATCTAACAATGAAATGTATGCTACCCGAAGATTTTGAAATACGAGAGGATGTAGCCTTATTATACAAGGGTCGTCTTTATGTACTTGAGAAGTTGCGACAAACGATAATGAAGGAAGCACACGCGACCACATACGCAGTACACCCAGGAGCCACAAAGATGTATCAAGATTTGCGAATAACCTATTGGTGGCCAGGAATGAAGAAAGACATCGCTGCGTTTGTGAACGATGTATGACCTGTCAATTAATTAAAGCAGAACACCAGCGACCCGCTGGAACTCTACAGCCCCTACCAATCCCAGAATGGAAGTGGGATCATATCATGATGGACTTCGTCGTTGGTTTACCCAGGACGACGAAAGGTCACGATGCTATTTGGGTGATTGTTGATCGCCTGACCAAATCTGCCCATTTCCTTCCAATCAGTTCTACTTTTTCCATGGAACGCTACGCTGAATCATATATTCATGAAATTATTCGACTCCATGGAATTCCGGTTTCTATCATCTCGGATCGAGATTCGAGATTTTTATTGAACTTTTGGCAGAGCTTACAGAAAGCGATGGGAACCAAGCTCTCATTAAGTACTGCTTACCATCCCCAGACCGACGGGCAGTCTGAACGAACGTTTCAGACTCTCGAGGATATGCTACGGGCATGTGTGCTCCATTTCAAAGGAAACTAGAGTAAGTATTTGCCGCTAATAGAGTTTTTGTACAACAATAGTTTCCACGCTACAATCGGAATGGCACCGTACGAGGCATTATACGGGCGCAAGTGCCGATCCCCAGTTCATTGGGACGAAATCGGTGAGCGAACACTGTTAGGACCCGATATGATCCGAGAAATGACAGAAGCTGTGACGAAGATTCGGGAAAGAATGCGAACCGCACAGAGTCGTCAGAAAAGTTACGCAGATCATCGACGACGGCCTTTGGAATTTGCAGAAGATGATCAAGTGTTCCTGAAGATTTACCCGATGAAAGGAGTAAAGCGCTTTGGAAGAAAGGGCAAGTTGAGCCCTATATACATAGGCCCATCAGAATTGTCAAAAGAGTAGGCGAAGTTGCGTACCAGTTAGAATTGCCGGCCTCGTTATCGCAAGTTCACGACGTATTCCAAGTATTGACATTACGAAAATACGTCGCTGACCCGAGCCATGTGATCCAGAATGAACTTCTCTACCAACAACTCAATCCCGACTTGAGCTACGAAGAGAAACCTGTAGAAATTTTGATGTCTGAAATGAAGCAACTTCGGAATAAAACTATTCCGTTAGTTAAGGTGTTGTGGCGGAATCAATCAATTGAGGAAGCCACTTGGGAGCGTGAGGGCGATATGAGAGTTCGTTATCCGGAGTTATTCCAGTCGGCGTAATTTCGGGGACGAAATTTCTTTAAGGGGGGAGAATGTAATACCCGTAAATTTAGTACGGGATTTTGATGTAATTAGTTTGTAATTCCGTGAATTAGAAATTTCGAAAAATACTTGAAATATATATATATATATATATATATATATATATGTGTGTGTGTGTGTGTGTGTGTGTGTGTGTGTGGCGTGACAGCTCGAAATAACTTAGCTTATAATATGAATAAATCATAATTCATCAATGAATCATCAAAATTTTGTGATTAAATGTGGATGTTTTTGGAATATTAATGACTCATGAATTATGATAAGATGAGGTGTATAAAAAAGATTGTATTTTTGTATGAGTTGTATAGATGATTAAATTGTATTTTAGTGTATGATTTTAGTATTGTTTATTTATTGTTCTTATTTTTTTAGTAATATGCATATCTTGTATTTCATAATAGTATGGCAAATCTGCAAAACCTCGAAGTTGTTGCCCTTGACACTTCTGGATCAAATTACTTAGCATGGGCACTAGATGCAGATATTCATCTGAAAGTAAAAGGTTTGGGTGACACTATTGTCGCCACACAAACAACGACGAATGCAGGTGATACTGTTGTTGCCACACAAATACCAACAGATGCAGGTACCACCACTGATGCTGCAAAAGGCACATTTACTCAAAACAAGGCAAGAGCCTTGATAGTTCTCCGTCACCACATTCATGAAAATCTGAGAAACGAGTATGTACATGTAAAAGACCCTGCTGAATTGTGGAAAAATCTGAAAGATCGATTTGACCACGTGACCACGGTTATCCTTCCACGCGCAAGGTACGAATGGATGCATTTACGTCTACAAGATTTTAAATCTGTGACTGAATATAACTCGGCCGTCCATAAAGTTACATGCACACTAAAATTGTGTGGGGAAACGGTCACTGATGCTAGTATGCTTGAGAAAACATTCAGTACTTTTCATCCATCAAATATGGTATTGCAGCAACAATATTGAGAGAGACAATTTACAAAGTACTCTGAATTAATCTCTTGTTTATTGTTGGCTGAACAAAACAATGAACTGTTGATGAAAAACCACGAATCCCGACCAACCGGTGCGGCTGCTCTCCCTGAAGCGAATGCAGTCAGAGGTAATAATGACAACAGTCGAAACAATGATCGTGGACGTGGTCGTGGTGGATATCGTGGTCGTGGACGTGACGTGGTCAAGGTCGTGGTCAAGACCGTGGTAATGGCAGAGGATATTATGGTGGTCATTATCAACACTTCCGTGGTGGTTATAACAATCGTGGTGGACATCAAAATCTTCCCCAGAAGAGAAAATCTTATGATAATAAAGATGAAAAGAGGCCCATTGAACAAAAGGATAACGACGAACGATGCTATCGTTGCGGTGGTATGGGTCATTGGTCGAAAAATTGTCGCACGCTCAAGCATCTTGTTGAGCTGTATCAGCAATCTCAAAAGGGAAAAAGATTGAAAGGAATTTTGTTCAAGGTGACATTGCATCTACTTCTGGTGTTGATAAAAATAATACGTATTTGAGGCTGCAGATTTCGTCGCAGATGAGGAATGATGTGTTATAATGTCTTATATGTTACTATTGTGTGAGTGTTTAAAGGTTGCTTAAACTTATATGTGTGCTTGTAATATATCGTTCTGTTTCTTAAATAAATGGTGACGATTATGATATGTTTAAAAGGATATTATCTGATGGATATGGGCATGCGCAATGGAGAATTATGTCTTGCAGACTGTGCAACGACTCACCCGATTCTGAAGAATAAGAAAAACTTTGATCATCTCGATATGAAAGAAGCTAGTGTTATCACTATATCGGGTAGCACAAATATAATTAAGGGCTCCGGAAGAGCTAGTATCTTATTACACAGAGGAACCAAATTGGTTATTGAAAGTGCCTTATATTCTCCTGAATCACAAAGAAATCTGTTAAGCTTTAAAGCTATTCGACATAACGGATATCATGTCGAGATAGCGATAAAATGTGGTGTCGAACATTTATACATCACAAAGATAATTGCGAATGATAAACAAATTGTGGAAATATTACCTTCATTCGAATCTGGGTTATATTATACATATCTGAGAACAATTGAATCGTATGTTATCATAAACCAGAAGTCTACTGATGATAGTATATTTAATATTTGGCATGACCGGTTGGGCCATCCCGGTTCAACTATGATGCGAAAGATAATTGAAAATTCACGTGGACATTCGATAAAGAACCATAGGATTGTTCAATCTAATGAATTAGCATGTGCTGCTTGCTCTAAAGGGAAGCTAATTATTCGGCCATCACCAATGAAAGTAAAGAATGAATCTATTGTATTTTTGGAACGTATACATGGTGATATTTGTGGGCCAATACATCCATCATGTGGACCATTTAAATATTTCATGGTGTTAATTGATGCTTCAAGTAGATGGTCCCATGTATGCTTATTATCTACAAGGAACATGGCATTTGTGAGATTACTTGCTCAACTGATTCGTTTAAGAGCACATTTTCCGGATTATCCAATAAAGAAAATACGTCTTGATAATGCTGATGAATTTACCTCAAAAGCATTTAACGATTATTGTATGTCTATCGGAATTGATGTTGAGCATCCCGTACCACATGTTCATACGCAAAACGGTCTTGCAGAATCATTGATTAAACGTCTGCAGTTAATTGCGAGACCATTATTAATGAAAACGAATCTACCCTCGTTGTGTTGGGGAATATTACATGCAGCAGCACTAATTCGCATTAGGCCAACAAGTTACCATGATATCGCCCCGTTGCAAATGGTTTATGGTCAGGAACCAGATATTTCCCATCTAAGAATTTTTGGATGTGCGGTATATGTTCCATTTGCGCCATCACAACGCACAAAGATGGGACCTCAAAGAAGGTTGGGAACATATGTCGGATTCGAATCTCTATCAATAATAAGATATTTAGAACCTTTAACTGGAGATTTATTCACGGCTAGATATGTCGACTGTCACTTCGATGAAACAAATTTTCCGACATTAGGGGGACCTAGAAAGGAATATTAGTTGGAATGAATAATCACTAAATCATTATGATCCTCGAACGAAAGAATGTGAACTAGAAGTTCAGAAGATAATTCATTTACAAAGTTTAGCAAACCAATTGCCAGACAGCTTTAATGACCCAAAAAGAGTGACTAAGTCACATATACCAGCTGTTAATGCTCCTGTGAAAATTAATATTCCTGCCGAACATAATATTGAGCCTAAACCACAGCTAAAACGTGGTAGGGCCTCGGGTTCCAAAGATAAAAATCCTCGGAAAAGAAAAGGAGCAAATAATGGTCCAATCGAGGATTTATCGATGAGAGAAGAGTCGATGAGCTTAAATGATGATAAGAATGAAAGTCAGGTACCTGAAGAAATTGAAAATAATGATAATGAAGAGATCTCAATCAATTACGCCCAGAATGGAATTAGATGGAACCGAGATAAAGTCAACGTTGACGATAAATTCTCATTTAACGTAGCGCTACATGACATGAATGAGATAATGAGGATTATGAACCAAGGTCGATAAATGAATGTAAACAACGAAAAGATTGGCCAAAATGGAAAGATGCAATCGAGACAGAATTAAAATCACTTGAGAACGAAAAGTTTTCGGACCTGTAGTCCGCATACCAGAAAATGTAAAGCCGGTTGGACATAAATGGGTTTTTGTCAGAAAGAAAAATGAAATGGAAAAATTGCACGGCTTGTTGCACAAGGTTTCTCGCAGAGACCTGGTATTGATTATGAGGAGACTTATTCTCCCGTGGTGGACACAACAACTTTTCGTTATATAATTTGTCTGGCAGTACGTGAAGGACTCGATCTACGTCTAATGGATGTTGTTACTACTTATCTATATGGCTCACTTGACAGTGACATTTATATGAAGCTTCCAGAAGGATTTCGTTTACCTGAAAATTCAGGGCCACGAAATGAATACTCAATTAAACTAAACAAGTCACTTTATGGGTTAAAGCAATCTGGGCGAATGTGGTATAATCGCCAAAGTGAATATTTATTGAAAGAGGGGTATAAAAATGATCAAATTTGCCCGTGTATATTTATGAGGAGATGTGAAAACGAGTTTGTCATTATAACAGTATATGTTGACGACATCAATATAGTCGGAACTCCTGAAGAATTGTCGAAAGCGGTTATTTGTTTGAAAAAGGAGTTCGAAATGAAAGATCTCGGTAAAACGAATTATTGTCTCGGACTGCAAATTGAATATTTAAAGAATGAGATATTTGCACATCAAGCGACTTACACTAAAAAGATATTGAAAAGATTTTATATGGATGAATCTCATCCATTAGATACTCCAATGATTGTTAGATCTTTGGATGTGAGTAAAGATCCGTTCAGACCACGCGAAAATGATGAAGAGCTACTTGGTCCTGAAGTACCATATCTTTGTGCTATTGGAGCACAAGTCATACGCGACCTGATATAGCATTTGCTGTAAATTTATTAGCAAGATACAGTTCTTATCCGTCTCGTAGACATTGGAATGGAGTTAAACGAATATTTCGATACCTTCAAGGAACAACTGATATGGGATTGTTCTACTCTAATGAGATTAAAGCAAATTTAATTGGGTATGCAGATGCTGGATTCTTATCCGACCTACACAATGCACGATCAGAAACGAGTTATTTATTTACATATGGTGGAACTGCTATTTCATAGCGGTCAGTTAAACAGAGTTTAATTGCCACTTCATCTAATCACGCTGAGATACTAGCAATTCATGAAGCTAGCAGAGAATGTGTCTGGTTGCGATCGATTATTCAGCATATACAACAAACTTGTGGATTATTATCGGAAAAGTTACTTCCAACAACATTATATGAAGATAATGCTGCATGCATTGCCCAATTAAAGGAGGGATATATCGAAGGTGGTAGAACAAAACATATTTCACCAAAATTTTTCTTTACACACGAACTGGAGAAAAATGGTGATATTGATGTACAACAAGTGCGATCTAGCGAAAATTTCGCAGACTTATTTACAAAAGCACTTCCTCCTATAACTTTCAGAAAATTACTATATTCAATTGGAGTTCGGAAACTTCGAGATTTAAAATGATGTTATCATCAGGGGGAGAAAAATACGTGTTGCACTCTTTTTCCCTTAACTGTGGTTTTTCCCATGTGGTTTCCCAGTAAGGTTTTTAATGAGGCAACAAGCTGAACGTATTATTTGAAAACATCCAAGGGGGAGTATTATGAATAAATCATGATTCATCAATGAATCATCAAAATTAAGACATGATTCATCATAATGAATCATCAAAATTTTGTGATTAAATGTGGATGTTTTTGGAATATTAATGACTCATGAATTATGATAAGATGTGGTAAAAGATTGTATTTTTGTATGAGTTGTATAGATGATTAAATTGTATTTTAGTGTATGATTTTAGTATAAATAGGTGTATTGAGTTGCATTGTAAATATATCACAAGTATAGAAAATATATTCTCTCCCTCTAAATTCTCTATATAGATTATCAAATAATCATAATAAAAATTAAAATAATCTTAATATAATAATAATAATAATAATAATAATAATAATAATAATAATAATAATAAAAATTTCGTAACAGCTTAGGAAATTTTTGCGAATAATAACCATAGAATAAATAAAAGTTGGGCTAATTAATTTTAGTATAAGGCCCAAGCGTTCAATAATATACTAGGATCATAAGTTTACTTAAGCTCAAGGAAAAGTTTCGTATTTATCACCTTGTCTTATCATCACACTATTCAATAACTTAAAGTATATCTAATATCTCATAAGCTTTAGAAAAAAAAAAAAAACCTTCATCATCGAAGAAAGAAACCTTGAATAAAGAGGCACCGAAAACAACTGAACGACATAGAAGGTTAGCAACTCAAAAATCTGATTTTTATAACGAAAGATAGATTCCCCATGCTTGATATGTTTGATGTAGTCTTCGTTGTTTACATTCATGTAATCATGTGATTAACTAGGTGAGGTTTTCGAGAGGGTTCTATAATTTACACGAGCTTAATGTGTCATTAAGATGAGCCATAGGGTGTTTTCATGAATCATAGGTTGAGTTTAACACTTCAAATATGCAAGGTAGCTATGCTAAACGTGTATTGGTATTCAGATGGATAGTTTTCGACAATTAACTCACCTGTTGAAATAACTAGGGTTTCTTTTCTATATCCCAAAAGATTTCGGCAATGATATGTTATGAGCAATTTTGATCTATTAATGAATATGATATATCAATGAAAGTTGAATTTTAGAGTACCGTATTCTGGGTTTAACATACCCTCTGAATCTGAACTTGATGGTATACGAATTTTCATTTTAGGGTTTTTCGAACGAATTATGATGAATCTTGCAATCTCGAGAAGTTATAAATTTTGGTAAGTGATTTCGAAATTGTTTCGAGAACTATAAAGTTCTCGTGATAAGGATTTCGAGCTATTTTGGTAAGTGATTTTGAAATCATTTCGAGAACTATAACGTTCTCGTGATAAAGATTTCGAGAAACATTTTGGTAAGTGATTTCGAAATCATGAAATCTCGTGATAAGGATTTCGAGAACTATGAATTGCTCGCATAAGCTTTCTCGAGAATTACCTTTCACAATATATCAAGATCTCGACATTCTCAATGAAACACTTCGACATATAAAGATCTCGACATTCTCAATGAAACACTTCGACATTTAATCTCCCTAACAAATTCGACATATAATCATTTCTTCACAACTTTTCTTGACTCCCAATGATTAGTTTATTATTATAAATTTTAGATGCTACAATTTCAATGCATTAAGGTTTCGACATTTATGAACAATTTTGATTCTTCACCAATAAAAGTTTCGGTATTGCATTTTTGTATCAAATCTTTTGAGATATAATAGTTTCCGATATCAGTAAGTCTTCGACAAGCCTATAAAGATTTCGGCAGTTTTTTTTAAAAGATTTCGGCATAGGCATTTAACAAAAGTTTTCAGCATCACCCATCTATTTTATAAATATATATGAAAATTTTCTATACTGTCTAAGGCATAAGGAAAATTCTCGGTATTACTTCAAAAGTTTCGATATCATCTATTTTAAAGTTTTCTGCATATTTTAGGGTTTTCGATACTTAAAATTTGAAAATTTCAAAATTAGGTTAGTAAATATACTGATATAATAATATTTTGTGCTCAGAGATTCGAACTGTAGGGAATTCACCAGGATTGTCGACTGATTTTATCAGGAGGACAGGTAGGTGAATTATTCATCTACTATACGTAAACACTTATCTGAGTTATGTGCTTTTATGTGCTTCGATGATTTACGTGTTTTACGTATGTTTCATGTGGAATCATGTTTTCGTATGTTATCACGTTTATATGCATGACATATGCATATCATATCACAGGGGTGAGATATTTACACCATATTCAGACGATGACGGATTGAGATAGTGACGAGCGGGGTTGACTGGGAAGATTGTGATTGTTGACTCGTTGAGGAGTCGAGGTTGGTACTCATATGACACCTGACGGCAGACAGGCGTGAACGTCCTGTCTACTCGGGCGTGAACGTCCCGAGGTGCAAAACCGTTGTGATTTGATTCTCAGCGGAGGGACATTGACAGGGCAGTTGCGTGAACGTCAAAACGCTGTCAATGTCGGCAACTGCTTACGGAAGAGCGACCTAGTAGGGCAGTTACGTGAACGTCAAAACGCTGCTAGTGTAAACTTCCGTTATGTTATAGGCGTGCGAGGTGTCGAGTCTGACCTAGGGGCCTGTGTTGTGTGATTTGAGATAGGGTTGTGGGAAAAAGGAAGAGTGTACATTGCATGTGAGACATTGGGACTGAGACTGAGTGTACACGTGCATTCATGCATTTTTATTCACCTACTAGGCAAATCGCTCAGTGTTTATGTGCTGTAGGTACCGAGTCTGACGCTGACACGCGTCAAGACTGAGGCGGCTGGTGGCGGCGCTCCACGGACTTTTGTGGACGGGGCGGTACATGGATGAAGACATGTGGAGTGACAATAGGGTTTTGTTCTTTTGACATTTTGAGGCTACGGCCTTTGTGTAGACTTGACTCTGAGATAATTTTTGCTGTAATATATTGTAATTTAGGAAAAAGTTTTTGTTAGACGGGCCGCGGCTTACGTTGAGGAAATCCGCCACTAACCCTAATTAGAAATTGAGGGTCGTCACAAGAGATAGGGAGAGAGGGGAGATTCGACTACTACATTGGTACGTGAATTTAGTTTCGTACGCTTTATCAGTGGCGCAAGAACAGGTGGAGGCGGCGAACCTTCTACCTATTCGGAGTCAATAAGCGATGCTAATGCTGATAATTGGCTGGTAGCGATGAATGAAGAAATGGAGTCTCTGCACAAGAATGGAACGTGGATTCTTGTGCCGCCGCTGAAGAAAAAGAAAATAGTCGGATGTAAGTTGGTCTTCAAGAAAAAAAGAAAGTTTATCTGGTTCTGACGATGCAAGGTATAAGGCATGATTAGTCGCGAAAGGCTATAGTCAGGTACAAGGTGTTGACTCTAATGATGTATTCTCACATGTCGTTTGACATATCTCTATTCGTGTATTACTTGCATTCGTTGCCATGCATGATTTGGAGTTAGAACAGCTTGACGTCAAGACGGCGTTCTTACATAGCGATTTAGATGAACAGTATGTGAAGCAACCTAAAGGCTTCATAGTTGAAGGAAAATAAGACCAACTTTGTCTACTAAAGAAATCATTATACGGATTAAAGCAGTCTAGACAGTGGTATAAACATTTTGATTCTTTCAGGTTGGGTCATGGTTTCTCCAGGAGCAAGTATGATAGTTGTGTTTACTTCCGGAAGTTAAATGACAGTTCGTTCATTTATCTATTATTATATGTCGATGACATGCTCATTGCGGCTAAGAATCTTGCAGAAATTCACCAATTAAAGGCCTTATTGAACGATGAATTTGAGATGAAAGATTTTTGGGAGCATCTAAGAAGATTCTTGATATGGAGATTAGACATGATAGAGGAGCTGGTAAGTTACACCTGACCCAGGAAAGTTACCTAAAATAGGTTTTGAAGAGATTTGGCATGAGCGATGCCAAACCAGTCACCACTCCTCTTGCTAGCCACTTTAGGCTAAGCGCTGCTCAGTCACCATCATCAGATGAGGAAGAAGCGTATATGGCACGAGTTCCTTACTCGAGTGCAGTCGGCAGTATTATGTATGCAATGGTATGTACACGTCCTGATATCTCACAGGCTGTTAGTGTTGTTAGCAGGTATATGGCTAATCCAGGACAAGAACACTGGCAAGCAGCGAAGTGGATTCTCAGATTAAAGGTTACTCTAAGCTTTTGTTTGGAGTTTGGCAGAAACAGTGATATTCTCGTTGGCTTCGTTGATTCAGACTACGCAGGTGATCTCGATAAACGACGATCTCTTACTGGTTATGTATTTTGTATTGGAGGTTGTGCAGTTAGCTGAAAGCTACTCTACAGCATGTAGTGGCATTATCTACTACTGAAGCAGAATACATGGCGATTACTGACGCGATCAAAGAAACCTTGTGGTTGAAAGGGTTATTCAGCGAATTAATCAAGAATCAGGGAGTCATTACTATTTTTTGTGGTAGTCAAAGTGCGATTCATTTGACTAAGGATGAGATGTATCACGGAAGGACTAATCATATTGATGTCAAGTATCATTTTATTCGTGATATCATTACAGATAAGAAGGTATTTATCAAGACGATCAACACGAAGGATAACCCTGCAGATTTGTTTACGAACGCTCTTCTAGTTTCAAAGTTCAAGCATTGCTTGGACTTGATTGGTGTAAAGTTGGTGAACTAGCCCGTCAGGGCTATGGACGGAGTGAGACAGAGATAGTGACTAAAGGTGTTACTTATTAAAGTTGAGTAATTTTGAAATCAAGCTCAAGGTGGACATTTGTTAGGTGAGGTTGACATCTTCGACAATTCAAAGATGATAAGCCGTTTGCAGTAAAGGAGGAAAATGGAAAGGCTGTTATGCTTTTGACAGCTGACCAACAATGCAATAAGAAGAAAAGCACGTAAAATTGCGCCGATTTAGTAAAGAGCTCTGAATAGTTTTCCTTCAGTTCATATGGCATATCAGAGGCAATTCTCTCCTATAAATTGAGGGACTCAGACGAATGAGAAAAATATCACCACTGTTGGGAAACCCCGGGTGACCCGAGGCCTTGCCCCGGACGCAGCGGAATTTAAAAATTTTTCTCGGGTTCCCCATACGGTTTCCCCAGGATACTCGGTTAAATAAAGAAAACTGCATAATCGACACGTATAAAGTAATAAGGATCTTACCCTTGTAGCGAAGATCCTTAGCTCCCGTAGCTCACGAACTGTGCCGAAGAGAGTCACGCCGACCCCGTGACGTGCCGTAAACCTACACCACCCCAAGGATGGCTAGAGATGGTGTGGAGTATTGTATAGAGATGTTTAGATGTGTATGTGATTTCTAAAACTCACAAACACTTAGGGTTTTCTCAAGAACAACCCCAAATGCTCTAGCTTCTCTCTAAAATCTCTAAGTTTAGTGTTAGAAAGCTTATGAACTTATTATGGACGAAAATCCAAGTCTATAATTGTAAAACCAAGTTTTAAATCATGAAATAAACTTTAGATTTGTTTAAATGAGATCATGTCCTACATGACTCATTTTTGTTTGATTCTCTTGTTATTTTATCATCTAGTGACTAGATATTGTCCCACAAATCATAACAAAAGAACAAGGAACGAAATTGGATTTGATTTGGATCAAATTTGACCAAAAAACTGTCGGTCACGGCCTCTGACATGACCTGTCACGGCCGTGACACATCATTGGACGACTTCTGCCGCTCGTCACGGCCTTGGTCACGGCCGTGACCATCTTCTGGAGGCTGTCACGGCCTGGGCATGAAGTGTCACGGCCGTGACACCATCGGACACCATTTTTGCTCGCCTCTGCCAGTCGTCACGGCCACGTGCAAGGCTGTCACGGCCGTGACATCCCTGACAGCTTTGCGGCAGTTTCGTATTTCGATCCGATCGAGGGGTAAACAATGTCCGATTGTCCTGAAATTTTAACCATAGTTAAAAGACTCACCAATCCTTATTTTGACAGAAGGGATTCTCAATCCGAGGTCTAGATTAGGAGATATGAATTTTTGAAACTACTGCTACTTTGCAGAGGGACTTCATGACCGTGACAAGCCTTGCTTGTCATTGTGAACCCTATTTACGCTTCATTCTTCACCTTTTCCGTTCCATATATTTCAGTCCATGTAAATATAGTTTCTAAAACATACTTTAACATTTTTATTAATGTCTCTAAGATCGTTGAATCATTTTACATCTCATATTAGTTAGGCACTATCACAGTGATCATTTTTAAGCCCGACTCTCTTAGTTCGTCTCAACCCGGCAAGGGAGGAATCTAAGAATTTGGTAAGCGCCTAGCCAATACCGCGGTACGAAATAGATCCCGTGTTGAGTACGATCTTCGATCTACGAACCGACTATAGATTATTGTCGTACGTATAGACCCTTCACAAATGTCCCGATCGAGTGAGAGTCATGGTTATGTCAAACTCACTAGACTCGATCTATGACTAATTCGTGACTGGTGAAATTACTAAACTGCCCTTACGTCCCACGTAAGTCAGTTTATAGCTTCGGCCGAAGACTTCGTAATTTCCCGTCCCCGAATATGCATAGGACATATATCTCAGTTACTAACGAGATAGTGAAACCCTAACGTTAGTCTAAGCACGGCAGTTACCCTTTGTTGTCAAGACCGCATGTCGCCGCCGACCCATGTTCGTCCCCAAACAAGGTGGGCCTAGCAAACTAGTGACATGTCAAGACTCCAAAGTCAACTCCGTCAAAAACCCTTCGGTCTAAGGTCCACGCACACTACTATAGTCAATCGATCGATCATTGACGCTACCCAGAGTAACGATAAGGCCCATGTGATCGTCGATTGCGAGTCGTGTCCAAGTACAAGTTAGTCCCCTGATTCAACTTTTACCAATGTTACGACCTCCCGCTTCCCAAGCGAATGATTGGCACAACCATATAAGAGTCGTCAACAAATAAGTCGTAATTGACGCTCAGTCACCCTACTGAGGTCTAAGACTTATGGACTAATTTAATATCGGAGAATAATAGCTCACCGGTGCCCCCTCTCATCCCATGAGAATCGGTGAATAAACTCACGATATATGGGATTTATTTATTTACCGTCTCACCGGTGCTAGTAAGACTTTATAGGTAAATCAATAATATGCCTTTTTGAAGAATAAATTATAAAGTATAAATTCCATTAATACGTATAAGAATACATTATTCAAATACATAACGAATAATACATCAATTATTAAATACATGCCCTATTCATTACATCCTCAAATGGCATTCCGAGGGCACATCCCCAACAACCACAGCATCAGATCTTCTCCTTTGATTATTTTCTTGTGTAGCCTACTCCTAATATTACTGTAGCTACTTCTGTACCACGTCAGTGTACGTGTCTGTATCACTCCACAAAATAAAGAAGTTCTACCCCCTGGCCCGTGGACGTAGGTCATTCCGACCGACGTAAACCTCGTATTCACTGTCCAAATTTATTTTCGTCTCTTTTATTTATTATCGTCATTTCTCGGGCAAATAATTATCGGGGATTTCCGCGTATCCTAACACACTAGCTCAATGTATATAATATACAGATTCAGAACGCTTACATATCTCCACCTTCAGATTACCCATCCAGAATCACGATGCATACGAAACAACTTGAGGAAATCAGAGGGTGGCAATAAATCAGAAATAAAACAATGGCAATCAAAGCTTATAAGTCTGTCCTTTTGTCCCAATTTCGGTCCAGTTTAATCATAGCCATTTGATTTTTTATCTAAGGGCTCACAAAATTTCTATCTTAGTTATTAACTATTTATTTTCATATTCCCAAATCATAACATCATTGTGATTTTATGTGATTTATAAGATAGAAACATATAAACGTCACTTATTTATTCTTTGTTTTAAGTTGATCAAAATGATATCCATATCTTATATGTTTTTATATTAATAAGATTTTTTAAAATTATATATTTATGGAACATAAACTGGAACACCAAAGGTGGGACAGATGATTTCAAGCGTGTCTTATGTAATTTAGTTAGAACGTAACGATGAGAAACTCTGACTGGCCTTGGCATTAACCTTGCGATCTCAAACTCTGACTCCTGAGCTTTCGATGTTGACAAAGTATTCAACCAGTTCGTCAACAGTATCCGGCAAAATTTGCAACTATGTAACCGAATAAAAATAAATCTAAAAGGAACAAGAGCTCCTTGTAAGGCTTGTTGGAAAACCCGTTGTCGGACTTGATTAATCGCCCTTTGCTGTTCAAACTGAATCGTTTTATTTTTATAATTTTCTAATTGTTCCAAAGTCTTAGAAGTTGAATTAATCAAATTCAAATTTTCTCGCTCTATCTCAGAGTATCCATTCACCCGCGACCCAGAATTCTATTTTATCATTAATCCATCCCCTATCACGTTTTTTCTTTTTCTTATCAAGTCTCTTTACTTGTATGATTGAAATGTCTCGTATTTCTCAAAAAAGTGATTCGATTGATGATGAACAAAGAGAATTCTTGGTTCAGTTCTCCCCCTTAACGACAGAAAAAATGATTGATCAAATTCTATGGAGTCTGACTCATAGTTTTCATTTATCAAAGAATGACTCTGGTTATCAAATGATTGAACAACCGGGAGCAATTTACTTACGATACTTAGTTGACATTCATAAAAAGTATCTTATAAGTTCAATACATCCTGTTTAGCATATTAGATCTCTTGTTTCGCTCCGATAGTATTATTGATTATATGAATGCATTTCCATACTATTTAATTATAAGTATAAGCAGGAAATTATAATAAGTGAAATAGATATAATAAATAGAAATTTCCTCTATTTCACTTATACTAGATCCAGCCGTTGCTTTTCTTTCTGTTACTTCGAAAGTAGCTGCTTCAGTTTCAGCCACTCGAATTTTCGATATTCCTTTTTATTTCTCATCAAACGAATGTCATCTTTTTATGGAAATCCTAGCTATTCTTAGCATAATATTGGGAAATATCATTGCTATTACTCAAACAAGCATGAACGTATGCTTCCATATTCGTCCATAGGTCAAATCAAATATAATTATTGGAATAATTGTTGGAGACTCAAATGATGGATATGCAAGCATGATAACTTATATGCTGTTCTATATCTCCATAAATCCAGAAACTTTTGCTTGCATTGTATTATTTGGTCTACATATCGGAACTGATAACATTCGAGATTATGCACGATTATACACGAAAGATACTTTTTTGGCTCTCTCTTTAGCCCTATGTCTCTTCTCTCTTGGAGGTCTTCCTCCATTTCTGGAAACTAGGAGGCGAGGAAAACAAAGAAATTGAACAATCTACGCAAACAATGAACTCGGAGTGGGACAAGCATAGACTAACAGAGAAAGTGATACCTCTCAAAATTCCATACGTTGCATATTTCTTAGCGAAATTGGCATTATAAAAGCCGCACGAGCTTGGGCATCCTTTTCAGGAACTAAGCACGATATATAACCGATGGATTCATTGCAATCATAAAAAAATCTCCAAACTTTCAATATTAGGTTTGGGGAGACAACGTCGGGTGGAATTTTTGTCGAGGTCGCGGTGTCGTTTGTGTGTGTTTCGAGCATTTGAAATCGCATGGGGTCGCGACTGTCAATAAGTAAGACTACATGCAACCTTTGTTACTAATTGTCGTCTATCGTATAAATATACTATAGAAGACAATTGTAACGACCATCGACGCCTGTAGTCAGGTATGTTGATGGTTACTGTGGCCTGAAAAATATCACCAAAAACACCCACAACGCACTATAGATGCCAAATTAGGAACAATCGCGTATAATGTCGTCTCCAATGTAATACGCTAGTATAGTATATAAAGGATTAACAATCTTGTTCATATACCAAGTAAGAACAATATTATCTCATATCAAACTTGTGAAATTACAGTTCTAACCATGCGTAAAAACTCCTACACTACCAAATTTCCCTTTCATTTCAACGGGCTAATCTCTCCACCTTCATATTTGCATTTGCAGATGATACATGAAATACAATTTCCAAACCGAATTAAGGCAACACATCTATTGTAATTTAAACCAAAGGCGAAGATGTGTTATCGGCATTATTGACGTAAGCCTCTTTCGATTTTGGACGATGGACCCAAAATGTGATTGTGTTAGCTCTCTTTGTCACGAAATCGTAGCTCTTTCACTAAATAGACATTAACATCATCTGAGTATGAGGTTTTTAGCAGAAAATTAACATTACATGTTTCTTGCATGAAGTTCGAAGGTGCTTGCATCGATTCTTAGAGCTCAAATGGGATTGATTGCGCTGTGAAATAGATCCAATGATGTAAAAAAAAAGATTTCCAGAAATTTTTTGTGATCAAGAACGTTTAAGTGAGATTTCGAAGGGTGAGTTACTGAGGATTGGATCGCTCGATTTAAGGTTTTGAAGGATAAAGATTCGACCGAAAGTACTAAGTTTTGAAATCGGGTAGACAAAAATTTAGCGAATTTGGAAAGTCCGAATTCGAGCGACTAAAGCTATCGGGCGACTGAAATGATCGGGCGAATCCGGGTAGCAAAAGTCGAGCGAATTTGCTAAGTGACAATTCGCCGAATTTAAATTCGAGTGAAACTCAGAATCGGCAACATCTAAATCGGGCGAATTACAAAAAATAAAAATTGTGAAACTCGGTCGAAATGTGAAGTTCGGCAGAAAATCAGATTCGGGCGATCTGGTATTTTAATACAGAGGTGCACTGTAGAAGTTCGGGCGATTCAGTCTCAGGCGATTGAAGTATGCCGAGAGAAATTATGTGGAAATTGAACAATCGGGCGACAATTCAAATGCGGACGAAACAGAATAAGGCGAATTCGAATCGAGCGAAATTGTCTTATAAATTTGGCAATCGAGCGATTTTGATTGAGATTCGCCGAGAGACTGAATTCGTCAATAACACTTGTATGCTGACCAAGAGAGTGTAAAATGTGAGTGACCAATCGATGGATGAGTCACCAAATCGATGGATGTGTGCTGAGTGGAATGATAAAGAAATCAAAAGTCACCGACGTGTTGCTTTCTACTTTTACTTGGTCAAACAATTTTTGATGGATGATAAAGAAATCAAGAAGAGGATCTCAGAACTGAATATAGGTTCTTGAGTGTAGCTAATGATAAATTTCTGAGGCAAAAAGCTAAGGCTAAATGGTGGACAAAGGGGATAGCAACTCAGCATACTTCCATGCTGTGCTTAATCAAAGAACTTACACATCTACTTGTGTGCTGAGTGGAATGATAAAGAAATCAAGAAGAGGATCTCAGAACTGAATATAGGTTCTTGAGTGTAGCTAATGATAAATTTCTGAGGCAAAAAGCTAAGGCTAAATGGTGGACAAAGGGGATAGCAACTCAGCATACTTCCATGCTGTGCTTAATCAAAGAACTTACACCAACAGAATTCTTTCGATGATTGATGCTGAAGGGAAAATCCTATCTGACCAAGAGGATATTCAACAGCACTTTACTGTTTTTTCCCAGGACATGTTGGGCACTAAAATACAGAGAAAACAGCAGCCTGAGAAACAGTTGCTGCAGAGGGGTATACCTTATCCCTAACTGACCAACTGAGCCTTGTTAAGTCGTTTGACAGGGGGATGTATGGGAGGCAATGAAATCTATCCATGAGGATGTGGCTCCTGGACCGGATGGATATGGTAGTGGATTCTTCAACCAAGCATGGTATGTAATAGGGGATCAAATTACAAATGCAGTAATGGACTTCTTTGACACCGGCAAAATGCTTCCCCAGATGAATAAGACTGTCCTATGCCTTATTCCAAAAACTGTGAGTCCTAGAATTCCTCAAGAGTTTAGGCCAATATCTTGCTGCTACACGATTTATAAGTGTATATCCAAGATGATTTTCTCAAGACTTAAACTTATTCTGCCCAAGGTTGTTCAGGTTAATCTGAGTGCCTTTGTAGAGGGGAGATCCATTGTGCACAACATCTTGCTCTGCCAGGAATTAATCAGGTTATACAGCAGACAGAATGCTTCAGCTCGAGCATTACTAAAGGTGAATATCGGAAAGGCATATGGCACTTGGACTGGGAGTTTTTCCGAAACTGGTTATGCTTACTTAAGTTCCCACTAAAATTTGTGAATTGGGTCATGGAATGCGTTACCAGTGTCTCATACACTATATCTATCAATGGAACACATGCGAGCTGGTTTAGAGGGGCAAGGGGCTTAAGACAGGGGGACCCTATCTCGCCCTTATTGTTTGTGTTGGCAATGGAATATCTGACTAGAAAATTCCAGTTTTCAACCGAAGACCCTAGATTAAGATATCGCCCCTTATGCAAAAAAGTCCAGCTAGTGAATTTGTGTTTTGCAAATGATTTGATGATATTCTGCAAAGGGAAGCAAGCTATAGTGGCTGTAGTTAAAGAAACACTGGAGCAGTTCGCCTCTGTTTCTGGACTAACAGCAAACCAGCAGAAATCAAATATGTTCCTTGCTGGGGTCAGATAATGCAGCTGAAATGATGACGAAGACCACTGGTTTTCAGCTCGGTAAATTCCCAATGAGGTATTTGGGAGTCCCTATCTCCCCTACCAAATGGAATAGAACTTCCTGCTAGATACTAGCTGATAAAATACTAGCTAGAATAAGATGTTGGACCACCAGAAATTTATCCTATGCTGGTAGACGCTGCCTGATAAATTCTGTCCTCTTGGCTACACATGGCTATTGGGGGTCTGTTTTCATGTTGCCGAAGTTTGTCGCCAAGGAGGTTGACCAAGCTTGCAAAGAATTCTTGTGGGGGAAAAAGTTGCATGGCAAATGCATTCATCTAATCAGTTGGGACAGAACTTGTCTGCCTCGGAACAAAGGGGGGTTGAACTTAAAGGATTGCCTAACCTGGAACAAAGCACTTGCAGGCAAACAGATCTGGGATATAACTAAGAAGCCTGATTCTTTGTGGATTAAGTGGATTTATGCAATATATCTGAAGGGGGCTAATTTCCGGGATTTCACTCCAGCTGTGAACATTTGCTGGCAGTGGAAAAAATTACACAGGTTAAAGGATAGTTTTAGAGGTGGCTATGTAGATCAAAGATGGCTCTCCACTGCAGATGGCAAGTACACTGTCCAAGCGGGATACATTTGGCTTAAGGATGAGCATCCTACTTTCCCTTACTGTCAAGCTATATGGAACATGTTCAGCATTCCCAAGCACTAATTTTTTGTTTGGGTGATGATCCAAAAGAGGCATCTAACTGCTGATAGTAACTAGAGCATACAAATATCTAATCCTAAGTGCAAGTTATGTGGCATAACAGATGAGTCAGTTGAGCATCTGTTTCTTGAATGCCCATTCTGCCAAACTCTGCTATTGCAATTGTCTCACTGGTTTTGTTTTTATGAGCCTTTATGTGACTTTGAGGAGCTGTCCAAATGGATGAAAACTGAGGGGAGTAAACGGAATGTCCAGAACAGAATTCGTATGGCCATGCTTTACTACATCTGGAATGAAAGGAATCTAAGGCTGCATTCAGAGACTGGATGGAGAGCAGAGGATCAGCTTATCAAGATAATCATTCGAGACATGGCAGGGAAACTGAAGAGTTTTAGCAATTTGAAGAAAGTAGCCAGTACTAGCCTCTTTAGTCATATTTGTTCATTTAATTGTACGTAGAAGGTGTTGATGTATGGCTTTCATTGCGAAAGGTGGTAAATGAAAATCTCATTCTACCAAAAAAATAAATAAATTACAAGACTAAGATCAAATAATTATTTGAACACAGTAAAATATTCCTAGCAAAATGCATATTTATATATTACAAGTATTATTTCCAAAGAGAAAGTTGTGTTGGAAAAATTACCTTCTTATTCCTCGGGTTTGTACTACACGCATAACCGGTTGATTAAAAATGATGATGAATTTATTATTTGGTATAACCGGTTGGGTCATCCTGGTTCTATAATGATGGGAAGAATTATTGAGAATTCATGTGGTCATTCGTTGAATAATCGAAAAATACCCGATTTAACGAATTCTCTTGTGGTGCATACTCTCAAGGCAAATTAATTATTCGGTCGCAATTAAAAATAAGAAATGAATCTCCTAAATTTTTGGAGCGCGTACATGGCGATATATGTGGGCTGATTCACCCACCGTGTGGACCATTTCGGTATTTTATGATTTTAATCGATGCATCAATGAGATGGTCTTGTTGGGGACATGCTATATTACATGCAGCGGCACTAATTCGCATCAGGCCAACAAGTTATCATGATATCTCCCCGTTACAAATGGTTTATGGTCAAGAACCAGATATTTCCCATCTAAGAATTTTTGGACGTGCGGTATATGTTCCAATTGCGCCACCACAACGCACAAAGATGGGACCTCAAAGGAGGTTTGGAATATATGTCGGATTTGAATCTCCATCTATTATAAGATATTTGGAACCGCTAACTGGAGATTTATTCACGGCTAGATTTGCCGACTGTCACTTCGATGAAACAAATTTTCCGACATTAGGGGGAGAAAAGAAACAGCTAGAAAGAAATATTAGTTGGAATGAATTATCGCTAAATCATTATGATCCTCGAACGAAAGAATGTGAACTGGAAGTTCAGAAGATAATTCATTTACAAAACTTAGCGAATCAATTGCCAGACAGCTTTACTGACCCAAAGAGAGTGACTAAGTCACATACTCCGGCTGTTAATGCTCCTGCAAGAATTGATGTTTCTACAGAACAAACACGAGATATTGGGCCTAAACCACAACTGTAGCGTGGTAGGCCATTCGGTTCCAAAGATAAAAATCCTCGGAAGAGAAAAGGAGCAAATAATAAGAATGGTCCAATCGATGATTTATCTACTAAAGAAGAGTCGATGGGCATAAATGACGATACAAATTAAACTCAGGTACCTGAAGATATTGAAAATAATGAAGAGATCTCCATCAATTATGCCCAGAACAGAATTAGATGGAACCGAGATAAAGTCAATGTTGACGATAAATTCTCATTTAACGTAGCGCTACTTGAAATGAATGAGATGAATGAAAATGAGGATCATGAACCAAGGTCTGTAAACGAATGCAGACTACGAAAAGATTGGCCAAAATGGAAAGATGCAATCGAGGAAGAACTAAAATCACTTGAGAAACGAAAAGTTTTTGGACCTGTAGTCCGCATACCAGAATATGTAAAGCCGGTTGGATTTAAATGGGTTTTTATTAGAAAGAGAAATGAAAATGGAGAAATTGTAAGATATAAAGCACGGCTTGTTGCACAAGGTTTCTCGCAGAGACCTGGTATTGATTATGAGGAGACGTATTCTCCTGTGGTGGACGCAACTACTTTTCATTATATAGTTAGTCTGGCAGTACGTGAAGGACTCGATATGCGTCTAATGGATGTCGTCACTGCTTATCTATATGGCTCACATGACAGTGACATTTATATGAAGCTTCCGGAAGGATTTCAGCTGCCTGAAAATTCTGGGCCGCGAGATGAGTACTCAATTAAGCTAATAAGTCGCTTTATGGATTGAAGCAATCCGGCGTATGTGGTATAATCGCCTAAGTGAATATTTATTGAAAGAGGGCTATACAAATGACCAAATTTGCCCTTATATATTTATGAGGAGATGTGAAAACGAATTCGTCATTATAGTATATGTCGACGACATCAATATAGTTGGAACTCCTGAAGAGTTGTCGAAAGCGGTTAATTGTTTGAAAAGGAGTTCGAAATGAAAGATCTCGGTAAAACAAAATATTGTCTCGGACTGCAAATTGAATATTTGAAGTATGGGATATTTGTACATCAAGAAACTTATACGAAAAAGGTGTAGAAAAGGTTTTACATGGACAAAGCTCATCCACTGGATACTCCCATGATCGCCCGTTCATTAGACGTGAATAAAGATCCGTTCAAACCACGTGAAAATGATGAAGAGATACTCGGTCCTGAAGTACCATATCTTAGTGCTATCGGAGTCTAATGTATCTTACAAGTCATACACGACCTGATATAGCGTTTGCAGTAAATTTATTGGCAAGATACAGTTCTTCGCCGACTCGTAGACACTGGAACGGAGTTAAAAGAATATTTCGATACCTTCAAGGAACAACTGATATGGGACTGTTCTTCTCTAATGAGTTGAAAACAGATTTAATTGGGTATGCAGATGCTGGTTTCTTATCCGACCCACATAATGCACGATTGCAAACGGGTTACTTATTTACGTATGGTGGAACTGCTATTTCATGGCGATCAGTTAAACAGAGTTTAATTGCCACTTCATCTAATCACGCTGAAATACTAGTGATGCAAGAAGTTAGCAGAGAATGTGTCTGGTTGCGATCGATTATTCAGCATATGCAACAAACTTGTGGATTATTATCGGAAAAGTTACTTCCAACGACATTATATGAAGATAATTCAGCATGCATTGCCCAATTAAAGGATGGATATATCAAAGGTGATAGAACAAAACATATATCACCAAAATTTTTCTTTACACATGAGTTGGAGAAAAGTGGTGATATTGTAGTACAACAAGTGCAATCAAATAAAAATCTTGCAGATTTGTTCACAAAAGCACTTCCCCCAATAATTTTCAGAAGGTTAGTATATGAAATTGGCATTCGAAGACTTGGAGATTTAAAATGATGTCATCATCAGGGGGAGTAAATATGTGTTGCACTCTTTTTCCCTTAACTGTGGTTTTTCCCATGTGGTTTTCCCAGTAAGGTTTTTAATGAGGCAACAAGCTAAAAAATATTCTTTGAAAAACATCCAAGGGGGAGTATTATGAACAAATTATGATTCATCAATAATGAATCATCAAAATTAAATCATGATTCATCACAATGAATCATCAAAATTGCATGATTAAATGTGGATGTTTTTGGAATATTAATGACTCATGTTTTTGTATGAGTTGTATAGATGATTAAATTGTATTTTAGTGTATGATTTTAGTATAAATAGGTGTTTTAAGTTGCATTGTAAGATCATCAATATAGAAAATATATTTTCTCCCTTTAAAATCTCTCCTTATATTATAATCATAATATATATAAAATAATCTTAATAAATCATAATAAATATTTTATAACAGATAAAACTCATATCAGCAATTTATTCTTGTCATCAAGTGTTAGAGAAATTGAACCAAAATTATGTGAGGAAGAATATAATCAGCAATGAAGCTATTGTAATAACCGCGTATTTTAAACTGGGATTACGATAGGAAATTTCTAGATAATTGAGAAAATATTAGGAATAAGATTCCTAATAAATATGAACAAAAAGTCGGGTGAAACTAAAAACATAATATTAGTGAGAATAAAAATTGGGCTATATTTATGATTGGATTATATTTAATTTCTAACCTAGGCCCAAGATATTAGAGATAAATTTTGGTAATAGGATTTCTTAAGCTATAGGGGAATACACGTTAGTACTCCATCACCATGTATCTTATTATATTTTGTTCCCTAACAAACAAAGTTTTCGCAATAATTGGGAGAAGTTTTCGTAGGAAGTCTATCTTTTTGGATATACAAACATTACATACAAATAGATTATGTTTACATACAATTTCTACATGTACATATAATAATGTTAACCCATCAATTCAAATGACTTAACATACACGTGGTAGTCCTTGGAGCTATTGCTAGGCGTGACTAATAAAGGTTTTCTTAACCTTAAGGTACTCGATATTATAGATATAAAGCGCATAGAAATTGTATACACTTACCATACGGCATATACATATATTTGTCCTGGTAACCGGAAATAAGACGATAGAACGAAAGAAGCCCTTATGAGAGCAAGGGTAACGCACGAGATTGAACACTCCAAATACCCAAAACTAAACTCCGAGTAAGGTATGAAGATTTAAATATGAAATAGTTTTGTGTAATATATTTTCCTTAATACATCAAAGTTTAACGTGTCTTTAGCATGCGTGATTAGAATAGAATATGAGAAGACTTCGTGATTATATGCTAGGAGTTAAATCGAGATTTATGAAAATAACCATGTTAGGTATTCTTTTATGGTCTAAGATTGAAGCTTTCTACTTCAGAACATGATAGAAAATCCTAATTGGTTGCAATCTAGTTACGCTCATATGGAAATAAGGGTGCTAGTAATTTTCTAGATGTGAAAAATTCAGAAGCGAAGGGTTTTAACGTTTGTAGACCGTATTATTTTCTGGAAATAGTATGATTTTTAAAGATGAACTTGATGATGTAAGAATCTCACTTTTAGATTTTTAAAGGAATCGGGCGATTCCACTTCAATTGAGAATCGGCCGATTTATGATGATAGGCTTCGATTGATTGCTAGGATTCGCCGAGCTTAGATTGCTTATTAGTTTTGGCCGATTGGAATTAAGTTAGCTCTTGGAAATTTAGTTAGTTTCGATCGATTTTAAACGAGAATTGCCGAAATATGTAGGATATTTATCTACTAGGAGAAATCGGAAGATTTAAAGGATAGAGAATCGGGCGATTTGGAGAAAAGTCTGATGATAGGGTGATTTAAGTTGCTCCAATCGGGCGAAACATGAAAGAAATAGTCGAATAGATTAAGTATAATTTAAATCTCGGCGAACGTGAGTTTTGGTGCCTAACAAATCGGGCGATGATGGAACGCAAATAAATCGGGCGATTCTTGGGTTGTATGTGCCTCAAATCGGGCAATTCTATGAGAAGGAGAACTCGGCGAAATCATGTCCACGCATGATATAATCGGGCGAATGTGAGGTTTCATCAAATCGGACGATTTGGAATCCAAGCAACACTCGGCGATTTTGACATGTGGAAACCTCAAATCGGGCGATTTGAGCCTTTGGCGAAACCAACTTGTAAGCATAACAAATCGGGCGATTTAAGGTGGATAATCGGGCGAATCTGATAATATACGCATGACTAACTTTCGCCGAGGATTTATGTAAATTAGGGTTGACCCGACCTTGACCAATATTTTAAATACATCTTCGGGCGAAACTTAATTTAGATAGCGTGGGGTAATTTAATTAACTTAGACTAGTATTAAAATTTATTTGTACAGTATTAGTAAATATACTAATAATATTTATTTGCTCAGAGGCTCAATATTTAGGGATTCCACCGGATTTCATAGTCGACGGTATCGGGAGGACAGGTAGGCGCGTAAACACCAATGTGATATTTATGTGCTTTTATGTGCTACTATGTGACTATGTGATTCGATGAGTTAGGTGTTTTACGTTTGTTTTATGTGGCATCACAATATCATATATTACCACGTTAAATGCTTGCATGTGCATTACACGTCATTTCACGAACCGTGGTGGAACGGCGGTACTGTATTGTACCCGTTGAGCGAGTAGCCGATATTGGCCGTCGACGCGTAGAGGAGTCACGTGAGTGAGGGCATCTGCTGTGCACCAGCGCCTGTGACGGTGAGCCATTGGCCCGTTGGACATTATGCGGCAGACTGCGGGCGACCTGGAAAGGAGCGACTTGGGACATCCCCAAGTAGGCTAGCTAGTGTAGGCCACGTTGTTGCATGCGGGAGGAGGCGACCTGGAGGTTGCGACCTGGGTACCCTTACGGGACCTAGTGTAGGCTACCAGCGTGGACACCGCATTGGCAGAAGAGGCGACCCGAGAGAGTGACCTGATACGGCTCAGGGAGGCTGCTCGGTGTAGGCCACTGCCGTAGTGTTGTGATAGTGTTGTGGTTGTGATCGTGATCGTGGTAGTGATTTCGCGTGATGGTGCACAGTATGGAGCCCAGGGCCCGTTGTGAGGTGGTGAGTGTATCCCGGTTGTGACGAGTGGCATTGCATTGGTGAGAATTGGGGGTGACTGGATGTGAGTGAGTCACACGTGCATGTGCACTATTTCACCTATTGGGCAATAGCTCAGTGTTTACGTGTTGTAGGTAAGCGACGATCGAGGCTGGCTATCGGAGCTTCCATGGGCTTTTGAGGGCGGGGCTGTACATGGATGACGACCTGTGGGCGAGTGATAGGGTGTTTTGGGCCTTCGGCCCGTTCGTATTAACTTTTTGTATAAACAATTTTTTTGTAAAATGGGTTCTCCGCGGCTTTCGCTGCTAAACCCGACGCGATTTGTCGCTAATTAGCTATTAGAGGGTGGGGGTCGCTACAGCTATCAGGTCTGAAAGCTGAAGGTGTAAACTAATGTTTAAAAATCAGTTAAACCTGTGAAGGTTGTCCGATGAGATGAAGATTGTAACACACCCCAAAAATACTTCCAAAAGGTTCAAAGTTTTAACTTATATTATCTACGAAAAATAGATACACATCAAAATCAACCCTCCACCCTTTCAATATTTGGCCTGTTTATGTACAAGTCAAAAGTTGATAAACATGCTACGCAAGGGACTAGACAAAAATGCGTTCGATGATTAATATATACATACGCTACGCACAAACTCGATCTTTTCAAAAACAAAAGTCCTAAAGTATCCATGAGCCGGCCACAGGTCGTCCCTCACATGCGCCGCCATAGCCCTGTCATAATCGTCCCATCCGCTAAGTATTTCCTCCGAAGGAGGATCTGAAAAAAAAAATGTAATAACGGGTGTGAGTCAACAGACTCAGTAAGTACAATAGATCATGCATATATACACCCTAATTACATAATTATGCAAACCAGAAAAATTGAGCACCAATCAACGACTACCACATCAAACGAACACGACTCTTAAGCAACAACACTCCTACCGGCCACACACACACTCCGACCCATCGGCCACACACACACTCCGACTCAGAGCTGCTGTACTTAATTGTCCGACCCACATTGGGCCCAAGACACACACTACCACAGTCAACGGCCCACACTGGCTCCTAAGTCAACACTACAGAGTCACAAGCTTACACACGGTGACTCCATCAGCCAAACACATAAGTTCCAAGCACACCGAATAATCCACCCACTCAGATAACACAAGTAATAACTCAGATAACACAAGTAATAACTCATTCGCTAAAGCGATGCATAAGATAGACAATCCATTAACCTAATGAGAATAAACACCCATAATATTCTAGAGCTAAATTCCATAACGACTCGTAAGCCGTTCAACAGCTCAAGATCGAGTCGATACTTCAACATAATATGCATTTGAATTATATATATACAAGTTCTACTCCCTCGTACTTACCTCGGGAAAAGCTTAACGTTCGTTCTTCCAACCCCTAACAGAAAGTCGACCTCCTTATTGCTTCGCCTTATTGCTCGAACTTTGCCTTGTTCCGTAACTATTATTAAGCTCTTGACCTCAAGAACTTCCTCAACCCTCTTCTCCAAAGCTCATCACATCACTTTCTCCCTCTCCTTAGCCAAACCATGTAAGGAATCGAATGAGAGAATGTAAGAGGAGAGAAGTAATAATATAAATCATTATTTACCTAATAAGTCCTCTTTTCCTTCTTCACTTATATTTCGCCCCATACTTTTTTAATTACACAATTTAGTCCTTATATTTTATTTATTCTATAACCCTTAATTTCCTATATTCTCAATTCTACCTTAAGATTAATAAAATTATTTTATTAATTGCAGTGGGGAACATTCTTCCCCCCCTTATAAAAATTTCGTCCTCAAAATTTAAAGCTGGAACTTACCGAATAATTCAGGGTATTGGTGTCGCATGTCATCTTCCTTCTCCCATGTGGCTTCTTCGACTTTGTGGTCGCTCCAAAGGACCTTCACAAGTGGAATCCTCTTAGTGCGTAGTTCTCTTACCCCTCGATCAAGAATTTGTACCGGTCTTTCATCGTAGGTCATATCATCTCGAAGCTCAACCGTGTCGTAGCTCAAAATATGTGAGGAATCTGGTATGTATTTCCTCAAAATGGATATGTGGAATACGTCATGGACTCCATGTAATGTTGGAGGTAAGGCTAACATGTACGCCATCTGCCCAACCCGCTCGACTATCGGAAAGGGACCTATATACCTCGGGTTTAACTTACCTCGTTTACCAAATCTTACTACGCCCTTTGTAGGTATCGCCCGAAGGAATACCATATCACCAACTTGAAATTCTAATTTACGACGCCGAGTATCTGCATAACTCTTCTTCGATCTTGGGCTGCTTTCATTCTTTGCCTGATCAATCGCTTGATTAGTTTCCTGAATTAACTCAGGGCCAATTAACATCTTTTCCACCCTCTGTTCTCTCAGTTCACCCCAATGTATTGGAGAACGTTGCATCCGTACAATGCCTCGTATGGTGCCATCCTAATGCTCGAATGATAACTGTTATTATACGAGAATTCAATCAAAGCGAGATAGGAATGCCACGCTCCTTTGTAATCGAAAACACACGCCCGTAACATATCTTCAAAGTTTGAATGGTACGCTCCGTTTGCCCATCAGTCTGAGGGTGATAAGCTGTACTAAGCCAATTTAGTACCCAACGCCTAATGCACTTTCTTCAGTACTGGGATGTAAACCTTGGATCGCGGTCCGAAACGACTGTCCGAGGTATACCATGAAGCCTCACAATCTCCTAAATATATAATTCCGTCAATTTCTCCACGCTGTAAGTTATTTGGATAGGTATGAAATGAGCAGATTTCGTCAGTCTATCCACAATAACCCAAATAACATCATGTCCTTTCTTTGATCACGATAATCCAACAACGAAGTCCATAGATACGTCGTCTCATTTCCACCCGGGAATATGCAAAGGCTGTAACTTTCCGCAGGTGTTGATGATCTGCTTTGACTTGCTGACAAATAAGACAACAGTTGACATGTTGCACGATGTCGTTTTTCATTCCATGCCACCAAAATTGTGCTCTAAACTTACGATACAACTTGGTGGTACCTGGATGAACGGAATACGGGCTACTGTGAGCCTCAGTAAGGATCAATTTCATTACATCTCCAACGTCAGGCACACATAGTCGGCCTTTGAATTTGAGAATTAGGTGCAATCTCGAAGCCTTGAGCCACACCTTCTTCGACTTTTTTTCTGAATTCCATTAGTGTCGGTTCTAGGAGTTGTCCGTCCTTAATTTGTTGTAGTAGTGTGGGCTGTAGCACTGAAGTGTTTAGACTATCCCCATAATTTAGGAGAACAATGCTCAACTCTAGCTTTTGAACGTCTCTCAAAAGAAGGGCCTGAATTACCACCATGGTGTTTGCTTCACCCACCACTTTCCCGTTCAAAGCATCAGCTACTCGATTAGCCTTGCCCGGGTGATACTGAATGGTAATTGGTAACATAATCTTTCATTAGCTCAAGCCATCTCCTCTGTCGCATATTAAACTCCTTTTGCGTGAAGATTTCAAGCTTTTATGATCAGTTTATATTTCGCATTTCTCTCCGTATAGATAGTGTCTCCAAATTTCAACGCAAAGATCACTGCTGCCAATTCCAAATCATGAGTCGGATAATTTCTTTCGTAGTCTTTCAACTGACGAGAAGCATAAGCAATGACCTTGCCATGCTGCATCAAAACATATCTCAATCCAACCTTCGAGGCATCACTATAGATAACAAAGTTCCCTCCGTCATCGGGGAGTGCTAGAATGGGTGTTGAAGTTAAACGCTTCTTCAACTCTAAGAAACTCCACTCGCACATGTCATCCCATTCAAACTTAACTCCTTTCTTTGTTAGTATGGTCAAGGGGGCGGCAACAGAGGAGAAACCTTCCACAGATCTCCAATAATACCCAGCTAAGCCCAAGAAGCTACGGATTTCAGTCACCGTCTTGGGCCTCTGCCAATTCTCCACCGCTTCAATCTTGGAGGGGTCTACCGCCATCCCATCTTGAGATACAACATGTCCCAAGAATTCTACTTTATGAAGCCAAAATTCACACTTAGAGAATTTGGCATAAAGTTGGTGAGCTCTCAATGTGGCTAATACCGTCCTCAAGTGACCCATATGCTCCTCTTTTGTTCGTGAATAAATTATGTCAGGAATCGAAACCAAAACCTTATGTCACTCGATGCATTTGTATGAATCTGTGCATTTGCATAATTAAGCACATGGTATATGTCTAGAAAGTAATAATATTCGATTAAGGTATTCTAAATTTCTAGTACGAATTATGTATAGTTGAGGTAAATAAATGTATGACTAAGGAAGAGAAGTGGTGATGTTATGAATTTCGAAACCTTAAGGTTTCTTAGAAATTCGAAAGTGAAGGTTATGATTCTCTATAGGAAGTGTTATGAAATTGAACTTGACTGGAAATAATTTTCGAAAGATATGATTAGAGGATAGAATTTCGAGATAGAGAAAGTTATAAAAGGGAAATTTCGAAAGAAAGAAATTTTGAATTATTAGGGTTTTGAAATTCCTAATGATATATTTCGAAACTCGAAAGATAATGGGTTTTCGAAATTCTTTAATGAAGAGAAGCAACTAAATTATATTAAAGTAATGGTTAATTTATAGTTTAAGTTAAAGAATGAATTTTTAAATGTAGAAATGAAAAGTTCGAAACCCTTATAGGTCTAGTCTCGAAATTGTTTGAGTAAGGGCTTCGAAATTTGAGAAAGGATTTCGAAAAAAAAAATTATAGCTAACTAATGAAAACTTAACAAGAGAATAAAGTAAATATAATAATAAATTCAAAGGTTAGAGTTGGGGAAAACACCGATGTCATTGGTTTGTCTCAACATGGAAAGTATAAGATAAATATTGATATGAAATTGCTTAGTATGGAAGGAAAGTACACCTACCTGTCAAATCACATTTTATGATGAATATCGACAACAATCCTTTTAGAAGAAACCTCTCGTGAACAAAAAGAATAGTATAGAAAAATAAAAAGGAGAAAGGAGAACAACAATGCGGACAGCTAAAAATCTTCTACTTTGAAGAAGAGGGAATGTTTTCATGATGGGAATGACCTGTCGACATTAGAACAGGAGTTGGAATACTTCTAGGTCTATTGTAGTATAATACTATTGTTAGGATTCGAATTATATGCCAAGTATAAGGAAGTATTCGGTATTAATAATGCTTTTTGTAACTTGGATATATACGCTAGGTTTGGGATGAGTTCGAGCTTTTTAAAATAAAAAGATACTTGAGCAGGTTAAAGTATTCTAGTTGGATAAAGTTTTTGATGCATGAATTCCTTTAGCAATTTAGTAAAACAGATGTTTTAGAGTTTCGATAGATTTATACTTTAGAATGTGAAGGTATTAAGTGATTTAATGAGTTAGGAAGTTCTCGACAAACTAAAATCTGAAAATACAAGTATCCGGCATACTAAGGGTTTTGAAGAACTTGTTTTCGATATATTAAGATTAGAAGATTTCGGCACTAAGGGTTTGAGGATTTAAAAGTTTCCGGCATTTTGGATTTAATAGTTTAAAATATTTCGGTTAGAGTTCTAAAGTTCTCGGCATATGAAGTTTGATGATGTTCTTAATGTTGTTGAGAAACTAGGGTTTGATTGAAATTTTCTAGGTTTTTAGAAAATGTGTTTTTAGGCGTACGACATTCCGGTTAAGATTAATTTTCAAAGGAAATTTCAATGATACGAGTTTCGATAATTTTTCATATATGTCGTTCTTGAGGATTTGAATGATTTCGAAAGATTGAAATTAGAATTTTCGAAATATTAGAGTCATGGTTTTTCGAAAGATAGGTTAATTATGGTTAAGATTTTTGGAAAGAAATTTCGAAGGAAATTGCGAAACAATTTCGAAAGGGGTTTGAGTTCGAGAAACGTTCGCAAAAGAGTTTCGCGAATTGTATTTCTTGCCAAAAATCAGGTTTTCGCGGGCCAAACCTTTTCGCGGGTCGGTGAACTTCACGAATGGAGAGAGAGAAGTCGGGCTGCGAATTCTGTTCGCGGGCTGAAACGAACTTCGCGAATCTTTAAGGATTTTGCAAAGTAAAAGGCACGGGCCGAATAAAATTTGGCAAATTATAATGATTTTATGATCTGAAATTTGACTTAGCGAATTCTAAGGATTTCGCGAAGTGTAAAGTTCGCGGGTTGGGTAACAGCGCGCGAATCATAAAGTAGGTTCGCAAAATTAATTTTCACAATAAAGAATTTCGAGATAGGTCAAAGTCAAGAGTTTAATATATTCTAAATAATAAACAGAAAGGTAAAGGCGACTGATAGAAACGATCATGCATAAGAAAGCATGCATATCACACACAGCATATAATGTAGGGATCTCATATTTACCGAAAATAATATCTCTATTGGTCAGGATCCCGATAAAGGCAAGGATAAGATTGATTAGCGAACGGGAGTATAAAAGAAACCTGTGAGTATGATATGCACATGCGTTCTGTTTCTATGTGATTTATATGCTTATATGTTTCATTCGAAATTATTGATTGATTTGAAATTTTTTGGCTATACGTACTGATTGATAACTAATGTGTCTTATGTGCCTACATGCCCTATATGGATTAACTGATTGATGATTTTATAATATGCGTGTTAACTGTAAATTGACGTGAATTGTGTGACCGTAACGTGCTCTCATATGAAATATATATCATATAAGGATAGATGCACGGCATTGCATACACGAAATAAATGATAGGAGAAACCGTTATGACTGCTACGACTACCGATAGTATGATACTGATGCTACGGCATATATCCCTACAAGTCGGGGGATTTTACAGAGTCTTGTACAGGAAATACGTATCCCAAATCGGGGGATTACGAAATGGTTACAGTCCCATGCATGGGCACCGACTGGACGTACAGTACAGTCTAACTAGTCTATAACGGGAGTATCAAAATAAATGGCATATAGAAATTGCTTTTGATCGATGGATCTTATATGATCAATGGTATATCATGGAAGTATTGAATGACATTTGATCTGCGGATCTTATGAACGATGATTTTACAAAGAAATTACGGAATGGATATATAAAAGAAATGTTATGATATTTATGAGAACGGTTTTATTTCTTATTACAGTTTTATTTACTATATGTCTATGGATAACATGTTGCAAGCATACTCTGAATAATTGTTTTACAGTGTTGTAGATATCTAACAGGCTACTTAGAACGCATCTACGATACGAAGGCATGAATTCGAGGATGGTCAGCTACACTCTCATCCTACTCGCCAATGTTTATAGTTGCATATAGTTTAAGGAACGCTAGCAACTTTGGTATGATACTAAATGATTATGTTGCGTACATAAATGTACATTATGTTTGAAAATGAATAGACAGATGTACGCTCCCGTTATGTTCAAAAGGAATGGTTATCAAAGGTAAAGAAAAGCAAAAAATTTTAGGGGAAAAATGATATGGCTGCACAAATGGAAAAAGGAAGCGGGGCGCTACAAATTAAGATGTCGTCGATGAAGACAATCACGAACCGATCTAAGAACTCCTTAAATACCCTATGCATCAGATCCATAAAAGCTGATGGGGCATTAGTCAAACCAAATGGCATGACTAAGAATTCATAATGTCCATATCGAGTTCGGAAGGCTATCTTCGGTATGTCACTCTCGAATCCTCAATTGATGGTAGCCTGTCCGCAGATCGATCTTAGAAAATACCTAAGCTCCTTTCAATTGATCTAATAGATCGTCGTTCCGAGGTAATGGATACTTGACTCGACCACCAGATTGCCCTCGACTCTTCTTTCCTTCATTTCGACGAGGGGCAAGACTTTGCCAATGTGACGAATGAGATATATGTTGTTGTTGTTGGTGAGGTTGTGGCCGATGCTGTTGAGATGGTACTCTATTGTCAGAGCGCTGAGCGGCTCTTTCAACTCGTTGGGCCTGTTGAGAAAGATCACTAAATGTAGTGACAGGGAAAGCACTGACAATGCAAAAATCCCTTTTCTTAGGCCTTGCACGTATCTGTCTGCCCTCAACTCTTCTATCGCCACAAGGTGTGGTGCAAATCGGCCAGCTCCTCGAAACGACGAGTATACTCGACCACTGAACTTCCTTCTTGCTTGAGTTGTTCAAATTCGGCCGCTTTAGCGGCTCTCATAGTGTACGTGAGATATTTGTCGAAGAATACTACCCGAAATTCGGCCCAAGACATGCCCTAAGTCTTTCTCGTGGCCTCCACTGGTTGCCACCAATAGGCAGCATCGCGTGTGAGGTAGTATGTGGCACAAATCACTTTATCTGGATCTCCTATACTAGTGTACCTAAAGATCGCTTCAATAGCCCGAATCCACTCCTCGGCAAGTAGCGGATCTATACCACCCTCAAAGAATGGGGGGTCCGTGTGCCGGAATCTCTCACCGGCGATGCAATTAGGAGTAGAATTTGCGGGTTGTGGTGGTGCCTCTGGGAGAACGTTCCTCACTAGCTGGGCCAACCTCGAAATGAAGTGTTGCTCCTCAGTTTGAGTAGGTTGTCCTGCTGGTGGAATAGTACGCTTATTGCGTACAGTCCTTGGAGCTCTAACAGGTGGAGGAACAACTTCTTCCCTCCTTATTTGCTCATTGGCCCTACTAGTTGAGGCCCCCATTCTTCCTCCTCTTAGCGGAACTCCCCTTCGGCCCTTGCCTCTTGTTCGAGGAGCCATAATGTCGCAATCAATGCACCCTCATGTCACCAATTTCTAACACATCAGATTATTATATTATTTGCTTAATATAGTAACACTTACAAATAATATTACTTGGGAACGATGTCTGACTGACCATGGCCGGGTTGCATGTGAGGAGTCTGCTGAAACAACCTTGCTCTGATACCATCTAAATGTAACACACCCCAAAACTACTTCCAAAAGGTTCAAATTTTTAACTTATATTATCTACGAAAAATAGATACACGTCAAAAGCTACCGTCCCCCCTTTCAAAGTTTGGCATGTTTATGTACAAGTCAGAAGTTGATAAACATGCTACGCAAGGGACAAGACATTGTCAGCTTTGGTCGATAACAAAGAAGAGAACCACTCGGTGCCAGAGTGAACCATATTTTCTATTATGGAATAGCAATAAAAGCCCCAAGCCATTCCCAAAAATTGTAATATATAAATTAATTCCCCTCGATTATTTGGGAAAGGGTCGAATATATATGTTTTTTTATTTCAGGAGATGCACGTATTCAAATGCTGATATCATAAGGTGGGTCTATCCTATTCCAATCACAACGCTGAGGTCAAAGTAAACGAAATTATTGGAGCATATGTTTATTGTTAATGGTTATGTACCACCTAAAGAATAGAAACATTGGGTAAAAAATAAAATATACAGTCTCCCACTATTTGTTCTCTGCACTACATCTTAGACTATCTTTATCAATGATCCGGACAACCGGTCATGCATTATTTATAATTAAAATAAATTAAACAAATAAAACTATCCCACAACCTCCCACAACCCGGTTGATGGACCAACCTGGTTCACCAACCGGTTGTGCATAGTTTTCAGTAAACTGTTTTTGTGTTTTCTTGATTTTTATGATACATTTAATTATATATTAAAATTTTATTTTTATTTTTTTACCAAAATGTATGATTTTTTTTCTCTACAAATAGAGACTAATATTGATACATTTTGAATCACAATTTTAAATTATTTATTTCTTTATTACATTATCATAATTCATATTATTTTTCTTTCTCCAATGATCAAAATATCTAAATTTTATATCATATAATGTAATCTATTTTTCAAACATTCAGATACTACTAAAAAAATTTATTAATCATTATAGGTTGTGCTGGGTTGTTGATAAAGTATGAAAATTGTTAGGTTGGGTTGAGTTGTAGGTTGTGTATGTGGAGGAGAGAGAAATTAATATATTATTGTCGGTTGTGGAGGTCATGAATAAAGACTCTTACCCCCACAATTCAAGAAAGCAACAATTTTTTCACTCTCTCGGAGAACACTTATCATGTTGTAAAAGAACAGTATAAAAATAAAAGAGACATCAGGAATTTACGTGGAAAACCCCAAAGTCAGGGTGAAAAACCACGGGCAAGGTAAGGAAATTTTACTATGGGTAACTTAGGAGTTACAACTCTCTACCGTAAGGAGAAAACTAGCTCTATCTCTCTTACCATAGGAGACTCACCAACTCTCTAAATATTTTTCCTCACAACACTTGTATATACTGAATATAAGAAGAAGTTATTGTTTTCGATGATTTACAATGACTTATAGCTAGCCTATTTATAGCTGAAGGTTTTAGGCTCGGACGAATCAGAATTAGCCGCGTAGCTAGACACGTGGACGAACCGGAATGAGCCGCGTAGCTAGATACGTGGGCGAACAAGAATCAGACGCGTAGCTGTATACGTGGGCGAAGCAGAATCTGCCGTACTGTAGCTATATTACGTGGACTAATCAGAACGAGCCACTTAGCTATACCAAGTGGCCCAATAAAATTATTACAACATATCATTCTATATAATATCTAAAATTATGGCTCGTTATTTAGTTTTCATTTGTTGTTAATTGCATATATTGTTCCACGCTCAATACAGTTCTCCTACATCTGATCGTTTTCCCGATTACGTAAATCATGTCATATTCCCAAGAAAGATACCAAAGAATTTAATGTTCCGAAAAAAGTCAAATATCAACACATCAGTCAAAGAATTTGAAAATTGTTTGAAGAATACAGCGTGTGACACTGTAGCATTCTTCGTGTGAGCAATATACTATATTACAGCGAAGAAAGTCTACAGGCACCAACTAATTTCTCCATTTTTAAAGTCAATATTGCCACATGTTCCCACATAGAGAAAACATTAAACAACTCGAAAATATTGCGTCCTAGGTAATTTTCCTTGGTTCGAAAGTTGAATCTATGACCACCGCGATGACTTACCTAATTTACTCGGTCAGACAATTTTGTCAGCTTCTTACACTTCCTTAAAGGCATAAGAAAAATAAAGCATGAGACTGTCTTAGTATCAGTACTTAGATCTATCTATTTATGATGAAGCATCTCTCAAAGGCATAAGAAAAATAAAATAAAATAAAAATGGTGAAAGCACCTTATATCGACAGAAGTGGAATCCAAAGAGGTGCGTGGAGCAAAGAAGAGACGACAAGTTAAAGGCTTTTGTATTAAGACATGGCCCTAAGAATTGGCCAGAGGTTGCTAAATGTTCAGGTAATAAGAATCAAGCAGTGATAACACAGTTTTTTTTTCATGCCTTGCTTGCATGAAAAAAACCCTAATTTTTGCCTAATTGTCTGATGTCCTCGATCAAGAACAAAAACCCTATGCTTTCGTATTATAACAAATAGCTTATAGTCAAGTGAAATTTCAGTTTTATTCATTTGGGATTTGTATATTTGATCTTCAGGTTTGTTAAGATGTCATAAAAGTTGTAGACTACGATGGCTCAATTACCTTAGCCCTTACATCAAGCGAGGAGGTTTCACAAAATTCGAGCACGACCTTATCATCGAATTGCATAATCTACACAGAAGCAAGTACGATCTATATCCGTTTTACGCAATAATGTGATTGATTGATGGCTAACCCTTACATATAGGTATTTCTTATAAAATAAACAAAAAAAATAGACATTAACGAAAAAAACGTGAAACGAAAGGTATTAATAAAATAATGAACTTCGTATGAAAATTATACGAGTTACATAACTCGTAAGAACTGGATACGAGGTATTAGTCCAGCTGGAAAGTTTCAATTGTAATCACACGTGACATAACTCGTACAGAGTTTATACGAGTTACGAGCGTAACTCGTATAAACTCTATACGAGTTAGATCTGTTCTTTAAACCCTAGACGGCGAAGACGAACAGACGAAGACGACGCAAGAAGAAGCCGCCGAAGCTCCTCTCCGCGTCCTCCGCCGAACCTGAAGGACCTGCCCGCCGACCAGCCCCCCTCCGCGACACGCCGGCCCGCCTCGACACGCCGCCCCGCCTCGAACGCGCCAGCTGTTCTCCGCCGCTAGCTGCCTGCCACGTCGACGTTTGCTGCCTGCCGCCACCCCGGATCAACGAGGTCCTCCGCCTTGACTAGCCGCCCCGCGAACCGCCGTCCCGCCTCGACGAGGTCCTACGCAGTCTTCGACCAGACACCGTCAGCCGCATCCCGCCACCGCCTGCTGCTGCTGCCCCGCAGCCCGATGTTGCCCGCTATTGACGCTTCGACGAGGTCCTCCGCTGCCTTGACCCGCCCAGCCAGCCGCGTCCCGGCGTCGCCCGCCGCCTGCTGCTGCCGCCTCGACCCTCCTGCTGCCGCCGGCCCACCTCGACGAGCCGCCTCTTCAACATGCCGCCTCGACCCCCTTGACGATCTACGCGCGATTACTTTCGGTGAGCAATCGCGTTCCTCGTTATATGCTATTTTTGATTTTACGAACTATTTTTTTTATCGTCAATATTTTTACAATAGTAATCATGATTGATTTACGTTGGTTTTTTTACTGTAGAATGAATTTGGATTCTTATTACGGGCCTTTTGATAGTTCGGTGTTGACGATGCAGTCAAATCACCGTAGTACTGATTTATTGTTAGAGGAGGGTGCGATCGATAGGACTATTAAGATTAGGTCATTAGAGAATGTTGTGTGGGGCACGAGAGAAGCACCAAATATTCTACACGGTCGCTTATTAGATAAGTTGAACGATATGGGTCTATACAGCGTCTACAGCTGTATGTCGCAGAGGACTGACCCTCATTTGATTACAACATTGGTAGAGTGTTAGAGGAAGGAGACCCCTACGTTTCATTTTTATGTCGGAGAGGCGACCATTACATTACAGGACGTAGGAATTTATGGGGTTTGCCTGTATAGGGTAGTTGTGTCTTCGGTGTGATCTAAACGAGGACGGTCACACAGTGGATGAACGAGTGCGAGCGCTTGCTAGGTTTTAGACCGCCCGCTGAGAAAATTAAGGGGTCATCGCTTTTGATGAAGTCGCTAGCGAGTTGGTTGTTGGCTCATCCGATTTCGGATGATATTGACGTGGAAGAGGTTGAGTGTTCAGCACGTGGTTACGCGATGCTGATCTTTGGTGCGGTGATGTTCCCCGACTGTAGCGCCAGCACCGTATCGTTGATCTACCTTCAGCTGTTGGAGGATATTGATGAGGTGGCCACGTTTAGTTGGGGTAGTGCGGTCCTAGTGTTCCTGTACAGAGAGCTTGGTTCGGCATGCGAGCCGAAAAAGCTTAATATAGGCGGACCCCTACGGCTGTTGCAGGTAATTATAGGGAAACTTTGATTAATTTTATAGTTACTTTTAAAATTTATTTAAAACATGTGATTTGTTTTAGGCATGGACATATGTGAGGATCCTACCATTTCATCCAGTGTGTGAGGTTCATCGTATCTCCATGGAGCCCAGTATAGTCAACGGAATCGTCTTACCGATCCCGCCACATGATGCGAGGTATGGTCGTTCATAAAGTTTGTAAATTTTTCCCTTGTTAGATTTATAGATGTTGTGTAAATATATGACAGGTGGAACGCTTTATAAGATCACACTACGTCGACAAATTCGAATTTACGCACCATCCGCGAGTGCCTTGATCGCCTGCGGGCGCATTGTGACGCCCGGGGCCGAAGAGGGCGGGGAGTGATTGCCGGTGCCAGGGTGCACGGACAATGAGCGGCTCCTGGCAGGCTTTTAGGCGAAGGGGTACATGAACGAACCGATCCAACACCAGAATGAGAGGGGATCCTGAGACTGACAATGTATGGGCGTGTCAGGCTAAGAATCGTATAAAGGAATTGATAGTACTACTCATATCACCAAGGTCGACTTACCTTTTCGGGAGGCCATCTATAGAAATTCCGAAGTTAAGCGTGCTTGACTTGGGGTAATCTAGGGATGGGTGACCCCCTGGGAAGTTTCTGAGGGTGAGTGTGAGCGAGTGCACGAAGCACGCTAAAAGGTTAAATGGTGGTACAGTGGAGCCAGCCTATCAGTCGGAGTGTGGTGGGCCCAAACCCACTAGTCCCGCTAGGGACCGAAGCTATAGTGACACCCAGTATGGGACGGGTCGTTACAGGTGGTATCAGAGCACAACCTCTCGCAGTACGCTGCTGGTTCGGGGACGAACCAGGCGGAAGCTGGTGGGCATGTGACGCCCGGGGCCGAAGAGGGCGGGGAGTGATCGTTGGTGCTAGGGTGCACGGACAATGAGCGGCTCCTGGCAGGCTTCTAGGCGAAGGGGTACATGAACGAACCGATCCAACACCAGAATGAGAGGGGATCCTGAGACTGACAATGTATGGGCGTGTCAGGCTAAGAATCGTATAAAGGAATTGATAGTGCAACTCATATCACCAAGGTCGACCTACCTTTTCGGGAGTCCATCTATAGAAACTCCGAAGTTAAGCGTGCTTGACTTGGGGTAATCTAGGGATGGGTGACCCCCTGGGAAGTTTCTCAGGGTGCGTGTGAGCGAGTGCACGAAGCACATTAAAAGGTTAAATGGTGGTACAGTGGGGCCAGACTATCCGTCGGAGTGTGGTGGGCCCAAACCCACTAGTCCCGGTAGGGACCGAAGCTATAGTGACACCCGGTATGGGACGGGTCGTTACACGCATCAATTTGAATGGGAGCCGTACAACATGACGCTCCCGGAGATTGTCGCGCTTCCTCCCAGTGCTTACCGATCACCTGTCGATCGAGGTGTCCCCTCATCTTCTTCAATATCGTGGAGTGGCATTACCCCGAACGAGTCCTTCGACAGTTTGGAATCATCCAAGGGATTCCCGTTATACCGCCGTATCGAGATACCAATCTCCATACGTACGAGCGTCGACAGCGATCGGAGATGGATTGGAGAACGCATCGAGAGGAGACGCGTCGTTAATTGTCCTCACACGAGTGCACTCGTGTCGGTGGAGGATGGATATTACGACTGGTTTCATCGAATCACACGCCTCTATATATCTCCACATGCGGTGCAGATGTCACGGGGCTTTCAGATGGGAGATGCGGTTTTTTTGTCGAGCATCGTAAGTTAATTTATTTATTAATGTTATTTATTTAATTGCTCAAATGACATAATTTCCCTTTTCATTTTCAGGAACGCGCCGTTCACGACAGCTTAGGTTACGCGAGGAGCGGCAATTATGACTAGTCGATCCATTTACTTGAACAGATGGATAACATGTTCGTCTCGCGACGCCAGATTCGACGGAGCAGTGAGGCCGGACCATCTCACGTACATGAGACCACACCATCTCACGTACATCAGACAGGACCATCTCAGGTGCACGAACCTATTAACCCGTCCTTCTTTGACTTTCCCTTTCTTCCAGTCATCTGCAGTCCAACACAGCTCACAGCCGGAGTATATGGACCATCACGTATATTAAATTAATTTAAATTTGAAGCCCTTAAGTTATTTACTAAAATTAAAATTTGGTTATCACATTTCAGGCGTTTACGTAAACTTTACCACGACCGCGACGACCTCGAAGTCCCGCATATGATGCGGCGCAAGGTAACCGTCGAGGAAGTAGAGTACGTAGGCCAGCTCGTTGTGGGACCGGCGGTCATTTGGCTCATCATGACCGATAGAGCCATTATGTGAAATGTTATTTTTTGTTTTCGTAATGACTATTAAGCGCGTTCGAATCAAAGTTTCATTTTTTTTGCAATGACTATATTTATTATTATTATGATTATATTTATCTCTAAGTATAATTATTTTATCTATTACTTATAATTATTATTCCAATATCGTGGGTGGACTCTTATTATATTTTTTTAGTATTATACATTTTTATTTTTATTCTATTTATTTACTATTAATTATTGTTATATCTATTTATTATTATTATTACAATTATTATTATTAGTTATTATTAACTCTATTTATTATTATTATTACATTATTATTAGTATTATTATTTTATTTACTATTAAGAAACCAATTTTAAAACTACACTGGATATATAAAATCAAAATGGTGACAACAATATTGTATATTATTTTCAACGCCGTCCTCGTTGTCTAGCACGAGTTTCACCCCTGTCCATCTCATTCCTGATGCGATTTCGACTATATCTTCCAAGACCAGTTCTCTCTCGACGGGATTCGATATGAATAAGAGTCCAATCTTCGGGGGTCCAATAACGTTCACCGTGCAATGGTTCAAAAGTACCTTCATATGTCTTCAAATTCCTCCTTACTGTAATACTGCGCCACTAGCTTACCGGAGTGAATTTGCCATTGACGACAAGCTGCTTGTGCGTGAGAACATGTGATGTTATTCATACTCCAATTTCCACACGTGCATGTTCGATCATTGATCCTTACGACATATGTGCGCTGATGAATTCCAGATATTATGACTTCTGCTGTATGTTGTCGGACACAAAACGGTATACAACGTGATCCCAAGATTCTGCCGTCCATAACGCGACCAATCCGTTTCATTATTCGCCATTAGGGATGATGATTCTTGAAAGCGATCACGAAAATATTATACGCACCTGTGAATTTTAAGAAATAAAAGAAAAACGTCATAACAAAATTAGAATAAAAAACAGACCATCGTGGTTAGAGCTTACCTATGAAAAGTGAAATGGACGATTGCTATTGCGGGTAGCATTCGAGCACCTTTTAATATCCCGTTCAGCCCTTCTGAAATATTAGTCGTCATCACACTGCATCGATAACCGCCCGCATGTGCGAGCGTCCATTGTTCGACTCCTACTTTTTCTAACCAAGGCTTCGCTCGTTCATTAATTTGCGCAATCTGAGCCATAATGCGATCGAATTTATCCAATGTTAGCGCAGTACCGGCTCTATTACATAGATCCTTCAATTGTTGATCCTTGAATTTTTTGTAGAAGTATGACTTTACATGACGAAGACAGAAGCGATGCACTCCATTTGGTGGACGAAAGAATTCATTGCCTTCTACTGCTCCCGTGAGACATGTACACACCATATACGCCAGAAAGAGTCACTGATTCGACGAAAATACCGAGTAATTTTCATTAATAAGATTAAATACCTTTGTGACGATCCGAAATAAGGCAAACCGATTGATTCTCTAGAACACATGTGTTCAAATGATCTAAGAACCATGTCCATGAGTGTGTACTTTCATTCGTGACATTGGCAAACGTCAGGGGAAAGACGTTTTGGTTGGCGTCCAGCGACGTAGCAATCAACAATTTGTGTCTATATTTGGAGTATAAATGCGTACAATCGCCACAAACAACCTTGCGACAATGTTTGAAGCTGAAGAAAGCGTTTTTGGTTGGTATTTACCAGGAAATGTTCTTGATTTGGTTCATAGCTTTCCGAAAATTCAAGGACATTTTGTTATTTGCTTTGTGCAATAAAACTGGACCAACGTCTCGCTGACGTCATATATTTTAATCAGCAATATGATGAGGTGATCTCGAAGCAAGATTAAGTACTTTCAACTTGTATATATAAATATATCTTATATGACTTATGAGTTGAAGTCTCGCTTTTCCCGTTAAACAGTTGTAGAAGCTTTTTCGTCATTCTATATTCGTGTGTAGGTGGCAAGAATTTTCGATGACCCATGTAGGTGTGCTTCCTACAATTGTTCAACCACTGACTAATCGTATTATCCCCACAAATTGGACACGCTTTCTTGCCTTTCACACTATAGCTCGACAGATTCCCATATGCTGGGAAATCATTTATTGTACAAAATATCATGGCGCGTAGCGTAAACCGTGATCTGATTAGTGCATCGTACACTTCAACTCCTTTGTACTATAGTGCTTTCAAATCGTCGATCGACGGAGCCAAGTAGACATCAATGTCATTTTCGAGTTGTTTTGGACCGGAGATTAAACATGACAACATGATGTGTTTCCTTTTCATCGTAAGCCACAGAGGGAGGTTATAGATACAAAGCAGCACCGGCCAAGTACTGTGACGGCTGCTCAAATCGCCAAAAGGGTTTATCCCATCAGTGCAAAGCCCCATCCGGAGATTTCGTGTCTCACCTCCAAACTCAGAATACATCGAATCAATGTTTCTCCATGCGGGGAATCCGCCGGATGTCTCAATTTTCCATCATTTTTCCTTTCCTCATCATCCCATATAAAAATCTTAGCATCGTCAGCGTTCGAGAACATACGTTTTAGTCTCGGATTTATTGGTAAGTACCACAGAACTTTAGTAGTGGGCCCACCAACTTCCTCATTTCTCTTATAACGCCAAGTGTCGCACGTTGGACACTTATCGGCCGACTCATAATCTCCCCTATAAAGTATGCAGTCGTTCGGACAAGCGTGTATTCTTTCGTACTGTAAGTTCAAAGGGCACAACAGCTTCTTTGCCTCGTAAGTGGACGTTGGAAGCTCATTACCATCTGGAAGCATATCCGCCAGTATTTCTAAGAGTGTTGAGAAACACTTGTCTGAAATCTCAAATTTAGCCTTAACGTTCAGCAGCTTGAACACAACAGACAACTTTGTGTATTTTGAGCACGCGGTGTAATATGGGATATTGTTGTCCCTAAAAAAGCTGTCAAATATCGTAGGACGTTCTTCAAAATCCTCTTGGACATCACGAAGCATGTCCTCGATACGATCATAATCATCGTCCGAAGAATCTTCAGCTACAACATCGTCCTCCAAATCTAGTGGCACTCTTGTACTAGTTCCGACACCCGCAGAACTAGCTTCATCGCAACGGCTTCACCGTGCCATATCCAATTTGTATACCCAGGTTTGAAACCGGTTATTAGCAAATGTTCCCTCACAACGTCACTATTCCACCAGTTCATGTTATTAAAATTACGAAACGGGCACGAAATCTTTGATTGCCTTTTTTCCTACGATTATATTCCGCACATCTCATAAATTCCTCAACACCCTTCGCATACTCAACCATTGTTCGCATACTACACATCCAACCCCGATCCATTCCAAGCGCCTAAACTATACAAATAAATATTTACAAGTAATTCACATAAGCAAGTACAATTGAATCGAAGGGCTTTGATAGGGTCCTTATCGCTCCAACCTAACCCATCTTAAACATTCACTATCGCTTGTTAATGTGCCTTTGAGCTTCCATGATGACAAAAATTCCGCCCTACTCCTTGCCTCTGCCCTTTCATCTTTCCGGGCAATTCCCCACAGTTCTCCAAGTAGACGTAAAGAATATGAAAAGGATATACATCCAATCCATATGTCTACCTAGAGAACAGTTAAGGGAAATGTAAACCAAAATTTTCATCAAAATCGAAGCTCAAACACACATTTACATCCTAAAGCGACAATGAACGTTTAAGAACGGTCTCAAACGGGGACCATTCAAGGTTTTCTCCTAATGAGAAAACCTTGAACGGGTATTTACCTTGAATAAAAACCTAAATCACAAAGACAAAGGCATATAAATCAAATACGGGTTTTGAAAACTTATGTAGCTGTCCAAAGCACGAATATCACCCAAAATATGCCCAAATTACCCAAATCCTCCAAATCTTTGACCCAAAACCTACGTTTCGCAAAATGGAAGCTGAATATCAACCTCAAATCGAATATAACAAGGGTCTAAGCCAAAATTACGCACGTAATGTAATACCCGTAAAAATTTAATATGGGATTTAGCAATTAATTAGTTGTATAAGTATTTAAATTAGAGACTCTAGACAAAGTATTTAAGATTTTAGTCGATAAATATGAATTATAAAGATGCAGGATTAATTTTAGAACTTAAATAAAGGGCTTAACAAAAACAATAGTGTTAGTACAATTAAAGTTTGGGCCACACTTGAACTTAGTAATAGTAATATTGGAAACAAGCCCAAATACTCAAATTAATAAAGAACAAAAATTTTGAACAAAGGCCCATAAAAACATAAGATGGGACTTTGCTTAGGCCTAAAGGAAAAACGTTCACGTCTAATCACTCACGAAAACCAAAGTGATATATATATATATATATATATATATATATATATATATATATATATATATATATCTGAAGTGTGGTGCATATTAAGTGAAGAAACCCTCGTTCCCAACAATAGAAGAAAACATCGAAAGAAAGATAATCAAAGCCAAGAACTCACGAAAACTCCAACACTTCAAATTTCGTGGTAAGGTGTGTAGAAGTCTTTATGATTAAATGTGTCTGAGTCACTTTCGGTAGTTATATATATTCTTACATAATCTTACATGATTTATATACTCCGAGGAAGTTTCGAAACTTAGTATATTTAGTATGCTCTCAATAAGTATATGTCTTTACATGAATTTATGTTAACCATAGGGGCATACGTTTCAAGCATTTCATATGATTATAAGTATTAGATGAAGTCTTAAGCATATTCGATATAGTTAAAAGTCTAAGTTCTTGAGACTAATTTATGTTTAGCCATGAATATAAGTTAATATGTGAATTTTAATGATTTTCGAAGTATGAAGGTGTTCGTTAGGGTTTAAATTTTGGCGTAAGATTTTCTGGGTTAGGAATAATTTTCGAAGATAAACCTGATAGTATATGAATGTCTGTTTTAGGGTTTTTGAAAGAATCAACATTTTTGAAGGAATCGGGCGATTCCACTTTCATGTTAAGATCGAGCGATTTTACGTGTTTCGAGTCTTAGAATATTTGAATATCACATTCGGGCGACTTTCATATAAATCGGGCGATTTTAATTTAAACAAGTTTCGGGCGAAAGTAATTTCGCCGAACTTAAACCCTAAATCGGGCGATTTCTCGCTAAGACATGGAATCGGGCGACTCACGTTTGCATGCATGCAATGAATCGGGCGAAAGTGAGTTATACTATAACTAATCGGGCAATTCAAGGGGTGCAATCGGGCGAATTGCAAGATAACCAATCGGGCGAAACTAGGTTTACTCTCAAACAACTCGGGCGATTTGGTGAGAAACTCGGCGAATCCCATGCAAATGTGTGATTAATCGGGCGAAATCCTTTCCATGCATGATAATAATCGAGCGATTTGGAGGCCGTGCAAATCGGGCGATTTACACCTCAAAGAAGCCTCGGCGATTTAACTTAGGAACACCATTAATCGGGCGATTTGAGCTCTCGGCAAAACCAAGTGTTGATTATAACAAATCGGGCGATTCACTTACACTTTCGGCGAGATTTTATGTGAATTAGGGTTGACCCGACTTTGACCAACATTTTAATAAACTTTCGGGCGAAACTTAATTTAGATAGCGTGGGGTATTGACTTAACTTAGACTAGTATTAAAATTTAATTGTACAGTATTAGTAAGTATACTAATAATATTTATTTGCTCAGAGGCTCGATATTTAGGGATTCCACCAGATTTCATAGTCGACGGTATCGGGAGTACAGGTAGGTGAATTTTCATCTACAACGCGTAAACACCTATGTGATATTTATGTGAATTTATGTGCTTCGATGAATTATGTGATTTATGTGTTTACGTGTGTTTTCATAGTCGACGGTATCGGGAGTACAGGTAGGTGAATTTTCAGTTACCATGTATTATCATGTTAAATATCTCCAAGTGCATTACACGTCATTTCACGTAGTGTACCGTGGTGGAACGGTGGTACTGTATTGTACCTATTGAGCGTATAGCCGATATTGGCTGTCGACCCGTAGAGGAGTCATGTGAGTGTGGGCATCTGCTGTGCACCAGCGCCTGTGACGGTGAGCCATTGGCCCGTTGGACATTGTGCAGCAGACTGCGGGCGACCTAGAAAGGAGCGACTTGGGATATCCCCAAGTAGGCTATCTGGTGTAGGCCACGATGTCGCATGCGGGAGGAGGCGACCAGGAGGGTGCGACCATGGTACCCTTATGGGACCTGGTGTAAGCTACCAGCGTGGGCACCGCATTTGGCAGAAGAGGCGACCTGAGAGTGTGACCTGATACGGCTCAGGGAGGCTGCTCAGTGTAGGCCACTGCCGTAGTGTTGTGATTGTGTTGTGGTTGTGTTCGTGATCGTAGTAGTGATTTCGCGTGATGGTGCACAGTATGGAGCCCAGGGCCCGTTGTGAGGTGGTGAGTGTATCCCGGTTGTAATGAGTGATAGTGAGTGGCATTGCATTGGTGAGAATTGGGGGTGAGTGAACGTGAGTGAGTCACACGTGCATGTGCACTATTTCACCTACTGGGCAATAGCTCAGTGTTTACGTATTGTAGGAAATCGATGATCGAGGCTGGCTATCGGAGCTTCCATGGGCTTTTGAGGGCGGGGCTGTACATGGATGACGACCTGTGGGCGAGCGATAGGGTGATTTGGGCCTAAGGCCTATTTGTATTAACATTTTGTGTAAACCAATGTTTTTGTAAAATGTGTTCTCCGCGGCTTTCGCTGCTAAACCCGGCGTGAGTTATCGCTAACCAGCAATTAGAGAGTGGGGTCGCTACACGTAATACCCAAAATTTCGAAATAGATATTTATGAAAACTTCAATTTCAAAGAATTCAAGCCATTATCCGCCAAATTACAATGAGAAAAATGGTAAGGATAGATTTTACCGTGTTGTCATAGCCCGGAAACGTCGGAAAAGAGTCGATGTCGCCGGAAAATGTCGCCGATGAAGGGTCGCGGCCAAATTTCGACCCCAGAATCCCTAATGTCCAAACTTTACCCAAATAACTAATTTTCGCAAAGATAAAGATCAATATCAACCTTAAATCAATATAACACACGAATAAGCTACGAACTCGCATAATCTAGCTCCAAAATCTCGAAAATTCGAAACCCCAATTTTCGCAAAAATACCAATTTTGAAAATTTCAAGCCGTATATCGCGAAATACAAAGAGGGGATTGCTAATTGAGTTCTTACCGTGTTCTCCAAGCTCGGATACGTCGGAGAACCTTCAAATTCGCCGGAAATTCGCCAAAGCCGCGCCTCACTTATATTTTTTTTCGTTTGTTCGAAATGTGAAGTGAGGAAGAAGAAGTGTTTTCTTAAAGACTCATGGGCGAAGGTTGTTACAAAAAACTCCCGTAACCGTCGCACATGACTTATATATTTTAATTTTTTTTATAACTCATGGGAGACGGTTGTTCCGTAAACAACCATCGCCCAAAGTCAAAAAAAAAATTGTTTCAAAAAAGTAATGTATTGGGCGAGGGGTTTTTATTTCGTCAAACAACCGTCGCCCACACTGAAAAAAATAATTTTACAGAAAAATTAACGAGTTGGGCGACGGATATTTAGTTCTTACCCGTCGCCCAAAGTATACTAAAATCATAGGCGACGGTTTGGATGAGACAACTGTCACCATAACTTTAAAAAAATTACATTAATGCTACCGCGTCTATTATGGGCAACGGATGTTGTACAATGGTCGCCCATAGTGCCGTGGCCTATTCATCATTTTCTACTAGTGAAACCCTCACGTTTGTAAGAGATCTGACTGGTATTATCGTTACTTTCATGCAGAACCCTACTAATAGCACTCTCAGAGACTCCGATGGTTTTCTTGGCATGACACGCTCCGGGGCCTTGTTCATGGTGGATCCTTTGACATTTTTCGGCATATTCTTCGTAAAAATCGGTTGTGTTGGTATTTCTTTCGCCTGAAAAATACCCGAAATCACGAGCAGGAAAAGGATAATCGAGTTTCCTACTTTGAAACAAACCATGGGCTCGTTAAAAAAGTTAACGCGATCATGAATAAAGCGTTTAGATCGTAATCACTTGACGAGAGGGATGGGATAAGATTGCACGGATTTGGTAAAACAATGTTAACGAAGACTACCACCTTAACAAAACGAAGCAGTTTCAAGATTTTATGAATTGAGCCAGGCTTGGATTTGATTCTCGTTTCTCGAGCTTTGGACGTGGCCATAGGTTAAGACCTAACGTTGTGTGTGTAGGTAAGAAGATTGTCATGATTGGTATTTGAAGAGTTGGGATTCAGCCCTTGGCATGAAGAGATAGCTGAGGTGGGCTGTCGTGATCATCATATTGGGGAGAAGGAAAAATAAAATTTAAGATCAATTATAATTGAATGTGATGAAGTGGAGAGTAGTGCATGGGCATTTTATAGACTCATAAAAAAGGTAGCGAGATTCTCCATTTTATTGTAATACTTCTTTTTGCATTTTCTTTTTATTCAGGTGGCTGATAAATATAATTGTGAGGTATTGGATTAGGATAAAGTTGGAGGCCACATCAAAAATTACTTATTACAATATGTATAATATTAACTCGTCACCATTTTACTATATATTTTTACCCCAACGAAATTAGATGAGACTTTGGTCTAGTGATCAAATTTTTACTATCAAACACGTCTAGTGAGCCTGTGAAACGGTTTGTCCCACACCGCTTCCTTCCAGTGGAAACACTTGGAAGGATTCTATACAAGACATACACTGCACTTACTCATAAAGCATGCATAGTGCTATACCACACGTGGCAAGCATGTGCCATAAGTACAATGTTTTATTTATCTGTTAATTTTTTTTTTCATATTAATCGCCTATTAATAAGCTGATTATACGGATTATTTGGCCGACTATAAAGATTAATTGGCCGACTAATCGGTGCACGAATAATTGGCCGATTAAACAGTTTTCGCTACGGTAGTGTTCCGATTAGTGATTAGGCGCCGCGCCGCGCCCGCCTAGGCCGAATTTTACAACACTAGTTTTAACAGAGGTGAGTAAATTTTTCGAACGTATCAATTGGCGTTGTATGTGGGAACGAGAAGAAAAGCAAAGCAATGCGTTGTAATGAAGCCGGAGATAGGCACCATCAACCCATGGCTGCTGGAAACGATGGGCTACCGTCGCAGACAAAAATCGAACATGCTTCAAAGAGTTCGTATACTCGACTACAAGCTATATCTCTGCCTAACCATCACTCAGCGAAGCATAGCCCACAAGCATACTGGTCGGAAAGTCCTCAGTTCGCAAAAATACTTCATGAAGCCGGCTTTAGAAATCACAATAAATTGTCAAAGTCGGATCGCAACCACCAAACCTAACTACCGATATTGGAATCGGGCAATTCGACAGATTTCCCAAAATCGAGGGTGCTCCTCGCATGCATTGTTGGACAACGCCGGAGTATCCCCTGGATTTAAAATTTTTCTGGCAATTCCCCGTTCTCCGGAATTTCTTTTTTTTGGTAGAATGAATGATTCATTTGCCACAATCCCAAACGTTTCGGTTACATCATCCTTTGCAACAAACAAGCCAATTCTCTCTAGCTAACCATTCCAGTAAGGATAGTATGTTGGTCCCGATTGCACCAAACAAGGAATCAAAGAGGCTTCGATGGAATGAATAAGGGAGAGGTTCTCACCTTTAAGTGTGTGTATTGTGTGAAAAATAGGATAAGCCTTTTGATTGATTACTTTAAAAATAGTGAGGGTAAAACCTTATATACCACATTAACCCTAGGTATATTAAGGCCCAAGCACTAAAAATTAACTAATTACATTCTAATCCAAAGCCCAAGCTAAAAGGATAATTACAATATTAAACCCAAGACTTAAACTATTGACACAATCTATAAATATCCTAACAATCTCCCCCTTTGTGCCAATTGTTGGGAGTCTTGGAACTTGAGCATTGTGATGGTGGATTAGCGAGTGAGTGTTTCGCGAAGTCCTAGCTTGAACTCGAAGGCGCGGAGATTCCTTCGAAGGACCATTCGATCAGCTATAGCGTCGATGAACTTCGCGAACTTGGATCGGCAGTTTGGATCTTCTTCCGAAAGGATGCGGCAAATCCTCATGAGTTTGTCTTGGATGATAGTGAGCGTCCCATCTGAGAACTTTGCCACTTCGGAGTAGCGCAACAGCCTCATCTTTCCCTTGTAGTTCGAGTAGGCGACCGCCGGATCATCTCCGTCGATCCCATCACCTTCTCGGTAGTCGTCCGCGTTCTTGGAAGATGGGTGAGTTAGGTTTACCTTCTTCAGGTTGTGCTCCACCGCCATCTGCAGATCGTGGGTGGCGAAGAATCTGACCTGTCGGAGCATGTGACGCTTGAGAGCTATGTAGCCCATGGTGACCGGTTCAGCCCGTACGAGATGTCCAGAACTTCTGAGGACGAGTCTGAACTGCTTCATGGATTCCAGCATGCTGTACAGGTCACCCAGGCGCAGAAACTTGAAGTCCGCCTCACTGACTTCACTGTAGCTCTCATCCTGCCTCATTACCGTGAACATTGGATAGTGAACACGTCCTTTCGATTCTTGGCGGAGGTCAGTGACTTTGCAGATGGGGGCCCGATTCATTTCCAGAGCGATGTTTTCTTCATCGGACAGCGTCCTCTTTGTGCACTTGTGGCAAAGAAGGCTCCATCGATAGTGCTTCTTCTTTTCTTCGCTCCAGTTTTGGATGTTCATCAGCTCGTATTCATCAAAGGCCGTTATGATCTGCTCCTTGTGCCGCCAGATCCTCTTCCTGATCTCCTCTTGAAATGGCGCGGTGATCTTTTTGTTTCCCACGGTGCTTCTGGTATATTCGCCGTGGGCACATCCGGTTGAGCAGCAGAAGCCTCAGCGTGCTGCGCTTGAAATTGAAGGATGTTCTCGAGTTCGGCGGGTTCAGCGTCGTATTCCTCTCCGTTCTCGTTGTCTGCAGTGTTGATCAGCGTGAGTGAAGCTTCTTTTAGCAGACGTCGAGCATTTTCCACCAACTTCCTGGCTGCTACTGCATCGGCGGGTGTGTAGAGCCATTCATCGTTGAAGATGTAGGCCTCGATCTCGTTCTGTGCACAGTAGACGTCCTCGGAAGCCACGTTGGAATCGGTATTGAGAGGGGTATGGCTGTGTGGTGGCGAGGGTGTTGCGTCGGAGGAGTTTGTGGATTGTGGGGATGGTTGTGGTGGAGATTCTGGTGGCTCGGTTGTGGTGATGGTTTTGGCGAGGATGATTTGGGTGTCGGGTGGTGGAGATGTGGTGGTGGCCTCTAACGTCGATGTGACAGTTAGAGGTTCTGAGATGGTGGGTGGAGACGGTGTGGGGGTGGTCTCTAACGCCGATGTGACAGTTAGAGGTTCGGAGACGGTAGTAGGTGGTGGTGAGGGTGATTTGGCTAGTGACTCGGGGTTAATAGGGTGGGCTTTTTGGCTAGTGGGGTGTGAGGTTTCTGTTGCGGGCGTCGTTTCAGGTGCAGAGGAGGAGGGCGGCGTCGATTGTATGGGTCCTTGAGTTTGTGAGGCTTGCTGCCTATTCTCCCCCTCGCGGCTATCTTGATCATCGTCTTGACCGTCGCGCCTGATCCCGCACGACTCGCCTTGAGTGCGGCAAGTCATCGGTTGAGTCATTATTTTCTTCATTTGCTGTTCCTCCTCGTCGAGTTCCGCCATTGACTCGAATCTTGCTCGTAGGATGTAGAAGAGCTCCTTTGCGAAAATGGAGGAGAGAACAGCTTCTGCGTCCACATTTAGCGTTGGTGGTGGCGTCTCCGGGGCCACACCTTTGCCTTTGTCGATGGTGAACGCATCGAGACGCGCATAGACTTTGTCGAGGATGGACGTCTCAAGAGTCTTTGCAAACTCTTGAAGACGAGTCTCTAATCACGAAGAACTCCAACTGTCACCGAATCGGAGAAGATAGCCGATCGGCCGCCCATTTGCACAGGACGGGAAAAGACGGTGTCACTAAGACTTCCCGTTGGCATCATCGATGAGACAGACTCGATCGATTGATGGCCTAGGCTCACGGTTGTTGTTATGTTGGCCGTGCTAGGTCTTCCGCTCTCTGTCACAGAGACATCACCGAGCGTTCTGACAGAACCACGAAGACTCTGTAGTGCTGTAAAAGGTGTATGTGTCCTAGTAACGTATGAAATTATGGGGAGTGAGGGCACTAGACTCGAAGTGATTGAAGAGAATGCAGTCTGAGGCGAAGGACTGCTTGTTTCAACATCGACTATCTCCAAGTGGGATGTCGATGGCATACGTAGCTCCTCGTGGAATGAAATATCTTCCTGTAGAGAGGAAGATAAGTGGCTTGGTGAGGTTGTTTGCGTGGTTGAGCCCAATGCCACGTCTTCTACTCGGGAGGTGAACACATCACCTCCTGTACCTACGGGTTGGGCTCGGCTTGTATGTGACTGAGGAGGCCGATCGTGTTTTTGTTTCGATCGTGTTTTTGTTTGGATCTAGCTTTCCAAGATGTTGGCGATCATTGGCCACGAAACATCGGCAACCGAAGACCCTTAGATAAGAGATATCTGGGATACGACGGTTATTCAGCATCTCGTATGGGGTGCGGTTGAATTTCTTGTGGATGGAAGCCCGGTTCTGCGTGTAACAAGCCTTTTGAATAGCTTCTCCCCAAAGAGAGTGAGGAAGTCCGGATTGGATGAGGAGAGTCCTACTGCTTCAACTAGTGTCCTATTCTTACGCTCAACGACACCATTCTGTTCCGTTGTCTTCACAGCTGAGAACTGCTGGGTGATGCCGTGAGTGGCATAGAAATTACTGAGCTTCTGGTTCTTAAACTCAACTCCGTTTTCAGTTCTGATAATCCGAACCTTCTGTTGATGAAGAGTTTGGGACGTGACAACAAACTCGATGATTAAATCAGGAACTTCATCCTTTGTGCGAACGAGTTTCGTCCACGTATAGCGTGAGAAGTCGTCGACAATCACAAGAATATACCGTCTTCCTCCGAGTGTAGCCGTAGGCATTGGGCCACATAGATCCATGTGTAAGAGCTCAAGGCTGAGCTTAGAGGACGGTGTTTCCTTGGAGATGTGAGACGATCGCTTCATCTTCCCCAATTCACAGGCAGAGCAATGGTGCTCCTTATGATATGACAGTTGGGGTAGACCGTTGACGAGTTTATTCTGACGTAGTTTGTTGATAGTCTTGAAATTGAGGTGTGAAAGACGCCGGTGCCATAGATCATTCAACTTGGGTGCAGCACGAGAGAGAAGGCAAATTGGTCGAGAGGTCGTAAGATTGAGTACGTAGAGGTGAGACGTGCGTGTTCCAGTAAGAAGAGGTAGTCCCGAGGCATCGATAATGCTGCAGATGTCAGATTCGAAGAGAACCTTGTATCCTTTGTCGCATAAACGCCCAATGCTGAAAAGATTGTAGCTCAAACCCTCGACGTAAGAGATGCCCTTAATCGTCAGTTTGTCATGGACGAGATCACCAGTTTCGAGAATTGGCGCCATTTGACTGTTTCCGAAGGAGACCCTTCCGAGATAGCGCTCGGAGAAGTTCCTCAACAGCTCCTTGTTCCCCGTCATATGTGTGGAGCAACCCGAGTCTAGATACCACACATTACAGACCTGCAATCATCAGCAAACGTTGGGTCCCCGTTTACGGACGGGACCTTCTTGTGATACAAGTAAAATTTTCATGCGCTTAAGGGGAAATGTGGGGTCTGAATCAGGTTGTGTTGGGTCTAATTTAGCTTTCCCTTTGTGATTTGTTTGATGAGGCGGGATTACGGTTTTTCTAACCCATATTTGCCTAACTTGCGCTTGCATATACGTTGTCTTATTCATGAATTGGCGTGAGGGTTTTGGTTGTTGTTGTCGTCCTTCGATTTTAGCCGTCTTTTGTTTGCGAGCAGTAGGTGACTTTGTAATCAGCGTTGGATGGCGTTTTCGTTTAACCGTGGGCGTAGATGATCTGGGAGAATGCAAGGGCGTCGTAGAGGAGGTTTGCCTTTTTGGTCGAAGTGTTGCGTGTTCGTGTGCCTCATATTCATGAAAGCGTGGAAGAATAAAGTCACTGCAGCAACACATAGATGTTAGTTTGGCAAAGGAAAGATAAGTTTTGGCAGCATAATTGTCTACGTCCTTAAGATGTTGGGATTCAGTACATAGATTGGAAAGACAAATATAGGATGGTCTTTTCTTCTTGTCATCGAAGAGCGGGTCCTCCTTTATTTCAAATGAACTCCCTTCCAGAGACGTCGAACTCACATTCCCTGTATCCATAGGAATACGAGAGTTAGTGTTTGAACAAGTTTCAGCTTCAGGAGTCATCTTCGCCGTCCTCTTACATTTACATGTTTGAGAATCGGGTACTTGACTCGATGTAGAGGGATTGTTTGTACTGTGAAATTGTTCTAGTGTAGAAATTTTGCTAAGTAGTTCATCTCGCTCCTTTGCGAAGGTCTTTCGCTCTAATTCTAGTGTTCGTTCTAGTTCTGCTATGAGCAGAAGTTTTTCTGGGATATAGGTGCGAGAGATCGCTTCTTGGAAAGCAATTTCCTGTTCTTTGGTTGGGAGTGGAGTTTCGACATCCTCCGAAAGTGAAGGTATCTTATTCTTATCACTAGCATTCATTTCTGTGTAGTCATACGCGATTTCCGCCCAATGAATGTTCTGTACCCTCTTTTCTTCCGAGATAACAACAGAGGATGATCTCACAAATGGCCTAAGTTGCGAGGGAGCACCATTTCTTATTTGCAGGAACGTAGTGTTACACATGTTATACCTTTTAACTGTTAGTGGTCGTGGTTTGCAATTGCTGGCCAGGCCGATTCCCCCCCGGGCGTTGTAGAATTCTGTATCAACTGGTTGGTTCAATAGGCATAAGATGCGTGCGTTTTCGTTTCTAAGGTGAAGTTGCTCTTCAAGTTCTTTTACCTTTCGGTACAGCCTAACTCTTTCCTTTGTAAGCAGTTCGTATTGGGATGCCGTCAGAAGACGAGATGTTTCGCATGAACTGATGGCCAGTGTGGTTTCCTTAACCCTAGTCTCACTTTGTTTATTCTTGTTTGCAGACGTTTGACTAACGCTTCAGAGGCCATTAGACGTTCGTTTGCACAGGCGAGCTCTTCTACTTTTAAACTAAGTAAGGCATAGTTGTTTTCAAATTTTAGTTTAAGTTCATCATAATCCCTAGCGTCTACGGTGGGTTTCTTAATGGTGTGCCGGTGATTAAACACATCATCGAGTTGTGAAATTCGTACCTCAGCCTCGGCGTTGGTGGGCGTCTTAGTGGCATTCTCACCGGTGTTGGCCATCTCCTCGTCCTCTTCATGTTCTACCAGCCTTGCCATGCAGCAATCTTCATCCTTAGGCTCCTCGTCTTCTGAAGTGTCGTTCACCCATTCAGCTTCTTCGGTGAGAAGAACTTTCCCACTTTCCATTTTGCGGGTCATTCTGGCCTTACGGTCGTAATAGCCAGAATCCTTCACGCGTGGGGCGTGGCATTCTTTGGCAAAGTGGCCCAGCTTTCCACACCGAAAGCACTTCACAGACTTTTGAGGTGCGGATTCCTCCTCTTTCTTTATCGGCTTAGCTTCCTCCGTAGGGGTAGTCTTTTTGGTGCCGCTAAAGGTTCTTTGACGATTGGAGGAGGATGAGGAATTTTCCCGATCTTCTTTGAGACCATCTTTGTGAGCATTGCCAGTTGCTTACGTAGATCACGAACATCTTCATCAGATTCTGTATCAGCTTCGGATCCTGAAGAGGTGTCAGATACAACAACTGGTAGCTTTCCTTTGTTCTGTTTGGGCTTAGAGGTGGAAGATCGTTCGGTGGTCTTGTTCGAGAGGAGAGCCAGCGGGTCGACTCGAGTGTTGGTGGACTGAGGTTGCACGTAAGGAGCATAGGCTGACAGGCTGTCGTAGAGGGCATGGATGGAGGTGTTGGAGAGGTCCTTACTCTGAATCATCATCACGGTTGCATTGCCCCAATGTGGGTTGAGGCTACCAAGGAAGCGGTTGTTGATATCGAATTTGTCCCTCGAGATCTTGGCTTTCTTGAGTTCATTGATGACCTTCAAGTATCGGAGATATGTGTCACGCAGCTCCTCTCCTTCATAGGCCTGGAAATGTTCATACTGCGAGAGACACGTTGATTTCCTCCCCTGAGCACTCTCAGTTGTGCCTGCCATAATTTCTACGAGTTCATCCCATATTTCCTTGGCAGTTGTGCAGCACTCGATGTGAGCATAGACTTCGTTGCCCATAGCCTGGAAGAGGTATCCTTTGGCAGTCTTATCGGCCTGTAGGCGAGCCTCTTCATCCTCATTAATGGGGCCTCTTGGAGTGCGACGTTTATCCATGGGAGGGTTTGCGTTTGCTTGAGCAGGAATGATTGTCCAGAACTGTGCTGGACCGTTGAAGATGGAGTCCAGTAGGTATTGAGAGAGTGGGGGGCCTTTGTTCCTGATGAACGTGAGGAACCTGTTTGTCCATATGCTGTAATCGCCTTGTCGCAGGTCGGAGCCCACTGTTGAGATGTCATTTGTGGCAGACATGGTTGGTGCAGTCGAATCGTCCGTTGTTTTGATCTTGTATAGATAAGAGGGTTAGTAACGAACGAGATGAGAAATATGAGTTTAACGAGTAGTGTTGAGAAGAAAAAAAATCGTTTAAAGAATTTCTTAGAACTAAGTGAACGTGTGTGATTGTCGAAAATGTATGAAGGGAAAATATATCTTGAAGTTCGGAGAAGTTCTAGAAATTTAAAAACGAGATTTGAGGTGTAAAAATTACCGAAAGAAAGAAGAAAAAAATTGCAATTTGAAGGGACGTGATAATAAGAACCCGAGAAATTATTTGTTGAGAAATTTCGGTGTTTGCGTGAGTTTTTAAAGAGAAATTCTCGGACAGAGAAGAAAAATCCTAAGATGAAAATTATTTTCTCGGATTTTTAAAAATTTCGCATGTGAGAAAGTTTCTCAGATTTGAGAATTTTCAGGTTTGAGGAAAAATTTCAGTTCGGAAGAAGTATCGCGGGTCGAAGTGTGATGTAAGTTTCTCAAATTTTAAAAAATCGTGGTGTTGAAAAAATTTTCTCGGAAGAAAGAAACTTTCTCGGCTGAAAATATCTTGGATTTGACAAACTTTCTCAGTTTCAAAGAATTTTCGAGGATTTTAAAACTTTCTTGGTTTTTAAGAAATTTCTCGACTTAGAAATATTTCTCAGTTTTCGAAAATTTTCACAGATAAATTTTTCGGAATATTCTCGGATTTGAAGAAACAAGCAGTTGAGAAAAATTGAAGTGAAAATGAAATTTTCGCGGTTTAGATAACAATTCTCGGAATCAAATTTCGCGGATATAGGGTTTCTCGGATTTTGAAAAGCTAGGCAGTTGAGAAAAAATGAAGTGAAAGTGAAATTTTCGCGGTTTAGATAAAAATTCTCAGAGTGAAATTTCTCGGATATGAAAATTTCGCGGACTTGAACGACACAGCAGGAAATTTCGCGGCCAAGAACACTAAGTTACTGTTCCATTGCTTGTCGCGAGTTTTACCAGAAAATCGTCCGTTTTCACTCAAATCTCAACCAAAATCACTCAAACTTGATCCAAAACTTCATAAATTCTTCCCTAAACACATAGTCGACCGATTTGTGAGCTAAAAACAACAAAAAACGGATCAAATCGACCAAAAACAGAGAGCGGCCGAGATGACTTTTTCTGAAGATTTTTGCTTCGATCTTGCTCAAAACTCGCTGAAACTGATCCAAAAGTGTTCTAAAAACATTTTAGGCATAGAATCGTTATGGGGAAAGGTTTTAAACACAAAAACGAAGCATTAAACCCCAAACCGAGCTCAAAATGCCGAAAGTGATTTTTTGCCCAAAACACCTTTGATCTTTCTCGGAATCGAACGAAACTGGATTCAAATCAATGCAGATCGATCCACGTTTGCTCTGATACCACTTGTGGTCTCGATTGCACCAAACAAGGAATCAAAGAGGCTTTGATGGAATGAATAAGGGAGAGGTTCTCACCTTTAAGTGTGTGTATTGTGTGAAAAATAGGATAAGCCTTTTGATCTTTGATTACTTTAAAAATAGTGAGGGTAAAACATTATATACCACATTAACCCTAGGTATATTAAGGCCGAAGCACTAAAAATTAACTAATTACATTCTAGTCCAAAGCCCAAGCTTAAAGGATAATTACAATATTAAACCCAAGACTTAAACTATTGACACAATATATAAATATCCTAACATAGTAACATACAACTGAAATAAAACACTACGCTCAGCATTCTTCCGTTGACAGCAACACCTTATCCGGGTCTTCACTTCCTTTGCTATCGTCTCAAACACCTGCTCATCCGTCCTAGCCCCACTCCCATGCCATCTCTCATTCCTTTCAGCCCACAGATGATATGACATGGCAGTAAGCACAGCCAGAGTAATGCACGCCTTCACACTCCTCCTCCTTCCCACACTTACCAACCAACCCCTTAAGTCCTCAAAGGTCAGGATATTCTCATTTGAGTCTCTGAAGCACCTTTTGGCTATACTCACAATCCAAAAACAAATGATCAAGTAATTCCTCTGTTGCTTCCACAGTTTGCACTTCTTGTCAGGAATCTCCATTCCCCATTGTAGCAACCTTTCCACAGTTAGCAGTCTTCTGTGCATGGGTATCCAGCTCATAAAAGAGTGTCTAGGGATATTATACTTGTTCCATATTGCTTTGCAGCAAGGAAAATCAGTGGCTTCTCCCTTAAGCCACTCGTACCCTGACTTAGCAGTGTACTTATGATAACGGAGTCTTTAGCCATTTCCCTCTTTATACCCCTCTTTAAACCAGCTATTAATGTAGTGGAACTTCGTCCAGTACCAGCACGAATCCAACACAGGCTTAAAGTCCCAGAAGCTGTTGCCCTTTAAGTATACCACATTAATCCATTTAATCCAAAGGGAATCCCCGTCCAAGGAAATATCCCAGATCTGTTTACCTGTTAAAGCAATGTTCCAGGTCACACAGTCCCAAGAGTAAGTCCCCCATGTCTTTTCAGGCAGCACACTTGTTCCCACCCAACCAGGGAAGTATACTTGCCACTCTTCTTCTTGCCCCACAGAAATTCCCTACATATTCTATCCATTTCCTTGGATACAGCTTTAGGCAGTAGGAATATGGATCCCCAGTAGTCAATAGAAGTGAGTTATTTAGGCATACCCTCCCAGCATAGGACAGATTCCTAGTTGCCCAACAATGCACATGGGAAGTAATTTTTTCCACCAAAGCTTGGCAAGAATGCCTGTTCCATCTGGTTGGAGATATAGGTACCCCCAATTTCCTCATAGGATACCTTCCAAGGGAGAACCCAGTGAGTTTTTGTATTTCCTCCATCACCTGGTTAGGCACTCCAGCTAAATAAAGACTGGACTTTTGAGCATTAGCTTCCGGCCCGGCAGTGAGTTTGAAATGTTCCAAAGCTTCTATCACCTGCACTGATCCTCTCCTACCTTTACAGAAGATAATTAGGTCATCAGCAAAATAGAGGTTGACCAGTCCAATGTTTTTGCATAAGGGGTGATATCTAAATCTGCGATCTTTTCCTACCAGTTGCAGTTTTCTTGACAAGTATTCCATGGTAATTACAAAGAGTAGGGGGAGATAGGATCCCCCTGTCTCAGTCCTCTCTCACCTTTGATGTGGCCTGCTTGTGTCCCATTGAAGGAGATTATATAGGACTCAGATGTGATGTATTCCATCAACCAATTGACATATTTCATGGGAAACTTCATGAGACATAGCCAATTCCTAAGGAATTCCTAGTCTACCGTGTCATAAGCTTTCCTTATATCCACTTTCATGAGTGCCCTAGCTGATGCATTTCTCCTATTGTATAGTCTGATCAGATCTCGGCAGAGCAGAATGTTCTGAACTATAGATCTCCCCTCCACAAATGCACTCTGGTTGGCATGGATGAGTTTGGGCAGGAGTGGTTTCAGTCTAGCACATAGCAATATTGATATGCACTTGTATATTGTATTACAACAAGGTATATGCCGAAGTCCTAGGCAAAGTATGGATTTTCAACCTTTGGTGTTAGGCACAAGACTGTACCATTCAGCTTAGGTAATAACTTCCCTGCCTCAAAAAATTCCAGTATGGCTGCAGTAACTTGGTCTCCCACAGTCCTCCAGGCAGCCTGAATAAAGCCACTCCTATATCCATTTGGGCCGGGGGCAAAATCCACATGGATACTCTTCATAGCTTCATAAATTTCTGCCTTAGCAAATAGTTGTATGAGTTTTACCTGATCCTCCAAAGATAGGGTGTATCCCTCAGCTGCAACCCTAGGGTCTGGTTTGAGCTTAGCTGTCTTGTCCTTCCTGAGCATTCCCTGAAAATACTTCTGGAAGTGTTGGTGAATACTCCCACTGTCCAAGAGAGTGGTTCCATCTGAGGCAGTGATAGTTAGGATTCTGTTCTGGTAGGCTCATTTCTTAATTACTACATGGAAATATGTTGTGTTCTGGTCTACCTTCTCCAGCCACCTAGCCTTAGCTTTATGTCTCAGAAATTTATTCACAAGCCACACTCTAGAACCTACGCTCCATGCTGGTAGTCTCTTCTTTGGCCAGAAGCTCACTATTCAGAGGTTCCAATTGTAAGGCCATTTGGCAGTCCTCAAGCTTCTGCCTAACTATTTATGTATTATTTACAATGTTTGCAAATAATTCTCTGCTCCTTCAAAGGTCCCCGCAGATTTGACAGATACTGGCATAGTACTCTCATAGCTGACCCAGAGCTTGGCCTCCAATGAGATTCCACTGTCTTCCAGAAAGATGGAGCAAAACTCCACATGTTGAAGTACTTGAAAGGCTTCTTATGTTTCTGGGATGAACTACTGCTCCTAAGCTATGGGAGTGTGATCTGATATCCCTTCATTAAGGAAGAAGCATAATGATCAAAGAACTTAGTTATCCAGGGCTCATTAGCAAAGGCCCAATCAATTCTGCTACAAATTCTCCTTTTATAGCTTTGTTTATTGGACCAAGTGAACTTACACCCATTTCTTCTGATTTCCACTAGATGGTTTTGGTCAGTACACTGCTTAAATCCAGCAAATTCATTTCTGTGTATGGCTGGTCTATCATCAAAACCTCTTCTATTATTGAAGTCTCCCCATATCAGCCAAGGCTTCTTCAGAGTACGCCCAAGCAGATTAATGGAGTCCCACACGGCTGCTCTTTGCAGTTGATCATTGTGACCATAGACCACAGCAAGATAGGATACCAGTCCCCCAGCTTGTGATACTTTGAAGTGCATATGTTGTTCAGATGTTTCCAACAGCTCCAAATTAGAAGCTCCCTCCACACTACCATTGTTCTGCCATTTGTGTGAGCATTTAGGTTGTGGCTAAAGTTCCAACCAAAGAATACTCTCTTCATAACATCCCTCACAGTCCCCTCATTCAGTTTAGTTTGCAGCATACACATGATCTCAATACCATATTTTTTGCAGAAGAGAGCAATCTCTCTCTGCTTAGCAGGGCCATTTAGGCCCTTCACATTCCATATTGCGCAACTATCCATGACCAAAGTCATGGACCCTCTGCTTGGAAGGGTGGGATATAAGGTCTGTCAATTTGCCAACTTCCTCATGTTGAACCATATCTGCCCAAGATGCTCTTCTGCTATCTCTGCCTCCAGTTATCTCAGTAGCATGTGTGTCTGTGTCTCCTCCTTTCTCATTTCCACCAGTATCCTTGCCAGGACAATGCACTGGTTTCTCATTTCCACCAGTCCCAATTACAGGGCACTGCACTTGTTTCTCCTGAGAAGGCTTGGTCTGAGCAGGTTGCCAAACTTTCTTGGTATCCTGTTTACAGCATCCTCCTCATGCCCATACTTCCTACATTTGTTACATAGAACCAACTTCCATTCATATGTAACTTTTTGTTCCATTAGCTGTCCTCTTTTATTCAGGAATTCTATGTTGCCTATTAATGGTTTGTCCAGGTCCACTTCCACCATGACCCTCGCATAATGAATTTCATTCTTTGTAGTGTAATCATCAATCATAATAGGTCTCCCGATCAAGCTGGAAGGCTTGCTCAGATTTTACTGCCCAGTATTTGAGTTCTAGTTGCGGCAGTTGTACCCAAATAGGCAGACTTTCCACCCCAATTTTGCTCAACTGAGTGTGTTCAGTCCACGACTTGAGGATCATAGGCTTCCTATCAAAGTGAAGAATCTCAGTTTGTAGAATCTTATCGCGTCTCTCAACCGAGTCAAACCGAGCCAAGAGCAATCTTGTCTCACTTGCCATACATTTAGCAGACCTAGTTGTCCCACTTTCGCTTTAGGAAACCAGACATAACACTGTAAGGGGGTTCGGGCCTAACACATAGCACAACAGCGCAGATTCCCAGTGTTCAACCTCATCCTTAATCTCCTCGGCCTCGATTACACCTATTTCCATCCCATGGTCAGAAACAGGTTCCACGTACTCCAGTCGATTGTCCTGATCCTTTAGTATATTGACATTTAATTTTAGCCACGGATTAGCCTCAGTCTCCTTCCGCTTCCTCAGAATGTTTCCATTGTGATTAGAGCTACATCCCGACAATTCCTCTATTGTCGGCCAGCTCTTCTCCATCGCAGGAATATCCCTCAATTGGTTCAGCAATTTCTTAGCCAATGGAACAGTACTTCTCGATGAAGAAACTCATGCAGTTCTAATTTCCTCCTTTTAATCTGATTTGCCTATCGAGCTCCGATTATCCGATTTGCCAGTTGATCGCAAATCAGTAGAGTGCGGCGGCGTCTCCACATCCGGCGTCGTCCTCTGTTTCACTGATTTCCTCTTCTACGCCATAGCAGAAGAGAGAGAAAACCAGTTCTAATTTCACTTAGGAATTATTTATGTGTTATTAGTTCGTTCCCCGGAATTTCTCGGCTTTAATACGAACGATAATAACGTCTAGGGGTTCGTCGAAACGTACCTTGTAGTTCGAAGAACCATAACGAAAATAGGACGGCGGTCGAGGTTTGCAAAAGATTCGTCACGCCGATCCTTTTCGATGGTCACGTTCGATCGTCTCTAGTGGATAGCTAGAGAAGTCGATCGGGAAATCGCCCGGCAAAGAGAGAGTGCTCCAAGCTTTTGTTTTGATGTGTGTGACTTGTTCTATAGTTTCTTGTATGTAAATTTCGTCCTCCCCCATTCCATATAAGGTGGGTGGTTGAGATTTTTACTCACATATCTTAAAGGATCTTATCTTTCAAATATTCAACTTACAAAATCTTTTCAAAAATAATATATGGCATATTTCGAAAATGATGCCATTTAATTCCAAATTAATTTTCGAAAAATCATACCATATCTAATATGTTATTTAATCTCATGAGGTGAAATTCCCAATTTTCCCCTCTTAGTAAGTTATAACACCATTTATACCCGCGTACATAAATATTTATTTTAACTACCAAATAATAAACATTCTCAAACACAAATATTAATTTTCGGCCAAGCCTAAATTAAATATATTAAATTAGGTTAATTTTTTTGGTCCCTTATTTTAGCGGGGGTAGCATTCTTAGGACATGTAACTTACGTGTTGGCAGTTTATGCCCAATATCTTTCAAAATTTGGCAATTTATAGACAATTCCGTCGGAACCCTAGTTTTTACATCACGTGATGTGGAGAATTAAATGGGTCTTTACTAGGCATTTTTTTGCCATACCTATGATGTCATGATTATTAAGTTCGAGTCTAGCTCTCGCATGGGTTGTCAAAGAAAGCTTACGAGCGGCTCGTGAGCTATTCTTTTTTCCCTTTTTGTTACATGGAACGAGCTTGAGCTCCTTTAACGAATCGAGTTCGAGCTCATTACGGAATAACTGGATGAGCTCGAGCATAGGAAATGAACCAACTCGAATTTCAAGCCTCAATAGGGAGTAGCCACACAAATTACCTATTATATTTTGCGAAACCAACCGATATATTAGATGTTTATGTATTTATTTTTATCATCTCATACGATGCAGTCGTCGAGGAGCACATACATAGGCGACGAAGGGACAAGGGGAGTCTTGGGTGGGGAGCATCGTAGGGTCTCGATTGGCGTGGACATAATCCACGGGCCGTCGCTCCTATTCCTCGACGAGCCCATGTCGGGGCTCGACTCGACGAGCGCACACAGCGTGATCGAGAAGGTCCACGACATAGCGAGGAGCGGAAGCACCGTTATCCTAACCATCCACCAACCATCCTCTCGAATCCAGCTCCTCCTAGACCACCTCATCATCCTTGCCCGTGGTCAGCTGATGTATCAGGACCCGCCTAAGGACGTGGCCCTCCACTTGGACCGATTGAACCGCAAGGTACCAAAGGGCGAGAATTCCATCGAGTACTTCATCGACGTGGTTCAAGAGTACGATGGGTCCATGCACGGAGTTGAAGTCTTGGCGGAGTTTGCACTGAGCGGCGTGAAGCGCTGCCGCTCGGTGAGGTGACGACGATGCGTGAGTCGAGCGTGGACTATTCGACGGCTCCTCCGATGATGAAACATCAGAGGAGCGAGAGGGTTGGCAAGAGGCTCCACCTTTGGGATTTAAGGGACGGGGGGTTCGATAACAGCGTGAGGAGCGCATGGAACAACTCGTCGATGTCGTGGAGCACCAGTCAGGCCATGATGACCTTCACGCAGACTAAGAACTATACTGGTCAGAGAGCCATGGCTGGACGAAGGTATAAATCGCTTTGATCAATATTTGTTTTTCTGGTTAATTACTTTTCGAGTCATGTAATTTGGACGAGTGGCATTATAGGTACATGGAGTTTAGATGGTGTCACTAAACAGACAACAACTTTCAAAATTAATCAATTCAGAGACATTATAGGATGGAATCCTAGATTTTGACCCAAAATTGCTTAAATGTGAAAGTTACTGTTTGTGTAATGCCACCCTCAAAATTCGTCAGGACCTAAATTATACGCCGGAACCATAGAAATTTGGAAGTCCATAAATTTCTTAATTTTGAAAGTTATAGTCCATATGAGGTCATCCCCTGAATCCGTTGCCCATAGAATGTCACCTCCTCTAAATTATATGACTAAAAAAGTAATTGATCCTGGGTTTTTTTCGTTCTTACGAATGAATCTAAAAATTGCAAAAAAAAAATGTGCCTAGCAGCCCATCGACGGGATACTACACGTACCCGAGCAAGATCCTACAAGGCACGCCGACCCCGCACAGCAACGACTACACGGTGAACGAGGACGACTACATAACCCGCAACAGTATACTACCCTACCGAGCAGTATCGGCCCAACAACACCTCGGCCCCAAGTTCGCCAATTCCTTCCTCCCCGAGACGTGGATGCTGATGAGGAGAAGCTTCACCAACATAAGGCGTACACCCGAGCTCTTCCTCTCCCGCCTCCTCGTCCTGACGGTGATGGGATTTATGATGGCCAAGATGTTCTTCCACCCAAAGGACGACACCAACCAGGGCATAACCAACCGAGTCAGCTTCTTCATATTCACCGTGTGCCTCTTCTTCTTCTCCTCCAACGATGCAGTGCCCGCCTTCATTCAAGAAAGGCTCATCTTCATTAGGGAGACGTCGCACAACGCCTATCGACATCGTATACAATCGTGGGGCTTATTACGTACCTCCCTTTCCTGGCACTGCAGGCGTCGGTCTATGCTATAATAGTTTGGTTCCCTTTGAAGCTCGACGGGCCTTACGCCTACTTCTTGCTGGTGCTCTTCATGTCCCTTCTGTCGACCAACTCGTTCGTCGTCTTTGTTAGCTCGGTGGCGCCCAACTACATATTGGGATACGCCGCGGTCATAGCTTTTACGGCCCTTTTCTTCCTCTTTTGCGGGTACTTCGTGGATAGCCATGGGATGCCCAAGTATTGGAAGTGGATGTACTACGCTTTGACCATGACTTATCCTTACGAGGGGTTGCTGATGAGTGAGTACAATAGGAGGAACGTCTCCTTTGATTGCTTGCCTGGCGATGTGATATTGGAATCATTTGGAGTTGGGACGGGTATGAACTTGAAGTGGCACAAGGTTTATTACATGCTCGGATGGACTGCTCTGTAGAGTTCTCTTCTACATTGTCCTGCGTTTCTTCTCCAAGAACCAACGGCCCTAGAAAAGCCCCTCGTTGGAATCTTGGAAATTAGTTATATGTTTGACGATGATATTGTTGCAAGAGAATAGTGGAGGTGTGCAATAGTTATGGGCATGCATGGTGAGATTTTCCTGAACTATTTGCACGACCTGGTGATTTATTGCATATGTATGGTCGAATGGATTCTTCGTCACGGTCTTAATATTACAGTAAGTTTTTTAAGTAGTATCTACTGCAGCATAGAAAGCTGAGAAAAGAACCAATAAAGGTAGAAGGTTTTATTAAATATGACCATATATAGCATAAAGCAGCAGAATATATATCAGGGTGTTGAACAACTAAGTGTGAAGTTCCTAATCTTCATTCTTCCATTGAGAGCGAGCGCTAGCAGATCATACACCTCCACGTACCACAGTTCTGAGACCCTCGCCTAAAGCGATACATATGGAGATGACAACAGGTAGGATATGGGTATATCCATCTAGATCCATACCTATACCCAATTAAATAAATGGGTATGAGCATACTCATTTATTTAATGGGTAACAATAATTGGGTATAGACCCAACCCCATTAAATTAAACGGGTAAACGGGTCTTAAATGGGCATAACATGGATCTTTAATACTCTAAAAACAACATTACTTCATTTCATAATCCGATCAAACTGTCAATAGAAAATCGAACATTAAAATAGATCCAACAAATTCTTGATTAAATCAATCTCTCATAAGAAAATGTAGAAAGAAACAAAATTTAAGTCAAATATCCATGCTCCGAATCCAAGTCGAATCTTCAAACATCATCTTCGAAGTGAGAGGATTGCACATCATCAAGATCCTTAAATTTAAAGAAAATCAGTTAAAGAATGCTAAAACTAAAGTAAATTTTAAAATTTTATGAAATTATAAGCATACCATATCAAGTATCTCAACTTCATCAACTTCATGATCATCTCCATCCAAGTCCTCAATAACCGAGCCAAGCGCAAATGTATCTTCCATGGTTGTTCCTTCATAATTCACACAAATTCACAACATATAAGCATACATGATAATCGAATGCATATTCATTAAAAAAATGCTTCTTTTTTTTTTTAACAGAACTACAAAAAAGTCATACCTTTGAGATCATCCGTCATCCAACTTTGCAAGTACATCAAAGCTTCCACAGTTTTTGCATGAAGCCTTGAACGATGAGGGGTAATAACTCTCCCGCCCATGCTAAACGCACTCTCAGAAGCCACCATAGACACGGGAATAGCAAGCACATCCATTGCAATTTTTCGAAGAGTTGGATATTTGATATTCACTTTCCAAAACTGAAGGATGTCAAAATCCTTATTCTCATCCAAAATATCATCTTCCAAATAGGTCTCTAACTCACTTCGAATACTATTAAAGTGTCTCACTTTTCTCCTCTTCGATCTAGCAAACCCGTCCTCTTCGCCACCATCCGCAAGAGGTGTTGCCCGCTTACGAGAGCCTTTCGCTACTACATTAGAACCGCCAACTTCATCACTTGCCTCAACCTTTTTTTTTTATATTCACCCAAAATTTCGGTAAGCAAGTTGGTAACCTTGTCAACTTCATTTTCCGCATCATCACCATACATTTTCTCAAAGTAGTAACGCACACAATCCATTTTATTTCTTGGATCTAAAACACAACCAATAACCATGATCCCAAAGAATTTATCCCAATACTTGTTTAGCTTCCTAAGCATAGCATCCGCCATTTCCTTAACAACTTTCATATCCTCTTCATCATTATGTGCACCATTTGAGGACCAATCAATCAAATCAAGCTTCATTTCACAAACTCTTCGGAAGAACAAGTTTATAGTAGGATAATTCCGACCGGAGAAAAGATTAGTAGTCGTATAAAAATTCTCAAGCTTCCCACGAATAACCGTAGCTATTCTCCAATCATCATCGGAAGGAGCAACAAATTTCAGGTTCTTATTGAACCTCTTAAGCCTTTGAAACACATCCTTATAAGGAATAGCCGCTCCAAGCATTAGATAAGTGGAATTCCATCGGGTTTCACAATCAAGAACTAATCTTTTCGTAGGCAACTTATATGCACGACAAGCATCTTCAAATTTCTCAATCCTTTTTGGCGTTAACATCCAAAAAGAGACACATTCCCTAACAATTGCAATTACGTGGCCAATCCGATTTAATCCTTCCTTGACTACCAAGTTCAAAATATGGGTACTACACCTTATATGCAAGAAACGCCCGTGTAACAATAGCTCAGTACTCTCAAGTTTTTCACACAAAGAAATCAACATTGCATCATTTGTGCTACAATTGTCGACGACTATCGCTGAAATTTTATTCTCAATCCCATATTGGGACAAACAATCCATAACGAGATTTGTAAGAACAAGGCTCGTATGAGGACACGGCACATATGAAAACTTTAATAGCCTACTTCTTAAGATCCATTCCTCGTTAATAAAGTGAGAAGTGATTGCCATAAAACCTTTTCTTTGGTTGGAGCAAGTCCACATATCTGTAGTGATGGCAACTCTTCCAGAATTCCGCTCAACCAAGTTCTTGAGTGTAACCTTTTCCGTTTCAAAGATATTCAAAATGTTCTTCTTTAAAGTATTCCTTGACATCACTCTAAACGAGGGATTGAGGCTATTAGAATATCTCCGAAAACCAATATGCTCAACCATCGATAATGGATATTCATGCATTACTATCATATTTATCAACTCATTTTTAATGGTCTCTTCTTGAAAAGGCTCTAAACTACTCGACTCATCCACTTTATTCTTACCCTTCGTCAACTTCAAATGTCTACTCGTGCATGAATGCTCAATGTGCTTTTTGAGGTGCGAAGTTCCACTATTAGTTGCACAAGAGAGCATGGAAGAACAATACTTACATCTCGCCTTGAGTTGACCATCCACACGAATTTTATCAAAATGCTCCCAAACCTTTGATTTATCTTCCTAGTCCTCTTGGACGATGATTCTTGTGTTTCGCTTTCTTTCATTTGAATATCTTCCGAAAGAGATATTTGTTGAGTTTGGGTGTGGTCTTCTTGCATCATAGTCTATAAGAAAACAACCCACAAATTAGTTACGAACTTACAAGTTCAATATGAAGAAAAAAAACATATAACATGTCTAAATTATCATGCTCTGCAGCCACCTGTTGAGGGAGAAGGGGAAAGGTAAAAAAATCAATAAAGGTCTCATGCATATCATGCTGTACTTCCTTTGTTAAAAACTATTGAACTAACTACTAAATTATCTAGCATGATGGCCTAGATGGAATACAAAATGGCGATTGATTGATCGAAAAAGGCAAACTAACAGAACGACTACGAAAGAATGACTGACGATTACCTTCATCCCACGAATCTCCTTGTTAAGTTTGTCCACAAGCTCGTGATATATTTGGATCTCTGATATCTATTTCCCTCCTACTCAAGAGAAGCATAATAAGCAACACAGACAGAGGAATCGATAAACGAAAAACAATACTTATAAACGCATCATCATCGATAAACGAAATTCAGTTGGAATTGAATTATAAATATATCAAACGAAATATTAGGGTTGATACCTCGGGTGAAATGTTGGGGTGGCCCAGAAGCCTAGCAAATGACGTATGGAGCATAACCTCGTCGTACTGTTCAGAGGACATTATAAAAATATGGTCAAAAACATAAAGAAACTGTCTCATGATTGTCAACGGTAATGACAGTGATGACAATTAACGAACAAACGGAAACAACGATAAATATTATGGAAAAAAAAAAGAGAAAAGAAGCCATATCAATTTCCACTACTTCAAGGGCAATACACACAAGAGAGATATAGTCATTAGGAAGTTAGTAGGTCTGAAGCTTCTTAAAAGCTGCTTTCTGGCGCATTTGGAAGAGCAGATCTCAGTTTAGCGCGACACTTCCAGAGACTACCTGAACATGTTAAATCATACGTGGGTTCATATACAATTAATAACATGAACGAAAACGAACAATTCCAGACAATATTAAATAGTTGCAATAATTTTCATACAGTAATGACTTGACTAAATTATATACACTATCTCTCCAATGTTGAACTAGAAAAATATAAGGGCGGTATAAATTGGACAAAAGAAAGAAAAATAAGCAAAGAAAGCAACTAATCAAATTGAATTCATTGCTGGAGTATGATTCTATAGAAACAGACAGATTTTCTTTAATGCAATCTGAATATGGGGAAAGATGCCTTCTTACGGGTACTGAAAGCATAAAGAAGGCTATTAACACACTATTACCTGCCAACAACCCAGTATTACCCCAGTTGATGTCAAAACAACCCTATCCAAGACTATATCCAATGGGCACAAAGACTCTGAAACGGCCTTCACTGCCCTTGCTTCAGCTTCAATCTGCAAAATGAAGAGTTCAAACAACAAAATAATAATATATATAAATAAAAGGATGAGTAAAAAGATGAGATTATAAATTATCATTCATTACCTCAGCTTCTGTGGCACGAACAGGAGATATGTGATGAGAAGCATGGAACATACTGGAGTGGTACACCCTTGAGTTCTGGAACCATATTGCTAACCGAAAATATGTCAGTATAACATATAAAAGAAGCAAAAAAAATTCCCACTGGTATATAATATGGTGCCCTCGAAACGTAGCATCTAATCATAAATCACGTCGAAAACTTATTATTTTTACCTTTATCAAAATAGGGCATAAGTATACGCTTCACGGATTCGCTGCAGAAACAGCACAAAAATATATCGTAGTCACAGAAGGTATTTTCCAAATCACGTAATCCATTTATCATCAAACCACCGTCTGCAAATTTTAGATCCACTTTGAAGTCATTTTGTTGTATTAGCATGACTATATTGCAATAAATCAGTAATTATAAGAAACCAACTGGATATAACAAAAGTTTACTCATGCCTGAGGAAATGGTTGCTAAAATAAATCAAACTAGTGAATCTGTATCACACTGAAATAGAGCAACTCACGAGATTGGAACAGAATATTCAGTGCCCAGATAAAGAACATTGGCCCGCACTGGAGGATCTGCAGCCTAAAACACGAGAGGATTATCACAAAATATTGTACCATAGAATAGAAACTACATCTAAATAGTAAGCATTTTACCCGAAGCACTGGTGTAACAACTCCATCTTTCAAGATAAAATATCTGACAGTGATAAAGACTGAGAAGTTTCTCCTTTTCTGACAAAAGCTGCTCCATTTTCATCGAAATCTTTCGCCATTTTCGCGTAAAGGATAGATCTCTTTTCGGTATTCGATCTTGAAAACCCAGCTGCAAGAAAAGAACTGCTAATAATAAGTGTTCTCTATGGTTTTTCAGAAAAGAAATGGATAGAAGATGACAACCAATTCTGAAGCTCAATTTATAGCAAACAATCTCTCTGGTTAAAGCAAATTGTAAAAGTAATGTTTTACAAATCAATTATAGGATTTCAGATCACAGAACTAAGTGACGGACAAGATGGAAATTCAACCAAATTCTGCAAGTTAATGACAGGTATTCACAATTTCTGTCAGCAAATTATAATAATATTGAGGATTCCACGAGAAGAGAACCCATAATATAATCACTAAGCATTGGTTTGTAATAAATCCAATCCACTTGAGCAACAAAGGATTATCATCCGAATAAGGCCCCACGTCAGAACTTTCGAAGTCCAACTATATAATTCCCTAAGTAAACGATACTGATCAAACCATATTTTCCGCCCTCTACATAGCCAAGAAACACCATCAAATTGATATAGTCACAGAAACAGGGCCACGTATCTTGTCCTCTAGCAAAAAATCAAACTTGTAGGGCAAAATCAAACTCAAGATTTAATCTCAAACTCCATAGCTCAGGCCAACTAAAATTAAACGAGAAAATGAACAAAACGAACAAATAATTAACTACCTAAATTGGTTTCCCCGTTTGAATCGTTATAAGATGAAGAATTGTGCAGAGCCATCCGAAACGAACAGTAAAAAGCCAAAACGCACGTAAACCAGATTACAGTAACCTTTGCCGAACGAGTCCACCAGTTCTTGATTCGTACTCTACCACCCAGCGATCGATATCTTATCGAATTATTTCATCGTCAACGAAAAGGACTTGTAATTCTTCACGCGATTCGCTGCTACTACGACCTCCACGAAAATTGAATTGAATTGAATTTAATGGATTTCATCAAGAAAGTTTCACGAAAAATTATTTCTCTTTGCCTAATTTTACTACAATAATCACTTATATAATCTCTAGGGAAATTTTGATAAAGAGGAACGATTCATAACAATTTAAAAAAAAAAAAAGGAAGGGGTACAAAATGACCAAAATACCGTTACTAGAAAACTGGTTAAGAAGATTAATTATGAAAAAATTACGGTTTTAAGCGATTTATTAACTGGAAAACTAATCGAGTAGTTATTCGAGTAAAACAACAAATCGAATACGTTATTAGAATAATAACTCCACTACATCCCGCGACTCGAATAAGATACATGGCTCAATAAATTAATTAAACGATTTTCTGATTTATTCGAATAAGTTTAACGAATATAAGTTTCGAGTTGTAAACTCGAATAAAAAACTCATAGAAGTAAGTCTAAAAAGGTGAATGGTAAACTTAAAAAACCATTCGAAACCCTAACTCTCATAAACGTACGCCAATTCGAAGTTCTTCTCCCACTCGGAAAATCGAAAACACAAACCAGAAACTAATCAGTCGATCATCAATGGTGAACACTAAAACGAAAGCGTCGTCTGTGCCTCAACGCAACCGTGTGGATGAGCAAATCGAAGACGGTCGAGGCACGGTGAGTTTCGGTTTAATGGGTTTTGGGGTTTTTGTCTTCGTATAGTTAAATCATTCGTTTCTCATGTTAAATCGGTCGATTTTAATGTTAAATCGTTGGGTAACGTCGTAATCGATCGGATTTTTTGTTGAATTCGTTTTCTGCGATTATTCTAGTTGTTATTCGAGTAAATAGGGTTAGAATTATAAGTGTCTTTATTCGAGTCTCATTTTACTCGAATAGTTACTCGAATAACAGAGAATTTCTGTGTTTTTTTGCATTTCAGATCTATTTTCCGACGAAGATGCCGGCGGAAAATTTCTACCATGCCATCCTTACAGTGAACGCAAAGTACATCTTAGTAGCGGAACGCATTCGTACCTTTTTGAACGAAGATGAATTGGAGGAGATGGTCAACAGGACTCAGTTCGGGAATCTAATAAAGGTGGGCCGTAACCACTACAACTCGAATATGATTTTGTGGTTTTTGATGAGCCGACAAGTGGAGTATATGCCTGAGTCGCAGGAGTTTTGGATGGTCGTTCGTGGGCGACCATTACGATTTTCATTGGTCGAGTATTGCCTAATCACGGGCCTCGATTGTGGCGCTGCCAATCCGGTGATACCGTCATCGAACGGGTTTATAACGAGGCATTGGCCTGGTATGATTATCCTATTCTTTTTTTTATCATTTTGAATCTTTTTTACTTCGATTTCAAAAACTAACGTTTGTTTTATGGCTCGTAGGCAAGCCCGTTATATATTTTCACGATTTGGATGTAAGAATGAATGAAATGATGCATAATGATGCCGCCGCCGGTGGAGGCTCAGGAGTGAATATCGAGAAATTGAAGATCGCGGCGCTTTATTTTGCAGTCGGGGTACTAGGGAAGTGCCGTGTGAAGGACTTGAGAGTGGCTCTCTCTGGTGGAGATTTTGATCGCTTCAACGAATATCCTTGGGGAATGATAGCTTTCGAGGAGGTCGTTTATGGTCTAGACAAAGACCTGTTGGAGAAGCGCATTGACATGACTTCGAAGGGAAAAACCACTACAACCTTCGATATTAGCGGTTTCATCCAACCGCTTCAGGTAAGTAATTTTTCTTTATTTAAGCCATATTATATTTTTTTTAACTTATATTTACTCTCTATTATCAGGTTCTGGCGTATTAGTGTTGGCCGAGGGTCGGGGCCGAATTCACAGTGAGGAGAACCGGTGATAGACTCCCGATACCCCGAATATGCCATTGGAAGACCAGATTTTTCGCCAAGAGTTCTGCTCCGTCGTGGGAAGCGGTTGAGCGTGCATTCAATGCCGGGGAGCTGGATGTAAGTATATATATTTATTTATAATATGGAATTTTAGAGTTGTACATCGAGCTTGAGATGTTTTAACTTGTACAAATACATAGGTTGTGCGGTGTTGGCTTACACCAACCGATGTTGAAGTCAATTCAAGGCACTTCCGCACGGTCGCCGGCTTTTATGGCAGCAGGGATGATGCCGTAGCCCAGAGGATAGTGGAGCATCTTCTAAATGGGATGACGGTCTACTGCAGTGACCATCGGCTTGCTCCATCTCCTCCGCGATCTCCTCCTCCGCGTTCTTCTCCTCCGTGATCTTCTCCTCCGCGGGTCTCTCCTCCTCCTGCTTCTTCTAGCTCAATATTCGCCCATATCGATAGGAGAATGGACAGGCTGGAAGCCGAGGTTAGGGATATGAGGACGGAGATTAGGGGGCTACGTTCGATCGTGCTCGAGGGTATATCTTACTTAATGTTTATTTTATAAAATTATATTGATATTAATTACGTAATGCTCCCATTTTGTAGTCCTCGACCTGAGGCCGACGATGGTACGAGATATTGCAAGGTCCTATGATCGGGACGAGCCTCCTCCTTCGCCGCAGTTCGACACGCCAATGTTCGGGAGGACGCCGAACGAGACGATGGGGATATGGCCGAGACGACAGGGACGGGGAATGTGGCCGAGACGACGGGGAATGTGGCCGGGACGACGGGGAATGTGGGCGAGACGACGGGGACGGGGAATGTGGCCGAGGGGAAGGGGAATGTGGCCGAGCAGACGGGGACGGGTACGGGGACGGAGAACGATGCCGCTTCGACCACGACAGAGAACGTGGCCGGGCGGAAACAGTACAAATGGTTAAGAACCCGAACCGCCGTGCTCGCCACAAAACGGGATCAGCCTGATCGCGAGAAGAAGAAGGCGAAGGTCCTGACGAGTCCGTATATGCCGTTGCCGGACTCGACCCCTCCTGGTACAAAACCTCGCCTCAACAATATAGAGCATTTCATTGGCTCGAGGGTGAAAAACTGGGAGGCGGTAAGGGTGGAGTTGGGAAGAATGGGCCCAACTGAAGAACGGGCAGGCATCGTGCAGTCTTATGACAAGAAATTCTTCGAAGACCTGTCTGCTCAGAAAATTTGGCTCTCGGATGCGGTATGTTCTTTTAGCTCAATATGTTCTACTTAATTAATTATTTCGCTTAATAAAATATTATGCTAATAATTGCAGCACGTCAACGAGGCATTCCACGGTTTTATAGCGATGCAAGACCGCTTTGGGCTTCCTGTGGAGAGAGTGGCCTTCATGAGTACCAATTTTGCACAATTGGTACTGTATGAGGCCACCAAACCTTGCCCGTGGGATATGTCATCGTTCGAACGACACGCTACGGGAGAATACTATCACCCGCACAAGCCGTCACTCCACTGGAGCCAAGCGGAGGCTGCCATCATACCGTTGGGGTCAATGCGCATTGGGTGCTTCTGGTCGCACGGTTCAAGGAGAGAACCGTTCAGATTTTGGACTGCGACCGGGCAGCTGACAAGGACATGAGGTTGCTAAAGCAATACGTCGAACCCCTCTGCGAGTTGATACCATTTATGCTACAACACTTACAATGACAATCGTGGTCAAATTTACGTATGCGCGGTGCGGCAAGTTCCCTCAGGGAAAGATCAGGTAATTTTCATTTGTCTTACTTTTTTACTTTGCATGGTTCATTGTCTAGAGTTTGAAATTGTTCTATTTCTTCGGACAGCGGGGAGTGTGGTGTATATATGCTCCGGGCGGCTATGTTGATGATGTTCGGTAAAAGAGATGATCTCTCGAAACTGAACGACGAAAAATTCAATTGTTTAGATTGTTTTTGGTTGTTAGTATTTGGTTTAATAATTGGGATGCATGAACTGGTTTTGCAATATTTTGTAATGGTTGAACTGTTTTAGTAGATATTTGAATGGATTGTTCAGTATTCTTATGGATTTTTTGGTTGTTGAGTTTGGTTTCTGTGAGCACCAATCTCACATGCAAGTTCTTTTTTCATCGCGCACTGTTATTCGAGTGAACCACTCGAATACGTAATACTATTCGAGGAACGTACTCGAGTTTATTCGAGGTCACAACTGCATTCGAATAAATGTATCATGTGCATTGTCGAATTACATTGTCTATTCATCATGCACTGTTATTCGAGTAAAGAGAACCACTCGAATACATAATACTATTCGAGGAACGTATTCGAGTTTCTTCGAGGTCACAACTGCATTCGAATAAATGTAGCATGTGCATTGTCGAATTACATTGTCTATTCATCATGCACTGTTATTCGAGTAAGGAGAACCACTCGATTACATAATTCTACTCGAGGAACGTATTCGAGTTTATTCGAGGTCACAACTGCATTCGAATAAATGTAGCATGTGCATTGTCGAATTATTTACTTCTATTCATCATGCACTGTTATTCGGGGAACGTATTCGGGTTTATTCGAGGTCACAACTAATTCGAATAATTTAAAACCAAAATTTTCTTATTATAATAATCATGAAATTGTGCTTTTAGAACCAAAATATTAAATCTGTTTCTTATCTAAGTAATATAAATTTATGCTTTGATCCGAAAGTAAATAATATAAAAAAAAAATCATCTTTACCAAATTGTGCTTTTATTCTCTTACCACATTGATAAGTATTCTACACTAAAGTATGATATACCAACGTATTCCATTATATGTCATGGAACCATTTTCGTACAGTTTCATTAATGTATTCCATTAACATCATCAAGCCCCTAAAACATCAAAATATTGATATTTGTACTTAATTACGTATTGAGATAATTAAATTTCGCATTTACAAAGAAGCACTCGAATATATTAGAATAACTATGCTGGATTCGATTACCGTTGTCGTATAAATTTGGTTGCTCGGATAAGTTATTGGTTTCGAGTGGCACAATCGAGTATATTCGAGTTCGCATGTTACTCGAATATATTCAGCTTTGCTTCTTCAAAATATTTAACATTACTTATTCGAGTTTCTTATTCGGTGATATTCGAGTGTCAGATGGCACTCGAAAAACAGTAAAAAATTAGCAACTATGAAGCCAAAAATGAATATTTCCCAACTAAACAAACTCACATATTAACATACAATTAACGTCTATCACCAAACTCACCAACGGATGGAAACCTTCTTTCTTTTCTCCGACCACGCTTTGCTACGAACCGAGGTGGGAGCACCAATTGATCCACGGTATCCCATTCGGCTTGATCCGGAACGGGCGAAACTCGTCCATGATAAGCAAACTGCCACGTTAGGACAGAATAATAAGCCGAACACAACGGGTAGAAAGATGTGTGCGCTCGTAGACTCGCTGCGATTGCATGCGAACAAGGAATCCTATCGATGTCGAATTGGCGGCACGTACATGTCTTCGATTGCAAGTTAACGACGGCACGACTCCCTGAAAATCGGACATCATACTCCTGCGGTGCGATTTCGCTAACTTCATACCCTTGACTTTGCGTATACTTTTCACGAATTGACTTTTCCACCGTTGGGGTAAACTGTGTGGTTGCTTGAATAGACTGCTGTCTGTATCTAGCAAACCAATCAGCCGTCATCCTCTGTATCGATTCCAGAAGCGCAATGATCGGGAGCTTTCTTTCTTCACGGAGTCTTGCATTGATCGATTCCACTCCGTTCGTAGTCATGATGTTATAGCGAGATGTCGGAGAATAAGCTCGACTCCATCGTTCCTTCTCAGCATTTGCTTCCAAATACACATATGCCGCGGGAAACATTTTCTCAAAATCTTTATATTGTGAATCAAAGTCGCATTGCTTGTATAATTTAGCAATCCGTATGAACGTCTCAGTGGCACCCTGCTTCTTACATCGGCCTTTCATATTTTGCGATAGATGCCAAATACAATGACCGTGGTGTGCATGAGAGTAGACATTTGCTACGGGGACTTTGGTTGAAGGAGCTCTATCGGATACGATGACAAGATCATCCTCATTGGGTACGACCGCCAAGAGCTCGTTCAAAAACCACGTCCAAGCTTCTATTGACTCCACATCGTTAATTATGCCCCAAGCTAAAGGAAACTGATGTTTGTCGCCATCCTCTGCTGATGCAATGAGTAACGTACCGTTATACTTTCCTTTCAACCAAGTACCGTCGATGCAAACAACCTTCCTCATATGACGGTATCCCGCAATACAAGCACCGAGGGATAGGAATACTTGTTTAAATCTCCGCTCATCGTCTAGGTATAGACTCGCTATGGTTCCCGGATTCAACCTTCTCAACGTCGACAGGTATGACGGAACCAACTTGTAACTCTCATGGGGGTCACCCTTCATTGCATTTTGTGCTAAAATGCCTCCTTTCCATGCTTTGAAGTACGAAACTTCGATCCCACGATTTCTCATCATTGTTTGAATTAGTTTAGGGGCCGGTGTACCTGTAGAACCCTGAAATGATTCAAGAAGCATATCACTCACGGAGGTTGATGATGCTTGACTGAGTCTTGCGTTCCGATTCGCAAGGTCGCACGTATGTGAGTTGCAATATGTACGAACCGAGAATACGGTTGTATCCTTAATCCTTATCGTCCATATCCTCCAAGTACATCCCACCTCTTTGCATCTCACGCTGTAGTACGATCGAGAAGATTTTATAATCTTGACCTCGAAGCATGCATCTATAGCAACTCTTTGGATCCTCTTCTTGACAGCCCTCTTATCCTCAAATTCATCACCGACTTTGATGGTGGAAACGTCGGTAAAGGAATATCGATCACTAGGAATAATTACATTTTCCTCCTCCTCATCATCCCTGTCCGCATCTTCTTCGTTTACACCATCAAAATTGATGTGCACGTTCTGCCGTGTATCAACATTCTCAACAGAGTTGAGGTGCACGTTCGCCTCATTGTGACATTCACCCCCATAATTCACATCTGCGTCTCCGCCAAAGTCGATGATGCGGTCAAAATAATCATCGTTATAACCACCTCCACCGCTACGAACCTCAATTGGAACACGACCAACTTCATCATCCGCAAGAGTTTGACGGGCAAGGGTCGTAGGGAGTCCAATTTCCACACGGAGAATCGGTCTATCCATTGGACCCCCTAAGTAAATATAACCCTTCAACTCTCTATTATTCCTTATATACAATGGAGCACAACCTTCCATACCTCTCATATATAGTTGATAACTAATCTTTAACTCCGGCCTCCCGCTCAAGTTAATAGACTCATATATTTCGTTTCGCAAATCCTCCAACAAACAACAATCAACATCGAACCCAATGGGCTTTATATTTGTTCCCATCCTTGGAACCAGCTATATTTATTATCATCCCCAATTATCCATTCTCCATCATAATCAATCATAATGCTGGTCGTCATAACCTGCATATTAATAAATAAATCATATAAATAAACTTTAATTACAAAAGGAATATTCGAATACATCTAAGATTCGAAAAAACAAAATAATTCGAGTAACGATTTCGAGTAAACGAAACTCGAATAAAATGTTCGAATAATATAGTTTTGAAAATACCAGAATACGAACAACTATTCGAGTTACTCTAAATACTTAAAAATGTTATACGAGTTCTAATATTATACTCGCCAAAGGTCTTTTACGAGCGACGATAAATCGAAAAGTTTAGTATTATAAAATTTAGTAATGATAAAAAGTATTCGAGTAGTGTTTTCGAGTTACTCGAATATTGTGTACGAGTAGGTATTTTCGAGTAAAACTCATTCGAATTCTTTTTTCGAACCAAAACAAAGTCGAATAATCTATTTGAATAAGCTGAAAACAAAATGTTTCTTCATCTTCGCACAGATCTACCGTGAAAATCCTACCCATAACTACCCAATACTGCGAAAATCTAATACCCGATGCTCGAAATGTTAAATGTCGTTAACATGAACTAAACTTGCAATGCCCGATAATGTAGAATGCGACGAATTTTGCCCCATTACTTACTTACTGTATATGCGTTGAAGAACGAAATTGGAATTTTTGGAGCTTGAGTGTTTCGATTTCGGTGGATGCTTCGTCTCGTTTTCGCTTCGGTTGGATGTCTCGATCTCGTTTATGGTGGGGCGGTTGGTTGCGTTGTTTGGTCGTTGGTGTATGCATTTATTATATATATTTTTTATTTAGGTATTAATTAGGTTTGAGTTAATTAATTAAGTCTTGTTCCTCTTTTTTCAATTGACTAAGTCTTGTTCCTATTTTTTTAAAATGACCCAAAAATAATCCTATTTATCAAGTTGACCCTAATCTCTATTAGGGGTGTTCATCGGTCGGTTCGGTTCGGTTTTTTCAAATTTCGGTTTTTCGGTTTTCGGTTTTACGTATGCTTAATCCCATATTCTTACCGTTTTAATTTGGTTCGGTTAGATTTTTTATAATTCGGTTCGGTTTTCTCGGTCGGTTTTTCGGTTAGGGCTTTAATATCAACAAAAAAATATTATGAGCTGAATGCATAAAACATTTGTGGTTATTAAAAACAAAGAGAATTTATGGAACGTTACATGTAGCAAAGTAATTCAAAGGTCCGAAAAAAATATCAAAATGGAACAAAATCTAACCAAAATATAAAAACATTCATCTCAAGATAATATAAATTATCTGGGAGAAAAATAGTATTTAATTGGTGAGGAAAACATTCACCTAAAAATGGAAAAAATATACCAATGAAATTATATTTACTTTGTTGGTTACGTTATGGGAGAAAAACAAATGATTTTTGATATTTTTCTATTTTTGATGCAGTACGATAATTTCAGTTTGGTTTTTCGGTTTTTTCGGTTTTACGTATGCTTAATGCGATACCGAATCATTTTAATTTGGTTCGGTTCGGTTTTTTTACAATTCGGTTCGGTTTTTTCGGTTCCGGTCTTTTCGGTTCGGTTCTTTACGGTTCGGTCGGTTTTTTCGATTTTCCGGTTAATTTGAACAACCCTAATCTCTACTATATACCTCAAAGCACATATAATAGTTTATTTTAGCATAACCGATTATGTATAACCCGACCCTATTAGTACCAACTAGTACGTTTTCACACACTCTATGTGTGTGCTTAGAATATAATTATATTTATGTTACTTCTAATTTTGAGATTCGTTATTTCTAATGTTTAATATATAAAATATAATTTTTAACTATATAAAAATATTATGTGTAGGGATGTAGTATAATAAATAAAAATATAAAAGTAATGTAAAAATTGTTACAGTAATTAATTATTTAATTAAGAGATGATTAAATTGCAAATAAGTAATAGACCAAGTGTGGCAGTTTATATCCACCCCCAGATCTAGTACAGTCAATGGGCCCGGGCCAGGGCGGGCTTGGCCGGCTGCCCGCCAAAGCCCGCCATTTGGCGGCGGGCCGGGCTGGCCCGCCATGTAGCGGGCCTAAACAAATGGAACCCAGCCAGCCCTGCCAGGCCAGCCTGCATAGAAATTTTTATAATTTTTTTATTTTTAATTTTATACTTTAATTTATTATATATTTTTTAATTAAGTAAGGTATTTATTAATAAACTATGGATAATCAACATTATATATTTATTAATATATGTAGTTAATTATGGTCTAATTAATGAATCATTAACTATAACCTAAAATTAATTTTATATTTATTAATATATGTGTAATTAATTATTGTCTAATTAATGAATCATTAATTATAAAATTAATATATTTTAAATATAATCCGTAATATATATAATTAAGAAAACTGGCGGCGGGCCGGCCCCGCCATGCCAAGCCAAGCCTACGGCCCGCGCAGTCTGGCCCATTCAGGCTCGCTCCTTGGCGGGCCTAAAAAATTGCAGCCCCGGCCGCCATTTTGAAGGGGCGGGGTCGGCCGGCCCACGGGCCACGGGCCAAATTGACGGTACTACCCAGGTCCTTTATATAATAGAATAGATAATTTGATATATGTGACAGTTTTATCACTATAATATCTATGTAGGGGCATACACTCGGTACAATCCCAATCGGACCGAATTTTCGGTTAGCCGAATATTTCGTTTCGATCATATTCAAAAGCAAATACCTAACCGATACACTTAGGCCATCTCCAACTATTTTTCTATATACAGTTTCTACAGTATCATTTCTCCAGATGTAGAGTTTGAACAGTATCAACAAACTCCAACAATCTCCTCTATATTTTACTCTATACAAAAAATTCTCAAAATATTCCATTAACTTTTTTATATTATGAAAATTGTATTCTCATATTAGAGTTTAGTACTTATAAAATAAAATATTTATCTCTAAAACTAATATGTCATTATTTTATTTATTTTCACAAACAAAATATTCAATAAATTACAATATTAATTTGCTATATAATTAAATAAATTTCTGAAATGAAAAACATTATAATATATATTTTTATAATCCATAATTTAATTTAACATATTAATACTATACAAATGGAGCTACTACAATAAAAATGATAACATGATTTATCTAACTATCATTATTACTAGGTTTGCCCCCGTGCGATGCACGGGGTAATTTTCTGTCATGAAAATTGAATAATTATTCAATTAAGATGGATTATCTCTTTCAATTATATGCATCAATCGTTCCATTCGTAATTAGAAGCGGAAAAGTAACTCCTTAATTTTAATACGGTGAAAGTTTTCATCAAATACAATCGTATTCATAATAAACGACGATAGGGTATGTTGGTCGATGGTGTTGAACACCGTGGTATACTATGTTGGTGAACCCGTTATCTTCTACGTCGTCTTCCTTGATGCTCATAATATGCTCATAAGAGAAAGGTTAAATCTCTTTACCTAAATCATGCTTATCAATTTCAAAAGCTTAGTCTCAAATAACATAATTGGTGATTCTCGAATTGGCTCCATGATACTATGATGCAACATTACATGTCAGACAATCTCTTCCCGAGCAAAGGTGTACCATTCTTAGACTCAATATTTTATGTTACCATTCATGAGATAAGACACCAGCGTCATCCATAGGATGCAAATCAAATTCAAAGTCCGATACCAAAATTCTATGGAAATGCAGAAGTTTGTTTCGATCTTGTTGTGAAACTTCGCAAGGCTGATTTAGTGTAACACTGTAAACAACTGTAAGATTGCTTATTTGCGAGACAACACTTGTAGGAGGCTGCAACAATTTGTATGACCGCAAACTTCGTATGAGTGCTTCAGTAAAAAACTGCGATCTATAAAACTCGAGTATCTTGTTACCTAATCATGGATCTGTTGCTTCAACTCTAGAAGAGGCACCTGAACTAAAACAGCAAATGAAAGAAACTGAAAAATAGAAAACAAACATGGTAAAGACGACAACAATTTTCAGACATAGCAATAAGCTAAAATAAGACTAATAACACATATTCAAATGAATCGCACCGAAAAAATATAAATTTCTTAAAAAGGGGCAAATTATTGTGATAAACTACCTCAGTCTTTGAGGACCAGCTTTGCCTTTAGAGGAGGCTATACGTGCAAGCTCTGCAGCCATAACTGTTAACATACATGGAAAACATAACTAATTTGTCCAACCAAAACATTTTTCTTTTTTCTAAAAACGTGAAAATAACTAACAGAAGTCACAAACGTTTGCGATGAAATTGATAAAAGAACTCCCCGAAAGGCTTGAACGGGTTCTTTTAAGGAATGTAAACAGAACCATTGCTAACTCCAGGGTAGATTACACCGGTCATCAAGAGCCCTATTCACGCGTTCGATTGCCCTTTCTCTTGTTGGAGCCCGTACAATAAGCTGAAAAAAAATATATATTAATCAAAATTCCTCACCATAACGATCAATCAAATCAGATTAATATGAAACAATTTAGCTTCGAAACCTTTCGAAGAAGTGAATCGTAGCTCGATGGAACCACATAATCAAGATATACATGGCAATCCAGAGTATGGCCAAGTTTTCATATACGAAGAAAGATTCCATCGAAATATTACCTGTTTGTAACGAAGCTCCTCTCCTTTAGCTACATGAATCTGCTCTTCAATTAGGTCAACCAAGGATATCTTTTCAGTTACAGGATACTAAACTATCATTTCATATGGCTGAAGAAAACGTCTAAGAAACTAAATTACAACACATTAAGCGGTAAGGAGAAAATAGTCGACGCTCTAAAACCCATCAGTTTCATTTTCCCATCCACCTCTAACATTGTAGTTTCTTCTTTAAAAGAAACGGTCACCACGTTGTTCATACAAAATGTATTTCGATATCTTTTGACGTACCCCTGAGTACGCGCCTGCAAGTTTTTGTTGTTTAAAGCGCACAAACTCGTACAGACCTTTATTCAAACAATTGAAAGACCTTTCTCGATGATGGCACAAAGCAACATACGTCGAGAAATCCATCTTTTAACGCAGATTTCTATGTCCCACGTCCCAAATTTCTAAGAAACCCATCAATGAGGTTAATGAGCTCAAAAAAAGTAATGACTCTTGAATAGGACTTTAGTACCTTCAGTGAAAATTTTACATTTTTCTGCTAGTACTTCCAGCCTTAGAGGTCGGTCTGAACAGCTTTGACACGGCTAATTGTAAACTCGATGTTCTGTTTTAGTCTCCGTATGCCCCCGATTAACTTGTATGCAAACCAGACGAATCTTGGAAATGGGATTTCTCAGAATCTTACAAAAGATTAGTCGAATCGAATAAAGCTCGCAAAACAAAAGCGATTGCTTCGCTCAGAAGCTTGAGCAGCTGAAGGTAATTTGCAACTACAACAGCATTACCGTGAAATCCCCCAGGTTCATAAAATATAAATAAATAAAACAACGGCGTCTTCTTCCTATCACAATGCAAGTAATATTTCACACTTGCCAAAAAGCAAATGAATCATTTTCACATAGTCCTCAGTCATCAAGATGACAAATACCCAACACCCTTTTCAAATAAAAATAAAAATAAAAAACTCGAGTATCTTGTTACCTAATCATGGATCTTTTGCTTAAACTTTAAAAGAGTCACCTGAATTGAAACAGCAAATGAAAGAAACTGAAAAATGGAAAACAAACATGGTAAGGACGACAATAATTTTCAGACAATTAGATAAATAACACATATTCAAATGAATCGCACCGAAAAAATATAAATTTCCTAAAAAGGGCCATACATGCAAACTCTGCAGCCATAATTGTTAACATACTAACATAGAAAACATAACTAATTTGTCCAAATGTAACCAAACATTTTTCTTTTTTCTAAAAATGTGAAAATAACTAAAAGAAGTCACAAACGTTTGAGATAAATAGATAAAAGAACTTCTAAGGCTTGAACAGGTTCTTTTAAGGAAGATTTAAACAGAACCATTGCTAACTCCAGGGTAGATTCCACCGGTCACCAAGAGCCCTCTTCATGCGTTGGATTACCCTTTCTCTTGCTGGAGCCCATAAGATAAGCTGAAATATATATATCCATATATATATATATATATATAATATATATATATATATATATATAAATCAAAATTCCTCACCATAACGATCAATCAAATTAGATATATATATATATAAATCAAAATTCCTCACCATAACGATCAATCAAATTAGATTAATATGAAACAATTTAGCTTCCCAAACCTTTCGAAGAAGTGAATCGTAGCTCGATGGAACCACATAATCAAGATATACATGGCAATCCAGAGTATGGCCAAGTTTTCATATACGAAGAAAGATTCCATCGAAATATTACCTATTTGTAATGAAGCTTCTCTCCTTTAGCTACATGAATCTGCTATTCAATTAGGTCAACCAAGGATATCATTTCAGTTACAGGATACTAAACTATCATTTCATATGGCTGAAGAAAACATCTAAGAAATTAAATTACAACACATTAAGCGGTAAGGAGAAAATAGTCGACGCTCTAAAACCCATCAGTTTCATTCCCATCCAACTCTAACATTGTAGATTCTTGTTAAAAGAAACGGACAATGATTCGTTTTTCTTACAAAATGTATTTTGATATCTTTTGACGTACCCCTGGGTACTCGCCTACCACTTTTTTTTGTTGTTTAAAGCGCACAATCTCGTAGAGACCGTTATTCCAACACTTGAAAGACCTTTCCCGATGATGGCACAAAGCAACATAACGTTGAGAAATCCGTCTTTTAACACAGATTTCTATGTCCCACGTCCCAAATTTCTAAGAAACCCATCAATGAGGTTAATGAGGTAAAAAAAAAGTAATGACTCTTGTATGAAAAATGGTACTTTAGTACCTTCACTGAAAACTTTACATGTTTCTGCTAGTTCTTCCAGCCTTAATGGTCGGTCTGAACAGCTTTGACACAGCTAGCTGTAAACTCGATGTTCTGCTTTAGTCTCCGTATGTCCCCGATTAACTCGTATGCAAACCAGACGAATCTTGGAAATGGAATTTCTCATAATCAAACCAAAGATCAGTCGAATCGAATAAAGCTCGCAAAACAAAAGCGGTTGCTTCTCTCAGAAGCTTGAGCAGCTTAAGGTAATTTGCAACTACAACAGCATTACCCTTATCTCCCAAGTTCATAAACATATAAATAAATAAAACAACAACGCCTTCTTCCTATCACAATGCAAGTAATATTTCACACTTGACAAAAAGCAAATGCATCATTTTCACATAGTCCTCAATCATCAAGATGACAAATACCCAACACCTTTTCAAATAAAAAGAAATAAAAAACTCGAGCATCTTGTTACCTAATCATGGATCTGTTGCTTCAACTCTAGAAGAGGCACCTAAATTGAAACGACAATGAAAGAAACTGAAAAATAGAAAACAAACATGGTAAAGACAAGAACAATTTTCAGGCATAACAATAAGCTGAAATTAGATTAATAACACATATTAAATGAATCGCACCGAAAAAACAAAAATTTCTTTGAGGACCAGCTTTGCCTTTAGAAGAGGCTATACGTGCAAGCTCTGCAGCCATAACTGTTAACATACTAACATAGAAGACATAACTAATTTGCCCAAATGTTTAATAATGAATGTAACCAAACATTTTTCTTTCTTCTAAAAACGTGAAAATAACTAACAGAAGTCACAAATGTTTGAGATGTAATAGATAAAAGAACTTCTCGAAACGCTTGAACGGGTTCTTTTAGGGAAGATTTAAACAGAACCATTGCTAACTCCAGGGTAGACTCCACCGGTCATCAAGAGCCCTCTTCATGCGTTCGATTGCCCTTTCTCTTGTTGGAGCCATACGATAAGCTGAAAAAATATATATATTAATCAAAATTCCTCACCATAACGATCAATCAAAATCAGATTAATATGAAACAATTTAGCTTCCCAAACCTCTCCAAGAACTGAATCGTAGCTCGATGGAACCACATATCGGGACATACATGGGTATCAAGAGTACGACCAAGTTTTCATATACGAAGAAAGATTCCATCGAAATAATACCTGTTTGTAACGAAGCTTCTCTCTTTAGCTACATGAATCTGCTCTTCAATTAGGTCAACCAAGGATATCATTTCAGTTATAGGATGCTAAACTATCATTTCATATGGTTGAAGAAAACGTCCAAGAAACTAAATTACAACACATTAAGAGGTAAGGAGAAAATAGTCGACGCCCTAAAACCCATCGGTTTCATTCCCATCCAAACATTGTAGTTTCCTGTTTAAAAGAAACGGTCACCAATGAATTGTTGTTTATACAAAATGTATTTCGATATCTTTTGACGTACCCCTGAGTACTCGCCTACCAATTTTTGTTGTTTAAAGCGCACAATATCGTACAGACCTTTATTCAAACACTTGAAAGACCTTTCTCGATGATGGCACAAAGCAACATAACGTTGAGAAATCCATCTTTTAACACCAATTTCTATGTCCCACATCCCAAATTTCTAATACACCATCAAGGAGGTTAATGAGATGAAAAAAAGTAATGACTCTTGTACGAAAAATGGGACTTTAATCCTTCAGTGAAAACTTTTTCTGCTAGTTCTTCCAGCCTTAGAGGTCGGTCTGAACAGCTTTGACACGGCTAGCTGTTAACTCGATGTTCTGCTTTAGTTTCTGTATGCGCCAGATTAACTCGTGTGCAAACCAGACGAATCTTAGATATGGGATTTCTCAGAATCAAACAAAAGATCAGTCGAATCGAATAAGGCCGCAAAACAAAAGCTATTGCTTCTCTCAGAAGCTTGAGTAGCTGAAGGTAATTTGCAACTACAACAGCATTACCCATAAATCGCCCAGGTTCATAAAAATATAGATAAATAAAACAACAACGTCTTATTCCTATCACAATGGAAGTTATATTTCATACTTGACAAAAAGCAAATGCATCATTTTCACATAGTCCTCAGTCTTCAAGATGACAAATACCCAGCACCTTTTTTTAAATAAAAAAAAAAAAACTCGAGCATCTTGTTACCTAATCATGGATCTTTTGCTTCAACTCTAGAAGAGGCACCTGAATTGAAACAGCAAATGAAAGAAACTGAAAAATAGAAAACAATGGTAAAGACGACAACAATTTTCAGACAATTAGATTAATAACACATATTCAAATGAATCGCACCGAAAAAATATAAATTTCCTAAAAATGGCCAATTACTATGACAAACTACCTCAGTATGCCATTTGAAGAGGCTATACGTGCAAGCTCTGCAGCCATAACTGTTAACATACTAACATAGAAAACATAACTAATTTGCCAAATGTTTAATAATGAATGTAATGACTCTTGTATGAAAAATAGGACTTTAATACCTTCAGTGAAAACTTTACATTTTTCTGTTAGTTCTTCTAGCCTTGAGGTCGGTCTGAACAACTTTGACACGGCTAGCTGTAAACTCGATGTTCTGCTATAGTCTCCGTCTGCCCCCGATTAAATTGTATGCAAACTAGACGAATCTTGGAAATGGGACTTCTCAGAATCAAACAAAAGATCAGTCAAATCTAATAAAGCTCGCAAGACAAAAGCGGTTTCTTCTCTCAGAAGCTTGAGCAGCTTAAGGTAATTTGCAACTACAACAGCATTACCCTTAAATCCCAGGTTCATAATAATATAAATAAATAAAACAACGGCGTCTTCTTCCTATCACAATGCAAGTAATATTTCACACTTGACAAAAAGCAAATGCATCATTCTCACATAGTCCTCAGTCATCAAGATGACTAATACCCAACACCCTTTTCAAATAAGAAAAATAAAAAACTCGAGCATCTTGTTAACTAATCATGGATCTGTTGCTTCAACTCTAGAAGAGGCACCTGAATTGAAACAACAACGAAAGAAACTGAAAATGGAAAACAAACATGGTAAAGACGACAACAATTTTTAGACATAGCAGTAAGCTGAAATTAGATTAATAACACATATTCAAATGAATAGCACCGAAAAAATATAAATTTCTTAAAAAGGGGCCAATTACTATGATAAAATACCTCAGTCCTTGAGGATCAGCTTTGCCTTTAGAGGAGACTATACGTGCAAGCTCTACAGCCATAACTGTTAAGAAAGGTTTTGAAAGCTGAATCCTCCGACTTTCGAAGATGCAATTGACCCCACGTCAGCAGAGGATTGGCTTAGAATGTTAGAAAACATATTTCAGTACCGCCGCATTCCTGAAGAGGAAAAAGTCTTATGTGCTGCGTTTCTGCTAAGAGGGAGTACATGCCATTGGTGGGATACCATCCTGGCAATCGAGGACCCAATCACGATGATTTGGGATCATTTTTAAGAGTTGTTTACAAACAAATATTTCACCGCCCCTATACGAGCTCAGCGTATGAACGAGTTCATCAACCTACGACAGGGGATGATGACCGTGGCAGAATATATATCAGGAGGTTTGAACAGTTGTCAAGATTTGCCACACACATGGTAAATACCGATGCCCTGAAGGTTGAGCGATTTCAAGAAGGCCTAAAGCAGAGTTATATAGAGATGTAAATATGGCGGGACTTTAGGGAGTAACTGACCGACACGTGGTGTGTGAATGGAAAGTGCGACAAGTGATAAATAAAACGTATACCTAATTACTATGACCGACGTGCGATAGGCAGTTGACCTATAGTTTGTAGTGCAGTAAAATGAGTAAACGAGTATCGAACACGAGGAATAAATCAAGTACTAGTAATGACCTATCGACTCGATATTTAACCTAAATAAAATACGCAAATTGTTTGACGACTTAACCTAACAGATCGCTCCTCAATCAACTAGAGATTCAAAGAACACGCTTAGAACTGATATGAAGTTTCAGATGATAAAGATATGCTCGGGATTCGAATCCCACTAGGTGTGATCGCCTAAGACAATGAAATATCGTGCCTACGTGATTCTTGACTAAATCGCAGTAATTTTTCTACCCACTCGCGAATTCGCTGTCGCCCTAAACGCTCGTGGGGATCTAAAATTCAGTAATTACTAATAGCGAGGATCGAGTATTTGCTTTCGCCCTATACTCGAATCCTATCTTCTACGAACGGCCTAATCGTTGTTTAGCTGTCGCCCTAAACGATTTTCCATACATTCACTTTAACACATAGACATATTAAAGCGAAGAAGCAATTTCATAGAACAATAAATAGTCAGAATACGCAAATCACGATAAACATGTCTAAGTACGACTAATCCTAGCGTTCATCTAATCCCAAACACAAAAGGGATTTAGCTACACATGATAGACGAGAAAACAACGAAAGAAATAAAGGATAAAGGTGAAGAATTCATGTTCTTGATATACGGATGATCTGCGATGGGAGCGTTGGAGATTCTTCGTTCTTCGTCAAATTGGGCGTGATCTCGTCGATGATCCGTCTCTTGCGCTCCGGGATGCGATTCTGCATTCTTTTGTGCTGATTTTCGTCTCTAGAGTGATTAGGGTTAATCTCTGGTAAGTTGTGTTGTTTCTGGATCGAATTTGGGCTTTTTATACTGATTCCCGTGTCGGTCACGGCCTGGGACATGGGTCGTCACGGCCGTGACCAACACCGCTCGCGTCTCGTCACTTTCTGTCATAGGTCACGGCCAAGTGCATTGCCGGTCACGGCCGTGGCCATCATCAGTCGGCTTCTCTGCCGTGCTTCATGGACTGGTGCAAGGGCTTTCACGGCCGTGACCAAGGGCAGTGTCACGGTTAACTGCATAGGGTGTCACGGCCGTGACACCCGGCAGTGTTCTTCAATTTTGCACCGTTTTGCCTCGTTTTCGCTCGTTTTCGCACGAAACTCGTCCTAAGCTCCTTCAACATAAGAATAAGTGTAAATATGCCGGATAAATGCATAAATTCATTGCTAAAGTTCTATGATACCCCAAATAAATACTATGATAAACGCATTAAAATACGTTTATCAAACCTCCCCACACTTAAGCATTTGCTTGTCCTCAAGTAAATTAGAGTTCAAAGAAGGCATCTAATCAGGATAACGACACAATTGTTCGCAATTTATCATCTAAGCATAGAAAGCACGAAACGAATCAAACAAGCAATCATGGACGTTGCACTAATGACCTGCACCTGTCAACCTAAACTTCGTTAGCGCTGCAAATCGAGACCTATACCTCACAAGGGTTCACTCAATTCACTCAAGTGTATAGGGTAGCATAAGATGAGTCGCTCATTTCGTGCACGAGTCCAACCCCTACCATAAACTTGCAAGTTAATCGCATCTCTACTATTCAAAGGGCAAGTATAAATCTGAGGGTCTTTTCTCTGTCTCCACTGGGTAAAGCTGGTCGTCGGGGACGGCTCCGTGGTCGGTCTGGCCGCGATACATCTCGTGCCAGATGTACACCTTGTTGGCACGAGTCCAGGTGGGCGCCTTCACGAGCATCTTCATCTTGACTAATACCTCCTCGTTCACGGGGTGGCGCCCGCCTACAATCTCCATCTCGGGTGCATTCTCTGGCCAGTAGCCTAATCCCTTGATCACCTTAGTGATGAGTGGTCCTACAGCGATCTTCCCATTGCGTCGTGCTTCCGCCTGAGCGCTGAAGGCATGGGCCACCGCCATCCCCAAATGGACCCGTTCGCCTCGCTGTAGCTTGGCCAGGGAAAATAAATCGCGTAGGGTGACTGCTCGTGTGAGTCACCCCTCGGTGTAAGCGAGGTCGTCAGGAGGCGGTGAATGTAGCGCAGTCCTGGGCTCCTCAGTGCAGACGCCTTCGACGTCTTTGCGCTGTACGCGGGCTCGCCGGGTCGGGCGATGTCAGCCCAGCAACCCTGTCGTCCGCCCGGTTGATCGAAATAAGTCGCGTAGGGCTGGTGTGGGTGTGGACGTGGTACGCCAAGTGCATGGCCCAGGTTGTCGTCCCTCACTATCTGCTCTTCATTGAACGCCTGGAATCTGATCTTGCTGTCGCCGTATTCATCGTAGGAGAACGTGGCAAGGAATTCCAAGGTGAGTTCCTTGTACGTCGGTTCGTCGATGCCCAGGAATGTGTTCCAAACTAAGTGATAAGTACTGGGCGACCTGCTGGTCGATGTGGTGCTTCGCCAGCGTCTCATGGTCGATTTGGTCCATGGCTATGAACTCCATTCCCTTCAGCCTGGTGTATCGCGCCGTCTGGGCCTCGTCAGTGAACTGACCCTTGGCTTCTAGCATTGTCGGCGGGGGCCCACGTCGCCTTCGACGAACGGGTGAACGCGAGGCCAGGTCACGTGAGGCCGAGGAGCGACTTTTACCCATAGTACCTGAAAGGAAAGATGTGAGTTCAAGGGTAGTGTAGCAATTAAATTCGAAGCAGCGTGACTCGACCAAAATAGCGACGAGGTAGTAACTTCCATATGCAATAACTCATGAAAACTCAAGGTGGCATTTTATCGAATAGAAAACGTACATATGAAGATATGCATAGCGAGTTCCAAATCAGGGCGACTAACGTACCCAAAATTTCATTAGATAAAATCCAGACTAAAACTCAAAACGAACCCACATCATCAGATAAGTTTCGATAATCCTGTTCAAATAGCCCCAAATTTAAAGGTAGGGTTCCTCTTTCCCAAAATTCAAAATGAATGAATCAAATAAACAATTTAGACATTCCCAAGCCATATATCATCATCAAAGGGTACGAATAGCAGCAAATTATACCCAATTTCAAAAATCCCCAAATTCTAAAATTAGGGTTCTTCGTTGAACGTCAAAATTAACCCTTAATATCACGTAATTAGGCATGCTCAAAGTGTTCCTAGCATGTATCTATCAATAAAGGGGCAAGAGAACCAACAATTAAAACCCAGTTTCAAAAAGCCCCAATTTTGAAAATTAGGGTTCGTCATCAAAATCCGAAAATTCACAACTAATTTTAACGAATTAAGCATACCCAATAGTAAATATATCATGTAATAAGCAAATAGAATCATGCTAACACCAAAGATTAACGGAATTGACGAGATCCCAATTATTAATCGAAATAGGGTAAAAAGGATTTTCAAACCTTGGATTTTTAACGAGATTAAGGATGGGTGTCGAGGTCTAGGTGATGATTCGCCGAATTGAGAGGATGACGGCGGCGTTCAGTGGTGAATGGGGTGGTTTTTGGGAGGTTTGTGGGTGGTGGATGATGTGAAGAAGGTGGGGGCGAGAAGGGGAGAAAGAGAGAGAGAGAGAGAGATGGAGAAGAAGGGAAAAAGAAAGTTTTTTTTTTTAACTTAAAATCGCTGAGGTCACGGCCGTGACCTATATAGGTCCTGGCCGTGACGCTCGGCAGCATTTGCTTAAGCCGCTAGTCACGGCCGTGACGACTATGTCGTGGGCCGTGACTGCATCGGGCGGTAATTTTTTTTTTTTGAATTTATTTTTTATTTTTATTTTTTATTATCTTTTTTTTTGAACCCCGTAGACGTCACGGCCGTGACTGCTTAAGCAGTTGGCCGTGACACGAGGCATTGAGTGCCTCTGGGGTGTCACGGCCGTGACTGCTTAAGCAGTCGACCGTGACATGAGGCAGTGAGTACCTCTGGGGGGTGTCACGGCCGTGACTGCTTAAGCAGTCAGCCGTGACATGAGGCAGTGAGTACCTCTGGGGTTAGTCACTGGCGTGACTGATTGAGCAGTTGGCCGTGACACCTTCTTTTTTTATTTTTTTTTTGACTAAGGCTATACCTAAGACATAAATGAAAATACCTGGGTTGCCTCCCAAGAAGCGCTTACTTTACCGTCTAGCCGGACGTCGTTTCGTTTGCTCACGTATGGAAGTCCAGGTACAGCACTTCCCTCTCGATCGCGTCTTCCTCGCCAGCGAGATAGTGCTTCAACCTATGGCCGTTCACCTTAAAAGTACCCTGCTCCATACCTGAAATCTCAACAGTACCATAAGGGAAAACACGGATAACAGTGAACGGTCCTGACCAACGTGATCTAAGCTTGCCAGAAAAATGCCTAAGTCGAGAGTTAAAAAGAAGGACTTGGTCTCCTTCCTGAAACTCTCGCCTTTGTCGAATCTTTTTATCATGATAGGCTTTGGAGCGTTCCTTATACATGCGAGCGTTATCGTAAGCCGATAAACGCCACTCGTCTAATTCGTTGATTTTGAGTTGCCGCTTTCCGCCGGCGTTCTCCAAATCAAGATCCAAGGACTTGATGGCCCAATATGCCTTATGCTCTATCTACGGGAAGATGACATGCTTTTCCATAGACTAATCTATATGGTGTAGTACCTATGAGGGTCTTATATGTAGTCCTATATGCCCAAAGTGCATCATTCAACTTATTCGCCCACTCCCTACGGTTTCCCTCTATGGTCTTCTCTAGAATGCGTTTCAACTCACGGTTCACTACTTCGACTTGACCACTAGCTTGGGGGTGGTACGGGGTGGATAGGCTATGTCTAACACCGTAACGTTCTAAAGTGCGTGCAAACTGGGTGTCACAAAAGTGAGTGCCTCGATCACTAATGATGCACCTAGGTGCCCCAAAACGTGAAAACAATGCTCGCAAAAATCTAACGACTACCCTAGCGTCGTTTGTGGGTAAGGCTTGCGCCTCGGCCCACTTAGACACATAATCGACGGCAACTAGGATGTACTTATTATTGTATGAGCTAGGAAATGGACCCATAAAATCTATACCCCACACATCAAATATCTCACATACCAAAATGAAATTCTGAGGCATTTCGTCGCGTTTGGAGAGATTACCTGCGCGCTGACACTGATCACAAGTGTCAACATACCTTTGGGCGTCCTTGAAGATCGTGGGCAAGTAAAATCCACTCTCCAACACCTTCTGAGCGGTTCTGTTTGCTGTGTAGTGTCCTCCGGTCGGTCTATTGTGACAATGTCTAAGGATCTGCGTCGATTCTGGGGCTGCCACGCATCGTCGGATCACCTAATCTGCACATCGCCTGAAAAGATACGGGTCTTCCCAAAAGTAGTACTTAAATCAGAAAAGAATTTCTTCTTTTGCTGACTGGTGTACTCTTTTGGCAGAACCCTCGTAACAAGATAGTTAGCGTAATCTGCAAAACAAGGGGTGTCGTCACTTACCACATGTATCGCGTAGAGGTGCTCGTCTGGGAACCGATCGTGTATCGCCCTTTCGTCCTTCTGGTATATCTCGGACTCCTCTAGTCGAGAGAGGTGATCCGCCGCCAAGTTCTCTTCACCTTTCTTATCGCGAATCTCGATGTTGAATTCTTGCAGTAGCAGGATCCACCTAATTAGCCGTGGCTTGGCATCGGGCTTTGCTAACAAGTACTTAAGGGCAGAGTGGTCAGTAAAAACAATAACTTTAGATAGGATTAGATATGACCTGAACTTGTCGAAAGCGAAAACGACGGCCAACAGCTCCTTCTCGGTGGTCGTGTAATTGGCCTGGGCTGCGTCTAACGTCTTACTCGCGTAGTAAATTGGTCTGAAATGGTTGTCCTTACGCTGTCCTAGCACGGCCCCCACTGCATAGTCACTAGCATCGCACATTAGTTCAAAGGGCAGCCCCCAATCAGGGGCTACCATAATAGGTGCTGCGATAAGTCTTTCATTAAGTAAATTGAAAGCATGCAGACATTCGTCATTAAAATCAAACAGGGCATCTTTTTCTAACAATCTAGACATAGGACGTGCAATCTTAGAAAAATCTTTGATAAACCTGCGATAAAATCCCGCATGCCCTAGAAAGCTTCTAATCGACTTCACGTTCGAGGGGACAGGCAATTTTTCTATGGTTTGTAACTTAGCTCGGTCAACTTCGATTCCTTTAGAGGAGATCTTGTGACCGAGGACTATACCCTCTCGAACCATGAAGTGGCACTTTTCCCAATTAAGTGCCAAGTTCGTTTCCTCGCATCGTGCGAGTACGAGCTTTAGATTTGACAAGCATGCATCAAACGACGACCCGAAAACAGAAAAATCGTCCATAAATACTTCCATTACCTCACCTAACAATTCGTCGAATATGGCCATCATGCATCGCTGGAAGGTGGCTGGGGCATTGCATAAGCCAAATGGCATCCTTCGGTACGCGAACGTTCCGAACGGGCAAGTGAACGACGTCTTTTCTTGGTCCTCGGGTGCTATGGGAATCTGTAAATAACCTGACAAGCCATCAAGGAAACAGTAAAATGAGTGACCCGCTAATTTTTCTAGCATTTGATCAATAAATGGTAGAGGGAAATGATCCTTTCGCGTGGCATCGTTCAACTTCCTATAGTCGATGCAGACGCGCCTCCGGTCACGGTCCTCGTCGGGATCAGTTCGTTCTTGTCGTTGGTGACGACCGTCATGCCTCCTTTCTTTGGAACTACTTGGACCGTCATGCCTCCGGTCACGGTCCTCGCGTCTAGCAATTTGATCACCTCCTTCTTTACCACATCCTTCATGTTGGGGTTGAGCCGCCTTTGGCGTTGAGCGACCGGCTTGAAATCGTCCTCCATGAGAATCTTGTGCGTGCAATAGCTCGGGTTGATACCCCTTATGTCGGATATCTTCCACGCCAACGCCTTCTTGTGTGCCTTCAACACGTCTAAGAGCTGGCCCTTCTGTCCGTCGTCGAGGTTCGACGAGATGATGACCGGCAGCCCTCCGTTGTTGCTCAGAAACGCGTACTCGAGGTGGTCGGGCAGCGGCTTCAATTCCAGGACAGGTGGCTCTTCGACCGAGCTCTTTTCCTCGTCCTCTTCGCTGCTCTCGTCGATAGCTATGATCGGCTCGTCGACCTCTTCCCCACACTCATCGATCGCCATAAGTGTATGCATGTCGTGATCGTCCACCTGTGACAGACCTTGCACGGAAAAGAGAAAGTCGTGGTCAAATACGTCCAAAAAGTAACATTTATCATCTTGCTCGCCACTGTTTTTCATCGAGTCGGCCATATTAAAAGTAACTTTCTCGCCGTCTACTGTCAGGGTCAAAGTCCCATTCCTAACGTCTATCATGGTCTCCCCCGTCGCTAGGAACGGTCTACCTAAAATCAGGGGAACATTCTCGTCTTCCTCCATATCTAAAATAACGAAATCTGCGGGAATCACAAACTTATCAACTTTAACTAAGACATCCTCGATAACACCTCGAGGGTATTTCAACGACCTATCAGCTAGTTGGAGACTCATCCTAGTGGGTCGTAGCTCACCTAGGCCTAAACGCTTAAACATAGAATACGACATAAGATTAATGCTAGCGCCTAGGTCTGCTAACGCACGCTCAATCACTAAATCTTCTATAAGACAGGGAATAGTGAAACTCCCTGGATCCTTGAGCTTCTTAGGGATCTTGCTTTGGAGAATCGCCGAGCACTCTCCTCTTAGGCAAACGGTGGAGACGTGTTCGAGCTTCCTTCTGTTCGTCAGCAAGTCCTTCAAGAACTTGGCGAAGCTGGGCATCTGTGTAATAGCTTCAACGAAAGGTAAGTTAATATGCAACTCTTTACACATACCCATAAATTTACCGAACTGCGCCTCGTTCTTGTCCCTCTTCAGTCGAGCCGGGTATGGGATCTTCGGCTGGTATGGCTTCACTGGTGGCCGCTGGATCTCCGTCACCTTTTCCTTCTCGGGCTCGACCTTCTCCTTCTCAGCGTCGGCTTTCTCGACATCGTTGCCCCTGATCTCCTCAACTTTGGGGTCGTCGTGGCTCTCAAAGTTGGCATTCTCCTTGGCCTTCTTTTTGGCCGGCACTTCTTGCAATTCTCGCCCATTCCTCAGCGTCACCGCCTTGCAGTACTCCTTAGGATTCGGCTCGGTGTAGCTTGGGAGCGATCCCTGAGTACGCCCCACCTGCTGCTCCAGCTTTTTGAGCGAGGCGTCTGTGTTCTGAGCACGCAAGTCGTTCGCCTCCATGTACTCCTCCATCTTCGTCATACGGCTCTCGTGGGCTGCGGTGGTACTACTGAAATTCGTGAGGAGTGTCTTCATCATGTCCTTCATCTCCCTCATGTCGTCGGATCCTCCCGCGGGCGCGTTCTGGTACTGTCGTGGTGGCCCGTTTTGGAACTCGGAAGGTCTGGGCTGAAATCCTAGTGGTCCTTGGCTCTGATGGTTCTGATTCCCGTACGCCAGGTTTGGATGTGCCCGGGGCTGGAAACTTCGCTGGCCGCCTTGGTAATTTCCCATATAATCTACGTGTTCCAGCGGCTGCCCAAGTTGGCAATCTGAGGTCTCGTGGGCTGCGCCGCAAATCCCGCATAATGGTACGTAAGGCGTGTGCTGTGTCGGTGTGGTGGTGGCCACGGCGTTTACGGGCTGAGTCTGCCCGGACTTGGGAAGCAATGCACCAATCACTGTCTGCAACTGTGAGTTCGTCGAAGCGATTTGCTGCTGGAGCGCCTCGATCTTGGCATTAGTGGCCGTCTCCTCGCTAACTCCGAACACACCGGTTGTCTTCATCCGGGCATTGCCCCTCATGAAACTGTTCCTCGAGTAGTCCTCAATCAAATCCACGCGTCGGTGGCGTTGAGCTTCACGATCCCTCCTCTTGCGGCTCCGTCTAACATATGGACCGTCTGATCATTGAGCCCCTCGTGGAATCGGTTGATCTGGGCTGCCTTCGACATCCCGTGCTGTGGGCACCTCTTCAATAGCGCCTTGTAACGCTCCCACACCTCGTAAAGATTTTCAGACTCCTTCTGATGGAATAAAGAGATTTCTGTCTTCAATCGTAGCGCCTTTGACAGTGGGAAGTAGTGGCCGATAGACGCAGCTCGCAGCTCCTCCCAGGTGGTGATCGAGCGAGGTGGTAACATCTCAAGCCAATCCTTGGCTCTGAACTTCAAAGAGAATGGAAACAACATGAGCTTAATCGCGTCGCCCGAAACACCATTGATTTTGATGGTGTCGGTCACCGTCAGAAAGGCCTTCAGATGGGAGTAAGGATCGTCATCGGGGTTGCCCTCGAACTAGGCCGTCTGAAAACTCATCTGAAGCCAAGAATGCTTCAGTTCAAAATTGTTATTCTCGATCGGCGGGATGACAATCGCCGATTCCGTACCGCCTAGCGCGGCATTCTTGAGGAGGTCCTGAAGCGATGGTTCCTCCTCTGGAATGTTGTGGATGGGCACTCGGTGGTCCGCCATGTCTACTTCTGTATTGGGACTATCTACGGTTGTCTCTACACGTGAGTTTTGGATGGATTACTGCGAACTATCCTCTGAATAACAGACTAACGGATCCTGAGAGCTGGTGGATGCTCCTTCGGTATCGTACTTAAGTTTCCTTCGTAACTTTCGCTCGAAATCCTGGTCTGCGTCAACGATGGGACCCGATGGATGGCTCCGGGTCATTCACCGTTGAGTGGTACCTTCAATGAGTGAAAACGAAAATGAGCAAAGAAGTAAACAACTACGTCGAAATTAATACGAGACTAATAATCACGTAGGAAAACAACTAACGAAATTAAAACTAATAACGCAAATAGTAAAGAAAAAGAAAACGTCAAATAAAAGTGGCTAAATTACCGAACTACGGTGTTCCTAATATCAATTTAATCCCCGGCAACGGCGCCAAAAACTTGATCGACACGTGGTGTGTGAATGGAAAGTGCGACAAGTGATAAATAAAACGTATACCTAATTACTATCACCGACGTACGATAGGCAGTGGACCTATCATTTGTAGTGCAGTGAAGTGAGTAAACGAGTATCGAACACGAGGAATAAATCAAGTACTAGTAATGACCTATCGACTCGATATTTAACCTAAATAAAATACGCAAATTGTTTGACGACTTAACCTAACAGATCGCTCCTAAATCAACTAGAGATTCAAAGAACACGCTTAGAACTGATATGAAGTTTCAGATGATAAAGATGTGCTCGGGATTCGAATCCCACTAGGTGTGATCGCATAAGACAATCAAATATCGTGCCTACATGATTCTTGACTATATCGCAGTAATTTTTCTACCCACTCGCGAATTCGCTGTCGCCCTAAACGATCGTGGGGATCTAAAATTCAGTAATTACTAATAGCGAGGATCGAGTATTTGCTTTCGCCCTATACTCGAATCCTATCTTCTACGAACGGCCTAATCGTTGTTTAGCTGTCGCCCTAAATGATTTTTCATACATTCACTTTAACACATAGACATATTAAAGCGAAGAAGCAATTTCATAGAACAATAAATAGAGTGATTAGGGTTAATCTCTGGTAAGTTGTGTCGTTTCTGGATCGAATTTGTGCTTTTTATACTGATTCCCGTGTCGGTCACGGCCTGGGACATGGGTCGTCACGGCCGTGACCAACACCGCTCGCGTCTCGTCACTTTCTGTCATAGGTCACGGCCAAGTGCATTGCCAGTCACGGCCGTGACCATCATCAGTCGGCTTCTCTGCCGTGCGTCACGGACTGGTGCAGGGGCTGTCACGGCCATGACGAAGGGCAGTGTCACGGTTAACTGCATAGGGTGTCACGGCCGTGACACCCGGCAGTGTTCAATTTTGGACCGTTTTGCCTCGTTTTTGCTCGTTTTCGCACGAAACTCGTCCTAAGCTCCTTCAACATAAGAATAAGTGTAAATATGCCGGATAAATGCGTAAATTCATTGCTAAAGTTCTATTATACCACAAATAAATACTATGATAAACGCATTAAAATACGTTTATCAGTAACCTATGCTCAAGTAGCGGAAAGAGCGTTAGTGGCGGAACAAGCTAAAATGCGAATCATACGAGCCCAAGAGATGAATAGAAAGTTCATGCAGGGGACGCAATTAGTGGAAGAGCACGGAAGAAACAATTTTTAGCAAAAGGCGCGAAGCCTAATTTCCATAACAGATCGGGACCACCTCAAATCAGGGGAGACCCCCCGCAACAAGTATGCCCAATATGGTAATTGCTTGAAGTGTGGGAAAATGGGCCATTTTTCCAGAATGTGCCTCGAAAATCCTTCTGGAAGTCAAACAACGGTCCAGGCTAGACCACCGACGGTACCCACCCGAATGTACACGCTTACGTCGGAAGAGGTAGAACAACCCGTCAGTGGTGCAAGGTACCCTCCTTATCCATCAAACCCCAACATGCATTTTAGTAGATTCAGGAGCACACATTCATTTGCATCTACTAACTACGTGGCGAGACTCGGGGTTACACCTTACCAAGCTAACTATGAGTATAACGTAACAATGACGCATGGACTTTCAACCCGAACTAACCAGATTCTCGAGACTGCCCAGTGTTAGTAAACAAACAAGAATTGCCGGTTGATTTTATAGTCATTCCAATGAATTACGAAGTAATTCTTGGAATGGACTGGTTGTCAAAGTACGGGGCAGTTATCGACTGCAACCAGGAGAAAGTCACTTTCAACCTGAAAGAATCTAGCCCTTTACTTTCATAGGAACAAGCAAGGCCGGGAATATTTCTATAATTTCGGCAATGAAGGTGCTAAGACTGATTAAGGCGGGATGTGAAGCCTACATTGTGTTTGCAATAACAACGGAAGAACAATCACTCCCGAAACTAGAAGAAGTACCTGTAGTACAAGAATTCCCTGAAGTATTTCCTGAAGGTCTACCCGGACATCCAATTTACTATCGATCTAATACCAGGAGTGCGCTAATATTGAAGGCTCCCTATCGACTAGCTCTCACCGAATTGAAAGAGTTGAAGGAACAATTAGATGAGTTACTTCAGAAAGGATTTATCCAACCAAGCTTTTCTCCTTGGGGAGCGCCAGTTCTGTTTGTGAAGAAGAAAGATGGGTCGATGCGTTTATGTACCGGTTATAGAGAATTGAAGAAGATCACAATTAAAAACAAGTATCCCTTGCTAAGGATCGATGACTTATTTGACCAATTACAAGGCGCAACGGTATTTTCAAACGTTCGGAGTACCATCAGCTGAATATTCGTGAAGAGGATATCCCAAAGACAGCATTCAGCACCCGATACGACCACTATGAGTTTTTAGTCATGCCTTTCGGGATGACTAACGCACCACACCATTCATGGACTTGATGAATCGCGTATTCAAGCCATTCCTGGACAAGTTTCTCATCGTATTTATAGATGACATCCTTATCTATTCAAAGAGGATGGAGGATCATAAACAACATCTGAAGATCATCCTCGAAATACTACGAGAAAAGCAGCTGTACTTAAGTTTAAGAAATGCGAATTTTGGTTGAACCAAGTAGTGTTTCTTTGATTTCAGGAGCAGGAATCTCTGTAGACCCGAGTAAGATAGAAGAAATCAACAATTGGCCCAAAATGACCAACGTTACTGAAGTACACAACTTTTTAGGACTAGTGGGATACTACAGAAATTCATCAAGTATTTCTCGAAGATCGCCTCAACACTTACCTCCATTGATGAATAATTGACGAAGAAGAATACTCCATTGGAGCGACGAGTGCGAGCAGAGTTTCCAAGAATTGAAGAAACGACTTACCTCGGCCCCAGTCTTGACTATACCCACAGGGACCGGAGGATTCTCCGTCTACATCGATGCATTGAAAAACGGGCTAGGATGCATCCTAATGCAAAATGGGAATGTTGTTGCGTATGCTTCGCGACAACTGAAGGAATACGAGAAAAACTATCCGACCCACGAATTAGATCTCGTGGCAGTTGTTTTTGCTTTAAAGATCTGGAGGCATTATCTATATGATGAGCGATGCGAAATATTCACGGACCACAAGAGTTTGAAGTACTTCTTCACTCAGAAGGAGTTAAATATGAGACAGCGGCGGTGGCTAAAGCTTGTTAAAGATTATGACTATGTAATCAGTTATCACTCGGGAAAAGCAAACGTAGTGGCAGATGCTTTAAGCCGAAAAACTGCGAGTGAAGAGTTGCAACCACTCGAAGTGGAATTTATCCCAATGGGCGAAGTTGAAGCACGGTTAGCAGCGTTGACTGTTCAACCTACATTATTATAACGGATTCGAAAGGCGCAAGAAGGAGATGAATTTTACTTGAAAACCAAAGGCGCACAAACGGAACAAACGATGTCCGATTTCAGAGTAAGAGAAGATGGATGCTTATATTATAAAAGTCGTTTATACGTTCTTGATGACGCGGAGCTTCGAAAGATTATTATGAGAGAAGCACATGCTACAATTTATTCAATCCACCCAGGAGCGACGAAGATGTAAATAGACTTCCGAACCAATTATTGGTGGGCAGGAATGTAAAGAGCAATAGCAACTTTCTTGAGTAAATGCCTAACGTGTCAACAAATAAAGGCGGAGCACCAACGATCGGCGGGAACTTTGCAATCCCTGCCAGTACTCGAATGGAAGTGGGATCATTTACAATTGACTTCGTCGTAGGCTTTCCGAAAATAGTGAGGGCTCACGACGCTATTTGGGTTAGACTGACCAAGTCCGCCCTCTTTCTACCGATTAGTTCACCTTTTTCACTAGAACGATATGCAGAATTTTATATTCAAGAAATCATTCCACTTCACGGAACCCCAATGTCAATAGTTTTTGATAGAGACTCAAGGTTTCTATCCAAGTTTTGGATGAGTTTGCAGAAGGCCATGGGGACCAAGCTATCCTTCAGTACTGCCTACCTCCCCAAATAGATGGGCAGTCAAAGCGAACTATCCAAACTTTGGAAGATATGTTGAGAGCCTGCGTGCTCGACTTGAAAGGGAATTGGAACCAATATCTTCCACTGATTGAGTTTTCATAAAACAACAGCTATCATGCGACGATCGGAATGGCTCCTTACGAAGCTCTATACGGGCGTAAATGTAGATCTCCAATCCACTGGAATGAAGTTCGGGAACGAGCAATACTAGGCCCCGATGGTGCAAGAAATGATGGAAACCATTGCAAAGATACGAGAAAGAATGAAAACAGCCCAAGACAGAAAAGCTACGCAGACCAAAAGCGCAGGCCTTGAGAATTTGCAGTAGATGACTGGGTAAAGGTGTCCCCAATGAAAGGCGTGAAACGATTGGGGAAGAAGGGTAAGTTGAACCCTAGACACATAGGACCGTTCCGAATACTTAAGAAAGGTGGCGAAGTCGCATATCAACTCGAATTACAAGTTTCGCTAACTCAAGTTCACGACGTCTTCCATATATCGACGCTGCGAAAATGCATCGCAGATCCTAGCCATGTGTTGCGTAATGGAGCTCTTCACCAACAACTCAAGCCAGATCTGAGCTACGAGGAAAAGCCACTAGAAATATTGATGTATGAAGTGAAGCGCTTAGAAAATAAAGAATTCCGTTAGTAAAAGTGCTATGGAAGAATCAGTCGATAGAAGCTACGTGGGAACGGGAAGACGATATGAGGAACCGTTACCCTGAGCTGTTTCTCCCTACATGATATCGGGGACGAATCCTTTTTAAGGGGGAGCATGTAATACCCGGGTCCCACGAGTAAGTTGACCAATAAATTTACATGCATATTACGTGTTTACGTGATTTCATATTATGTGTTCATTTATTTATATGTTATTATGAGTCCTAACTTAATAGAAAACTTAATTATGACTTGGAAGGAAATTTTATGTAGGACAAGATAAATTTTGATAGAAATTATGTGGGAAGTTTTAATTTTACAATTTATAAATAATAGAATAAGGTACGGAATGAATTAGAGGAGAGGATATTTTAAACTTAGAAGTGTTATATATATAAGGTTCGAAACCTTAGCCAAATGTAAACTAATTTAGGAATAGAATAGAATAGTATTTAAGAATAAAATAGTTATCATAATAGGGTTACCAAAATCTAACCATGAAGTTTAATAATATAATAATACCTAGTTGAAGATAAGTATTCAAGTAAGAAGTTCATTAGAATGGGAGAATAATGGTAACTAGGGTTTCGAAAGAACGTAGTCATGAAGAAAAGCTATTCTAATAATAATAATAATAATAATAATAATAATAATAATAATAATAATATATAAGATAAGTATCAAAGTTTAGATGATGTCAATTGTTAATTGTAACACTCAATCGATAAGATAAGGGAAGAATATACATCCTTAGATAGAAACAAACGAAAACCCCCCAATAAAGAGAAAACAAACAATATACATCATAAGGAAAAACCATAGAGAAGAAAGGAAGAAGTCGAACAAGAAGAGATCAAATTTCACGTTAGCAGGGGTATATTTTCTCACTGTTTTATGTTTTAGTTATATACTAAACTGTTTAAGGGATTTTAGGCTCAGAACTACATATGATTAGGTTTTTGTACAAGTTTAATATTTTAGGGTTTTAATGTCTTAAAAATGTTTAAAGTTCTTATGATTAGCATATTGTTCTTGGAAGAAATTAAGTTTTGATCGAAAAGTCTAACAATTCTAAATATTAAAGGTGTGTTGGGGTCGTGAACTATAAGCTTCACGAATTGTGTGTGATATTGACTTCTCGAATTTGGAATCTTTGCTAGTTGTGAGGAGTGGAAACTTCACGAATCGTGAGGAGATAATATTAATGATTGTATAAACTTTGCTAGTTGTATTATTCACGGCCTCTTGCACCTCATTTCACGGCCATGAAGTTTCCTTCAAGGCTTGGTTGGTTCATGTTACGGCCGTGACACAATCGGGCAAGAAAAGGGCTCTCTGGTGCCTTCACGCGCTTCACGACCTCATTTCACAAATACGTTTATCAACCTCTTTCTTACAAACTTGGCCATGTTCTATCTGAAGGGATTTTTAGTCCGATGTCTATTGGGAGATATGAATTTTTGAACGTGCTGCTATTTCGCAGGAAATGCATCATTGCCGTGAAGGCCATGCAAGAGGCCATGAAGTGCACCAGAGAGCCATTTTCTTGCCCTACTATGTCACGGCTGTGAGAACTAACCAACATAGCCGTGAAGCACCATACATGGCCGTGAAAGGGGGTGCAAGAGGCCGTGAATGTGGGCAGAAAGTCGATTTTTATGCCCGAACTCTTCACGACCGTGAACGTGAAGACCCCAAGCCGTGAACGCGGGCAGTAACTTCTTTTATTTAGTACCAAAATCTGTCACGGCCGTTAAGGCGACTAGTAAGAGGCCGTGAACGCATTTTCACAGCTGTGAAGTGTTAAAGTCAAGCACATAAAACAAACGTTTCATAATCTTATCTCTTTAATTGAAGTATACGTCCAAGGGAAGATCTCATTTGGGACAGAAAATATTTCTTTGGCTGCTATGGCTGCTCAAGATCTTTTAATACGGCTCCTTGGTTATTGCGTTGAAAGTGAAGAACAAGAACACAGTGATCTTATAAAAGGGGGAGGCCATACTATACACGAAAGGAGGAGAGTTGTATGCCCACACGAAAAAAGAGCTAAGCTCATAAAAAAAAGAAGTATCAGGCAGCTCTCATATAAAGCTTGTCTGCTTGAGGAAGGAACGTGAGGTAAAAAGGTACACCATTAAGCTTACATACGTACAACACGTTGCGTCACTAAAACCCAACACCTCGCCACACATATTTAGTTCGCTCACCACATGTTCGATCAAAGTACTCAGTGAAGAACGTGGATTAACTTCGAAATCGAATTCAAGAAGTATTTATGATGTATTCGATGTTAATTATTTGCTTTGTTGTGATCATAATTAGTAGCTAAATTTATTGTATTTGAGATGAGATGAACCCTAGCGCAATCAGTCGTATGTTTACGTGTATTCGATGTTTGGCTATTGTTATGACTCGTTTATGAAGCATATGGTTTTGATTATGTCTATGTGATTGAAATTATCTAGTTATATCGATCATGTCTATGTGATTAAGTTAACGTGGTTGGGAAATCGTGAGCTATGCTTGAGAGAGGGGCAAACGATTAGACCACTCATAAGCGAACGGGAATAAACTCATCGCTAGAGATGCTCTATAAATAATTACTTGATGTGAGCAGCAAAACTGTATAAATAATTAGTGTGAGAAAATTACTTTCCCGCTGAAAGATGTATGATACTGTATTCAAATGCTTTATTTCTAAATACCGCTGAGAATTTTACTTTATCAATTTCAGCAATTGATTGATGAGCATAAGGTGCATTGCACAGAGCCTTACATTTTGTTATCGAGCATGACGCCATTGTTACATAACTTTTATGAAGAAATACGATATTAATTATCTCCGCCAGCCGTAATGCAACGAACAGTCAGATGAATAAGTTTACCCTGCAAGAAATTACAATACTCATGCGTTCTGCAATGCAGTATCAAGGGGAGAGATGGATGCAAGATTACTTGGGAAAAAAATAATTTTGCCTTCATCTTTTACGGGATCTCCGAGATATATGGTAGAGAATTATCATGACGCCCTCGCCTTATGCAGATGGTATGGCAACCCACATCTATTCATAACAAGAATAGCAAATCCAAACTGGGAAGGGATCGCAGATCATCTTCAAACGTATGGTGATGACGTGCCCCACGAAAGACCTGACCTGCAATGCCGAATGTTCAAGTTAAAGTTAGAACAACTGATGGCAGACATTTGCAGTGGATGCTTTCTTCCCTAATATTAAGGCTGGTATGTCATTTACGCAATAGCTTTAGTAATCACGTAAACATTTCTAACAATTCATATATTTGTCGGCAATGCAGCATTGTATACTATTGAATTCCAGAAACGTGGTTTGCCACATGCCCATATACTGCTATGGCTTAATCGATCAGCCGCCGAGCCTACTTCTGCAGAGGTTGATGCAATTATTTCGGCAGAGATTCCGGACCGCCAAATTGATGAAGAGGGATATGCTTTGGTCGAACAATCCATGATGCATGGGCCGTGTGGTTTCAATGGACCAAATTCTCCATGCATGGACAAAACCAGATGCACAAAGAACTTCCCAATACAATATAATGCTAGGACAACGATTGATGAGTCCGAATATGTGCATTATAGACGGAGGGACGATGGTAGATTATCATTAAAAAAGACGTCGTCCTCGACAACGGTTACGTAGTACCGCACTGCCAATGTTGAAAAAATATGGGCACATATTAACGTGGAATGGTGCAACACAACAAGGGCAATAAATAATTGTTCAAATATGTCACAAATGGAGTTGACAAAGCGACGATGATAATTGAGTCCGCGAACACACAAAGGAGAACCCTCCGACATTGTGACGAAATATAAAGATTTCTAGATTGCAGATATTTATCTGCCTGCGAAGCAATGTGGATAATATTGGCATTCGACATCCACCACGAAAACCTGTTGTACAGAGGCTTCAATTCATTTGGAAGGGCAACAGAGTTTGTTGTATGATGAATCTGCCAATCTGGAGAACATGATGGCTGCAAGTGGCATTCAGAAGACTATGTTCACAGAATGGAGGGAAACAAACAAGTCCGATCCTGAGGCAAGGAATCTTACTTACGTACAGTTTCCACCGAAGTTTGTATGGAATGCATCTAACAAGGCATGGACACCGCAAAAGAAAAGGGTTTATCATTGATAGGATAGTGCACATACATCCAATTGCTGGCGAAATATATTACATGAGAATGTTTGTAACGACCCCATTTTTCTAATTCAGATATTTGGCGGATTTCCGCAACGAAAGCCGCGGAAAGCCCATTTAATAAAAAACTTTTGAAAGGAATAATATACATAATAAAATATTGTTTTACAAAAGTGTCCTTACACGGGGCTTAGCCCCAAAATATCAAAAATACTAAAGCCGCTCCACAGGTCGCATCCATGTACCGCTCCCGCCCTCAAAAGCCCGTGGACTCACCGTCACCAGCCGCTAACCTAGTCCTTACGTTTGCCAAAGTCGGACACGTCATTACCTACAACACATAAAGGCCTAAGCGATACGCTCAGAATATGCATTCATGCCAATGCAGCGTGCACTCAACCCCAAACCCGACACCTCACCACATGATCAATGCAATGCACGCTCGTTCCCACCCTCTACTCTACTCAATATCAGGGCCCTCGGTTAGACACGGCACCCCCGCACGCAAAAGACTACTGTGTAGCTACTCCCAAGTCTCACCGATGGTTTTGCACCTCGGCTTGCGGAACCACGCTCTCCCGAGTAGACTGGTCGTTCACGCTTGTCTGTCGTCCCTGAGCAAAATATATCCAGCGGTTTGCACCTCTGGTTGCTCACACTCGAGTAGACAGATCGTTCACGTCTGTCTCCCGCTCCTGAGCTAATAATAGGTGGTTTGCACCTCGGGCTGCTCACACCCGAGTAGACAGATCGATCACGTCTGTGTCCCACCGGGTACCCTGCGAGTCTAACCTCATCCTCACAATCATCTCGTTCTACCCCGCTCAAACAACCCCGTAGGGTGCCATCACGAACGTGATCATCATCTCCCAAAATAGTTTGGCGGATTTCTAATAACGACCCTCCCAATTGTAACGACTCTCATTTTCTAATAAATAGTTTGGCGGATTTTCGCAAGACAGCCGCGAAAGCCCATTTTTTAAAATTTTCCTCAGATTAAATTATCAATCACTCGAAAGTCAGTTACGGAATCCACATGATATAAAAGTCTTGTCTCAAATCTTTAAAACACACAACACTGGAATTATATAACGCAAACTACGACAACCCACAGGTCGCATCCATGTAACGGAATTGAAACATGCATGAATGCAGCGTGCTCTCACCCCCAAGCCTCAAATTCCATAACACTAAATATCGAAAGCCTTTAGACTAGGAAGAACAATATTTATATATTACCATTCTTCTTAAACCTCATGGAAAGTACTATATATTCTTCATCCTATCAATCACGAATACTTTCAAAGATTTATACTATATAATACCCAAAATTATTTTCTTAATTAACACATCATGTGAATTGCCTAAATCTCCAAGGTGCTAATCTAATCTGCCGTAAACTTTACTAAACTTAAATGAGTCAAACCCAAATATAAAGACACTGAAAATTCTGTCTGCAAATACTAATAGGTGCCCAAAATATGTCAAAGTGAATCTAACCCCAATATACAATCATGAAAACTTCTCTTAATTCATAATAACAAGATATTCAAAATTCACTTGATCACGCCGAAACTATATAATGCCAAACACATATACTAAATTAATTACATATAGAAATACCGAACGTTCTTAGTATTACAGATAGTAAACAAAAGTAGAACTTCTACTATGACTTACACGTTGAAGACATGGAGTTGTTGACATGATGATGATGTGCAAAATGGAGAACGAACTGATGGTTCAAATGTTTAGTGTGGTATCTTATCAAGAACGAATGGAGAATGAATTGTTTAGAGTGGGATTTTATAAGAAATGAAATAGAGAATACATCAATGGTTTAGGTGAGATCTTATCGAGAACAAATAGGGTTTGATGTCGTTCATTTCTTTTTCTTTGATAATGAATGAGATATTTCCAATGCCTATCTTTTAAGTAATGGTCGTCACAGTTTAGCATTAACTTTCTACCTTGAGTACACTTTCGAAAGATTTGTTCTTATTCCCTTTATAACGTGTGATGATATGTAAAGAAGTTGATGTTTTACTAACCCTTGTTTGTTTAACTTGTACAAAGTTATTATTTAGTTTCTCCCCAACATGTAAAGTCCTTTGATGGGTTAATATACTACACATTAAGAGCATCTCCAACGCCCCCTAATCAAGCGGTGGACGCCATGAATAAAGTTGGAAGAGCTCCAACCACACTCTAAAAGCCACTCTAAACATGGAGGAGTGAACAGTATCCCGCTTTTTGAAGCGGGAACTGTTCACCCTCTATCCTATTTTTTTTTGGTTTCATATTCTTTCATAGTTTAGTTAATTTAGGGTTTTTTTTATCATTTCCTATGTTAATGTCGATGGTGAAGATGATGAGAAGAGAGAGAAATCGATGAGAAAGACGATGAAGACGTTGCATCGTAAAAAAAAGTGATATTGAAGAATTTTAACTTTAAATATGAAACAATTAATTAATGAAATATTTTACTTTTTACGTTATAAAAAATAATAACACTAGTTAAATAAAGAACTCCAAATTTTTTCTGGAAAACAGATAACAAAAAAATGTAAATATATTTGAATAAGAATAAAATAATTAAAGCACGAATATTTTTTCAATGGAATATACTTAAATAAATTTGGATAATTGTAATATATTTTAATGGTTACGAGTTAATGTGTGTTATGAAAAATTATACGATTATTTTATTTAATACAACAAAATGATCTTCGATAAACTATAATCAGAAATAGTTTTTCAATGAATGGATTAAAATCTAGATTATAGTGATTATGATATACATTGGTATGGTTTATAATAAAAATATTTCCTATAGAGTAAAATATAGAGGAGATGGTTGGAGTTTAATGATACTGTTCAAACTTTATATATGGTGAAATTGTACGGTAGAGAAACTTTAGATCGTGAATTAAGTCTTCTATCTAGTTTCTCGATAGTAAGTACTTCTAAAATTTTCAGATTGACCCCTATTTCAAAATAAAACCCTTTGTAAGGCTCCCCCTTAGTAATTAAAATAAATGCAATTAACTCCCTGTATTTTCTGTGTAGTAACGTTTAGCTTCCCTGGCAGTGATTAGAAAATCTGTACCACTTAGAAAAAAATGTTAGAAATAATGGAGTTAATTTGATTTGTGACTAGCTCCTTTCCTTGTAGTGTCGACGTCTCACTCCTTAATTTTGAAAGATCTGAAATGCTCAGAAAAAAAACGTCAAAAATATTTGGAGCTAATCTACAAGTCTTATACTTGCTCCCCCTCAAATGATGCACAAGAATTGATTAATTATGCAAGCATATGAAATCAATTCAAGTCACGAGCACACAAATTTACCAAGTAAGCATGTATACATGGTCCCCGAAAACATGTACTTTAAAATATTGTGTGAGGGTAGAAGTAATGAAAAATCTATCGCATTTAAACAATTCAGTACAAATGCAATCTAACATTGCATTTAGAATGTGCGATACGCTAAAGAATTCGCATTTATTCAATTCAACGCATATGAAACATAACATTTCATGTTAAAATGTGCGAATTTTATTATTTATTTATTATTATATATATGTATATGTATATATATATATATATGTTTTTATTTATGGGGTCAGATTATTTTGCTTCGATCAATTGTCACGCCTAAAATTTTACGAGACATTTGAAAGAAGAAAGTGCCGTCAAGTCATGTCGTCAAACTAAAGTCCTAAGTTCATAGACTGGTCCATTTCGACAACTCTCACTATGTTCGCTCTTGCTCTCAATTATAGCTATCTTGGGATTTTTATATTTTTATCACTCAAGTCAACACAAGCAATTTTAAGTCAATTTACCGGTAATCGAGGCATTTTTAATCATTTCACCTAAGCGAGAGACCGTCTTTGTGGAATCAAAGGGTTGTAAGGGTTATAATTTGGCTAGGACTTAGAACGGAAGGAATTTAAAGGAAAGTGAGCTTATCTCTTCATCGTCTTCCAATTCTACGTCCGTCTCCTTTTTTTTTTCGGCGTCTTTATGCTTTTCAATCTCTTCTCCCTCCTTTTCTTTTAAGAACTATCCCTTTTTATGTTATGCTCAAGCTGAAGCTCCGCTTCTCCATGAGGCTATAGGAGATTATCGTAGGCGAAGTACTTCTTGTTGGTTCTCGGGCCGATATCGTGCTCCTCTTCTCTTAATCCCTATAGAGGTTTCAGAGATTATCAATTTGGAGAAGTTCTCGGTTATGGAATTCGTACCCGAGGCTGCACTCCTCTTCTCGTTTCCCGATATAAGACCGAATTATCGTTGGAGAAGTTCACTTCGTGGTGCTCCTCTTCCAGCCGTTCTGACGAGCGTACGAGATTATCGTTGGAGAAGTTCACAGCAGGAACCATGCCAATTTCTACAAGGTAGTCGGAAGGACGGTTTCTTTGGTTTGATTTTTGCACGTTGAGCAATGCCTTCTTTTGTCATCATCTTACTTTTTCTTGTTATCTCCCCCTCCTTTACTCGTTTGAACAACCATTTGAAGAGTATATAGTTCGGTTGGAGGCTGGGAATGGGTTTCAAATAAGAAAAGGACATCGGAGAAGGCTCAAAGTGGATGACTAAGGGCTAAAGTGGGCGAACTTATATAAGGCCGAATGAGGAATATTCTAAACTCCCTTATCATTTTCTTGACGATCTAACGCAAGATGAGTATGACACCAAGAATCACTAGGTAAGACAAGTAATTTATGTGCGACTCACTCGAGAAGTAGATCCAAAGAAAGGAAAAAGGAACAAGGCTTGAATCCTCACGCATGTAGAGTGACTTTGTGTCTAGTGGAACAATCAAATGACCTTTTAGACACAAGAATGCGACTTCGACTGACAAATTTTAAGCAATTAAATCGATCGCATGTCGGGGTAAAATTCTAAGTGACTTTAGATCAAAGCATCCTAAAGGATTTCGTCATACCCCTTTATATTATATATAGAAATATATATTATATGTTTTTTTTCATTTTTATATTATTTTTATCACGCAAGATAAGGACAAATAAGCATAGAAAACACATAGAATAGAGTATGTGATAGCACAGAAGATCAGGTAATGCACATATTACGGAAGATTCAACATGCCTAATTTTCTGACAAGGAATTGAAATCGTTTCTCATCCAAGGCCTTGGTGAAAATGTTGGCTAGTTGAAACTCCGTGTTCACAAAGTACATATCTATCGTGCCTTTTTCTACGTGATCTTTGATAAAATGATATCTAATGTCTACGTGTTTTGTGCGTGAATGAAGAACAGGATTGCAAGTTATGGAAATTGCACTCTGAGTATCACTATATATGGGTATATTATTTAGATTGTACCCATAGTCCCGAAGCTGTGTCCGCATCCACAGCATCTGTGAGCAACAGCTGCGGCAGCTACGTATTCTGCTTCGGCCGTCGATGTGGACACACAGTTCTGCTTTTTGGATGACCAGCAAACCAGCTTTTCGCCTAAAAATTGAGCGCCATCGGACGTGCTTTTCCTGTCCATTCGGCAACCTGCATAGTCAGCATCAGTGTAGCGGATAAGTTTAAAATTCGTACCCTTTGGATACCACAGGCCAAGGGTAGAGGTGCCCTTAAGGTAGCGTAAAATTCTTTTGACCGCGAGCATATGGGATTCTTTGGGATCGGCTTGAAAACAGGCACACAAGCAGGTGGCAAACATGATGTCCGGCCTGCTCGAAGTGAGGTAGAGAAGAGATCCAATTATACGGCGGTACAGTGTGATGTGGACCGATTTACCAGAGGGATCGGCATCCAACTTGCAGCTTGGTGACATAGGAGTGCTGAGAGGCTTGCTCTGGTCTTGATGAAACTTCTTATATCCTTGATGTATTTTGTCTGACTGATGAAAATTCCATCATTGAGCTGCCTGACTTGAAGGCCTAAGAAAAATTGCATCTCTCCCATGTGACTCATCTCGAATTTGCTCTTCATGAGATCTCCAAACTTCTTGCAGAGCCGAGGATTTGTTGATCCGAAGATGATGTCGTCGACGTATACTTGGACGACCATCATATCTTTGTCATGCCATTTAATGAAGAGAGTTGTGTCTATCGTTCCTCGTATGAATCCAGACTTCACGAGAAAATCACTCAGGACATCGTACCAAGCACGTGGGGCTTGTTTAAGTCCATAAGGAGCTTTGTCCAAGTGATAGACATGATCGGGATGTTCTTGATCAAAGAAACCCTCCGGCCACTGTTTTCCCATGTGGACGGGGTACCAAGGTCCACACTTGAAGACGTTCGAATTGATTGATTTCCTCTTGCATTGCAATTGTCCAATCCGGGTGTCGAAGTGCGTCTGCTACTTTGGTAGGCTCGTTTTGGCTCAGGAAGCAACTGAAAAGACTGTGTTGACGACGTGTCCTCACACCAACCGAAGGATCGCCAATTATCTATCAACCGAGTGGCCTCTCGTCCACTTACGCTCATGAGGCAAGGCTGAAGTCGATGCGTCAGCCATCTGTGGATCTAGATTAGTCTCCGATTGATCATTTGTCTGAGGAAGTTCCAATACTGCACTTGGATTGATCGTCTCTGATGATACTTCCTTGATGACCACTGTAGGTTCTTCAGTGTTCTGTGGCAATTCTGAATCGGTGGGGTAGAGATGTGAGATGAACTTGGTACGTCGGTCTCGTTCGGTAGAGAATCTAGTGTTGGTGTCGTCGTGTATGACCGATATACCGGTTCGAAGAGAGAATCCAACTCGTCTATTGCAAGTCTCGTTGCTTCGTCTGACACTGATCCTGAAGTTGTTGCCATCTTCTGTTGGTTTTGTGCCAACACACCAGTGATTACAGGTTCTGAAATGTTGTCTTCAGAATCCAACGGGTTGAGAACGGGTCCTGAACTGAATTGAGCAGGAACCAACGGGTGAGGCACGGGTCCTGGACTGAATTGACCAGAAGCCATATCTGCCACTTCGTGAAAAGTGACATTATAGCTTTCCTTAATAGTTCGGTTGGACTTGATGTATACTCGGTACGCTTTTAATGTTGAAGAATACCCGACAAATGTAGTTTCGAATGCTTAGGGTCGAACTTTGCACGTTGCTCTCGGTCGAAGACTTTAAGGAATGAGATGTTGGGCACTCTATTATTCACAATCTCGTACGGAGTCTTCTTGAACCGTTTGTGAACCACCGTCCTGTTCTGAGTAAAACAAGCGGTATTGGACTGCTTCAGCCCATAGAAAGTGTGGAAGTCCCGATTGGATCAGCATTGTACGAGCGGCTTCCACTAGTGTTCGATTTTTCCTTTCAACGACCCCATTTTGTTGAAGTGTTTTGGCTGCTGAAAATTGTTTCCAAGTTTTTGATAAAACTCACTGAGGTGATTGTTCTTGAACTCAGTGCCGTTGTCTGTTCGAACAGCTTGAATAGTCTGTTGCAGCAGATTTTGAGTTGTGTTCACAAGATTGATAATCAAGTCACCAGTCTCATCTTTCGTTCCGAGGAACTTTGTCCACGTGTAGCGAGAATAGTCATCTACAATCACTAGGGCATACTTTCTTCCATTGATACTGAGTCTGTATGGGACCACAGAGATCCATGTGAATTAATTCCAATGGTCGAGAACGCAATTTGCTTGACGTGATGAGATGCTCGCTTCATTTTTCCTAGGTGACATTGCGAACAGTTATGCTCCTTTTGTAGTAGTATAGTTGGAAGACCGTGAACCAACTTTTTCGTAGAAAGGCATTGGAGAGCTTTCATATTCAGATGAGACAGTCGTTGATGCCATAAGCTGTTCCTCTGTAAATCAGTCTGAGAAATGAGGCATACAGCTGTCGAGGGCCGCACAGACGTTAGGTTGATCGGGTAAAGATTGGATCTCCGAAGTCCTTGAAGGAGTTATGTGTCCTGACTATCCAAATTCTGCACCGGTCAGCATGGAAGACCACCGTTGTCACAGAATTGGCCTATGCTGAACAAGTTATGGCGGAGGCCTTCGACGTATGAGACATCTTTGATGGTCAGATTCTTCAGAATGATATCCCCAAGTCCTAGAATCGGGGCTGAATCGTTGTTCCCAAATCTGACTTTGTCGTTTGGTCGGTCTTTGTAGTTGCTCAGTAACTCTTGATTACCAGTCATGTGTGTGGAGCAACCAGAGTCGAGGTACCACACATGATGGATCTGCAAAAACAATTTAGAGAGCTTTAGGTACCCACTTAAGCATGGGTCCTCTCGGATTAGCAGATTGGTTCAGATATGACTCCTAAATCTATTTTTGGAAGAGTCTTAATAACCCATTGCACTTTTGAAAAACTGGGTTTGGGTTTTGCCTCTATAGGAGACTTGGCCCTTTTGGCTTTCGTCGTCCTAGGCGGAGATTTAGGAACCCATTTGGGTTGAACCTTACAGGGAAGGTTAATTTCAGCACGTACAAATGCTTTGGAGGGTTTGACCGAGGAAAAGATCTTTTCTTGTGATAGTCTCCTAAGGTGCTTGGGGGATTTAATTTCTAAGGGATACCTTAGGTGAGTACAGTCATATATGGCGCCATATGCTTTTTTTATGGCTGGATCTTGTTTCCTACGTGTCTTTCTTGTGGCATTAGTTTCAGAATGATTAATTTTTTACGTAGAGCCTATGTCGAAGTTGGTGCTTCTAAAGGTGATCGGCTGAAGTGAATAAGTAGAAGCAACTATCTTAAAAGTGGAAATAGCTCTTTTATTTCTACAAGTGTCTTTTATTGTAACAGAAGGAGTAGCATGCTCAGAAACATTTAAATCTAATGGCTCCTTCTTTATCTTAGTGCTAGACACTCTCGCCTTTGTTTTTAGTGCTGACGCTACGCTCCCTGTAGACGTAGGTAAAATGAAATTAGTCATAGCACTTTTAACAGAATTATTTTTACAATACTTATCTTTCAAAGGCGATTTTTCATTTTTCACGCTTTTTGTATTAGCGTGAGAGGTAGTTTGGGAGGACGAGGAAGCCTTGAGATTTTCCATCTCCTTAAAGAATTTTTTCTTTTCAGCTTCGAAATTCTCTCGTTCTTTTTCTAACTTTACCTGTGACTGCTCTATCTGTTTTATGATAGGGGGTTTGTAGAGAGAATTTTATAATTAATGGTTTTAACTTCCTCGTGGTGTGTTCGAGAGTCAGGAGCAAGAACTTGTACTAAATCAGAGACGGGTGTTAAAGATGGTTGCATATTTCTGTCTCTTTCATTTAGTGCTGTGTAGTCAAAGGGGATTTCTGGACCATGTGGCCTTGTCTAATGGATGAATCGAAAGTATGTTCATAAGACGATTCAGTATAATTTCTAAGAGAGGTTATTCCTAAGCCCATGTGTCTAACATCGTATATTTCTTTCTTTTGTAAAACACACGGGTTAGTGAAACCTATGCCTTCTATAGGATTATAGAACTCTATATCCTTGGGCTTGTTCAAAAATATCTTCTGTTCGGATTGTCCCCTACGCGTAACTATATCGTCTAATTTCTTTATTTTGGCATATAGTTTCTTGCGTTCCTCACCTAGGAGAGCATAATTATTTTCCACGATTAGTTTAGCGGCTTGACAGGCATTGAAATCCTTACTAAGCTCACTAATCTTAGCATTCGATGTTTCTAATTGAGCTTCTAAGTTAGTGATCTTAGAGGTAGCTTCGGTTATCCTACAATTTAAAATGGCTTTCTCGTTGAGATTTCTAACCAAGCAATTGTAGTTATTTGCTAGCCTATCTTCTAATTCCTTAATCTTTTCGCTCTGTTGTCCTAGTTGAGGTTGACTAGTCTCTCTAGACTGTAGGCTCTTAGTAAGTTCATCTATTTTTGCACTGGAGCTCCTAAGTTCTTATTCGAGACTATCTATCTTCCCCCGAGCTCTCTCAAGTTCGTTCTCTACTTCCTTTATACTTTTCTGCTCACGTTTCATGTTAGCATATTGCTTTTGATATGATTCTAACATGGTCAATAATGTGGAAGGAGTGACTACCTCATTTGACGACGTGGATGCGTTGACGTCGTCCGTACGAGTGGATGTTTCGGCGTCCAATTCGTTGTCGAGACGGGCCATGAGGGCTAAGTTCTCTTCTTCGGAGCTCGACGTGTCCTCGAGCCATTGGTCCTGTTCGGCCATGAGAGCTACTCCAGTTTCTTTCTGTTTTGTTAATTGAAGCTTCCTGGAGTAGTAGTTTGCATCTCTTTTATTCGGGAGAGTGCACTCTCTGGCGAAGTGACCTGCTTTGCCATAGGTAAAGCATTTGTTAGTCTCTTTGGTATTCATGTTCGGCTCGATGTCGGAGTCCGATTCATCTTCTGACTCTGATGATGAAGGTGGCCTAATGATCTTATCCTTTCTTGATCTTGTGCTCCTCTTCTCCGAGACTAAGGCAACCGTGTCATCGGTTTGTTTGCCTTTCTGCTCTTTGGTAATCTCGCGGATATCCTCCTCATGCTGAGCGAGATTATCGAACACGGCATGGACATCCAACTCCTCTAGATCATTATTTTGTCGTATTTGAGTGGATATTTTCTTCCATTCCGTGGGCAGAGAAGATAGAAATCTTATGTTTGTCTCCATGTTTGTCTTCGTTATTTCTATCTTCCTCATTTCATTGAGAAGAGTGAGGTATCGTTGGTAGATGCTTTGAATGAGTCGTAAGCAGTAAGAATGTTCGCCTTCTTGGCCTTTATGCCAACTTCCGTCCTTTGCATCATCCTACGCAGCTCATCCCACATCCCTTTGGCCTAAGGCTGTCGATTTGTCTGTATATATCGTTGGGAATGTCCTGCATAAGGGTATTCATGGCTACTAGATCAGCCTTAGCTCGAGCTCTTTCCTCTAGAGAGTATTCTCTAGGCTCCTTTAGTCGCCTAGAAGCTGGAATTGCTGGAGTAGTTGTTTCGTCCCCGGGTATATGAACCCAGAACTGTGCCGGTCCCTCTTCAAGGGACTTCAGTAGATTTTTGGCTTGATCCTTTAGAGCGATGAAATTCAGAAAGCGGCTTCTCCACACTGTGTATTTCGCCTATTTGCAAGATCGGCGGACGGTTGTCATTTCCGAGTGAGTATGCATCCATGTTTGTATTGTAGTCGAGTTGTTGAAGGATCTTCGTTAATTGTTTTGAAGGTTGAAGATGATGTAATGTGCTTCACAAGTGACAAAATTCGTTAGTAGCGTTTGATTCGAAAATTAGATCGACAATTATTTTCGATTCAATCTTTAAAGTTTGATCGAAATTAATTCCGTCGAGATAGAATGTACTGAGTATTGTTCTCGTGCGAGAAATTTTGTCAGCGTGATATTTTACGAGCGAGATAAATTGCTCAAAATCATTCGATCGAGAAAAATTTCTTGATCGTGAATTTATTTCGATCGTAAAGAAACAGTACGTTAGTAAGTTTCTCGACAAGTCAAAATAAATCTGTTGACTAGAAAAATTACTCGCGTGTAAATGATTTTCGCCTGGTCAAACGTTAAAAGGTTTGACTAAAAAAGTTATTCGAGTGAAAGTTTTTACGCATGCAAAGTCAAAATAAGTCTCTCTCGAAAAAGTTTTTCGCTGTATAATGCTCGAGAAATATTTCTAACTAAATCGTTTCTACTGATGACGATTCTAGCGCTGACTTCGTATTCTGACCGAGAAAAATTCTCGCGCTAAGTTTATCGATCGAGAAACTAATCCGATCGCAAAACTTAGCGAGAAAAATTTGAGCAATCGAGAAAAACTCACAGAATACGATTAACACAAATTCGAGCAAAAACAAAAAATCAGATAGTGAAATTTGAGGTAATTGCTCGCAATCAAGTACTAATCACGCACGAACACACAATTAAACACGTTATGAAGCAAAACATATCGAATTTGATCAAAATCAGAACGTGTTCTTCATGTTCTTCGCAAACAGTAACACGCAGAAGAATTCAATCCTAAAAAATCGATGTTCAAACTGCTACAGAACTGATCACAATGATGATCTAACACTTAAACAAGCACAGAAACACCAAATTCAAGTCAATTAAGCACAGAATAAAGCTATTGGATCGAAAAAGGTTTTCGCGCCAAACCCGTTCTTCGATGAACAGTATCTAGAAAATGATTTTCGATCTAATTCTAACAATTTTCGATTCAAAACAGAACGAATTTGCTCTGATACCAATTGTTAGGTCCTACGATTAACAACTCTACGATCCTAGGCTAGATTCATAGTAATTCGATCGTTTAGATAAGCAACTGAATTCGATCGAAAAACTCAAATGAAGAACAAGAGAGAGAATTTGAGTAGAGTGAGAAAGTTACTGTTATTTCTCTCTAGAAATCGAATTGCAAGCCCTTCGGATCAATTCTAAAAACTTTCTCTATTCAGCTCAATTGATTTACATGTATTTATACCAAACAAACTTGGTATAAATATCAATGTAGTCCTAATCTAAGGACTACTATACAAAACGCCCCAAATTACAAGGACAACTAATGAAATCAAGCACAATTACAAATGGTATCTACATGGGATCTTATAAGAAACGAAATAGAGAATACATCAATGGTTTAGGTGAGATCTTATCGAGAACAAATAGGGTTTGATATCGTTCATTTCTTTTTCTTCGATAATGAATGAGATATTTCCAATGCCTATCTTTTAAGTAATGGTCGTCACAAATTTAGCATTAACTTTCTACCTTGAGTACACTTTCGAAAGATTTGTTCTTATTCCCTTTATAACGTGTGATGATAAGTAAAGAAGTTGATGTTTTACTAACCGTTGTTTGTTTAACTTGTACTAAGTTATTATTAATTTAGTTTTCCCCCAGAACTGTTTAGGAATATCATACTCATATAGCATAGATCTACCCTGTTTTTACGTTCATCTGCGCCATTCTATTTGGGACTTATAGGGGCAGAGAAGTTATGACTATATCCATATTGATCACAGAAAGATGCAAATGATTATTTACTATCAAATTCCAATCCGTTATCACTACGTATCCTACATAAATTCATTTCTCTTTCATTTTCAAGTCTCTTTTACTAGTGATGCAAAGTTATCTAATGCATCATTCTTATGTGCAAGGAATATCACCCATGTATACCTGGAATAGTCATCAACTGTGACAAAGGCATATCTTTACCTCGCAGAGACATCGTCTGAAAAGGACCAAAAAGGTCGATATGAAGTAGTTCCAGTGGTCTGGATGTGGATATCACATTCTTTGCCTTGAACGATATCTTGTTCTGCTTACCCATTTGGCACGCCTTGCATGTCTTGTCCTAGACGAATTTTATATCAGGAACACCTCGTACTAGTGCATTACTTGTAATATGAGACAGTAATTCCATGTTGGCATGTCCTAAGCGTCTGCGCCATGACCAGGTGTTATCCTGTGTAACTGCTAAGCACTTGACATTTTGGTCAGTGATATCATCAAGAATAATATAGTAGATATTTCTATGCACTAAATAACACCTTATTATCATTTCTAACAACACACTTATCATTTTCAAAAGTTACCGTATGACCCTTATCACATAATTGACTAATGCTAATGAGGTTATGTTCTAGATTCTTAACTAACCATACGTCATCTATAGTAGTATGTAAGGTGTTACCGACAGTTCCAACTCCAATAATCTTTGCTTTTGTGTTGTCGGCGTAGGAGACATATCCTCCGTCATACACTTTCACCGACACAAACTTACTGATATCAGCTGTCATAAGGTGGGAACACCCACTGTCGAGGTACCACTTGTTTTTCTTGCTGGATTTTCTTCTTTGTACCTGATCATCATCGTCGGCCATGTAGGCGAAATCTTCCTCCTCTTCACTTCCGGACTCTTCCCAGTTGGTGACCATATCTTTCTGCTTCTTTATGTTTTATCGTTTTCCATCGGGCAGTTTGAAGCGAAGTGGCCTGGCTTGTTGCACTTGAAGCATTTCTGCACATTGTTCCTGGATAATGATGATATTCCCTTGTTTCTTGGCTGAAACTTGGAGTCTCCTTTGAGTTTTATTCTCAGCCGAGATTTTTCATATTTTCTTGTCAGCATGGCGATCTGCTCCAGTATGTCTTCCTCGGTTTCTTCTTCGCCCTCAGAGACATTTTCTTGTTCAGTGTTGAAGGCAATGTTTGGTTGATTTCTGACTTGGGGTTTCTCTTTGATGGAGATTTGTGTCATCTCATACGTAGTTAGAGATTCGATCAGTTCCGAGATGGAGGGTTCGTCTAAGTCCTTTGCTTCGTACATGGCAGTCACTTTGGGATTCCATTCTCTTGGAAGAGATCTCAGGATTTTTCGCACCTTCTCACCATCTGGTATTTTATTTCCCAACGAGAACATTTGATTGATAATGTTCATGAATCTTGCTTACATGTGCCTTATAGTCTCGTTGTCCTCCATTCTGAACAACTCGTATTGGTGAGTTCAAGATGGCTATTCTTTCTTGTACAACTCGCGTGGTTCCCTCATGTGTGACTTGAAGCATGTCCCATATATCTTTAGCAGATTCGCATTAGCTTACACGATTGTATTCTTCTCTTGTAAGCGCAGGCAATCATGTTCTTTGCTTTGGCATTCATGGAGATTCCTCGCTTGTCTGTTGCATCGTAGTCAGAACCTTTCTTTGGAGTTCCATCCGCCTTTTTGGGATTGTAAGGCTAGTCGTGATGATATCCCACGGGTCATAGTCAGCAGCAAACAGGAATTCCTTCATACGGTTTTTCCATATGGCATAGTTTATTCCATCGAAGAGTGGTGGCCTGGAATGAGATTGTCCCTCTGCAAAAACATCAAAACTCGAGAAGCCATTAGATCATTAACCCAGGCTAGTTAGGCCCGTCGTTTAAGTAACCCGCTCTAATACGAAATGAAGATAAAAACATGCCTAAGAGGGGGGTGAATCAGCCTTATAAAATTTTGCGCTTCTTCTTTTCACAATTCTAGTATGTAGTGACTTAGAGATGCCTACTGATGCTTGCGATGAGTATGTCTGATATATCCTAGTTACGCCGGATGTGTGTCGGGTCTGTCTCACAGCGATAAAGAAATAACTTAAAAGTAAATGCAAGACAGTATTTTTATAGAGGTTATATCCCCAACTGGGGTTTACTCCTCTCCTTGGGATTTTGCTCTCGACAGACACAGCTCACTACTGAAGGGCCCCCGGAATTCGTCCTTCCCATCACGTGTGTGTAAACGTCGATCTTGCCTCATTGGTATTGCTCACGTCCGAAGACAGAATATATGGTGGAGGTAGGAATAACGGGATGAAACACTCGTGCAGTGATGGAATCGCAAGTTAAAGCTCAGTATGGCAGAAAGCTATCGCAAATGGAGGCTCGGGGATCTCTCAAAATGTTTCTGCTAAATAAATCTCTCGTAGGCGAATGTTCACAAGTTCTTGGTGCCTCGATATTATGAAGTGTAGCATATATATAAACCTTATCAATTAGCACTTGACATGAAAAATCATATCACTAATCAAGCATAATTTCCATTCAATTTTCGAGAGTCAACATGCCATACAAATCATGCTCTTAATAAATCATTACAACAGTCATAAGCACATTAAAGCATGATTATATTCCATATAAAGCTCAGAATTGTTCTCAAGGCATACTTATTTCGAATTATATTTACCATAACAGAACTTTCAATAAGTAATTCTCTGCTAACAATTTCTAGAGTAAATCAATCCAGATTTACTTTCCAAGTATAGCACATGAGATAGCATCAGATCAGCACGTTTTCCATATACAACTCATATTATTAAATCAATATATTTACCATGTTTTGCACATAAATCAGATCAGAGCATATCTTATTCGAATTATCATATCATGGCATAGCTTTCCATATTTCAAAGATATTTACCAATATTCATATACTAGCACGTCATCCACAAAGTCAATCAAATCACTTTCCTAAATATAATTTTCCAATCAGTGTAAGAAAGATAAAATTGATTTCGCACATTTAAATCAGTTGGATGCATGCAATCGTTTTTCTACTCGATTTCATCTATGAATAAACAAGTATCAACGGATATATCACTTTCCAAACAACATATTTTCCATTTATAACTCAGTAGGATATCTCATGCGTTATTTCCATATATAGCACAGAACGATATATCATATCACATGGGCTGTCTATAACATGCGATCACCTAGTTTAACCAAATAATCACAGAATCACATGTGAATCAAAGTTTCAACAATTTAATCAAGTTTAGCTCATATATAATGCATGGTTGAATATTATCATGAACTTAACCTTATATTGATCACAAATCCAGTTGCTTAATTTATAGACCTAACGTCATTACAATTACATAGTTCATCAAAACTCTCTAACTCTCATGGACCAAAAAGGTCAACAGACCCAATTTTATAAAATTTAGAGATAAAGACCTAGATTTACACAGGTGTTATAAAGTGTATATGAACTGTTATCGGATGATCGTTTTGTGTTATTTCAGAACAATGAAGTGGTACTGAAAAACAATGAAGTGGTACTGCTGAACAATGAAGTGGTACTTCAGAACAATGAAGTGGTGCTGCAGAAATCGGGTCCTTAAAACTATTGATTTTCTGACAGGGACCTGAAACCTAAATGAAACTCATGGGGGTCTGAATACTAAAAGCCCCTAGTTTATATGCTCTCTTTATAACTATGTAACTTTTTTCACTGTATTATGTACTACAATACATTTCTCTATTATTTATATAAATACAGTGACGCGAGTACTTATGTGTAAAAACTTTATACTATAGCTACCCTTATATAAAAAAATTATTGGACAGATGCTTGATCTGAATTTATTTTATACCTATTTAATTTATAAAACTCCTTCATATTTATAAAATGTAATATTTAATTTTCCTCTCTATTTTCAATATGATGCATTATTAAGTATTTAATTTTACATGGATAATCTGTTTTCTTATTGAGAAGATCCATGTGAGCAGCTTACTGGAAGATTTAGTTACATCTACCGATGAATATTATAACAAACGTGAGGGACACATTTTAACAGGCATTCAAGTAACTGATATGGGGTGTAATTACTATTGCCCTATATTTTAAGTTTATTTACATATTTATGTTACAAATCGAAATGATAAATATTTCATCTGTACCTTGTCGTGACAAAATGCGAGATAAAGGATTGAATGATTCACAGGGTTGTGACAATCGTGATACGAGGCCATGAAGATACAATGAAAACGAACAATTAAATCTCCGACTGTGTCACGGTAGTGAATGCCCATGCAAGAATACATGAAGCCACCGACCTAAGTTTAAATCACTCGAACAAGAAGAACGATATCATGCACATTTACCAAGGATCCTAGAAAACTGTTGCGACCCTCGTTTTCTAATTAGGAGTAGTGGCAGATTTCTGCACGTAAGTCGCGGAAGGCCCGTCTAACAAAAACTTTTTCCTAAATTACAATATATTACAACACAATATGATCTATAGAGTCAAGTCTATACAAAGGCCGTAGCCCCAAAAAGTCGAAAGAACAAAACCCTATTGTCGCTCCACAGGTCTTCATCCATGTACCGCACCGCACTCAAAAGTCAGTGGAGCACCGTCAGCAGCCGCCTCAGTCTCGACGCGCGTCGGCGTCAGACTTAGTACCTACAACACGTAAACACTGAGCGATTTGCCCAGTAGGTGAATAAAAATGCATGTATGCACGTGAACGCTCATTCCAGATCTCAACGTCTCGCATGCAATGTCCACTATTTCTTTTTCCCACAATCCTATCTCAAATCACACAACGCAGGGCCCTAGGTCAGACTCGACACCTCGCGCGCCCATAATATAACAATAATATATGGAAGCTTACACTAGCCGCGTTTTGACGATCACGCAACTCCCTGCTAGGCCGCTCTTCCGTAAGCGGTTGCCGACATTGACAACGTTTTGACGATCACGCAATTGCCCTGTCAATGTCCCTCCATAAATTAAATAAAATCATGACGGTTTTGCACCTCGGGACGTCACGCCCGAGTAGACAGATCGATCACGCCTGTCTGCCGTCTGGTGTCATATGAGTACCAACCTCGACTCCTCAACGAGTCAACAATTACAATCATCTCAGTCTACCCCGCTCGTCACTATCTCAATTCGTCACCGTCTCAATACGTTGTAAATATCTTACCCCTGTGATATGATATGCATATGCCATACATATAAACGTGATAACATACGAAAACGTGATTCCATATGAAATATATGTAAAGCACGTAAATCACTTAAATCATCGAAGCTCATAAAAGCACATAACTCATATAATTGTTTACGCATTGTAGATGAATAATTCACCTACCTGTCCTCCCGATATAATTGATCACGGTGTCTGGTGGATTTCCTAAATCTCGGACTTTGAATATATAAATATTATTAGTATATGTACTAGTCCCCGAACTGTACGAGTCTAAAATAATTATTTTAAATATGGACTTGGTAGTCAACGGTCAATTCGCAAAACCTTTATTAATTCGCCCGAACAGTTTATTAGAATATTAGTCAGAGTCGAGTCAACCCTAATTCTTAAAATTATCGGCAAAAATGTGTTGCCCGATTTCAAAATCGCCGAGTGTTTGACAGGTCACTAAATTGCTCGATTTGATCATGTTGGGGATGAGTTTCGCCGAGAGTTCCTCCAATTATCAGAATCGCCCGACCTCTTAGCATTTAAATTGTTCAATTGCTTATACTCGTCCGATTCCTAACAATTTAAATCTAATATGTATGACACGTCGAAAGTCATTTCCCTTAACGTTGTTTCACTCGCAAGTCCCTCACATCTTGATCAAATCGGCCGACTCTACTTTAATTTGGAATTCTCGGCGAAATGTTATGTTTTCTTTCGCCCGATTGGTTAGTAAATTAATTGGTTAGCAACGTAACTCTCTAATACATAGCAAGGGCCTCACTATTGGCCGAAACTAAGTTCGGCGATTCTTGCCATTGATCGCTCGAAAGTGATTATTTTAATATTATAGGCCTTGAAACATCCTAACTTGCAAAATGCTTATTCAAATTAATTCGCCCGATATATCTTAAATTTTCTAATTTCGGGCGAATCTTCACTTATGCAATTTTCATCATTGACCGCTGCTTATTCAAAACTAAATCGCCCGAAACTTATTCAAATTCCCTAAGAACACTAAATACCCTAAAATTATCGAAATCTATATCACTATAATCACCCTCAAAATCTAGATTAATTCCAGAAAAGCGTAAGTTCTACATTCAAACTTTCATCAATATTTCGTGTTCCAAGAACCGTTAATACTTCTGTTTTACCACATAACCCATGTTATTAAAATCGAACTTGGAGAAGTTAGGGGTTTCCATAAACATGGTAGATTGCAAAGATTGCAAATCTCTATGATACGATTATGTAAATGTTGAGGTATATGCCCTAGATGCCGTACGAGGACTGGGAGTATGAGGGCAATTTGCTAGTTTTGTAGTGTTTAGTAATGTAATTTGATTACTTCTATTAATGGAATGACTTTATTCATCGTTAATTGGATGAATAAATTAAAAGGCAAATTAATAATTAGTCTAAAGATTTCACCTTGCCATCTGGGTGGATAAGACAAATTAATAAAATCCAAACATTGGCAGTTCAGTTACTGATTCTGTGGGGACAGAGAGGGGCACCAGTAAGCTGAGATACTACAATAATAAAATAGTCCACAAGTCTAAGTCTCCAGTAGGGTGACTGGAATGACGCGTACGACTTGTTTGTCGATGCGTCCACTATGGTTGTGCCAACCGTTCACTTGGGAAGTGGGAGCCCATGACAATGATACAAGATGAATCAGGGGATTATCTGTATTTGGACACTGACTCGTAATCGAACGATCACACGCTTGGATTGTCCTTGATCGATCGATTGATTGTAGTAGTATGCGTGAACCTTAGACCGAAAGGGTTAATTGGGGTTGATCTTGAGGTCTTGACTTGTCACTAGTTTGCTAGGCCCGTCTTGCCGGTGGCATGGGTCAGCGGCGAAATGCGGCCTTGACTTTTTGATGTGATTGCCGGTTGAACCGCGGAGCGGGATTTACGGTCTCGATTAAATTCGAGGTTAACGTCCTATGGAAAGTTTAATGTGCGGGAAGTTATCCAAGTCTCTGGCCAGAGCATATAACTGACTCAAGATAGTCGTGGAGTGCAGTTTCAGAACTTTCACCGACATAAACGACATAGGGTCGAGTTCTGTAAGTTTGACTATGCGTGACTTTCACTCGACCGGGACAAACGTAAAGGGTTTATACTTATGACGAAAATCTACAGTCGGCTCATGGATTATGATTAGATCAAATTCGTACTCAACTTGGGATCTGTTCGGTACCACGGGGCTGGCTAGGTGAATACCGAACTCCTAGATACCTCTTAGGACGGTTGAGACGAACCAAGAAAGTCGGGCTTAAAAAGGGCAACCGATACAACGTCGTCATGAGAGAGAGAGAGAGAGACAAGGCTAGGTCCTAGATTGTGACATTAGGGTTTGGGGCTTGGCCAAAACCTTGATCGGCCGAAAATACTAAGTTTGACTAGTGAGGGGTAAAATGATCTTTTCACCTCATGATATATTTTTGAAATATAAATATTTGACATTGAATATTTAGTATAAGATTTAAATTAGATTTAAATCTTTTTTATTTTCTTAGAGAAATAATATTGTTTAATTTGGAATTAAATAATTTATATCGGATATATATATATATATATATATATATATATATATATATATAAGTTTCGAATTTTCATTAGATAAAATTTCGAAAATTATTAAATATATTTATATTGGATATTATATATTTAGAATATACTAAATTAGATATTTTAATTAATTAAGGTATTGGATATTTATTTAATTAAATATAAAGTTTAAATTTTGAATTCATTACTTGGTAAAACGAAGATTTGGTAAAAGGGGAGGTTTGAGGATTTTTCTCCACCCACCTTAACCTATTTTTGCCTAATCCTTAGAGGTATAAAGAAGGATTTTCAAGATCCTAAAGTGAGTGGAAACTAAATTTTCGAAATACAAGCCAAAGAGAAAAAAACTAAGAGTTTTCTCCTCTCACCACTTTCTCTCTTGCACTCTCTCTCTCGGGGGCAGCAAGCAGTTCGTTCTTAGCCTAGCCGCACATGCAAGAACAGCTGCGACGTTAGTAAGGTGCCGACGTGATGATCTTGCGCGAAGAAGGCTTCCCGTTCGTGTGCTTTTGGCGTAGGAGAGGGGCACTACGCCTCGGGGATTCGAAGGATTCAAAGCTAGCCATCGTTAAGAGATTTCAACAAGGTATCGTGGCTGATCCTTTATCTCTTTATGTCAATACGTTCTTGTGTTTTTAGCCGAGCGATCTTGGATAGCGGGAAACCCCGTAAAATTTTAAAATTCCGCCGTTCTTGGAACGTGGGTCCAGGGACCCTCGGGGATTCTCAACAGTGGTATCAGAGACATAGGCTCGGTTAAAGTCACGGGACTATGACAAAAGGCCACGAAAAACCCGAAAGCCTTAGCTGTGCGCATGGCGCACACGCCGCTCAAGCAGCCCGCGCGCGGGGCTAGCGGGGCTGCGTCGAGTCGCATGCGAAGGGCGACTCAGGGCGGGGTGGCACGCAGTGTGAGGCCTGCTCCTAGCCAGCGCACAAGGCTGACCGCACGCGGGGCATGCGGCACAAGACGGGCTGGCCGCGCGGAGCGCGGCGCATAGGGCTGACCGCACGCGGGGCATGCGGCACAAGAGGCACGGGCTGCACACATGGGTTCACGCAGCGCTCGGGAAAGCTGCCCGTGGATGCGCGGAAAGTAGGTATGACCGTGTGCGTGTGTGCGAGCTGTGCCAGGCTAAGAGCGCACGCGGATCGGGGCTTGCCGCATGGTGCGCGCGGCACAAGGCTGGCAGCTCGCATGGAGCGAGCATCCTCGACACAGGCCCGATAGGCCTGGTCTAGCCCATCCTACGACCCGATATACATTGGGCTAGGCCCGGACCATTTAAAAGCCAAAATTAAATTTCGGCTCGGAAATGTGTTAAATTTGTCGTGATGCATGTTATTTGAATAAATGTGGAGATTGATTGGGGATTAGGTTCTGGTTTTTGTCGGGTGATATGTTAAGGGTTAAGGGTGACAAGATCCCCACCCGGGTTGTACTTTACAGTTCTTTTTATTAGATAAGACGGACGGTTTTATTAGGGATAGATTCCCCGTCATAGGCTATAGTAGTTATGTTACGACGGTCGTACGAGTGTCGATCGAGAGGAACCCGAACGAACAAGCTGGTAATCGAGGCGTCCGTTCGAGCAAAGCCCGAAGACGTAGAGTCTTATTGTTTTGTACAATTAGGATAGAACTAGAAATATCCCCGATCTTTCACATTTACTTTAATAGGTTGAAACTAGGTTTACTATTAAAGTCCATCATGTGCGTGTTGGTTTTGAACGTGATAATGTGCATAATGTGCTCGTGTTAAAACTGTGAGGATTCTCCCGAGCTTAGACCTCTAATATCAAGTGAGTAAAGGGGCTAGGCTCCTGTCTTCTATCAAGTCCAAAAATGTTGCGACTTATGGGTACAGTTCCGGTTGACTGAGTTACGGCGCCAAAACCCTCGCCTTTGCGTGAACGGGTTTGGATGCAATTATGAATTGCCGCTCACCGACCACTCTTCACCCTCTAATAAAGAGTTATCCTACGGGTTTGGATGAAGTTCACGGAAAAGTGGAAGGTGAGCAGGACGGTGATAGGTTGCACTTGGACAGTCATTCCCAATATGATCCGAGTTACGGCTGAGGGACCCTGGCTAAGACGAAGACGTTGAATCTTCTGTGTAATAGAAACGTGCGGGGCACGACCTCGGCTAACCAAACGAGCCAATAAGTTGTTAAGTTGAGGCTAGTTTGTAGTAGCGCGGGCAACAATGCCACTATGAAACCACTCAACAAGGTTTCCGAAATGCCTAGCGGGAGAAAGAGTTTCGAGAAAAATAGTGGGAGTCAGACAAAAATTTAAAGTCCTAATTTAGTCTGATTAAACACTACAAATCCTAACTATCTGTTTTTTCTGCGCTTTATTTTCTTCTCTATTAGTTACCATGACAAACCCATTAATTACACTTTTGGAGAAACATTGTTTGGTGGGACCGAACTATGTAGACTGGCTCAGAAATATGAGGATCGTCCTCAAATTAGCAAAACTGGATTATGTCTTGGACATTAAGGAGCCAAAATTGCCCACAACTGAATCCACTAATGAGGAGATTGTACTCCACGATAAGTGGGTTGAAGATTCAGCGAAGGTGCACGTCTACATGCTTGTTGCGACTTCTACGTCCAAGGGATCGAAGAAGAAGTCGAACAAGACAGGCGTGACCAAGGATAGAGTCGACAAGAAGACGAAGACCACCAAGGTCGAAAGGTCGGGCGCAAAGCCCACGGATAAGTCTCCTTTGCCAGCAGATGGGTCATTGGAAGCGTGAATGTTCGAAGCTGGAGGCGTCTGACGCCTCAGGAAAACAATTAGTTTTTGAAGCTAATTGTTCTTTGTATTCTACTTCGTGGATACTTGACTCATGGGCTAGTTCCCAATTTTGTGTTTTGAACCAAGGTCTAGAACGAAGTAGGAAGCTTCGAGCTGGCGAGGTCTTGATCAACGTAGGTAGTGGACATAGTGTACCAGCTACACACATGGGATCGGAGACCTTAGTCTTATCGTCATTACATTGTGTAGAACATTCTGACGTTTTGATTTTGCCCAAGGGGCTTAAAAACATTATTTCGATTCTTTTTTTGAGCAGACTGGGTTATGAATTTCGATTCATTGATAATGTTTGCCATATTTATTTTAGAAATGAAAATGTTGGAAGTGCGACGTTAATAAATGGTTTATATTACGTCAACTTAAAAGACAATGTTAAAACTGTAAATGCAATCACCAAATCATCGACTGGGTCGAACGATCGATACATGTGGCACTTACGACTAGGTCACGCAGCAGAAGCGAAGATTGAACAGATGGAAAAGGACGGTCTGATTAGCATAGTACAGGCCCGATTTCTACCTGTCAATCTTGCATCTTAGGGAAAATGACCAAGTCACTCTTCACAGGGACTTTCACTAGGGCCACGGAAGTGTTGGGTTTGACCCACACTGACGTATGGGGACCATTTAAAGTAAAGGCCCGAGGTAATTGCCGCTACTTCATAACGTTCATGGACGATTTCTCCCGCTACGGAAATGTCTATTTGATGAGACAAAAGTCTGAAGCTCTTGAAATGTTCAAAGAGTATAAAGCATTAGAGGAGAAGCAAACTGGCAAGTTCATTAAAGTCGTTCGGTCAGATCGAGACGGTGAATACCTGAGCCTTGAGTTTGATGCATTTCCTAGAGAAAATGGCATCATCATACAGTTTTCCCCGCCAGGCACGCTGCAATTGAATGGCGTGGCCGAACGGAGAAACCGAACGCTTTTAGATATGGTTCGGTCGATGATTACACAGATCTCCCCATTTCTTTGTGGGTATATGCCTTAGAAACAACGGCCTATATCCTTAACAGGATACCTACCTGCTCTGCCGACAAGATTCCTTACGAGGCTTGGCATAATCATAAGGCGAGTCTGAATCACATCAGGGTCTGGGGTTGCCCCGCCTTTGTGAAAACGTTGATGGCAGATAAGCTTGAATCAAGATCATTAATGGCAAGATTCGTCGGATATCCTGAGGACTCAATGGGGTATTGCTTCTTCGTCCCAGACGAACACATGGTGTTCGTCGCTTTACGCGCTACTTTCTTGGAGCATGAATTCGTAGGCAAAGGCGGTAAAGGACGAGAAATAACTCTAAGAGAGTTAGAGGACGAATCGACTCTCATTCCAGAGTCATTGGACGACGTTCCAGAAAACCCGGCTCAGTCGCAATTGCGTAGGTCCAGTAGGATATCTTATATGCCTGAGAGATATGGTATGGTACACGTCGAGCATGGGGATGCTGCGACTGAGGGATGCGTCGGGGACGATCCCGTCACCTACGACCAGGCAATTGCTGGTACATACTCCCTCAAGTGGCTTGAGGCTATGCAGGCCGAAATGGACTCGATGCACACAAATGAGGTTTGGACTCTTGTAGCCTGCCTAATGGTTTTAGACCAATTGGCAATAAATGGATCTACAAGAAAAAGATTGGATCTGATGGACAGGTGGAGACGTACAAAGCTAGGCTTGTAGCAAAAGGATATAGTCAGAAAGAGGGAATTGACTATGAGGAAACCTTCTCACCTGTCGCAATGATAAAGTCTATTCGAATCATGCTTGCTATAGCAGCACATTAAGACTACGAGATCTGGCAGATGGACGTAAAGACCGCTTTCCTGAATGGATTCCTCCAGGAGGAAATCTATATGGAGCAGCCCAAGGGTTTTACGTCGAAGCAGATGCTCGAAAAGTGTGCAAACTGAATCGGTCCATTTATGGGCTGAAACAGACTTCAAGGAGTTGGAATCTTCGGTTCGATGAAGTAGTTAAGAACTCGAATTCATAAAGAATGAAGATGAGCCCTGTGTTTACAGAAAGGCCAGTTGGAGCAAGATGTCGTTTCTAGTATTGTACGTTGATGATATCATTTTGATAGGAAACGACATTGGGATGCTCTCAGAGATTAAAGCTTGGCTTTCAAACGAATTCTCTATGAAAGACCTCGGAGAAACGACCTATATTTTTGGAATTCGCCTATTTAAATATAGGGCGAAAAGGTCAATTGGCTTGTCCCGGGCCCTCTACTTAGATAAAGTCTTTAAAAGGTTTAAAATGGACGAGTCTAAGAAAGGGTTCCTACCTATGAGGCATGGGATTCATCTATCAAAGGCTATGTCTCCTCATAATGAGGTACAAAGACAAGAGATGAGTGGAGTCCCCGATACTTCAGCTGTGGGTAGCTTGATGTACGCGATGCTTTGCACATGACCAGACATAGCGTAAGTGTGTGGGCGTATTGAGTAGGTTTCAGACTAACCCTGGTAAGGAACATTGGGCGGCAATAAAGACAGTTCTGAAGTACCTTAGACGGACTAAGAACTTGATACTGATTTATGGCCCAGGAGAATTGGAAGTAGATGGATATACAGATTTGGACTTCCAATCAGATGTGGATGACAGAAAGTCTACTTCGGGTTTTGTCTTTACGCTCAATGGTGGGGCAGTGTCTTGGAAAAATTCCAAGCAAAGCACGACTGCAGATTCCACCACTAAGGCAGAGTATATCGCAGCTTCAGAAGCTGCCAAAGAGGGTGTTTGGATACGCAAGTTTCTGGAGGAACTACAGGTGGTACCTAGCATCGTGGATCGCCCGCTGCCATTGTGGTGCGACAACAGCGGGGCTATTGCACAAGCTAAGGAACCACGTGCTCACAGTAAATCCAAACACAAAGAGAGAAAATACCACGTGCTGTGTGGGTTTGTTGAAAATGGCTCAAGAGCCATGCAGAAAATTGCCTCTGTAGAGAATGCAGCGGACCCGTTCACGAAGCCACTACCATAGGTAGTGCTCGATCGACACCTCGATAAAATGGGGTTAAGATATGACAACAAATGGCATTAGGTTGGGAGAATGTTGAGGTATATGCCCTAGATGCCGTACGAGGACTGGGAGTACGAGGGCAATTTGCTAGTTTTGTAGTGTTTAGTGATGTAATTTGATTAATTCTATTAATGGAATGACTTTATTCATCATTAATTAATTATTGGATGAATAAATTAAAAGGCAAACTATTAATTAGTCTAAAGACTTCACCGTGCATATAACTGACTCACGATAGTCGTGGAGTGCAGTTTCAGAACTTTCACCGACATAAACGACATAGGGTCGAGTTATGTAAGTTTGACTATGCGTGACTTTCACTCGACCGGGACAAGCGTAAAGGGTTTATACTTATGACGAAAATCTACAGTCGGCTCATGGATTATGATTAGATCAAATTCGTACTCAACTTGGGATCTGCTCGGTACCACGGGGCTGGCTAGGTGAATACCGAACTCCTAGATACCTCCTAGGCCGGTTGAGACGAACCAAGAGAGTCGGGCTTAAAAAGGGCAACCGATACAATGTCGTCATGAGAGAGACAGAGAGACAAGGCTAGGTCCTAGATTGTGACATTAGGGTTTGGGGCTTGGCCAAAACCTTGATCGGCCGAAAATACTAAGTTTGACTAGTGAGGGGTAAAATGGTCTTTTCACCTCACGATATATTTTTGCAATAAAATATTTGATATTGAATATTTAGTATATGATTTAAATAAGATTTAAATCTTTATTATTTTCTTAGAGAAATAATATTGTTTAATTTGGAATTAAATAATGTATATCGGATATATATATATATATATATATATATATATAAGTTTCGAATTTTTATTAGATAAAATTTCGAAAATTATTAAATATATATATATATTGGATATTATATATTTAAAATATACTAAATATGGTATTTTAATTAATTAAGGTATTGGATATTTAATTAATTAAATATAAAGTTTAAATTTTGAATTCATTACTTGGTAAAACGAAGACTTGGTAAAAGGGGAGGTTTGAGGATTTTTCTCCACCCACCTTAACCTATATTTGGCTAATCCTAAGAGGTATAAAGAAGGATTTTCGAGATCCTAAAGTGAGTGGAAGCTAAATTTTCGAAATACAAGCCAAAGAGGAAAAAAAAACTGAGTTTTCTCCGCGCACCACTTTCTCTCTCGCACTCTCTCCCTCGGGGGCAGCAAGCAGTTTGCTTGGCCTAGCCGCACATGCAAGAACAGCTGCGACGTTAGTAAGGTGGCGGCGTGATGATCTTGCGCAAAGAATGCTTCCCGTTCGTGTGCTTTTGGCGTAGGAGAGGGGCACTACGCCTCGGGGATTCGAAGGATTCGAAGCTAGCCATCGTTAAGAGATTTCAACAAGATATCATGGCTGATCCTTTATCTCTTTATGTCAATACGTTCTCGTGTTTTTAGTCGAGCGATCTTGGGTAGGCGGAAACCCCGTAAAATTTTAAAATTCCGCCGTTCTAGGAACGTGGGTCCAGGGACCCTCGGGGATTCTCAACAGTAAATACTCATAATCTTGAACTATAATAAGAAAGACTTAGGATTCTTAACACAATACCTTTGAGAACCTCCTCCTCTTCAAAGCTTTTGAATTTATTAATGATCTTAGTCGAGATTTCTCCTTCTTTGTCTGATTATGTTCTTGCTATTTGTTTTTACTCAAAATGGAAGTTCCCTTCTACTCATAATCTCGACATATATTAGATAAGTACCAAAACTTTGAAACCTTAAATGATGGGACACGCAACTGATGACGTTAAATTACCTTCGGTTCAAGTAATGTTATAACTTATCACTTCTCTACAGTATGGGTTTTATTTCGAGAATACTCCAATTAAATATAACCCAAATTCTATCTTAACCTCATAATTGTTTTTTTGTTAGCTCTTGAGTAACTTTCGAGATTTAATTCGGACCCATAAGGATTTATATTTTTGCTTGTAATTTCATTTCTTTGACTTCCCTAACCAACAAAATTATATTATAATTACATCAGTATCCCGTATTAAAAATTTTGGGTATTACAAAAGCACTTGGTGGTGATGTCTAGACGCAGGGATTTGCGACATATGTGAGATATCATGTTTTCACTATCGGCATTTTCGTTTGCCCTTGTTTTATCTCTCCGCATGAGTAGTTAAAATTCTTTTAATTTGAGACTGAATGAACCCCAATGAGACTGAACCTATGATTTGAATCCTTTAATGTAGTAGTAATTTCTATTTTTACTAAGATCCATTTATGAACGTTAGTCAATTTCAACTATGACAATGTGATTTGTTGACTTTTTTAGTCCAAATTAAGTGTTTTGATATTCCAAGTAATTATGTAAAATGAGGGGTACAACTTAGAAAACTCGATATGTATGATCTATGATGTTTAAGTACGTACAAATATTCGATTAAGTACTTAAATATGATTTAGTTGTTAAGATAATTGCATTCGTGTGATCTTATGCTTAACTAGAATATCGTTGTGATCACCTGGATATGAACATTTTCGTATGACTTGAAATATCACTGTGTACTATATAAGAAAAATATATTCTGTCTGAGTCATACATGAACTGTACACGTGATTGATCTATTTTATGAAAGAATATTATGATATATCTGTTGAGTGCAATCTTAGTTGACTTTAAAATCAGTAAATCAATGATCTATCTTTCTTTATGCGACTTAGAAATTATCTTCCGGAAAGTGATTAATTCATTGGGCATATATGTAGTAAGATGCTGATTGAGTGTATTTATGGAATGTGCTGGAATTGTATGAGATCCTCATACATGAAAGTCTGTCTTTGCCTTATACTCAGTAGATAAAATCTTTCCTTGTGTGAATTGACTATCTTATTTTGGAACGAAATCAGTTAATTGAGCTTACTATTGGTAATATGCTGAGTGAAACAATATATATGATGACAACGGATAAGAGTATCGTGGAAGGAGTGTATGTCTGTGGTATTTATGGTAAGTGATCATGCATGACTATTGTGTTGATATGGCTTATTCTTGGCATGATCATATGAAATTAATGCATGTGATTTTAAGCTTTCTCTTGCATATTCTGTGCTTAACTTTCCTTGTGAAGTTTTTTTACAAAAAAAAAATTTCCTTGTGAAGTGTATATGCTACTCTTGGGTCTATTTTAGGTGACACACACTTCACGTTGAAGGGTGTGAAACATACACACAAGCAAACGAATTCCTTTGAGTGACTGAGATTTGATTTGCGAAATATTCGTAGTTTGTGTTGAGCTTACATTTGTGAAATCAATATCCTTTTTTTTGGTGAGCGATTATAAGACCCTACCCAAAACCTTGCCTTCGGACGAGATTTGTCTTCGGAAGTGTTGAGCGCAAAAAGGAGCACGGGTGGAGTCTTCTGCACGTGAAGGGACGAGTCGATGGATTCGGGGGGCCCTTTGGAAGTGAGCTGTGTTAGTCGGCGAATTGTGATTCCTGGGTAAACGGCGTAGAACAAGACTCGGCGTGCGGCAGCCTAGGTGGAGGTCTAGTTTTCATAGTGCTTCGGTTGTGTAAGGGTCGATCATTTTGTAACTATAGCTGGTAATACTTAGCGATTGATTGAAACTCTTGGGGGAGAACGAACCCCACGGACAAGATTAAATCCCAGTTGGGGATATAACCTGTATAAAAATCCCGTCTCACTTTACTTTCAGTCTTTTACTTTTCTGTGAGACAAGCCCGGATGCTTTCAAATAACTAGGTGATATCTTTGGAACAATTTTTGAAAAAGGGTTAGGGATATAACACTGATATTCATATTACTTTCCAGGAAATAACGTACTCTGCAATATCTTCTTTAAGAAACGTATTTTTCAAAGAAGAACAAGCCAATTTTTTTAAGCCTAATTCAACCCCCATCCCCTTAGGCATATTTTACACTTCATTTGGTATCAGAGCGGGTTACTCAACGACCGGCCTAACACGCCTGAGTTAAAGATCTAATGGCTTTTTCGAGTTTTGATTTATTTGTAGATGGTCAATCCCACTCTAGGCCACCTCTCTTCGGTGGAACAAACTACGCAGTGTGGAAGAATCGTATGATCGAAATTCTCATCGTTGTTGACTGCCATCTTTGGGAGACAATCACCAGTGGACAATATACGGCTACGAAAGACGATGGAACCCCAAAGGTTGCTAAAGACCACTGCTGTTGATAAAAAGGGAATCATGAGTGACACAAAGGCGAAAAACATGCTCACATGCGCACTCACACGGTAAGAATACATTCAGGTTAGTTCCTGCTCATCGACAAAGGCTATGTGGGATATGCTACAAGTTACACAATAAGGAACCCAACGAGTTGTGCAAGAGAGACCGGCTCTGATCACTCATCAGTACGAATTGTTCTCAATGGAATCTGACAATCTATAAGCCAGATGTATGCCAGATTCATGGGAATCATCAGCAAAATGTTCTCTCTCGGAATGAAGGTTCCCGACAGTAAACAAGGCAGAAAGATACTGAGATCACTTCCAAGAGAATGGAATGCCAAGGCTACTGCTATCTAGGAAGCAAAGGATCTGAAAGCACTGAGCATCTCCGAATTGACTGGATCTCTTATCTCTTACGAAATGATTCAAACATCAATAAACGAAAAGTCGCAGAACAAAAATCAGAATCAAGCCAAAAAGAATCCGACTCTGGGGACGAAGAAGGCATGATGAACAATTAGCCATGCTTACAAAGAGATTCGAAAGATTCCAACAGAAAAAGAGATTCAAGAGGAACTTCATCAAATTCCAGAACAAAAACAAGGGAATATCCACATCTGAAAAGAAAGGTCAAAAGTGTTTCCGATGCAAAACGGGCCACTTTGCACATGGATGCCCAACAACCAACAATGAGAAACCAGGAAGCCGACGGCCATCGTGACGGAATCTAACGACTCTGAAATGGAACAAAGCGAGGACGAGGATCACGCTTACATGGCTGACGAGGATCAGGTATCTCGTTCTTCCTCCATTGAGAAAATTCATATGCTAAACAACTTATATAACATTGATTATGAAAGTGACTCATCTGTTTTTGTAGACCTTTTTGGTCCAAATGATTATGAGAGTTTTGATTATTCCAAGTAATTATGTAAATTGGGGATACAAATTAGAAAACTCGATATGCATGTTGTGTGATGTTTAAGTATGTGAAAATATTCGATTAAGCGCTTAAATGTGATTAAACTGTTAAGAAACTCGAATTTGTGTTCTTATGCTTAACTGGAATATTATGTGATCACATGGTTATGAACGTCTTCACATGAATGGAATCTCGTTGCGTGCTATATATGGAAAATATATCATGTTGAGTGATATGCAAACTATCTGCGAGATTGAGTTATTTAGGAAAGAGTATCGCTGTGATCACCCGGATATGAATGACTATGCTGTATATATGGAAAGGATATTCTGATTAAGTGCTTACATATGATTGATCTATTTTAGGAAAGAATATGAATGATATATCCGTTGAGTGTGATATTAAATGACTCTTAAATCAGTGGATCATGATCCTGCTTTCCTTGTGCGACTTAGGATTTATATTTTGGAAAGTGATTAACTGATTGAGATTATATGTGGTAAGATGCTGATTGAGTCTATTTATGGAAAATGCTGAAATCGGATGAGATCACCATACATGGAAAATATGCTCTGCATTATCCTCAGTAGATCAAATCTTTCTATGCGCGATTGGCTATCATATTTTGGGAAAGAAATCAGTTGTTTGAGCTTACCATTGATAATATGCCGAGTGGAATTATATATGGAATATGCTGACTAACGGATGAGATTACCGTGGAATGTTTGTTAATCTGTGGTATTTATGGTAAGTGATCATGCAGACCGTTGAGCTTAATTGGTTTATTCTTGGCATGATTGTTTGAGTTAATGCAAGTGGTTATTGAGCTTTATCTTGCATATTCTGTGCTTAACTTTCCTTGTGAAGTGTAGAAGCTATTCGTGGGTCTATATAGAAGACAAACACTTCACTTTGAAGGGTACACAACGAAGACACAAGCTATCGAATTCCTTAGACGACTTGTGCTTACTTTGCGATTCATTCGTAGTTTGTGATTGAGCTTTCATTTGCGAATCTGTACTCTTTGAGCGATCCTTAGAAACTCCAAACCCTAAAAACCATGTCTTCGGACGTGTTGTGTCTGCGGGCACGTTGAGCGCACAAAGGACCACGAGTGGAGTTACGCCCGTGGAGGGACGAATTTTGTGGATTCGGTGGCCCTTCGGTAGCAAGCTGCATCCAGCCGGGGAATAGGTTTCCTGGGTAAACGGCGTGGATCGAAACTTAGCGTGCGTCAGCCTAGAGTGAGGTCTAGTGTCCATAGTGCTTCGGTTGTGTACGGGTCAATCATAGTGTAAACGGTAATACCTAGTGATTGATTGGAACTCTTGGGGAGATCACACCCCAAGGACAGGATTAAACCCTAGCTGGGGATATAACCTGTATAAAAATCCCGTCTCACTTTACTTTCTGCTATTTACTTTTTCTGTGAGACAAACACGGAACGTTGGCAAATAACTAGGTGATATCGTTTAAAGGATTTCTGAGGTTAACGCGATATTCTGTAAACAGGGTTAGGGAGATAACATAGACAATCTTACTGCTCTCTAGGGAATAACGTGCTCTGCATTATCTTCTTAAAGAAAAGTAGTTTTCAATGGGGAAAAAGCCATAACATTTTTTAAAGCCTAATTCACCCCCCCCCCTCTTAGGCATATTTTACACTTCATTTGGTATCAGAGCAGGTTACTCAACAAAAGGCCTAACACGCCTGAGTTAAGATCTAATGGCTTTTTCGAGTGATATTTTTGTAGAGGGTCAATCCCACTCCAGGCCTCCTCTCTTCGACGGTACGAACTACGCAGTATGGAAGAATCGTATGATCGAGTTTTTGATCGCTATCGACTACGAGCTTTGGGAGACAATCATCAACGGACCTTACACAGTTGCGAAATCCGATGGAACTCCAAAGGATACTAAAGATTACATTGCTGATGACAAAAGGGGAATCACGCAAAACGCAAAGGCGAAAAACATGCTCGCATGCGCACTCACACGGGAAGAATACATTCGGGTGAGTTCCTGCTCATCAGCGAAGGCCATGTGGGATATGCTCCAAGTCACTCATGAAAGAACCCAACGAGTCGTGCAAGAAAGACTGGCTCTACTCACTCACCAGTATGAACTGTTCTCAATGGTATCTGACGAAAATATAAGCCAGATGTACGCCAGATTCATGGGAATCATCAACCAAATGTTCTCTCTCGGCAAGAAAGTTCCCGACAGTGAACAAGTAAGAAAGATACTGAGATCACTGCCACGAGAATGGAATGCCAAGGTTACTGCCATCTACGAAGCAAAGGATCTAGAAGCACTTAGCATCTCCGAGCTGATTGGATCTCTTATATCCTATGAGATGATTCAAACATCAATGAATGAGAAGTCTCAGAATAAAAATCAGAAGTCCATTGCATTCAAATCCAACCAAGAAGAATCTGATTCTGACGACGAAGAAAAGAACCTGATGAACGATCTGGCCATGCTTACAAAAAGAATTGAAAGGTTCCAACAGAAAAAGAAATTCAAAGGGAACTTCAACAAATTCCAAAACAGGAGCAAGGGAATATCCACGTCTGGGAAGAAAGTTCAGAAGTGTTTCCGATGCAACAAACCAGGCCACTATGCACATGAATGCCCCACAACTAGCAATGAGAAACCAAGGAAGCAGAAGGCTATGGTGACGGAATCAAATGACTCTGAACTGGAACAAAGTGAGGACGAGGATCATGCTTACATGGCTGACGAGGATCAGGTATCTCGTTCTTCCTCCATTGAGAAAATTCATATCCTAAACAATTTATATGGTTATGAAAGTGACTCATCTGTTTCTGATATAGAAGAAAGTAAGGAAGATCTGTGTAGGTTACTTCAAAAAACGGAGAGAAAGATTAAGTCACTAGATTCCTTGAATAAGGAACTGATAAGGCAGCGAGATGAACTAGCTAAGGAAAAACATGAGGCTGTTCTAGAGATCTCACGTTTGAAAGAAGAGTTAGTTACTGCTAAGAAAGAGGGAATTCCCTGCGACTGTGAGAAAACAGAAAAGAAAAACAGTGACTTATCCAGAGATATTGTAGAACTCAGAAATTCCTTAGAAAGGGAAAAACAGAAGGTTGATAGTCTTCTTGAGGGTAGACAGAACCTAGACATGATGTTAAACATTCCTAGCAATATTGGTAAAAAAGGCTTAGGTTATTCCACCGAAGTGAAGCCTGCTAAATCCTCTGTGTCTAAGTTTAAATGTTTCTGTTGTGGTAGAAATGGTCACTATGCATACAATTGTCCCTTAAAGAAGTTTGATAAAGCTAAGTATGTCTGGAGACCTAAGAAGTTACCTGTAAATGCCACTGTCGTATCTGATTGTAACAGGAGATCACCGACTGTGCAGAATGATATCTCGTATGTTAACAGAAGTTATTTTCCAGTAACATGTTAGGACCCAACAGAAATTGGGTACATCAGAAAAATACTTCTTTCTACAGGTACGAAGAAAGAATTCTAGTAAGAAAAGCAAGTGGTACCTCGACAGCGGGTGCTCCCGCCACATGACAGGTGATATAGGCAATTTTGTGTCGTTGAATGCGGTAGATGGAGGATATGTTTCGTACGCCAATGACGCAAAAGCCAAAATCGTGGAGTTGGTACTGTCGGTAACAATTTAAATATCACCATAGATAACGTATGGTTCATTAGGAACTTAGAACATAATTTAATAAGATTAGCCAATTATGTGATGATGGACATACCGTAGTTTTCGCCAAAGATAAATGCTTTGTTAAAAGGATGATGACATTGTGTTTAGTGCATCTAGGCATGGTAATATTTACTGCATCACTCTTGATGATATTGCTAACCAAAACGTAAAGTGTCTAGCAGTTACGCAGGATATCACATGGTTATGGCATAGACGTCTGGGACATGCTAACATGGAACTAATGTCTCACATATCATGCAATGAGTTGGTGAGAGGTATTCCAGATATGAAAGCCACCAAGGACAGAATCTGTAAAGCGTGCCAAATGGGGAAACAGACTAAGACGTCCTTTAGGCCTAAGAATGTGATCTCTACGTCCAGACCACTGGAACTGCTGCATCTTGACCTTTTTGGTTCGGTACAGGTTATGTCATTGAAAGGTAAACGATATGCCTTTGTGATCGTAGACGACTATACTAGGTACACATGGGTCTTATTTCTTGCACACAAAAGTGAGGCTTTAGATAATCTTGCGCCACTGATTAAGAAGCTAGAAAATGAGAAAGAAATGAAAGTCCGTATGATTAGGAGTGATAACGGTCTAGAATTTGATAGCAAATCCTTTGCATTTTTGTGATGAGAATGGTTATAGTCATAATTTTTCAGCCCCTATTACGCCTCAACAGAACGGAGTGGTCGAGAGGAAAAATAGAGTATTACAAGAAATGGCTAGGACTATGTTGAGCGAATATAATACTCCAAAACATTTTTGGGCCGAAACTGTTAGTACGACATGTTATGTCTCGAATAGAATTTTCCTTAGACCGATTATTAAGAGAACTCCCTATGAACTTTGGAACGACAAAACCCGTAACATAGGATATTTCCATGTATTTGGTTGCAAATGTTTCATTTTGAATGATAGGGATAAAAGAGGGAAATTCGATTCCAAGGTAGATGAAGGGATATTCCTAGGTTACAACCTTCATTCCAAAGCTTTTAGAGTGTTTAATAATAGGAAGAAGACTGTTCAAGAATCTGTGTATGTTACGTTTGATGAATTTCCTAACGCAGATGCTACTGAGGAAGGTATAGTTGTGTCTCCTGCAGATATACAGGTTACTGACAAAGAAATGATCGCAATTCCATTGGAACTAGATGATATGTCAGAGGAACCTGAAGCTTCAGATGAACAACAACGCAGAAAATTCAAACATGCTTTCAGCCATCCCACTGAACAGGTCATAGGGAATATCACTTCAGGGATCAAAACGAGAGCAACTGCACGAAACGATACTGCTGAGGAATCACATGACGTGTTGTTGTCAACCATGGAACCTAAGACAGTGAATGAAGCGCTTGACGATGAATCGTGGGTGATTGCCATGGAAGAAGAGCTGGCACAATTCGAAAAGAGCCAGGTGTGGACTCTTGTGGAAAGACCGAACGATAAGTCCATAATAGGCATGAAGTGGGTGTTTCGCAACAAACTGGATGAGAACGGTAATGTAACACGAAATAAGGCCAGGTTAGTCGCCAAAGGTTATTCCCAAGAAGAAGTTATAGATTTTCAAGAAACCTTTGCACCCGTAGCTAGGCTTGAGTCAATACGCATTTTACTTGCATATGCATCTTTTAAAAGATTTAAGCTTTTCCAAATGGACGTAAAAAGTGCATTTTTAAATGGTTTTATAAATGAGGAAGTTTTTGTCGAGCAACCTCCCGGTTTTGAAAAAGAGGAATTTTCAAATCACGTTTTTAAATTAAACAAAGCTTTATATGGTTTGAAACAGGCCCCTAGGGCATGGTATGAAAGATTGAGTAGGTTTTTACTAGGCATGGGATTTATAACAGGAACAATAGATAACACTCTGTTTATCAAGTGGGAAGGGAATCACATATTACTTGTGCAGATATACGTTGATGATATCATATTTGGTAGCACTAACATCACCCTTTGCGAGCATTTTTCTAAGTCTATGCAACAGGAATTTGAGATGAGCCTAATGGGAGAACTCACGTACTTCCTTGGATTACAAATCAAGCAATTGGATACGGGAACATTCATATCTCAAACGAAGTACACGAATGAACTACTTGAAAAATTCGGAATGGCTGATTCCAAGGTACTTCCCACTCCTATGCACCAGACCGCTAAAATTGATAGTGATGAACAAGATATCAATCGAGTCCTAGGGAATCTCACTTGACGGCAGTCAAGCGGATACTTAGATATTTGAAGGGAACAATCAATCATGGTATGTGGTATCCAAATTCCAAGAAATTCCCATTAATGGGATACTCGGATGCGGATTACGCCGGTTCTAGGGAAGATAGGAAAAGCACCAGTGGTACTTGCCAAATACTAGGAAATTCCCTCGTAACCTGGTCCAGTCAGAAACAAAATGCCGTGGCCCTATCCACAACCGAAGCCGAATATATGGCCTTAGGAAGTTGTTCTCAGCAAATCCTTTGGATGAAACAGACCTTGAGTGATTACGGTTTAAGGTAGGACAAAATTCCTATGTTTTGTGATAGTACTAGTGCCATTAGTATCACTAAGAATCCCGTACACCACTCTCGAACTAAGCATATAGAGGTGAAACATCATTTTATTCGAGATCATGTTCAGAAAGGGAATATCAGCGTGAACTTCGTAGGAACTAATGATCAGTTGGCTGATATCTTCACGAAACCCCTTATCGAGAGTAGATTCTGCGATATTCGTGACCGATTAGGAATTATTTAGCTCAAATAGAAAAGGTGACTAAATATGTTAGGCCTTAGTATTTCCTTGATCTTATCCTTTAGGATCTCCTCGATTTTATTTCTTGATTCTATTAATATTTTTTCCTTATTTCTATCTTTATTATCTATTAAGATCTTTTCCATTCAGGGGGATTATTTTTAGACTTTCTTCGACATTTATATCAAAATCTATTTTCAGCCAATATTTTCTTTGAACTCTGATCTTGACTTATTTCCTTCCTTAATCTCCGCGAGATATCCTCTGATCTTCATTTAATTCCATCTAATGGGCTGTTTCCTTATCCAGCCATGATCTTCGGAATTCAAATTTTGAAATCTTTTCCTTATCTGCCTCACGTCAAATCATTATCACATCTCTCCAAAATTCTTTTCATTCTTATCCAAGAAGTTTTCGGCCTTTCTAACCATCCAATCTCTTCTTTATTCAATTCATTCAACCCTAAGTCTGTCACTTCATTATTTCGCTCCTTAATCCTTCGATCTCAATCGTGACGAAAACCAAAGGCGCCGGATCTGTCTCTGACAAGAAGCGAAAGGCTGCTCTGATCAAATCCCAATCTCTTCGAAAGCCACTCGTTCGAAATCAGGAAGAAAAAGGATCTAGAGAGCGACGACGAGCATGAAACCATAGCTGGTTTGAGACGGAGTATCAAAGGCATCAAGGATGATAGCAGGCAGAAGTTCGATGAGATCTCATGGCACTTTAAAAGGGTAAAAAAAAAGTTTGTGAAGGAGATCTCCACGGCTCTGAATGTCACTGAATTCTCATCTGCCTCATCTGATAGTGATTCCAGCCCTTAGAACTTCTATCCCCAGTGATCTCCTAGCTCTGGTATGCCTAATTCCCGTCTGCGCTTAGTACTAAGTTGTTTTACTTTGCTGGTTTTTGGGTTAGTAAGTTGAGGTAAGTTGCACGTTTTTGGTAAGTTAGTGGTGTTTCGGATCCCTCCTTTTTGATGCTGAAGGGGGAGAATTTAGGGAAATTAATGCCATGATCTGGTATGCCGTGTTTTGGTTCGGTGTTGGGTCGTTCATTTTGTTATCTTGGAATGCTATAATATAATCGACTTGCTTGCTTTTATATGCTTATGTCTTAATCCTCTGTTCTTGAGTTTGATGATTTGTTAATGATTAAGGCATCCCGCACATAGGCAGGGGAGCAAGCTGATGTGATGTGATAGCTTGAGACATTCCATGATAACTTGCGACATTCCATGGTATTGCGACATTCCGTATGATATGATCTGAAAATGTGTGACATTCCATGGTGACTTGTGACATTTCATATGATATGGCGTGGTAATTGCTATATGTTTTTGCTGCTGTGCTTTACATGGGAATACTACCAATTAGACAGGGGGAGCATGCTTCGAAATTTGATAAAATTATTTGCTCTTATCATATGTCGCATGGTGTGATACTTAAACATGCTACGTGCGTAAATGGCTTCATATCGAGTGTACTCATATGCTTAAGATAGGCATTAATTACTTGTCATCATCAAAAAGGAGGAGATTGTAGACCTTTTTGGTCCAAATGATTATGGGAGTTTTGATTATTCCAAGTAGTTATGTAAATTGGGGGGTACAAATTAGAAAACTCGATATGCATGTTGTGTGATGTTTAAGTATGTGAAATGTTCGATTAAGCGCTTAAATGTGATTAAACTGTTAAGAAACTCGAATTTGTGTGATCTTATGCTTAACTGGAATATTATTTGATCACATGGTTATGAACGTCTTCACATGAATGGAATCTCGTTGCGTACTATATATGGAAAATATATCATGTTGAGTGATATGCAAACTGTCTGCGAGATTGAGTTATTTTAGGAAAGAGTATCGCTGTGATCACCCGGATATGAATGACTATGCTGTATATATGGAAAGGATATTTTGATTAAGTGCTTACATATGATTGATCTATTTTAGGAAAGAATATGAATGATATATCCGTTGAGTGTGATATTAAATGACTCTTAAATCAGTGGATCATGATCCTGCTTTCCTTGTGCGACTTAGGATTTATATTTTGGAAAGTGATTAATTGATTGAGCTTATATGTGGTAAGATGCTGATTGAGTCTATTTATGGAATATGCTGAAATCGGATGAGATCACCATACATGGAAAATATGCTCTGCATTATACTCAGTAGATCAAATCTTTCTATGCGCGATTGGCTATCATATCTTGGGAAAGAAATCAGTTGTTTGAGCCTACCATTGATAATATGTCGAGTGGAATTATATATGGAATATGCTGAATAACGGATGAGATTACCCTGGAATGTTTGTTAATCTGTGGTATTTATGGTAAGTGATCATGCAGACCGTTGAGCTTAATTGGTTTATTCTTGGCATGATTGTTGGAGTTAATGCACGTGATTATTGAGCTTTATCTTGCATATTCTGTGCTTAACTTTCCTTGTGAAGTGTAGAAGCTATTCGTGGGTCTATATAGAAGACAAACACTTCACTTTGAAGGGTACACAACGAACACACAAGCTATCGAATTCCTTAGACGACTTGTGCTTACTTTGCGATTCATTCGTAGTTTGTGATTGAGCTTTCATTTGCGAATCTGTACTCTTTTAGCGATCCTTAGAAACTCCAAACCCTAAAAACCTTGTCTTCGGACGTGTTGTGTCTGCGGGCACGTTGAGCGCACAAAGGAGCACGAGTGGAGTCTTATGCACGTGGAGGGACGAATTTTGTGGATTCGGTGGCCCTTCGGTAGCAAGCTGCATCCAGCCGGGGAATATGTTTCCTGGGTAAACGGCGTGGATCGGAACTTGGCGTGCATCAGCCTAGAGCGAGGTCTAGTGTCCATAGTGCTTCGGTTGTGTATGGGTCAATCATAGTGTAAACGGTAATACCTAGTGATTGATTGGAACTCTTGGGGAGATCACACCCCAAGGACAGGATTAAACCCCAGTTGGGGATATAACCTGTATAAAAATCCCGTCTCATTTTACTTTCTGCTATTTACTTTTTCTGTGAGACAACCGGAACGTTGGCAAATAACTAGGTGATATCGTTTAAAGGATTTCTGAGGTTAACGCGATATTCTGTAAACAGGGTTAGGGAGATAACATAGACAATCTTACTGCTCTCTAGGGAATAACGTGCTCTGCAATATCTTCTTAAAGAAAAGTAGTTTTCAAAGGAGAAAAAGCCATAATTTTTTTTAAAGCCTAATTCACCCCCCCCCCCCCCCTCTTAGGCATATTTTACACTTCAGTTTTTTATATAGAAGAAAGTATGGAAGACTTGTGTGAATTACTTCAAATGCAGAGAGGAAGACTAAGTTGCCAAATTCCTTGAATAAGAAATTGATAAAGCAGCGAGATAATTTGCTAAGGAAAAACATGAGGCTGATATAGAGATCTCACGTTTGAAAGAAGAGTTAGTTACTGCTCAGAAAGAGAGAACTTCATGTGACTGTGAGAAATTAGAAAAGAAAAACAGTGACTTATCTAGAGATATCTAGAACTCAGGAATTCCTTAGATAGAGAAAAACAGAAATTTGATTGACTCCTGAGGGTGAGAAGAACCTAGATATGCTGTTAAGCACTCCTAGAAACATTGGTAGATCGGGAATAGGCTATTCCACTGAAGGAAAGCATGCTAAAAATTTTGTGCCTAAGTTTAAGTGTTTCTGTTGTGGTAGAAATGTCACTATGCATACAATTGTCCTTTAGAGAAAGTTGATAAAGCTAAGTACGTTTGGGACCTAAGAAGTCACCTGTGAATGCCACTGTTCTATCTGATCGTAACCGGAGATCACCGTCCATACAGAATGATATCTCTTATGTTAACAGAAGTTATTTCTCCACTAACATATTAGGACCCACAGAAATTGGGTACATCACAAGAGTACTTTTATCTACAGGTACAAAGGAGGAATTCCAGAAAGAAAAACAGGTGGTATCTCGACAGCGGGTGCTCCCGCCACATGACAGGTGATCGGCAATTTTGTGTCATTAAAGGCATGCGATGGAGGATACGTTTCGTACGCTAACGATGCAAATATCACTGTAGATAACGTATGGTTTATTAAGAACTTAGAACATAATTTGATAAGCATTAGCCAACTATGTGACGATGGACATACGGTAGCCTTCGCTAAAGATAAATCCTTTGTCAAAGAGGATGATAAGGTTGTGTTCAGTGCATCTAGACATGGTAGCATCTACTGCATACTCTTGATGATATTGCTAACCAGAATGTCAAGCGTCTAGCAGTTACACAGGATATCACATGGTTATGGCACAAACGTTTGGGACATACTAACATTGAACTGATGTCTCACTTCTCATGCAATGAATCAGTGAGAGGTATCCCGGATATGAAAGCCACCAAGGACAGAATTTGCAAAGCGTGCCAAATGGGGAAGCATACCAAGACATCCTTCAAACCTAAGAATGTGATATCCACCTCGAGACCATTGGAACTGCTGCAAATTGACCTTTTTGGTCCAGTACAGGTTATGTCATTGAGAGGTAAATTAATGCCTTTATTATTGTAGACGACTATACTAGGTACACATGGGTCTTTTTTCTTGCACACAAAAGTGAGGCTTTAGATAACTTTGCAACACTGATTAAGAAACTAGAAAACGAGAAAGAGATGAAAGTCCGCAAGATTAGGAGTGATAATGTTCTAGAATTTGATAGTAATCTTTTGAATCCTTTTGTGAAGAAAATGGTTATGGTCATAACTTTTTAGCCCTTGTTATGCCTCAACGGAACGGAGTGATCGAGAGGAAAAATAGAGTATTGCAAGAAATGGCTAGGATTATGCTGAGCGAATATAATACTCCAAAACATTTTTGGACTTAAGCTGTTAATACGGCTTGTTATGTCTCAAATAGGATTTTCCTTAGACCAATTATTAAGAGAACTCCCTATCAACTTTGGAATGTAAAACCCCTAACATATGATATATCCATGTATTTTGCTGCAAATGTTTTATTTTAAATGATAGGGATAAGAGAGGAAAATTCGATTCTAAAGTAGATGAAGGGGTATTTCTAGGTTGCAGTCTTCCCAAAGCTTTTCGAGTGTTTAATAATTGGAAGAAGACTGTTCAAGAATCTGTGCATGTTACATTTGATGAATTCCCCAACGCAGATGCTATTAAGGAAGGTATAGTCATGTCTCCTGCACGTATACACGTTATGACAAAGAGGTGGGCGCAATTCCATTGGAATTAGACACTAAGTAAGAGGAACCTAAGGCTTCAGATGAACAACAACGCAGAAAATTCAAACATGCCTCTAGCCATCCCACTAAACAGGTCATAGGGAATATCACTTCAGGGATTAAGACACGAGCAACTGCACGAAATGATACTGCTAAGGAATCACATAACATGCTGTTATCAACCATGGAACCTAAGACAGTGAATGAAGCTCTTGACGAGGAATCATTGGTGATTGCCATGGAAGAAGAGCTAGCACAATTCTAAAAGAGCCTGGTGTGGACTAGTGTGGAAAAACCTAACGAAAAATCCATCATAGGAACGAAGTGGGTGTTTCAAAACAAGCTGGACGGAAATGGTAATGTGACATGAAACAAGGCCAGGTTAGTTGCCAAAGGTTATTCCCAAGAAGAAGGTATAGATTTTCAAGAAACTTTTGCACCGGTAGCTAGGCTTGAGTCATACCCCTTGCATGTGCATCTTTTAAAAGATTCAAGCTCTCTCAAATGGACGTGAAAAGCGCATTTTTATAAATGAGAAAGTTATGTCGAACAACCTCCTGGTTTTGAAAAAGAAGAATTTCCAAATCACGTCTTCAAATTAAACAAAGCTTTATTGGTTTAAAACAGGCACCTAGGGCATGATACAAAAGATTGAGCAAATCATGTAGACATGGACTTTACAATAGGAACAATCAATAATACTATGTTTATCAAATACGAAGGGAATCACCTACTGCTTGTGCAAATATATGTTGATGATATTTGGCAGTACTGACATCACTTTTTGCGAGAATTTTTCTAAGTCTATGCGGCAGGAATTTGAGATGAGCCTAACTGGAGAACTGAATTATTTCTTTGGACTGCAAATCAAGCAAATGGACACGGGAATATTCATATCTCAAACGAAGTACACGAAGGAACTACTTGAAAAATTCGGAGTGGCTGATTCCAAGGTACTTCCCATTCCTATGCATCAGACCGCCAAAATTGACAGTGATAAACAAGGTACGCCTTTTGATCCTAAGTATAGAGGTATGATTGGAAATTTGCTTTACCTTACGGTAAACAGACCCGATATTATGTTTGCTAATGGTCTATGTTCTAGATATGAGTCTAAGGAATCTCACTTGACAGCAGGCAACCGGATAATTAGATATTTAAAAGGAACATTCAATTTTCGAATTTGGTATCCAAATTCCAAGGAAGTCCCATTAATGGGATATTCAGACGCCGATTATGCCATTTCTAGAGACGAAATGAAAAGTACTAGTGGTACTTGGAAATTACTCGGGAATACCCTTGTAACTTGGTCCAGTCGGAAACAAAATGTTGTCGCCCTGTCCACAACCGAACCAGAGTTATGGCCTTAGGAAGTTGTTCTCAACAAATCCTTTGGATGAAATAGACCTTGAGTGATTACGATTTAAGGTATGACCATTCTATTTTCTGTGATAGTGCTAGTGCCATAGTATCACTAAGAATCCTATACATCACTCTCGAAGTAAGCACATAGATGTGAAACATCATTTTATTCGAGATCATGTTCAGAAAGGGAATATCAACGTGAACTTCATGAAAACCAATGATCAGCTGGCTGAAATCTTCACGAAACCCTTTAGTGAGAGTAGATTTTGTGACATTCGCGATTGATTAAGAATATTGAGTTCAAATAGGAAAGATGACTAGATAAGTTAGCCCTTAGTGTCTCCTTGATCTTATCATTTGATTCTATTGACATTTTTCTTGATTCTACCTTTCTTATCTATCTTATTTCTTTCCGTTAATGGGGAGAACCTTTTTCTAACTATCTCTCTAAATAGATTTTCTTTGAGATTTATGGTAAAATCTACTTTCAGCCGAAAATTCCTTCCTATTTTTGAACTCTGATTTTCGGCTGTATTTCCTTCCTTAATTTCCGATATCCTCTTATCTTCATTTAGTTCCATCTAACGGGCAGTTTCTTCTTCTAACAATGATTTTTAAAATTCAAATTCTGAAATCATTTCCTTAACTGTCACACGTCTAATCGATATCACATCTCTCCATAACTTATTTCCATTATCCAAGAAGCTTTCGGCCTTTATATAACCACCCATTCTCTTCCTTCTTGAGCCATTCAATCCTAAGTCTTTCACTTCATCATTTCACTCTTCAATCATTCGATCTCAACCATGACGAAAACCAAAGGCGCCTTCACAGAGTTCGAGTAGGAAGAAAAAGGATCAAGAGAGCGATGGCGAGTAGGGAACTGTAGCTGATTGAAACGGAGCATCAAGGGCATCAAGGATGATAACAGGAAGAAGTCGGACGAGATCTCACAGCAGTTTAATATGGTTAAAAAGTGTATGAAAGAGATCTCCTCGGCTATGAAAATCGTTGAATCCTCATCGGCCTCATCCGATAGCAATTCCAGTCCTTAGAACTTTGATCCTTAGTGATCTCCTAGCTCTAGTATGCCTAGTTCTCGTCTGTGCCTAATACTGAGTTCTTTTAGTCTGCTAGTTTTTGGGTTGGTAGGTCGTGAATTGCAGGTTTGGTAAGTTGGTGGTGTTCAAGGTCCCAACTTTTTGATGTTGAAGGGGGAGAAATTTGGGCAAATAATGTCGTATTTTGGTCTGATGTGAGGTTGTTCTCTTTTGGAAATTAATACTATCGACTTGCTTTTATTTGCTTATGTATTAATCTTTATGTGCTTGAGTTTGTGATTTGTTATGGATTAAGGAATTCAGCACATAGGCAGGGGAGCAAACTGATATTATCTGATAATTTGTGACATTCCATGGTAACTTGTACCATTCCATATGATATGCTCTGGTAATTGCTAAATTTGTGCTGCTGCGCTTTACCTAGGAATATTAGCAATTACAGGGGGAATGATTTAAAATTTGATAAATTTATTTGCTCTGATCATATGTCACATGCCTGATACTTGTAGCGACCCTAGCCATCGCTACCATTTCTATCGTCATCGTAAGTGCCTAACGGGTTAGGAACTTGAAAGACACACTAAAATGCGTATGAAATTTTTCCTTTTTTCATAAAGGAACATTGTTTCTGTATATGTCAAAAGAATGCATTTATACGACAAAAGAATTACTCCGAGTCCTAATTACATGCTATTCCTAGTTACACGGGTTGTGTACATCCGCAACAAAAGGATTCCTATGCGCCTAGCCTCACAGGTCGTCATCCACGTACACACCACCCCCAAAAGACGCTCGGAAGCTTCAAAAGACTGCCTTGCAGCTAGGCAATCACGTACCGTGCTCGTTCGCACCTACAACACACAACGTAAGGGTGAACTAAAGAGCTCAGTAAGTGAAAACTTGATGCATGAAGTGCACGTGTCCTAATCCGCAATGACCTCCGCGTCAATGCATTCTAGACCTCACTTTCTTCTCATTCTCTTTTCCTTTCGTATTCTCTTTCCTTTCATATTGGGCACTCGGCTTCTCTATCTCACTATGCACCATCATAGAGCTCGTTTCCATTAAATTCATACATACGTAAGTGACAGTGTACACATTGAGAGGCCACCCTGGTTCACGTTATGTATTCGACTTCATGGCGCCTTTTCAGCCCAATGAGGTCCACATTGGGAGGCTAACGACGCCTTTTCGGCCCAACGCAGTCCTCATCGAGAGGCTAACCCCTATTCATCCTCTGTGTCTCCTTTTCAGCCCAACGCGGTCCACATTTAGGAGGCCAATGTTCCCTTTTCAGCCCAATACGACTCGACGTTAAGAGGCAACATTTATTCATCTCTGTGGCTCCTTTGCAGCCCAACGCGGTCCATGTTTGGGAGGCCCATATTGCCTTTTCGGCCCAATACGACTCGACGTTGAGAGGCAACCCTTATTCATCTCTGTGGCTCCTTTTCAGCCCAACGCGGTCTACATTGGGAGGCCCATATTGCCTTTTCAGCCCAATGTGACACGCCGTTGAGAGGCAACCCCTGTTCGAAAATTGCAGTTCACATTGGGAGGCTATCCATGCCTTTTCGGCCCAATGCGATACCAAAGGTGCCTTTTCAGCCCAATGCGACCTGACACAGGGGCGCTTCACACGGTAGCCTACTCCGAGGTTGCCAACACCCAAGTTTCCCTCGGTGTCGCGTCTTCCCTCGGGTTGCACCCTCCAGGTCGCACTTTCCGCCACAAGGGTATCAACCCAACATCATCAACAGCGCGTCATTGTCGCCATGGTAGCATATGAGAGCCGTGACTCGATAACTGAGACGACAACAGATGCCCATATCGAAAACTATACATCGCTCACCGGCGATCCTGACTCGTGCATGCTCTCGTGTCCTAAGTTCCACACTAAGCGTGCATGCACGTGATCATGTCGTGAATCATATGCGTATGCATGTCCTGCCATGAATAGTAAGTAAACATATCACAAACTTCACGTTCTGTCATGAGAGCACGATCACATAATTTATGCACATAGAAGTTATGTGTTGTAGTTGAAGTGAAGTCTCCACCTACCTAGCGTCCGTAGAATACCTGCTACTGGTTCGGCGAAATTCCTAATTTTCGACCTTAGGCATAAAACATTAATATCAATATGCCATTTAATTTATTTAAATCAGCTAAGTACTCGAAGTTCCTAATGTTAAAATATTATACTTAGCACTACATGTTGAAAGTACTTAGTGATCTGCGAAAGTTCGAGGCTCGTGAGATATAAGAAATTTGTGAACAAATTTTGGACTAAGAATTCGTGAATTTTGAATAATTCGTGAAATTCCTGGCGAAATTGAGTTTCGCGAACTCTACCTACCTTCCCTCTCGATTCGCGAAATGAAGTGCTCGATACCTAGTTCGCGAATCGTTTCCGAGTTCGCGAAATCTATGAGTTCGCCAACCTAGTTTAGGTTCGCGAAATGTGTCTTGGGTTATAGTTCGCGAAACATCATTTATGAAGACCCCTAATTCGCGAAACTACACTACCTCACTTTCACGAACTCATTAAGACAACTTCGAGTTCGTGACTTACTCGACCCGCAAAACCACACAAGCCTAATTCGCGTAGTATATAATTCTACTTTAAATTCGCGAAAGGTTCTACACACAATTCGCAAACACTTGTATTTAAATTCTTGGGGTTCGTGAAATACGATTCACGAACTTGCATGGGTTCGCCAAACTCAACCCTCAAAACACCCCCAGTTCGTGAAGTTGATTCGCCAAGTTCCAGTTCGCGAAGTGCGTTGCTTAGGGTTCGCGATGTACTTCAATTCGCCAAGTGTATGAATTCGCCAACCTAGCTTGCATGGATTCGCCAATTTTGTTGAGTTCGTCATATTGTTGGACCCGGGAAATTTCCTTGCTTCTCTCAATTCGCGAAATGGCTGTGAGTTCGCCAATTTTTCCTTACCCTGTGAAATTTCCAATTCGCAAAGTGAGGTTCTCTTATTTCACGAATCCTCACCCAACTCGCCAAGTACCTAAATTCGCCAAATGGTTCGCGAAGTCCTCCCATCTTGTTATTTCACGAACTCACGTACGAGAACTCTTAGAGTTCGCGATCCTCTATAAATCAAGAGTTCGCGAACTAGAGTTCGGGAAGTATACACTTCGCGATCTCATCGTGAAAAAACACTCTTCGAACCCGCGAAGCTCAAAAATCTCGATCTGAACGTCACTTTTCTTAATAATATGATAAAGACTCTAAGATCTTCGAAAACCCTAAGAACTTTAAACCCTAAAACCTCGATTATCATAGAAAACAGGTTTATGCTTATCCCTAGTGTTTTAACCCCCTAATCACGTTGAAATCAAGCCTAGAAGCTAAATCATAAGTTAAAAACGTAGGACACTTAGTAAAGATTATACCTTCTTTCCAAGTTGAATCTCGATTGTTCTTCCCTCTCTCTACTTTCGCTCTTTTAGTGTGAGAAGTGGATTATGAACTTTTAAAATATCTCAAGCTAGCAAGGTATGGTTTATGGACTAGTTTGACGTGAATTCCCTTAATTTAAGGGAACTTGTCCCTAAGATTTTTCTTTAAGAATTTGGGCCAAGCTAAGGCGCTCTTGGGCCCTTTTATTTTCTATCACTTACAATTTATTGAGTTCCTCACTAACTTGGACCATAAGTTTAATGTTCTAGCCCAACTACAACCTTAGCCCAAATTTAGAACGACTTTCTCGTTATTATACCTTTTTCGAAATTCCTCATAAGTTAGTCATTATCTATGCACATATTTAGATTCGTGAAACAATTAAAGTCACGTAAGCACATATTTTCATAAAACTCACTTAGCCACATAATCAATGCACAAAAACTCCTATAATCACATAGACATAAAACGCGTTATGCAAGCCTAGGAATTCACATAAGCATATAATGGGCACGCAATTTCGCCTGCTAATTGGCCTACAGGGCTCAGGTCTTACAATACTTAAACATGCTATGTGCATAAATGGTTTCATATTAAGTGTACTCATATGCTTAAGTTAGGCATTAATTATTTGTCCTCATCAAAAAGGGGGAGGTTGTTGACCTTTTGGTCCAATGCTTGTAAGAGTTTGATATTCAAAGTAATTGTAAAATGGAAGGTACAACTTAGAAAACTCGATATGTATGATCTATGATGTTTAAGTATGTACAAATATTCGATTAAATGCTTAAATGTGATTTAGTTGTTAAGAAAATCGAATTTGTGTGATATTATGCTTAACTGGAAAAATGTTGTGATCACCTGAATATGAACATTTTCTTATTATTGTATATCACTGTGTGCTATTATGGAAAATATATTTTGTCTGAGTCATACATGAGTTGTACACGTGATTGATCTATTTTAGTAAGAATATTATGATATATCCATTGAGTGATATCTTACTTGACTTTTAAATCAGTGAATCAATGATCTATCTTTCCTTATGCGACTTAGGAATTATATTTTGGAAAGTGATTAATTGATTGGGCATATATGTGGTAAGATGTTGATTGAGTCTATTTATGGAATGTGTTGGAATCGGATGAGATCTTCATACATGGAAGTCAGTCTTTGCATTATACTCAGTAGATAAAATATTTCCTTGTGCGAATTGGCTATCATATTTTGGAAAGAAATCAATTGATTGAGTTTACTATTGGTAATATGCTGCGTGGAACTATATATGGAATATGCTGACAACGGATGAGATTATTGTGGAAGGAAAGTAAGTCTGTGGTATTTATGGTAAGTGATCATGCATGACTATTGTGTTGATATGGTTTCTTCTTGGCATGATCATATGAAGTTAATGCATGTGATTTCCGACCTTTCTCTTGCATATTTTGTGCTTAAATTTCCTTGTGAAGTGTAGATGCTACTCTTGATTTAGATGATACACACTTCACGTTGAAGGGTACGAAACATACACACAAGCAAATGAATTCCTTTGAGTGACTGAGCTTTGATTTGTGAAATATTTGTAGTTTGTGTTGAGCTTACATTGTGAAACCAGTACCCTTTTGAGCAAACGATTGTACTACCCAAAACCTTGTCTTCGGACGTGATTTGTCTTCGGATGAGTGGAGTCTTCTGCACGTGGAGGGACGAGTCGATGGATTCGGGGGTCCCTTTGGAAGCGAGCTGTGTCTAGTCGGGGAATTGTGATTCCTGGATAAACGACGTAGAACGAAACTCGACGTGCGGCAGCCTAGGTGGTGGTCTAGTTTCCATAGTGCTTCGGTTGTGTAAGGGTCGATCATTATAACCATAACCGGTAATACTTAGTGATTGATTGAAACTCTTGGGGGAGAACGAACCCAAGGACAGGATTAATCCCCAGTTGGGGATATAACCTGTATAAAAATCCCGTCTCACTTTACTTTCAGTCATTTACTTTTTTGTGAGACAAATCGAACGCTTTCAAATAACCAGGTGATATATTTGAAACAGTTTGTGAAAAAGGGTTAGGGATATAACACTGATAGTCATACTGCTTTCCAGGAAATAACGTACTCTGCAATGTCTTCTTTAAGAAAAGTATTTTTCAAAGAATAACAAGCCAATTCTTTTCTAAGCCTAATTCACACCCCCCAGGCATATTTTACACTTCATGATTGAAATCTAATTATTTTTCTTGATTTCTGAAAAATCATGAGTTACGCTAGGAAGAGGTGCGGAAGAAAAGAATAAAATCAATGCTAGAGATATGTTGAACAATCCCGCCAAATAAAGTCAAATTATAGTAAAATTCATCGTGTTTTCAATGCAATTATAGGGTTAGAATTTAGGGAAGGTTGCCCGAGTATGCTATTTATTATTATGGACGTGTTTATTTAGGGAAGTTATGTCAGTGTATTCATGAATTAGAACATATCTCGGTGAGAGAATAACTGAAATAGTGTTTTCTTGAACAGTGCTATTACAATTGTAGATAACTTTCTCACCATATTACAAAGCTAATCAACATTTTCAATTTTCACTAATATTATTTTCAGTTTTCACCGCGAATTAATTTTAAATTACAATGATCTCTATTATTACTTCAAGTAGGTAAAGCAACTGCTCTTAATTATTTTTTAATCCAAAAATCTCGCCAATTAGTGTAACATATATGTTAATAAATACTATTTAATGCAATAAGAAACAAAAAAAAACTCAAGAAAAATGTAGTAGTTCATAGAATGTTCAAGTAAGTATTCTTTAACAAAACTTTCTAATTTTTTTTTTACTATAACTCGTCATAGTTTCCCTTGCATTTTTTTTTGCGAGACCTTTGATCACATGGATATCTTCGTGATCTCGTACACCCGACCTTTCTCTCCGGAGTAAATAAGGATTATTTACCAGATGAAATGAGCCTTCCAACGTGACTCGTCTAATGGACACTCGAACTGATAAGAATATGTTGTCTCCAATATCTCAATAATCATCTGGAACAAATTCATATGGATCAACAACATGCTTGCCAACTTGAATAGAGCAAACAGAAACTCAACAAAAACAACAATAATAATAATAATAATAGTAATTACAATAATAATAATAATAATAATATTAATAATAAAAATTATAACAATATAAAATGGAATATATTTCTTATTGCCAACTATTGATTTGGAATATGTTTTATTTGAGGTTATTTTCTTAGTAATATCTTCGAAATTAAATAAATAGTATTGAATCACTAAGATTGGAATATGAGATTTCTTAGTTTATGAAAGTATTAAAAAGATTATGGTTAAAAATATAGTTATTGATAATTTTGTTGCGAACTTGAGATGTTATCGTAAAAAAAAAGCAATATGAAAAAGATTTGTAGTGAAAACTGAAAATAATAATAATAGAAATAAAAAAGTTGATTAGTTTTATAATAGTGTGAGAAAGTTATCTATTTTTGTAATCGTACTATTCAAAATAACACTATTTCTATCATGATCTCATATCTCGGTCGTAGAATTAGGAAAAAAGTAAGTTTGTTTGCAAGAAGTCGTCTGTATCGTTTAGTTTCGTAGTTTTTATTTAATCTTTAGTTTTACCTTCTCATACGATTAATAACTTTTTCACTAGAATATTTAAACGTCGGTATTCATTAGCTGCATAATTCCTTTGGGTTCGACATTCGCATATTTGTCATATCTATACAACCATCGACAGGTGGACTTATCTTTTGAGCATATGAAAGTTTGTAGTTATTCGTTTAAAAAAATATTATAACTTGCTCATCATCAACCCCAACTCCACTTGATTATTCGCACTACTACTGAATTTCACAGCAAAATTCTATCGAGTTGTCCACGTGATCGTCGATCTCCCGAGAAACTCAAATAATCTCCCTTCATCAACAAAATCGAGCAGTACAAAGCTCGATACCGATAAGGCCAGAGCTTGTAGATTTTGTGAGTAGTGAGGGGCCAAATCAACAAGTGTGGGTGCCGACCTTTTTCATGATGGACTTGGATATTCCGCTGACGACATATTAATACTAAAATGGGTTATATCTAATACAGTAAATGGGTTACCGAAAAAGATTCAAGTCAATGTCTTCTTACCATTAGGACATCATCTTCTACAAGTTCGAAACTACAAACAAAATCGAAAAGCTTGTAACACACGAAAACAAACATAGATCACGATCTGCTGCTGCTATATCCACGTCGGGCACGCCCAGATGGCCGCTGTTCTTGTCCTAAAACCGTTACAGCTCTCCTGTTCTGCAGATTTTAAATCAACGATTTCTAACCAAAGCTATCGTTCCTCTGACCATCACAACTATATAGTACAATATGATAGAAACAAAATGTCAAACCTGTTGTTGTATTCTTTGAGCCCGCCTCCTTTTCTCTTCTTCCGTCTTCATCTTGCTCAAGCTCGGCCTGTATAGTATCACAGTCCTACCGATTTGACCAACCGATAAAGAGCCAGTCGTCTCCTCTACTTTCCTCACCACGTCGTCGAACTCCCCGGGACATGTCCCGTGTATCTTCAGCTGTCCCATCACAGTCAAAATCCAACCAACTCAATACATCTTAGATTACCATCAATTCACCCAATCAAGAACACACATAAGAAGAGGAAATCATGGAGGGATAAGGTTGGCGGAAGATATAAGGAAGTATAGAATTATCCTCATTCAAATGCTAGAGATAGACTTTAGTGATTAACAGTGATTTAGAGCATCTCACTCACAATCAAAGTGATTTTCTGCTTAATCGAATGGATACTATTCTCTCAAGCACTAGCATAAAACGAAAAGAGATCAAGAAGAGGAAATCATAAAGGGAGGGATAAGGTTAGTGGGGGTTAGAAATTTCAACTATCTATGGTATCTAATGGTCTAGTATAGCTCTTTAGTAAATTGTGAGGCATATGATTCCACGACAGATGTTGAAGATGGCAGCCATTGCTGTTGTTCATGAAGCAAAGCAACGATTGATAGTAAGATTTTTACAGTTACCCAGAGAAATTAGTGTAGATGCCTGCCCACAATTGAAATGAATGGATAAGAAATCACTTGAAATAGATAGAAGTTGTTATTATACCTTTAGAAGCTCATTAGCTTCGAGTGTCTCAATCAAAGCAGTCACGACGGTGTCGGTGACGCCCGATTTCCCAATTTGCTGCGACTTGAGCTTCTTCCCCAAGCTGTGCGCGTGCGAGGCCAGCTCTTTCTTCTCCTTTATGCTGAGAATTGGCGGCGGCGACGCTTTCGTTTCGACCGTCGGAATCTTCATCGGTCCTAGTCCGTCAGGCGTCGGCGCGTCACTGTCATCGTGCAGCGAGGCGACGTCGTTTGCGACGGAAAGGGTCGCGTTAGGGGAGGAGAATAAGGATGGAAGTGAGAGGGGTCGAAACGTCGTCGTTTTTGCGAAGCTGAGGTAAGGAAAGAGCGTCGGGCGGCTGAGGACGAAACGTTGTGGTATTAAGTGGGGGAAGGAGGATACCAATGCAGCGGCCATTTTCGCAGTCCCCTCTCCTCTATCGCTACGATTGGTCTGCTGCTTAGTTTTGCCCTTAAATAACAGCAGTTGCTTTTAGTGATGGATTGTATGCGTTATTCACGATTTATACATCGTAGTTCATATTTATGCTTCTTCTGTTATTCTTCCTTTTTTTATTATTTCTCTTTGTTCTGCTTTACGACTGAGTAGGATCAAATTAGATTTTTGTATTAATACTAAGAGTGTATTTGGTTGGGGGATTAGGGAATTATTTAAAGATGGGGTTTAATTAATACCCTATTAGTACACCCGATATAGTATTAGTTAAAGAAGTATCCACCACTCCCTTTATTTAATCTCACCTTATTATTAACCATTTTTATTTTAAAGTTTATTTAACTTTTTTTCTTTTAATAATAACGTCTCTCTCGCGCTCGCCTTCTCTCTCTATGCTTATCTCTCTCCCCCATCTATCTATCTATCTCTCTCTCCCCCCCTCTCGCCTTCTCTCTATATATCCCCCGTCTACTCTCTCTCCCTCTCTCCCACTCTCTCCCTCTCTCTCCCACTCTCTCTCTACCGAAGTTTTTAATTAATGGAAGGATAGATTTATAATTGTATTTATTTAAACAAATACCATCTAAACCCATATACCACAGACATGATTACTTAATCACATCAACCAAACACCCCAAAAACTCATACCCTACATTATATAAACCAAACTAAAACTAATACCATTCAAACACATCCCTGTGGCGCCCCGCCATCCACACGTTATGTGCCTATGTGAGTTGTAGGATGAAATACATGCAAAAATGCGTAATTCCATTGATGTAATGGAGATTGTACTTTACATAACAAAAGAATACTTCCAATTCTTTATACACGAGAAATGTGTCTATGTGCGGCAAAAGAAATCTAAGTCGACCGGCCACACAGGTCGTAATCCATGTACATTCCGCCTCTCAAAAGTCGCTGGAAGCTTCAAAAGATGCCTTGCCATCAAACGATCACGTACCGTGGTCGCGTGAACCTACAATAACGTAAGTGATGAGCCGCCTGGCTCAGTAAGCAGAAACTATGCATGATGTGCACGTGTCAACCCCGGTAACGGCAATCCACACCGATGCATCTATTACTCGTACTATCTTCACTCAGGGCCCTCGGCTAGCTAACTATGCACCGTAAAAGAGCTCTATTGTAAATACGTGACAGTGACCTATGCTGGGTAGCCTACGCTAGGTTTCCCTAGGTCGCACCCTCCCAGGTCGTCCCCCTTGCCATGCGGTAGCCTATGCTGGTAGCCTACGCTAGGATTCCCCTAGGTCGCTCCTTCCATGTCGCTCCTTCCCGCCAACATCGATGATGCGTCAACACCGTCAGGGCATCAACCCTATTATGCCATTAATACCATCGGCAGCGCATCAATGATGTTCGTATATCCGACGACGCATCAACGTCGTCTCGGTGCCATAGAAGCCGCCCTTGACTCAACTATGAGTCGACAACAAATGCCCACATCGGCAAGTATCGATAAGCGATATATAACATGCATACCCAACCCGCACATCCCCCACATACGATAATGCATGCTCGTGAATATGCAACATCAACAAATACTAGGCTGCTTACCGTGCATAGGCATATGAATTATTTCACATAATGCAGGTAAACACAGAGGCACGTAAGTTGCATAAATTAGGCAGGTACAACAAGTTATGTGTTGTAGTTGAATTTCCACTTACCTGTCGTCCGAGCTACGCTAATTCACTGCTTCGGGAACTGCCTACCGTAGTACCGTTCAACCTTAAAATATAAATATCCATGCATTAGTGTCTTCTCTTGATTAACAAGTTAGACTGAAATATTTAAAGTTGGTTACACTGATTGGCTAAGTTTCAAGTCATTCGGTCTCTACACTAAGTCATGTTAGCTTATAATTATACCCTAATATATTTGCATTTTCGGCGAAAGTTGTTTGCTTATTCGGGCTGGACTCGCCCGATTTGTCACATCTAACGGTTTCGCCCGATCAATTGGCATTGAAGTCGCCCGATTGATAGACATGGAATCGCCCGATTGGCTAGGGTCTTCATTCACCCGATTTGTGTAGGTGCATGGCATCGTCCGATTCGTCGTGCATGGGTTTGCAAATCGCCCGATTTCCCCACATGGTAAGCTACATTTCGTCGTGTCCGTTGATCAGCTGGAATCGCCCGATTGCATGGTACGAAGGACCTCAAATTGCCCAATTGAGTTGGCTTTGATCACGGTTTTCGCCCGATTGGTAAACGCATGGAATCGCCCGATTTGTATCGTGCGTGGCTTGCTTTCTTAAGTGCCCTTTTCGATCTCACATGGATTGGTTTTGATCGATTTGCATGTGCATGAACCCCTCAAATCGTTGCGTGCTTGTGTCATCTTATAATCGCCCTATTTGGTGAAGTTCAATCCCTACTTTCGGAGAATCATATATCATTCAACTTTAAAATCGCTAAGTTGACCTGTATCTCTAATCGCCCGAAACTTCATGTGCTCCTCAAAATCGGCCGTCAAACTTCATATCTTCAAATCTAACTCTCACAACGATTTTGCAGAACTTAAAAAAATCCTAGGGTTTTCCTTCTACTCTAAATCCTTATTTCAACCCAATAATCCGATTTATACTCAAGTTCTAAGCTTTAAAACATGCTACTACTAACCAAAATTGTCGACCCCGAGATATTACCCATCGTGAATCTATACCTTAAACTAGGGTTTTTGAAGTCTTTCTTACACTTTAATTCCTACATTTTCTCGGCTTCTAAGGTTAGGGTTCTTGCATAAGCACTAAGCTACGAATTTTTACAAAGTTTATGGGAGATATTTCACTTACCAATCTCGAATTTCAGACTTGCTTGTGATGTTTTTGGTGGAAACTCCTCTCGGCCCTTTTCTTCTTCTTTTTGTTTGAGTTTTTTGTTTTTATGAGGGTTTTCTCTTTTTCTTATTCCTTATATTAATTCTTATCTATCGTTTCCTTTGTTTACTTGATAATCATTAGACCTAAACTTAGAGTAATGGGTTTGATGTGACAAGTAGGTGACTAATAATTTCCATCACACGTTAAGAAACCTTCTCATGAGTCTTAGGCAATTCGATTGTTGACTTAAAAATCGCCCGATTCCCTTACCTCAATTACTTCGGCGATTTCAATTTCTACATGCATGGGAATCGACCGATTCTTCATTGACTAAGCTCGGCGAATATTACCATCGCCATTTGCTCGAGCTCGGCGATTTCATTTCAATGGAAATTGGCCGATTCTAGTGGCTCAATTCAATCGGCAGTTCGAGCATTCCATATTGTAATCGCCCGATTCTTGATTATCCAATCTAAGCTCGGCGATTTCTTCTCCTCATGCCACGTGTATTGGCTACCTAAATTTCTTTAAATCCTCATGCTATCACTTAAGTCATGTAACACACAACATGGAATACACAAACATAGATACAACACTACAAAACATATACTGTGCATGCACGTAGGTCATACAATTTCCATAATATGTACGTAAAATTTATTGGTCGACCTACCTAGGCAACTCGGGTATTACAATCCCTCCATAAGAGTGATCAATAAAACGTTTTGGCACTTTTATATACAAAAGATCACATGATCGATTCCTCACATTTTCAGTGCTCAAACAACGTAAGAGCTCGATATGAGCTAGTAACGTAAATCGATCATGGTATCAGAGAGACGATTCTGCTTTTGTGATTGAGAAACGTTGATTTGGCAGGCTTCTTCACCGGCTGAAGTAATTTCAGGATTTGCCTTGAGCATTTTCGCAAATCATGACAGATGAACAAAATCCCGAACTGAACGAGGATTAGACGAGGAATCAAATAGGAACAGATCTAATCAATTACGGAGGGTACTTTCATCGTTTAACTTTTCTTCCTTCGGACGGTTTGGGATTCTAATCAGTTGAATGAATCGAAGTATCTTGCTTGGAGTTATTCTATGAAGCGAACATTGAGTGCTAAAGAATAAGCTAGGTAATGGAGATGTTCCTAAACCGAAAGAGGATGATGTGCATTTTGCACAATGGACTCGAGTGAATGACAAAGTTATGTCATGGATTCTGAATTCAATCTCGCTGGAGCAAGTAGACAGTTTTAGTTAGCTGAGACTGCGAGAAAGCTATGGGAGGAGTTGAGGATGCTCGGAACAAGTAATGGTCCATAAGTTTATCAATTGAACAGAGAAATTTGTTCGATGAAACAGGGGGACATGAGTCTGTCACAATATTTTAGCAAGCTGAAACGACTATGGGATGAATAGGACCAAGTGACGAATGTAGATGTGGAGGTTGTGTGTGCAAAGGGACAACGATCAATGAGAAAGAAGGAAGAACTGGACTTATACAGTTTCTCATGGGATTGAACGAGACCTACGATGGTGTAAGAAATCAGATCCTTGGCCTGAAGTGAGGAAGGCGTAGGCCATGCTTACGAACGTCGAGAAGCAACAGGTCGTGAGGCTGATGTTTGACATTAATGAGCACAATGCGATGCTAGCAAGAAAGGGAGTTAGCAGTAATACACAAAGCGGATATTATGCGGGAAATAAAGAGAATGAAATAAGGAAAGATAAGGCATACAAACAGAACTTCAAATGTGATCACTGCGACGCAAATGGCCATCTCAAGGAAGGGTGTTTCAAACTTATAGAATACCCAGAATGGTGGAAAGGAAACAAGGAAGGAAAAAGGCAGCAACAATCATATATTGTGCATAAAAATTAAGTGAACCTTGCTGGTAGATTAGTTGGATCAGAATGAGATGGATCAGTGAAAAACAAACATGATCTGCAGCTCATCATGATAATATGAAGGCGTTGCGGCAAGATGTGAACAAGTTTAAGGCAAAGGTCCTATACGAGAGGTGAATGGTGTAAATTTCGTGCATTCCATGGATTTCTCAGGTATGGCAAGTTATCACGTTCTTAGTTCACTCGAAAATTTGAGTAAAGAACTTCTTACACTAGACACTGGAGCAACAGGGCATATGGTCTGTAACATATCCTTACTTTCTAACTTGAGACCTATTTCTTGCTCTACACCTATATATCTACCGGATGGAAGGATTACCATGCTAAAAGCATAGGAGACCTAAAGCTTACAAACATCTTAATTCTAAACGATTGCCTTTATGTTCCAAACTTCAAGTTCAATCTTATTTCAGTCAATATGCTCGCCACCCAGTCTAAAGTGGACCGCATTTTTTCAACTGACTTTTGTGCCTTACAGGGCCAATATACTAGAAGATTGCTGGCAGCTAGGAGAGTGGTGAATCGGTTGTACAAGACTGACAGAGCAGCTTTCTCAGAGGGCACCATACAAAGTTTTACAAAAGCACAAACCATCAATTTTTCACAACATCTGCTAAATTTCTTGCTATTCACCGTGTTATGAGTGGTGTGTCAAATGAAACCTTTGATCTGAGGCACAAAGGCTTAGGGCATCCCTCTGAAATATATTGTAATGCAAAGTTTGAACCTGCCTTCTGTTGCTATGATGAATAAAACACATTGTGAAATATGTCTATTATCTAAACAACCTATAAAGAAATTTCCAGTAAGTAATACACGTGCATCTAGAATTTGTGAACTTATTCATGTAGATGTTTGGGACCATATCATAAAATATCTATAAGTGGAGGTTATTATTTTTTAACTATAGTAGATGACTTTAGTAGAGTGGTCTGGACTGTTATGCAATTCAAAATTCAAGTTGTTGCAATGCTTGAGAGCTTCTTTAATATGGTTTCAAATCAATTTGGTGTTTTTGTCAAAACTGTGAGATCTGACAATGGTTCAGAATTTTGAAGCAATCAGTGTCAAAACCTTTTATCTAGTCTTGGAACTATTCATCAAAACTCGTGTGTTACATTCCACAACAAATGGTTGTGGAGGCGTAAACACCAACTCTTCAAGTTGCTAGAGGTCTTTTGTTTCAGTAACACTTGCCCAAAATCTTTTGGAGTGAGTCGATTCTTACGGCTACTTATGTGATAAATAGATTACCATCTAAGACCCTATCCATATGAGATTATTCACTCTAAGTTGACAGCTTTTGATCTCTTAAAGCTTTCGGTTGCTTATGTTATGCAACGAATACTTTTTCTCATAAGGATAAATTTGATCCTCGTGCTTTCAAATGTGTTTTCATAGGGTATCCCCGAGATTAAAAGGCTGATATACGGGCCAAGAAGGTCTTTATATCAAGAGATGTAGTGTTTCATGAAACTAGTTTTTCCTTACTAAAAACAACCCCTATAATACCTAATTTAGATGCCCATAGCAATGTTGTGCCTCAGTCAATGGATTTGTTATATACAACCTTTGTTCGTCCTCATATGAGACAGTCATTACCTTTAGTTCCAGACCATCAATTGCCTACTGAACCTTTACCAAGAAACGAATCACCAATTCGCCAAGTAAATATAGACAACTCTTCTTACTTACTAGGAAGTCAAGAGTTTGTCTCTGACCCCGCACCTACAACACATTTTCCCATCACAAGAAAGATCCTTAGATAAAAAACAACACCACACGGATGAAGGACTTTGTCTCTCATGTAATGCAGGCTCCCACTCTCCACATCCGCATCAATCTTAGTCGTATCCTTCACCTTATATGCCCCTATTTTTTCCTATATTTGCAGTCCTAATTTTTCTCAAGACCATGTGTCTTCTTGACTCAGTTGTATAGTGATAGAGTTCTGACCTCATATTTAGAGGCTAAGAATAGCCCACACTGGGTTAAAGCCATGAACCTTGAGCTCAAAGCCCTTCAAGATATTGAAACGTGGGACTTTGAGTGAATAACCATTGGGCAGACATGCTATTGGTTGTCGGTGGATTTACAAAGTTAAATATCATCCGGATGGTTTCCTTGATCGATTTAAGGCTCGGCAAGTAGCCAAAGGACATAACCAAGTTCAAGGCGAAGAATTTTATGATAGTTTTTCACCTGTGGCTCGTGTAGTGACTGTACTGTTGCTGTTGGCGATAACTACTGCTTCTTGTTGGTGTTTGCATCAGCTCGATATCAACAATTCATTGAACGAGAAGTTTACATGACTCCACCCAAGGGCTACCATAAGTCTAGAACTGGTCTAGTTTGCAAGTTGAAGTGGTCTTTCTGTGGCCTCAAACAAGCGTCGCGTCAATGAAATACAGAACTTACCCGTCAGCTTCAACATTATAAATTTACTCAGTTTGATAATGATCCTTGATTGCTGATAAAAAAGGGCAACGCCGGTTTTACAGTGTTGGTGGTGTACGTTGATGATATACTCATTCCCGGCTCTAATTAGTTTGATGTTGCTGCTGCCAAACAGTTTTCGGACCTGAAATTCACTATAAAAGACTTAGGAATTGCCAAATATTTTCTAGGAATAGAGCTCACATGATGGGAGGATGGAATGTATTTCAATAAGAGAAAATGCATCCTAGACATTCTTCAATCTACACGGTGCATCGGTTGTAAGGCCACTACAACTCCTTGGCCTACAAATTATCGTTATTGGTATAGCCATATCTGATCCTGCACGGTATAGAAAGCTTGTTGGACAGCTTTTGTACTTAAATTTCATACGGACAGATATAGCTTTTGCAGTGCAACGGCTAAGCAAACACGTCCAACAACACTATGCAGCTCATTGGGATCTCTCATTCATGTTTTAAAGTACCTAAAAGGAACGGCAGGGCTGAGTATGTTCTATCATATTCAGTTTGCCTTCAAAATCAAAGCTTTTTGTAATGCAGATTGGGCAATCGATCCTCTCACTCGGAAGTCTATCACTGGTTTTGGTATTTTTATCGGTGTTTTATTAATCTCCTGGAAAGCTAAACAACAAACGACCATCTCTTGTTCCTCGGCTGAAGCCGAGTATCGAAGCATGAGTTACGCTGCGTGAGATTCTGTGGCTCACTTATTTGCTTTGCAACTTCGATATCGACATTCCGTTACCTATATTTGTGGTGTGATAACAAAGCAGCTATTTACATTATGGAGAACCTCGTCTTCCACGAACGGACCAAACATCTAGAGATTGATTGTCATTTAATTCGATTACAATACCAGCAGGGCTAACCACCTAGTGGATGTGTTTACCAAGTCTTTATCCAAACCTCTTTTCTTTTCCATTATATCCAAGCTTGGCATGAAGACATTTTCTTCATTGCTGAGCTTGAAGGGGGATGAACGACTTATGCATCGTAGTTCACATTTATGCTTATTCGGTTATTCTTCTTTATTTATTATTATTTCGCTTTGTTCTGCTTTACAACTTACTAGGGACAGATTAGATTTTTGTACCAATACTAAGAGTGATCAATAAAATGCTTTACACAAAATATCATCTGATCGATTCCTCTCTCATTTCAACTACTCAAACAACATAAGGGCTCGATGTGAGCTAGAAACGTAAATAGAACCAAACTTTTTTTTTTTCATTCAGTTATGAATCAAATAAATGTAATTCTAATAGAAATCTATAGTTCTTTCATAGTAAAATTTTCATCGTAACGTATACATTCTAAGAACCAAACTTTTTTATGGATGACTTGGGAAAAAATGGAACACATAAATCAGCTAGAGTTTAAAACGACACCTTGGCACACAAACTTGAAAATTATAAGAGAAAAACACATAACATACATGACTATTTCGAGTTATCTATCCAGATATCACGACCTCTAAAATTTTGAAGTTTTCCATATAGTTGGCACTTTTAATATTTGATTAGTCTAGCAAGAGAATAAAATATATTAAATTTCGTTTTGTATTTTTTCTGTTGAGTGTGCCCATGATCCTCACATGGTTTTGAATAGTCAACAATGATTACTCAGGAAGAATAAGAGATATAAATTTTCTTTTTTGGCGCAGCTTTGAACATGCAGACTTATATGCTTTGATAACTCAAAAAGGCAACGGACATTAAATGAGTTTTTCCATCTCATGAGCTAAGAATTTAAATTTGATAGCTTTTGTGCCTATAAATAGGCAGTTTATCGTCATGCAGTGTGCTAATATAACGCGCACGTGCGACAAATAATAATTCAAATGAATACGTAGTTACTATCACCGATATGCGATAGGCAGTGGACCTATCGTCTGTAGCGTAGTAAGGTGAGTAAGTGAGTATCGAACACGAGGAATAAACTTGATTACTAGTTATAACCTATCGACTAGATATCTAGCCTAAATAAAGTGCGCAAATTGTCTATACTACGAACTATCCTAACAGATCAATCCTAATGCAACGAGTGATTGAGAGAACACGACTAAATCTAATGTGAGTGTTTTCAGATAAAAATAGTGTGCTCTGGATTTGAATCCCGCTAGGTACTATCGACTAAGACAATAGAACATCGCTCCCACGTGATTCTTGACTAAATCGCAGTAATTTCCTATCCACTCACGAATTTGCTATCGCCCTAGACGCTCACGAGGATCTAAGATTCAATATACTAACGGCGAGGATTAAATATTTGCCATCGCCCTATTCCCGAATATCGTTGTTTAGCTGTCGCCCTAAACGATTTACCACAAATTCACTTCAACATATAGATATATTGAGGCAAAGGAACAGTTTCATAGTTAGATAGATAGTCAAAATACACGAGTGACGATAAATATGTGTCTTAACTTTGAATAGACCTAGCGTTCATCTACTCCCAAACACAAAGCGAAATTAGCTACTCATAATTGACGGAAAAACAACGAAAAAAATAGAGAACAAGGATGGATGACTGATAATGTTTCTTACTAATGGATCTGGGACGGTCTCGTGGAAGAATCTTCGTTCCTCGTTCAATTTGGCTTGAAATCTTTGTTGATCCGTCTCTTGCGCTTCTGGAGAAGATTTCTCTGTTCTTGACGGTTCTTTTTCGTCTCTAAGTGCTTAGGGTTTAGTTCCAAAAGGGGTTCCCTCTTTTTGAGTCAAAATTGGGCTTTTATAACGAAATTCGCAAGTTTCACGTCCTGGAACACAGGCCTTCACGGACGTGACTATCTCAATATGGCACACAGCGAAGGTTCACGGCCGTGAATGACAAGGCTTAGCTATTCATTGGTCTCGACATCTTGTCAAGGCCAGGAGCAAGAAGCTTCACGGTAGTGACCGACTTTAAGCTTGGTCGCGGCATTTAATCACGGCCAAGAGCAGGGATCTTCACGACCGTGACTCGCTTGAAGTTTGGTTTAGGTTTTTGTCACAGCCTCTCGCATGATGTTCACGGCCATGATTGTACTCTGCATCGCATAACTCTGCCCTTGGGTTTCTGTCACGGCCTGAGGCACAGGTTTCACGGCCGTGACTCCTTTCTGCCAGCTTCGTAACTGGCTCGTTTTGCCTCGTTTTCGCTCCTTTTCGCCCGATAGCCATTCTAAGGTCCTATAGTGTGCAAATAAGTGTATATAGAGCATATAAATACAGGAAATGATAAAGAATACTCTATTATATACCAAATAACTGCTATAATAAACGTATTAATATATTTATCAAACCTCCCACACTTAAGCATTTGCTTATCGTCAAGTAAATTAGAAGTTAGGAAAGGTACCCATATGAGAGCAAGACCATTCGTAATTCATCAAAGCAGATAGAAAATAAAAAATGGAATCAAGCAATCAATTATGAACACTAAAATAATGATCAGCACTTATCGACACGAACTTCCTTAGCGCTACCAATCGAAATCCACACCTCGCAAGGATTCACTCAAATCACTCAGTGTATAGGCTAAAATATGGGTGAATCGCTCTATTCATGCAATAATCTAGCCCCTACCGTATGCTTGCAAGTCGATCGCACATCTACTGCTTAAGGTGGTAAGCATAAATCTGAAGGTCTTTTTCGTGTCATAAGGCGTCAGTAAGACTGAGGTGGTAGGCATGGAATCATGTATGAGCAGCAGTCGTGTCAGTCTTCATGTCATTGTCTAAAGCGCGCCAGGAATCGACCCTTTCTGGTTTCTGCCTTCTTGATGTTCCTTTTATTTTAGTTGACATGCTCCACGAAGCCTTCCTTCTCCCAATTCTCAAAGTGGAAAGATATGGTGGAGTTCTTGAGAATGGAAGATTTTATCTGAGAAAAGGTTCTTTTCTCATAGACAAAATAAAAATAGAAATAACGACTAACTAAACCGCTAAAAAAAGAAAATGTCTAAAGAAAAGAAAACATCACTAAGGTGGCCGGCAGGGAAGGTGTCCTCGGGCAAATGTGCGCCATCGAACGTCGCACAAGTTGAACCGCAGCGTCCATGTCTGGAAGGGCCAGGTCGTAGCATTATTTCTCTTTAAAGCACCAGCGGTGGGCTTCCTCATTCCGTTGCTCGTACTCATCCTGTCGGCGCCGAGTCACTACATCGCGCCGCAGGGCCTCTTCGTTAAAGCGCATTATGTCCTGGCCAACACGTGGAGATCTGCTATCAACGCATTTGGGGCGACATCGGACAACTCGCCCTCGTGATATTTTGATGAGTGGTGGCCTCCGGTCGTGTCGGTGTCCATCGGGTAAGGGCCCTCAATGTATAGCTGGTCGGCAGGGGCGTAGCCGTGGTTCGTGTGGCCACTATACATCTCGTGCCAGACGTACACCCTGTTCGCTTGCATCCAGGCGGGCGCCTTCACGAGCATCTTCATCTTGACGAGCATCTCCTCGTTTAGTGGGTTGCGCCCGCCAATGACCTCCATCTCAGGTGGGTTCGCTGGCCAAAATTGTTGTCCCTGACGTCCTTTGAAACGAATGCCCCACGGTGATCTTCCCACAGTTCCGGGCGTTCACTTGAGTACTGACTGCGTGGGCCAGCGCCATCCCTAAATGGACTCGTTCGCCTCACTGCATCTTTGCTAGGTAGAAGAGGTCATGGAGCCCGATAGCTCTGTGCGAGTAGCCTCTCGGTGTGAGCGAAGTCGACAGAAGGCGGCGGAGGTAGCGCAGCCCTGGGCTCCTGAGCGAAGACGCCTTCAAAGTCTTCACGCTAAATAGGGACTCGCCGGGTCGTGCAATGTCAGCCCAACAGGCATGTCTGTCACCTGAGCATTGAAGGTAGTCCTTGTAGTGTTTGTCCGGAAACGGCCCTTCGCGCCCGAAATGTGGTACTGGCACGCCAAGAGCCCGACAAAAGTCATCGACGTCTATCACTCGCTCCACATTAAATGCCCGAAACTTGACTCCATTACGCCCGTATTCGTCGAGAGAGAAGGTGGACAGGAACTCCAGTGTCAGCTCCTTGTACACCGGCTCGTCAATGTGGAAGAACTCGAGCTATCCACTGAGCGACTGTTGGGTTACCCGGTGTGTACTAGAGACGCCACGTCCCCGGATACGGTGCGGAACAAAAATTTTCCGGGTCCCCGATTGCCCTCGTAGCTCGGATCACAATAGTAACACATTGACACGTAATAGGGCGGGTCAAACCCGTAGGGAATTACCAGTTGAAGCGAGTGGCAGCTCCTCGTCCTTTTCTTCAACACTCGTCGATGGTGGTGGATGGCACTAGATCGTCACGCTGACCACGCGGGGCACTACAGATTCAATTCTGTAAAGGTGGCTAAAGAGAATTGATGCGTCCCGTGGAAAAAAGCTGTGTGCGTTTTGGTGTGTTATCGTGCTCGTAACTTCTTAAGATTTGGACGAGGGTTTCACCCTTTTGATATTAAGGTAGGGCACGAAATTTTTCGCCCATTAGCAATCCTTAATTTCGAATTTCAAGTCATGATTAAGTGTGATCTTTTTGCCATAAATATCACTTTCCTTTTGATTCCAAATCAATTAAGGAAATAATCCATAATCACCCTTACTAACTTTAGATATTTACTCCAAATAGAATATCTTAAATATGGATTAAATATCGAGTATTATACCATACATATTTTGAATTTTCATTTTAAAATAAATAATATTCCGATTATTTTTATATTCATATTTATGCATATCAAATTTGTAAATTTTGAAAGTACCCTCGTAGGCATATTTCGAAATTAAGCTTAGGGTGAAATTCCAATATGACCCTCAAGCCTTTCAAGTACTTAGCCAAGCCCAAGTCTTAAAGTTAGTTTCTTATAAAGTCCGACTTCGGTCCAATAATTAGCTCGAGGCCCATTAAGGCACGGCCCAACGGCCCAAGGCACGTTAAGGCCCCCGACTCTCTAGGTTCGACTCAATCGGCAAGGGAGGAATCCAAAAGTCCCGCATTTACCTAGCCAATCCCGCAGTACCGGACCGTAACCCGATTCGAGTGCGAATTTCGACCCAGTCTTTATTCTAGAACCTCACTTTAGATTATAGTGATACGTATAAACCCTTCGGTTGTGTCCCAATTGAGTGAGAGAAATGATCTATGTCAAACTCGCTGAACTCAATTCTTTGACAAAACGGAGACGAGGCAAACCCTCCATGTCTAACATGAGTTAGTTTAATACCTGTGCCAAGGATTTCGTAATTTCCTGTCGTCGTCCACATAGGGCACTTGTCTCGATTACTTACGAGACTGTGAATCCGTACTCGGCGGTCTGAGCCCGATAATCACAAATTGTTATTCAAGACCGCATCTGGCCCGCTGACCCATGCAACAGCAAATCTGGTCGAGGGGAACCAGTGACAGTCGAGACTTCGAAGTCAACCCCGTCAAAGCCCCTTTCGGTCTAAGGTTCACTCACATTACTATAGTGTTGTCTCCGGTCATTGACACTCCATGAGTAATAAACCATGTTCGACCGTACGACCTGCGATAGGTCATTTATTGGGGTTAAGAGTCCACTGGGGTCTTTCTCTCTCGTGCCCATCGAGAACAGTGACTCAACTCGACACATTTGAATTTGTTCATTTATTGCTTTACCGAATGCTAAGTAAAGAACTCATATATCCAATAAACGAGCAATGCCTTTCGATAAGCACACGAGAATTTCTTATTACATAAGAAGTAGAATGATAAATAAGCCACTATACAATCTAATCCTCGTCTAGCATTTGAGGGCATATTCCTAACAATCTCCCACTTGCACTCGCCATGCGCTGCAGTATCTAATACCCATCTTTTCCAGATGTCTAGCAATCACCTCTTGTGATAGAGGCTTGGTGAACGGGTCGGCCACGATATTCGCAATCGCATCTTCTGCACGGCTATGTAGCCATTCTCAACGAATCCACGTAACACGTGGTACTTTCTTTCTATATGCTTGGATCTGCTGTGAGATCTCGGTTTTTTCGCCTGAGCAATAGCACCAGTATTGTCATACCACAATGGCAATGACCTATCTGCTACATAAATGACACCAAGTTCTTCCAAGAACTTTCTCATCCAAACACCTTCCTTAAGCTGCCTCTGAGGCTGCTATATACTCTGCTTCGTAGGTGGAATCTATAGTAGTGCTCTGTTGGAAACTTTTCCCAGACACTGCTCCGAGCGTAAAGACGAATCTCGAAGTGGATTTTTGGTCGTCCACGTCTGACTAGAAATCCGAATCTGTATACCCTTCCACTTCCAATTCTCCATTAACATAGACCACCATATCCTTAGTACGTCAGAGTACTTGAGGATAGTCTTGACTACTGTCCAATGTTCCTGACCGGGGTTAGCCTGGAACCGACCGACTAGGCTCACAGTGTACGCCAAGTCAGGTCGCGTGTAAAGCATCGCCATCAAGCTACCCACGGCGGATGCATAAGGGATTTCATTCATCTCTTTCCACTCCAACTCACCTTGAGGGCTCATAGCCTTGGAAAGATGAATCCCATATCGCATAGGTAGGAACCCTTAGTTAGAGTTGTCCATATTATATCGCTTCAGGACCTTCTCTAAGTAAAGGGCCTGGGAGAGTCCTAACATACGATTCGCTCGATCTCTATAAAGGCGACCAAGATGTAGGTAGCTTCTCCGTCTTTCATGGAGAATCCGATCGAAAGCCACGCTTTCACCATCGAGAGCATTCCAATATCATTTCCTACCGAAAGCCACGCATCCGAACACATGTTCAACTGTGGTGTTCGTAATGTCCCGTCCCATATCGGACTGTAGCATCGTTTCCTATCGGGACTAGTGGGGTTGGGCCCACCACACTCCGATTGATAGTCTGGCCCCACTATATCACCATTTAACCTTTTAGGGTGCTTCGCACACTCGCTCACAGGCACCCTGAGAAACATCCCAGGGGGTCACCCCTCTGATTGCCCCAAGTCAAGCACGCTTAACCTCGGAGTTTCTATAGATGGACTCCCGAAAAGGTAGGTCGACCTTGGTGATATGAGTAGTACTATCAATTCTCTTATACTTTTCTTTAGTCTGACACGCCCATACGTTGCCAGTCTCAAGATCCCCTCTGATTCGGGTGTCGAATCGGTTCGTTCATGTACCCCTTCACCTAGAAGCCTGCCAGGAGCCACTCCTTATCCGTGCACCTCTCTGGCACCAGCGATCATTCCCTGCCCTCATCGGCCCGGGTGTCACAATGTTACAGGCGATGTCATCTGTGAAATGATCCCGTTCTCTTTCAAGAACTCGTCAAACTCGAGGCTCATGTACTCGCCGCCTCGATCTGATCGAACGGCTTTATTGCTCTTTCCAGTATGACTTTCCACCAAAGCCTTGTACTCTTTGCACCATTCAAAAGTATCAGACTTATGCTTCGTGAGATACACCTTGCCGAAGCGAGAGTGATCATCAGTGAAGGTAACGCAATAATGGAAGTTACCGCAAGCTGCTACCTCGAACGGTTCGCAAACATTCATGTGGATCTAACAGAGAAGTTATGTGGCTCTCGTGAAAGTCCCTGTGAAGGGCGACTTGGTCATCTTTCCAAGGATACAAGATTCACAAGTCGGATAGGGATCAGACCCAAGCGGCTTTATAATGCCGGTTTTCTCCAACTCAAGAATCTTTTGTTATCTAGCATGACCGAGTCGAAGATGCCACAACTGTCTCGAGTTCGACTCCGATTTTCGTTTGTTGGTGATTGCATTCACAGTTCTTGTTTTATCTTCGACATTTAGATAATGCAATCCATTTAGTAAACTTGCACTTTCGACGCAATTATTTCCAAAATAAATATTGCATATATTATTACTAAAACGGAACTCGTAACCATTTCCGCTCAAAACGAGAATAGAAACAATATTCTTACGCCACTTGGGCAAACTAAACAATCGGAAAGAAGTAAACTATGTCTAGTAGATAAAACGAGAGTTCTTGATCCAATGTGGATTGCCGGTACACTATGTCCGCTTCCTACGTTGTTCATGATCTCTCGTTCCGCCAGCTTCCTACTTCGTTCCAGACCCTGGTTTGAAGCACAGATATGAGCACTAGCTCTCGAGTCTAAGATCCACGAAGCGGAATATACCGTCATAGAACAATTAGTTTCTAAGACATAAAGTTCTTTACCTGAGGCGGCTAGCTTCGGGCAATCGCGCTTCCAATGGCCAATCTCATTGCAGTGAAGGCACTTGTCCGTCGTCCTGGCACATTTAAGCACTTTCTTTTTGGCCTTGCCGTTTGAAATACGTCCTTTGGGCTTAGTGGGCTTCTCCGAATTTTTCTTTCTACTCGACCCTCGAGTCTTAGCATTCGCGATAAGAACAACTTCCTTTCCTTTCACCTTCTTCATCCGAGTCTGCACCGCCGACAACTAGTTCATCAACCCAGTCAATGTCATCTCGTCCTTGTTCAGATTAAAATTCACAATGAACGAATTGAAGGAAGGTGGGAGCGACTGAAGTATGAGATCGTTCTGGAGCTCATTATCCATGATAAAGTCCAGTGCCTCGAGTCTTTCGATCCAATCGATCATCTTGAGCACATGCTCCCCGATGTCACTACCCTGAGCCATTTTGCAATGAAAGTTGCTCCGTTAGGGAATAGCGAGCACTCTGGAATGGTTGCCAAAAAGCTCCTCCAAATGAAGCAAAATGGTGTCCACTTCCATTTCCGAGTGAGTGTACTGCAACTCATTGCTCATGGAAAGAAGTATATAGCACTTGACCTTTGGCTCGTCTATCTGCCACTTGGCATACGCAGCCCGGTCCTCGTCACTCACATCAGTCCCTAGGACTTGCGGTACTGGGGAATCGAGGATATAAGTTACAGACTCCTTACATAAGACTATCCTCAGGTTACGGAGCTAGTGCACGTAGTTTGGTCCCACCAAACAGTTTCTCTCAAGCAGCATAGTAATAATGTTCGTCATTGCAGTAAATAGAATGAAACGTAAAGCTGCAGAAAATAAAGATCTAGTTCGGATTGTCTTATAATTCATCCAGCGCAAACAAGGACTTTTCGTTTCTCTTGACTCCCACTATTTTTTTCGAAAAACTATCCTTCCGAGAAGAGTTTCGTAAACCTCGTTGAAAGTTTCATAGTGGAGTTGATGTCCCCGACTCGACTAGACTCGCCTCAGCCTTTAACACAATATTTGGCTCATCTAATCTTATCGAAGTCACGTCAAACACGAACTTTGTTGGGGTAGGCCCGATTAATCGACGCCGGCCCCCGAACAGCGCAACGTGGCGATAGCGGAAGCGCGTTTTGAACCGAACGGCGTAGGGTGCCGAATTTTCGATTTTCAACATCTAAATTCGACCTAGCGCCCATCGACTTCTCCCGAGGGCCCAATATACTGCCCTAAGCCTCAGAAGACCATGTCTAGTTCGAACTTCTCAAATTCGAATTTCATACAAATTTATTCGGATTAACAATTTCATTCCAAACTAGTTCGAACAAAGCGGCAGCCGACAGCGTTTCGACTATTTGGCGACCGAAACGATTTCCAATCAATACCAAATTTTCCAGATTGATTCTACACTTCACGTCGATCTTAACGAGGGGTCTTTCGAATCATTCCGATATCGTTTGGTATTTTTCGTAAAATCAAATCAGTAGGGTGCAAAACATACCGTAGATGAACGTGATTTCACCTCGGACGGACGTCGCTGCGCCTCGTCTGGTTCCCGGGGCTTCCGGGCTAGATCGACATGCCGGTATGTCCTTGATCGAACCTCCGAGACTGCTCACGATGGCTAGAGGCAGTTCGGTTCGGGCGTCGGGCTTCGTCGATCTCGTGGCTTGACGTGGCAAGTATAAAATTGCTTGTTGAGAGCATGTATCTTGTTTTTCAACTTAGAGCACCTAAGGTTGCACGGTCTTTTTTATACATTTATGCATGTATCTTATTTATTTTCCCCTTAGCTCATGAGGTGTCTCATTTTCCTTGTAGTAAAAATCCACTAAGGTTAGTTTATTGATTTATATTTAACACTTGTCATGCTCACATCAAAGCCAAGAGTATGACTCACATGCCACCTCATCCAATGTGACAAGCTAGGAATCATACACATGTCCAAGACCAAGTCAACATGCAAATATTTCATTTAAGCCCATGAGGTTTCTAATTTCTCAATTTAGTCCCTCAATTTTAAGTAATAAAATAATTAAATCCAATCTAATTATCTTAATTACAATTGAGCCTCATTTAGTTAATTAATTAAACACTTAAGACAATCTCAAGTCCTAATTATTCCCGTGACCATCACCGGAATTTAACTAAACCATCGACACCTCGTATCAAAACTTTGCCACTACCTCAACGAATCCCAAGGTTCTAGAGAAAAGCCCGCCGTTTTCGTTCAAGTTCATTACCATTTTTAAGCTCGTCTCTCTAGGTCCGTCTCAACTGGCACGTGACGAATCCGGGAGTCCGGTATTCGCCTAGCTAATCCCGCGGTACCGGACAGATCCCAGTTGAGAACGATTTTTGATCCAATCGAAATTCGGACGAACCGACTATAGTGTACACATTTAAATACATCTTACGCCTTTCACTTGCGTCCCGGTTAGGTGAGAGCCATGTAAATGTCAAACTCACTAACCCAACTCTATGTTATAATTGAGACACAACCGATTATTTAAACTCTGCTGCGTATCTAATACGAGCGAGCTTTCCAAGCTTCGGCTAAAGGCTTTACAATCGTCGTACTCCAATTACCTCATAGGACGTTAACCTATACGAATATAGGCAGTGAATCCCGATAGCAGTCAAAGCTTGGCAATCACCTCCGTAAAGTCAGTTGCGTTTTGTCGCTGGCCCGTGTCCCATTTCCGAACACTTGCGGACCTAGCCAACTAGCGACAAATCGAAATCGCGAAAGCAAATCCGTCAGTGACCCTATCGCTCTGGGGCTGCAATAGTCATTCGTTCAATCATTGACAACATCCTAGTCATGTGATCGAGACGAATACGAGCCGAATGTCCGAATACGCGATCTATCCGATCACCGATATCTGCATCACGACCCACAACCTCTCAGGTAATCGGTGACACTACCGATACTATGTGGTCGTCAATGAATAAGTCATATTCGGATATCTAGTCACCCGCCTAGAATCCTTAGACTTACGGACTTTATTTAATGCTGAGATTAAGGACCGTCCGGTGTCTCATTCCTCGTCCCCACGAGAATCAGACGTCCAACTCAAACATTCGGGTGTTATTTATTTATCGCACCGCCAGATGCCAAGCACTTTAAATTCGATAAATAAATAATAATAATGCCTTTATTATAATGAAAATAAGATTCACTACTTTATCTATCGACCTATACATTATTGTGCGCCCTGAAGTAGATTTTCGGTCATCCACGTCCGACTGGAAGTCCGAATCGGTGTAGCCTTCTACTTCTAGTCCTGCTCCTCCATAGACTAGCGTTAAGTTTTTAGTCCGTCTAAGGTACTGAAATATATTCTTAACAGCTGTCCAGTGTCCTTCACCTGGGTTGCCTGACACCGGCTAACCACGCTCACAGCGTAGGCAATGTCCGGTCGTGTACCCAACATTGCGTACATCAGACTACCCACTGCAGATGCATAGGGTATCCCACTCATCCGTCGTCGGTCTTCCTCACTTTGAGGTGACATTGATTTCGACAAATGGACCCCCTGTCGCATTGGTAAGAACCCTGTCTTAGAGTCATCCATTCTGAAATTCTTTAGGATTTTCTCTAAGTAAAGGGCCTGAGATAAGCCGATCGTTCTGTTCGCTCGATCACTAAACAAGCGAATACCAAGTATATACGTCGCTTCTCCCAAATCTTTCATGGAGAACTCAGTTGAAAGCCATGCTTTCACCGACGAGAGCATCCCGATGTCATTTCCTATCAAAAGGATATCATCCACGTACAATACAAGGAACGACACCATTCTCCCGCTGCTCTTTCTGTAGACACATGGCTCATTTACGTTTTTCTCGAATCCGAAATTCTGAACTGCTTCATCGAAACGTAGGTTCCAGCTACGAGAGGCCTGTTTCAGTTCGTAAATGGACCGATTCAGTTTGCACACTTTGTGAGCATCTGCATGCGACTCAAAACCTTTTGGCTGCTCCATATAGATCTCCTCCTTGAGGAATCCATTAAGGAACGTCGTTTTGACGTCCATCTGCCAAATCTCATAATCATAGTGCGCAGCTATTGCGAGCATTAAGCGGATAGACTTGATCATGGCTACAGGCGAGAAAGTCTCCTCATAGTCGACTCCCTCTTTTTGGTTATAGCTCTTGGCAACCAACCTGGCCTTGTACGTCTCAACTTGTCCGTCAGATCCAATCTTTCTCTTGTATATCCATTTACAACCAATTGGTCTAAAACCGCTCGGTAGGTCTACAAGAGTCCAGACTTTGTTGGAGTATATTGAGTCCATCTCAGCCCGCATAGCCTCAACCCATCTCGTTGAATCAACATCGGATATAGCTTGATCGAAAGTAGCAGGATCTTCTCTTAGAAGTCCCCTAGTCGCAACATAATCGTGTTCGACATGTGACAAGCCATACCGCTGTGGTTGGCGTGGCATCCTTTCAGATCGTCGCAAGACTGGTTCGCTCGGACCATCCGATTCCAAATTTTGTGAGGGCGTTTCGGTCGACTGCTCCTCGAGAGTGACCTCTCGGCCAACGCCACAATCTCGAATGTTCCTCGAGAAAGTGTGCGTGCAGGCACACAACGATCCTCTGATCATTGTGAAAATGGAATAGGTACCCCATAGAGTCTTCGGGGTAACCTATGAAACGTTCTTTCATTGACCTAGACTCCAATTTGTCTGTTTTCAACTTTTTCACATAGGCGGGGCAATCCCAAATCCTAATATGTGATAAGCTGAGTAAACGACCAGTCCATATCTCATACGGAATGCCGTTAACAGACTTCGAGGGACACCGGTGTATGGTATATGCCGCTGTCAAAAGTGCGTGTCCCCATAATGACATCGGTAAATATGTATAGCTTAACATAGAACGAACCATATCTAATAAAGTTCAGTTTCTACGTTCGGCCACGCCATTCAACTGTGGCGTACCGGGCGGAGTCATCTGCGATAATATACCATTCACCTTCAAGAACTGGTCAAACTCAACACTCATGTACTCACCTCCTCGATCCGATCGAATGCTTTAATGAGTTTCGACGTTTGCTTTTCCACTAATGCCTTATCATCCTTGAACCTTTCAAGAGCATCAGCTTTATACCTCATCAGATACACGAGTCCGTAACGACTGTGATCATCCGTGAAGGTAATAAAATAGTGGAAGTCACCTCGAGCCTTCACATTGAATGGCCCGCAAACGTCTGCGTCAATCAAACCGAGAATTTCGGTGGCTCTACTAAATGTCCCCATGAAGGGTGATCGAGTCATTTTACCTTGGAGGCACGACTCACAAGTCGGATAGGGATCTAATACCAACGGTTTCAAAATCCCGTTTTTCTCTAACTCGTGGATCTTGTGTTCTCCAGTATGCCCTAATCGAAGATGCCACAGGTACCTCGCATTTATTCCTTACTTTCGTTTGTCCGTGAGAGTATTCACAAATATGTCGTTCTGGGTATTTAAATAGTACAAACCATTAAAAAATATCGCGTTGCCAACATTTTTGTTTCGATACATAATGTGGCATGTATTTTTATTAAAGTTAAATACATAACCATTCCTGCTCGGAACAGGAATGGAGACGATGTTCTTAAAACTCCTCGGGAGTACAAGACAATCGTACAAACGCAACACATGCCCAGATAACAAAGTAAGAGATCTCGATCCAACGTGGCTTGCCGAGAGACTATCCCCGCTACCCACTCTGACCTCGATCTCCCGCTCCCCAAGCGCTCTACTTGGTCCCAGACCCTGCGTGGACTCACAAATGTGAGTACTAGCTCCCGAATCCAATATTCAGAAAGTAGAGTATACAGATGTAGAACAAACTATTTCTAAAACATTAAGTTCCATAGCTGACGCAGCCTGCTCACCCTTGAGCTTCAGACAATCCCGCTTCCAGTGGCCAAGCGCACCTCAATGCAGACACCTATCCGTTGGCTTTACACTGGTCTGCTTAGATTTACCAGAAGATTTGTTCTTCTTATAAACCTTCCCTGTTGGCTTGAGCTTGTTGCCTTTCTTTTTTTTGCCTTTCTGGGGCTTCGAAGAGGTGGCGACAAATGCAGTCTGCTTTGCCCTCTTCATCTGACCTTGAGCCGTTGCTAACTAATTCATCAAATCAGGAAGCGTCAAAGTCATACAGTTCAGATGATAGTTCACAATGAACGCGTTGAAGGATGGAGGGAGAGACTGCAAGATGAGATCGTTTTGTAATTCCCGATCAAATCGGAAATTGAGAGTCTCCAACCTCTCGATCATGGTGATCATGTTCATAACATGTTTGCCGACGTTCTCACCCTCAGACATCCTCGATCGAAAGAGCTGCGACGAAGCCGCATAGCGAGCTGTCCTTGACGTCTCACCATAAAGATCTTTCAGATGCTGAACCATCGCCCGAGCGTCAGCCATACCCTCATGGCTACGCTGCAGCGTGTTACTCATCGATCCGAGGACATGAGCCTTTACAAGCTGCTCGTCGCGTAGTCGCTTGTCATAAGCGGGAAGAACCTGCTCGGTTGCCCGCACCCCTGGGGCCGGTGGCAACTCGGAGTCAAGGATATACACTAGGTTCTCAATCTGAAGAAAAATCCTCAGATTGCGAAGCCAGTCTGAATAGTTCGACCCAGTCAACCTATTCTCCTTGAGCAGTATGTTTAAAGCGGTAGACATAATTAACGCTGAGAGAAAAGCTGCAGAAAATAAAAGGCATATTAAGTCGTTTGTATAGATCATCAAACACGAACAAGGACTTCTATTCCGTTTGACTCCCACTATCTTTTCATAAACACCATTTTCTTCCATTGGATTTTTAGAAGTTTCGTTGATAACTTCGATAGTGGAGTTGATGTCCCCGCGGGTGGATGCAAACTTCAACCTCTGTCGTTTTATTGGTTTGCAGCGACCCACGAAGTCGTGCTCCGCACGAATCCGACCTCGTCGAATGTCTCAACTATCTTTGTCTCAGTCATGGACCCCCGCCGGCAAATCTGGAACAAGGCGGTGTGATTGTCTAAGTGCGACCTATCAACTTTGCTCAAAACCGCACACTTGAAGCGTACGTTTTACCGCACAGTGTGGTCTTGGCGAGCGGCGCTAACGCACATGAGCAAATCGAAACGAAATCATATGCAAGGTGCCGGCATATCCGGAACTAAACCTTGCATTTAGGTTTCGTAACAACTTAACCCGAGCTTGATAGAAGACAGGGCATCCAATCCTTCACTCACTTAGTATTTTATGGGAGTTTGTGTTCTCATAGCAAAAAAAAAATTAAGCACGAGCATATAAATGCGTTAATTAAATTCCTAACTCTAGGAAAGCAATTTAAATGGACAAATGCGCGGGGTATTTCTAAACTGGTCCTATTTCATGGGTCATAAAACGACCAGGTCTTTGATCTCCAAACGTCGACTCGTCGTCATGCGGATCATCGAACCCTCCAATCTCGCCTTCCATCGAACAACCGCCATTTTATCTAACTTACTATAAAGCGATAAAATACAACACGGGGGGAATTATTTCCCGAACAACCCGTAATCCATGTACATACCGGGCAACAAACGGTCCTTAAACAAATAACCCAGTTAGAACCAAAGCCCGCGTAAATGTCCTACATAAACATGCAACACAGAATTTTGACGTCGGGTGCCCGACTGACGTCACGAGCGACGATAGTCTCCAAACTACGTCAACCATTTGTTCGCCACATCGGCTTTCGAGGCCTTTTGTCGAACCATGCATGAGCCGTAGCTCTGATACCACTGTTGGGGTAGGCCCGATTAATCGACGCCGGCCCCCGAACAGTGCAACGTGGCGATAGCGGAAGTGCGTTTTGAACCGAACGGCGTAGGGTGCCGAATTTTCGATTTTCAACATCAAAATTCGACCTAGCGCCCTTCGGCTTCTCCCGAGGGCCCAAGGTACTGCCCTAAGCCTCAGGAGACCACGCCTAGTTCGAACTTCTCGAATTCGAATTTCATACAAATTTATTCGGATTAATAATTTCATTCCAAACTAGTTCGAACAAAGCGGCAGCCGACGGCGTTTCGCCTATTTGGCGACCGAAACGATTTCCGATCAATACCAAATTTTCCAGATTGATTCTACACTTCCTGACGATCGCAACGAAGGGTCTTTTGAATCATTCCAATGTCGTTTGATATTTTTCGCAAAAGCAAATCAGTGGTTCGAAATTATCAATTCGACTAAAGCGGCAGTCTGCCGTCTTTTGACAATTTGACAACCGAAGTGATTTTAGATCAATACCTAATTTTTCAGATTGATTCTACACTTCCCACGAGGGGTTATTTGAATCATTCCGATATCGTTTGGTATTTTTCGTTAAATCAAATCAGTAGGGTTTGAAACATACCGTAGATGAACGTGATTTCACCTCGGATGGACGTCACTGCGCCTTGTCTGGTTCCCGGGGCTTTTGGGCTACATCGTCACGCCGGTATGTCCTTGAACGAACCTCCGAGACTGCTCCCGATGGCTAGAGGCAGTTCGGTTCGGGCTTCGGGCTTCGTCGAACGATCCCGTGGCTTGACGTGGCAAATATAAAAATGGCTTGTTGAGAGCATGTGTCTTGTTTTCAACTTAGATCACCTAAGGTTGCATGGTCTTTTTTTTTTAAATTTATGCATGTATCTTATTTATTTCCCCTTATCTCATGGGGTGTCTCATTTTCCTTGTAGTAAAAATCCACTAAGGTTAGGTTATTGATTTATATTTAACACTTGTCATGCTCGCATCAAAGCCAAGAGTATGACTCACATGCCACCGCATCCAATGTGGCAAGCTAGGAATCATACACATGTCCAAGACCAAGTCAACATGCAAATATTTCATTTAAGCCCATGAGGTTTCTAATTTCTCAATTTAGTCCCCCAATTTAAGTAATAAAATAATTAAATCCAATCTAATTATTTTAATTACAATTGAGCCTCATTTAGTTAATTAATTAAACACTTAAGACAATCACCGGAATTTAACTAAGCCATCGACACCTCGTATCAACTTTGCCACTACCTCAACGAATTCTATTCGTTAGGTTCTAGAGAAAAGCCCGTCGTTTTCGTTCAAGTTCATTACCATTTTTAAGTGCGACTCCCTAGGTCCGTCTCAACTGGCACGGGAGGAATCCGCGAGTCTCGGTATTCGCCTAGCCAATCCCGCAGTACCGGACAGATCCCAGTTGAGAACGAATTTTGATCCAATCGAAATTCGGGCGAACCGACTACAGTGTATACATTTAAATACACTTACGCCTTTCACTTGCGTCTCGGTTAGGTGAGAGCCATGTAAATGTCAACCTCACTAACCCAACTCTTTGTTATAATTGAGACACAACCGATTATTTAAACTCTGCTGCATATCTAATACGAGCGCGCTTTCCAAGCTTCGGCTAAAGGCTTTACAATCGTCGTACTCCAATTACCTCATAGGACGTTAACCTATACGAATATAGGCAGTGAATCCCGATAGCAGTCAAAGCTCGACAATCACCTCCGTAAAGTCAGTTGCGTTTCGTCGCTGGCTTCCGAACACTTGCGGACCTAGCCAACTAGCGACAAACCGAAATCGCGAAAGCAAATCTATCAGTGACCCTATCGGTCTGAGGCTGCAATAGTCATTCGTTCAATCATTGACAACATCCTAGTCATGTGATCGAGACGAATACGAGCCGAATGTCCGAATACGCGATCTCTCCGATCACCGATATCTCCATCACGACCCACAACCTCTCAGGTTCGGTGACACTACCGATACTATGTGGTCGTCAATGAATAAGTCATATTCGGATATCTAGTCACCCGCCTAGAATCCTTAGACTTACGGACTTTTATTTAATGCAGAGATTAAGGACCGTCCGGTGTCTCCTCCCTCGTCCCCACGAGAATCAGACGTCCAACTCAAACATTCGGGTGTTATTTATTTATCGCACCGCCAGATGCCAAGCACTTTAAATTCGATAAATAAAAAATAATGCCTTTATTATAATGAAAATAATATTCACTACTTTATTTTAACAGTATATACAGTAAGACTGTCTATCGACCTACACATTATTGTGCGCCCTATACTATTCCTAGTCCTCGTATGGCATTCCGAGGGCACACTCCCTAACAAACTTATCCAATAAGAGTTTCAACTATCTTTGTCTCAGTCATTGACCCTCACGGCTAACCCTGCTTATTGGGTATGACTGTCGTGACCTATCAACTTATGCTCAAATCGCCAGAATGTACCGCCCCATGCTGCCATACACTTCGTGGGCGGCGGACTAGTATGACGTGCAGCGTCCAAGGCGCACCCGAGGCGGTAACACTGTGGCGGGATATACGACGCCAACTTACTCGGAACAAATAGCAAAATTCCCAATGCTTTTTATATATTTGATTAGGAATTAACTTAAATATTTATATTATAAGATTAAAGATATAATAATTACTAAAAATAGTAAATAACTAAATATAGAAAAAGAGTTAGTGGGTGATATATTTGATTTTATTATTTTTTTTTGTGAAATTGACAGACCAAATGAGTAGTTTAATCTAACTCATCATGCTTAATAAATAGAATAGATAATTTGCAGTCCTTCCAATCAAATCAAATTTGCAATACTTTTACTAACTATATTGAATCTAATCTTTAGTAATGGCATAACTTGAATCTTTACGTTGTTTGTTTTATTAAATTAATAATAATTATTATAATAATAATAAATATATACAAAATATTATTTCAAGCGTAGAGATTAGAAATGGAGAGAAATAATAAATTGGAGTAAATTATGTGGCAACTGGAATTTGTTTGCGTCGTGGGAGATGAACAAACGATCGCTTATCCATAACTTAGTTCTTAATTAATGCTTTTTATCTCATCAAATAATAAATAGATCATCACTCGGGAAGCTCTGCAACAATCAGTTGGCTTAAACGATTGAGTCTTTTTCCTCAAATCATATCCAACCAAGAAATTCCTCTGCGCCAAATTACCCAAAACAGTCGAACCATCGGCGCGCGGCACAAACGCAAAGCAACGAACGTTTCCCGGGAATTCCAAGAACGTGTTCTCAGCGTTCAACCTAACACTTCCACCATCCGCAAAGCTCAGCGTCACTAAAGGCGCATCATCCTATTATTATTACCATGCGTCTTATAACACAAGCTCAACTAACCCCTCGGGCCATCTTGCATTAGCCTCACCGCCTTCTTCATCGAACTTTCCACCGTTTACTACAAATTCATGGGAAGATACGTCAGCAAAGAACCCGAGTCTATGATCATACTAAGATAGTTGGAGAATAACCACAACTCCTCAGACGAATAGTTGAGATTGAGATGATTCGTTCTCCTACTCTCAACAGCTATAGATTTCAGCCTCAGTGCATATGACGAGGTTTTAAGAATGTCCAGGCTAGTGGTGACCACTCCTTGACCTAAAACCAACACCTTCCCGCCGAAGTACTGTTGGGATATTAAACTCGAATGAAGAGCATGGAAAGACGAGAAGCCACGTTGACTGAGAGAAAATGGTTGAACAATGCTTACGAAGAGACTCAGAATCTGCTGCAACAAACCATCTAAGTCATGGCACTGAGTTCAAGAACAAGTACCTCAGTGAATTTTATCAGAAACATCGAATTAGTCAGCAATTATCAGCCGCCAAGACGCCTCAACAGAACGGTGTCGTTGAAAAGAAGAACCGAACTTCAGCGGAAGCCGTACGCACGATGCTGATTCATTCTAGCCTCCCACACTTTTTTTAGGGTGAAGCAGTTAATACCGCCTGTTTCACTCAAAACAGGACAGTGGTTCACAAGTGCTTCGACAAACCTCCGTACGAAATAATAAACAACCGAGTACCCAATATTTCCTTCTTCAAGGTCTTCGGATGCAAATGCTTTGTGACGAACGACAGATAGCAATGTGCTGAGTTCGACCCTAAAGCATTCGAAGCCACATTCATCGGGTATTCATCAGCTTCAAAGGCGTACCAAGTATACATCAAGTCCAACCGTTCAATCAAAGAAAGCTACAATGTCACTTTCTACGAAGTGGCAGACATGGCTCCTGCACACCTCCGTTCAGGACCCGTACCAAACCAGATGGCTTCTGAATACGATAGTTCAGAACCCGCATTCACCAGTGTGTTGGCACAAAACCAACAGAAGATGGCAACAACTCATGACTCAATGTCAGAAAAAGCTCTGAGACTTGCGTTGGAGGAATTGGATTCTCTATTTGAACCCGTATATCGGCCAGACACCATTACTGTTACACCATTAGTGGATTCCCCACTCGACAATGCCGATGTACCAAGTTCTTCAAATGTCCCTACCTCACCCGATTCAGAATTACAACAGATCACTGAAGAACCTACAATAGTCAATGAGGAAGTCTCATCAGAGTCGCTCAACCCAAGTGAAGAATCAGACTTACCTCAACCTCATGAACAACTTGAGATAATTGGAAATCTCAATCCACAAATGGCCGATGCATCTACTTCAGCTCTGCCACATGAGCGCAAGTGGATTTGAGCACATCCGGTTGAACAGATTATTGGTGATCCTTCGAGTGGAGTACGGACACGTCAACAGCGCAGTTTCTTCAGCTGCTTCTTAAGCCAAAATGAGCCAACCAAGGTAGCAGACGCACTAAAGGACCCGGGTTGGGTAATAGCAATGCCAGATGAGATCAACCAATTCGAGAGTCTTCAAGTGTGGACCTTAGTACCCCGTCCGCATGGGAAAACCATTATCGAGACAAAATGGGTGTTTAAGAACAAGAAGAATGAAGATGGGAAAGTGATCCGAAATAAAGCAAAGCTGGTTGCGAAGGGATACAATCAACAGGAAGGCATTGACTACGACGAGACCTATGCTCCTGTTGCCCGAATCGAAGCCATCCACCTTTTCTTGGCTTATGCGGCTCACAAAGACTTCAAAGTCTATCAAATGGACGTTAAGACCGGTTTTCTCAATGGCGTGTTAAAGGAGGAAGTCTCTGTTGCTTAGCCAGAAGGCTTTGTTGATCAAGAACATTCCGATTACGTCTATCGATTGGACAAAGCTCTTTACGGACTGAAACAAGCCTCACGCGCTTGGAATGATGTCCTGAGCGATTTTCTCGTAACATCTGGGTTCATCCGAGGGACAATCGATACGACCCTCTTCATAAAATGGCAAGGAAAGGACATGATGGTCGTCCAAGTTTAGACGACATCATCTTCGGATCAACAAATCCACGGCTATGCAAGAGATTTGGAGATTTGATGAAGAGCAAATTCGAAATGAGTCACATGGGAGAGATGCAATTCTTCTTGGGACTACAATTAAGGCAGCTCGAAGATGGCATCTTCATAAGTCAACCAAATACATCAAGGACATTTTGAAGAAGTTTCATCAAGATCAGAGCAAGCCACTCAGCACTCCTATGTCAACAAGCTACAGGTTGGATGCCGATCCTACTGGAAAAGCGGTCGACATCACCCTTTATCGCAACATAATCGGTACTCTTTTATATCCCACCTCAAGCCTCCCGGATATTATGTTTGCCACTTGCCTCTGTGCCCGCTTCCAAGCCGACCCCAAAGAATCTCACATGCTCGCGGTTAAGCGGATTCTTCTCTACCTAAAGGGCACCGCCACCTTAGGTTTATGGTACCCTGAAGACACTAATTTCAAATTAATTGGCTATACTGACACTGATTATGCAGGTCGCCGAATGGACAGGAAAAGCACATCCGGTGGCGCTCAATATCTAGGCAAAAATCTAGTCTGATGGTCATCGAAGAAGCAGAATTGCGTCTCAACGTCGACGGCCGAGGCTGAATATGTCGCGGCTGCCAGCTGTTGCTCGCAAATGCTATGGATGCGGACTCAGCTTCGCGATTATGGTTACAATTTAAATAATATACCCATTTATAGCGATAGCCAAAGTGCCATTGCGATTATGTGTAATTCTCTTCACCATTCACGCACAAAACACATAGATATTAGATATCATTTTATAAAAGATCACGTAGAAAAAGGCACGATTGACATGTATTTTGTGAACAGAGAATATCAACTAGCTGACATTTTAACCAAGGCTTTGGATGAAAAACGGTTCCAATTCCTTGTCGGAAAATTTAGGCATGTTGAATCTTCTGTAATCTGTGCTTTACGTGCTCCTATGTGCTTTTACATGTTCTATGCTATGTGTTTTTTATACTTTAATACTATATCATGCGTGAAATATTCTATATTAATAGAACTGCAAACTCCAATAAATTCTATACATATAAGTATAATATTAGGGGTATGACGATATCTTTAGGATGCTCGATCTAAGTCACGTTTGAATTTCCCTGACATGCGACTGATTAATTGCTTAATTTTGTCAGTCTAGGTCGCATTCTTGTGTCCTAAAGTTCTTTAGTAGACTCCACTAGACACAAATCCACTTTATATTAGTGAGGATTCTAGCCTTTTATTTCTTTCGACGGATCTATTCTTGAGCGAGTCACACAATCGTGGATTGTCTTAACTAGTGATTCGTGGCCTCATACTCGCTAGAACGTTAGGAGCATGATTAGGGCACTTAGGATATTCCTCACTCGGCCAAATATGTAATTTTCAATCCTTTAACATAGCCTTTATTCATCCATTTTGAGCCTTCTCCAAATTCCTTTTCTTCATTAGAAAACCCTTTGAGCTTTCAACCGACTATCTAAACGTTCGGCGGATATTCAATCGAGAAAAGGAGGGGGAGAAAACCGAAGACGAAAAAGAAAAAGATGACAAAAGAAGGTGGAAAACGCACACGAGGAATGCTCAACGCACAAATAGCAGACCAAAAGAACCTGCCTCTCGACTATCACAATCTCAAATCGTTAAGAAGGGGGCATGGATCTTGCTGTGAACTTCTCCATTGATAATCTCGTACACGTGTCAGAACGGCTGGAAAAAGGAGTACCACGAAGTGAACTTCTCCAACGATAATCCGGTCTTATATCGAGATAACGAGAAGAGGATCACGACCTTGGGTTCGAATTCCATAATTGTGAACTTCTTCAAATTGATAATCTCTTAAACCTCGCTAGGGATTAAGAGAAAAGGAGCGTGGTATCGTCCCGAGAACCAACAAGAAGAACTTCGCCATAGATAATCTCTCCGCCTCGTAGAGAAGCGGAGCTTCAGCTTGAGCAAGTGTAGAAAATTTACAAAAAGATAAAAGGATGAAAAAGACGAAAAATGCCGGAGAAAAGGAGACTCATGAAGAAAGGGAAGATCTTTAGTCCACGATTCCTAAATAGTTTCCTTCCCTTCTGAGTCAGAACCAAAATACAAATCCCCAAAAGTCCCTCTAATTCCGAATCGACGGTCTCTCGCTTGGTAAAATGATTAAAAGCGTCTCGATCACATGTAAATTGACTTAATATGACTTGTGTTAACTTGAGTGATATAAATATAGAATCCCTATCCATTGAGCGCTAGAGCGAACCTAGTGAGAGTTGTCGAAATGGATCCTACTTTTAATTTAGGACTTTAGTTTGCTGACATGACTTGACAGCATAAAATCTTTCAAGTGTCTTGTGAATTTCTAGGCGTGACAATGATCGAAACAAAATAATTTGACCTCATACTATTAATAAATTAGTATATAAAAAAATTGTTGTACTTCACACATTTTGATATGCAATTCTATTTTGCATTTGAGCTGAATTGTTGAAAATGCCAATATTTGTTTTTGCTCATACCCTCGTGCGATAGTATAGTTACATGTTTAGGGCACCATGTATCTAAACTAATCTTGATAAATTGCATGTTCTCAAATTGTTACTTAGATTGATTTATTGTAATCCCCGAAAACTTATACGGGAAATTAGAAGGTAATTAATCCGATAGATGTTCGAACTAATGAAGTTAATATTCGAACAGATCAAAAGACGAGCAAGGAACTTGGCCCAATTAATATTCGACCCAAAGGATCTTGGCCCAACTCAATAAAATGTAACAAATAATTTAAGTTAAATAAATGATTTGGGCCAAACTACTATAGAGCCCAACTAACTTAATTAAGAATGCCCAAATGAATATATAAGAATAATAAATTCGGCCCAATGAAAAGGTTTATTGACAAGCTAGATAAATAATCCAACTAAATAAGGGCCCAAGTCGAATTTTAAATGATGACCCAAAGTGATATTACCCAAGCAAACTAAACCAAATTAATGAGAATCCAATAAATATTTGAGGCCAACCAAGTAAATTTAAAAAGCCCAAGTTGATTTATAGGTTTGATCCAATATAATATGGTGGTCCAAGTTAGTGGGAATTTGATATAAAAGGTTTCCAAGGCCCAAATAGATCGGTACTTTGGCCCAAAAGAATTAAAAGATAAATATGACTTTTACTAATCACTAGGAGACGTGAGGACCATGCTCCTCCTTGCCACTTAGTACAAAAATAACTATTTTGGGTCAAAGATAGAAACGAGAGAGGGAGAGAGAGAGAGAGAGAGAGAGAGAGAGAGAGAGAGAGAGAGAGAGAGAGTGAACAAAAGAAAGAAGAAAACCCAAGAAGGAAGAATAGACGAAGAAGACGAAGTCGAGCTAAGGAAATTTTGGCAAGCTCCATCCATCCCAAACCCTTTAACCAAGCTCAAGGAAGTGAGGTTGGTAAATTATTTCCACCTTACACACGTTTAAGACCTCTTAAAATGCTTTAGTTCGGATCTTATGCTCTAGGCTCGATTTTGGGGTTTTAGGTTCTTAGATGCTTTGAATAAAACCCAAAATATTGGTTTAAAATCTGTATTTTCGAGTTGTTTTTGATGATATGAGGGTCTGAAACCGTTTGGGGGTTCGAAGAATTTAAGGTGTGAGTTTTAGGGGTTTAGAGTGGAGATAACGAATTTTTGGTGACTTTGGTAATTATTATTTGATGTTATATGTTTGGTGGAACCTAAAAAAAATGGGTGGAGTGAATATCCATGCTTGTGTGCTTAGCGCATTTATGCGAGGGACTTTGAAAGGTGAAGAGAAATTCCAGAAAATAGAGTCTATTCGTGATTAGTGAGGTTTCGACCATGATATTGTTTACTAGGTGTCTAACCTTGTAATTGTTGGTATTAATTGTTGGGTATTATGTGTTTTCGTCCCAAACCCAATATATGGGTCTTTTATAGGTGTAAACATGTTCATATGCTTAGGGAAACATTCGGTTAGTGTTAAAAGGGGTGGAGAAATTATCCAGAAAATAGGTCTTGAATTAATTGATTAACTGTATGTGCTTAACGAGTGAAATTAGAAATTTTAAGTGAAAATAGAAGGTTAGTTCACGGGTTGGGGTAGTTCGTGAAATGAGAGGCGAGTTCGGATCGCTAGGTAGTTCGCGGGTTAGAGGTTCGCGTATTGTGAGAAAGAAATGTTATTTCGCGGGTCAATACGGATTTAGTACATAAGTTATTTTCGAATGTTTTAGTATTTGGGAAACTCAGATTTTTCAATAATTAATCCTTACTCATTGTTGTTGTTAAGTTAGGAATGTGAGTTTATGATTTTCGAAAGGATACGAAGTTATAAGGGTTAGATAAATGTTTGGGCGTACGGTTTTCCAGGCTAGGATATTCTTTATAATATATGAAGTTTTGAAGGTTTCGATCGATTCTAGGTTTCGGGCGATTTCGAGCTTCGATCGATTTAAACTCGCTGGCCGAAATTACTTCGCGTGTTAAGTGTGATATGGATTTTCAAATGAATAGGGAAATCGGCCGAAAGAGTTTCGGGTCGCGAATGTCTTTCGCGGGCCCAAAAAACAAGTATTTCGCGGGCCAAGGCTTAGAGTTTCGCGGGCTTAGGTCTTTCGCTGGCCGACTAGGGTGATTCCTGTGAAAGGCGTCGCGGGCCAACTTTAAGTTTTGCGGGCCGAGTGACTATCATGGGGTGATTCCTGTGAGAGAAGTCCGGCGATCGCGGGCTTAAATCGGGCTTCGCGCGTCCAATCGAGCGATCCAGTGAAACACGGCATAAGTCCCGTGAATTCGAGCGTTGACCCGCAAATGTTTCGGGTTGACCAGCTTTTGAAAGTGGGATCGGGCGATTTAAGATTTGGGCTTTAACCAGATTTGTGTAAGTTTGACCGACGATTCAAATTTTTGGCTATAGACCTATTTCAGGCCCAATCATTTTAAATAAAATTATTTCAGGCCCAAATCTAGTTTTAAAATAAAGTATTTTCGTATGTCGATTAATATTTTCGGGTCAACCTATATTTAAAATTTCAAAGGTTAATCCTTCGACCTAGCTTGATATTTTACAGGTTAACTTAGCGAACTCTTTACAAACAACTGTCTTTCAAATATCGTATTAAATATAATATTTTAGGAATTTAAAACTTTAGCTATTCAAGTAATTTAGATAGTATACTGACATGATAAGTTTATGCCAAAGGTCGAGAGTAGGAATTTTGCTGGTCAGGTAGCAAGTAATCTACGGACGACAGGTAGGTGGAAATTCAACTACAACACATAACTTGTATGTGCATGAATTACCTGATTATGTGTTTATGTGGCAATATGTGAACCTTATATGACATGTTTTATTTATGATGCATAATGACATGATATGCATGTACGCATGAACCATGACATGAGCATATGCACGCATGTTTCATTTGGAGGATTTCGAGGTGTAAGCGTGCATTATATTTATCGCCTGAAGGCGAATGATATTTGCCGATATAGGCATCTGGTGTCGACGCATTGTTGAGTAATGGCTATTACTAGTGCACCATTGGCAGGAGGAGCGACCTGGGAAGGGGCGACCTAGCTATGCTAGCATAGGCCACCCGGTGTGTAGCACTGCCATATTTTAGAGGCAGGAGGAGCGACCTGGGAAGGGGCGACATAGCTATGCTAGTGTTGGCCACCCGGTGTGTAGCACTGCCATATTTTAGAGGCAGGAGGAACGACCTGGGAAGGGGCGACCTAACTATGCTAGCGTAGGCCACCCGGTGTGTAGCACTGCCATATTTTAGAGGCAGGAGGAGCGACACGGGAAGGGGCGACCTAGGGGAATACTAGCGTAGGCCACCCGATGTGTAGCACTGCCAGATATGATCAGTTGAGCTCAGTTATGGTGCATAGTAAGATTAGCCGAGGGTCCCGAGTCATGTTAGTACGAGTATTAGGTGCATCGGCGCGGACCGTCCTTGCAGAGTATTATGTGCATCGACGCGGATCGCCTTTGCGGAGCATTATGTGCATTAGCGTGGATTGCCTTTGCGGGGGAGTGACACGTGCATTCATGCATAATTTCTACTTAGTGAGCCACGACGACTCATCCCTTACGTTATGTTTTGTAGGTACGATAGTGTCGGACGTTGAAAAACGTCTCGACTAAGACAAGCTGACGGCGGTACTCCACGAACTTTTGAGGGCAAAGCTGTACATGGATGACGACCTGTGGAGCGATGTAATGATATTTCGTTAGCGTGAGTATTTTGGGGCTTCGAACTTTGTATGATTACGATGATATAGATTAGGTTTGGTCGTAATATGTTATATTTTAAGAAAAAGTTTTTAAAATATGGGCTTTCCGCGGCTCATGTTGCGGAAATTCGCCGCTAATTAGTATTAGAAATTGAGGGTCGCCACAGGTGGTATCAGAGCTTAGGATATAGGTTTTGTAGACGGTCCATGTACAGCCGCTTAAAAGACTGGAGGATCAGCCTTGCCTATAAGTTCTATGTTTGATGTGATTATGTGCTTACAATAATGTTGCCTACTTGCTTGACTGATTGTAGAATGACTAGCGGAACTGGGAATGTATTGGCGATTCGAGTTGTGGGGTTGCACCTGAGTTTCATGTGAATGAACGTGACTTAGTGCTCCTGCACCTTACAAAACTGATCCAAGATCAAACGGATCAGAATACTGAACTTAAGGATCAAGTTAATGAGCTTAAGGATCTGATCTATAAGCTTGTCAACTCTTCAAGTTCATCCGAACCTCGTAAATTCCCGCACTATGAACGTGCGACGATTATAGGGAAAAGAAAAGCGAATGAACAATTAGAGCAAGCAGTTAACAAAAAGAGTCGATTTTTCAAGGATTCTAATTTGCAGTCACGGCCAAATCTGTGGGGACTTAACCTCTCCACTCGAGCTCCAAGTAATATTCCTCGATGCCGATAATGTGGGCAATTACATAGGAGCATCTGTTATGGCCCAGGACTAAAACCCTACCTTCAGTGCTTTCGATGCGTAAAGGAGGGGCACTGTGCTAAAAATTATGTTCAACTTAAACCTCGAGGAAACGGAAATCCATCCCACCATAATGATTGGTGCGCTATGAATCTACAGCATAGCGTTCCTATGTTAATAAATTCCGGAGCCGTGCAATTTATTTGCACACACTAACTACGAGACTAAGGTAGAATTATTTCTTGCTTTTCCTAGTATAGTGACGTGGAAGTCCAACCGGAGTTAATAAAATATTGGAAAATACTTCATTATTTAGGATAGCCGCCTGAGTATCAATGCAAATCGTAATTTTAATAGATAGACTTTTAAAATATGAAGTCGTACCTGATTTCCCTAGGAAAACTCGCAAGCCTCAATTTCCTGAGAGGAGAAATACCCATCTTGCGAGTAAGACCATCCAAAAAAAATTCAAACATCCAGTCTAAATATTCAGTAACTTCGGAAGGCAAATTGCGAAATTTTCCTAAAATAGGCAATTTGACGAAGAGAATTACCTCGGCCACAATCAAAATCGTACCATTAGCCAAAGAAAGCATCGATATACGTTTCGATAATGTTCCGAAATTTTTCCCGGATCAATTCACGATTAAAGACATATTCATTCTTATCCGAATATTCTTTCTGTAATATGATGATGAAGCTACATTTCACACCTTTCAGCATAACGAGTCTAGACCTCTAATACCAGAGTATAGCTTTATACCCAATCTCTCTATTCCTTCCGCGAGTTTTATGTGTTTCGTATCAGAGTGGCACAACGAAGGCGTGGTGGATGCTCGGTTTTAATCCTCGTGTGAACCACTACAACTATCCTTATACTTCTAGCTCAACCAAAAAGTAATACAGATCAGATCAACATCAGCGATCAGAGTACGTGCTCTATCGGGAATCAACTATCTGAACCCGAGACGACCTTATTTTAGCCTTTGTAATCTTGCTTCCCTTCTTTCTACTTACGCGGAATGCCATTCTTTCTTAAACTCTCAGTCGCTGTAGATTACAGACTATTTGTAAGGTTCTTTTCCCATAGTGAAATTTAAGTAGTAGATAGGGTAGACCATGACTCAGCCGAGGATAGATGGTTCCTCTCCAACAATCGTAGATCAGGAGGCATTATAAAAGGGAAAGAAAGAGATACGATGTTTACGTGCTTTGGTAGTAAGTCGTTGCCACCCTCAATCCTAGTATCAGTCCTCATCGAAATGAGCAAAAGAACAATAGGTCGATTACGCCTTGGTACACGACAAAATAGGACGACTGTTAATATTCGAAACATACCCTACAATTACCACGTTAGGAACCTATGGAAATCTTAGATGAAACTTTGAGTGTCAAGAAAACGACGAGGGTAGAGTAAATTAAGCCAGGGAATACTGTTTCGCTGAGTAACTTAAGTTATGATGATCCTGCCATGTATGACCTTCCGTAAATGCTATCCGATTCTCATCTTAGAACAGCTGATTTAAATCTCAATTCATGTGGAGTAGAGAATTAGGATTACCTCACTGCCATTAGCTACCTAATGCGAATTCTTAGACAAGAAAAGATCAACGAAGGAAATTTTATTCACTTTGAAGCAATCTTTGGAGTTTTCCTTACCTAAATGAATTTACAAAATCGAAGGTGATAATCCAAATTGTCACCCTTGATTCAGAATTCTCAGTCTCGTTTTCCTATATCTTCGAAAGTCATTCTAGATTCCTTACTGGCTTCCTAATGCCTAGGTAAGGTGACTTCCGGTCAGAGATAACCGACTTGGATCCTTTATCCTCAAATCAGAAATTGCGAAACTTGGAAGAATTATTCTATTTCTCAAGAACTCGTTCTTTTTATTTCCCTAGTAAGGATTACCCTTACAAGCAACTAGACGATTTTCTATCACCTAATGGAGCCAACGTAATCCCCTACCAGTCGTTACCTTTAACTGACCTAGCTAGCGGAATTTCGGGGGCGAAATTCTAAGGGGGAGGATGTAATACCCGTAAACTAATACCGGATATTAGAAGGTAATTAATCCGATAGATGTTCGAACTAATGAAGTTAATATTCGAACAGATCAAAAGCCGAGCAAGTAACTTGGCCCAATTAATATTCGACCCAAAGGATCTTGGCCCAACTCAATAAAATGTAACGAATAATTTAAGTTAAATAAATGATTTGGGCCAAACTACTATAGAGCCCAACTAACTTAATTAAGAATGCCCAAATGAATATATAAGAATAATAAATCCAGCCCAATGAAAAGGTTTATTGACAAGCTAGATAAATAGTCCAACTAAATAAGGGCCCAAGTCGAATTTTAAATGATGACCCAAAGTGATAACCAAAGCAAATTAACCAAATTAATGAGAATCCAATAAATATTTGAGGCCAACCAAGTAAATTTTAAAAGCCCAAGTTGATTTATAGGTTTGATCCAATATAATATGGTGGTCCAAGTTAGTGGGAATTTGATATAAAAGGTTTCCAAGGCCCAAATAGATCGGTACTTTGGCCCAAAAGAATTAAAAGATAAATATGACTTTTACTAATCACTAGGAGACGTGAGGACCATGCTCCTCCTTGCCACTTAGTAGAAAAATAATTATTTTGGGTCAAAGATAGACACGAGAGAGAGAGAGAGAGAGAGAGAGAGAGAGAGAGCAAAAGAAAGAAGAAAACCCAAGAAGGAAGAATAGAAGAAGAAGACGAAGTCGAGCTAAGGAAATTTTGGCAAGCTCCATCCATCACAAACCCTTTAACCTAGCTCAAGGAAGTGAGGTTGGTAAATTATTTCCACCTTACACACGTTTAAGACCTCTTAAAATGCTTTAGTTCGGATCTTATGCTCTAGGCTCGATTTTTGGGTTTTAGGTGTTTAGATTCTTTGAATAAAACCCAAAATATTGGTTTAAAATCTGTATTTTCGAGTTGTTTTTGATGATATGAGGGTCTGAAACCGTTTGGGGGTTTGAAGAATTTAAGGTGTGAGTTTTAGGGGTTTAGAGTGGAGATAACGAATTTTAGGTGACTTTGGTAATTATTATTTGATGTTATATGTTTCGTGGGAACCTAAAAAAAATGGGTTTGGAGTGAATATCCATGCTTGTGTGCTTAGCGCATTTATGCGAGGGACTTTGAAAGGTGAAGAGAAATTCCAGAAAATAGAGTCATTCGTGATTAGTGAGGTTTCGACCATGATATTGTTTATTAGGTGTCTAACCTTGTAATTGTTGGTATTAATTGTTGGGTATTATGTGTTTTCGTCCCAAACCCAATATATGGGTCTTTTATAGGTGTAAACATGTTCATGCTTAGGGAAACATTCGGTTAGTGTTAAAAGGGGTTGAGAAATTATCCAGAAAATAGGTCTTGAATTAATTGATTAACTATATGTGCTTAACGAGTGAAATTAGAAATTGTAAGTGAAAAATAGAAGGTTAGTTCACGGGTTGGGGTAGTTCGTGGAATGAGAGGCGAGGTCGGATCGCTAGGTAGTTCGCGGGTTAGCGGTTCGCGTACTGTGAGAAAGAAATGTTTTTTCGCGGGTCAATACGGATTTAGTACATAAGTTATTTTCGAATGTTTTATTGTTTGGGAAACTCAGATTTTTCAATAATAAATCCTTACTCATTGTTGTTGTTGAGTTATGAATGTGAGTTTATGATTTTCGAAAGGATACGAAGTTATAAGGGTTTGATAAATGCTTGGACGTACGGTTTTCCAGGCTTGGATATTCTTTATAATATATGAAGTTTTGAAGGTTTCGATCGATTCTAGGTTTCGGGCGATTTCGAGCTTCGATCGATTTAAACTCGCAGGCCGAAATTACTTCGCGTGTTAAGTGTGATATGGATTTTCAAATGAATAGGGAAATCGGCCGAATGAGTTTCGGGTCGCGAAAGTCTTTTGCGGGCCCAAAGGATTTTTATGTGTGAATAAAACAGGTATTTCGCGGGCCAAGGCTTCGAGTTTCGCGGGCTTAAGTCTTTCGCGGGCCGACTAGGGTGATTCCTGTGAAAGGCGTCGCGGACCAACTTTGAGTTTCGCGGGCCGATTGACTTTCGCAGGGTGATTCCCGTGAGAGAAGTCGGGCGATCGCGGGCTTAAATCGGGCTTCGCGCGTCCAATCGGGCGATCCAGTGAAACACGGTGAAAGTCCCGTGAATTCGAGCGTTGACCGACAAATGTTTCGGGTTGACCAGCTTTTGAAAGTGGGATCGGGCGATTTAAGATTTGGGCTTTAACCAGATTTGTGTAAGTTTGACCGACGATTCAAATTTCTGGGCTATAGCCCTATTTCAGACCCAAATCAGATTTGTGTACGTTTGTGTAAGTATTTTCGTATGTCGATTAATATTTTCAGGTCAACCTATATTTAAAATTTTGAAGGTTAATCCTTCGGCCTAGCTTGATATTTTACAGGTTAATTTAGCGAACTCTTTACAAACATCTGTCTTTCAAATATCTTATTAAATATAATATTTTAGGAATTTGAAACTTTAGCTAGTCAAGTAATTTAGATAGTATACTGACATGATAATTTTATGCCTAAGGTCGAGAGTAGGAATTTTGTTGGTCAGGTAGCAAGTAATTTACGGACAACAGGTAAGTGGAAATTCAACTACAACACATAACTTGTATGTGCATGAATTACCTGATTATGTGTTCATGTGGCAATATGTGAACCTTATGTGACATGTTTTATTTATGATGCATAATGACATGATATGCATGTACGTATGAACGATGACATGAGCATATGCACGCATGTTTCATTTGGAGGATTTCGAGGTGTAAGCGTGCAATATATTTATCGCCTGAAGGCGAATGATATTTGCCGATATAGGCATCTGGTATCGACTCATTGTTGAGTAATTGCTATTACTAGTGCACCATTGGCAGGAGGAGCGACATGGGAAGGGGCGACATAGCTATGCTAGCGTAGGCCACCCGGTGTGTAGCACTGCCATATTTTAGAGGCAGGAGGAGCGACCTGTAAAGGGGCGACCTAGCTATGCTAGCGTAGGCCACCCGGTGTGTAGCACTGCCATATTTTAGAGGCAGGAGTATTTTGGGGCTTCGACCTTTGTATGATTACGATGATATAGATTAGGTTTGGTCGTAATATGTTATATTTTAAGATAAAGTTTTTGAAATATGGGCTTTCGGCGGCTTACGTTGCAGAAATTCGCCGCTAATTAGTATTAGAAATTGAGGGTCGCCACGTATGTACTTGCTTGATAAATCAATTGAGGTGCACTGTTTGAGGGGGGCATTTACAACACTTATGGTCATGAACTCCAAATAATTTTGATGATCTTTCTCTAAATATTGCAGAAAATTCCAATTTGATTTTCCTTGTACAACGCACTTCAGAGGAGGACTTCACGAATCTTCGCGTTTTGGAGCTCACGACATTGGTATAACAAGTTAGGGGGAGCCTAAATAGAAAAATTGCTTCCAAAATTAACTCTAATCATCTCGACATCTTTTGCTCTAAGTATTTCAGATTTACAAAATTTGAAGAGGGAGCCAGATGTCACTAACCTGAATTACAGGGAGTTACTTGCGTTTATTTACATATATAGGGAATCAACTATGTGACTTATTTTTGAACTCAGGGTCAAACTGAAAACTTAGAAAAACTTGCTATCGAGAAATTCGAGCTAATTCCGTAATTTTCATTCACGACTTCTTGAGCGAAAATTGATTTGGGACCAAGTGGTAATTTTCGCTTTCATATTGACGAGCGAAAATTAAACAGGAACCAAATAAAAATTCTCGATCGGAATTTGTCGAGCGAAAATTAAGTAGTAACCAAAGGAAATTTGTCGATCGTAAGTTTCTCGGTCGTAAACAGTAATGGGCCTAGAAATTGTTAAGTATCAAAAACGTCTAATCAGTCCATTTAACGAAATTAAAGCTTGCAGTCGAAAATCCCTAAATACACGTAAAATCCCTCGATCGCAAAATTCAACAGTCGATAATCTTTCTCTAGCGAAAAACTCTTTTCACAAAGACGAAAGTTAAAATCTTCAAATCTTACATTGTTTTCACTGATTTCGTCTTTATAAGCTAGAATCGACTTTCTTTAGGGAATTGCGTGCATTTAAACTCCGTTTGCATCTGTATTATGTGATCTTTCGCATGATTCAGTGTTATATTCTCGTCTGTTCAAAATAGAAAATTCCCAAGCTAGTTTGCAGGATTTACGACCGCTTTATGTGGGTAATCCGGGTTAAATTCTGCACTACAGATAGTTTCCGTGTTTTCTGATTATTCTAGGAGTGTATTACTATGATTATCTGCGTTTATAAAAGATTGGTTAAAAGTTCAACTGAAACTGGGTTTTAATGTTTAAAGGCGTCGAAGAACTTTCTCGCTCGCAAATAGTGTCAATTGAATTTCAATTGATCTACTGTTTGCATTGTAAAAGTTTTTCGATCGCTTTGACTTAGTCGTTAAGATAGATAACGTAGATCGCAAAATAATTACAATCGAGAAATTGAATTTTGATTTTATGCGAGCAAAAAGATTACTGAACGAAATAGATCAAATAGGTGCAATATAAGGTTCGAGCGCAAAACTTACAATCGCAAACAATAATTTTGATTTCAGTTTGTTCTCGGTCGAAAATTTTAGCGGCGATAAAATTAATTTTTCGACGATAAAATTTCTCGATCGTAAAAGCACGCAACGACAATTTTGATCGATCGGAAATTTTCTCGATGTTCGACTTACTTTCTTGTTGACAATTTTCTCGATCGTGAAATTTCGCAGCGAAAATTCTTTTTAAAATCGAAATACTTTCTCGCACGATAACTTTCACGGCGAAAATTGTATTCATGCGCGAAAAATTTCTCGATCCTAAATTTACACGGAAATCAATTTTCTCGATCGTAAATTTACAAGAAAATTTTTCTCGATCGTAAAATTTCTCGCCTACAGTACCACGTTTGAGAGTCCAAACACTTCGAAAAATTCTCTAAGTCCTTTCCACTGTAGCGAAACTTAGCGAATAAATTTTTCTCGATCGCAAATTTACACGGAGATTGCATTCAAAATTGCACTTAGACAATTTAATTGAGAATTTCAATTCTCGCGCGATAAAAAGCACGGAGTGAACAGTGTTCAACACTTAGAAAATTTTCAATTAAAATTTCATCGGATTTACATGCTTATGTTGAAATTTAATTATCTCGTCAATATTCACTTCGTATGATCTATGTGCAAATTTCATGATTTCAATTACGAATGTATTCAAACATGCTATGACAAGATCCATTTATGGTTTGATAAATTCTAAATTCAACTCAAATTAAAATTCTTGAACTAATGATATACATTCTTATTTGTATTTCGGATGGATCACTATTCCACATACAACCACATATATGAGAAGGTTATGTACCTCAACCTGACCACCTTCAGGTGTCTGGACGAGATCGTGGTGTCAATACCACAAGGCCATCCCCTATGGCATGCTCTAATGGTGACGGCCTCAGTACCGATGGTCTACCTTCAACAGTTTTGGGGGATGATCAAGAGCTACGTCATTGAAGGGGCGTACAGTTTCACAATGGTGATAGGGACGAGGCACATAAACATGAACAAGAATGACTTCGGTCTTATCCTCGACATCTCCTATACCCCAAATTACGACCCCCTTCCTACTGATGCGGAGCTCGTGCGTGACTTCCTTCACATGGGATACCGTCCGCGCTGACCAAGCTTGCTCAAGTTCAGAACAACGGCATCCCTCACCCATGGAAGACACTATTTGGCATCATCAACAAGTGTCTGTCGCCAAAGCACGCAGGCTTCGACAAAGGCAACGACAACATTCTCCGAATCTTTCACGGAATCGCCTTCTCGCGGAATCACGATTTCGCTCAACTGATCTGGAATGATCTAGCAGAGAGATCAGACAGAAGGAAAACAAACGCTCGAAGGTGCCGTATGCCCGGTGGTTCTCCTGTCATTATCCGACAATTAATGGAAATGTACGAGCAGAACGTCCCTTGTCTACCTCCTGGATGGAATTACCAACCTCCGCGGCTCAAGTTCTTTCACAACCCGAAGCTAACGGATTTGGACCAGCCGTCCATGGCCATTCCGTTCGAGTTGCTGAGGCTCGCCGACCCCTCGGGAGCGAAATACCAAAGATACTGCCGGGAGAATCATCTGACGGAAAAGATGATCAGAGGGTCCCGACAGATTTTGCAGTCAGCCCTCACCAACAACAAAGCCATGAGGACACGATGATCGATGCAGTGGCCCAGGAGCTTGAACAGGAGCCTCCAGTCCAAGAAACTCATCTACCAGATTCGGATACCACGTTGAGCGACGAGATGGCTCTCGAAATGGAAGCTGAAGATCAAAATCAGGAGCTCCAAGTGGAAGTGTCTGTCCATGTAGGCGTGCTCGAAGAGCCCATTGAGGAGGTTCTTCAACAAGTAGCGCAGCCCGAGGCAGAAACGGGGCAAAGCTCACTTTCACCGGTGACGAAACAGCTCGTGAGGACATTGCACGTGAACCTTCTCCTCACTCAGCCACCTCATCCGACTCGGAGTCCGATGATGAGATTTAACTGATAAGACGGACTCCACGAAGACTAAGCATACAACTAAAGTCCCTCTTCACCACCGTCACCACCACATCAGATACCGAGCAGATCATTCCTTCAAGTACTGCGGATATTTCATCGCTCATTCTTGAGCCGCAGCACAGCCTACCGGTGTCTGATTCGCAGGTTCAAACAGAACCTGCCGTAACACCCATAGACGAGAATCTTAGTGATTCACCTCAAGGATTGGGTGAACGTCTCGAACAGTGACATCCTCAAGTGACTACGAGCCAGCCTGATGAGCCGGTGTCTGCTCAAGGGTTGCCAACAGGCGACATCGACCTGGTCCATCTACGACGGAGGCGTCCGTCTAGTTTGTAACTGAAGCCCAGTTTCAGACAGCTCTCTCTGTGGCCATCAAATCCCTAGAAGACAAAATGATGGAGAGAGTACTGGCTGTCATCGAGACGTCCCGGCGTGACACTGGGAAAGCACCCGTCTCTGAGGGCCCTCCAGTACAAGCTAATCCAACCCCACAACCCACTCCAACCGATCCACTCGTAGACTCCTCTATCCTCATCAACCCATATACCATTCTCATCACCCAGCTCCATGACATCCTACTCGCCGCCTTATAGGCCTTTCCACCCGTACACTCAGGAAGAATCTCTCTACAGGCGTCTCGTGGACCACTCTGAGCCACCTACTCAATCCTGTCGAGGCCAAAGCTCCCACACACGACGTCGACATGACGCTCCAGACGATCAGGATCGTCATGAGGGGGAAAGTAGCGCAGCCCGAGGCAGAAGCGGGGCAAAGCTCACTTTCACCGGTGACGAAACAGCTCGTGAGGACATTGCACGTGAACCTTCTCCTCACTCAACCACCTCATCCGACTCGGAGTCCGATGAGGAGATTTAATTGATAAGACGGACTCCACGAAGACTAAGCATACAACTACTGTCCCTCTTCACCACCGTCACCACCACATCAGATACCGCGCAGATCATTCCTTCAAGTACTGCGGATATTTCATCGCTCATTCTTGAGCCGCAGCACAGCCTACCGGTGTCTGATTCGCAGGTTCAAACAGAACCTGCCGTAACACCCATAGACGAGAATCCTAGTGATTCACCTCAAGGATTGGGTGGACGTCTCGAACAGTCACATCCTCAAGTGACTACGAGCCAGCCTGATGAGCCGGTGTCTGCTCAAGGGTTGCCAACAGGCGACATCTGTCGACCTGGTCCATCTACGACGGAGGCGTCCGTCTAGTTTGTAACTGATGCCCAGTTTCAGACAGCTCTCTCTGTGGCCATCAAATCCCTAGAAGACAAAATGATGGAGAGAGTACTGGCTGTCATCGAGACGTCCCGGCACGACACTGGGAAAGCACCCGTCTCCGAGGGCCCTCCAGTACAAGCTAATCCAACCCCACAACCCACTCCAACCGATCCACTCGTAGACTCCTCTATCCTCATCAACCCATATACCATTCTCATCACCCAGCTCCATGACATCCTACTCGCCGCCTTATAGGCCTTTCCACCCGTACACTCAGGAAGAATCTCTCTACAGGCGTCTCGTGGACCACTCTGAGCCACCTACTCAATCCTGTCGAGGCCAAAGCTCCCACACACGACGTCGACATGACGATCCAGACGATCAGGATCGTCATGAGGGGAGAAAAGGCCTAGGACATCAGCGAGTGGCCAATGTGAAGGCCAAGAACAAGGATCACGCGCAACGCAGACATGCGCTGGAGCAGGACAAACCCAAACCACTACCCAAAAAACCCACACCACGCACCGCACCACCCCTCTAACCCACATCGACCCACCATCCTTCAGCCTAACGACGCCTCCACACCAACGAATCTGACATGCCCCTTGCTTCCGAAAGAAGAAGCAAGTGCCCCCATGCTCGTGGCCCTCGCTCAAACTCAAGCCACTCCTTCAGTTGCTCCAAATTAACTGGGACCGTCAGGAAATGGTGTCAATCCACACGAGTTCCTCGAAAAGTTCATATTCGAAGGACAGTGGGATGAGCCATTCCATGCCTGACGAGCATCTGAGACAACAGCTTAAGGACGGTAGCCACTTCTTACAACAAGCCTCGGTGGACCTGGTCCTGATAGAAGACGAAGAGCTTCAGGAAGGTGAAGATTATGAACAACATCCCACAGGGCTTCCTGAGTTGATTGCGCAACGAGTGGCTTCCCCCACAAGACTAATGCAAGGGACTGTTCGGATCGACACGCCGTGGGAGAATATTCGGATTGAGATCCCCTTCCTTGAAGAAGTTCGTGAAAACATTTGGAGGTCACCGAAAAAAGTCAAAAGCCGAATGAGTTTTAGCTTAAAGGGATCTCTCACTGGGATCAGCAGAAGAGAATGACGCACCTCTTGATGCTGACCCACCTTGGACCGGACGTGAGAATGAGGATGACTAAAGGACAAGCCAAGAGTCATTATTGTTAGGAATATGCCCTTGAATGCTATACGAGAATTAGATTGTATAGGGCATTAGCTTATTTATCATTCGACCTTTTATGTAATAAGATATTTTATGTTGCATTGTTCGTTTATTGATAATAAGAGTACTTTACTAAGCATCCGGTAAAGCAATAAATGAACAAATCTAAATGTGTCGAGTTGAGTCACTGTTCTCGATGGGTACGAGAGAGGAAGGCAACAGTGGACTCTTAACCTCGAGCATTAGAAGTCCGTAAGCCTTAGGCTCCAATGGGTGCTGGATAATCGATTATAGCTTATTTGTCGATGACCTATCGAGTGCCGATATCCCGCTTGGAAGCGGAGGTCATGACTTGTGATGCGAGTCGAATCAAGGGATTGAATCGTTTCATGGACACTGACTCACAGGTCGTACGGTCGAACATGGCTTATTACTCAAGTAGTGTTAATGACCGACGACAACACTATAGTAGTCTACGTGAACCTTAGATCGAAAGGGGCTTTGACGGAGTTGACTTTGAAGTCTCGACTGTCACTGGTTCCCCTCGACCCGATTTGCTGTTGCATGGGTCAGCGGGCCAGATGCGATCTTGATGACGATTGGTGATTGCCGGGCTTAGACCGCTGAGTACGGATTCATAGTCTCGCAAGTAATCGAGATAAGTGTCCTATGAGGATGGCGACGGGAAATTACGAAATCCTTGCCCAATGTATTGAACTAACTCATATTAGACATGGAGGGTAGTTTTGGTGATTTGCCTCGTCCCCGTTTTATCATAGAATCGAGTATAGTGAGTTTGACATAGACCATGGCTCTCACTCGATTGGGACATAGATGAAGGTTTTATACGTAGTACTTTAATCTATAGTAATGTTCTCGAATAAAGACTGGGTCGAAATTTGCACTCGAATCGGGTTACGGTCCGGCTGCGGGATTGGCTAGGTAACTGCCGGACTCTTGGATTCCTCCCTTGCCGATTGAGTCAAACCTAGAGAGTCGGGCTTAAAAAGGATCATCAACGTGTACTGATAAGGAGAGAAAGTGTTTTGGGCCTGAACGGGCCTTGGGCCGTTGGGCCACCACGGCTTAGTGGACTCCGGCCGTTTAATGGACCGAAGTCGGACTTCGTATGAAACTAACATTGAGACCTGGGCTAGGCCAAATGCTTAAAAGGCTTGAGGGTAACATTGGAATTTGACCCTAACCTGATTTTCGAATTATGCCTTGGGAATTAATTTCGAAAAATTAAATATAAATATGGAAATAATGTATTTGGAATGCTATTTATTTTAAGGTTAAAATTCGAAATTATAAATTTCGAATTTTATACCATATTTACATATACTTAGTTTGACTTAGTATTTAAGTTAGTTGTCTAATTATGGTAAGTATCCTTATATGAATTTTGAATTAGGGAGAGAAAGATATGGCAAAATCTCTCCACTTGAGGAGTAAAATCGAAACCATATCTTTGAGATATTCTAGCGATTTCCAAATATATCATAGTATAAATAGGGCAGCCCTATTTCATAATTGGAAGTGAAAATTTCGTCCATAATACAAGGCATAAAACACACACCGAACGCACACACTCTTCTCTCACGCGACGGCTCTGTTCTCTCTAGCCATCTTTAAAGAACTGATTCCGTGGTACACTACGAGGTCGGCGTGACGATATGTGCCATCCACCACCATCGATGAAGTCTTGAAGAAAATGACGAGGATCTGCCACTCGCTTCAACTGGTAATTTTCTACGGGTTTGACCCGCCCTATTACATGTCTATGTGTTACTATTCTGATCCGAGCAACGAGGGCAATAAGGGAACACGAAAATTTTTGTTCCGCACCGTACCCGGGGACATGGCGTCTCCGGGAGACACCGGGTATCGCAACAATTATAAGAGTCTCTCCCCAATCTGTCAGTTACTCATCGTCTTTTGTGCTAAAGGAGGACTTCCAACACCGTACTACGCCATCGAGCGAGTAGACAGAACTCGAGAAGAACTAAGCGAGAGCGACCTGCCGTATCTCCCCGCTGAAGAGGTCTACAACCTATACCATCTATATGTGGAGAAGTACAAAGGTCCTCAAGGCTTCATCAAGAAAGAAGGACTCGATGGACTCTACCGGTTCATGATGCGATAAGTCAAGTACCATGCCGCACACGACCTTCAGATGGCTCTGGAGAGAAACATGAAGAAGGTCAACATGACCGCCCCGCTCAACAAAGGACCTGAGATCGAAGGGCTTCCCAACAATCACGTGCACATCAGCTCAGTCCTAGGCATCACCTACCACAATCCAATCGCCAAGAAAACCAGGTTGATGCTGAAAACTGAGATTTACAAATTTTGTGATGGGACGCTCAAGGTCATCCGGAAAAACATAGAGCATAGGTTGGAAGAAATCAACAGAGACGATGCTGAGGTTTCACCGGTTCGTGAGAGAACAGCAACTCCTAATAGAACCGTTCGATGATATCCAGGAGAGACTGGAGCTGAGGAACACGCTCAGGAACTTCGAGTATGCTGGGCTTGCGCAGGTCGTACTATGCCCGACGAGGACAGATAGCGCGGAAGATAAATCAAGCACAAAGGGGGAGAATGTAGAGGATCGATTCTAATTGTGCTTTGATTTATTTGCTGTCTTCGTAGATTGAGGCTTTTATTGTATTTGTCCTTAGTTTAGGAATTAGTATGTTATTTATACCAAGTATGTTTGGTATAAATAGATGTACAAGCATTGAACTTAATGGAAGATTTTAGAAATTAACCCGAAAGGCTTGATATTCGATTTCTAGAGAGAGAAACACAAGAAATCTTCTCACTCTAAGCGAAATTCTCTCTCGAGCTCTCAACGAAGGTTTTCGACCGAAATTCGTTTCTCATTAATTCTAATTGATACCCTTAGAATTCAGGTCTAGGACCATAGAGTTGATTAATTAGGACCTAACAATTACCTTCATTCGAGTGTGGGTTATATTATACATATATGAGAACAATTGGAATCGTATGCTATCGTAAACCAGAAGTTTACTGATGCCAGTATATTTAATGTTGGCATGATCGGTTGGGCCATCACGGTTCAACTACGATGCGAAGAATAATTGAAAATTCACGTGGACAAGAAGAAGCTTAGTTCGCCCATCATACTCATTTCAAATTTCTACTTCATTTGGTCTCCAAAGTTCCTGCATACTCTTGAGTCTGTCGAGCCGAAGATGATGTCGTCGACGTAAATCTGTACCAGCATAATGTCAGAGCCGTCCTTCTTGATAAAGAGAGTCGTATCGATCTTCCCTTTTGTGAAGCCGGGGGAGATGAGAAAATCCCAGAGAACCTCGTACCAGGATCTGGGAGCTTGTTTAAGTCCATAGAGAGCTTTATCGAGTCTGTATACGTGGTCTAGGAGTTGTTCGCTCACAAAACCTTCAGGCTGAGATACAAAGACTTCTTCCTTCAGAATTCCGTTGAGGAATGCAGTTTTGACATCCATCTGGTAGACTGTGAAGTTCTTGTGTGCAACGAAAGCTAACAAAATCCTGATGGCTTCAATTCTTGCGACTGGAGCATATGTCTCATCATAGTCGATTCCTTCCTGTCGATTCCTTACCCTATGATAGTTTCCCAGCCGGTCTAGGTACTAGGTTCCAGACTTTCAACCTTTCAAACTGATTGATTTACTCATGCATTGCGATTATCCAATCTGTGTCGGCGAGTGCTTCAGCTACTTTGCGGGCTCCTTTTGACTGAGAAAGCAAGAATAGAGGCTTTCATTTATCGTTGATGCTCGAGTTGTCACACCAGTGGAAGGGTCCCCAATTATGTGAGATTGGGTGTGCTCGGTGTAGCACCCGGGTCCTCGTGAATAGTAGGGCCAATAAACTTACGTGAATGTTAATTAAAATTATGTGCCTTTCATGCGTTAATTTCGTGCCTGTGTGACTTACGTGAACTTTAGTGGGGAAAATTACGTGTCTAGGTGATTTTGTGAAATTTGGTGCAACTAATTTGTACAAAGTAATCCTTAATTGATTTAGGAAATTTCCGAAAATAGGCTAAAGGAAATTTGGGCCATGAATAAAGCTTGAACTAGATTTAAGAATTGGGCTAAATTAAAACCTTGGGCCCAAACTCACCTAGGGATATTGCTAGGACAAACTTTCCCTAATTTATGAGATATTTCGTTCCATACATCCCATCACCATCACTTAATAAACAAATAATTACCTAAAAACCATTTGGAACCTCACGAACTCCATTGGAGAAGGACCACCGAGAGCTCAAGCAAAAAGGGAACGAGAGGTTGGGTTGAAAACCACACAAGTTCGAGCTAGGTATCGGTCCCTAACTGTGATGCTTATATTTTATCCCGGGAATTAATATCATTTAGGGATTAGAAGCACGAGAATAGCATACGTTAGGACTTGGGCGATTTTAGTCCTTAAACACACACTTTCTTGCCTTGATTTGGTGTTCTAAGTCTAGATTAACATAAATTAGGAATTTTTAGGGCACGAAAAATAAGTCTAGGTTTGCCTTTTTGTTAAGCTCGAATTTTAGGTTTAGGAGATTCATACCGATCTTCAACGTGTTCTTAGAAAAGCCGTTTTTTAATCCATAAAAATAGAGTTCGTCAAACTGAAAGTTGTATTTGTAAGACAAGATTCGCAAAACTCAACGCGAATCCTTCTCACAGCGTATGAGTTCGCGAATTCGACCTGGAAAATTTTACGGGTTGGACCCTTCCAAGGTTTTGCGCGTTCAAATGAGGATCCCGAACTCTTGATTTCGCGAACTCAAGTGACACACTCGGCTATTCGCGAATTAACTGGTTCGCGAACCTATACCTTTCGCGGGCCGTGATCATTTTGCGAACTCACACATATTTCACGGGCCGAGTAAATTTGGCGAATCACGAGCTTCACGAATTCATGTGAGCTGTGATTTTGCGAATTCATCATATAGTATGGATATAAATATTAATATCATGTAGTTTGGCGAATTGTGTATGATGTTGATTCACGAATTCTTAGAGGCTACACTTGGCGAATTATTATGGAGTTACTAAACCAATCACAACATAACTAAGTTAATGGAAAGGTGAGTCATCGTGAACCATTTAACCAACCAATGAGCATCTCACAAACTGAGTACAAAAGGGAAGTCCACGAAGCACAATTGAATAAAGAAATATTATAAGTTACAATGGACTTACACTTGGTGAATTATATATATACTAGGCAATAAGAGTCACGAATTTTGAGAGGTTGGAAAGTGTGCACGCAAAGTCTAAAGGGAATAAAATAATGTTGTCAGGAATTCACGTGAAGTGTTAATACCGATAATTATATAAACCTAGTAAATTATGCCACGAATTTCACGAACTCAGGTAGACTTAACTTCACTTCGCGAACCATGGAGGGAATTTTGTGAATTGGAGTGTCACGATCTTGGTCTGTTTGCGGACCCTATTGACGAATCCGAACTACTAGACGAATTATACCACTTCATGAATTAAAATATTTCACGAATTACGGTTTCTAGAATTCGCAAACTTATAAATACTTATCTATTTATTTTCGTAGGTTGACTCCAGTTTAATAGTATACTGATTTATAATTTTATGCTTAAGGTCGAAAATTAGAAATTTCGCCGGATCAGTAGCTAGAAATCTACGGACGCCAGGTAAGAGGAAATCCAACTACAACACATAACATGTGTGTACGTGCCTAATTTATGTGATTACGTGATGAGACGCTTACGTGCTTATGTGAATGTGTATGATATGATTTCGTGATTTTAATTAGCGTCATGGCATTATCGCATTCTGCATATGCACGAGCATGCACGAATCACTTAGGGTTAATAAGTGCATGATTATGTCGCAAATAGCGAAAAATAAATGCCGAGGTGGGCAATGATGTCATAAGCTAAGTTATTGGGCGGCTTCCGGGGCACCGAGACGGCGTTGATGTGTCGTCGGCGACATCGATGCGTCGCCAGTATATGAACGACGTTGATGCGTCGGTGGATTACCATGGTTGGGTTGATGCCCTCATGGTTGGGTTGATGTCCTTATATCCCTGATTAACGTGGTTGGGTTGATGCCCTCATGCTTTAGTATGGTTGGGCTGATGCCCTCATGTTTTGGACGGGATTTTATCACTTGCACATCATGCATGATTTCTACTTACTGAGCATATCGCTCACCCTTTACGTTATGCGTTGTAGGTGCGAGCGACCACGGTACGTGATCGCTTAGATGGCAAGGCAAACTTTTGGCGCTTCCAGCAGCTTTTAGGATGGGAGTGTGTGCATGGATGACGACCTGTGAGGCTGGGCGCATAGAGATTCTTTTTGTGCATGTATACACATCTCGTGTAATTTGGGTTCATATGATGTTAGGAGTTCATGTAATTCTTTTGTCATGTATAAAAACGACTTCCTTTATGAAAAAGGAAATAGGCATTTACACATCCCTTTTAAGTTAAAGCATCGTTAGGCACATAGGATTTGTTAGAATGGGGTAGCGAGGACAGTGGGTCCTGACAGAGTGGTATCAGAGCTTCGGTCACAGGTTCTGTAGACTGTCCATGTACACACACCCAAAAGCGTGGAAGCAGCCTTGCCTGTAAGTGTTGTGTTTATGTGAACTTTTGTGTTGCATAATTTATTGGCCATAGGACTGTCAGTGTAGATCGGAACGATGGTAAGATCTAGGGGTGAAACTAGTGGAGGTGATAACCAGAACTGGGGAAACACAGCCCCTACAAACAATCGGGATGCAACCATACTCCAGCTCACGGAGTTGGTACGCCAGCAGTCAGCTCAAATCCAACAGTTAATCCAGCAGAGCAACCAGAACGCTGGGCCTACACAGGCCGAAAGAGCAGAGGTAGTGGGGGAGCGGTTCCGTAGGCTGAACCCGCTGACATTTGAGGATACAGCCGATCCAACAGCCGCGGAAGATTGGATAAGAACGCTCAAAAGCATGTTTGTGTTAGCAGGGTCCCAGAAACAGAGAAGGCCCTCTGCGCTGCGTTTCTGCTAAGGGGATGCGCAGGGCACTGGTGGGATACGATCATGGTGATCGAGAACCCTGCAACCATGAGCTGTGACAGATTCAAGGAGCTGTTTAGGGGCAAATACCTCACAGCCCCAATCCGAGCGCAACGGATGAACGAGTTCATTAATCTCAGGCAGGAAACGATGACGGTTGCCGAGTACATCCGAAAGTTCGAACAGCTGTCGAGATTCATAGCTCATATGGTGAGCACGGATGCTCTAAAGATTGATCGCTTTCTAGAGGGATTAAAGCCAGAATTGTATTGGAATGTAAGTATGGCTGGACTGTAAGGAGCCACGTATGCTCAGGTGGCAGAAATGGCAATGGTTGCAGAACAGGCAGAGGCCAGGATCGTTCGTGCCCAGGAGGCTAAGAGAAAATTTGTACAAGTCCAAGGATCGCAATGGAGCGGAGGAAGTCTGAAACGCCAGTTCGCTCCCAAAGGCGGAACGCCGAACTTTCAGAATAAGCCACCACAACGCCCGCAAGGAACTCCAAATACACTGCCGAACCCAAATCAAGGGTTATTTCCAGCACCCGCTATCCCGAGCTGCCCAAAGTGCGGGAAGAGACATTCCGGTAACTGCTATGCCCAGACCAACAACTGCTTCAAATGCGGGAAGTCGGGGCACTTTTCGAGGCAATGCCCGGAATCGGCAACGAGAAATCCAGCCGGAAGCCATACAAGACCCCAGATGGTGCCAGCTAGGGTGTACACAATCACCTCGGAGGAAGCAGAGGAAAACCCGTCCGTGGTGACAGGTATCCTATCTATCCACTAAACTCCCACGTGCATACTAGTAGACTCAGGGGACCACGCACTCATTTGCATCTATCAAGTATGTGACAAGACTCGGGGCACACCTCATCAATCTGTGTAGAATACTATTTGTAATTGTGCTTGATTTCATTAGTTGTCCTTGTAATTAGGGGCGTTTTGTATAGTAGTCCTTAGATTAGGACTAGCTTGATATTTATACCAAGTTTGTTTGGTATAAATACATGTAAATCAATTGAGCTTAATAGAGAAAGTTTTTAGAATTGATCCGAAAGGCTTGCAATTCGATTCTAGAGAGAGAAACAACAGTAACTTTTTCACTCTACTCGAATTCTCTCTCTTGTTCTTCATTAGAGTTTTTCGATCGAATTCAATTGCTTATCATAGAGTTGTTAATCGTAGGACCTAACAATTGGTATCAGAGCAGATTCGTTCTGTTTTGAATCGTAAATTGTTAAAATTGGATCGAAAATCATTTTCTGGATACTGTTCATCGAAGAACAGTTTGGTGCGAAAACCTTTTTCGATCCAATAGCTTAATTCTGTGCTTAATTGACTTGAATTTGGTGTTTCTGTGCTTGTTTAAGTGATAGATCATCACTGCGATCAGTTCTGTAGCAGTTTAAACTTCGATTTCTAGGATTGAATTGCTTTTCCCTGTTATTGTTTGCGAAGAACATGAATAACACGTTCTGATTTTGATCAAATTCGATATATTGTGCCTCATAACGTGTTTAATTGCTTGTTCGTGCGTGATTAGTACTTAATTGCGAGCAATTGCCTCAAATTTCACCATCTGATTCTTTGTTTTTGCTGGAATTAGTGTTAATCGTATTCTGTTAATTTTTCTCGATTGCTCAAATTTTTCTCGCTAAGTTTTGCGATCGGATTAGTTTCTCGATCGATAAACTTAGCGCGAGAATTTTTCTCGGTCAGAATACGTAGTCAGCGCTAGAATCGTCATTAGTAGAAACGATTTCAGTTAAAAAATATTTCTCGAGCATTATACAGCGAAAAGCTTTTTCGAGGAAGACTTATTTTGACTTTGCTTGCGTAAAAACTTTCACTCGAAAAACTTTTCAGTCAAACATTTTAACGTTTGACCAGGCGAAAATCATTTATACGCGAGAAACCTTTCTAGTCAACAGATTTATTTTGACTTGTCGAGAAACTTACTAACGTACTGTTTCTTTACGATCGAAATAAATTCACGATCAAGAAATTTTTCTCGGCCGAATGATTTTGAGCAATTTATCTCGCTCGTAAAATTTTCCGCTGACAAAATTTCTCGCACGAGAACAGTACCCAGTACATTCTATCTCAACGGAATTAATTTCGATCAAACTTTAAAGATTGAATCGAAAATAATTCTCGATCTAATTTTCGAATCAAACGCTACTAACGAATTTCTTCACTTGTGAAGCACATTACATCATCTTCAACCTTCAAAACAATTAACGAAGATCCTTCAACAACTCGACTGCAATACAAACATGGATGCATACTCACTCGGAAATGACAACCGTCCGCCGATCTTGCAAAGAGGCGAATACACAGTGTGGAGAAGCCGCAATCTGAATTTCATCGCTCTAAAGGATCAAGCCGAAAATCTACTAAAGTCCCTTGAAGAGGGACCGGCACAGTTCTGGGTTCATGTACCCAGGGACGAAACAGCTACTCCAGCAATTCCAGCTTCTAGGCGACTAAAGGAGCCTAGAGAATACTCTCTGGAGGAAAGAGCTCGAGCTAAGGCTGATCTAGTAGCCATGAATACCCTTATGCAGGGCATCCCCAACGATATATACAGACAAATCGACAACCTCACATCGGCCAAAGGATGTGGGATGAGCTGCATAGGATGATGCAAAGGACGGAAGTTGGCATAAATGCCAAGAAGGCGAACATTCTCACCGCTTACGACTCATTCAAAGCAAAGCCGGAGGAGAGTCTAAACGAGATCTACCAATGATACCTCACTCTTCTCAATGAGATGAGGAAGATAGAAATAACGAAGACAAACATGGAGACAAACATAAGATTTCTATCTTCTCTGCGCACGGAATGGAAGAAAATATCCACTCAAATACGACAAAACAAAGATCTAGAGGAGTTGGATGTCCATGCCGTGCTCGACAATCTCGCCCAGCATGAGGAGGATATCCGCGAGATCACCAAAGAGCAGAAAGGCAAACAAACCGATGACACGGTTGCCTTAGTCTCCGAGAAGAGGAGCACAAGATCAAGAAAGGATAAGATCGTTAGGCCACCTTCATCATCGGAGTCGGAAGAGGAATCGGACTCCGACATCGAGCCGAACATGAAAGCCCTTGGAAAACAGTTAGCTCTCATTGGACAAATGATGAGCAAGAAGTACTTCAAGAAGAAGTCTTCAACCTCAGCCAATAGACTTCGGACTACAATCTCCAAGAACAAAGAACGTGCTCCGGAGAGTTCCGAGGTCAAAAATCCAAAAGAGACTAATAAATGTTTTAATTGTGGCAAAGCAGGTCACTTCGCCAGAGAGTGCAGTCTCCCGAAGAAAAGAGATGCAAACTACTACTCCAGGAAGCTTCAAATGACAAAACAGAAAGAAGGTGGAGTAGCTCTCATGGCCGAACATGACCAATGGCTCGAGGGCACGTCGAGCTCCAAATAAGAGAACTTATCCCTCATGGCCCGTCTCGACAACAAATTGGACGCCGAAACATCCACTCGTACGGACGACGACAACACATCCACGTCTTCCAATGAGGTAGACACTCCTTCCACATTATTGACCATGTTAGAATCATATCAAAAGCAATATGCTAACACGAAACGTGAGCAGAAAAGTATAAAGGAAGTAGATAACGAACATGGGAAAGCTCAGGAGAAGATAGATAGTCTCGAACAAGAACTTAGGAGCTCTAGTGCAAAAATAGATGAACTTACCAAGAGCCTCTATTCTAGAGAGACCAGTGAACCTCAACTAGGACAACATAGTGAAATGATTAAGGAATTAGAAGATAGGCTAGCAAATAACTACAATTGCTTGATTTGAAATCTCAACGAGAAAGCCATTTTAAATTGTAGGATAACCGAAGCTACTTCTAAGATCACTAACTTAGAAGCTCAATTAGAAACATCGAATGCCAAGATTAGTGAGCTTAGTAAGGATTTCGATGCCTGTCAAGCCGCAAAACTAACCGTGGAAAATAATTACGCTCTCCTAGGTGAGGAACGTAAGAAACTATATGCCAAAGTAAAGAAATTGGACGATATAGTTACGCGTAGGGGACAGTCCGAACAGACGATATTTTTGAACAAGCCCAAGGATATAGAGTTCTATAATCCCATAGAAGGCATAGGTTTCACAAACCCATGTGTTTTATAAAAGAAAGAAATATATGATGTTAAACACATGCGCTTAGGACTAACCTCTCTCGTAAATTTTACTGAATCGTCTTATGAAAATACTTTCGATTCATCCATTAGACAAGGTCCACATGGTCCAGAAATCCCTTTTGACTACAAAGAACTAAATGAAAGGGACAAAAATAGGAAAGAAACTCTAACACCAGTCTGCAATTTAGTTCAAATTCTACCTCCTGATTCTCGAACATACCACGAGGAAGTTAAAATAGATAGAGGAGTCACAGGCAAAGTTAGAAAAAGAACGAGAGAATTTCGAAGCTGAAAAGAAAAAATTCTTTAAGGAAATGGAAAATCTCAAGGCTTCCTCGTCCTCCCAAGCTACCTCTCACACTATTACAAAAAGCGTGAAAAATGAAAAATCTCCTTTGAAAGATAAATATTGTAAAAATAATTTTGTTAAAAGTGCTATGACTAATTTCACTTTACCTACGTCTACAGGGAGCGTAGCGTCAGCACTAAAAACAAAGGCGAGAGTGTCTAGCACTAAGATAAAGAAGGAACCATTAGATTTAAATGTTTCTGAGCATGCTACTCCTTCCGTTACAATAAAAGACATTCGTAGAAATAAAAGAGCTATTTCCACTTTTAAGATAGTTGCTTCTACTTATTCACTTCAGCCGATCACTTTTAGAAGCACCAACTTCGAAATAGGCTCTACGTCAAAAATTAATCATTCTGAAACAAATGCCACAAGAAAGACATGTTGGAAACAAGATCCAGCCACAAAGAAAGCTTATGGCGCTATACATGAATTGTGCTCACCTAAGGTATCATGTAGAAATTAAATCCCCCAAGCACCATAGGAGACTATCACAAGAAAAGATATTTTCCTCAGGTTGAGCAGGGATGATTGTCCAAAATTGAGCGGGTCCCTCAAAAATAGAGAAAAGCATGTCGTTTGCGAGGTCTACATCCTTGATTTCTATGAAGTTGATGAATCGTTGCTTCCATATGTCGTACTCTCCCCATCTTAGTAGTGGTGCACGGTTGTCAGATCCAATAGCAAGACCGTCCAGATTTTTGTTTGGTAATGATCGTTAACGCGAAATAGATCTGCGAAGTGAAATGGTTTAGTTTTGAATGAGAGATAGTCAAGTTTGAATAATTTCTAGTGTTGAGTCAAAGTAAGTAAATTCACTTAATGAATTCTGTCGTATTTTAAAATTTGATGATTTTTTGTGTAAGGCTTGAGGATCGGACAATTGGAGTTATCCGAAATTAAAAATTTGGTCTACACAAATTGAAGTGCTTGATCGATTCTAATTTCGGCAATTGATCCTAAGTGCTGAGAATCGGGCGATTGAAATTCTATGATTTTAAAATCGGGCGATGAAAATTTCAATTTAGAGTTCTAGAATCGGGCGACAATATGAGTCGTACAATATAGATCCTAAGGGCTTGGCGACAGAATGTGAATCGGGCGAAAGAGTTCTGAAAAAGGTTTGTTTCGGGCGATGTAGCGATTTCAATTTGGAATATTTTGTTTCGATCGATAGAAATGAAAGAGTTTCGGGCGAATTTGGTCCAAATAAATTTCGTTTCGATTGACTAAAATTGGATGCGGCTTATCGGGCGATACAGTTTAAACGGATTGATAATTGCCGAGAAATAAATCGGGCGAAACTAGTAATTTTGGTACTGTAGCCTTTCGGGTGATTCAATCGTCGGTCGAAACTGTGAAATTAGCTAAAATTCGCTGAAACTCAAATCGATCGAAACTCCCCACAGTGGGTTTTGGTCGAAACCTTCAAATTCGATGATACTATTCTATACGCTACCCGAAAGTGATGAACAATTCAGTAAAAATATATTTTCAGACTCGTTTTTGCTCAAATCGTACTTAAACTTGACGGAAATCGACGTGAAAGACCATAAATGTACTCATTTTCAGTTTTCTAATGTCTTAAGGGAAAGAAATAACTGAAAACGATTTGAAAACACCCAAAAACAGTGAAAAAATCGAAAATGAGTTTTCAAGCAAAAACTTCTTCATATCACATCGGAATCGAGCGAAACTGGATTCAAGTCGAAGGAATTAATCCGCGTATGCTCTGATACCACTTGTTGGCCCTTTTATTACCAAACAAGGATCAAAAGAAAGGGTTGACTGTTTAAAACGTGAAGAACACCTTGAGTGCATGTTAGTGTGTGTACTTCTATGGAAAAGTACAAGGTGGCTTACCTTTTGATTTCTTTTGATAAAACCTAGTTAGGGTAAGTTGGGGCTTTATATATCACAAGTATTTGGTATACTAAATCCCTGTCCTAACTTCTACAAAATATCATAATCATCCCAAACTACAACAACCCTTAAAATAAAGACATATAAACCCAATATTACATAATTGAAGGATGCTACAAAATATTCCTAACAGCTTCCACATGAATCATGCCATATAATTTATTTATTTTTTATTAATTTCGAAAATTGAAAATAAAATACCATTTTTACCCTTGTGTTAAAAGTTGGGCCAATAAATAAATTAAGCCCAATATCTAATAAAGGCTTAATATTATTTTTCAGCCCAAAGCCCATTTAAATATTTTTCAAATACTCACGTACCATTATTATGAACGATTCAAGCCCATTATATATCTCTTTGATAGATACTATCTCAGTGATACTTTTTAAGCCCGACTCTCTTGGTTCGTCTCAACCCGGCAAGGGAGGAATCCAAGAATTCGGTAAGCACCTAGCCAATCTCGCAATACCGAATAGATCCCGTGTTGAGTACGATCTTCATCATTTCACGAACCGACTATAGATTATGAAGTACGTATTGACCCTTCACAAATGTCCCCATCGAGTGAGAGTCATGGTTACGTCAACCTCACTAACTCGGCTCTATGACTGATTCGTGACTGATGAAATACTAAACTGCACTCCACGTCCCACGTGAATAAGCTTATTGCTTTGGCCAAAGACTTCGTAATTTTCCGTCCCCAAATATACATAGGGCATATATCTCAATTACTAACGAGACTGTGAATCCCTCACGACTGTCTATACCCTGCAGTCACCCTTCGTTATCAAGGCCGCATGTCGCTGCTGACCCATGTGCTACCTCGAACAATGCAGGTCTAGCAAACTAGTGACAAGTCAATACCTGAAAGTCAACTCCGTCAAAGACCCATTGAGCTAAGGTCCACGTACACTACTATTGTCAATTGATAGATCCTTGTCGCTTCCCAGAGTAATAGGCCATGTGATCATCGATTACGAGTCGTGTCCAAATATAAGTTAATCCCCGATTCAACTTATATCAATGTTACGACCTCCACTTACCAAGTGAATGGTTGGCACAACCATTTAGGAGTCGTCAACAAATAAGTCATAATCGACATTCAGTCACCCTACTGAAGTCTGTTGGTCCCGATTGCACCAAACAAGGAATCAAAGAGGCTTTAATGGAATGAAAAGGGAGAGGATCTCACCTTCAAGTGTGTGTATTGTCTGAAAAATAGGATAAGCCTTTTGATCTTTGATCACCTTTCAAATTGTGTTGGTAAAACCTTATATACCACATTAACCCTAGGTATATTAAGGCCCAAACACTAAAAATTTAAATAATTACATTCTAGTCCAAAGCCCAAGCTACAAAGATAATTACAATACTAAACCCAAGACTTAATCTATTGACACAATCTATAAATATCCTAACAATCTCCCCCTTTGTGTCAATTGTTGGGAGTCTTGGAACTTGGGCGTTGTGATGGTGGATTAGCGAGTGTGTGTTTCGCGAAGTCCTAGCTTGAACTCGAAGGCGCGGAGATTCCTTCGAAGGACCATTCGATCAGCTATAGCGTCGATGAACTTCGCGAACTTGGATCGGCAGTGTGGATCTTCTTCCGAAAGGATGTGGCAAATCCTCATGAGTTTGTCTTGGATGATGGTGAGCGTCCCATCTGAGAATTTTGCCACTTCGGAGCAGCGCAACAGCCTCATCTTTCCCTTGTAGTTCGAGTAGGCGACCGCCGGATCATCTCCGTCGATCACATCGCCTTCTCGGTAGTCGTCCGTGTTCTTGAAAGATGGGCGAGTTAGGTTTACCTTCTTCAGGTTGTGCTCCACCGCCATCTGCAGATCATGGGTGGCGAAGAATCTGACCTGTCGGAGCATATGGCGCTTGAGAGCTATGTAGCCCATGGTGACCGGTTCAGTCCGTACGAGATGTCCCGAACTTCTGAGGACGAGTCTGAACTGCTTCATGGATTCCAGCATGTTGTACAGATCACCTAAGCGCAGAAATTTGAAGTCCGCCTCGCTTACTTCACAGCAGCTCTCGTCCTGCCTCATCACCGTGAACACTGGATAGTGAACACGTCCTTTGGACTCTTGGCGAAGGTCAGTGACTTTGCAGATGGGGGCCCGATTCATTTCCAGAGCGATGTTTTCTTCATCAGACAGCGTCCTCTTTGTGCACTTGTGGCAAAGAAGGCTCCATCGATAGAGCTTCTTCTTTTCCTCGCTCCAATTTTGAATGTTCATCAGCTCATATTCGTTGAAGGTCGTGATGATTTGCTCCTTGCGCCGCCAGATCCTCTTCCTGATCTCTTCTTGAAATGGCGCGGTGATCTTCTTATTTTCCCACGGTGCTTCTGGTATATCCGCCGTGGGCACATCCGGTTGAGTAGCAGGAGCCTCAGCTTGTTGCGCTTGAAATTGTAGGATGTTCTCGAGCTCGGCAGGTTCAGCGTCGTACTCCTCTCTGTTCTCGTTGTCTGCAGTGTTGATTAGCGTGAGCGAGGCTTCCTTTAGCAGACGTCGAGCATTTTCCACCAACTTCATGGCTGCTACTGCATCGGTGGGTGTGTACAGCCATTCATCGTTAAAATGTAGGCCTCGATCTCGTTCTGTGCGCAGTAGACGTCCTCGGAAGCCATGTTGGAATCGGTATTGAGAGGGGTATGGCTGTGTGGTGGCGAGGGTGTTGCGTCGGAGGAGTTTGAGGATTGTGGGGATGGTTGTGGTGGAGATTCTGGTGGTTCGGATGAGGTGATGGTTTTGGCTAGGATGATTTGGGCGTCGATTGGTGTAGATGTGGTGGTGTCCTCTAACGTCGATGTGGTAGTTAAAGGTTCCGAGACGGTGGGTGGAGAAGGTGTGGTGGTGGTCTTTATCGCCGATGTGACGATTAGAGTTACGGAGACGGTAGTAGGTGGTAGTGTGGGTGATTTGGCTAATGACTCGGGGTTAATGGGATGGGATTTTTGGCTAGTGGGGTGTGAGGTTTCTATTGCGGGCATTGTTTCAGGTGCAGAGGAGGAAGGCTGCGTCGATTTCACGAGTCCTTGTGATTGTGAGCCTTGTTGCCTCTCCCCCTCGCAGCGATCTTGATCATCATCTTGATCGGCGCGCCTGATCCCGCTAGACTCGCCTTGAGTGCGGCATGTCATGGGTTGAGTTATTATTTTCTTCATTTGCTGTTCCTCCTCGTCGAGTTCCGTCATTGACTCGAATCTTGCTCGTAGGAGGTAGAAGAGCTCCTTTGCAGAAATTGAGGAGAGAACAGCTTCAGCGTCCACATTTTGAGTTGGTGGTGGCGTCTCCGGGGCCACCCCTTTGCCTTTGTCGATGGTGGACGCATCGAGACGCGCGTAGACTTTATCGAGGATAGACGCCTCAAGAGTCTTTGCAAACTCTCGAAGATGAGTCTCTAACGTGGTCTCAGTCACGAACTGGGGTAAGTTTAACAAGTTGGAATCGCGAAGAAATCCAACTGTCACCGTATCGGAGAAGATAGCCGATCGGCCGCCCGTTTGCACAGGACGGGAAAAGACGGGGTCACTCAGGCTTCCCGTTGGCATCATCGATGAGACAAACTCAAGCGAATGATGGCCTAGGCTCACGGTTGTTGTGATGTTGGCCGTGCTAGGTCTTCCGCTCTCAGTCACAGAGACATCACCGAGCGTTCTGACAGAATCACGAAGACTCTGTAGTGCGGTAAAAGGTGTATGTGCCCTAGAAACGTAAGAAATTATGGGGAGTGAGGGCACTATACTCGATGTGCATGAAGAGGATGCAGTCTGAGGCGAGGGACTGCTTGTTTCAACATCGACTATCTCCAAGTGGGATGTCGATGGCATACGTGGCTCCTCGTGGAATGAAATATCTTCCTGTAGAGAGGAAGATAAGTGGATTGGTGGGGTCGTTTGCGTGGTTGAGCCAGATGCCACGTCTTCTACTCGGGAGGTGAACACATCACCTCCTGTACCTATTGGTTCGGCTTGGCTTATCTGTGGCTGAGGAGGTCGATCGTGTTTTTGTTTCGATCGATGCTCCGTGGGGCGGCTTACTTCATCCTCACGCGACCGTTTTTTCGGAACGCGGGTGGAAGAGGATGCGACGCGACTTGATGACTTTTTGGAAGTAGTGGTGGGGTTTTGGCTAGTCCCGGGGTTAGGAGCAGTGGGGTTGATCTGCTCCGTAGGGACAATGGATAGAGGTCGGGGGCTTTCGCGGAATGTGGCGGTTGAGGCGCGATATTCACGGACGTGCGGATTTGTCAGGTCTGCGTAGGCGAGAACGTCGTCCGGAATGATCATTGCGTGTCGATCTTTCGTCGGAGTGTTTTTCTTGGCGAACTTCTCGACAGTGGGAATGATAAAGTGCTCGCTAGCCGGGCGGATGCGGATGCTAGTGGAGAAGATGCGGAAGTGTTTGATGAGCATTGGGAGCCACCGCATGTAGGGTACGAAGCGGTTTGTGACTCCCTTGGCGACTTCTTGATCGCGTCGTTGAATCATGGAGACGAGATCCATCCATATGATGTCGGCGTAGTTGTACTTGCGGTTGTGTGCGATGCCGGTTAGGATGGTGAGGATTTGGGGGTTACCACGGTCCTGGCCGGCATGCTTCCCTGACATGCACTTGTTTATTAGGAGATATAACGTTCACCAGGGTTGTGGTAGGTTGCGAGTGGTGACTTCACTGAGAACGAGTGGGCCTTTCTTCTTTGTGTTCTCAGGTTGATAGCCTAATCTGTCGATGTCCTCGATGAGCTGTTCGTGAGTTGGTAGTGGGTCGTTGGTGAATAGATAGGTAGTTGAAGCACTACTTGGACAGTCTTGCGAGTGAGGACCACAGTTTCTTGATCGATTTGGGCGGACAATGTTTTAGCAAGGTGGAGTGGTCCAGCTATCTGCAAAGTGTGCCAGAACTGTTGGAGGTAGACTTGAGCTTCTGGCTCGCCATGAGAGAGGGCGTGTCGAAGGGGATGCCCTTTGAGGATCTCTATGATGATGGGGGCGTCGCATCTGAAGTTGTCCAAGTCCACCATATGGTTGTTTGGTATCAGGGCAGCCCATTGACTTGTTGGGAAGACCTGCTCGATTGGTGGAACATACGTTAATGTGTTGAGTTCGATGCGAGCTACATCCCTTTGAACTGCGGCAGCCTCAAGCGCTTCAAGTGCTTCTTGGTTTGTGTTAGTCATATCTGTACTTGACAGTAATTATAACTTTATTAGTATGGATTAGATTGTGAGGACAGGGATGTGGGTGAAACAATAACACGAGACATAAACATGCCCGGAAAAATAAAATTAAGATTAAAGCTAACTTAGAGTCCTTTTCCCAATACTTAGAAAATATTTGGATTGAAAGTATTCATGTGATGTGAGACAATTTAGGAATTCATACGAAATTTTTCCTACACTTAGAAAATTTTCAAGATTGAAGTTTCACTTAGTGTAGAATTTCGCGTAGGTAAATTCAAGTTGTCCAAAAATTTCCGCATGTGATGAGAAAATTCGCTAAGTATAACACATAGTCATGTCGAGAAAATTTTCGCATTTTGTGTAAAATTTCGCATGTAATGGAAAATTTTGCAGATTATAACACGTAGACATGTCGAGAAAGTTTTCGCATATTGTGTAAAATTTCGTAGGCAATGGAAAATTTCGCAGATTATAACACGTAGACATGTCGAGAAAGTTTTCGCATATTGCGTAAAATTTCGTATGCAGGGAAAATTTTCGCAAGTTAAGAAGTCTCGCAAGTTGTCCAAAATTTTCGCATGCAATGAGAAATTTCCCTGATTATCACACAAAGCCATGTCGAGAGAACATTTTCGCAGATTAGGTAAAATTTCGCAAGTATGGAAAATTTTCGCAAGTTAAATCTCGCAAGTTGTCCAAATTTTTCGCATGTAATGAGAAAATTCGCTAATTATCATACATAGACAAGTCGAGAGACATTTTCGCATATATCAAGGAAATTTCGCACTCAGTCTATCCATGAAATTTTTGCATATAAGGAAAAGTTTCGCAAGTCATGAAATTTCAAAGGATATCCAAAAATTTCTCGGTTGAAATATTTTCTCAAAAGATATTAAGATTTTTCGCAAGCAGAGAAATTTTTCGCAAGTTATATGAAAGTTCCGGGAGGGAAAAAATCTTTGTGGATTGAGAAATTTTTGGTTCACTGTGGTTGCGAAATAGTGAAGATGCGAAAAGATGAGAAATTTTTGGTTCACTGTTGCGGAGAAAAATTTAACGTAAGGAAAACAAATTTCTCGGATGAAAGCTTTCGCGGGACTTCAGCCAATGTAGCAGCGAAAATTTTATAGCGCAAGAAATTTCTCGGATAAAAGTTTTCGCGGGACCTTAGTCACTGTAGCAGCGAAAATTTAACGCAAGAGATTTTTCAGATAAAAACTTTCGCGGAAACTCACTCACTGTAGCAGCGAAAATCCATCGTTTGGAGTATTTTTTCTGAAAAAAATTTCTCGGCGAAGAACACTGTGTGAAAAACGTACGAAACGACTCAATGATTTTTGCCTTGGACCTATTTAAATGTTAACCAAAATGCATCAATCTGGACTCAATCGACTCGAAATTGGATGGGCAATACAGATTTGGGGTTTTTAAACTTCAAAAACCTAACATGCATCCGATTTTAAGCCGAGAAAAAATTAATTTTAACCTAAAAAATTTAACAAAACGGGGCAAAAACTAGATTAAACGAACGGAAATGGGTTTATTTTGGATGTATTCATACCGAAATGCTGATTTTGAGGACGGAGAATGCAGATAAACAGAGTTTGAAGACGGATTTGAAGACGAAGACGACGCAAGAGGTTGAGAAATTTTCGAAGAGTAGGGTGGGAAAGTTTTGAATTTTTCTCGGGTATTTGTAAGATTGTGAAAAAGAGTTAAGTGTTTTGGGGTTTTTGTGACTGTTCATGCGAGAATTAGAGTAAATGGGCCGAAATTTGCGGGCTTGGTCAAAATTGAGTCTTGAGCTGAATTTCGCGGGCTTGGTCAAAATTGAGTCCAATTGTATTTAAATTGGTCCAATTTTGACCCAGTTTGACCAAGAATTAAAATTTCAACCCAAAATTCAATTGGTCCAATTTTGACTTCATTTGACCAAAAATTTAAATTAAATTTCAGCCCCCCCCCCCCCCCCTCTTTTTTTTAAATAGGCAAAATCAGAAACTCCCCCTTAATTTGAAAATTCCCTTTTTAAATAACGGAAAAAGCAGAAACTCCCTCTTAATCGAAAACTCCCACTTGAGAGACATAATTTAGTGACACATAGAGAATGAAGTGAAGTGAAAAGACATATGTACACTTTATCAAAGTTCATGTAGGGTCGATTGATCACAACGGAATATTCAACATGCCCAACATAGTCACAAGGTGTTGGAATCGTTTGACATCCAACGGTTTTGTGAAAATGTCGGCTAGTTGATCTTCGGTAGTGACGTAGTGCAATTCAATCGTCCCTTGTTCAACATGTTCTTTGATGAAGTGGTGACGGATATCTATGTGTTTCGTCCTCGAGTGATGTACCGGATTACTCGTCATCGCAATCGCACTCTTCGAGTCGCAATAAATGGGAATTTTATTAACATGAAAATTAAAATCTCGAAGTTGGGTTCTCATCCACAAAAGCTGTGAACAACGACTAGCGGCGGCGACATATTCTGCCTCCGTCGACGAAGTTGAGACACAGTTTTGTTTTCGAGAAGACCAACTCACGAGTTTACCGCCCAAGAAGTGTGCAGCTCCAGAGGTGCTTTTTCGATCCATCTTGCATCCTGCGTAATCCGAGTCAGAGAATCCAACCAGCTTGAAGTCCGATTGAGTGGGGTACCACAAACCCAGATTGGGTGTTCCTTTGAGATAGCGGAGAATCCTTTTGACAGCAGTGAAATGTGATTCCTTCGGTGTAGCCTAAAAACGAGCGCAGATTCCTGTCGAGAGAACGATATCCGGTCGACTAGCAGTGAGGTACAGAAGAGATCCTATTATCCCACGATAGACGGTTTGGTCAACGGGAGCACCAGATGGGTCCGCGTCGGGTCGGCCAGAGGGAGACATAGGTGTAGCAGCAGTCTTAGCATCCTTCATTCCATATTTCTCGAGGATGTCATGGATGTATTTGGACTGGTTGCTAAAGATTCCGTCGTGGAGTTGCTTTACTTGAAGACCAAGAAAGAAATTCAGCTCGCCCATCATACTCATTTCAAATTTCTCTTTCATCAATTCTGCAAACTCTTCACATAGTTATGGTTTAGTCGATCCAAAAATGATGTCATCGACATATCTGCACAATCATGATGTCCGGACCACTCCGCTTGGTGAAGAGAGTTGTATTCAGAGATCCTTTCTTGAACCCAGACTGAACAAGGAAGTCTGAAAGGACGTCGTACCAAGCTCGGGGAGCCCGTTTTAGTCCGTAGAGGGCCTTGTAGAGTCGATATACGTGATGAGGAAACTCTTCGCTCAAGAACCCTTCCGGTTGATCAACGTACACTTCTTCTTTGAGAAATCCATTCAGAAATGCAGTCTTCACGTCCATTTGGTAAACTTTAAAGTTCTTGTGAGCAGCAAAGGCAAGAAAAATTCGTATTGCTTCGATCCTGGCGACGGGAGTCTTGGGGACTGGATAGAAGTACTCGAAGAGTAGATCGAGATCCAGTTCACCAGAATTGCCCTCATATGAGGAAGTTCCCGTCGTTGAAGGTTGACCTTTTGTCAGCGACTGTAGAAGACCTGGTTCTGGACTGATATGAGCAGAAGCCATGAGGTCGCCTTCGCTTTCGTCAAATGTGACATTTGTGCTCTCTTTTACTGATCGTTTCTCCCTAAGATAGACTCTGTATGCCTTCGAGTTCAGAAATATCCAACAAAGATTCCTTCAAGTGCTTTTGGATCAAGCTTCCCAAAATGTTGGCGATCATTGGCCACAAAACATCGGCAACAGAAGACCCTTAGATAAGATATATCTGGGATACGACGGTTATTCAGCATCTCGTATGGGGTGCGGTTGAATCTCTTGTGGATGGAAGCCCGGTTCTGCGTGTAACAGGCCGTTTGAATAGCTTCGCCCCAAAGAGAGTGAGGAAGTCCGGATTGGATGAGGAGAGTCCTAGCTGCTTCAACTAGTGTCATATTCTTACGCTCAACGACACCATTCTGTTCTGGTGTCTTCACAGCTGAGAACTGCTGGGTGATGCCCTGAGTAGCATAGAAATCACTGAGCTTCTTGTTCTTAAACTCAGTTCCATTGTCAGTTCTGATAATCCGAACCTACTGTTGATGAAGAGTTTGGGACGTAACAACAAACTCGATGATTAAATCAGGAACTTCATCCTTTGTGCGAACGAGTTTCGTCCATGTATAGCGTGAGAAGTCGACGACAATCACAAGAATATACCGTCTTCTTCCGAGTGTAGCCGTAGGCATTGGGCCACATATATCCATGTGTAAGAGCTAAAGGATGAGCTTAGAGGACGGTGTTTCCTTAGAGATGTGTGATGATCGCTTCATCTTCCCCAATTCGCAGGCAGAGCAGAGGTGTTCCTTATGATATGACAGTTGGGGTAGACCGTTGACGAGTTTATTCTGACGCAGTTTGTTGATAGTCTTGAAATTGAGGTGTGAAAGACGCCGGTGCCATAGATCGTTCAAATTGGGTGCAGCACGGGAGAGAAGGCAAATTGTTCGAGAGGTCGTAAGATTGAGTACGTAGAGGTGAGATGTGCGTGTTCCAAAGAGAAGAGGTAGTCCCGAGGCCTCGATAATGCTGCAGATGTCAGATTCGAAGAGAACCTTGTATCCTTTGTCGCAAAACGGCCAATGCTGAAAAGATTGTAGCTCAAACCCTCGACGTAAGAGATGCCCTTAATCGTCAGTTTGTCATGGACGAGATCACCAGTTCCGAGAATTGGCGCCATTTGACTGTTTCCGAAGGAGACCCTTCCGAGATAGCGCTCGGAGAAGTTGCTCAACAGCTCTTTGTTTCCCGTCATGTGTGTGGAGCAACCCGAGTCTAGATACCACACATGACAGACCCGCAATCATCAGCAAACGTTGGGTCCCCGTTTACGGACGACACCTTCTTGTGATACAAGTAAAATTTTCATGCGCTTAACGGGAAATGTGGAGTCTAAATCAGGTTGTGTTGGATCTAATTTAGCTTTCCCTTTGTGATTTGTTTGAGGAGGTGGGATTATGGTTTTTCTAACCCATATTTGCCTAACTTGCTCTTGCATATACGTTGTCTTATTCGTGAATTGACGTGAAGGTTTTGGTTGTTGTTGTCGCCTTTTGGTTTTAGTCGTCTTTTGCTTGCGAGCAGTAGGTGACTTTGTATTCAGCATTGGATGGCGTTTTCGCTTAACCGTGGGCGTAGATGAACTGGGAGAATGCAAGGGCGTTGTAGAGGAGGTTTGCCTTTTTTGTCGGAGTGTTGCGTGTTCGTGTGCCTCATATTCATGAAAGCGTGGAAGAATAAAGTCATTGCAGCAACACATAGACATTAGTTTGTCGAAGGAAAGATACGTTCTGGTAACATAATTATCTACGTCCTTAAGATGTTGGGATTCAGTACATAGGTTGGAAAGACGAATATAGGATGATCTTTTCTTCTTGTCATCGAAGAGCGGGTCCTCCTTTATTCCAAATGAACTTCCTCCCACAGACGTCGAACGCACATTCCCTGTATCCATAGGAATACGAGATTAGTGTTTGAACAAGTTTCAGCTTCAGGAGTAATCTCCGCCACCCTCTTACATTGACATGTTTGAGAATCGGGTACTTGACTCGATGTAGAGGGATTATTCGTATTGTGAAATTGTTCTAGTGTAAAGATTTTGCTAAGTAGTTCATCTCGCTCCTTTGCAAAGGCCTTCCTTTCTAATTCTAGTATTCGTTCTAGTTCTGCTATGAGCAGACGTTTCTTTGGGATGTAGGTGCGAGAGAGCGCATCTTGGAAAGCAACTTCCTGTTCTTTGGTTGGGAGTAAGGTTTCGACATCCTCCGAGAGTGAAGGTATCTTATTCTTATCACTAGCATTCAATTCTGTGTAGTCATACGCGATTTCTGCCCAGTGAATGTTCTGTACTCTTTTTTCTTCCGAGATGACTGCAGAGGATGATCTCAGAAATGCCTAAGTTGCGAGGGAGCACCACTTCTTGTTTGCAGGAACGTAGTGTTACATATGTTATACCTTTTAACTGTTAACGGTGTTGGATTGCAATTGCTGGCCAGGCCGATTCCCCCCTGGGCGTTGTAGAATTCTATTTCAACTGGTTGGTTCAATAGGCATAAGATGCGTGCACTTTTGTTTCTAAGGTGAAGTTGCTCTTCAAGTTCCTTCACCTTTCGGTACAGCCTAACTCTTTCCTTTGTAAGTAGTTCATATTGGGATGCAGTTAGGAGACGAGATGTTTCGCATGAACTGATGGCCAGTGTGGTTTCCTTTACCTTATTCTCACTTTGCTTATTCTTGCTTTGCAAACGTTTGACTAACGCTTCAGAGGCCATTAGACGTTCGTTTGCACAAGCGAGCTCTTCTACTTTTAGTTGTTTTCAAATTTTAGCTTAAGTTCTTCATACTCCCTAGCGTCTACGGTGGGTTTCTTAATGGTGTGACGGTGATTGAACACATCATCGAGTTGCGAAATTCGTACCTCAGACTCAGCGTTGGTAGGAGTCTTAGCTGTGTTCTCATCGGTGTTGGCCATCTCCTCGTCCTCGTCATGTTCGACCAGCCTTGCCATGCAGCAATCTTCATCCTGAGGCTCCTCGTCCTCTGAAGTGTCGTTCACCCATTCAGCTTCCTCGGTAAGTAGAACTTTCCCACTTTCCATTTTGCGGGTCATTCTGGCCTTACGGTCGTAGTAGCCAGAGTCCTTCATGCGTGGGGCGTGGCATTCCTTGCCAAAGTGACCTGTCTTTCCACACCAAAAGCAGTTCACAGACCTTTGAGGTGCTGAGTCCTCCTCTTTCTTTATCGGCTTAGATTCTTCCGTGGGAGTGGGCTTTTTGGTGCCGCTAAAGGTTCTTTGGCGATTGGAGGAGGATGAGGATTTTTTCCCGATCTTCTTTGTGACCATCTTTGTGAGCATTGCCAGTTGCTTGCGTAGATCACGAATATCTTCATCAGATTCTGTATCAGCTTCGGATCTTGAAGAGGCATCAGATACAACGGCTGGTAGCTTCCCTTTGTTCTGTTTGGCCTTAGCGGTGGAAGATCGTTCGGTAGTTTTGTTCGAGAGGAGAGCCAGTGGGTCGACTCGAGTGTTGGTGGACTGAGGTTGCACGTAAGGAGCATATGCAGACAGGCTGTCGTAGAGAGCATGGATGGAGGTGTTGGAGAGGTCCTTACTCTGAATCATCATCACAGTTGCATTTCCCCAATGTGGTTTGAGGCTACCAAGGAAGCGGTTGTTGATGTCAAATTTGTCCCTCGAGATCTTGGCTTTCTTGAGTTCATTGATGACCTTCAAGTATCGGAGGTATGTGTCACGCAACTCCTCTCCTTCATAGGCTTGGAAGTGTTCATACTGCGAGAGACATGCTGATTTCCTCCCCTGAGCACTTTCAGTTGTGCCTGCCATGATTTCCACGAGTTCATCCCATATTTCCTTAGCAGTTGTGCAGCACTCGATGTGAGCGTAGACTTCGTTGCCCATAGCCTGGAAGAGGTATCCTTTGGCAGTCTCGTCGGCCTGTGCACGAGCCTCTTCATCCTCATTGATGGGACCTCTTGCAGTGCGACGTTCATCCCTGGGAGGGTTTGCGTTTGGCTGTGCAGGGATGATCGTCCAGAATTGTGCTGGACCATTGAAAATGGAGTCCAATAGGTTTTGAGAGAGTGGTGCGCCTTTGTTCCTGATGAACGTGAGGAACCGGTTTGTCCATATGCTGTAGTCGCCTTGTCGCAGCATCGGAGGCCTGGTGTCGGAGCCCACTGTTGAGATGTCGTTTGTGGTAGACATGGTTGGTGCAGTCGAATCGTCCGTGGTTTTGATCTTGTATAGATAAGAGAGTTAGTGACGAACGAGATGAGAAAGATGAGTTTAACTAGTAGAGTTTGTGAAAAACCGTTTAAAGAATTTCTTAGAACTAAGTGAGCGTGTGTGATGGTCGATAATGTATGAAGGGAAAGTATATCTTGAAATTTGGAGAAATTCTAGAAATTTAAAAACGAGATTTGAGGCGAGAAAGAAAAAAAAATTATGTCAAAAGTGGTCTAGGGTGATAGGACTAAAGTGTAAAGATCAAATCTTAAATAAGTTTGAGAAAAATTTACCCCGAGAAAATTTTTTAACACGAAAAAAAAAAAAAAAACTTAACACGTCAGCGAGAAAAAAAATTCGCAGTTTGAAGGGACGTGATTATATGAAGAATTATCCGAGAAATTATGTGTTGAGAAATTTCGGTGTTTGTGAGTTTTAAAGAGAAATTCTCGGAAGAAAAATTCTCAGTTGAAAATTTCTCGGATTTTAAAATTTCGCATGTGAGAAAGATTCTTAGTTTTGAGAATTTTCAGGTTTGCGAAGAAATCTTCATGTTGGAAGAAGTATCGCGGGTCGGAGTGTAATTTGAGAAAGTTTCTCGGATTTGAAAATCGTGATTTAAAAAATTTCTCGTAGGAAAGAAACTTTCTTGTCCGAAACTTTCTCGGATAAAGAATTTCGAAAAGTTCTCGGCTGAAAAATTTCTCGACTTAGTAATATTTCTCAGGTTTTGAAAGTGAGCAGTTGAGAAAAGATGAAGTTACATAGAGGTAATTTCGCGGTTTAGATCATTCTCGGAAAGAAATTTCTCGTATATAAAGTTTCTCGGATTTTGAAGATAGGCCGTTGCGAAAAAAAAATGCAGTGAAAGTGATTTTCGCGGTTCTAGGTAAATTCTCGGAATCAAACTTCGCAGATGTGAAAATTTCGCGGACTTGAACGATTAAGCAAAAATTTTCGCGGTCAAGAACGAGCTTTCACTGTTGCATTGCTATCATGCGTTTTGCCAGAAAATCGTCCAGTTCTTGCTCAAATCTCAACCAAAATCGCTCAAACTTGATCCTAAACTTCTGAAATTTTTCCCTAAACACATAATCGACCGATTTGTGGGCTAAAAACAACAAAAAAACAGATCAAATCGACCAAAAACAGAGAATGGCCGAGATGTCCTTTTCTGAAGAATTTTTGCTTCGATCTTGCTCAAAACTCGTTAAAACTGATCCAAAAAACATTTTAGGCATAGAATCGATCTGGGGAAGGTTTTAAACACAAAAACGAAGCATTAAAACCCCAAAACAAGTTCAGAATGCCCGAAACTGATTTTTGCCCAAAACACCTTTGATGTTTCTCGAAATCGAACGAAACTGGATTCAAATCAATGCAGATCGATCCACGTTTGCTCTGATACCACTTGTTGGTCCTGATTGCACCAAACAAGGAATCAAAGAGGCTTTAATGGAATGAAAAGGGAGAGGATCTCACCTTCAAGTGTGTGTATTGTGTGAAAAATAGGATAAGCCTTTTGATCTTTGATTACCTTTCAAATTGTGTCGGTAAAACCTTATATACCACATTAACCCTAGGTATATTAAGGCCCAAACACTAAAAATTTAAATAATTACATTCTAGTCCAAAGCCCAAGCTACAAAGATAATTACAATATTAAACCCAAGACTTAAACTATTGACACAATCTATAAATATCCTAACAAAGTCTAAAACTTATGAACTAATTTAATATCCGAGAATAATAGCTCACCGGTGCCTCCTCTCTTATCCCATGAGAATCGATAACTAAACTCGTATATATGGGATTTATTTATTTACCGTATTACCGGATGCCAAATAAGAACTAATGGTAAATAAATAATAAGCCTATAAAGGAATAATGTAAAATCATATAAAACAAATATTCCATACTTAATTATTCAAATACAATATTCATATACATGGTGAATAATACATCGGGTAAATACAAGTGCCCTATTCATTTCATCCTCGAATGGCATTCCGATGGCACATCCCTAACAATCTCCCACTTGCACTCAATGCCATGCGCTATGATATCGCAACCCCATCTTATGAAGGTGTCTATCAAGCACTATCTACGAAAGAGGCTAGTGAATGAGTCCGCCACGTTATCCGCAGTGTCTATCTTCTGCACGACTATGTAGCCTTGTTCAACGAACCCACGCAACACGTGGTATTTTCTCTCTATATGTTTGGACTTGCGGTGAGACCTAGGTTCCTTCGCTTGAGCGATTGCCCCATTATTGTCGCACCACAATGCAAGTGGGCAATCTGCTATGCGTGGAACAACTTCGAGTTCTTCTAAGAAATTTCTCATCCAAACACCTTCCCTAGCTGCCTCAGAGGCTGCAATATACTCCGCTTATGTGGTAGAATCGGCAGTAGTGCTTCGCTTAGAACTTTTCCAAGACACCGCTCCACCATTAAGTGTATAGACGAAACCAGAAGTAGATTTTCGGTCATCCATATCCGATTGGAAATCCGAATCGGTATAACTGTCCACTTCTAATTCTCAATTTCCATAAACCAGTATCATATCCTTAGTCCGTCTAAGGTACTTGAGGATATTCTTTACTGCATTCGAATGTTCTTTACCAGGGTTAGACTGCTATTGACTTACTATGCTCACAGTATATGCTATATCAGGTCGCGTTCATAGCATCGCGTACATCAAACTACCCACGGCAGATGCATAGGGAATTCCGCTCATCTCCTTCCTATCTTTCTTAAATTGAGGACACATGGATTTCGAGAGACGAATTCCATGCCTCATCAGTAAGAACCCTCTTTTAGATTCATCCATCCGGTAACGTACCAGGATCTTTTCTAAGTAGATGGCCTGAGATAAACCTATTTTTTTGTTCGCACGATCTCTGTAAAGGCGAATACCAAATATAGGTTGCTTCCCCAAGTCTCATGGAGAATTCGGTCGAAAGCCAAGCTTTCACCCCAGAGAGCATTCCAATATCATTTCCTATCAAGAGGATGTCATCTACGTACAATACGAGGAACGATATCTTACTCCCACTGACCTCTTTGTAAACACATGGTTTGTCTTCGTTCTTTACAAACCCGTCGTTCCTAACTACTTCATCAAATTGGATATTCCAACTCCTAGACGCTTGCTTAAGTCCATAAATTGACCTATTCACCTTGCACACTTTGTGAGCATCTACTTGCGATGTAAAACCCTTAGGTTGCTCCATATAGGAAAGCGGTTTTCACATCCATCTGCCAGATCTCATAATCATAGTGTGCTGCTGTAGCCAGCAATATACGAATAGAGTTTATCATTGCTACGGGTGAAAAAGTTTCCTCGTAGTCAATGCCCTCTTTTTGATTGTACCCTCCTGCTGCTAGCCTTGCTTTGTACATATCCAGCATTCCGTCAGATCCAATCTTTCTCTTATAGAAACCTTCGGGTAGGTCTACTAGAGTCCAGACTTGGTTAGTGTACATCGACTACATCTATGCTTTCATAGCTTCGACCCATATCTTAGAGTCGACATCCGTCATTGCCTGGTCATAGGTAGCGGGTCGTCCCCGACGGTCCCCACCGTCGCAACATCCCCGTGCTCGACGTGTACCATACAGTATCTCTCAGGCATGCGAGATACTCTACCAGACCTGCGCAATTCTAGTTGCGTCTCGAACTGTTTCATTGTGCTTTTAGGCACTAATGTCTCTGGTGGCATATTGTCTAACTCTCCAAGCGTCACTTCTCTGCCAGCTCCACCTTCTCGAACGAACGTTTCCTCGAGAAGTGAGCATGAATGGCTACGATGATCCTCTGATTATCATGGAAGTAAAAATAATATCCCATGTTCTCATCGGGAACGAAACGTCCTTTCGTGGACCTAGATTCAAGTTTGTCTATTATCAGCTTTTTCACAAAGGCGGGGCCACCCCAAACCCTAAGATGATTGAAGCTTGGTTTCTTACCATTCCAAATTTCGTAAGGCACCCGATCAACAGACCTTGAAGGGAGTCTGTTCAAAACATACACAGCAGTTTGCAAGGCATATCCCCATAATGATATGGGAAGATCTGTATAGCTTAGCCTAGATCGCACTTTATCTAATAAAGTTCGATTTCTGCGTTCAGCAACACCATTCAACTGTGGTGCCGGGCGGAGTTAACTGCGAAATTATTCCATTTTCTTTCAAAAAATTGTCAAACTCGAGACTCATTATTCGCCAGCTCGATTTGATCGAACGACTTTAATTTGTCTCCCAGTTTGATTTTCCACTAAAGTCTTAAATTCCTTGAACTTATCAAGCGTTTCAGACTTGTGCTTCAACAGATACACCAAGCCATAGCGAGAGTGATCATCAGTGAAGGTCACAAAATAATGGAAATTACCACGGGCCAGAACTCTAAACGGCCCACAAATATATGTATGGATCAAAGCCAAAAGATTAGTGGCTCTTTGAACTCGGTGAAGCGAGACCTGGCCATTTTGCCGAGAATACAAGATTCGCACGTTGGATAGGAATCTGATTCCGACAGCTTAATAATGCCATTTTTTTCCAACTCTCGAATCTTGCGAACTCCAGCATGACCAAATCGAAGATACCATAAATACTTTTTGTTTAACTCTAAGTTACTTTGTTGGTAATTGCATTCGCATGTTCTTGGACACTTACGTAATATAACCATTTATTAACGTAGCATTTCCGACACATTTATTTCCAAAATAAATATCACAAACATTATTACTAAAGCGGAATTCATAACCAAGCCTGCTCAAAACAGGAATAGAAATAATGTTCTTAAGCCCCTTGGGCAACACAAGTACATCGGATGGATATAATACATGTCCAGTAGATAATTCGAGAGACTTCGATTCAATGTGAGTAGCGTGCACACTATGTCCGCTGCCAATGTTAATCATGATCTCTCGATTCGCCAGTTTCCTACTATGTTCCAGACCCCGGTTCAAAACACATATGTGAGCACTAGCTCCTGAGTCAAGAATCCATGAAGTGGAAAATACAGTAAAAGAACAGTAAGTTTCCAAAACTTTACCTGAAGTCCCCGAAGCTCGAAGCTTGAGGCAGCCCCTTTCCCAATGGCCCAGCTCTTGGCTGTGAATGCACTTGTCAGTCGCCTTTGCACCTTCAGATGCACTCATTTTTCCTTCCCCTTCTTCTTTATCCCTCAGTAGTAGACTTATTGGGCTTGGGCTTGGCCTTGTTGGACTTAGATCTCTCATCTCTTAGATATTTTCGTTATTACAAGCGCAACCTCTTTTTCTTTTCCCTTCTTCAGTTCATGCTGAGTCTGAATCAGCGTGTTCATTAATTCGGGAAGCAGAAACTGTCGATCGCTCAGACTGTAGTTTATGATAAACTGAGCGAATGAGGTTGGGAGCAACTGAAGAATCAGGTCAATCTGGAGCTCATGATGAATGGGACAATTGAGCGAAGCCAGTTCCTCAATATACCCAATGAGATTACGCACATGTGCAGCGACATCTGCGCCTTCAGCCATCTTGGTATGAAAGAGCTTATCGGCGGCACGATATCGAGACAATCTCCACAGCTCGCCGAGCTCCTTCAGATGACGCAATATCCCGCGCATATCCATCTCAGAATATTGGTGCTGCAGATCATTGTTCATCCCAACCAACATAAAAGCCTTAGCTCGGGCACTATCAGCCATCCACTTGGCATGATACTCCCAATCTGCACAGTTGAATCCTCCCCAGGTTCAATTGGTACAGGTCCATCAAGGACATATTCAATACGTTCTAGAGTAAGGACAATCCTTAAGTTACGGAGCCAGTCCGCAAGGTTTGGACCTTCCAAACGGTTTTGTTTTATCAGTGAAACAAATGGTGACGTCATTGTATTTTGTAGAAAGAAAACTATCTACAGAAATAACGAATAATTAGGTTGTACGTATTATTCATCAAGCACAAATAAGGACTTTTCATTTTGCTTGACTCCCACTATTTTTCTCAAAATCTCATTCTCCCAATAGAGATTTCAGAAACCTCGTTGATGGTTTCCTAGTGGAGTTGATTTCCCCTCTCCGAAAAATAAGCCTCGGCTTAATAGTTTGTTGGCCCATTTAATCGGACGGAGCTGTGTCTAACATGAACCCATCTCATGAGTGTTTCAACTACTTTGTCACGGATCAGGAACCCTCACGCTAACACGAATAACTGGGAAATAACCGTCTAAGTGTAACCTATCAACTTTCTGCTCAACCTAACATTTAGAAATTCCGCCCGTAGGATAACACTTTATAAGGCGCGAATATGTTTCGGAGAGCGGCGTTTCTAAAACGCACCCGTGCTGACTACAACAAGAGCGAGATTTGTGGCGCCGATAACTCGGAACAAACCGCACATACACTCAAGCCGCAACAGTTTCGAGCTTGATAGAAGACAGGAACCAAGTTCCTTTACCACTTAGTATTTAACCAAACGGAAGAATACGTCTCACATACTAAAGCACATAATCATGCACATCACGTCAAACAAATATGCACAAAATCGCGGTAAACCTAGTTTGCCTACAAGACCGTCAACGTGGACTTTTTCTACTCTACTCAATTATTTTTATAAAATCTCTCTACTTCTTCGGCTTGACACCATGTCAACAAGCAACCTCCAAGTTCTCGAACGGCCTAGTCGTGGTCTGATCTCGTACTCATACAACCACCATACTTAAACTAATTTTCCAAAATTAATAAAGTACAAGACGGGGGGGGTCAGCTGTCCCGAACAACCCGTATAAAAACTAATACAACCCGGAGGGACCTTGTCACCCTTAACATATCACATGAAAACTAGAGCCTAAGTCCACGTTGATGCCTTAACATATCACACATGCACAACATAAACACGTATGCAACAATAACATGCTCCTAGAAACCGAAACAAAAATTTGGGCTAGTTCTAAACTTAGGGCCCATAGGGTATTTAGTTTAAATCTAGTCAAGCCCATAATACGATATTTGGGCCCAACCTTTTAAAATTCAAATATGAAAGGAATTGGACATTATCCTAGTTGGCTCGTCGGGGTTTCTAAAATCCACGGAGCCCAAAAAACAACCATCGACCCTTACTCCCTTGGAATCGGACTTCACCGTCACCGGAATTTAAAATCGGAGCCGTTGAATGTCACGGTCCCAATAAAAGTAATACGTTACTTTAATGCACGACAAGGGGCAACAGCTCGTTTCGAGCTCTCAACCTCACTATTCATGTTATAGCAATCGTTGAAAATTTCTGTTCATATCATGGAACGACCAAAGACCCTAGATTCATGCCATCTAAACAAAAATACCCAAACCTCACGACAAAGCCTGAAGTTATGAATCGCGGGGAGACAACCGCTACGGTTTTCTTACCACGTCGGTGCACTACGCTGAACCGCTCGCAACGAGACGGTCCCAACCATGCAAGCGCTCTGTTTGCAAAATCTAACCAAGATCGACTCATGCTATGACGCTTGAGCGACTCAGTGACTTGCACAACCGAGTTCATTTCGGGTTCGTTTATGTCATTTCTTAACACCGAGCCTAGCTCTGATACCACTGCTGGGGAGAGTGAATTTCAAAAATTTTCTCACCGCCGTTACTAAGATCGTGCTCGGTATAATAAAGAAAATGTGCATGTACGACACATAATAGAGTAGAGTGTATTACCCTCGTAGCGAAGATCCTTAGCTCCCGGTTGTAGCAAACCGTTCCAGCTTCCACGAGCCGCACCAAAGAGAGTCACGCCGACCCCGAGGCGTATCACAAACCAAATCCCTCCCAAGGATGGCTAGAGAGGGAATGACGTTGTTTTAAGAGATATATTTTCCTCAAAATTTCCTCTAAGTATGGTATTTAATTTTTCTATCTCAAAGGTGAAAAATACACATGAAAACTTAAGTTTTTCACTATGAAAAACTTAGGTATTTTATATGCCACGAAAATTGCAATAAAAATACCATATTTTCAAGTTTTGAAAATGATTTGTACCATACAAAAATAATCATGTCAAAACATAATGGCCTACCTTTGAAAAATTATCAGTAAGGGTTATATTGCTTAAAAATATTTTTTGCATTTAATACAAAAATTAAAAGAATAGAAAACAACAATTTGGCATTTTGCATTCCACATTGTCATATAATTTAATTTTTTTTACTAATTTCGAAAATTAGAAAATAATACCATTTTTACCCTTGTGTTAAAAGTTGGGCCAATAAATAAATTAAGCACAATATCTAATAAAGGCTTAATATTAATTTTCAGCCCAAAGCCCACTTAAATATTTTTTCAAATACTAACGTACCATTATTATGAATGACTCAAACCCATTATAAATCTCTTTGATAGATACTATCTCAGTGATCCTTTTTAAGCCCGACTCTCTTGGTTCGTCTCAACCCGGCAAGGGAGGAATCCAAGAATTCGGTAAGCGCCTAGCCAATCTCGCGATACCGAATAGATCCCTTGTTGAGTACGATCTTTATCATTTCACGAACCGACTATAGATTATCATAGTACGTATAGACCCTTCACAAATGTCCCGGTCGAATGAGAGTCATGGTTACGTCAACATCACTAACTCGACTCTATGACTGATTCGTGACTGATGAAATTACTAAACTGCACTCCACGTCCCACACGAACCAGCTTATTGCTTTGGCCAAAGACTTCGCAATTTCTCGTCCCCAAATATACATAGGACATATATCTCAATTACTAACGAGACTGTGAATCCGTCAAGACTGTCTATGCCCGGCAGTCACCCTTCGTTGTCAAGACCGCATGTCGCTGCTGGCCCATGTGCTACCTCGAACAATGCAGGTCTAGGAAACTAGTGAGAAGTCAAGACCCGAAAGTCAACTCCGTCAAAGACCCTTTGGTCTAAGGTCCACGTACACTACTATAGTCAATCGATGGATCATTGACGCTTCCCAGAGTAATAGGCCATGTGATCATCGATACGAGTCGTGTCCAACTATAAGTTAATCCCCAATTCAACTTATATCAATGTTATGACCTCCCACTTCCCAAGTGAATGGTTGGCACAACCATTTAGGAGTCGTCAACAAATAAGTCATAATCGACATTCAGTCACCCTACTGAAGTCTAAGACTTATGAACTAATTTAAGATCCGAGAATAATAACTCATCGTGCCGCCTCTCATCCCATGAGAATTGATAACTAAACTCGTATATATGGGATTTATATTTACCATCTTACCGGATGCCAAATAAGACCTAATGGTAAATAAATAATAAGCCTATAAAGGAATAATGTAAAATCACATAAAACAAATATTCCATAATTAAGTATTCAAATACAATCTTCATATACATGGTGAATAATACATCGGGTAAATACAAGTGCCTTATTCATTTCATCCTCGAATGGCATTCCGAAGGCACATCCCTAACAAACTGAAACGTACCCCTAACTCGTAACATTTTTTGACTTGATAGAAGACAGGAGCCTAGCCCCTTTACTCACTTGATATTAAAGGTCTAACCTCAGGAGAATCCTCACAGTTTTAACACGAGCACATTATGCACATTATCACGTTCGAAACCAACACGCACATAATGGACTTTAATAGTAAACATAGTTTCAACCTATTACAGTAAATGTGAAAGATCGGGGATATTTCTAGTTCTATACTATTTGTACAAAACAACAAGACTCTACGTCTTTGGGCTTTGCTTGAACGAACGCCTCGGCTACCAGCTCGTTCATTCGGGTTCCTCTCGATCAACACTCTCGGCCGTCATAACAAAACAACAATAGCCTATGACGGGGAATCTATCCCTAATAAAACCGCACGTCTTAGCTAATAAAAATTGTAAAGTACATACAGTGGTATCAGAGTCATAGGCTCGGTTAAAGTCACGGGACTATGACAAAAGGCCACGAAAAACCAGAAAGCTTAGCCGTGCGCATGGCGCACACGGCGCCCGGGCAGCCCGCGCGCGCGGCGGCGGGCTGCGTCTAGTCGCATGCGAAGCGCGACTCAGGGCGGGCTGCGTGCAGTGTGTGGCCTGGTCCTAGCCGTGCCCATGGTGCGCACGACGCACGGGCAGCCGGCGCGCAAGGCGGGCGGGGTGCGCGACTCAAGACGAGCTGGCTGCGCGCGGACATGCGGCATGATATGCACGGGCCACGCGTGCGGGTGCACGCGGCGCTCGGGAATTCCGCACGTGGATGCGCGGAAAGTAGGTATGACTGCGCGCGTGGGTGCGACCTACGCTAGGCAAAAAGCGCGCGCGGATTGGGGCTGGCCGCATGGTGCGCGCGGCACGGGGCTGGCAGCGCGCCTGGCGCGAGCATCCCCGACACAAGCCCGATAGGCCTAGTCCAGCCCATCCTACGGCCTAATGTACATAGGACTAGGCCCGGCCCATTTAAAAGTCAAAATTCGAATTCGGCTCGGAAATGTGTTAAATTTGTCGTGATGCATGTTATTTGAATAACGTGGTGATTGATTAGGGATTAGGTTCTGTTTTTTACCGTGTCATATGTTAAGGGGGACAAGGTCCCCCCCCCCCCCCCCGTTGGAAATCCCCGAGGGTCCCCAGAACCACGTTCCTATAACAGCGAAATTTTAAAATTGTACGGAGTTTCCCGCCTATCCAAGATCGCTCAGCTACAAACACGAGAACGTATTGACATAAAGTGATAAGGAATCAGCCATGATACCTGTTGAAATCTCTCGATGATGGCTATTCTTCGAATCCTTCGAATCCCGAGGCGTAGTGCCCCTCTCCTACGCCAAAAGCACACGAACGGGACGCCTTTCTTGCGCAAGATCGTCACGCCGGTACCTCACTAACGTTGCAGCTGTTCTTGCAACTACGGCTAGGCCAAGAACAAGCTGCTTGCTGCCCCCAAGAGAGAGAGTGCGAGAGAGAAAGTGGTGAGACGAGAAAACTCTTTGTTTTTTCTCTCTTTAGCTTTTATTTCGAAAATTGTGCTTCTCTACTTTCTAGGATCTCGAAAATCCCTATTAATACTATTTAGAAATGGCCAAAAATAGATTGATGGTGGGAGAAAAATCCTCACACCTCCCCTTTTACCAAGTCTTCGTTTTACCAAGTAACGAATTCAAAATTCAAACTTTTTATTTAATTAATTAAATTTTCAATATCTTAATTAATTAAAATACCATATTTAGTCTATTTTAATATATAATATCCAATATAAATATATTTAATAATTTTCGAAATTTTATCTAATAAAATTCGAAACTTATATATATAAGATATATATTATTTAATTCCAAATTAAATAATATTATTTCTCTAAGACAATAATAAAGATCTAAATCTAATTTAAATCATATACTAAATATTCAATATCAAATATTTTATTTCAAAAATATATCGTGAGGTGAAAAGACCATTTTACCCCCCACTAGTCAAACTTAGTACTTTCGGCCAATCAGGGTTTTGGCCAAGCCTCAAACCCTAATGTCTCAATCTAGGACCTAGCCTTGTCTCTCTCTCTAATGATGACGTTGTGTCGGTTGCCCTTTTTAAGCATGACTCTCTTGGTTCGTCTCAACCGGCTTAGGAGGTATCTAGAAGTTCGGTATTCACCTAGCCAGCCCTGTGATACGGAACAGATCCCAAGTTGATTACGAATTTGATTTAATTATAATCCATAACCGACTGTAGATTTTCGTCATACGTATAAACCTTTTACGTTTGTCCCGGTCGAGTGAAAGTCACGCATAGTCAAACTTACAGAACTCGACTCTATGTCGTTTATGACGGTGAAAATACCTAAACTGCCCTCCACGACTATCGCAAGTCAGCTATATGCTCTGGCCAGAGACTTGGATAAATTCCCGCACATTAAACTTGCCATAGGACGTTAACCTTGAATTTATCAAGACCGTAAATCCCGCTTCGCGGTTTAACCGGAAATCGCATCGAAAAGTCATGACCGCATTTCGCAGCTGACCCATGCCACCGGCAAGATGGGCCTAGCAAACTAGTGACAAGTCAAGACCTCAATACCAACCCCAAGTTAATCCTTTCGATTAAGGTTCACGCATACTACTACAGTCAATCGATCGATCAAGGACAATCCAAGCGTGTGATCGTTCGATTACAAGTTAGTGTCCAAATACAGATAATCCCCTGATTTATCATATATCATTGCCACGGGCTCCCACTTCCCAAGTGAACGGTTGGCACAACCGTTTTGGACCCATCGACAAACAAGTCATTCTTGTCGATCCAGTCACCCTACTGGAGACTTAGACTTGCGGACTAATTTTAATATTACAGTATCTCAGTTTACTGGTGCGCCTCTCTGTCTCCACAGAATCAGTGACTGAACTGTCAATATTTGGGTTTTATATCCACCCAGACTGCAAGGTGAAATCTTTACACTAATTAATAATTTGCCTTTTAATTTACTTATCCAATAATTAGTTAATGCTGAATAAAATAACTCCATTAATAGATCAAATTACATCCTAAACACTACACAATTACTAAATTGCGCTCGTACTCCCAGTACTCGTACGGCAGCTAGGGCATATACCTCAACAAACTGGACAAAGACGAGAACGGGAATTATCGTCAATTTATCGTGATAATGTTGAACAAAAAATCGAGAACTGTGACGATTATGTCCTCATTAACTTGGCAAACGATCTTCGTAAAACTTTTAGAGGCATTTTTTATCCTTAATTTTGTTTTTCCTTTTTACTTAATTTTTAAAAATATATTTTTATTTTTTACCTCTTTTAAATCTTAAATTTATATTTATCATTTTTTATTTTAATTTTCCTTTTGTATTTTATTTTTTTTATTTTTTTATTTAATTTATTTGTAATATTCTCTTTTTTTAATTTTTACTCTATTTTTGAATTTTTTTTTTCCTTTTTTTTGATTTTTTCCTCATTTTTAGTGTTAATTTATCATTTTGTATTTTAATTTTTGTTTTTATTTATTTTTATTATATTTTTTATTAATTTATTAGTATATCTCTTGTTTTTTTGAATTTTTTTACTCTATTTTTTGAATTTTTTTCCTTTTTTTGGGTTTTTTCCTCATTTTTAATGTTTAATTCATTTTTTTAACTTTTTCATTTAGCGACGGCATATCCATCGCTAATGACGTCGCAAATAGCATCGCCGTCTAAATTGACGCTCGGACTGACGGAGTGACCAATTTTGTTCATTTTCGAAATAGGGGGCTAAATTGGTCCCCGCGAAACATCGGAGAATAAATTGATTCACAGGGTAAACATCAGAGACTATTTTAGGCTTTTGCCCAATCATAATAATATTTCATAACACTGATAAGATTATTTATCCCAACCCAATGCTGATGTTGCTAATATTGAAATGACTAAAATACCCTTACACATTGTCCTAAAATCCCCATTTTTCAGGGTACGTGCAACCCCAAATTAAAAGCCAGTGAACGCACGACACCAAATTTTACCCCATATTTTTCACAAGTTTACTTGCAAACTGCTGTGTATTGATTTGCATCATTTTTTATTTTTCACTTGTACATTGTTACCCCCGGATTTCACCGGGTCTAGACGAAACGCTCAGAGACCGTTAAAACAACAGCAACAACATAGTGCAGGAAGCCCTACGAGAGAGGGAGGAGTTCTCTAAGAAACATACCCCCTCGGCCGAGGTGGGAAGATATGCCCCTCGGGCAGAGGCAGGGAAAATACGCCCCTTGGCCGAGGTGGGAAATTATGCCCCTCGGACAGAGGCAGGGAAACTACGCCCCTCGGGCAGGGGCAGGGAAAATATACCCTCGAGACAGGGGCACGCCACAATCAAGACCTTGCGAAGAAGTAAAGATCGTGGCCACGCCCCACTCCATGCACACGTATTCGACCAAACGTGGGAAAACCGCCCAAGGTCGAGCTGAGGAGCGTTGAACTCAGAGGAAACCGCTAGATTGCGTAGAACGTGGGAGGTAACCGTCGAAAGTCAAATATGCCCCTCAGAACCCTATAAATACCGCCGAAAACTGCACAGTCCAGGAAACTAATTCTTTTTTGCCCTTACTGATACTATACCATTTTTATTTACTCACTCAAGCACCTTCAAGCACTTCACACCATTTTTACATCACTTTCTATACTATTTTACGCCTGGAATATGGAAACCGCCCTCTTGACCAAGGCAAGAGGAAAACGCCCCCGCCCCTAACCCGGTTCGCGGCGAAGTTCAGGCGGGAAGAGACAGGAGGCCGCCGAAAGAGGAAGAAGGCAGCTCGTGACCCAACGGCGGTAGATCGTTCATTTTCCGACCGCATCAAATTGGCGCCGTACGTGGGAACGTATAGTTCTTAAAAAATTCATTTGACGCTGGTCGGAACGGATCAAACACCGCCAAAGGGTGATGCACTGAATACGGAAAACGTGTTAAGGAAGACAAATACACTTCGAGGACAAACGCGAGACGCAGCTATGGGCGAACATGCCGTCGAGAGGCCATCGTCAACGTCTAGACAGATATTATTACCAAGGCAATCGGTGAACAGTTAGCATCGGAACTAGGGAAGAGAAGATAAATGCATTTTCAACAGTTACGATGGAAAATCGCAACGAGACAACGCCGCCAAAATACATCAAAATCAAGGTGCACCAAGTCAAAATACTTAGTCCACGATGGGGTCAAATAGAAGTTCTAGCATAATAGAGAGACAAAAGGAAAACACTCGAGGCCGACTCAATTAGGGATGGCCGACGCCAGCACTCCCTGCACGCCCACCCTTCGGGACCACAACCTCCGGGGCAGCATCTTCATGTGAGTCGTCAGGGGAAGGGAACTAAACGCCTCGTCTACATTTAGGAAGTCAAATGGATACTCGGATTCAGAAAAACCTTGTGCTCGTATATGGGCCAAACACCCTTTGAAGCCATGGTCAAAGTAGACACACGCCTTCTCAGCCACTTCTTCCGCCGGCACATACTTGCTAGCGATTTTCTCCTCGAGCTGAGCTATGACTCCCTCGCACTCAAGGGACTTTTCCTGACTTATCTTAAGTTCTTCCCCTAGCTTGGCAATTTTCACCTCTAAAGAGCTTTCTCGAGCCTTGTGTTCGTCAACCTCCAGAACATGCTTTTCGGCCTTAGCCTCCAAGTTCGAGTTGGCGCGCTGCAACTTCGTGTTGGAGTCTCGAAGCGTGAGGACACGCTCCACAGTCCCGCCCATCAAAGAATATGCCAGCTTAAAATGATCATGGTCGTCGAAGCTACCTCAGATCGGGCGCATGGTGAAGCGCCACTTCAGCCCTATAATTTTTGGAGGGAAAGCCAAAGCCCCTTAAGGCCCGACTTAGAGGTGGGCTCATTAGGAAGACTCATGAAGCAAGGCCGGAACACAATTACACCAAGTAAGGCCCGAACGAGCTAGGAGGCAAGAGCAAGATATATCTGAGGGAGCTCCACACGACATAGGGAGATTTCTGAAAAAGACATAAGTTGTGACTCGGCCCCTTGGTATTTCTCCGGAAAAACAAACCTCGGGAAACTCAAGAAAACGAAGTCGTGGGATGCTATCAACAAAATTAATTCCCAGAGGAAGGCCTCAAAAAGCAATTCGAGGATGAACCAAGAGAACAAAAAAACTATTGGACAGAAGGTACACAATAAATATTACGTGTTGCGATATTTCTCCATAGGCATAATGCCCTCCCCATGGAGGCACAGAAGTGAAGGCCTTTAAAGTAGCTGAGGATCCCCCCCCCCCCCATGAGGCCGAGAATCCCTCTCTAAGAGGCCGAAGTCCCTCCGTATTAGGCCAAAGTCCCGGACCTGAGGCGACCACCATCGAACCCTTCGACAAAGCTATCGACTTCGAGAACCAGATTTCGCCGGTGCCAAGGAACTCCCTATCAAAACTTGCCAAGTCAAAGTCGCTCCTGCAAAATGAGAGATACTCTTGATTCCATCATGATTATTTCAAAAATTGTTACTTTCCTTCGCAGATCATTTCCAAGGAAAAGGACGACGCCCCGAAGTTCTCCTAATAGATTAAATACGCCGATCAAAAACTTCGTCCAATAAACAATATCGAAGACCTTGGCCAAGGCTGAAGACCCTTCTCCTAAAAATTCCCTCTCTAAGAGGCAGCTCATTGTTCCCATAGGGAATGTCGTGCACACTGAATCCCTCTGCGAGAGGCTGAAATCTTTCCTTAGGGAAGAGAAGACCACGTGCACATTGAATCCCTCTGCGAAAGGCAGCTCACTGTTCTCCTAAGGAATGTCGCGCACACTGAATCTCTCTGCGAGAGGCTGAAATCTTTCCATAGGGAAGAGAAGACCATGCGCACACTGAATCCCTCTGTGAGAGGCAGCTCACTATTCGCTTCAGTAACATTTTCAAGATCTCCGAGGTTCTCCTCGGGCTTAGGGGACGCCCCTGACCCGAGGCAAGAGGCCTTAAGTTTGGCGCGCTTGGTTTCAAACACACTTAAGCAAAATAAAGACAGAACATCGGATCTCGAAGGCCCGAGGCGAGAGACCTCTTGCTCGACAAATATCGCCCCGAGTACATTGGATAAAGAAGGCTTTGAAGGCAAAAACATGAGTTGCAACCCGAAGGATGAGAAGGGCAAAAATCCTTCTCCAAGAGGCAGACAGTCCCTCCCCGCGAGGCAGATCCCTCTCTAAGAGGCAGAAAAATCCCTCTCTAAGAGGCAGAATATCCCTCCCCGTGAGGCAGAAATCCCTCTCTAAGAGGCAGTAAATCCCTCTCTAAGAGGCAGAATATCCCCCCCCCGTGAGGCAGAAATCCCTCTCTAAGAGGCAAAAAAAGCCCTCGGACGAGGCATGCTCGTGGACAGAGCAAGGAATACAAAGTCCTCGGATGAGGCATGCTCGCGGACAGAGCAAGAAATGAGAAAAAGCCCTCGGACGAGGCATGCTCGCGGACAGAGCAAGGAAAGAAGACAAAACCCTCCGATGAGGCGCTAAAGTCCCACGGTAAGCCCTGGCGGTTCATATCTTTTTATACATACCCTGACCTTTTCTTACAGGCTCGAGAGCATTTTGCCACGACGTTTATCCCCTCTGCCAGAGTGAACCTTTACTTGCGACAAACAACAAACAAACACCTCTGAGCATTTCGTCACCACTTTTACGTCCAAAATTCATTACACTCTTTTGGACTATTTAAGAGGGGGACTATTGTTACCCCCGGATTTCACCGGGTCCAGATGAAACTCTCAGAGACCGTTAAAACAACCGCAACAGCATAGTGCAGGAAGCCCTACGAGAGAGGGAGGAGTTCTCTAAGAAACATACCCCCTCGGCCGAGGTGGGAAGATATGCCCCTCGGGCAGTGGCAGGGAAAATATGCCCCTCGGGCAGAGGCAGAGAAAATACGCCCCTCGGGCAGGGGCAGGGAGAATATACCCTCGAGACAGGGGCACGCCACGCTCAAGACCTCGGGAAGAAGTAAAGATCGTGGCCACGCCCCACTCCATGCACACGTATTCGACCAAACGTGGGAAAACCGCCCAAGGTCGAGCTGAGGAGCGTTGAACTCGGAGGAAACCGCTAGATGGCGTAGAACGTGGGAGGTAACCGTCGAAAGTCAAATACGCCCCTCAGAACCCTATAAATACCGCCGAAAACTGCACAGTCTAGGTAACTAATTCTATTTGCCCTTACTGATACTATACCATTTTTATTTACTCACTCAAGCACCTTCAAGCACTTCACACCATTTTTACATCACTTTCTATACTATTTTACGCCTGGAATATGGAAACCGCCCTCTTGACCAAGGCAAGAGGGAAAACGCCCCCCGCCCCTAACCCTGTTTCAACAGCCTACAAGTCCAAGTTCGCGGCGAAGTTCAGGCAGGAAGAGACAAGAGGCCGCGGAAAGAGGAAGAAGGCAGCTCGTGACCCAACGGCGGTAGATCGTTCATTTTTCGACCACACATACGTCATTAGCTTTGGGATTTCATCCTTATTAAGAATCAAATCTGCTTTTAGTTGTCGATCATACATGCATTTTATGATTCGATCGCACATGTTAACAGATATAAATGCATTTATATATAAAGACATAATCAACACACAAGATAAACCAATTATTGCACTCAAAAACAGACAATACAAAGATCAAATGAACTCAAACCTCATCAGCAGCTTCACATTGTTGTATTTCTCTCCCATTCGATTACAGAGTGGGACCGCTCGAATTCCCACCTGAGTCAAAACTCCTTAACACTGTTTACTTTGAAGAAAGTAGTAGGATGGAAAAGAAAATTGGAGAAGAAATGGTTTTAATAAGTTTTACTTTCGTTTTCCTAGTTTTCGTTAGTTTTATGTAAACTTAAACTATAGGTTCTTGTCTGTTGGAGCAAAGTCAAAGTACTTCACTTGATCATGGGCTGAGAATGGAATATGAAGTGCTAAAGCAACTATGAAGAAAGCACAAAAGATGAGCTTTGGCCTATACTTATAAAGTTGCTATCATCACCAACGTTTTCTGTAGAGAAGTGGTTTGAAGCAGTTGTAATCATGGGACGTACAAAGTAGTTGAGCGAGGCAGAGCTGTGATCATGGGCGAAGCAGTTTCTAGTAAATTGATGTGAAACACAGTCGAGACATTGAGACATGAGAGAGTAAATAACTCTTGTCGGATTAGTTTAAAGGAGCTTGTGAACCTCTGTAATCAGTTGAAGAGAGAAAGTCTTGTATGTTGTAATCTCGAAAGAAAATAAAGATTGGCTTGATAATCTTGTCAATTCTAACCACGTGAAAATCTTCTCGTCAAATTCATTTTTAATCTTGTTTAAATATCACCACATTGTCTTTCTTTTCCTTATTTACTTCTTCAATCAACCAAACATGAAACTAAATTTCCTTTTTTACTTTCATTTATTTTGCCCAACTAATTTCCACAAAATGTTGGGTATCAAATTCAAGTTTCAAATCGGATTATAAGAAGATTGATGAGTGGCTTATAAGTTTGTGGATCAACTCCCTCTATTGCTAATTGGTTTTATAGATAAACCCACAAGCTTATACGGGTTTGGATTAGAGTTGGGCTTGGACAAAATCACTACACACACACCCTAAAACTAAAGGTTTCGAAGGTGGTTGTTCATATTCAGACACTACTTACCCTAGCATAGAAATCTGGGGGCGAATACAAGTCGAAGTCTTCGAGTTTTAAGTCTTTGTCCCATCCATCGCCCATGTATACGTTCACCTGTTTCAGCAAAGAAAGGAAAGACGTCTTTAATGGAAGGGCAAAATTGGCAAAAGAGAAACTTATGATCTAAAGAGAGTCTCGGCATACCTTTAAAGTGGTTTTAATGGGTAATGTTACTTTGGGATCAAGGACATGGCCATATGCATCTGCCTTCAACAAAAAATCGGGCTTTTTAACGAATCCACAGCCGCCATTGGCCCTAAACATGCCGTGCATCAACCATAGAGGTCTTCCATAGCCCTGACAAGGCATCATATTAGTTTATGTAATAAATTAGAAGAACGTCGTCAGACTACAAAAGAAATGTAAGAAATGCAAATGTTATCTTATGTAACATTTTATTTCGGCAGCCATACGTACCTGCATGTTAAGTGCAACCATTTGAGCTCCGTGCATCCACCCAATTAGCGGGTTGTAATTTGACGAGTCTAAGCGCATACCCTTAGGATATATTCTCAGCAAGTTCCTCTGTGTAAACCTGATTTACGCAATATTTTTACTACATAATTCTGAATGTCAATCTACGGAAGGACACTGAATTCGTTATAGTGAATAGTGTGAGCTACCTTACAATATCTTTTCCATGTTTTACGACAGCTTTTTCGAGCTCTTTGTCACGGACCTAGACTTTGGCTTGCTAGCTCCCGTGCGGCACCTTGTCCTTTAAGCCGCCCCTCGCGTGCTTCACTAGGTCAGCCTCCCAAAACGCTCACGAAAGAAAGCAAAGTGTCGGACAACCCTCGGCTTGAACGTGCCTAAGTGCAAGAGGAAAACCCACAGAAGTATCTTAGAGAGAGAACTCAACTCTGTCTCACACTAAAGGAATACAAGTGTTTACAATGAAGGCAATTACCACTTGTTGCAAATGAACTACTTTAAGCCCCTATATATACAAGTTGTCCAACCCGATGGACGGCTAAGATCTACTCGATCTAATGGCTATTATTTACAATCTAGATTATTCTAGGAATATCTCAAGGGATATTCCTCTCTAGAGAGTTCCATAGCATTCTCCACACTTGGACTCTTGACTCTCTGGAATGACCCGCATTGTTCCGTATGGTTCCACGATCTTCCGGAAGGTTCTACACGAATCCGGATGGGCCAAGAATCGTGGATAACCTCCATAGCTCCGTCTCCCTGTCGAACGGATGCTACGTGCCTCGGCCTTGCTTGGTTAGATCGACGTCCCGCACGCGACAAGCTTGGCCGGTACCAAAAGTCTTGTTCTGGGGCGCCGCGACACTCTTGGCTCGCATGGTCATCGCCCGATTTGCCCCGACTCTTGGTCAAATTTGCGAGGGCGTGACATCCTCCCCCACCCAACTCAGCAACGTCCCCGTTGCCGTGCCTCCGCATCTCATGCTTTGGCCCCTTCGGATACCTAGTCTTGCCCCCATTGCCCTACGAAGTCCTCAACTTCCTCGGCATGGCCCTGACTTGGTCGCCCGAATTGAATCCTCTCGGCCGAGTCCCTACTTCAGCCGTTTTGTTGGTGTGAGCAGCGTCCTCGCATCTCCCCGAGTCCCCCTTGGCTTCGGCTGGCACCCCTGTGTCTAACATGCTTGGATCGTTGCTAGAACCCCCTTGTTCGAGTCGCATGCTTGCCATGCGTCTCGGCTCCCCGGTCTCGCCAATTGCCTCCTCAGATATTATGGGCACCGAGCACTTTCCGTCCTGCCCAGACAAATACAACGAGCTATGCATAGGCATAAGGATGGCATTGGCCTTACCCATGAAGTCCATGCCCAACACGAGTGTGTGGTCAGTCCATCGGCACTACCGTGAAGTCTGCCTGGCCCTCCCAAGCACCAATTTGTAGCTTCACCGCTCGAGCTACCCCGTGCACGGTTGTGTATTCGGACACCATCTTGACCCTCCCCATGAAGGCCCCAATATTAAGCCCCAATTTCTTGGCCTCGGCCTCCGTCACGAAATTGTGGCTTGCCCCGGTATCGAGTAATGCCTTGGTCTCCTTGCCATTCACCTCTGCCTCGACGAACATGCGCCCCTCGCATGGTTGCACAGGTAGTAGCTTGACCTCCATGGCATTCAATACTTGAATGGCCTCCTCACCACTCAAGACTCGAGCAGCCCCAAGCCTCTGCTCGGGCACTTCCTCCGTTTCTTGCGCTTCCCCTTGCGCAATCATGGCCGTGAGCATCCCCCTCTTCGGGCAATCCGACACCTTATGAGGCCCCCTGCACAGAAAGCAACGCCCTTTGGGTACGAACGCTTTCTTCTTGTCCTCATAGTCCCGTCGGCCTTGCGTGGATCCCCGATCTCGACTAGGTGACCGCCCCGTGTCCCGCTCACGAACATGGGTCTCTCCCCCACCTTTGGCTGAGCCCTCTTGCTCGCGCCTTGGAGCCTCCCTCTGGTACTCCACGAGTGACTCGGCAACCATTATGGCCTCGTCCACCGACTTGACACCCCGACGTTGGACTTCCTGCGTAGCCCAACTTTGTAGCCCATCTATGAAGTTGAACAACCTATCATCGTCCGTGATGGTAGGGATCTGAAGAGCTAGCATCGTGAACTCGTCCACGTATGTCTGGATTGAGCCTCGATGCTTCAATTCCCGCAACTTCTTCCTGGCTTCATAGACCACATTCTCGAGATAGAAGTGGCGCTTGAGTTCCCTCTTGAACTCCTCCCACGTGTCTAAGCCACGCGCGCCCCTCTCCATGTCGGCATGCACACGTCTCCACCATAATGCCGCAGTCTCGGTGAGGTAGTTGCTTGCAGTACGGATCTTGCACGCCTCCTCTACGATGCCTAGATCCTCAAAGTACCGCTCCATTCGCCAAAGATAGTCCTCCACTAGCTTGGCGTCCCGCTTGCCGTTGAACCCACACGGCCTTGGCACATCGATAGGCCTTTGGCTAGTAGATCCCCCTGTCGAGCTAGCTCCGTCGCCTCACCCGCTTAGTGCCAATCTTCGGCATAATGCCACTTGCTCTTGCGGCGAATCCATGGCCGCCCTCAATTTGGCCATCTCGCCCCGCAAGACCTCATTCTCAGCCTTCAGGACCTCGTTGGCTTCCCTCAATGCCTTCGAATCCTCCTTGGTGGCCTCGAACTCCTTGAGAACCTGCCCCTGCAAGGTCTCCACAAGCCTCATGAACGTGCTCCTCTAGAGTTGTCACGCTCCCCTCGACGTCCTCAAGCCCCCCCCCCCTATGGTTGCAACAATTTGGCCCATCTCCGCGATGGTGCCTTCCAACGGACAAGGGTCTCGCGCCTTCGATTGATCTCGCTTTTTCCTCCCACCTTGGCTACGAGCCGGCTCACGACCCCTCTCCTCGTTCACTTGCGCATTTGTCTCGGCCATCTTCGCTAACTTTGGCTCTGATACCACTTGTCACGGACCTAGACTTCGGCTTGCTAGCTCCCTCGCGTGCTTCACTAGGTCAGCCTCCCAAAACGCTCACGAAAGAAAGCAAAGTGTCGGACAACCCTCGGCTTGAACGTGCCTAAGTGCAAGAGGAAAACCCACACAAGTATTTTAGAGAGAGAACTCAACTCTTTCTCACAATAAAGGAATACAAGTGTTTACAATGAAGGCAATTACCACTTGTTGCAAATAAACTACTCTAAGCCCCTATATATACAAGTTATCCAACCCGATGGACGGCTAAGATCTACTCGATCTAATGGTTATTATTTACAATCTAGATTATTCTAGGAATATCTCAAGGGATATTCCTCTCTAGAGAGTTCCATAGCATTCTCCACACTTGGACTCTTGACTCTCTGGAATGACCCGCATTGTTCCGTATGGTTCCACGATCTTCCGGAAGGTTCTACACGAATCCGGATGGGCCAAGAATCGTGGATAACCTCCATAGCTCCGTCTCCCTTTCGAACGGATGCTACGTGCCTCGGCCTTGCTTGGTTAGATCGACGTCCCGCACGCGACAAGCTTGGCCGGTCCCAAAAGTCTTGTTCTGGGACGCCTCGACACTCTTGGCTCGCATGGTCATCGCCCGATTTGCCCCGACTCTTGGTCAAATTTGTGAGGGCGTGACATCTTGCTCACTAAGGCTAAGGCGCCTAACCTTATTAGGATCGACCCTTAGCCAGTCTTTCAGCCCACCCTTACCTTTTCCAGCATGAATAGAGATTAAACTCCTATATTCTAGCGCAATATTTTGCTGCAAATTGGGATCATCTTCGTCTTCACCGTCAGCATGCTCTTCAACCACGTCATCAGCCTATGACCAGAACCGATGGTAAGAACATATGATGTTAAAATTAATAGTTAGTTGTTTAACGTAGCACCTTATCATCGTATGCTTTGCCTTTGAAACTTTTGACCTCACCCCCCCAAGGTTCTTCCGTGCTGTTTTTTGAGATGCTTTCTTGTAATAATCTGGCATCATCCTTGGCCTGAAGGTACTCTTTCGGCGGCTTCGTAGATATGATAACTCTCCCTTTCAGAGATTCCGGAGAGGGAAATTCAGTCAAGGGATCTGAGCCCGGAGAAAAAAGCATGCCTCCAAATGTTTGATGAATCATCTGCTTTCAGTTAACGATACGATGCATTGGAATGTAATTAAAAGTTGATTCATATCATAGCCACCACCTAATTCAGATCCATAGACGAACCTCAGCCACTTTAGCCTGAAGAGGCTTATTACGATGATCCTCCAGTGTTATTACGACGGGATACTCCGATGCAACAAATGCATGTTCTTTGATTGACTTCAAGCATTTGATGAGATCGACAGGCGTAGTTAGCGTTCTGCACCCATAAATACGAAAATGGGACAAAGAGCATGATTATTTCTCAACCTCGTAACAAAGCAAACGATGTCAATTCGAAGACGCAATACCTCCCATGTAAGACATCAACTCCATCATTAGTGGAGTTGGGCCATATATCCAACTCAATCACTCTTACCCCTCTCTGCAACGCCTTAATGATAGGAACATCACTGCAATTGCTGCTCAGTTGATTTCCAGTTAGGTAAGAATTATGGCCAGTGTATATGAAGTAATGAGACAGTGGAGCACTCATATCGTGGGGAATGTGAACAGAAAACTATTACATGATTAAAAATAAGTAAAAGCCCAAATCAACACCAATATCATCATTTCTACGCAGTAAAGACGTTAAAAGATTGAGAACACAAATGTATACGAGTTTCCACTGTTCAGTCAAGCAAACAAACAAACACTTGGGCTTCGAATTTATTTCAGTTTCTAATTTGACTGAACTCGGACCGAAAATGCAATCAATGCAGAGTATTTATGTGTAGAATCAGATTAATACCCCTCGATTGGTATCTATCGTTGAGTTGCCATCCCCAAATAGGTACTTGAAAAACGCCTCGAGATTCATCCCTCGCCGGTGAAAAATCCCAAAATGCTTGAGCTCGGGGCTATCCATGACGGCCTGAGCTTCCACGACGGTGGCGCCGTGATGCCCCTGCACCTCCTCCATGAACCGCCTGAGATGATCGGCGGCCATGACGCCGTTTTCGGAGTATTCTGCAAAGATTCTCTTGACGTCGGCCGGAGCCTCCGACGCCGTAAGCCTGAAGCGGCGGCGGAAACAACAGCACATTCTGTACGTCTGCTTCGACATTGTGGAGGAGAGTTAGGGGGGGATGGAAATCAGAGGTGGGTGGAGATGAGATCTGAGCTGATCTCTGATTATATGCATGGTTTTGGCTTGTGAGGAGAGCAAGGCATTGATCCATCGACGACACTGTATTAGAGTAGGTAGTAGTTTGATTAGAAAGTGAGTTTGGATAATACAGTAAAACATCGATACTCCGTAAGATAATAAAATCTTTATATCCCGACTTGGATCATTGTAAAAAATTATCATATTAGATAAGATAATAAAATAGTAATCCTTCAAAAAATTCTTTTATATACCTCTATAAATAACATTGAGACCATGTAATTTTATTAATTTAGATAGATATTAATATATCAATAAATTAATATTATATTCATCGGCTCATTCTGTTTCATCCACGTGTCTAGCTACGTCGCTAATTCTGATTCGCTCGAGCCTAACCTTCAACTATAAATAGGTTAGCTATAAGTCATTGTAAATCATCGAAAACAATAATTTCTTCTATATTAGCAAAATACAGTATATACAAGTATTGCGAGGAAAATATTTAGAAAGTTTGTGAGTCTCCTATTGTAAGAGAGATAAAGCTAGTTTTCTCCATACGATAGAAGTAACTCCTAAATCACCCACAGTAAAATTTCCTTACCTTTCCCGTGGTTTTTCACCCCGACTTTGGGATTTCCACGTAAATTTCCGGTGTCTCTTTTATTTTTATACTGTTCGTTCTACAACAAGTGACTCACAACAAATTCAGAATGTGTTAACGATAAATGAATTCGAATATATTTCATTAATTATATTCGTGTACTCAAAACGATTTACAAGTGTGAATTAATGAAAAATATCGTTTGAAATTAGTCAAGGTACAATATCAAATGCTCTCAGGATATCATTGGAGTATCGTTCAACCAACTTTCAGAAGGGTGGGGACATTAAGCGACACAAAATGGCGACAACCCTTCACAATTTTTTGTTGGAGCTAGAGAACTCGACATCGGAACTATTGACTGCAACTAACAAAGTTAGAGATGAATTTCAATTATATTAAAATTAAGAAAATCTAGTAACAAATTGATTCTTATTTTAACTTATTTTATGAATTATTAATTTAGAGTTTTAATGGGCATAATATTTAAAAGGGATTTTCCGAAAAAAATATCATATTATTATCTTATCGAATTTGATGATTTTTTTACAAAGGCCGAAGTCGGGATCGGAAGATTTTATTAAGTTGTATTAATTTATAAATGTTTTACTGTAGTAGGTCCCATTCGAACTCTAAATTAATAATTCATAAATATTGCAATTATAAATATTATGTTAAAATTGCTAAAATATGAATATATTGTTACTAGCATTTTCTTAAAATGAAAATCTAATTGTATTTCATTCTTAACTTTTTAAATTGTTGTCAAGTGTTCCGATATCCATGAATAAAATTGCTAATTGTATACGATAACTTGATATTATACATGAATATATTTAATTAGTTGCGAACAAATTAGTTGATGGATGAATATAAATAATGAAACATTTATAACTACTAAATTAGCTGAATTTAAAAAAAAAAATTCTCTTTAGTTAATAAAATATTAATTTATTTCAATATAATTAAAAACAAATTGAATGAACCGCCAATATACAATTTTAGTTTTACGCAAACTGTAATTGTATCATGAAACAACGATCACGGTCCCGTTTGTACCATAACCACGATCGATGGTTCGAACCATAGACCAACAGTCCAGTTACAATTCGATTCGTATTAACAGTTGAACACGTCCAACATAAACAAGGTAATTTGTTAAGTGTATCCTTTTTGTTTGAATTGAATGATTTTGCAAAATTAATTTCTTCGATAACAGAAATTACGAAACACAATTTTCCAATTACGATAATCTAAGTGATCGGTTCATGATATTTTTAAATGAAGATCCTATGTTCGAATCAATTTTCTTCGCGACGTAGTGCCGATTGGGACATGACAACGAACGATACTATTAAAAAAAGTTGCCTCAAATTAAATTTGGTCCACCACAAAAGGTAAAATACAATAAATTTAGTCGATTAAATTTAGTCGAAATTCGGCGACTAGAAGGACTTTGTTCTTTGGATCTGTCGTGGTAATGAAAAATCAAAGGAAAATTTCACTTGGTACCCCTGAGTATAAGGCTTTTCAGTTAGTGAGAGTTATTTTCAATTTCGATAAGTACACACACTTATGTTTCAGACTTTCCAACTCGTAAAGCATTCTCAATTACAATCGGTACTGTAGCGTATTTTCTTTTTATTCAAATATCAAATAATCAGAAAAATAGTACAAATATAATTTAATGAAATTTAACGGGCTCTATCTCTACTTATTCCCCTGATTCTTCAAAATAAGGGTTTCCGGAAAATTCTTGATCTTGGGTTTCTTGATTTGGGCTTTTCTTGAAATTTCTTCGCGGGTCGTTGACTTGATCGTGGATCTAAGTAGGTGCTTCTTCGCGGGCCTTTGGGCTTGTTCGCGAACCTTATCAGGGCTTATTCAAGTTTCGACGAACTGATCTTATTGAACGTTTCGTCGTGGGCTTTTGGGCTTGATCACGACGATGACTTTGGCTTAATACTTTGAAAGGTACTTCGTTCGTGGACTTTTGAGCTTGATCCCGAACTTAGCGTTTTGGACTTGGCCGTGTCGAACTTTGATTCGAATGCGAACGACTTCGAAAGAAAGGAATGCTTTCAGAGAAAGACTTATATCGTCTGACGAAGCCTCGCAATATCCTCCTTTAATCCGAATACGAACGACTTCGAAAGAAAGGAATGCTTTCACAGAAAGACTTATATCGTCTGACGAAGCCTCGCAATATCCTCCTTTGATCCGAATACGAATGACTTCGAAAGAAATGAATGCTTTCACAGAAAGACTTATATCGTCTGACGACGCAATATCCTGCCTTTGATCCGAATACGAACGACTTCGAAAGAAAGGAGCTTTCACAGAAAGACTTATATCGTCTGACGAAGTTTCGTACTCGATTCTCGTCTTTGGACTACGATTTGAATGCGATGAACTTCTTTGAGAGAATGGAATGCTTTAAAAAGTCTTATATCGTCTCTTGAAGTTTTCGCTTCGCCGTTATCCTCTGACTTCTGATTTCTGAATTCTGAAGGCCAATATTTATAGGCGTAGAGAATTCTCAATAATGGAAAATATAATCCTCTTGTAATGATTTCGTCCATATTTAGATTGATTTGGTCTATATATGGTTTGATTTTGATTTGATTTGATTTATCCAATATTTGACTTGATTCTCTCAATATCTGCCAATTTTATGATATTTGATTTGATTCTTTACTTATTTAACAAATCTCTACACCTGTTACCATGCATAGGATAATCAACTATTTATTAAATTGAGATTAATTTATAGATCTCAATAAATAGCAATTTAATTATATGACTTTATTTAATTTCATGGAATTAATTTATTAAATCCCCATGATCTAAATAGACAATTAATTTTAATTGTCTACAGGTACCACCCTGCGTTTAAGTCTTTTGCAATTGGTGTCCAAAGCGTTATCAAGATACGTACCTCTTACGTATTAACTATTACGTCGTTGAGACTCATTAGTCACCTTTAACATACTTCGAGTCACAACGCCGACGCTTTCACTTGAAGAACTTAAAGCGGTGAAAATCGATGAGTTAACCATTGATGTTCTCGATTGTTTTTTGAAGAGATGAGAGGTAGAGATGGTCCCACTGGGCGTGCCAAATGTAGCGTATTTTCTTTTTATTCAAATACCAAATAATCAGAAAAATAGTACAAATATAATTTAATGAAAACGGGCTCTATCTCTACTTATTCCCCTGATTCTTCAAAATAAGGGTTTCCGAAAAATTCTTGATCTTGGGTTTCTTGATTTGGGCTTTTCTTGAAATTTCTTCGCGGGTCGTTGACTTGATCGTGGATCTAAGTAGGTGCTTCTTCGCGGGCCTTTGGGCTTGTTCGCGAACCTTATCAGGGCTTATTCAAGTTTCGACGAAGGGATCTTATTGAACGTTTCGTCGTGGGCTTTTGGGCTTGATCACGACGATGACTTTGGCTTAATACTTTGAAAGGTACTTCGTTCGTGGACTTTTGAGCTTGATCCCGAACTTAGCGTTTTGGACTTGGCCGTGTCGAACTTTGATTCGAATGCGAACGACTTCGAAAGAAAGGAATGCTTTCACAGAAAGACTTATATCGTCTGACGAAGCCTCGCAATATCCTCCTTTAATCCGAATACGAACGACTTCGAAAGAAAGGAATGCTTTCACAGAAAGACTTATATCGTCTGACGAAGCCTCGCAATATCCTCCTTTGATTCGAATACGAATGACTTCGAAAGAAAGGAATGCTTTCACAGAAAGACTTATATCGTCTGACGAAGCCTCGCAATATCCTGCCTTTGATCCGAATACGAACGACTTAGAAAGAAAGGAATGCTTTCACAGAAAGACTTATATCGTCTGACGAAGTTTCGTACTCGATTCTCGTCTTTGGACTACGATTTGAATGCGATGAACTTCTTTGAGAGAATGGAATGCTTTAAAAAGTCTTATATCGTGTCTTGAAGTTTTCGCTTCGCCGTTATCCTCTGACTTCTGATTTCTGAATTCTGAAGGCCCATATTTATAGGTGTAGAGAATTCTCAATAATGGAAAATATAATCCTCTTGTAATGATTTCGTCCATATTTAGATTGATTTGGTCTATATATGGTTTGATTTGATTTGATTTGATTTATTCAATATTTGACTTGATTCTCTCAATATCTGCCAATTTTATGATATTTGATTTGATTCTTTACTTATTTAACAAATCTCTACACCTGTTACCATGCATAGGATAATCAACTATTTATTAAATTGAGATTAATTTATAGATCTCAATAAATAGCAATTTAATTATATGACTTTATTTTATTTCATGGAATTAATTTATTAAATCCCCATGATCTAAATAGACAATTAATTTTAATTGTCTACAAATGCCCCCCACTTCAAGTCTTGTTGACGGACTCACGGAGACGAGAGTTGAAGTATATGTCCTTTTTATTATCCATTTGCTACTCCGTCGTCACGCAATTAAATCTCACATTACTGATTTGGGATGTGATTTTATGGGCCTTTTTACTTACTTGTAGTATTCGCCCACTAGTCTAGTTAGGAAAAGATATTGTTATACCTATATATGGACCTCCATGATTTGCACGGAGAAGTAATTCCCATATTTGACTTAAGCAAGCATGTGCAAGATATATTTTTTTGGAACTAAATATAACCCATATTAAGTTCAATTCTTGTGCATAAGTAGGCCCCCCGTTTCCCCACGTTAGACCCTCATAGCAAATCAAGTTATAGCACACCAAGTTGGACTTGACACCATGAAGCATCCTACAACGAAGGCCACGAGTAACCCAGCTCTTCTAGGCAAGCTTCTACATCCTTCTTCTCCTTTCATCATTCATTTACTTATTTATTCCCCTCTTTTTTTATTATATTTGCACTATCTCGTTTAGGAATACATGGAATATTTTAACCTTGCTTATCCCACTTTTAGGTTCGAACACGATTTTCTTCAAGGACGTCGTATCTTCTTCCGGCGTACAACACCTAGCTATACTCGAGAACGAGGGGCGATCCGTTGAAGACGGCATCATGCTTGTAGTCTACCCTTCTCTAACCGGGTCGTTTGCCAAATCTCAGAAGACGATGAGCCTGCCACGTATTCTAGACTGGTCAAGGACGGCTGATCTGAACAGGAATCGAAAGGCTTGGATACTGAAGTCGAGTCACCACTTGACTCCCATCGACCCTCCTCGTCCACCATCAAGCGGGTTACTTCTCTTTCCTTCGTTGGGGCGTGCCATGATCGAAGGGGAGCCAGACGTTAAATGGGAAACTGATGTTCTTCGATTTCCAGGCGAGTTCAAGTATATCGAGGGATATTGGGAGTGGACCGAAGACGTTCTCTGCCGATGCAAGAAAGTGCTGAGGGACATTCAAGTTCACGATACGGTATATGCCTCGCTCTTCACATACGATATTAATTCCAATATCATGAAGGCAGTCTGCGAGGCGTGGTGCCCGACGACCAACACCCTTCTTACTTCTCATGGCGAGCTGTCAATATCTCTATGAGATTTATACACTTTTTCTGGTCTACCGATGGGCGGCGTTTTGTATGACGAGGTGGTCCCTTGTGCGGAGGAGTTGGGCGGCATCGACGAGACTGGAGATCGATACGTTCCTCGCTCCTGTAAGTATCTATTCCATGCTTACTTCATGCTTCGGAATTGTGATGGACAGCTTCCACGGGTGACTACATCAAAGTGGGTGGAGTTTTGGTCGAAGGAGGCGAGAAGGTACGATCGACCTCCTCCTCGGAAGGAGAAGCAGAATGTTCGCAGTCGAAGCCATTCTACGCATAATCCCCTCGGCGTCTTCGGCCCATGCCGACCGTGGTCCTCTGGAGCTAAGAAGTTATTCACCGAATTGGGCCTTAGAGGAAGCTTGCAGGAAGACGTCTACCTGGCTGCTTTCTTGTCTTGTTGGCTATGCACATTCGTTCTTCCCGTAGAGGACGTCGGCTTTATTCGTCCAAGCGTCTTCAAAATGGCATGCTTCATGGCATCGGGTCAGAAAGTTGGCCTAGCGCATCCTGTGCTAGCTAGTGTCTATAACGGCCTCAACGTCATTGCGAAGTCTCCAGGGCCCGGCGAAGTGCATGTTGCCTTCCCCGTTCATTTCCTTTATGCTTGGCTGGCCTGTTATTTCAGGACTAATTTCAATGTTTAACAAAGTCTGAAGGGTTCTAAGATGACATGCTTCTCTGGTGAAAATGGCGCGAGGTATTTCAGTCCGACCGTGGCTCGTAGGAGGATCCACAAAGGAGATGTCATTAATTGGACCTGCAACATCGTGACTCCTAAAAGGGACTTCCTTTTCACAGATAATGGCAGCGCTGAGGAATTTGAGCAGAACTACTTCATTGCTATTCGCTCGAGTTGGCTTCCTTTGCGGCGAGGAGACCACTTCATTATTGAGCCTTATAGTCCGCACCGCTTTAGTCGTCAATTTGGGTTTCTTCAAGACGTGCCCGGGACATTGAAGCGTGACATTCGGGGGAGTTCTCTTAGTGAAGGCCTCTATTATTGGCGCGCATGCATCCAGGCTAAAACGGGTTCCCGAGTGTGGTTCCCCAGTATGCTTCCATGTATGAAGAAGTATTACACTTCTTCGTACAAAAAATGGTGGTCCGAAGTCCATGGAGATTACTTCATTGAGAATGCTATCAAGTTGGCCGGTGAAGAGACACCCGATCCTGAGGCTAGACAGAACGCTGAGGATAAGGCAATGGGAGACGCGGTGCCATGTAGTCTTTCGAATAATAACCTTAATTTTGCCGGGGTTGCGTGCGCTACAGTTGATGTCTTGGGTAAACGTGGCGGTCCACGTTCCTCTGAAGAAACCGCAAGTAGTAACACAGATCGCCACTGGAAAAGAAATAAGAAAAGCCACCGGCCGAAAGATAACGAAATTAGGCGTGTCTCATCACAAGACCATGTAGTTTTCTCTATAACGCACATTACTTATTATTATTATTGTTATTATTATTATTATTATTTTTTTTTTAAATTATATATTATATATTATTATTATTATTTTTATATTATTATTACTGTAATTATTAATTAATTTTTTTAAAATTATCTATTATATATTATTATTTTTATATTATTATTTTATTTTATTTTATTTTATTTTAATTTTTTTTTTGTACGAAGGCGGAAGATGCTGCTGCCGACAACGCTGTACTGGATGGCCATATCGCTGTTGGAAACGCCCCTGAGGTGGCTCCGCCTGCGGTATTTGCCATTGCACTCTTTATTTGCATACGCATACATATATATTATTATTATTATTATTATTATTGTTATTATTATTATTATTATTGTTATTATTATTATTTTTTTTAAAATTATATATTATATATTATTATTATTATTTTTATATTATTATTACTGTTATTATTAATTAATTTTTTTTAAATTATCTATTATATATTATTATTTTTATATTATTATTTTATTTTATTTTATTTTATTTATTTTTTTTTTTTGTACGAAGGCGGAAGATGCTGCTGCCGACAACGCTGTACTGGATGGCCATATCGCTATTGGAAACGCCCCTGAGGTGGCTCCGCCTGCGGTATTTGCCATTGCACTCTTTATTTGCATACGCATACATATATAAAGGTTTCCCTTTTTTTTAATGATGCCCCCTTTGTTGCTCTAACAGTTCGTTGAAATCATCGAGGAATCAGAAGCTAGTCAAGGGTCAGTGGTGGGACCTAACTCTTTGACGGGTAATCTCCCTGTTGTCGAAGTTGAGTCAACGAGCTTACGTGCACGCAGGGTCGAACTAGCGAATCGCTGTACCGATGCCTCTGTCTTCGAGGGAGGCAAGTTGGTGCGGAAACACGAAAGAGCTTTTCTTCAAGCACTATGGGATGATTTGCACAACAAGATTGTTAGCACTTCGGTCGATTCAGTTTCTTCGCTCAAGCCACATGTTGACGTGGTTATTCAGTCGGTGAGGCGCCTTAACTTAGTCGATATCGCTCACATAGAAAGATTCCTCAGTGTCCTTTTCGACAAGGCATCTGATTATGATATGACGCGCTCGTAATCTTCTGACAGACTTTCCCAAGAACAGCATCAGCATCGTCTCGGTGAAGCCAACGACCGTCTTGAGGGTATTCGTGCGCGAGAAAAGGCGAAAAGCAATCAAGTTCAGTCGGAGAAGGATGAATTAGCTTGGATTGAGAACGAGTCCAAAAAGTTGAAGAAAATGAAGAGGAGGTTGACGTCCTCTATTGCGCAAGGAGAAAAATTTCTTCAAGCGGTTCAGATTGAACGTCAGGAGGTAGAAGAGGCCGTCACCGCTCTTCATAGCGCTCTTCCGATGAACGAGACGATCGCAAAGAATTTGAGCGCAACACAAACGCTCCTCCGGGTTGCTATAGACGAATTAGGGAGTTTCCAGCTTTTTAATTAAGTGTGATTTTATGTCTTCATGTTCATTCCTAATATCCTCTCTTATAATAGAACTTATGCTTAATATATTTCTTCCATTCCCTCCTCGTGTATGCAAAGTGGCCTGCATGAATGGATAGTGATTCCAAGCCCTCTTATCATTAGTCTTTGAAAGGTCCAAATATTCTTTAACTCATATTGTGTCGGCTTTAAAAAAATTAAATGACACTCCAAAACACATTTAACCAATTGAGTGTGGGGATCGAAGGGGCGTATCATTGTTCTCATTATTAATATATATATATATATAATATATATATATATATATATATACATATATATATATATATAATAAGAGGAACAACGGCAGACTTCAATAACTTGATTGACCGTTAGAAAAAAAAAACCCTTTGATATATTTCCATGGATATTGCCTCTTATTTCACCGATTCCGAGTCCGGACTTGACTGCGATCACACTTGGGGGTGAGGTCAACTTCATGACCCTACATCTTTGCCCTGTAGCTTTGTCTCTTTGGTCTTTTCATACGCGCTGCCCCCTTTTTTTTGTATATATGACTGAACTCAGACGAGGTCTGAGCTGCCTACGTACCCTTTTAGGGGATCAAGTCATTTCTCGTAGTTCAATTTATTTTATTTATTTATTTATTTTTTTTTTTGAGGGGGGTGGTGCCGTGCACAGTTTATACTCATGCGGGCCAGGAGTATCCGTTGTTTAACCACACCGAACTATGTGGGATAAGTTAGCAGTTTAAACATATGGACTTATCATTGATGTTTGCCATTTCACAGTTTATACTCGTGCGGGCCAGGAGTGACATGTAGTTTAGACTCGTATGTCAAGGAGTAACATGCAATTTAAGCTCGTATGTTAAGGAGCAACATGCAGTTTAGGCTCGTGCGTTAAGGAGCAACATGCAGTTTAGGCTCGTGCGTTAAGGAGCAACATGCAGTTTAGGCTCGTGCGTTAAGGAGCAACATGCTTTTTTTTTCTCTTTTTTTTCTCTTTTTTTTATTATTATTTTTTTCTTTTTTTTTTTTTTCCTTTTTTTTTTTTTTTTTTTTTTTGCTTTTTTTTTTTGATTTTTTTTTTATCGGGTCCCCCCTTTTTAGGCATAGTAACGTTTCAAGAATTTGCCGTTGATCGGGCCAATTCTTAATCCGTCTTCGGATACCAACTTGTATGCTCCGCTCGTATAGACTTCCTTTACGACGTAGGGACCATCCCATTTTGATTTGAACTTGCCCCCAACTCGCCGGTTCGTGATGATTGGTCTCCTTACCGCCAGTACCCAATCTCCGACTTGAAATGACCTAGGTTTCACTTTTTTGTTAAATGATTGAGTTCGTTTTGATTCCAGCCTATGTTTCGCATCATCTATTATAGGATTTCGTAGGCCTTTATGTGGACCCAATCCTTCAGAGTCATGGTACGTCTTCTTGAAATCATTCTTAGTTGGGTATGCATCACCTTCAAACACGTAGTTCGCACTTGCTCTCTTTAACACGATCCGAATAGGCTTTTGCGTGGTAAAACCAAGACCCTTTTGTTTTGGGTTCCAGATGGCTTTTATTCATATTTTCTGGCAATTCTCCTAATATTGGTCCTTCATTTGCATCATATCCCGCCTTTGTTAGGAGTTCATAAGCTTTCGAACAGTATACTCCCTCCATTTGTATATTTGCGGATTCTTTGTGCTCGATTTCGGACCCTCGACCTGGACGAGTAGATCCTTTGACATTAATCGGCGAGTTTTGCGGTTTCCTAGAACCGATTTGAGTTAAAGGCAATGTAAGCTCCTTCATTGATTTGGTTATCCCTTCGACATTCTTTTGCATGGCTTTATGATCTTCAATTGTATGTGCCTTTCCTTTCCTGCGCATCGTATCTTCACTTGCTTCCTTTTCACGTTCAAGGTAAAATTTTGCGTCGGCGAAGTATGATTCGGCGGTGAATGGATTTGTATCTCCAAGTACCTTCTTTACTATGCCATTGTCATAATACTTGAAACACTGATGCAAGGTTGATGGCACGACTCCGTTTTCGTGTAGCCATGGACGACCCAGAAGCATGTTGTATGATGCTTTTGCATCGATTACATGGAACAACACTGTTGACGTCATATTCTCCATTATTAATTCCAACCTAATCATACCGATTGCTCGTTGGCCTTCATGATTAAAACCTTGGATCATCAGACGGCTCTTAGAGAGTTCTTCTGTTGGAATTTCAAGTTCTTTTAACATCCGAAGAGTCAAAATATTCACGGCAGAGCCTCCGTCGATCAATATTCTTTTTACCATCTTCTCGTGAGTATAGCCAGATACAAATAAAGGACGATTGTGCAGTTTAGAGCCTAAGAGTAAATCTTCGTCAGTGAACGTTATAACAGACATGCACATGCTAGCGATGCCGGTGGTTTCAGCTTCAACATAATAATCATCACTTTCTCGGGTCATATAACAGGCGTCGCAATCCTCATTTGCGCTTCCAAATTCTTCATTGCCAACCAAGATGTAATTTGAGTCTACCGACTCAAGGTCTAACAATATCTTTCCTTGTCTATCCAATTGCATCACCTTATCCTTAAAGACAAAGCAATTGCGAATTGGATGTCCCACCAGACGATGATATTTGCAATAGTTGGGATCGTTGGTTTGTCCCGCTTCATCCTGCCGCTTCATTTCAGGGAGATCAATGAGATTCGCTTGTACTAGCTCATCAAAGATTCCTGATACTTTTGAATCTAGGAATGGGTATTCTTTTGCTTGAAGCTCTTTAAGCATCAATTTTCTGTCTTTTAGCTCCGGCGGAGCATATTCTACCATGACCTTTTTGCCCTTTTCTCTTCCTCGAAGCTTGAGCGGTGTGACATTTAACGCCATAGACTCTTTAATTTGAGCTTTTGCAAAAGCTTTGCCCCCTTTCTCATAATTTATTTGCTCTCCGAATTTGGTAACATCATGTGTAAGTGCTCCACTTGTGGTTAGGCTAAATTCCATATCATGAGCCCGAGTTGCTAGTTCTTCAAAGGTTACGGGCCTAATTCCTTACAGGATGTACCGTAATCCTCACATTATCCCTTGAATGCACATTTCAATGCTCGAAGCTTCAGATAGTCGATCTTTGCAGTTAAGACTCAGGTTCCTCCATCGATTGATGTAATCAATGACAGGTTCATCTTTCCATTGGCGAGCATTAGTGAGTTCGACCATGCTAACTGTGCGTCGAGTGCTGTAGAAATGATTTAGGAACTCATGTTCCATTTGATCCCAACTATCGATTGAACCAGCTTCCAAATCGATGTACCAATCGAAAGCATTGCCCTTCAGTGAACGGACAAATTGTTTGATTAGATGATCTCCATAGGTTCCTGCGTCATTGCATGTCTCAATGAAGTGGGCCACATGCTGCTTCGGGTTTCCCTTTCCATCAAACTGCTGAAACTTCGGAGGTTGATATCCGTTTGGCATCTTTAAGTTGTTGATTCTTGAAGTGTATGGCTTAGAATACGTCGATGATGACTTGGAACCTCCATATTTCATCGTCCCTATGATGAACTCCTTTAGCTGGCTAATGGGAATCATCCCGTCATTAGAAACTTGGAAATTTCCCGAGGGCTCATCGACTTCTTTTCGTTCTTCTTTTTTAGAATCGGCATAAGCTTCTTCTTCCCTTTCAAAAGCATTACTGTTATCAGCATTGTTGCTTTGGCTAGCTAACTTTGCAATCTGAGCATCTTGTTCTTGAACTTGTTTCGTTAGCCCTGCAATTTCTATAGTTAGACTTGCAATTTGTTCTTCTCGAGTCGTGACATTCGTCATGTATACATATGTGTTGCTTTGCATTGACGAATTGCTTGAATTTGAGCGAGGAGATGACATCGAATACTCGCTATTGAAATCTTCATTCTCACCATGGTAAGTCATATCATTTTCATCCAACTCAACTTGGTGACTTGTTCGTTGAGACTCATTAGTCACCTTTAACATACTTCGAGTCACAACGCCGACGCTTTCACTTGAAGAACTTAAAGCGGTGAAAATCGATGAGTTAACCATTGATGTTCTCGATTGTTTTTTGAAGAGATGAGAGGTAGAGATGGTCCCACTGGGCGTGCCAAAAATTTGTAGCGTATTTTCTTTTTATTCAAATATCAAATAATCAGAAAAATAGTACAAATATAATTTAATGAAAACGGGCTCTATCTCTACTTATTCCCCTGATTCTTCAAAATAAGGGTTTCCGAAAAATTCTTGATCTTGGGTTTCTTGATTTGGGCTTTTCTTGAAATTTCTTCGCGGGTCGTTGACTTGATCGTGGATCTAAGTAGGTGCTTCTTCGCGGGCCTTTGGGCTTGTTCGCGAACCTTATCAGGGCTTATTCAAGTTTCGACGAAGGGATCTTATTGAACGTTTCGTCGTGGGCTTTTGGGCTTGATCACGACGATGACTTTGGCTTAATACTTTGAAAGGTACTTCGTTCGTGGACTTTTGAGCTTGATCCCGAACTTAGCGTTTTGGACTTGGCCGTGTCGAACTTTGATTCGAATGCGAACGACTTCGAAAGAAAGGAATGCTTTCACAGAAAGACTTATATCGTCTGACGAAGCCTCGCAATATCCTCCTTTAATCCGAATACGAACGACTTCGAAAGAAAGGAATGCTTTCACAGAAAGACTTATATCGTCTGACGAAGCCTCGCAATATCCTCCTTTGATCCGAATACGAATGACTTCGAAAGAAAGGAATGCTTTCACAGAAAGACTTATATCGTCTGACGAAGCCTCGCAATATCCTGCCTTTGATCCGAATACGAACGACTTCGAAAGAAAGGAGCTTTCACAGAAAGACTTATATCGTCTGACGAAGTTTCGTACTCGATTCTCGTCTTTGGACTACGATTTGAATGCGATGAACTTCTTTGAGAGAATGGAATGCTTTAAAAAGTCTTATATCGTCTCTTGAAGTTTTCGCTTCGCCGTTATCCTCTGACTTCTGATTTCTGAATTCTGAAGGCCCATATTTATAGGCGTAGAGAATTCTCAATAATGGAAAATATAATCCTCTTGTAATGATTTCGTCCATATTTAGATTGATTTGGTCTATATATGGTTTGATTTTGATTTGATTTGATTTATTCAATATTTGACTTGATTCTCTCAATATCTGCCAATTTTATGATATTTGATTTGATTCTTTACTTATTTAACAAATCTCTACACCTGTTACCATGCATAGGATAATCAACTATTTATTAAATTGAGATTAATTTATAGATCTCAATAAATAGCAATTTAATTATATGACTTTATTTAATTTCATGGAATTAATTTATTAAATCCCCATGATCTAAATAGACAATTAATTTTAATTGTCTACAGGTACCCTGCGTTTTAAGTCTTTTGCAATTGGTGTCCAAAGCGTTATCAAGATACGTACCTCTTACGTATTAACTATTACGTCGTGATTTTAAAATGCTACAAATGTGATTTTTAGGTTTATGAATCGTTTTTAGTCATTTTTAGAATTTTATAAAAATTAACGACGCTTACACCTAGAAAATTCCACTTCTAGTTTTTTTAAAATAACGAGGTCATACGTAAGGGGTACCTATCTTGAAAAGACCTTGGATATCAGTTCAAAAAGACTAAAAACACAAGGTGCTATCAGAATTGAAATTAATTTGGGGCAACCATTGGAAAAGTCTTAGAAGAAAGTAGAATTTCCGAAAATGATAAGTATAGAGTAAACTCGGATTATAGATGATGACACGCCAGATTGAGAATATCTTAACATTTGTCCTCCCCTTCACCATCCATTTTTTGCAAATACTTCAAACATTTACCCCAATCTTGAGCTAAACCGTCTCTTTTCTCCCTCACACTGCTCAGTCATGTTCTTCATGGTCTACCCTTAAAATCACAACAATACTCGCAAACAAGTGTTCAAGGATTTAAAATCATGGCCGTTTCCTTGAATTCCGTCGCCAGCTTCAACCCCACTGTTTTTCTCTTCTATGTCAGTCATCGATTACTGTGCATAGTTTTTAGTATTCATTTACACATTAACTTGTTGAATTCTTGCATAGTGGGTTTTCCCCTCTCATGAAAGTGATTATTTCGATTGCCTCGCAGTCTCGATTTTTTCTTTTTTCTTTTTCTTTTCTGGGTATTTGTTTATTTCTTATTGAATTATGGCTGTTTCGGTTGCTTTTCTCTATGTTTTATGCCCTTTGTGTGTGTGTGTGTGTTGGGGGGTGTTTTTGCTGAGAATTCTCTGTCTGAAAAGTTGCAGGGCATCAATTACTCAAGAAAAGAAGATATCAAAGCATTCCCAGTAAAAATCTCTGTAAGAGAAAAAAAAAAAATCGCTTTCTGTCTCTCGTCGATTACTGTGTAAAGTTTTTAGTTATGTTTTTCTTACATTTCACGACGATAAGATTCGTGCATAGTGTGTTTCCCCCTTAAGTTGATTGCATGGCATTCTTGATTTTTTTCCTTTTCCTGGGTATTTTGTTTATTCCTTTCTGAATTAACCACCTAATGTGGCGTTTCGATTGCTTTTCTTATCTTTTATGCCCTTTTTGTGTGTTTTTGTGTGTCTGAATTTATGCTGAGAATTCTCTGTCTGAATGCAGGCCATCAACTCAACAAGAAAAGAAGACATCAGATCATTCCCAGCAAAAATCCCTTTAAGAAAAAATTTATTTACTCAACAAACAGCAGAAATGAAGCCATCAAAATTCCACCTTTCGGTCGCAAAAGGCGAACAAACCACCGATACTATGAATCCCAACGAAGAAACAACATCTAAAGATTCTTCAGAAAAACCGCCGATCTCTGCTAATTCAAAGAAAGCTCCTTTGACGGCGAGAGAGAGGCTCAGAGCAGCTCGGGTGCTCAGCAGATACGCAGAACAAAAGCCTTCATCTCTTTCAAAACCCGAGCTCAACAGCAAATTAATGGACGCTCTAAAGGAGAGTGATAAGGGCAAGAGGCGCCCGGGATTGCCAGAAGCGCCCACGAATATGTTCGACGATAGCAAGAGAGGTATGCCCAAGGAGGGATGGACCGTCGATCTTCCCGGGGGTATGGATGTCTTTTTCATCGTATTTTCGTTCGTGTTCATCAGCACTGTGATGTTCGTCACGACGTATTTGGTTTGGAAAGTCGGCGCGATTCACTTCAACGAGTACTGAAAGCTTTTCGAATTATATATAAGATTATTTGCTTGCTTCCTTTCACTTGCCTTTGGATCTGTAACTTGTATTGAACTTGGATCAAACTACAGTTAGATTCTATCATGTAAAAAAATTCCAAACTTCATTCTATATGGAAAATAGAGCTTTTACGATTCCTACTCCGTTTGGATTCCGAATTTCGATTTGAAACGGATTTTCCCCAAAATCTTCCGTTTGGCCATTGGGCGGATTGATTTCGATTTCATCCAAATCCAAGGTTAAATCTAAACGCTTATCTTATTATTTGTCGGATATGAAATTTCAAGTCAAATGGTATGTTTTCGAATTCCAAAGTTGAGTCCGTAATGACTTTTTCGTAAAAACCCCATATTAATAAACAATAACAGTAAATAATCAAATTAATAAAATAAAAATAATAATAATAATCAGGGGGTGAACGATGAGTCGAGATGACTCGTGAGCTCAATGAGCCGGCTCGACTGCTCGAGCACGTTATGGGCTCGAATGAGCGCGAGCTCACTCGTTGGTACTCGAAAGCTCGCAAGCCAGTTTGCAAATTTTTTTATTTTATTATTTATCATTTTTGTTTTATTTTTGTACATTTATTTTTTTGTAAGAAAAATTTAGAAGTCTATTTCCGCGAGCTTCTCGAGCTCGAACTTCATTTGAAATTCGAATTTCGAAATCCCAACGTTTGCCAAACAATGAATTTGGATTTGAAATCACGATTTGGAAATTCAAGTGCGTTTGGATTCGCGTATTTGAACGAAATCCGAATTTTAAATCCAAATTCATTGTTTGGCAAACGTTGGGATTTCGAAATTCGGATTTCAAAATAGAGCTCGACTCGAGCTCGTAAAGCTCGTCGAACTCGACTTCTAACTTTGTCTAAGAGTGCGTTTGGATTCGTGTATTTGAACGAAATTGCTTGATTTTAAATTGTGGATTTCAAAATCGTAATTTCAAATCCAAATTCACCGTTTGGCAAGCATTACGATTTCAAATCCGGATTTCAAAATAGAGCTCGACGAGCTCCACGAGCTCGTCGAACTCAATTTCTAACTTTTTCTATAATAATTTTAAAAAGTACAAAAATAAAATAAAATCAAATCACGAATAAAATATACAAAAAATTTGCAAGTTAGTACCCCTGTCAGAAAATTTTTTATATAACTAGCCGTTCGATTGAGCGTACTATTTTCCCAGTCTTCACGTACCTTTTTATATGTGTATTACGTACGACTTCACGCGTTTATGTAGTACCCACATATGGTATCTATATACGTTCTATATGGTACCTTAATATGTTATATGATGTACCATTTTCTCATTGTATTGTGTACCACAATACGTTTCTCTATGGTACCTAAATGTGTTCTGTGACGTACTTGGCGCGGAACAAGTATCAATGCGCCAAATATTTATTCTGATAGGTACCTACCTACCTATAAAAAAAACCTGATAGGGTACTGACTTGCGAATTTTTTATATAAATGAGTATTTTTATGTAAATACTCTTTATTGTTATACTATTATTATTAATATTATATGAATAACTCGTTACGTGCTCAGCTTTGAATTTCGAAAACAGACCATTTTACACGAAATTTCAAATACGACGAATTAAAAGAGTTTGATCCCCTCGGATTTGACGAAATTCAAATCGGTGCGATTGCCAAACGGAAGATTTGGGCGAAATCTGGATTTCAAATCAAAATCCGGAATACAAACAGGGCATATTTAAAATCATCCTATTTCGTTCATATACGCCAATTTAAACGCCCTCTTACATGGTTTGGCCTACGAAGGCTTGTTTTCGTAGCTCGAAGAGTATGCCCAGAACTTCCATTTAAGAAGAGAATATATATATATATATATATATATATGTGTGTGTGTGTGTGTGTGTGTGTGTGTGTGTCTGTATATGTGTGTGTGTGTGTGTTTTTAATGGGTGGCTATTATGAATGCTTAATGGTGAAGAATTGCTTCCGCAGAAACTTCGATTACCAAAGTCGATGGTCGATGACACTCAGTTTAATGTTCGGAATTATTGTCGGGAATATCAATGGAAAACGATCGCAGAGCATCAGACAGTTTTATTACGCTTCCATTATCGTATCTTTACGCATTTCTTTTCTTTCTATCGCCAAAATCTTTCCACCAAATTCAAGTGGAGAAATTAAATAACTCTACAGTGCACTCAGTTCGGTCTGCGTTTGGTAAAAGATTGTGGCGTTGATAGGAAAATAAAAGGTGTAATAACGATACAAACTCGAAGCGTAAGTTATCATTAGCTGATACACTAAAATTGTTTTCTTCTTTTTTTTTTCACACGCACAAATTTCGTGTACTAAGAGCCTCTACAACCTGTACCATAAAAAAAACAGTTCATTTTTACACTGCAGTTGCTATAGTGTTTTTACTCCAACCCAGAAACTTTATTTTCAACACTAATTGTTAATCCAACAAATTAACTCTATTTTAATGAAAAATCAAATTCTATATATTACTATAATAATTGACTTATTAATCTTTATATTATAATGATTGAAAAGTCACTATATTTTATTATTAATATTTAAAAATTAAATAAATTTTAAAATTAACATATTATTTAATTATAATTTTATTAATGGAAAATATCAATAGATAAAAAGAAATTAATGTTATCTTTTTAATTATTATAAGAATATCAGATATTTTAAATTTAAACAAAATATATTTTATTAAATAAAATATAAATAACTGGAAACTAAAACTTCATTTTTGCGTATATGTAGTCTACAACTAGAGTATCCATGCTGATCAACACGATATTAATGTTAACTATAGAGTCCGATTGAAGTAGAGACATACTTTATATTTATGTTTTACACAAAATAAAATACCCGTTGGAGATGCTTTAAAAGGGAACGTACGGGGCTAAAAATCTCGAAAAATTTAGGGCAAACACAAATATAAAGTACTCGTATGAGATGCTCCAAATGGGAACGACCGGCTAAAAATTCTGGAAAATTTTAGGGCATGTAGATAATTCATAGCCTTATACATGTGTGTATTTCCTTGTACCGGAATAAGCATATATAGGCTATGGCAGAAATTTTGTATTTTTATCTTAGAGGCCGTGGATTCAATATTATGCATCCTAATTTATACCATACAAATTCAGATCGAATAAATAGATGCATCATGGAATAGATATATTGCGGCAAACTTCAAGCAATAATTGTAGTCCTCACTCATTACAGTACGACTTCAGTTTATTTTCTTCTTTATATAACTTCTCAGTAACACAAATAACAACAAAAACAACAGATATAGTAGTACAATAATCATTCGCCACAATTAAAACCTATTGTAGATCCTGCAAACACTGGCTATCGACAAGCTGACCATGATCGAACGGAGAATTGCCAAAACCATCCTCAAAGTTTTTCTGTAATTACATTCCGGTACCCCAAGAAAGCGCGCCACGTCATCTCGCTGTTGATAGCCACCATTATTATTACCGTAACAACAGTTAAGGCGTGCTTGGACGAGGATCAAATCGTGCTCTAACTCCATGAGCTTGTTCTGAAGAAAAGCTATGGCGCCTACGCATCCATAGATAGGATCCCTTAGCCTAACGTTGGCTCGTAGACCAATGAATTCACTGCATCCTCTGTTTGGTGTTCGCTGACGTCGTTGAGTATTTTTCCCACGTTGTTGTTAGTATTGTGATCGAGAAGCCAATACTTATATTATTGCACTTTTCATTTTCACGAATTGAATGACTTATATCTTTTTGTTCCTTGAGTAAATTAATTATTTATGGGTCATTTAAGTCGATGGCTTAGATTGTAGAATTCCATATTGAAATAAATAATATTTACTCTAAATTATCCTTAATCTTGATTTTTAGCATGGAACACTAATTATCATGTTTAAGATTAATGTGTGGATTAAATGATAGTTATATTTTGCAAACTATTTAATAAAGAGTTATCAATTTAATCACACAGATATATAATAGAAATTATGATATCGGATAGACCCGAAATGAAACATGTTATGTATTGCGTTTGTGCATTATTGTTTCATACATGTCTTGAATTCTATAATATGAGATGTTCATTTTCATCACTAGAAATGTATGTCTGTTAGTATCGCCCAACGTTAGCCGTAAAAGGCAACTATACGGGTGGTGCTGCGACAGGCGTGACTAGTGCAGTGGATTATGTTCATCAAGAATATTTTGTCCCTCATATTTTATAAGTGATGATATCCACGGGCCCCTTGATAAAAGTGATATCGTAATGCATGCAATGTGATTAAGAGCAATCATATTTACGATAAACTTTTGGAATCAAGAAATAAATAATTTGCGAGGATGACACATTCCTACCTTTGACTTATTTAGGATATTATGCGACAAGGAATCGACACGGGCAATTGCTGCTTAAGGATCATGATACTTATTTGAGATACATATTATCTGTGTCACTTGGGTAATCTTAATACATTTGCTAGCTGCTAATTACGATTTATAGATTTAGAACGGTGTCTAATTCTATTGCCAATGTGGCATGGATCCTACTGGGTCACACTGAAAAGAAGAGATCAAGGAGAATAATAATTTTTGTATGTACTACATGAGATGTAAATATGTGATTTATGTGATAATTTATTCGTTTATCATATAATACGAAAATAAACAAGGTTCAAATAACATATATGAAATAGTATACGATAAATATATTTATCAACATTCTTTTACAGATGAAAGATTGGGAGGAAATCGGCTGCCATAGTTAGGCAATATAACATAATATTACATAATATTTAGATAAGATCTACATATTGTATTGATAAGGCTATAATCATAGGATGAGATCACGCCATGATTGAGTAATTAATATAATTATGGGATAAAATAATATATTGATCCTTTATTAGTGTAAAAAGGGAAAGGATTTCCACTTACTCAATCACGAATAAAATGGGCAGCCGTGACCTTGGTGTATATGCTTGGCATCTTTCGAAAAGAATGATAACTATCACGTGAGATAAAAAAGCATTTTCAGTTCCCATTGTGTCGATTTAATCGATCTACGTCGTTTGAGTAGCTCCTAGCTGGTGAAAGGACGATTCTTTGATCGTGTTCTTGGTGGATACCGGCAGAGATACCATACATTTGGTATTTGTTTAGGTAATCATCTCGAAGGTATTATAAGGTATAATCTCTATAAATCGAAGTGTAATTTGCATTGATGTTGATGGAATCGGTTTGATATATTGTTAATATAAAAAAAATTTAATTTTCGTTGCGTATAATACATGATTATGTGCACCGATTCCTTACAGTGGTATCAGAATTCCGTGCTTGCATCATATTCATAATCATATGCATAGTGATCGATGTGATGACATGTTGATGATTTTAATATTATGAAAAATCGCCCATGTGCCTTAGGTTAGCTACAAATTGGTTACTTGGTAGGTATTTCATGTGATGGAATATGATTTGGCTTTCAGCATGCTATCATGATAGTTTTATAATAAGAAATTGTGATTATTTTATTTAATATCATGCTGATGGTTACAATACATGCTGTGATGTTTTCGATTAAGATTGTGTAACAGTGTGTATATACAAACACATAATCAACGTGTGTGTTATGTGATACTTGCATTAAGAATTTGCCTAGATACATGTATATAAATTTATGCGTCATATTGGATATGATATGGAAACTCAGCAATATGGTTGATCGTGAGTTGAAATGAGTTTATCTCATGAGCAATATGGTATATTATTAGATAATTTGCATCTCTAATGTGTTAGGGTATTATTTTGAATAATATCACATCATATAATAGATCATAAAATGATTTAAATATCCGTTGATCCGATTAACGAATTCGAGTCCCGTTTAAAAATTGAGTCTACTCCCTTGCTATTCTATCTGCGCCGAATTTAGAACGAATATTGGTGGGACCTACTCAGTAGGCACCGTGTTCAATCTTAACGAGTCGTGGGGTATGTCCGACATGCCGTATCAAATAGAAAGTTTGCTTATCAAGAGACCAAAATCGTTTTGGATTTTGGGGAGAAGTTTTGTTGATATACGATGTAAACAAAACGAGTCAAATATGATTTGATTAGCAAGGTGACCTAAAATAACTAAGCTAAAGTTTCATGCCGACGTTGGCTTATTCTTAGTGAAAATATGGATCTTGGACCTACTACTGTGGGGCATTAAATTGTAGTGGGAGTTTTATTTTGTGAATAAAACATTTACGTGAAAATAACTGAAACCTTTTTCCTCTGTGACGTAGATATGGCAGGACAGTCTGTTTCGTTGCGTTCGCTTTTGGACAAGGAAAAATTGAGCTCTAATTGGACCAATTTTATTGATTCGTACCGTAGCCTACGAATTGTTCTAAGGCAAGAGCACAAGGAATATGTAATTAATACGCCCATTCCCAAAGATCCCGATGCTAATTCAAGTGTTGAAGAAGTCGATGAGTACGATCGACATTGTTGCGATGAGATCGATGTACAATGTCTCACTATGGCGACGATAGCACCCGAACTGCAGAAGCGATTCGAGTTGAGCACGTCCTATAATATCATGGAGCAGCTCAAGAGAATGTTTCAAGAGCATGCACGTGCTGAGAGGTATAATGTGACTAGAGCTTTGCTGGCATGTAAGATGTTTGAGGGTAACTCTGTTGGCGATCGCATGCTCAAGTTGTTGAGTTATGTGGAGCAGTTGGAGAAACTTGAAGCTCTTGTGGGCAAGGAGTTGGCCACAGACATTATTTTCAACTCTCTTCCTCCCAGCTATTCATCGTTCATCATGAACTATCATATGCATGGAATGGATAAGACCTTGGATGAGATCCATGGGATGCTGAAACTGCTGAACTTGACATGAAGAAAGGAGTTTCTCATGTGCTCGCAATTCATGCAGGTGGGAAAAAGATTAAGAAAGACAAATTCAAGCGCCAAGCAACAGGCAAATCAAATGTTGGTAAAAATAAGGGTAAGGTTGTCGCTTCGAGCACTCCCAAGGTCAAGGTTATTGCTACTGCTGAGTGCTTTTACTGTAAAGGCATTGGGCACTGAAAGAGAAATTATCCCAAGTATCTTGATGACTTGAAAAATGGAATTCCAACCGTTTCAGGTATATTTGTTATTGAAGTTAATATTGCTACTTCTGATTCTGAATGGGTATTTGATACCGGATCGTGCGCTCATATTTGTTCGAATATGCAGGCACTAAAGAATAAGAAGATGCTAATAAAAGGCGAAGTACAACTACGTGTCGGGAATGGTGCAAGTGTTTGCAGCTGTTGCTATTGGATCCATAGATGTCTCTTTGCCGAGTGGACTTATATTAGAACTGAAAAATGCTCTTTATGTTCCATCTATCTCAAGAAATATTATTTCTATTTCATGTTTAGACATGGATGATTTTTATTTTACCATTAAGAATGGTTGTTCTCATTTTATAAAATAATTTATTTTATGGATGTTCTTATAAGAAGAATGGTATGTATTTGCTTGAGATGGAAAAATAAGTTTTAAATATCAATAACAAAAGATTCAAGATTTCTCATGAGAGTATGACTCTTATGTGGCATTGTTGCCTAGGTCATATAAATGAGAGACGCATTACGAAATTAGAAGAAGTGGGACTTCTTGGTCAATTTGATTTAGAATCAATTGAGACATGCAAATCTTGTTTGCTCGGGAAGATGATTAAAGCGCCTTTCACCAAAAGAGGCGAAAAGGTAAATAACCTACTAGGACTGATACATAGTGATGTATGTCGTCCGGTGACGACTAATGCTCGGGGAGGTTATCAATACTTCATTTCATTTACTGATGATTTCAGTAGATACGGTTATGTCTACTTGATGAGACACAAATCTGAGTCATTCGAAAAGTTCAAAGAATTCAAGAATGAAGTAGAGAACCAGCTCAACAAGAAAATAAAAGCCTTACGGTCAGATCGTGGAGGTGAATATTTGAGCATAGAGTTCGGTGATTATCTTGAAGAATGTGGAATTGTTTCATAGTTGACTCCTCTTGGAACGCCACAATAGAATGGTGTTTCTGAAAGGCGGAACAAAACCTTGTTGGACATGGTTCGATCTATGATGAGTCAGGCTGAACTTTCTCTTTCCTTTTGGGGTTATGCGCTTGAAACTACTGCATTCACACTAACCGAGTTCCTTCAAGTCTGTAGAAAAGACACCATATGAGATGTGGTTTGGTAAGGTACCAAATGTGACTTTTCTAAAATTTGGGGTTGCGAGGTTTACGTCAAAAGGTTGATGATTGATAAACTTGGCTCTAGATCAGATAAATGCTTCTTCTTAGGATATCCTAAAGAAACCAAATGATATTATTTCTATCATAAGTCGGAGAACAAAGTGTTTGTTGCTCGACATGGCATTTTCTTGGAGAAAGAGTTTCTCACACGAAAAGGAAGCGATAACACCGTTAGACTCAAGTTGGCATTGGAGGAAGCTAAATTGCCTAAAGGAAAGATTTAGGTCGGGTTATGTGGGTAATAGATGGACACCTGCGATAGATGGTAAATATTCAGTGCTCAATGGCTATGTATGGCTCAATGGAAATCTATCAGCATTCCCTTATTGTAATGCTGTTTGGAATATGGTGAATATCCCTGAACAGTCTTTCCTTCTTTGACTAATTATGAAAAAGGGTCCTCACAACAGACAGATTGTAAGCTTGGGGTATGGCTATTGATAACAGCAGTTGCAGATTGTGTTGGGAGGGTAGTGAATCTGTGGAACATCTGTTTCTATCATGCCCTCTTAGTCAGCAAGTGATTGGGAGAGTAAATGCTTGGTTGAATGTTGTAGTTATGCTCAAGACATTTGAGGACCTTTCCTCTTGGATGCTAGATATGAGCAGGAAAAGGAGTGTGCAGCATTGTATAGTAGTGGCTTGTTATACTTCCTCTTTATACCAGATTTGGTGTGAACGGAACCGAAGGCTACATGGGTGTGGTGTGAAGGAGGTGCAACAGATTAGTCTCATGATCAAACAAGAAATGAAATGGCGAGTTCAATCCAGGCATAGAAAGTGATTTGCTACGTCAGTTCTGTTTCAAAGTCTTAGTTTGCAACCTGTGGTTTAGTGCTTAAATGTAATAGTTTGTGATGTACACTTGACAGAATCATAGTTCGTGGTAAATGGAAAATTCCTTCTACAAAAAAAAAACAGCGTTAGACTTGAAGAAATTCAAGAAACACTACGAGATGATATGGTTATGGGTTATCAGGTGTCCCAACCCATGATAGTCTCCACCAGCACGAGTCAAGAAGAGCCAATTTCACAACAAGTTGCGGAAGAGGCTCGACTGTTGCCTCAAGCAGATTCGACATCTGTGACGTCATGTCCCATACCGGGTGTCGCTGTAGCATCGGTCCCTACCGGGACCAGTGGGATTGGGCCCACCATACTCCGACTGATAGTCTGGCCCCACTGTACCACCATTTAACCTTTCAGTGTGCTTCGTCCTTGCTCACACGCACCCTAGGCAAACTTCTCAGGGGGTCACCCATCCCTAGATTTCCCCAAGTCAAGCACGCGTAACTTCGGAGTTCTATAGATGGACTCCCGAAAAGGTAGGTCGACCTTGGTGATACGAGTAGTAATATCAATTCCCTTATACAATTCTTAGCCTAACACGCCCATACGTTGCCAGTCTCAGGATCCCCTCTCCTTCGGGTGTCGGATCGGTTCGTTCATGTACCCCTTCGCAAAGCCTGCCAGGAGCTGCTCCTTGTCCGTGCACCTCTCTGGATCCGGCGTTCACTCCCCGTCCTCATCGGCCCCGGGCGTCACAACATCAGTCAAAGTTGAACAACCACAAATTGTTGTGGAGGAGGTTCAGCCGGAGGAACAACCTTTACGTAGGTCAACACGGATAGTCCGAATGCCTGCGAGGACATGAGATTTTGGTATTAGATGCCGAGGACCCAACTACTTATAAAGAAGCATTAGACAGACCTGACTTTGATGACTGGCTAGGAGCCATGAAATCCGAGATATAGTCCATGTACGACAATCAAGTTTGGAACTTAGTCGACCTTCCTGATGGTGTAAAAGCCATTGAAAACAAATGGATTTTCAAAAGAAAGACAGACATGGACGGTAATCTGACTACATACAAGACACAACTGGTAGCGAAAGGTTTCAAACAAGTTCAAGGAGTTGACTATGACGAAACTTTCTCACCAGTAGTTATGTTTAAGTCGATTCGGATCCTTCTAGCAATTGCTGCATTTCACGACTATGAAATATGGCAAATGGATGTTAAAACTGCATTTCTAAATGGTGATTTAGAAGAAGATGTGTACATGACACAACCAGAAGGTTTTGTAGATCCATTGAATGCTAGGAAGGTATGCAAGCTTCAGAAATCCATTTATGGATTGAAGCAAGCATCACGAAGTTGGAACAAACACTTCGATAAAGAGATCAAAATGTTTGATTTTATTAAGTGCGAAGAGGAACCTTGTGTACACAAGAGAACTAGTGGGAGTGCAATAGTTTTTCTAGTACTGTATGTAGATGACATACTTCTAATCAGCAATGATATTCCATCACTGGAGTTTGTCAAATCCTTGTTAATGAAAGTGTTCTCGATGAAGAAATTGGGCGATGCTGCTTATATTTTGGGCATGAAGATCTATAGAGATAGATCTAAGAGACTCACAGGATTGAGTCAAAGTGCATATGTTGAAAAGCCCTTGAAACGGTTTTCTATGCAAGATTGCAAGAAAGGTTTCGTACCTATGTCACATGGTATACATTTAAGCAAGAATCGGTGTCCTAAAACACCTGATAAGCTGAATGAGATGAGTAGGCTTCCATATGCTCCGGCAATTGGATCTATCGTGTACCCCATGATATGCACTCGCCCTGACGTGTCATACGCACTTAGTGTGACAAGTGGATACCAGGCAACTCCAGGCATAGCACATTGGCGTGCAGTTGAAAATATCCTCAAGTACCTGAAAAGGACTAAGGATATGTTCCTTGTTTATGGTGGTGAACCTGAGCTCGTTGTAAAAGGTTACACTGATGCTAGTTTTCAAACCGACCATGATGATATGAGATCGCAATCACGATATTTATTTCTGCTCAATGGAGGGCTGTTAGTTGGAAGAGTTCAAACAGGAAACAACAGCAGATTCCACTACTGAGGCAGAATACAGCTGCTTCTGAAGCGTCTAAAAAGGGATATTTGATAAGAAAGTTCGTAACTGAGCTTGGTGTAGTTCCTAGTATTGATGGCCCAGTTGAGTTGTATTGTGACAACAATGGAGCTATTGCTCAAGCGAAAGAGCCTAGGTCACACCGAAGATCCAAACATGTTCTACGTCGTTATCACTTAATACGAGAAATCGTTGATAGAGGTGATGTGAAGGTTTGCAGAGTTGATTCCGCCGGAAACATAGCCGACCCGCTGACTAAACCTTTACCTCAAGCCAAGCACACTTCTCATATTGAATCTATGGGTATTAGATACGATGGAAATTGGCTTTGAAATATATGATTATTCTGCGGACCCTTATTTAGAGCTAGGTGCATAGAGATGCTCGGTTTTGGCTTTAGATCAAGTGACAGATTGTTAGTATTGTGATCAAGAAGCCAATACTTATATTATTGCGCTTTTTATTTTCATGAATTGAATGATTTATCATTTTGTTCCTTGAGTAAATTAATTATTTATGGGTCATTTAAGTCGATGGCTTAGATTGTAGAATTCCATATTGAAATTACCCTAAATTATCCTTAATCTTGATTTTTAGCATGGAACACTAATTATCATGTTTAAGATTAATGTGTGGATTAAATGATAGTTATATTCTACAAACTATTTGGTAAAGAGTTATCAATTTAATCACACAGATATATAATAGAGATTATGATATCGGATAGACCCGAATGAAACATGTTATGGATTGTGTTTGTGCATTATTGTTTCATATGTGTCTGGAATTCTATAATATGAGATGCTTATTTTCATCACTAGAAATGTTATTCTGTCAGTATCGCCCAACGTTAGCCGTAAAAGGTAACTATACGGGTGGTGCTGCGACAGGCGTGACTAGTGCAATGGATTATGTTCATCAAGAATATTTTGTCCCTCATATTTTATGAGTGATGATATCCACGGGCCCCTTGATAAAAGTGATATTGTAATGCATGCAATGTGATTAAGAGCAATCATATTTACGATAAACTTTTGGAATCAAGAAATAAATAAGTTGCGAGGATCACACATTCCTACCTTTGACTTATTTAGGATATTATGCAACAAAGAATTGACACGGGCAATTGCTGCTTAAGGATGATGATACGCAGTTGAGATACATATTATCTGTGTCACTTGGGTCTTAATACATTTGCTAGGTTCTAATTATGATTTATAGATTTAGAACGGTGTCTAATTCTATTGCCAATGTGACATGGATCCTACTGGGTCACACCGAGAAGAATAGATCAAGGAGAATAATTTTTGTATGTACTACATGAGATGTAAATATGTGATAAATAAATTATGCGATAATTTATTCGTTTATCATATAATACGAAAATAAGCAAGGTTCAAATAACATATATGATATAGTATCCGATAAATATATATTAATATATTTATCAACATTCTTTTACAGATGAAAGATTGGGAGGAAATCGGCTGCCATAGTTAGGCAATATAACATAATATTACATAATATTTAGATAAGATCTGCATATTGTATTGATAAGGCTATAATCATAGGGTGAGATCACGCCATGATTGAGTAATTAATCTAATTATGGGATAAAATAATATATTGATCCTTTATTAGTGTAAAAAGGGAACGGATTTCCATTTACTCAATCACGAATAAAATGGGCAGCCGTGACCTTGGTGTATATGCTTGGCATCATTCGAAAAGAATGATAACTATTATGTAATTATGTCGAAGGTATTATAAGGTATAATCTCTATAAACCGTTAGGTGTAATTCGCATGGATCTTGGTGGAATCAGTTTGATATATTGTTAATATAAAAAATTTTTAATTTTCGATGCGTATAATACATGATTATGTGCACCGATTCCTTACAGTTGCTTGCGTCGAACACCTTGTGGACCTTGGCGAACTTTTTGGGGCCGTCGTGGGAATTGCAGTATGGGGCGAAAGTGCAGTCTGAGCTGCGTTTTCGCTTCAGTGATTTGCAGGCAGCGCAGGAAGAGCTCGAACTTCTTTGTTAGGAGTATATGGATTCTATGTGTATAGGCCGAGGGCAGTGGCGGAGCTAGAACTATTAATAAGGCCATTTCCAATCATCCCTTTATGGGGTGTTTGTTTCAGGTGATCCAACATTACGGTGATACGCATATCACGGTGATGTTAGTCTCACCGGAATGTAGATCAAGATGATATGCCATCGGTGTGTTTGTTTTAAGCTGATATTTCATTTTTCAGATCAACGTGATATTGGAGTATTCTGTTTGTTTAATCACTGTGATGTGTAGGGTGATGTAATATAAATGTCATCTTTGACCGTATACATATGATTTAAATAATGTGTTAATTTTTTAAGGTGATATTTTATGTGATATATGTATTAAAATTTACTTTTAATTTATAAGGATTATTTATATTTATACTTTTTTAAATATATGTTTAAATATTTTTAAATAACTAAAATATTTTTAAGATTTAATTATGTTAATCATGTAATTAAAATATTTATAATGGCATAAAAAGTAATAATGTTATAATATGAGGGGTATTTTCGTCCATTAAAAAGTTATATAGATCACCCCATCAGCGTGATGTTGGATCACCTAGGTTTTTTGGGGTGATATGAAATATGAAATATCACCTAGGTGATCCATCATTCCGGTGGTGATTTATCACCTAGACTAAACAAACACAGTGATAAGTGATAAACAAGAGGATCACGGTGATGTTTTGGAATATCACCCCAAAACAAACACACCCTATATATAGAGTTGCTATACAGTGACCCTTTGAGCATAGCGGGACACTGTTGCCATCCGCCATCAATAGCGTGGAGTTTGAGATCAGTTGGAGACTTTCAACGCTATTTCTAAGTAAAACGCAATGGATATCAATGCGTTGGAGATGCGCTAACTTCTAAGTGGGCTAATTTATTTAGTGGAGTGCAAATTCGAATATATTATTTGAGTGGTGTTATTTTTGCTAATATTTAATTATATTATGTGTTATTTTAATTTCTTCTATTAAAAATAAAAACAAAAAAATGGAGTGGGGTACGTGGACCCACTTGGTTCTATGATGTCTCTGCCACTGACTGATGGTTCCTATGAGTTGGGTCTCATGGCTTTGGAACCTCTACGTCATGGATTCGAATTCCAGAACTATTGATGGGGTGAGTTGAGATATATTCATCTGACACCTAGAGATTACTCACACCTTGGAGTACGTGGCGCAAGTCTATAGTCGATTGAGTTGAGATAATCCAATGTTGTATAAATGTACCTGAGGGAAGAAAAGGACAAGTTAGCTCGGTATAGTTGGCATTGTGTTTAACTAGCTAAAACTTATTTTAACATTAATGAGTGAAAAGCATATGTGTGTGAGTGCGACTTACTCATCGATCTCTTTCTATTTTATTAAGCTCAAATCCTCATAGATATTGATATAGTATGTCAATTTTAATTTTATAATATAATTACTATTGTACCTTTTTTGACATTTAATTTTAGTTAATTAATATTCTCTCTTCTCTACTTAAATATTGCCGTGATGTCTTTTTTTGTTAAAGAATAACTCAGGATTGATTTGAAAACTAATATATAAATTAAATCAATAAATTATTATAAAAAACTATCTACTACATAAGTTGAGTAAACTGTTTTTTCCTTGACAATACAAACTTAAAGCACGCAAGGATGACTAGTTTAAGTTAATGACAAATTTCAAGGAGCAGTTGATTGGGTAAAGGAAACCCTAAGTTATTGTGCCCTTCCTTGTACTAGCTACACATATCCGAATCAAGAATTCAGGTCCTACCCGTCGATTCTGAAGAGGGACTTCTACGCGACCCCTTCTCCAGCAGAACTTTCCTTCTCACGAGCGTCTGCCTCTCCACCACGCGTGCAATTTTTTGTGAACCCATCGAAGTCAGAGTGTTTTGTACCACACTCTCCTCCAGACGATACAAACCTCCGCGCTCTTCTCCCTTCACTAGGACTTTTCCGCCATGTGTGATTTTACAGACTTCCCCTGCTATGAAACTCCCATAGCCCTTGGAATCTAACTGGCTCAAGGATATTAAATTCTTGCGCAATTTCGGGACAAAGATCACACCACCCAAAGTGCGTACCGCTCCATGAACCATTTTTATTTGTACCATTCCAACACCTCGAACATCTTGATCCATCATCCATGGAAACGAACCCCCGCGTATGTTTCGGAACGTATCAAAATATTTTCTCTCGAAGCAAACATGGTACTTCGACCCCGAATCTAATATCCATTCATCCCGAGAACGAGCGTCATCATTGTAGACTGTGAGAACGTCTACAACATCATCCGTATTCTGTGCTATCATGGTTGTGGAATTTTCCTCGCCATTCCTGTCCTTCCTCCAAGTCGGACAGTTCCTCTTGATGTGTCCCGGCTCACCAGACTTGTAGCACATGATGCCCTTCCCGCCATTCTTTGATTTGGACCTGCTGTTACCTCTAAATTCCCTGGCGTGAAACCTTCCTCTACGATTCTCCCCATGAATAGCCAACGCGAAATTTTGGCTATCCCCATAATTTGATCGTCTCCTCTTTTCATGCGCCAAAAGAGTTAACTGCACATCCACCATCTTCACTGTCGTCTTTCCGTACAAGATGGTTGTGACCAAATTATCATAAGAATCAGGAAGCAAGGTAAGAAGTGGGGCCTTATCTTCTTCCTCTAACTTCACATCAACTTTTATGAGTTGATCCACAAGTCCGTTGAACTTGCTTATGTGATCCATGAGATTCTCACCTTCCTCCATCTTCAGCCGGTACTCCATCTTCAGCCGGTATAGCTCCCGTTCAGATCTAACTTCGTGGTTAAGTTTTTCCCAAGAAGCAGCTCCTCCAACTTCGCCCACAAGTCTGGTGTAGAATCCTCATTAACAACATTACTAATAATGTTATCCGCAATGTACAAACGGATTGTGCTGACACATCTTGATCCCAATCCTCCCAGTCTTCTTTCGTCATTTTCTCCGGCTTTGCTGTGTCCCCTTTCAAACCTTTAGTCAGACAGTGGTGAACAAGGATATCCTTCACTCATCTCTGCCACAGAGTGAAACTCCCCGTACCATCAAATTGCCGCACTTTGAAACTGTTTTCCATCGCCATTATCCTCTCAGAGATTCAACAGCTTGGCCCGGCACTTGCTCTTCTTGATATCTTTTCTGATGTGGAAGATCAGACAAAGCTGCAACCACAGAGCATACTCAGAATAACAATTAGGCTTGTCTCTGATACCACTTGCGGGGGTTGAGTGGTAATTTTTCGGGCCCAGCGGAAGGTTGATTTTGACCCGCGACTATTTTATTTAGACAATATAAAACCAAAATGACGCCGATAGAGAACACAGGATTTTTACGTGGTTCAGCCGATACGCCTACCTCCACGGAGAACACTAGCTTTACTATATTGAGAATATTAAAGCGTACAAATTAACACTTGTGTTTAAACCAAAATTCGAGACCTCTAACCCACCCGGGTAATATATTTGTACCTATCCCCAACTACCCCGGTAAAACTACACCCGCTCTCGCCTTTATCCACCCGAATAAGTTTTTCTCTCACTATTTCTCTCTCACTTATTCTCACTTGATTTGGGATAATAATAACTGAATAATCCTCAGCCTATTTATAGATGTCTTCAGCTCTTCTAGACCTCTCAAAACCGGTGGCCAGGAACCCGCCGCGTCGCTCAGTTTTGGACCGCTCGAAACCGGTGGCCAAGAACCGCCGCGTCGCCAGCTGATATGGGCCGCTCATTCTTTATCTTTAAGATTTTTCTTTTTCCATTATATATATAAATAATATTATAATATTATTTTATTATTATTTTTTTCCCTGGCAGCTGGCCTAACAATTTAGAGAAAAGGACCCATGTGTCACCACGAATCCATGAAGTGTTACTACGGACCCATTGTTACCACAGACCCATGAACTGTTACCACAGACCCATGAAGTGGTACCACAGACTCGTGAAGTGTTACCACAGACACATGAGTGTTACCACAGACTCATGAAGTGGTACGGGAGAACCATGAAGTGTTTCTGAAAAAATTTGGTCCTTAAAACTATGAATTTTCTAAAAGGGTCTGAACTCTATTTGAAACTTAAGTGGGACCCTGAAACGAAAACTACCCTTATTATATGTCAACGCTTTCATTACTTTTTATGCTAATTTTAATACTTTTCAAGTACGGAATTCCGTAAATCTTAGTCATGTAGCCAAATTTATCACAACTAATATTTGTTGGGTTTTAATACAAAGTCCTAACTTTACATTGGTTGGCAAAAGAAGGTATCAGTGTCATACCCGAGCACACGTTAGAAGTTACAACTCTAATAAAAATTTCATTGAAGCGAGAAGAATCAAGGCTAGCCTGTAGAATTATCATTTACCAAGGGGCATCAAATGAAAAAGTTTACAAAAAGACGTGCTCTATTAAAATTATATTTAGATAAATATAGAGCATATACATAATATAATATAATATAATATTATATATATATATATATTATATATATACTTGATTATTTCATTGACCCGTCACTAGTAACATGTGTTATTAAGGCGTTAATACGCCATATCTGCATTCGATATCTCGATAATTGGCACATCGAATGTGTCAATTAACACGACATAACATCGGATGTCGATATGGAATGTTGACATTTCATGAATCGGTGCCACATCAACATATGCCCAAGGTGCTATATAAGATGAACGCCATAAAACAACGAAGAAGTCGAAAATAATTGCACAGTATTATTAATATTATTTTGGCAAAACGGGACGTGATAATTGTCACTTCATCAAGACTGGAGACGTAGAGAAAAGTTGACAAGATAAACGAATCACAATAACCAAAAAAAAGGAACATCATAACGCTGGAAAGCCCACTTGAATAGTTGAACATAGATTGATTGCACATATCAAATTTGTGTAGTGTGTTGTTACTACGATGACTCTCGTCGTCCCTTTGTAGTAAACCAACAAAGAATGGTGTCATTTCTTACGTCGACCACCACTCAGAAACATTGTTCCCAATTCCCATCAATTATTCATTACTCGTCCTAAATACTTTGAATATTGTATTGTTGCAAAATGGACAGCGTAACGAAATTGGAAATAACTGTGAGGATAAATGTAACACGGAAATTTACCTGGAAAACCCCTTTTTGACTTGGGGTAAAAAGCCATGGGCGAGGTAGAAATTTATTACTGGGGTAAAAACAGGGGTTACAACCTCTCAATCTGTAAAGGAGAAACACTCACTATCTCTCTTTTTAGTCGGAGCAAATAACGAACAAACCCTCTATTTTTATCTCTCTCTCTCTCTCTCTCTCTTATTTCTACTTGGTGTTTGGTGTGATTTCTAATGAATCACTTATTGCCTATTTATAGGCAAACACCTTCACTAATAGTAATATAATAATAATATTAGGATAATAATAATATTATTAGGAGTAGTTGAGGTGGGTGGGTGGATTACTTCACCAACCCACTCAACCTACCCATCAATCTCCCACTTGAAGATTTGATTGATGACCAATCAGATCTTCACAACATTCTTTTAGCCCGCCTTTGCATGTTAGTTGGATTCTGTCAATCCACAGAAGGAATGAAACCATTTAAACTTGTCCACAGGAATTTCTTTGGTCATGTAATCTGCCAGATTATCTGCAGTGTGAACTTTTTGCATGTCCACAGTCCCCGCTTCCACTTGTTCACGAACAAAGTGGTATTGGACCCGGATGTGTTTGGTTCTTGAATGATATGCTGGATTCCTTACAAGATGCAACGCACTCTGGCTATCACAATAGAGAACGACATTCTCCTGTTTGTGTTCGAGTTCTTCCAGCAATATCTTCAACCATATTGCCTCTTTACTGGCCTGCGTAGCTGCGACATATTCTTCCGTTGTTGACGTTACAACAATGGACTGCAGTTTTGAAATCCAGCTTACAGCACGTTACAGCACCGCCAGCAAGATTGAACACATATCCGGTTGTGGATCTGCTTTTATCAAGTTCACCTGCATAATCTGCATCAACAAAACCATGGACAATGAAATTTGTACCTCCATAACATAAGGCAAGATCCGAGGTTCCCTTGATATATCTGATCCTCTTAACAGCACTCCAATGCTCCCGACCAGGGTTGGACATGTATCGGCTAACAACTCCCACTGCATAGGCAATGTCTGGTCTGGTACAGATCATTGCGAACATTAGACTTCCTACCGCCGATGCATATGGCAGTCGAGACATCTCTATCCTCTCGTCTTCGTCTGTAGGACACATCTCGGAGGATAGCTTGAAATTAGCAGCAAGGGGGATAGATATTGGCTTACTATCTTGCATGTTGAACCTTCGCAAGGTTTTATTCAAATAATTCTTCTCGGAAAGCCAAATCTTCCGCTTGCTTCTGTCTCGAGATATTTGCACACCGAGAATTTTGTTTGCTGGCCCCAAGTCCTTCATTTCGAATTCATTGGCCAGTTGAGTCTTTAAGTCGGAGATACGACCTTTGTTGGGTCCTGCTACCAGCATATCATCGACGTACAACAGCAACATGATGAAATCGTCATCGCCAAATCTCCTGAAATACGCACAAGGATCTGAATATAACCTATTGTAGCCGAGATTAATTATGAAGGAGTCAAATCTCTTATACCAGCACCGGGGTACTTGTTTGAGCCCGTAGAGAAATTTGATCAATCTGCAAACCAGAGCTTCTTTTCCTTGTTCCTCGAAACCTTCTGGTTGAAGCATATATATTTCTTCATCCACGTCACCATGGAGAAAGGCCGTTTTTTACGTCCCGCTGCTCAAGATGCAAGTCGAATGTAGCACACAATGGCAAGACCACCCTGACTGTTGTAAGTCGTACCACCAGTGAGAAATTTTCATTGAAGTAAATCCCTTCTTCCGGAGCATAACCCTTTACAACCAGTCTAGCACGGTAGCGCTCTACCTGGTCGTCACCATTCCGCTTGATTTTGTACACCCATTTGTTGCCAATGGGTTTCCTTCCTCGCGGTAACGGCACCAACTGCCATGTCTTATTTTTATAGAGAGCTTCTATTTCCTCTTGCATCGCTGAAATCCACTGACTCGCATCTGAATTATTTAGTGCTTCTTGGAAAGTGGTTGGCTCTCCATCATCCGTTAGAAAACAGTATGCAAGATTGCTCTCTATCTCGTAATTTGAGTGCCAACTTGGCGGCCTACGCTCACGTGATGACTGCCAGAGTTCCAGTACTTCAGATTCGACTGGGTCGAGCACTTCGTGCGCCAGTTCAGCTTCAGAAGAATTATATTGCTCCAATTTTCGTTTCACCGGTGTCGTCTTCGTCACGCCCTTTGAACTGCTATCATTTTCGATTTGCTCCTCATCGGTATCTTCCACGAAGATAACATCTCTGCTGATAATCACTTTGTGGTCAGAGAGATCCCATAAGCGATATCCCTTTATTCCATCAGCATATCCCAAGAAGACATTTCCTGGACTTTGGATCCAACTTTGTCGTTTCTTGGTTGTGGTCCAGTGCCTCGAGTCTTTCGATCCAATCGATCATCTTGAGCACATGCTCTCCGACGTCACTACCCTCAGCCATTTGGCAATGAAATAGTTGCTCCGCAAGGGAATAGCGAGCACTCCTAGAATATTCGCCAAAAAGCTCATTCAAATGAAGCAAAATAGCACCCACTTCCATTTCCGAGTGAGTGCGCTACAACTCATTGCTCATGGAAAGAAGTATATAGGCCTTGACCTTTGGCTCGTCAATCTGCCACTTGGAATACGCAGCCCGGTCTTCGTCACTCGCATCAGCCCCTGGGACTTGCGGTACGGGGGAATCGAGGACATAAGTTAACAACTTCATACCTAGGACTATCCTTAGGTCATGGAGCCAGTCCACGTAGTTTGGTCCCACCAAACAATTTCTCTCAAGCAACATAGTAATAATGTTCGTCATCGCGGTAAATAGAAAGAAACGTAAAGCTGCAGAAAATAAAGATCTAATTAGGTTTATCTTATCATTCATCAAACGCAAACAAAGACTTTTCGTTTCGCTTGACTCAAACTATTTTTCTCGAAAACACTATCCTCCCGAGAAGAGTTTCGAAAACCTCGTTGAAAGTTTCATAGTGGAGTTGATGTCCCCGACTCAACTAGATCGCCTCAGCCTTTAACACAATATTTGGCTTATCTAATCTTATCGAAGTCACGTCAAACGTGAACTTATCCAATAAGAGTTTCAACTATCTTTGTCTCAGTCATTGACCCTCACGGCTAACCCTGCTTATTGGGTATAACTGCCAAAGTGTGACCTATCAACTTATGCTCAAATCGCACAGAAATGTACCGCCCCTTGCTGCCATACGCTTCGTGGGGGCGGACTGGTATGACGAGCGGTGTCCAAAACGAACCCGAGACGCTAACATTGGGGCGGGATATACGACCCAACTTACTCGGAACAAATTGCAAAACTCCCCAACGCTAGACATCTCGAGCATGATAGAAGACTGGAATCCAACTCCTTTACCCACTTAGTATTTATCAAACGGGAGAATAAATCATCTCACATAAGAGCACATTGAACATGCATATCATTTCAAAAACCAACACGCACGTAGGTAGTAAATTAACCCTATGAAAATAAACTACAAGACAACACAAACGGGTTATATCTCGTCTATCCCTATTACATGCGTATCCAAAAAGACTCGGGTTGTCGCACGGGTCTTGAAGTCGTCAAACGTCCTTTGTCACTCGAACGGCCTCAAAGTCACCGAACGTCCACCACCTTGTCACCGTCGGGGGGTTGTCTACCATCAAATGGGCCCTTGTGTTCGTATTAAGCTACTCTAATAAAACGATAAATTACAACACGGGGGATCATAAGTCCCGAACAACCCGTATAAAATAAATACAACCTGGGGGACGTGACCCTTAACAAAATGACCCGGAAACCAAACTCCTAAACCTGCAAGTGCGCCTCATCACATTCATAACGAGCACATTGACAATTACGTGATTTTAAAAAGAAACGACAATTGGGCCTCAAATGGACCAAGCCCATTAAAAGGCCCGTTAAGGCTTTGAGCGTGAAACCCTAACGCAGCTGCCAAGACTCAAATCGCTCAGCCGTCAAAACACGCCGGAGGCCACGACGGGGAAGGCCGCCGGCGGGGAGTTCCGGGCTGAGCCGGAACTGCCGCGCCGTCGGCACCGACAACGCCGCGCGCAACGCCGGCAGAAAACTGCCGCGACTCCTTTGTCGCCTCAGCCCCTCCGTGTTGGAGCCTCACTGGGAGAGATCACCGCCGCAGCGTTCCGGCCGAGCCGGAGTCGCTGCGGCTGTCTTGCGCAGTGCGCATCGCGCGCGCCGTCGCTGTCCGGTCCTGGAGTACGAGGCGGATCAGGCGTGCTCGAAGCAGCCCGATCCCGCAGCTGCAGCGTCGCTGCACAACTCGCAGCCCGCGCGCAATGCGCGGCTACCCCGATTCCGCCGCCGCGCGGGTCCCGGACCAGTCCGTTGTTCTTCGTCGGTCCGTACTGCACGAGTGGATGATCGTGGGTCGGCAAACGATGCATCGGACAGCCCAACAATGGTCGAACCGCATCGGCGTTTCAATCGTCTCCCACACACCTCGTTTCAATTTAAACACGTTATGATTCTGATCATGAGCGCCCGCTCTGATACCACTGTTGGGTTATCTGGTGTCTTCCGGAGACGCCACGTCCCTGAGTACGGTGCGGAACAAAAATTTTCCGGGTTTTCCGATTGCCCTCGTTGCTCGGATCAGAATAGTATCACATAGGGCGGGTCAAACCCGTAGAGAATTACCAGTTGACGCGACTGGCAGCTCCTCGTCCTTTTCTTCAAGACTTCGTCGATGGTGGTGGATGGCACTAGATCGTCACGCCGACCTTGCAGTGTACCACAGATCAGTTCTCTAGAGATGGCTAGAGAGAACTGAGCCGTCGCGTGGGAGAAACGTGTGTGCGTTCGGTGTGCGTTTTGTGCCTTCTGTTGATTTCGAAAATCACTTCTTTTTTCTCTTCATGCGGAGCATGAAATTCTTAGCCTATTTGAAGGCTTGGATTTCGATATCTTAGTCCCTAAAGTGTGAGTGCCAAATCTTACTCTCTTGGAATTCCAAATCCAAACTTAAGGAAACTTGTTATTATTAGAAAACTAACTTAAATACCAAGTCAAACTAAGTATATTTAAATATGGTATGGAATTCGAAACTTAATCCTGGATTAATTTCGAAATTTAAATAAATAATATTCTAAATATTTTATTCCATATTTATTTATATCAAATATGCAAATTCCGAAAATACCCTCAAAGCCGTATTTCGAAATTAGCTTAAGGTGAAATCCAATTTATCCTCAAGCCCATTAAGCACTTGGCCAAGCCCAAGTGTCAAAGTTAGTTTCATAAGAAGTCCAACTTCGATCCAATAAATGGCCCGATGCCCATTAAGGCGTGGCCCAACGGCCCGTTAAGGCCCAAAACACTTTCTCTCCTTATCAGTACACGTTGATGATCCTTTTTAAGCCCGACTCTCTAGGTTCGACTAAATCAGCAAGGGAGGATACCAAGAGTCTGGCTATTACCTAGTCAATCCCGCAGTACCGGACCGTAACCCGATTCGAGTTCGAATTTCGACCGAGTCTTTATTCCAGAACCTCACTGTAGATAACAGTGCTACGTATAAACCCTTCAGCTGTGTCCCAATCAAGTGAGAGCCATGGTCTATGTCAAACTCACTAAACTCAATTCTATGATAAAACGGAGACGAGGCAAATTACCAAACTGCCCTCCATGTCTCACATGAGTTAGTTCAATACCTTGGCCAAAGATTTCGTAATTTCCCGTTGCCATCCTCATAGGACACTTATCTCGATTACTTGCGGGACGGTGAATCTGTACTCGGCGGTCTAAGCCTGGCAATCACAAATCGTAATCAAGACCGCATCTGGCCCGCTGATCCATGCAATAGCAAATTGGGTCGAGGGGAACCAGTGACAGTCGAGACTCCGAAGTCAACTCCGTCAAAGCCCCTTTCGGTCTAAGGTTCACGTAGACTACTATAGTGTTGTCGTCGGTCATTGACACTCCTTGAGTAATAAGCCATGTTCGACGTACGACCCGTGAGTCAGTGTCCATGAAACGAGTCAATCCCTTGATTCGATTCGTATCACAAGTCATGACCTCCGCTTCCAAGCGGGATATCGGCACACGATATGTCATCGACAAATAAGCCGTGATCGGTTATCCAGCACCCAACTGGAGCTTAGGCTTATGGACTTTTAATGTTCGAGGTTAACAGTCCACTGGTGCCTTCCTCTCTCGTACCCATCGAGAACAGTGACTCAACTCGACACACTTGGATTTGTTCTTTAATTGTTTTACCGAATGCTAAGTAAAGAACTCTTATATTCAATAAACGAACAATGCCTTTCATCAAACACACGAAAATATCTTATTACCCAAAAGGTCGAACGATAAATAATCTCCCTATACAATCTAATCCTCGTATAGCATTCGAGGGCATATTCCTAACAATAGGAGATTATGACACTCAACATAGCGATAAAGTCTCAATAGGATACGAACTAAAAATCAATAGCAATCATCTCTGGCTATATCGAAACCTAGATAACGGAATTAGAACATAGTATATTTCGACAAAAGCATCAAAATAAATAGGTTCATGATAAAAGATATATTAAGGACGGGAAAACGTATCAAATCCGTTGTGCGGCTGTGCGATCCCCGTCTCTCCGTGAGTGTCGTCTCCCTTCTGCCTGTCTCCAAGGACGAGGCTGCTCGTCTTATCTTGCATCCGCTGCTCCATCCGACGCTGCTGCTCGTTGAGTCTTTTCGTTGAACACGTTGTACGCGTTTGAAGTTGGTGCAGCTATGCGGATAAGTGTGGCTACCGTGTGAGGGCAAGAGATGAAGTAGGCGAGATCTTATGTTGTTAGGAATATTTTGTAGCATCCTTTGATTTATGTAATCTTGGGTTTATTTAGTGAGTTGTAGTTGTTTGGGGAGACTTATATTATTAGTTGATATTTTGTATTGGGCTCTAATATACCATATAGTTGTGGTATATAAAGCCCCATTTACCCTAATTAGGGTTTTATCAGAAGAATTAGAAAGGTAAGCCACCTTGTACTTTTCCTTAGAAAAACACACACTGACATGCACTCAAGGTGTTCTTCACGTTACACATTGAAACCTTTCTTTTGATCATTGTTTGGTAAAATAAGGGCCAACAAGTGGTATCAGAGCCTAACGCGGATCAATATCTTCCATTTGAATCCAGTTTTGCTCGATTCCGACGTGATTTGAAGAAGTTTTTGGCTTGAAAACTCATTTTCAACATTTTCTCTATTTTTGGGTGTCTTTAACTCGTCTTCAATGATTTTTGACCCCTAAAACGTTAGAAAACTGCTTTTGAGTATATTTATGTTCTTTCACGTCGATTTCAGTCAAGTTTGAGTAAGATTTGAGCAAAAACGAATCCAAAAATTTGGGTTTTTACTGAACTGTTCATAAATATCGATAGAACAGTACTTTTGAGTTTGAAGGTTTCGATCGAAACCCATAGTGAGTAGTTTCAATCGATTTGAATTTTGAGTTCTCTCTCGCTAATTTCACAGTTTCGATCGATAATATTCTCGGCGAAAGCCAAATTCGTTTCGCCTGAAACACTACAGCTCCCAATTTCACAGTTTCGATCGATACAATTCTCGGAGAAAGCCAAATCCGTTTCACAGTTTCAATCGATACAATTCTCGGCGAAAGCGCTACCGTTCCTAATTTTACAGTTTCGATCAATATAATTCTCGGCGAAGCCAAATCAGTTTCGCCCGAAACGCTACAGTATCCAACTTCGATCGATTTGCTAAGTTTCGCCCAACTCATATCTCGGCGAAAGTCCAAAATTAAGCCAATTTCGACCAAGATCGCCCAAAACCTTCTCATTTCTATCAATCGAAACTATTTATTCAAATCAAAATCGAAATCCCTTTCGATCGAAACTAGGTCTATCTAATTTGAAATCCCTCTTTCGATCGAAACTCACATTTTCAAAACTCTTTCGCCCGATTCTTGAAATCTTAACTCAATTTCAGTTGCCCAATTCTCAACACTTAGGACCAATCATACTGGAATCAATCAAGCATTCAAATTGAGTAGAACAAAATCCTCAATCTTACATAACACCAATCGTTCCATAGAGCAGTACACTAAATTCACCAAGTTCTTATATTACGACAGAATTCACTAAGAGAATTTACCTACTTAGACTCAACACTAGAAATTATTCAAACTTGACTATATTTTATTCAAAACTAAAGCATTTCATTTCGCAGATATATCTCGCGTTAACGATCATTACCAAACATAAACATGGACGGTCTTGCTATTGGATCTGACAACCGTGCACCACTACTAAGATGGGGAGAGTACGGCATATGGAAACAACGATTCATCAACTTCATAGAAATCAAGGATGTAGACCTCGCGAACGACATGCTTTCCTTCATTTTTGAAGGACCTGCTCAATTTTGGACCATCGTTCCTGCTCAACCCGATGCGGTTCCTGCAATTCCAGAGAGGAGAACTCCTAAGGACCCTAGTCGATACAACGATGCTGAGAGAGCACGAGCCAGAGCAGACAAGCTTGCACGACACTATGTACTTCAAGCTCTCCCAAGTAATGTCTACAAGCAAGTTGACGCAATGGTCACTGCAAAGGAAATTTGGGATGAAGTCTGCAAGATAATGGTTGGGACAGAAGTTAGCAACTTGTCTAAGAAGTCCAGCATTCTCACTGCCTATGGCTCCTTCAAAGCTTAGGAGGGGGAGGAACTTCGAGATGTCTATCTTCGTTTCCTGACATTATCAACGAGATGAGAAAAATCAATATCCAACGCTCCAATCTCGAACACAACATCAAGTTCCTTTCCACACTTCAACCTGAATGGGGACGGATTGCAGTTCTGGTTAAGCAACAGAACAAAGATTTGGACGCTATGGACATTCATTCACTACACGATAATCTCTCACAGTACTCACAATATGCCAAAGAAATCAAGAACGAAGGGAAAACCAATGTTGACATAGAACCAATCGCACTCGTGACTTCTAAGTCAAGCAATAGGAGTTCAAGAATTTCTAAAGGAAAGCAGGTCGTTCAATCTGACACCTCTGACAACGCGAATCTGACCAAGAATCTGAGGATGAACTCAAATCAATCAGAAAGAAACTGGCCAAGATCTCAGAAACGGTAAAGAGAACATCCTCCTCCTTCAACAAACAACGAACCTCAAGTGGAAAACAGAAGTACGCTGCCCCTGATGAGACTGAAACTAAGAAATCTGAAGTGGTCAAGAAGTGATTCAACTGTGGCTAGCCGGGTCACTTTGCTTCTGAATGCTTCAGACCTAAGAAGAAAACACTGAATACTACAAGAAAAAATTTCAGCTCTCACAGCGCAAGGAGGCGGGGATTGTCTTGGTAGCTGAGGAAGAGAAATGGCTGGAGGACACATCTGACGAGGAGGAAGAAGAAATGTCCTTCATGGTGAAAAGCATTGAGGATGACTCCGACGAAGATGAGCCAGCCATCGGATCAGACATGACAGATGTCTCTTCATCCGACCTGGAGGTATACACCCCATCCCTAGATGATTTCGTTAAACTAGAACATAGGATAGCCGAACTCTCCATGCATCGTAAAGATTACTCAGAACTCCAAAGAAATTTTAACAAAAATTATGCCTTATTAAACAAACAACAGGAAGAGATAGCTATTCTAAATGAATCTTTAACCTTATCTGAAACTAAAACAAAGACTTTAGAAGATCTTATAGAAGACAAAGAAAAGCAAATTAGTGATATAAGGAGAAGCTTGAAAGACAGTGAAGACGAACGAGATAATGTATTATCTCAATACGAACTTATCACGAACGAACGTGTTCGTCTTTACAAGAAAGTCAAGGAGTTAGAGGATATAATCACCAAGAGAGGTCAATCTGAACGAACCGTCTTTCTTAGCCAACCTAAAGATGTAGAATTATATGATCCCCGTGAAGGGTTAGGATATGAGCCGACTACTAACCCTGAAACAGATAAAGTACTCTCACTGTACAATATTAAACGGTTTGGGTTAAGTATTGAACAGTTAAGGCCCTTCGTAAGCCCAAGAGAGGCGACTGAGTCTGACGAACAGAAACGGAAGAATAAGGAATGGGCTCAAATCGCGTGTGACTGCACAGTACTCAACAACGGCTACAAAACTAGAGAGATACCTCTCTCTGATGGTTACATGTCACCATTTGGACCCGAAATTCAAGAAGGCTCTAACGAACAGGCTAAACCTATTTATTCACTTATATATATTCCTGAGATTATACGCAAAATAGGTGCCTTGACAGCCTCTCTTGAATTAGAAAGGAAAGCTCACGAAGAAGAGAAAACTATTTTGTTGAGCAAAATATATACTCTTAAAAACTTTCCTGATGTTCACAAACCTTCCACCTCCCGTCCTGTTCCAGAATCCTCTACAATTAAATGCAAGCAATATGCCAAGGAAATTCCTGTATCTCACACTAACTTTGTATCACATGTACCCACAGACAAAGGCGTGAGATCTAAGGAAGCGAAGAAGGTTCGATCTGGCTCAGCAAAGAAGACAACAGCCCCTGACAAGAAAAAGAGACAAGTCCCCAACCATTCTTCTCATGTTTCGAAATCTTTTGCATTTCCTAAAGTGACTTCTTGTAATATCGCTGAACGTTTTTCGTTATTTCATGCCCTAAATTCAAAATTCTGTCATGAAAACAATGCTGTACTTTCTTTTCCTCACGTCAATCATTTCAACAAAAACGCTCCCACGTCGAATAGCACTCATTCTAAGAGCATATCACCCACGTCGTCCAATCATTCTAACAAATCGAAAATAAAGAATCACACTGCATCCAAGACCAATCCGAACAAGAAATTAAATCAAAAATAGATTTGGATTCCTATCGGAACTGCATCTTATAGGAAATCGTCACGCTTGGATTCTTAGACAAACTATCCAACAACCTAGCAAGGAGACATATCTAGCAACGAACAAGTTAAAATTTAAACCTGCTATCAAAGAAGGGCCCATCTATAAATGGGTGCCTAAACTTACTTGATTTCTTTTGCAGGTCCATCATGTGTGGTACTTAGATTCAGGTTGCTCCTCACACATCACTGGAAACAAAGAGCTGTTGATCAACTTTTCTGAAGGATGTCTCGGAAAGGTCTACTTCGGAAACGGGCAATCTGCTTCCATGCTAGGGACGGGTGATCTCATCCATGACAGACTGACCGTCAAAGGGGTGTCTTACGTCGAAGGCCTAAGCTACAATTTATTCAGCATCGGAAGCTTCTGTGACAAAGGCTACAAGGTGAACTTCGAGACCAACAAATGTGGTGTCACAGATAACAATGGAAGAGAGTTACTCACTGGGTATAGGAAAACGAATCTGTACTCCATTGATCTCAAAATGTCCGACCGACGTGCCTCATCTCTCGAGCCTCCCTACATCAGAACGATCTCTGGCATCAGTGACTTTCCCATCTCAACTTCAAAGACCTTAACAAACTGCGATCAGAAAACTTGGTCAAGGGACTTCCCTCGTTCAGATACCACAAGGAGCATCTCTGCTCAGCTTGTGAAATGGGAAAGATAAGGAAGGCATCTCACCGGACCAAACACATAACCTCAACTTCCAAACCTCTCGAACTCATTCATATGGATCTGTGTGGACCTATGCGAACTCAGACCATTAATGGGCGAAAATATGTGTTGGTTATTGTGGATGACTTCTCGCGCTACACTTGGACCAAATTTCTCAGAACCAAGGACGAAACTCCAAGTCTAATCATAGGGTTCATCAAAACCGCACAAAACCTCTACCAACTAAGTGTTCAAATCATTAGAACTGACAACGCGACAGAATTCAAGAACAAGAAACTCAGCTACTTCTATGCATCACTTGGGATCACCCAACAGTTCGCAGTGGCAAAAACTCTTCAACAGAACGGGGTAGTCGAGCGCAAAAACAGAACCTTTGTTGAAGCAACTCGTACACTCCTCATTCATTCTGGATTACCACACTTCTTGTGAGCCGAAGCAATGAACACGGCGTGCTTCACTCAAAATCGTGGCTCCCTTCATAAGAGGTTTAATAGGACTCCCTACGAGTTGATAAATCGAAGAGTGCCAGATGTCTCTTTCCTGAGTGTGTTTGGATGCAAGTGCTATGTAGCAAACGATCGTGAAGATAGAGGCAAACTCGACCCAAAAGCATTTGAAGGGATATTAGTGGGATACTCAACAACTTCAAAAGCCTATTGAGTATATCTCAAAGAGAAAAGGTCTGTGATGGAAAGCATTAACGTAACGTTTGATGAAGTAGGTCGAGTAGTTTCTGACCAAATCAGCCAGAACCAGGACTTCTACGAGAATTGACAAAGGATCAACCAAGCACATCCTCAGTGGGGGAAACTTCAAAATCAAACACTTTGAGCGACATGGAACTCGATCTCTTACTCGAGGATCTCTTTTCTAAGCCGACGCCACCCACTGCTCCAACAACCTCTATAGCACCAGAAAATAATAATCATGCAGAGACTAGCAATGACAATTCCCCTCCAACAATGGAAAATCTTCACTATGATGACAACATTGAATCTCCTACCGATACTGAGACTAGCTCAGCCACTGAACTCCTCAGCTGTCGGGTTCAACAATAGAAATCTCTTCAGGAGAGTCAGTAATACCTCAACCTGGAGAAGAAATGGAACATCCGACTGATCAGAGTGAAGAAGCAATACACGATACAAATGCAGCTGGATCAACCCAATCGAGTACAAGACCCGAGCACACCTAAACTCACAAATAATTGGGGACCCCTCAACTGGTGTAACCACTCGAGCATCAAAAATAAATGAAGCCTCTACTCATGCTTTCTCAGTCAAAAGGAGCCCAGCAAAGTAGCTGAAGCACTTGCCGACCCTGAGTGGATAATCGCAATGCAGGAGGAAATCAATCAGTTTGAGAGGTTAAAAGTCTGGAATCTAGTACCTAGACCAGCTGGGATAACAATCATAGGGACTAAATGGGTATTTAAGAACAAAAAGGACGAGCAAGGAGTTGTTATCCGGAATAAAGCAAGGCTGGTGGCAAAAGGTTACAATCAACAAGAAAGAATCGACTATGATGAAACATATGCCCCAATCGCAAGAATTGAAGCCATCAGGATCTTCGTAGCTTTCGCTGCGCACAAGAACTTCACAGTCTACCAGATGGATGTCAAAACTGCATTCCTCAACGGAATCCTAAAAGAAGAATTTTTTGTATCACAACCTGAAGGTTTTATAAACGAACAACTCCCAGACCACGTCTACAGACTCGATAAAGCTCTCTATGGACTTAAACAAGCTCCCAGAGCCTGGTACGAGGTCCTCTCAGATTTTCTCATCTCCTCTGGCTTCATAAAAGGGAAGATCGATACAACTCTCTTTATCAAGAAGGACGGCTCAGAAATTATGTTAGTACAGATTTACGTCGACGACATCATATTCGGGTCGACGGACTCAAGAATGTGCAGGAACTTTGGGGATCTCATGAAGCAGAAATTTGAAATGAGCATGATGGGCGAACTAAGCTTTCTCTTAGGGCTCCAGGTTAAGCAGCTTCACGATGGAATCTTCATCAGTCGGTCCAATTCACGACATACTCAAGAAGTACAACTTGGACAACTCAAATGCTACCAACACTCCCATGCCTACCTCATGCAAACTTGATGCAGATCCATCAGGAAAATCTGTTAACAAGACGACTTATCGAGGCATGATCGGATCCTTACTCTATCTTACATCCAGTCGGCCTGACATCATGTTCGCCACATGCCTCTGTGCTAGCTTCCAAGCTGATCCAAAGGAGTCTCACTTGCTCGCGGTCAAGAGAATTTTCAAATACCTCAAGGGAACACCAAACCTAGGTCTATGGTACCCGATGGAGTCACGCTTCGACCTCATAGGATACATTGACGCTGATTACGCAGGATGCAAACTGGACAGAAAGAGCACTTCTGGAGCCGCTCAACTTCTTGGGGGTAAACTCGTAAGCTGGTCGTCTCGAAAGCAAAATTGTGTCTCAACTTCGACAGCAGAGGCAGAATGTGTCGCTGCTGCGAGTTGCTGCTCACAAATCTTGTGGATGAGAACCCAGCTGCGAGATTTTGGCATAACGTTGAATCATATCCCAATTTTTAGTGACCCCAAAAGTGCTATAGCTATAACAAGTAATCCAGTACACCATTCACGCACAAAACATATAGACATTAAATATCACTTTATCAAGGAACATGTGGAACAAGGTACAATCGAAATGCATTTTGTTCACACAGATCTTCAACTTGCCGACCTATTCACTAAGGCATTGGATGAAAAGCGATGCCAATTCTTGGTATCTAGGTTAGGCATGTTGAACCGTTAGACGTGATCGATTGTCCCTACATGAACCTGATATTTTGTAAATAGGTCACTTAATTTTCTTTCTCTATATGCTTTCCATATGAATGTAAAAAATTCCACTATCGTATCTAGGGGAGTTCAATAAAAACTCTATGCATGGTTCTAGGGGAGTGTTTGAAAATTATTCACTAATCTAGGGGGAGTCATTGAACACTTTGCACAAATTGAGGGGGAGTTTTTCATGATCTTTTAGCAAATTTCACTTTCAAAATTGCTTTAAGGGTTAAACTTATAAAATAATAATTTCTATAACCTTAGAACAAATTTTCTCGGCGAAACTCAAAATTTGATCGAAACTGAATTTTCAATTAATTCAAAACCTTTCTCGGCGAAACTACGGTTCGCCTGTCAAATTGATTTGATAAATCGCACAAATTGCATTTCGATCGAAACTGAATTTTAATTACCTTTATCATTTTCTCGGCGAAACTGACTTTCGCCCGAAACTCGTTTCAATCGGAATTGATAATTTTCATTAAATCACTCTAGAATTTTCTCGGCGAAACTGACTTTCGCCCGAAACTCGTTTCAATTGAAACTGAAAATTTGTCTAAATCATTTTATAAGATTATCGGCGAAACTGAGTTTCCCCGAAACACGTTTCGATCGAAATTGAAATCCTTTATAAGATATGTTAGGATATTTATAGATTGTGTCAATAGTTTAAGTCTTGGGTTTAATATTGTAATTATCCTTTTAGCTTGGGCTTTAAGACTAGAATGTAATTAGATAATCTTTAGTGCATGGGCCTTAATATACCTAGGCTTAATGTGGTATATAAGGTTTTACCATCACTATTTTTAAAGTTAATCAAAGATCAAAAGGCTTATCCTATTTTTCACACAATACACACACTTGAAGGTGAGAACCTCTCCCTTTTCATTCCATTAAAGCCTCTTTGATTCCTTGTTTGGTGCAATCGGGACCAACAAGTGGTATCAGAGCAAACGTGGATCGATCTGCATTGATTTGAATCCAGTTTCGTTCGATTCCGAGAAAGATCAAAGGTGTTTTGGGCAAAAATCACTTTCGGCATGTTGAGCTCGGTTTGGGGTTTTAATGCTTCGTTTTTGTGTTTAAAACCTTTACCCAGAACGATTCTATGCCTAAAATGTTTTTAGAACACTTTTGGATTAGTTTTAACGAGTTTTGAGCAAGATTGAAGCAAAAATCTTCACAAAAAGGTCATCTCGGTCATTTTCAGTTTTTGGTCGATTTGATCCACTTTTTGTTGTTTTAGCTCACAAATCGGTCGAATATATGTTTAGGGAAGAGTTTCTGAAGTTTTGGATCAAGTTTGAGTGATTTTGGTTGAGATTTGAGTGAAAACCGGACGATTTTCTGGTAAAACTCGCGACAGCAATGGAACAGTGATTTCGTGTTCTTGGCCGCGAATTTTTGTTGTCACGACGTTCGAGTCCGAGAAATTTTACACCCAAGAAAGCTTATTCCGAGAATTTATCTGAGCCGCGAAAATTTTCAAAAGCTGAGAAATATTTCTAAGTCGAGAAATTTTTAAAAGTCGAGAAAGTTTCTCTGTTTTACTTCATTTTTCCTTTCTCAACTACTTACTTTCAAAATCCGAGAAATTTTATACCCGAGAAAGTTTATCCCGAAAATTCATCTAAACCGCGAAAAGTTTCAAAAGCTGAGAAACGATCCTAAGTCGAGAAACTTTTCAAATCAGAGAAAGTTTTATACCAGCGAAAACTCTTTGAAACTGAGAAAGTTTGTCAAAACCGAGAAAGTTTCAACTGAGAAAGTTTTTCAAACCGAGAAAATTCTTCAAAACCATGGCTTGTCAAACCCGTGACACTTTCTAAAACCTCACTTCAGCCCGCGAAAATCCTTCCAAACGAAAATTTCTCAACCTGAGAAATCTCAAAACTAAGAAACTTTCTCATATGCAAAATTTTAAACCTCAGAAAATAGTCTTCAACTGAGAATTGTTTTTCTGCCCGAGAATTTCTCTTTAAACTCACTCAAACACTGAAATTTCTCAACCAATAATTTCTCGGGTAATTTATCTTGTAATCACGAACCATTTTGAAACGTCTCTTCAAACCGCAAATCTTTTCTCGTGATTAAATTTTTCTCGTGTTATTCTTTTTCGAACTTATTCAAGTCGTGATCCTTTACACTTTAGTCCTATCCCCCTAGACCAGGTTTGACAAAAAATTTACTCTTCCAAGCTCGTTTTTAAATCTCTAGAACTACTCTGAATTTCAAGATATATTTTCCCCTTCATACATTTTCGACCATCACACACGTTCACTTAGTTCTAAGAAATTCTTTAAACGATTTTCTCAAACTCTACTCGTTAAACTCATATTTCGCATCTCGTTCGTCACTAACCTTCTTATCTATTGAAGATCAAAACCACGGACGATTCGACTGCACCAACCATGTCTGCCACAAATGACATCTCAACAGTGGGCTCCGACACCAGACCCCCGATGCTGCGACAGGGCGATTACAGCATATGGACAAACAGGTTCCTCACGTTCACCAGGAACAAAGGCGCCCCACTCTCTCAATACCTACTGGACTCCATCTTCAGCGGTCCAGCACAGTTCTGGCAATCATTCCTGCTCAACCAAACGCAAACCCTCCCATGGATGAACGTCGCACTCCAAGAGGCCCCATTAATGAGGATGAAGAGGCTCGCCTTCAGGCCGATGAGACTGCCAAAGGATACCTCTTCCAGGCTATGGGCAACAAAGTTTATGATCACATCGAGTGTTGCACAACTGCCAAGGAAATATGGGATGAACTCGTAGAAATTATGGCAGGCACAACTGAGAGTGCTCAGGGGGGGAAATCAGCATGTCTCTCGCAGTATGAACATTTCCAGGCCTATGAAGGAGAGGAGCTGCGTGACACGTACCTCCGATACTTGAAGGTCATCAATGAACTCAAGAAAGCCAAGATCTCTAGGGACAAGTTCGATATCAACAACCGCTTCCTTGGTAGCCTCAAACCACATTGGGGCAATGCAACCATGATGATGATTCAGAGTAAGGACCTCTCCAACACTTCCATCCATGCCCTCTACGACAGCCTGTCAGCCTATGCTCCTTACGTGCAACCTCAGTCCACCAACACTCGAGTCGACCCGCTGGCCTTCCTCTCGAACAAGACTACCGAACGATCTTCCACCTCTAAGCCCAAACAGAACAAAGGGAAGCTACCAGTTGTTGTATCCGACACATCTTCAGGATCCGAAACTGATACAGAATCTGATGAAGATGTTCGTGAGCTACGTAAGCAACTGGCAATGCTCACAAAGATGGTCTCAAAGAAGATCGGGAAAAAGTCCTCATCCTCCTCCAATCATCAAAGAACCTTTAGCGGCACCAAAAAGACTACCCCTACGGAGGAAGCTAAGCCGATAAAGAAAGAGGAGGAATCCGCACCTCAAAAGTCTGTGAAGTGCTTTCGGTGTGGAAAGCTGGGCCACTTTGCCAAGGAATGCCACGCCCCACGCGTGAAGGATTCTGGCTATTACGACCGTAAGGCCAGAATGACCCGCAAAATGGAAAGTGGGAAAGTTCTTCTCACCGAAGAAGCTGAATGGGTGAACGACACTTCAGAAGACGAGGAGCCTATGGATGAAGATTGCTGCATGGCAAGGCTGGTAGAACATGACGAGGACGAGGAGATGGTCAACACCGGTGAGAATGCCGCTAAGACGCCTACTAACGCCGAGGCTGAGGTACGAATTTCGCAACTCGATGATGTGTTTAATCACCGGCACACCATTAAGAAACCCACCATAGACGCTAGGGATTATGATGAACTTAAGCTAAAATTTGAAAACAACTATGCCTTACTTAGTTTAAAAGTAGAAGAGCTCGCCTGTGCAAACGAACGTCTAATGGCCTCTGAAGCGTTAGTCAAACGTCTGCAAAGCAAGAATAAACAAAGTGAGACTAGGGTTAAGGAAACCACACTGGCCATCATTTCATGCGAAACATCTCGTCTTCTGACGGCATCCCAATACGAACTGCTTACAAAGGAAAGAGTCAGGCTGTACCGAAAGGTGAAAGAACTCGAAGAGCAACTTCACCTTAGAAACAAAAACGCACGCATCTTATGCCGATTGAACCAACCAGTTGATACAGAATTCTACAACGCCCGGGGGGGGGGGGATCGGCCTGGCCAGCAATTGCAAACCAACACCACTAACAGTTAAAAGGTATAACATGTGTAACACTGCATTCCTGCAAACAAGAAATGGTGCTCCCTCGCAACTCAGGCCATTTGTGAGATCATCCTCCATTGTTATCTCGGAAGAAAAGAGGGTCAGAACATTCATTGGGCGGAAATCGCGTATGACTACACAGAAATGAATGCTAGTGATAAGACTAAGATACCTTCACTTTCGGAGGATGTCGAAACTCCACTCCCAACCAAAGAACAGAAATTGCTTTCCAAGAAGCGATCTCTCGCACCTATATCCCAGAGAAACTTCTGCTCATAGCAGAACTAGAACGAACACTAGAATTAGAGCGGAAGACCTTCGCAAAGGAGCGAGATGAACTACTTAGCAAAATCTCTACACTAGAACAATTTAACAGTACAAACAATCCCTCTAATCAAGTCAAGTACCCGATTCTCAAACATGTAAATGTAAGAGGACGAAGAAGATGACCCCTGAAACTGAAACTTGTTCAAACACTAACTCTCGTATTCCTATGGATACAGGGAATGTGAGTTCGACGTCTTCGGAAGGGAGTTCATTGAAGTAAAGGAGGACCCGCTCTTCGATGACAAGAAGAAAATACCATCCTATATTTGTCTTTCCAATCTATGTACTGATTCCCAACATCTTAAGGACGTAGACAATTATGCTGCCAAAACTTATCTTTCATTTGCCAAACTAATGTCTATGTGTTGCTGCAATGACTTTATTCTTTCACGCTTTCATGAATATGAGGCACACGAACACGCAGCACCCCGACCAAAAAGGCAAACCTCCTCTACGACGCGCTTGCATTCTCCCAGATCATCTACGCCCACGGTTAAGCGAAAACGCCATCCAACACTGAATACAAAGTCACCTACTGCTCGCAAACAAAAGACGGCTAATACCGAAGGACAACAACAACAACCAAAACCCTCACGCCAATTCATGAATAAGACAACGTATATGCAAGCGCAAGTTATACAAATATGGGTTAGAAAAACCGTAATCCCGCCTCATCAAACAAATCACAAAGGGAAAGCTAAATTAGATCCAACACAACCTGATTTAGACCCCACATTTCCCGTTAAGCGCATGAAGATTTTACTTGTATCACAAGAAGGTCCCGTTCGTAAACGGAGACCCAACGTTTGCTAATGATTGCAGGTCTGTCATGTGTGGTATCTAGACTCGGGTTGCTCCACACACATGACGGGGAAAAAGGAGCTGTTGAGCAACTTCTCCAAGCGCTATCTCGGAAGGGTCTCCTTCGAAAACAGTCAAATGGCGCCAATTCTCGGAACTGGCGATCTCGTCCATGACAAACTGACGATTAAGGGCATCTCTTACGTCGAGGTTTTGAGCTACAATCTTTTCAGCATCGGGCGTTTCTGCGACAAAGGATACAAGGTTCTCTTTGAATCTGACATCTGCAGCATTATCGATGCCTCGGGACTACCTCTTCTCTCTGGAACACGCACGTCTCATCTCTATATACTCAATCTTACGACCTCTCGACCAATTTGCCTTCTCTCCCGTGCTGCACCCAAGTTGAACGATCTATGGCACCGGCGTCTTTCACATCTCAATTTCAAGACTATCAACAAACTACGTCAGAATAAACTCGTCAACGGTCTACCCCAACTGTCATATCATAAGGAACACATCTGCTCTGCCTGTGAATTGGGGAAGATGAAGCGATCGTCTCACATCTCCAAGGAAACACCGTCCTCTAAGCTCATCCTTGAGCTCTTACACATGGATCTATGTGGCCCAATGCCTACGGCTACACTCGGAGGAAGACGGTATATTCTTGTGATTGTCGACGACTTCTCACGCTATACGTGGGCGAAACTCGTTCGCACAAAGGATGAGGTTCCTGATTTAATCATCGAGTTTGTTGTTACGTCCCAAACTCTTCATCAACAGAAGGTTCGGATTATCAGAACTGACAACGGAACTGAGTTAACCAGAAGCTCAGTAATTTCTATGCCACTCAGGGAATCACCCAGCAGTTCTCAGCTGTGAAGACACCGGAACAGAACGGTGTCGTTGAGCGTAAGAATAGGACACTAGTTGAAGCAGCTAGAACTCTCCTCATCCATTCCGGACTTCCTCACTCTCTTTGGGGTGAAGCTATTCAAACGGCTTGCTACACGTAGAATCGGGCTTCCATCCACAAGAGATTCAACCGCACCCCATACGAGATGCTGAATAACCGTCGTATCCCAGATATATCTTATCTACGGGTCTTCGGTTGCGATGTTTCGTGGCCAATGATCGCCAACATCTTGGGAAGCTTGATCCAAAAGCACTTGAAGGCATCTTTGTTGGATATTCGCTGAACTCAAAGGCATACAGAGTCTATCTTAGGGAGAAACGATCAGTAATAGAGAGCACAAATGTCATCTTTGACGAAAACGAAGGCGACTTCATAGCTTCTGCTCACATCAGTCCAGAACCAGGTCTTCTACAGTCGTTGACTAAAGGTCAACTTGCAACGGCGGGAACCTCCTCATCTGAGGACAATTCTGGTGACCTGGATCTCGATCTGCTGTTCGAGTACTTCCATCCAGTCCCTAAGACTCCCGTCGCCACCACTCAAACTACCGCTGCACCCACCTCACCTACATCACCAGCTATCGGCGAGAATGTTGTCCCGCCAAACTTGGATGATCTCAATCTCAACGAAGACGACATCTTACCCAACCCGGGGAACATTGCTGATGCTGATGCTGAACCTTCTCAATCTACTACAATTGAGATCTCTTCTTCGGACACCGGACCCCAATCTAATGAACCTCCAATCGATACAAATGTGGCTAGCTCCTCACAGACCAATGTACCACTTTGGGCTCGCTCTCATCCTACGGATCAGATTATTGGGGATCCCACATCCGGTGTTTCGACGCGTTCAGCTACGATGAATTAAAGTCTGTTCGCTTGCTATCTCAGTCAAGCCGAACCATCACAAGTAGTTGAAGCTCTCAACGACCCTGATTGGCTGATTGCAATGCAGGAGGAAATAAATCAGTTTGAACGTTTACAAGTTTGGGAACTCGTACCACGCCCTCACAATAGATCCATTATTGGCACGAAGTGGATCTTCAAGAACAAAAAGGATGAAGACAGTGTTGTCATTCGTAATAAAGCAAGACTTGTGGCTAAGGCGTACAACCAACAAGAAGGCATCGAATACGATGAAACTTTCGCCCCTGTTGCCAGGATTGAAGCAATTCGAATTTTTCTTGCCTTTGCTGCTCACAAGAACTTTAAAGTCTACCAGATGGACGTGAAGACTGCATTTCTGAATGGATTTCTCAAAGAAGAAGTGTACGTTGATCAACCTGAAGGATTCTTGAGCGAAGAGTTTCCTCATCACGTATATAGACTCTACAAGGCCCTCTACGGACTAAAACAGGCTCCCCGCGCTTGGTATGATGTCCTTTCAGACTTCCTTGTTCAGTCTGGTTTCAAGAAAGGATCTCCGGATACAACTCTCTTCACAAAGCGGAGTGGGCCGGACATCATGATTGTACAGATTTATGTTGATGACATCATTTTTGGATCGACTAAACCACAACTGTGTGAAGACTTCGCAGAATTGATAAAAGAAAAATTCGAAATGAGTATGATGGGCGAGCTGAATTTCTTTCTTGGTCTTAAAGTAAAGCAACTCCCCGACGGAATCTTCATCAACCAGTCCAAATACATCCATGACATCCTCGAGAAATATGGAATGAAGGATGCTAAGACTGCTGCTACACCTATGTCACCCTCTGGCCGACCCAACGCGGACCCATCTGGTGCTCTGACCAAACCGTCCATCGTGGGATAATAGGCTCTCTTCTGTATCTCACTGCTAGTCGACCTGATATCATTCTCTCGACAGGAATCTGCGCTCGCTTTCAGGCTACACCGAAGGAATCACATTTCACTGCTGTCAAAAGGATTCTCCGCTATCTCAAAGGAACACCCAATCTGGGTTTGTGGTACCCCACTCGATCGGACTTCAAGCTGGTTGGATTCTCTGACTCGGATTATGCAGGATGCAAGATGGATCGAAAAAGCACCTCTGGAGCTGCACACTTTTTGGGCGATAAACTCGTGAGTTGGTCTTCTCGAAAACAAAACTGTGTCTCAACTTCGTCGACGGAGGCAGAATATGTCGCCGCCGCCAGTTGTTGTTCACAGCTTTTGTGGATGAGAACCCAACTTCGAGATTTTAATTCTCATGTTAATAAAGTTCCCATTTATTGTGACTCGAAGAGTGTGATTACGATGACGAGTAATCCGGTACATCACTCGAGAACGAAACACATTATTCGTCACCACTTCATCAAAGAACATGTCGAACAATGGACGATTGAATTGCACTACATCACCACCGAAGATCAACTAGCCGACATCTTCACAAGACCGTTGGATGTCAAACGATTCCAACACCTTGTGACTATGTTGGGCATGTTGAATCTTCGGTTGTGATCAATCGACCCTACATGAACTCTGATAAAGTGTACATATGTCTTTTCACTTCACTTCATTCTCTATGTGTCTTCTAAACCATATCTCTCAAGGGGGAGTTTCTGCTTTTTCCGTCAATTAAAGAGGGAATTTTCAAATCAAGGGGGAGTTTTCGATTAAGGGGGAGTTTCTGCTTTTTCCGTCATTCAAAGAGGGAATTTTCAAATTAAGGGGGAGTTTCTGATTTTGCCTACTTTAAAAAAAAAGGGGGTGAAATTCAATTTAAATTATTGGTCAAATAAAGTCAAAATTGGATCAATTGAATTTTGGGTTGAAATTTTAATTTTTGGTCAAACTGGGTCAAAATTGGACCAATTTAAATCCAATTGGACACAATTTTGACCAAGCCCGCGAATTCGGCCCAGGATCCAATTTAGGACAAGCCCGAGAATTTCGGCCCATTTCACTCAAAATCTCGCATGAACAGTCACAAAACCCCAAAAAACGTAACTCCTTTCACAATACTTCCAAATTCCCGAGAAAAATTTAAAACTTTCGCACCTTCCGTCTTCGAAATTTCTCAATCCCTCAAAATCATCATCTTCCTCAAATCCGTATTCAAACTCCGTTTTTCTGCATTCTCCATCATCAAAATCAGCTTTTCGGTATGAATACATCGCAAATAAACTGCTTCTCGTTCGTTTTGCTTTGCACCGTTCTGTTATTTTTTTTAGGTTTAATAGTATTTTCTCGGCTTTAATTAGGAAGCATGCTAGACTTTAGGTGTTTAAAACCCCCAAATATGTATTGCCCGTCCAATTTCGAGTCAGTTAAGTCCAGTTTAATGCATTTTGGTTAAGATTTGAGTAGGTCTAAGGCAAAATTCACAGCGTCGTTGTGTACGATTTCGCCCAGTGTTCTTCACCGAGAAACTTTTCAGGAAAATTACTTAAATCGATAGATTTTTCGCTGCTACAGTGAGTAAAGTCCCGCGATAATTTTATCTGAGAAATCTCTTGCGTTAAAATTTTCGCTGTTACAGTGTGTGAAATCCCGCGAAAGTTTTCATCCGAGAATTCTCTAACGTTAAAACTTTTGTTGCTACAGTGAGTCAAGCCCCGCGAAACCTTCATACACATCACGTCATATTACACTTTTTCGCATATACATTATTTCGCAACAACAGTGACCAAAATATTCTCAATCCGCAAACTTAAATTTTCTCGGACCCATGCCAATCAAATATTTCGCAGCTACAGTGGTTCAAAAATCTCTCAATCCTTACATGCATCATCTTTTCGCGGTCACGGAACTTTCTCAATCTGAAAAATTTATCCGAGAAATTCTTTCTCAATTGTCAAAACTAAGAAGTTTCAACCCGAGAAATTCTATCACTTGAGCAGAAATTTCTTCAACCCGCGAAACTTACATTTCACTTGAGAAAAATTCAAAACTTGCGAAAGTTTGCTAAATTGAAAAATTTCTCTCTTGCGAAAATTTTACTTTTTCTGCGAAAATTTCTCTCGACTTGTCTGTGTGATAATTTGCGAAAATTCTCCTTATATGCGAAAAGTCATGGATAGACTGAATGCGAAATTTCTTTAACATGTGAAAATTAACACGACATGCGAAATTTTACACTATATGCGAAAATTTTCTCGGCATGTCTATGTGTTATAATCAGTGAAACTTTCCATTACATGAGAAAATTTTTGGATAACTTACGAAATTCCTTAACTTGCGAAAATCTCTCTACATGCGAAAGTTTACACTACATGCGATTTCTACAACATCTGGGAAAATTTCTCGCAACTTGCTTATGTGTTATATTCAGCTAAATTTCTCACTACATGCGAAAGTTTACACTACATGCAATTTCTACAACATCTGCGGAAATTTCTCGCAACTTGCTTATGTGTTATATTCAGCTAAATTTCTCATTACATGCGAAAATGGCTTAACTAGCGAAAATTTCTCTTGGCTTGCTTATGTGTTATTTTTGCCCACGCCTTAATTTCATCCTTGTTCTCGCACTATTATCCATACTAATCATGTTGAAATTACTGTCGAGCACAGAAATGACCAGCAAAAATCAAGAAACAATTGAAGCACTTGAGGCGGCAGCACTCCAAAGGGACATCGCTCGCATAGAACTCAATACGCTAACCTATGTCCCACCAGTTGAGCAGGTCTTCCCAACAAGTCAATGGGCTGCCCTGATACCAAACAACCACATGGTGCACTTAGACAATTTTCGGTGCGATGCTCCCATTATCATAGAGATCCTCAAAGGGCATCCCCTCCGACACGCCCTCTCTCATGGCGAGCCAGAAGCTCAAGTCTACCTGCAACAGTTCTGGCACACCTTGCAGAGAGCTGGACCACTCCACCGTGCTAAAACATTATCCGCCCAAATCGATATAGAAACTGTGGTCCTCACTCGCAAAATTGTCCAAGAAGTGCTTCAACTACCTGTCTATTCACCATACGACCCACTACCAACTCACGAACAACTCATCGAGGACATAGACAGATTAGGCTATCAACCTGAGAACACGAAGAAGAAAGGTCCACTCGTTCTCAGTGAAGTCACCACTCGCAACCTACCACAACCCTGGCGAACGTTATATCTCCTAATAAACAAGTGCATGTCAGGGAAGCATGCCGGCCAGGACCGTGGGAACCACCAAATCCTCACCATCCTAACCGGCATCGCCCACAAGCACATGTACAACTACGCCGACATCATATGGACGGATCTCGTCTCCATGATTCAACGACGAGATCGGGAAGTCGCCAAGGGAGTCACAAACCGCTTCATACCCTACATGCGGTGGCTCCCAATGCTCATCAAGCACTTCCGCATTTTCTCCACCAACATCCGCATCCGCCCGGCGAGCGAGCACTTCATCATCCCCACTGTCGAAAAGTTCGCCAAGAAAAACACTCACGCTAAAGATCGACACGCCATGATAATCCCAGACGCCGTTCTCGCCTGTGCAGACCCGACCAATCCACACGTCCGAGAATAATCGTGCTTCAACAGCCTCTTTCCGCGAAAGCACACGCCCATTATCCATTTTCCCTACGGAGCAGATTAACCCCTCTGCTCCTAACCCCGGGACTAGCCAAAACCCCACCCCCACTACAAAAAAGTCGTCGAGTCGCGCTGCATCCTCTTCCACCCGCGTACCCAAAAAACGAACGCGTGAGGATGACGTAAGCCGCCCCACGGAGCGTCGATCGAAACAAAAACACGATCGACCTCCTCAGTCACATACAAGCCGAGCCCAACCCGTAGGTACAGAGGTGATGTGTTCACTCCCGAGTAGAAGACGTGGCATTTGGCTTAACCACGCAAACGACCCCACCAATCCACTTATCTTCCTCTCTACAGGAAGATATTTCATCCCACGAGGAGCCACGTATACCATCGACATCCCACTTGGAGATAGTCGATGTTGAAACAAGCAGTCCTTCGCCTCAGACTGCATCCTCTTCAATCACTTCGAGTCTAGTGCCCTCACTCCCTATAATTTCATATGTTACTAGGACACATACACCTTTTACAGCACTATAGAGTCTTCGTGATTCTGTCAGAACGCTCGGTGACGTCTCTGTGACTGAGAGCGGAAGACCTAGCACGGCCAACATAACAACAACCGTGAGCCTAGGCCATCAATCGATCGAGTCTGTCTCATCGATGATGCCAACGGGAAGTCTTAGTGACCCTGTCTTTTCCAGTCCTGTGCAAACGGGCGGCCGATCGGCTATCTTCTCCGATTCGGTGACAGTTGGAGTTCTTTGTGATTCCAACTTGCTAAACTTACCCCGGTTCGTCACCGAGACAGCATTAGAGAGTCGTCTTCAAGAGTTTGCAAAGACTCTTGAGACGGCCATCCTCGACAAAGTCTATGCGCGTCTCGATGCGTCCACCATCGACAAAGGCAAAGGTGTGGCCCCGGAGACGCCACCACCAACGCTAAATGTGGACGCAGAAGCTGTTCTCTCCTCCATCTCCGCAAAGGAACTCTTCTACATCCTACGAGCAAGATTCGAGTCAATGGCGGAACTCGACGAGGAGGAACAGCAAATGAAGAGGATAATGACTCAACCGATGGCTTGCCGCACTCAAGGCGAGTCGAGCGGGATCAGGCGACGATCAAGACGATGATCAAGATCGCCGCGAGGGGGAGAATAGGCCGCAAGCCTCACAAACTCAAGGACCCATACAATCGACGCCGCCCTCCTCCTCTGTACCTGAAACGACGCCCGCAACAGAAACCTCACACCCCACTAGCCAAAAAGCCCACCCTATCAACCCCGAGTCACTAGCCAAATCACCCTCACCTCCACCTACTACCGTCTCCGAACCTCTAACCGTCACATCGGCATTAGAGACCACTACCACACCGTCTCCACCCACCATCTCAGAACCTCTAACTGAGACCACCACCACATCTCCACCACCCGACACCCAAATCATCCTTGCCAAAACCATCACCACAAACGAGCCACCAGAATCTCCACCACAACCATCCCAACAATCCACAAACTCCTCCAACGCAACACCCTCGCCACCACACAACCATACCCCTCTCAATACCGATTCCAATGTGGCTTCCGAGGACGTCTACTGCGCAGAACGAGATCGAGGCCTACATCTTCAACGATGAATGGCTCTACACACCCGCCGATGTAGTAGCAGCCAGGAAGTTGGTGGAAAATGCTCGACGTCTGCTAAAAGAAGCTTCACTCACGCTGATCAACACTTCAGACAACGAGAACGCAGAGGAATACGACGCTGAACCCGCCGAACTCGAGAACATCCTTCAATATCAAGCGCAGCACGCTGAGGCTTCTGCTGCTCAACCGGATGTGCCTACGGCGAATATACCAGAAGCACCATGGGAAAACAAAAAGATCACCGCGCCATTTCAAGAAGAGATCAGGAAGAGGATCTGGCGGCGCAAGGAGCAGATCATAACGGCCTTCGATGAATACGAGCTAATGAACATCCAGAACTGGAGCGAAGAAAAGAAGAAGCACTATCGATGGAGTCTTCTTTGCCACAAGTGCACAAAGAGGACGCAGTCCGATGAAGAAAACATTGCTCTGGAAATGAATCGGGCCCCCATCTGCAAAGTCACTGACCTCCGTCAAGAATCGAAAGGACGTGTTCACTATCCAGTGTTCACGGTAATGAGGCAGGATGAGAGCTACAGTGAAGTCAGTGAGGCGGACTTCAAGTTTCTGCGCTTGGGTGACCTGTACAGCATGCTGGAATCCATGAAGCAGTTCAGACTCGTCCTCAGAAGTTCTGGACAGCTCGTACGGGCTGAACCGATCACCATGGGCTACATAGCTCTCAAGCGCCATAGCTCCGACAGGTCAGATTCTTCGCCACCCACGATCTGCAGATGGCAGTGGAGCACAACCTGAAGAAGGTGAACCTAACTCGCCCATCTTTCAAGAACGCGGACGACTACTGAGAAGGCGATGTGATCGACGGAGATGATCCGGCGGTCACCTACTCGAACTACAAGGGAAAGATGAGGCTGCTGCGCTGCTCCGAAGTGGCAAAGTTCTCAGATGGGACGCTCACCATCATCCAAGACAAACTCATGAGGATTTGCCGCATCCTTTCGGAAGAAGATCCACACTGCCGATCCAAATTCGCGAAGTTCATCGACGCTATAGCTGATCGAATGGTCCTTCGATGGAATCTCCTCGCCTTCGAGTTCAAGCTAGGACTTCGCGAAACATACACTCGCTGATCCACCATCACAACGCCCAAGTTCCAAGACTCCCAACAATTGACACAAAGGGGGAGATTTTTAGGATATTTATAGATTGTGTCAATAGTTTAAGTCTTGGGTTTAATGTTGTAATTATCCTTTTAGCTTGGGCTTTAAGACTAGAATGTAATTAGATAATCTTTAGTGCATGGGCCTTAATATACCTAGCGTTAATGTGGTATATAAGGTTTTACCATCACTATTTTTAAAGTTAATCAAAGATCAAAAGGCTTATCCTATTTTTCATACAATACACACACTTGAAGGTGAGAACCTCTCCCTTTTCATTCCGTGAAAGCCTCTTTGATTCCTTGTTTGGTGCAATCGGGACCAACAAGATACACGGCGAAACTAAATCAAATTGATCGAAACTCAAAATTAACCCTTTGTAATTTTTTCTCGGCGAAACTGAGTTTCGATCGAAACCCAACTTATACATATAGCGTTTCGCCCAAAACACTGTTCTTCTTCATCGATTTTTCAAATTCACTTTTAAAACCCTCACAGTCGTCGCCCACAAATCGCGTCACACTGACACTCAAACTCGATTTGTTTTCACGATTTTCGCAGCAAAACAGCATATTTGGTAAGGATAAACGCATTATCTGCAGATTTTAACTAACATTATTCTCGTTTTGCAGATCGCGCAGTAAGGTTAAGTGGGTTCGTGCGACTCGAGTTTCAATCGTGTTTCCATTTAGTTCTAACTTCGCCAGAAACTAAAACCCAGATTCAATTTCCCATTAAAATCGATTGATATCGATAATCTTTACTTCTATGGGTTTCAATCGAACAATTTGAGCGATTTCTTTTTTACTTTCGGTCGAAACTGGACTTTAACATTTTAAAATTGATTTCAACTGTTTGATTTTGACTTTCGATAGGACTTTCGGCAGAAACTGGTTTTTACCAACTTAAATTAATTTCAATTGCTTAATTTGAATTGAATCAGACTTTCGATCAAAACTGACTTGAATTTCACTTTCGCCGAACCTTTCTAAATTAAATCTGATTTTAGATCGAAATTGAATTGAACTTAGACTCGGTCGAAACTCCCTAAATTGATTTCACTATACCCAGTTTCGCCGAGTGATTCAATTAATTCTCCATTTTGTTCCTATCGACGAAATTTCTCTAAGTCCTATCATGTGAACATTATCTATGCCGAAATTTCTCCAAGTCCTATCATGTGAACATTGTGTCATCAAAATTTCCAAAATTTCTAAGTTAACATGACTGGTTATCACTAATCCCTTGCTCTCATCTTATAGATATACTAAAATGGTGCGACTGATAGATGAGATCTTCGCTACTAAGGACTGGGCATAGAGGACACCCAACAACTTCCAACTTGATTTTGACACTTTAGCAAACCACCCTCTAAAAACCGCCCTAAACATCACCGAGTTAGTCCCTGAAGTATATGTGCAACAATTCTGGTCCACCCTTCAAAAACCAACCAATAACCCAATTTAATAACCAGTCTTTCAGCCATAATTGACAACACCATAGTTGTCTTTACCCCGTCCATTCTTCGTTCCATACTAAACCTACCACACCCACCTAATCAGGGACTTCCTCCTCATGGGCCAAAAACCTAACGCCCAACATTCTATTCACCTCCCTGACTTCAATGCCAAAGACATCCCTACACCCTGGAGGACCCTATTCCTAATAGTGAACAAGTGCCTCTCACCAAAGCACTCAGGGTCCGACAAGTGCAACCGGAACATAATGATCATCTTCCATGGGATAGTCTTCAACAAGAACTACGACGTCGCCCAACTAATCTGGACGGACATCCTTGACCAACTTTGAAGACGAGGTCTTGGATCCACGAAGCCGGTGCTCCAATACCTACGGTGGCTACCTGTCATTGTCCAACATTTCGTGGATCTTCATCCCGAAATCGAGCGCCGACCTAGAGATGAAGGCTACCAATCTCCGAAGCTCATCAAGATATAATCTACAAAAAGCAAACTCGATCAGGAGGCCATGATCATCCCAGACTATCTAACTCAACTCTTCGATCCAAATGAGCCGAAGCTCTTCAAATACCTACGAGCCAACAACCTTGATGACATTCCCGTGGTTCAACACATCCAGTTGAACCTAACCCAGGGACAAGTCAATCCCCACAGCCAAATGTAGGTCTAGGAAGCTCTTCATCCCCTACTCCAAAACAAAAGAGAAAATCAAAAGGGGTTGATAGAGGCGTCCAACAGGAAAGGGGATGACTTTGTCTTCCCCCGAGTAGAAGTCGCGACATCTGGTCCAATCGCGCAAACTACCCTCCCGGCCACTCAATCATCTCCGAACAGATGATTGTTTAACATACTCACGAGGTGCCACGTCACTCATCACCACCTTGCTTGGAGGAGGTTGATGTAACAAGCAGTCATCAGCCACAGACTGCACCTTCTTTGATCACGTCTAGTCTAGCGCCCTCACCATCCATTATTTTTCCACTTTCTAGGACACTACCATTACTTTCTACACCTCTAGATCTTAGTGATCTAGACAGAACGCTCCATTATGTCTCCGTAGTAGAGTCTAGTACGGAACAGAGCGGAATACCCAACGTAGTGGACATCACTGCAGCTACGACCTTGGGCCATCAATCTGAGCTTGTCTCAGCTTTATGTCAACGATGAGCCTAAGTGGCCTCGGTCTTTCAAGCCCTGTGCAAACAGGCGGCACATCAATACCCTCCACTGATGTTGTGACGACGGAACGTCTTAGTGACTCCGTCAGGTTATTTTCCCCATTCGTGACGGAGGCAAGGATGGAAGATCGCCTGGCTGAGCTCAGAAAGGATCTCGAGGACACGATCATGCCCCAAGTCTACAGCGCCATTGGGATGTCCTCTCGAGACACCGAAGAAGCTACCCCCCACGCCACACCCTCTCCTGACGCTGACGGCGGGCCGTGGAACGTCCCAATCTCCGAACTCATTGACGTTCTACTAGCCAGACTCCGCACTGCGCCGAAGCTGACCGCATATGAAGCGGAGGTACTTAGACGTCTGGAGCTTCCATTCAACCCAACGAACCCAGGCGAGGCCCAATCCTCACATTCACGTGACGACCTCGACAACCCTGACGACCCTGACGGTGGGGGTCGTCCCGAGGGGGAGACGAGACGAGGGATAGGGCCTCGACCTACGCCGCCACAGCCTAGAGCCACCCAAACACCCACCAGAACAAAACCACCCACACCCAAACAAACAAAGAAAACTACCCGAACTACCACCAAAACAACCCAACAGCCCTCCTCACCAACTATGAGCCTCTCACCTCCTCTTCCCACAAACCAAGACATTCCCTTGATATATCCTTCATCTCCCATCCTTTCCCTTAAGAACAACGAATCAATCCAACAAACCGAAGAACTGTACAATCCACATGGCGCCGTGGAAAACTACATCTTCAACGAGGATTGGATAACCAAACCGATGGACCCAGCCATGGCCAGAGGAATAATGGAGAATGCCAGATATTTTAATGAAGGAAAACATCAGCCTGGCCCTTATTGATGATGATGAACTCGAGGAATGTGAAGAGTACGAAGCAGACATCCCAGAACTTCCCGATCCAACACACCGTCATCGATGAGAAAGGTCCACCAATGAAGACGAAGACAAAGGAGGTGGTGGAATTGCCACTGGAGAATGTCAAAGTAACTGCCCCTATCAAGAAGAAAATTCGAAGGAGAATCTGGAGAAAAGAGGATAGAATCAAGAAGCTCGACGAACTTGAGCTTAGAGGACTGATCCATCTCTCCAGACCGAAAGCAGTTCCGTATCTGCTGTCGCTTCGACGAATTCTGATGTTCAGAGGACAAGGGGACAATGTAGACACTCTGTGAAAGGAAGAGACGAAGAAGCCCAGAATCAGAGAAATCCTGGGGGTTCGCAAAGTGAGGTTCGCTGACATGGATATGCCTATCTACAAGGTACGGCGAGAAAATGGAGAATGTGCAGAACTGAATGAAGCCGACCTCGCCTACATCAGAGGAGAAGATGTCGAACAAATAGCGAGGGAATAAAGAATGCGTGGAACACTCAAGACGCCAGAACTCAGACTTGGCTACTACGCACTGAAGAGGTTCATTCTACGCCAAGTCAAGTTCAACGCAACACATGATATACAAATGGCGGTCGAGAGCAACATGAAGAAGGTGAATCTGACGAAGCCATCCTTTGAGGTCCCAGATCCAAGTTATGGTGAAGGGCACATTATAAATGAAGACGACGATCCATCAATCGTCTACATCAACTTCAAAGGAGAGAAGAGACTTATGAAGACATCAGAGATTCACAAGTTCAGCGACGGAACCCTACTGATTATCAGGAAGAAGCTCAGAAGGATACTCGAGCTAAAAAAAAGAAGAGTACGAAGTTCAAGAGAAATACGAAAAGCTGATCGAGACCATCTCTGCGAAGATTTCCTTTCGAAGAAGGTTACGTTCGTTTGAGTACTTCTTAGGCTGGAAGCATGTTTGAATTTCGTGCAGTTGCTCTCGTTTTGATCCCTGAAGTGATATTCCCTATGACCTGTTCAGTGGGATGGCTGGAAGCATGTTTGAATTTTCTGCGTTGTTGTTCGTCTGAAGCTTCAGGTTCCTCTGACATATCATCTAGTTCCATTGGAATTGCGTTCACTTCTTTGTCAGTAACCTGTATATCTGCAGGAGACACAACTATACCTTCCTCAGTAGTATCTGCGTTAGGAATTCATCAAACGTAACATGCACGGATTCTTGAACAGTCTTCTTCCTATTATTAAACACTCTAAAAGCTTTGGAATGAAGGATGTAACCTAGGAATATCCCTTCATCTACCTTTGAATCGAATCCTCTTTTGTCCCTATCATTCAAAATGAAACATTTGCAACCAAATACATGGAAATATCCTATGTTAGGGGTTTTATCGTTCCAAAGTTCATAGGGAGTTCTCTTAATAATCAGTCTAAGGAAAATCCTATTCGAGACATAACATGCCGTACTAACAGCTTCGGCCCAAAAAATGTTTTGGAGTATTATATTCGCTCAACATAGTCCTAGCCATTTCCTGTAATACTCTATTTTTCCTCTCGACCACTCCGTTCTGTTGAGGCGTAATAGGGGCTGAAAAATTATGACTATAATCATTCTCATCACAAAAAGATGCAAAGGATTTGCTATCAAATTCTAGACCGTTATCACTCCTAATCTTACGAACTTTCATTTCTTTCTCATTTTCTAGCTTCTTAATCAGTGGCGCAAGATAATCTAAAGCCTCACTTTTGTGCGCAAGAAATAAGACCGATGTGTACCTAGTATAGTCGTCTAGGATCACAAGGGCGTATCTTTTACCTTTCAATGACATAACCTGTACCGGACCAAAAAGGTCAAGATGCAGCAGTTCCAGTGGTCTGGACGTAGAGATCACATTCTTAGGCTTAAAGGACGTCTTGGTCTGTTTCCTCATTTGGCACGCTTTACAGATTCTGTCCTTGGTGGCTTTCATATCTAGAATACCTCTCACCAACTCATTGCATGATATGTGAGACATTAGTTCCATGTTAGCATGTCCCAGACGTCTATTCCATAACCATGTGATATCCTGCGTAACAGCTAGACACTTGACGTTTTGGTTAGCAATATCATCAAGAGTGATGCAGTAAATATTACCATGCCTAGATGCACTAAACACAACCTCATCATCCTTTTTAACAAAGCATTTATCTTTAGCGAAAGCTACGGTATTTCCATCATCACATAATTGACTAATACTAATTAAACTATGTTCTAAGTTCCTAACGAACCATATGTTATCTATGGTGATATTTAAATTGTTACCAACAGTACCAACTCCCACGATTTTGGCTTTTGCGTCGTTGGCGTATGAAACATATCCTCCATCTACCGCCTTCAACAACACAAATTACCTATATCACCTGTCATGTGGCGGGAGCACCCGCTGTCGAGGTACCACCTACGTTTCTTACTGGGATTCTTCCTTCGTACCTGTAGAAAGAATTATTCTTCTGAGGTCCCCAATTTCTGTTGGGTCCTAACATGTTAGCGGGAAAATAACTTCTGTTAACATGTGCGATATCATTCTGCATAGGTGGTTGATACGGACATAAATTAGGCAGGCTAAAAATAACTAAATTAAGGAAATAATTAGCTATTAAGAGACTTAGTAAAAAATATGAGCTTCCTTGAAAAATACAAAGTTAGATTATGAAGGGAGACTTTTAGGGACCTCAGACGGGTTTTAGGGACCTTCAACACACTTTAGGGAGCTAACAACAGGAAATAAGGGTTATAGGGACCTCCAAAAGACTTTAGGGACCTAACGCCCATACTAGGGAACTATTTTGGGACCTATTGTGCTAACCATGTCTTGTCGTCCCGAGGAAGCGTCGTGAGGAAGCTTCACCAAACGGTCAGAAGTATAAAAGGACGTCTGACACCACTGAAAAGCTGTTCTGACAGAACCTGTCCCATCCACCAGTTGTACCTGACAGTGCAGAGCCAAGTCCCATCTCCAGCCGCCTGACATCCCTGACAGCACAGAAGCTGTAACTGCTGCAGGAATGACTGTGACAGACGGCCTGCCATTCTGTAGCATCACAGTGTCCTAGGAGGTCATATCAGCAGGAATCTGGGCAATATCCAGGATCTAGGGACGTACCTCCAGGCAATATCCAAGAGCCTCCTATATAAAGGGGACTTCACCATTTTCACGAGACAACTCTCATTCTAACACTTCTTAACATTTAGAAAATTCTCTTTCTACGTTAAACACAACATCTTTAACGTCCCATTAGCTATTTTCTTATGTGTTCTTGAGATAAATGTGAGAGAGTGAGTTGTTTGAGTGTGTAAATCATTCAAAGTATAGTGAAAGAGGTTTTAGAGCGCCCGTGGACGTAGGATCTGCAAAGATCCGAACCACGTACATCTTATGTCCTTTTTGTTACGTCCCTTTCACGTTCCAATACATCCCAACACGTCCCCAGACATCCCGACATGTCCCTACACGTCCCAACACGTCCCGACGTGTCCCTACACGTCCCAGACATATCCCCAAACATGACCCAACGTCCCAAACACGTCCTAAACAAGTCCTAAGATCCCAAATACGTCCCTTTCAGTTCCCTCACCAATAAGTACCTTACGCACGCCCCAAAACTTTGAGATATCTTATTTACCGGCTATATAAATTTCCCTTCCCCACACAAATAAATCTCTTTATTGGGATTGCCCCACATCAGTGGTGATCTCCTGTTAGAATCAGATATAACAGTTGTATGCATAATGACCATTTCTACCACAACAGAAACACTTAAACTTAGGCACAGAATGTTTAACATGCTTTTCATCAGTGGAATAACCTATCCCTGACCTACCAATGTTGCTAGGTGTATTCAACAGCATGTCTAGGTTCTGCCTACCCTCAAGGAGTCTATCAACTTTCTGTTTTTCCCTCTCTAAGGAGTTCTTAAGTTCTACAATCTCTCTGGATAAGTCACTGTTTTTCTTTTCTGTTTTCTCACAGTCACACGGAATTCCCTCGGTCTTAGCAGTAACTAACTCTCCTTTCAAACGTGAGATCTCTAGATCAGCCTTATTTTTTTCCTTAGCTAGTTCATCTCGCTGTCTTATCAGTTCCTTATTCAAGGAATTTAGTGATTTAATCTTTCTCTCTGATTCTTGAAGTAACCTACACAAATCTTCCTTACTTTCTTCTATATCAGAAATGGATGAGTCACTTTCATAACCATATAAACTGTTTAGGATATGAATTTTCTCAATGGAGGAAGAGCGAGATACCTGATCCTCGTCAGTCATGTAAGCGTGATCCTCGTCCTCACTTTGTTCCAGTTCAGAGTCATTTGATTCCGTCACCATAGCCTTCCGCTTCCTTAGTTTCTCATCGCTAGTTGCGGGGCATTCATGTGCATAGTGGCCTGGTTTGTTGCATCGAAAACACTTCTCAACTTTCTTCCCAAACGTGGGTATTTCCTTGCTCTTGTTCTGGAATTTGTTGAAGTTCCCTTTGAATTTCTTTTTCGGCTGGAACCTTTCAACTCTTTTTGTAAGCATGGCCAGATCGTTCATCAGTTCCTTTTCTTCGTCGTCAGGATCAGATTTTTCTTGGTTGGATTTGAATGCAATGGACTTCTGAGTTTTATTCTGAGACTTCTCATTCATTGATGTTTGAACCATCTCATAGGATATAAGAGATCCAATCAGCTCGGAGATGCTAAGTGCTTCTAAATCCTTTGCTTCGTAGATGGCAGTAACCTTGGCATTCCATTCTCGTGGCAGTGATCTCAGTATTTTTCTCACTTGTTCACTGTCGGGAACCTTCTTGCCGAGAGAGAACATTTGGTTGATGATTCCCATGAATCTGCGTACATCTGGCTTATATTTACGTCAGATTCCATTGAGAACAGTTCATACTGATGAGTGAATAGAGCCAGTCTTTCTTCCACGACTCGTTGGGTTCCTTCGTGAGTGACTTGGAGCATATCCCACGTGGCCTTCGCTGATGAGCAGGAACTAACCCGAATGTATTCTTAACGTGTGAGTGCGCATGCGAGCATGTTTTTCGCCTTTGCGTTTTGCGTGATTCCCCTTTTGCCATCAGCAGTGTAATCTTTAGTATCCTTTGGAGTTCCATCGGATTTCGCAGCTGTGTACGGTCCGTTGATGATTGTCTCCCAAAGCTCGTAGTCGACAGCGATCAAAAATTCGATCATACGATTCTTCCATACCGCGTAGTTCGTACCGTCGAAGAGAGGAGGCCTGGAGTGGGACTGACCCTCTGCAAAAATCTTACTCGAAAAAGCCATTAGATCTTAACTCAGGCGTGTTAGGCCTTTCGTTGAGTAACTCGCTCTGATACCAAATGAAGTGTAAAATATGCCTAAGAGGGGGGGGGGGGGGTGAATTAGGCTTTAAAAAGTTTTGGCTTTTTCTCCTTCGAAAACTACTTTTCTTTAAGAAGATATTGTAGAGCACGTTATTCCCTAGAGAGCAGTAAGATTGTCTATGTTATCTCCCTAACCCTGTTTACAGAATATCACGTTTGTCTCAGGAATCCTTTAAACGATATCACCTAGTTATTTACCAACGTTTCGGGTTTGTCTCACAGAAAAAGTAAATAGCAGAAAGTAAAGTGAGACGGGATTTTTACACAGGTTATATCCCCAATTGCGGTTTAATCCTGTCCTTGGGGTGTGATCTCCTCAAGAGTTCCAATCAATCACTACGTATTACCGGTTACACTATGAATGACCCGTACACAACCGAAGCACTATGAACACTAGACCTCGCTCTAGGCAGACACACGCCAAGTTTCGATCCACGCCGTTTATCCAGGAAACCTATTCCTCGGCTGGATGCAGCTTGATACCGAAGGGCCACCGAATTCACAAAATTCGTCCCTCCACGTGCGTAAGACTCCACTCGTGCTCCTTTGTGCGCTCAATGTGCCCGCGGACACAACACGTCCGAAGATAAGGTTTTTCTGGTTTGGAGTTTCTAAGGATCGCTCAAAGAGTACAGATTCGCAAATGATAGCTCAAACAGAAACTACGAATGAATCACAAAGTAAGCTCAAGTCGTCGAAGGAATTCGATAGCTTGTGTGTTCGTTGTGTGTACTCTTCAAAGTGAAGTGTTTGTCTTCTATATAGACCCACGAATAGCTTCTACACTTCACAAGGAAAGTTAAGCACAGAATATGCAAGATAAAGCTCAATAATCACGTGCATTAACTCAACCAATCATGCCAAGAATAAACTAATTAAGCTCAATGGTCATGCATGGCCACTTACCATAAATACCACAGATTAACAATCATTCCACAGAAATCTCATCCATATGTCAGCATATTCCTTATATATTCCTCTCAGCATATTTCAACGGTAAGCTCAATCAACTGATTTCTTTCCCAAAATATAACACCCAATTCGCACAGAGAAAGATTTGATCTACTGAGTATAATGTAAGCAGACTTTCCATGTATGGTGATCTCATCCGATTTCAGCACATTCCATAAATAGTCTCAATCAGCATCTTACACACATAATCAGAATATCTTTTCCATATATAGCTCAATCATATCCACGTGATCACAGTGATATTCTTTCCTAAAATAACCCAATCTCGTGTACAGCTCATATATCACTTAACACAATATATCTTCCACATATAGCTTAATCATATCAGCGTGATCTCAGACGATATTCTTTCCTTATATAACTCAATCATGCGTACAATCCGCATACCACTTATCAGAACATATTTTCCATATATAGCACACATTGATATTCCATCCAAACGAGAACGTTCAAAACCAGGTGATCACATCAATATTCCAGTTAAGCATAAGATCACTCAAATTCGATTATCTTAACATTTATACCATATTCAAGCGCTTGATCGAATATTTTCACATATAAACATCACATAATGCATATCGAGTTTTCTAATTTGTACCCCCAATTTACATGATTACTAGGAATAATCAAAACTCTAATAATCATTTGGACCAAAAGGGTCTACAAAACATATTTTCAACATATTCAAAACCTAAGTGTTGTAGGTGGGGATTCACCTACCTGGCATCATAACGGTTATGAAGCGTTCCAAACCTAAATCACGAAAAGAATAGAAGTCCCACCCTCACTCTTAACTTGCGAATGATGTATTTAATGGCAAAATATTCTCCACTGACTCCTCTTGCCTAAACGTGAATTGATTTCCATTTTGTTGCTGTATTATAATGGTTTAGAAAAGCTATAAATGAAATTGGTCTGAGCACGAAATGCTATTGGAGAGTAGGTAGAAAGCAAATGGTGAGAGGGGAATGAAGTGACGAGGATAAACATATATGAGATATATATCCATATGTTTGGTCATGAGAGAGACAAGTTAAGTGGAGTTGGTCGGTACTTTTCCCTTATGATTAACTAACATTCGTTCTTTTCCTCTTGTTGAAGTTACTTCTCTACTTTGATTCACTTTCTTTATTGTTCTTTTTACCAAATGAGGGTTTCCTTAATAATGGTAGTCTTGATATTAGATATGTATCAAGTTTGGAAATCGTTTGTTAAGTAACTACTAAGTGAAGCTATCATTGTTCTTCCTTAATTAAGAAAAAGGAAAATTCGTCCCTTTCACCTTTACTAATTATCAATATTGATCTTCATACTCTTTCGCTAACTATGATTATGATTGATACTAGTATATCCATATTAATATAGTCTAGTACGAAACTTCAACATCCCTTATACCTTAGCTTATAATTAACAATAATATATTTATGTGGAGTGAGATTATTGGCCAACGTGGTGATGATGATGGTTTTGTAACATATATATCACTTTAGTTATGGCTAACTTTAAGTAACGAAATTAGGTAAACTTCACTTCACATAATAGTTTATTTATAAAATATTAATAATCTCACTAATATAAATAAATATACTATGTATCCATAATTATTATTATTATTACTTATTACCACCTTATTTTATCATTCCTTATTCATATCATGAAGACACATGTATTTGAGAAGTAGACTTGTTAGTCTTAGGCATTCATTAAGACATGTATTACTACTTATTATTAATTTTTTTTAAAGATTAAATTCTAATCATTCCACATAGGCTAACAATAGGTTTATTGTGAAATACTTACATGCGTATGGGTAATATATTTACTATAATACTCTTTACGTTATTTCATAGAATAATATTGAAAATTACAACCATAAATTGATAAATATTCTAATGGATAATCTTAACAAATATTTTCTAATTGTAACATACGTAACAACTACTCATCTTCCTTAGAGCTCAACATTTCGCATTCTTCCTTAACAGTTTATAAATTATACTGCTAATTATAGTAAACCTCGTATTAAATTTTATGGGTATTACAATGAAACTGCTCCTCGAATAGTCCTCGATCAGGCTCCAAGCATCGGTCACACTGAGCTTCACGAGCCCTTCTCCTGCGACTCCGTCTACCATCTGGACAGTCTGATCGTTGAGCCCCTCATGAAATCAGTTGATCTTGGCTGCCTTCGACATGCCATGCTGAGGGCATTTCTTCAGTAGCGCCTTGTATCGCTCCCATTCCTCGTAGAGTTTTTCAGAATCCTTCTGGTGGAAAAGGGAGATCTCCGTCTTCAGTCTCAGCACCTTTGATAATGGGAAGTAGTGGCCGATGAATGCGGCTTGCAGCTCCTGCCACGTGGTAATCGATCGGGGTGGCAACATCTCAAGCCAATCCTTCGCTCTGAACTTCAGCGAGAATGGGAACAACATCAGTTTGATCGCATCACCCACGACCCCATTGATCCTAATGGTGTCGGTCACCGTCAGAAAGGTCTTCAGATGTGAGTAGGGATCATCGTCTGGATTTCCCTCAAACTGAGCCATATGAAAGATCAGCTGAAGCCAAGAATGCTTTAGTTCGAAGTTGTTGGTCTCGATCGGCGGAATAACATTGCCGACTCCGTGCCGCCTAGTGCGGCGTTCTGGAGCAGATCTTTTAGTGAATGCTTCTCCTCTGGAATATTGTGACAGGTACTCTATGACGTCCTTACTTCTGTATCTGGGCTATCTACGGATGCTTCTACTCTTGAATTTTGGGTCGATTCTTGAGAGCTGTCCTCTGAGTAGTTAACTAACGGTTCCTGAGAGCTAGTGGTCGCTCCTTGGTATCGTACCTGAGTTGCCTTCGTAACTTACGCTCGCAATCTGGGTCTGCGTCAATAATGGGACCCGATGGACGGCTTCAGGTCATTCACTGCTGAATCGTACCTTCAATAAGCAAAAACAAATGTTAGCGAAGAAACAAATAAATACGTCGAAGAAACAATGAACTTAATAATGTTATAGAAACACAAATAATGCAATTAACGAAAAGTTAAGAAAACGTCAAATAAAGTGGCTAAAGTACCGAACTACGGTGTTCCTTATATCAATCTATTCCCGGCAACTGCGTCAAAAACTTAATCGACACGCGGTGTACTAATGAAAAGTGCAGGTCCGACAAGTGATAAATAAAACGAATACGTAGTTACTATCATCGATGTGCGGTAGGCAGTGGACCTATCGTTTGTAGTGTATTAAGGTGAGTAAACGAGTATCGAACACGAGGAATAAACTTGATTACTAGTAATGACCTATTGACTCGATATCTAGCCTAAATAAAGTGCGCAGATTGTTTGTACTACGAACTATCCTAACAGATCAATTCTAAATCAACGAGAGATAGAGAATACGACTAAACTGATAAGAGTGCTTTCAGATAAAATAGTGTGCTCGGGATTCGATTCCCGCTAGGTACTATCGACTAAGACAATGAATTATCGCTCCTACGTGATTAAGACTAAATAGCAGTAATTTCCTATCCACTCACGAATTTGTTGTCGCCCTAGATGCTCGCAGGGATCTAAAATTCAATAATTACTAACGGCGAGGATCGAGTATTTGCTGTCGCCCTATTCTCGAGTCCTATCATCTACGAACGGCCTAATCATTGTTTAGCTGTCGCCCTAAACGATTTTCCATATTCACTTTAACACATAGACATATTAAAGCGAAGAAACACTTTCATTGATAGATAAATAGTCATGATGCACGAGCCACGATAAATATATGTCTTAAGCACGAATCAACCTAGCGTTCATCAACTCCCAAACACAGAAGGAGTTTAGTTACTCATAATCGTCGGAAAGGCAACAAAAGAAATAGAGAACAAGGGCAGATGACTCATGATGTTCCCTTCTGATTGATCTGGGATGGTCTCGGGGGAAGATTCTCTTTCCTTGTTCAACTCGGCCTGAAAGCGTTGTTAATCCGTCTCTTGCACTTCTAGGGGTGTTTCTCTGTTCTTGACGACTCTCTTTTGTCTCTGATATATTAGGGTTGAATTCTGAAAGGAGTTCCCCTCTTCTTGAATCAAAATTGAGCTTTTATAGTGAAATTCGATGCCTTCACGGTCTGGGACATGGGCCTTCACGGTCGTGACACTGTCGGGGCACAAAATGAGCTCACTGTTTTGCCTCACTGCCTAGGACAGCACATTCACGACCGTGACGCTTTCGGCAGCTTAACAGTAGTTTCGTATCTCTCTCAGATGGAGGGGTAAACGATATCCGATTGACCTTAAATTTTAACCATAGATATAAGACTCGCCAATCTTAACACTGACAAAAGAGATTCTCAATCAGAGGTTTGGATTGGGATATATTAATTTTTTGATGCTGCTGCTACTTTGCGTCACGGCCAGGAACACAAGGTGTTACGGCCGTGAATATATTAAACCTTTCTTTCACACATTTGTCACGGCCTCGTGCATAGGGTGTCACGGCCCTGACATTTCACTGGCGTCTTCATACTTGATCCGTTTGCCTCGTTTTCGCTCATTTATCGTTCCTTTTCGCCTGGTAGCCGTCCTAAGGTCCTATAAAGTGCAAAGAGGTGTAAATAGAGCATATAAATGCATGAAACAATGAAGAATACTCTATTATGACCCAAATAACTAGTACAATAAACTTATTAGTAACCGTCCCCCCTCGGTATGCTCTCTCGCTGCTTTTATTTCTCTCTCGACAAAACACTTTCCATTCCATTTTTTCTCCTGAATTCCTTAATTCAACCTAAAAGTTTCCACTTCTTTTCTTCTTTTGCGTAAAGTCTGCTCCATGATTCAAGGACTCTCATACCTCGTTCAACGACTTATTAATTGACCAAAATCGAGTAAATTGCAAAACAGCCCCTTATCTATGCTAAAATTGCAGAAAGACCCCAAAAATAGAAAAACTATCATAATTACTCAATATGCCCAGATTAAGCTAAAATCGGGACTTACAACCCGCAATTGACTCGAAATAAACCACCGAAATATCACCTAAATATCAGCGCATTAAAATACCCCAAAATTGAACGTTGCTCGTACCCGACCAAACAAATATGAATCAACTCCGATGGTGGATGATCTCAAGGTAATGAAATAATGTAACTACGAAAGTAAAGCATAACTATAAACTCAAACCACGCATTGATTCAACAGTAAGTCTCGCTCAATATATTATTATTATTGTTTAAGTAAATGTAGTGATCGTTCAACCTCGAACGGATGTGTCAAAATATAGGAATCAACGCTCAAATCTCACAAGTACCTAACACAGGGTTTTCTAAAAGCTTGCTCTTCATCAGAATCGCCTACTTGATGCTCAATCTCAGATCAAATCAAAAAGGATTTTTGGGTTGAAATGTTAGGAATGGCTCGGGAATGGCATAATGAGTAAGTGAGCTAAACTCACCAAAACGCGTAACATCATGAGCACTCGTAGAACCTTGCTATCAATCGATAAACGTTTCAGTGGACCATGTGATAATGAACTTACACCCAAATCGTAACAATTAGCAAGTCGCTCTCTCTTTTTTTATTGAGCATAATTTGTTTTTCTTTTTGATCGAGTATACTAATGTTCATCAAACAGCAGTCAAACGATACAAACAAAAGTGTGATAAGTCTCTCAACCCTCGAAGTCATCGTGAAAACCCCCAAACTTAAGTTGGACAATACATCACAACGGTACCACGAAAACTCCGACCTAATCCATAAACCAATCTTGAATAACTGCGCATTTTTTGGTGAATGGTTAGGCAAATTTTTGGGTTACATATATACATAAATATATATCGGATATTAGAAAGGCTCAAATCAAGTTCAAGGGATGTAAGTAAACAACAGGCAGCTCCAAAGGCTCAAATAATCCAAAAAAGGCCCAAAATCGTTTCATCGAGTAAAGCATCAATCAGGATCAAGACCGACTAAAGCAAGTTCTAGATACCATGTAATCATCTAACGCTCTATTAAGTAGTGAGTTTGTGCTATTCCGTTCATCAATAGAGACTTACTGAATAAATCTCAACAAGTAAGAGATATAATCATACCTCACTCCTTGTCGTGATACCCTTGAGAGATACTGGATCCTCGTCATTGATCCCAACTGATAAAACGTGACTCAATCGAGAGAAGATATTCAAGGAATGACACACTCCAAACTTTGGTCGAACATTGTCCTCAATGTTTTAGGGACAGCAACTCCATCAGATTGTTTCTTCATTGTTTGATCACAGTACGCTCAAGTTTTTTTTTTCTTCTGTTTTTCTCTCTCTTTTTTGTTTCTTTTTTTTCTCTATTTTTTTTTTGAATGGCCCGAAGGTTTGGTACTCATATTTCATTACATCAACTTTTTGGATATATCTTTGATCTCCAAGGATGTAAAGACTCCTAACACGTTCACTGGGACCCTTTTGTACCTAAAATATTCAAATAAAATTTGGTAGACAACGTAATGTTAATAATGATTAACGAAATATAATAAACGAGATATGTTTAAAGCTCGGGTTGCCTCCCGAGAAGCGCTTGTTTAACGTCATTAGCTCGATGCCTTGACTTTCTAAGGTGTGTTGAGCATTATAGTGGTCTTCTCTTGATTGAATCCACCATTGATGTACGGCTTCAACCGCTGCCCGTTGACTTTAAACGTTCCTTTTTTCTGGGTCATTGATCTCTACTGCACCATAAGGAAAACCTTTGGTCACCATAAATGGGCCTGACGACCTTGACCTTAGCTTGCCCGGAAACAGGCGAAGCCTAGAATGAAAAAGAAGCACTTGGTCTCCAACAACAAATTCGTTTCTCCGAATATATCTATCGTGCCAAGACTTCGTTCGTTCTTTACAGATTTTTGCGTTCTCGTAAGCCTCATAGCGAAATTCATCCATATGGTTTAGTTGTAGAAGGCGTTTCTTGCCTGCGGCTTGCATATCCATGTTTAATTGCTTCATTATAACGATCCGACTTCCTAGATACGTATTTTGGCGGATTTTCGCAGCGTAAGCAACAGAAAGCCCATTTAATTAAAATTTTAAAACATAATAATATAAATACGTTCAATGTCTATAACCATAAGTCCAAACCCAAACACTTTTTTATTCATTAGACCGAAGCCCAAGAGGTCCAAACCAAATTTAAAACACGAAGCTAGGTTGAATGAAGCCCTTATGTAGTAGTTCGTCAAGTTGCTCCTTAAGCTCTCGTAATTCGTTCGGTGCTAGTCGATACGGAGCTTTAGAGATCGGAGCAGCTCCAGGCATAAGATCGATGGAGAATTCGATTTCTCGATCCGGAGGTAGTCTTGGAAGGTCATCGGGGAACACGTCGGGATCTTCATTTACGATCGGGACATCTTCAATCTTCGGTTGAGAGGATTCTTCGGCTTTCACCGCAAAGACAAAGAAAGCTTCGCAGCCCGAATTTACGAGTCGCTGAGCCTTCAGAGCAGATATCCGAGGAATTAGATTACCCTTCGCCTTTTTCGAAAATTCAAATTCCTCTCCCTCGGGAAAGCAGAATCTGACTACTTTCTTCGAGCAGTCGATAATAGCTCCATATTTGGAAAGTCAATCCATCCCGAAAATGACATCGTAATCATTCATCGGGATTACGATCACATCTACGTTCAAATCTCTTCCCTCAATATTAATAGGACAATCTTCTACAACTAGATTCGTCCGTGTCGGATCCCATGGGGTAAAGACACCACGAAATTGCACATAGAACGAGTGGAAATTCCCGCTCTAGCCACAAAATTAGCCGACACAAACGAGTGTGTGGCCCCATAGTCAAATAAAATTGTTGAAGGTCCGTGAAAGATATTCAGCATACCCGTGACCACATTCGGATTAGCCTCCGCCTCCTCGTTCGTCAATGTGAAGACACGAGCTGGCACTGGCGGTAAGGCCTCCGCCTCCTCGTTCGTAAGTGCGACGACACGAGCTGGCACTGGCGGTGGTCGGACAGGATTCTGTGGCTGGTTCTGTGGCGTGTACGGAAGCAGCTACTGAGTTTTGGGACAGTCTCGAGCGTAATGTCCGGGCTGCCCGCATTGGTAGCAATGCACCAGTCGTTGTCCGAAACAGACTCCGACATGATTCCTTCCACAATGTGGGCATCGTGGTGCTGGATTTGGTGGCCTCGTATTCGCTCCCTGGTTGAACGTCGGCCGCCCGTTCTGTTGATTGGGTTGGTTGCCTCTATGACCCCTTCCAAAGAATGGCCGTTTGGAACTTTCGCCTCCTTGCGGAGCTTCCATCTTCTGACTAGACTCATGTGCCTCCCTCACACTCCTTCCTCCTGCTCCGCAATCAATGCCCATTCCGTCGCATGTCGAAACTATAACTGGCGCACTCCCGCCACGCTTAGATCTGGTAGAACTCGGGTTTTAGCCCCCGAACAAACGTGTCACCTTCAGAGCATTGGTGGCTACGAGGTGAGGAGCAAAGCGAGATAACTCCTCGAATTTGCGGATCTACTCAGGCACCGACATATTCCCCTGCTTCAGGTTCATGAACTCATACATTCTCTGCTCCTGGTCGTGAGCAGTGAACTTGTCGTAGAAGAGCTCCCTGAAGCGTTCCCAAGTCATAGTGACTGGGTCCTCCAACACCTTAACGGTGTTCCACCAGACACGTGCATTCCCCTGAAGTAGGGAAACGACACATGACGTCTTCTCCTTGTTAGGTACACGGCTGTATATGAAGAGGTCTTCAATAGTGCCGATCCAATCCTCGGCTTCCGCGGTGTTAGCGGCCTAGGAAAAGATCGGAGGATTAAGTTTGCGGAAATGCTCCCCGATAATCTCCACACGGTCGGACTGTGGAGGCGAACGATGCTCAGATGAGCTCCGGTGGTTGATCAGATCATAGATTTGATTCGATTGTTGCTGAATAAGTTCAGTTAATCGATGGATAGTAGAGCGGTCCTCCTCTAGTGGAGATTCAGATGCCGCCCACTTCTCTGCATGTTCTCACCATTTTCAACTTACTTCTACAATAAATCAATAGACACATGAATCAGCCAAATCAAATCACATAAAAGCGTAAAAACTTACAGGCGCGGCTGGTTCTCGCGGCTTTTGAGCGGCAGTACATGGACAGTCTACAGAATCTATAACCTAATGCTCTGATTCCACCTATAACGACCCGACTTCATATATACGTATTTTGGCGGATTTTCGCAGCGTAAGCAATGGAAAGCTCATTTACTTAAAACTTTTAAAACATAATAATATAAATACGTTCAATGTTTAAATCCATAAGTCCAAACCCAAACACTTTTTTATTCATTAGACCGAAGCCCAAGAGGTCCAAACCAAATTTAAAGCACGAAACATAAACTCGTTCTACAGGTCGCATCCCATGTAATGCGCCGCCCTCAAAAGTCCGTGGAGTCACCGCAATCAGCTGCCTTACCTACACACGTAAACCCTGAGCTTTTGCCAGTAGATAAAAATATGCATGAATGCAAATGCTCTCACATCCCAAACCCGACACCTCATAAATGCACGCTCGACATCTCATACGCTCGTTCCTACTTTAACTCTCAACTCATAAACAGGGCCCTAGGCTAGACTCGGAATCCACGCATAAAATATCATATAATGACATGATAGTACGGCCCCATCTCGGTCTCAACCGTAACTATAACAATGACAAGTGGTAACGGCCCCATCTCGGTCTCAAATGAGTCCCAAAATAGTGACAAGCGGCCCCAGCTCGGTCTCAACCGCAAGCGCTTCAGCGAATCGTAGCCTGACAACTAACATCGATCACTTTGCCCCACTCATCTACACTATACAGTGTTACCGTGACCCCACACGGTTATAACTCCCCTCGTACCACGTGTATGCAAATGACATGCAAATAAAATGCAACATCAACGCAACATATAAAATGCAATGTATCAGCCCGAGGTATTAGCTCGACCCGATCTCGAAAATCTTCATACACCAAATAATTCGGGCCCGAAGCCCGCGTTCCGATTTGATCGGCCCGAAATCTTAACCACCGAAACTCTCCCTAAATTTCACAAAGAGTTCCCCAACATTTAATCATTTTCACTTTAAGACCCTAATTTCACAATTGGTCCATAATTTAATATATTTTAAAATTTTAACGTCTAATTTCAAAATATCACTTAAGTTCCTAAAATATCCTAAATTTTGCATTTAAAACCTCAAAATCTCATATTTACTTTTTAGGACCCAAAAATTTTCCTAAATTTCAGATCTGCCTCGAATCTTTAAAAATTTCAGATCTGCCCCGAAAGCTTTATATTTCTTTAATAATCTCCCCTGTTCGAATTTTACACCCTCAGCCCCCAGATTTTTAGAACTTTTCATTCTAGTCCCCGTATTTACGAAAAATTCACAAAGGACCCAAGTCATTTAAATCCATAAGTCCAAACCCAAACACTTTTTTATTCATTAGACCGAAGCCCAAGAGGTCCAAACCAAATTTAATACACGAAACATAAACTCGTTCTACAGATCGCATCCCATGTAATGCGCCGCCCTCAAAAGTCCGTGGAGTCACCACCATCAGCCGCCTTACCTACACACGTAAACCCTGAGCTTTTGCCAGTAGATAAAAATATGCATGAATGCAAATGCTCTCACATCCCAAACCCGACACCTCATAAATGCACGCTCGACATCTCATACGCTCGTTCCTACTTTAACTCTCAACTCATAAACAGGGCCCTAGGCTAGACTCGGAATCCACGCATAAAATATCATATAATGACATGATAGTACGGCCCCATCTCGGTCTCAACCGTAACTATAACAATGACAAGTGGTAACGGCCCCATCTCGGTCTCAAATGAGTCCCAAAATAGTGACAAGCGGCCCCAGCTCGGTCTCAACCGCAAGCGCTTCAGCGAATCGTAGCCTGACAACTAACATCGATCACTTTGCCCCACTCATCTACACTATACAGTGTTACCGTGACCCCACACGGTTATAACTCCCCTCGTACCACGTGTATGCAAATGACATGCAAATAAAATGCAACATCAACGCAACATATAAAATGCAATGTATCAGCCCGAGGTATTAGCTCGACCCGATCTCGAAAATCTTCATACACCAAATAATTCGGGCCCGAAGCCCGCGTTCCGATTTGATCGGCCCGAAATCTTAACCACCGAAACTCTCCCTAAATTTCACAAAGAGTTCCCCAACATTTAATCATTTTCACTTTAAGACCCTAATTTCACAATTGGTCCATAATTTAATATATTTTAAAATTTTAACGTCTAATTTCAAAATATCACTTAAGTTCCTAAAATATCCTAAATTTTGCATTTAAAACCTCAAAATCTCATATTTACTTTTTAGGACCCAAAAATTTTCCTAAATTTCAGATCTGCCTCGAATCTTTAAAAATTTCAGATCTGCCCCGAAAGCTTTATATTTCTTTAATAATCTCCCCTGTTCGAATTTTACACCCTCAGCCCCCAGATTTTTAGAACTTTTCATTCTAGTCCCCGTATTTACGAAAAATTCACAAAGGACCCAAGTCATTTAAATCCATAAGTCCAAACCCAAACACTTTTTTATTCATTAGACCGAAGCCCAAGAGGTCCAAACCAAATTTAATACACGAAACATAAACTCGTTCTACAGATCGCATCCCATGTAATGCGCCGCCCTCAAAAGTCCGTGGAGTCACCACCATCAGCCGCCTTACCTACACACGTAAACCCTGAGATTTTGCCCAGTAGATGAAAATATGCATGAATGCAAATGCTCTCACATCCCAAACCCGACACCTCACAAATGCACGCTCGGCATCTCATACGCTCCTTCCTACTTCAACTCTCAACTCATAAACAGGGCCCTAGGCTAGACTCGGAATCCACGCATAAAATGTCATATAATGACAAGATAGTACGGCCCCATCTCGGTCTCAACCGTAACTATAACAATGACAAGTGGTAATGGCCCCATCTCGGTCTCAACCGCACCTAAAATAGTGACAAGCGGCCCCAGCTCGGTCTCAACCGCAAGCGCTTCAGCGAATCGTAGCCTGACAACTAACATCGATCACTTTGCCCCACTTACCTACACTATACAGTGTTACCGTGACCCCACACGGTTATAACTCCCCTCGTACCACGTGTATGCAAATGACATGCAAATAAAATGCAACATATCACAATGCAACACATAAAATGCAATGTATCGACCCGATGTATTAGCTCGGCCCGATCTCAAAAATCTTCATACACCAAATAATTCGGGCCCGAAGCCCGCGTTTCGATTTGATCTGCCCGAAATCTTAACCACCGCAACTCTCCCCAAATTTCACTAAGAGTTCTCCAACATCTAATCCTTTTCACTTTAAGGCCCTAATTTTACAATTGGTCCCTAATTTAATATATTTTAAATTTCTAATGTCCAATTTCAAAATATCACTTAAGTTCCTAATTTTAAAATATCCCAAATTTTGCATTTAAAACCTCAAAATCTCATAATTTACTTTTTAGGACCCGAAAATTTTCCTAAATTTCAGATCTGCCCCGAATCTTTAAAAATTTCAGATCTGCCCTGAAAGCTTTATATTTCTTTAATAATCTCCCCTGTTCGAATTTTACACCCTCAGCCCCCAGATTTTTAGAACTTTTCATTCTAGTCCCCGTATTTACGAAAATTTAACAAAGGACCCCAGTTATTTAATTTGAATTTCGAATCTACCCCAAAAGTTTTATATTTCTAAAAACAAAACTCTCCCCTGTTCGGATTTTACATTCTCAGCTCCCAGATTTTTAAAACTATTCAATCTAGTCTCCAAATTTTTGAAGAACTATTTTATACGGTTGTTTTGCGACAGTTTAGTATTTCTCAATGATCACGAATTAAAAGATGTCCGATGGACCTGAAATTTTAACCATAGATAAGAACTTGCAAATTTCGCCTCCATTCAAAGGGATTTTTAATCCGAGGTCTAGAGTGTGAGATATGAAGTTTTTAACCTCTTGGCCGAAATGGATAAAGAAAACCCTAGAAAACACTAATCCTTCCCAAGTTTTGTTCTATCCTCTTAATCTCAAGTACTCTAACTCTATTCTTATGTTTCATGGACCTAAACTTCATAAAGATTAAGGTATTAAGCTGGCCGAATTTTAGCATGTAAACATTATCACGAAAATCATGCAAGAAATTCACGTTTAGCACATAAACACGTATAAATTCGAAAGAGATCATGCAATCACGTTAAATTCACGACTGCTAATTTTGTTTACGTATGTAGATGATCTCCACCTACCTTAAATTCCGGAGATAGCTACGTATCGGGTTGTTTCGTGTGATCCCAACCCTAGAGTTTCGATCCCGAGCTCCCGAAGGTTTTTCTCCTCCTCTCTTTTCTCCTTCTCTTCTTTCTCCCTTTTTCTTTCTTTTTCTTTCTCTCCTTTCTTCCTTATCTCTCTCACTCTCTCGGCCTCTCCTCCCCTCTCTTTCTATTCTTTTTAGCTAATTTATTCTTATTTGTCTTCATGTAATATTAGTTGATTAGGTGTATTAAGTGGTGGTATATTAGTTAGGTTATTTTGTCCTTTCTTTTCTTTCTTTTCTCCCCATCCCATCTCTCCCATGTTCTCTTCTCTCTTCTTCTCTATTTCCTTTAAATTGTTGGTTGTTTATGTCCTCTTGCCATTATAGAGATGCATGGAGGTGGCTTGGATAGATCTTGTCTCCATGCTCACATGGAGATGAATGGAGGTGCATTTATTAAGTAAAAGATCTTGTTTTATTTACCACACTCACATGGAGGTGAATTGGAATTATTTTATTTTTTTTCCCTTACTTAATTTCAGCCATAATAATTTTATTATTGTTATTATTATTATTATTATTATTATTATTGTTATTATTATTTTATTTTATTGGGCCAAAATTCCTAACATCTAGTCTAGCTCTCACATACATGGGCCATTATTCTCCATTTGACCCATAATTATTTCGGCCCCTTTTAAATTCTTCGGGTCCAATTCTAAATTCTTGGCTCGGCACGGAAAGAAATCAGTGTGTTCGAAATCGACTTCACACATTCCGAATATTACTGAAATAATCTCGTATAAATTTAACGGGCATTACATTCATCGCCCAATACGCTTTATGTTCCAGTTCCACGGGAAGGTGACATGCTTTACCATAAACCAATCTGTATGGTGACATTCCAATTGGTGTCTTAAACACTGTTCGATATGCCCACAGTGCATCATTGATCTTCTTGGCCCAATCTTTTCGAGAGATACTCACTGTTTTTTCAAAAATTTGCTTAATCTCTCGATTGGATACTTCTGCTTGTCCATTCGTCTAAGGGTGGTAAGCTAGTGACGTGCGATGCTTAACACCATAATGCGACATAAGAGCATCGAATTGCTTGTTACAAAAGTGAGTCCCTCCATCGCTCAAGATCGCTCGCGGAGTTCCAAACCTAGTGAGAATATTCTTCTTGATGAAGTTGAGCACTATCTTACCATCATTCTTTTGCGCAACTACTGCTTCTACAAATTTAGACACGTAATATACGGCTAGCAGGATATATATATATATATATATATATATATATATATATATATATATATATTCATTACGTATGACGATGGAAATGATCCCATGAAGTCAATGCCACAGACATCAAATAACTCAACTTTCAACATAGTATTGAGTGGCATCTCATCTTGAAATATTACCTATCCTTTGACAACGATCACAAGCCGATACGAAAGCATGGATGTCTTTGAATAAAGTCGGCCAATAAATGCCGATTGTAAAACTTTAGCAGCTGTACGATCCCTTCCAAAATGGCCTCCACACTCAAGAACTTGGCAATGTCGTAATATATCGTGCGCCTATCTCCTGAAACGCATCTTCGTATGACTTGATCGGCACAATGCTTATATAGATAAGGATCTTCCAAAATAGTGTTTTATTTCAGCAAAGAATTTCTTCGTCCCTTGATAATTAAGCTCATTTGGTATTATCTTCGCTGCAAGATAGTTGACGAAATCAGCATACCATGAGCTTGCGATATAGCCAAGAGTCATTCGTCTGAAATGTTGGCATCGACAGTTTGTTTCTTCGATTCAATTACTTCCACTATCTCCAAATGAGAGAGATGATCTGCTACTAAATTCTCTATTCCATTCTTATCTTTAATCTCCACATCGAACTCTTGGAGCAATAACACCCAGCGAATTAGTCGTGGTTTTGCATCCTTCTTTTCCATGAGATACTTGATGGCCGAGTGGACAATGTGCACGATTACCTTGTTCCCGCTGAACTTTTCAAAGGCGAAGATGATAGCAACTAACTCTTTCTCGGTTGTGGCATAATTGAGCTGAGCATCGTTGAGAGTTCGAATCGCATAGTAAATGGCATAATTGAGCTGAGCATCGTTGAGAGCTGAGCACGATTACCTTGTTCCCGCTGAACTTCCGGTGCTATAGCAATTTGATTGTATCCGGAGTATCCGTCTAGAGAACAGTAGTAGTCGTGCCCCGCCAGTTGATCTAGCATTTTGATCAATTAAAGGCAATGGAAAATGGTCCTTACACATGGCTTTATTAAGTTTCTGATAGTCGATGCAAACACCCATCCCATAACGGGTCTCGTCGGAATTAGTTCTTTCTTCTCATTTTTTTTACAACTATGACTCCTCCTTTCTTTGGAACCACGTGTATCGAACTTACCCAAGAGCAATCTGAAATTGGGTAAATTACTCCAGCGTCTAACCATTTTAGGATTTCTTTTCGCACCACGTCCTTCATTGTTGGATTTAATCTCCGTTGCGGCTCTACAGAAAGTTTGGTGTCATTTTCCAGCGGATATGATGTGTGCACATTGATGGGCAGATACCCTTGATATCAGCTAATGTCCACCCAATCGCTGCCTTAAACTCTCGGAGTACTCGAAGCAACTTCTCCTCTTCATCAGTATTAAGAGACGATGAGATAATAACCAGTAAAGTAGAAGATTCACCACCAAATGCATAACAAAGATGGGATGGTAATGATTTAGGTTCGAGTAGTGGTGTCTTCTCAATAGATGATATGGATCGTGAAGGGCTTCCGCCGAGAGCTTCAAAGTGTTTTCTTTTATTTGGTTCGAACGAGTCCAGCCACTTCACACACTCATTAATATCTTGTTCATCGCTCATGTATATCGTCTCTCACCAAACTAGATTCCAATGGATCTTCCTAGTAATATGCTTAGACAGTAGATTTTCCACACGGAAACAGTTATCGCTTTGGTTGGGATACTTAATGGCATTAAACACATTGAATATAAATTCCTCTCCATGTACTCTAAGACGAAGTTCACCTGCACGAACATCACTTAATGCTCTCCCAGTTGCTAGGAAACGTCTACCCAAGATTATCGAAATGTCCTTGTCTTCCTCCATGTCAAGCAGTATAAAATCTGCAGGGAATATAAACTTATTGACTTTGACTAAAACGTCTTCAAATATGCCTCGTGGATGTTTCAATGATCGATCTGCCAGTTGTAGTGTCACAGTCGTCGGGCTCGCTTCACCTAATCCAAGTTTTCTAAATATGGATAGCGGCATTAGATTAATACTAGCACCTAAATCACACAAAGCTCTTTCAAATACAGAGTTTCCTATTGTGCAAGGAATTGTAAAGCTCCCTGGGTCCTTGAGTTTTGGTGGTAACTTCTTTTGTATAATAGCACTACATTCTTCAGTAAGCGCTACAGTTTCATTTTCTCCCAACTTTCTCTTCTTCTACAATATATCCTTCATGAACTTTGCATAGCTGGGCATCTGTTCAAGCGCATTGGCAAAAGATATGTTGATGTGCAATTTTTTACATATTTCAAAAAATTTAGAAAATTGTTGATCAAGCATATTATTCTTGAGACGTTGTGGGAACGGAATTCGAGGCTTAGGTTCTTCAGAAGGTAGACACTTGAGCTCTACAATTTCAACATTCTTTTCTTCAGATGTATCAATTTCTACTTCGGATCAGTTCACTTTCTTATTCTTGACCGGTGACTCTAATTTGTTGCCACTCCTCAGTGTTATCGCCTTGCAATATTCTTTGCCTTCTCGCTTTGGATTAGCCTCTGAGTTACTTAGCAAAGAACCTAAAGGCCTCTCACCTAACGTCTCCGCCATTTGACTCATTTGAACTTCTAAGTTGCGGATTTGTGCTGAATGGTTCTGCATGTTGGTTCTCATTTCGTTGATAAGTTCTGTCTGTGAAGTAGCCATTTTCGCCAAAGCCTCTTCCCAGTTTGACTTCTCATATGGTTGATGGTTATGTTCTGGTTGTAGAGAGTTCTGATTATTCTTCCACGAAAACTTTGGATGATTACGCCACCCTACTATTTGAATAAGGATTGTTTGGTTGACGATTGTAGTTTCCAACAAATTGTGCTTGCTCCGATGATAATTGTTCTGTTGCTTTGACATTCAGATCTCTGATGTGGTCCACCACAGATCTTGCATTCAACGCCAGGCAAGTGAATGGAATTGACTGAGGCCTGATTTGTTTGAAGTTGCTTTGTCAGATTCGCCACTTGAGCGACCAATTGAGCAATCGGATCATTTTTAACAACTGTTATTGTGTTTCTTGCTCGCTCCATTGGCCACTGATCATTGTTATTGGCGACACTATATATCAACTCGTACGCTTGATCAGCGGTCTTTTTCATGATTGTCCCTCAAGCAGAAGCGTCAATGACGGCCCTTTCAGCGCTACCTATAGCGTTGTAGAAGCTTAAGACATGTTGTGATTTAGATATACCTGCGGACACTTTCTCATCAGCTCCTTAGTGCTTGTTTGGTTGAGGGGTTTAGTAATTTTAAACGTGGGTTTAAAAGATGTTAGTGTGTTTGGTTCGTCGGTTTATCTAATCCATTGGTTTATATAAAACCACTCTAAACCCATGTAAACGGGTTTAAATAAACACACCTCCTCACATGTGTTTATTTAAACCCACTAACCAAACACGCATTTTATTTATACTTATTAATTTGTTTTATATAAACCCTTACTTAAATAAACCCTCATAAATATAAACCTATTAACCAAACGAGCACTTAAATCTGTCCCAAGATTCATATAGTGACTTACCATCAATTAGAGAAAATGAGTGATCTCCTTGAGTATCTGTTGTTTCTTCGCAGGTGGAAAGAATCGGACGAGGTTACTGGCCAGCATGTCCCATGTTGTAATTGAATTGCTTGTAAAGAATTTAACCATGCCTTCCCTTTATCACGCAGCGTGAACGGGAACAGTCGGAACCGTAATGCACCGTCAGAAACTCCATTATATTTGATAGTATCACATATTTCCAAGAAGTTGTCGATATGGGCGTTTGGATCTTCGCTAGGTAATCCATAAAATGGAAATTGGTGAATCATTTGAAATATTATCGGCTTAAGCTCAAAATTATTCGAAGGAAGCGCTGGTCGCCTAATAGTAGATTGAGTACCAACAAAGGGAGTTGCGTATTCGCCGAGCGGCGCATTCTTGTTATCTCCGTTATTGTTTTCGTTGCCAGTCATGGCTGTTTGTGTTTGGTTGATTGCTTGCTTCTTCTTTTTACGATTTTCCCGACAAGCTCGCTCGATCTCCGAATTTAAAGGAAGTAAGTTAGCGCTCCCAAACTTTCGCATAAACCGTTAAACACCTAAATGCGCTAATAATAGTAATAATAATAATAATAATAATAATAATAATAATAATAATAATAATAATAATAATAATAATTTCAAAATAAAACTAGAATTATTTGGTATCGATATTAGTAAAAAGCACAGTCCCCGACAACGGCGCCAAAAACTTGTTGCGAAAACATTCACAAACACGCAAGTGTACGTATCGTTCTAACAAGTAATAGTGTACGTAAAGTACGGATATCGAACCCATAGGACTGTGTTACTAAGTACCAAAATTATATTAATTCTAGTTTTATTTGAACAATCGCAAGTTGGTAGTTGATGAAATGATAACGGAAAATGCGCAAATAAATAATAAAACACGATTAAAAAGGTAATGACCAAATAAATAACGAAGCATGACGAAATGATTTCAATCAAAGATAAATCTGGGGACTCCGACTTCATCGAAGACAATCGTGCTATTGATTTCAGTTCTCAAAGGAATACTCAATCTTAAGTTGACGATGGATTTTTCCGTTGTAATGATCAATCTATCTCTAGCATCGATAACCTATTCTGACATGTGAACCCTACATCGCTGTCAAGATTTCTACACGTAGAACGCATTAAACTCAGAAAAACTTAGATCATCACACTAGCGTAACTATCTCTAGCTTACGAATGTTCTAACGAGATCATAATCAACATAAACGTTCAGATAATCACCTCTCAGTCTCATATCTAAACACCTATTCATATGAAAGTTGATCAGAAATTCGTAAGTATTAATAGCAGATTATGACACTCAACATAGCGAAAAAGTCTCAGTAGCATACGAACTGAAAATCAATAGCAATCATCTCTGGTTATAACGTAATCCTAGATAAAGGAATTAGAACATAGTATATTTCGACAAAAGCATCAAAATAAATAGGTTCATGATAAAAGATAAATTAAGGACGGGAAAACGTATCAAATCCGTTGTGCGACTGTGCGCGTCCCCGTCTCTCCGTGAGTGTCGTCTCCCTTCTGCCTGTCTCAAGGCCGGGGCTGCTCGTCTTATCTTACATTCGCTGCTCCATCCGACGCTGTTGCTCGTTGAGTCTTTTCGTCGAAGACGTTGTACGCGTCTGAAGTTGGTGCAGCTATGTGGATAAGTGTGGCTACCAAGTGAGGGCTAGAGATGATGTAGGCGGGCGAGAGATGAAGTAGGCGAGATCTTGTGTGCTTGAGGGTCTCTTGCGTGGTGAAAAGTGATTGAGAGGTTTGTGCTTGGGGACTTTGCCGTGGGTGAAAGGTGAGTGAGTGGTGCTTGCTTCACCTGTGTCCTTGAGGTTAATGAGGTATGCGTGGGTTTCTTTAACGGGTAGGTGTTTCGGATGATGACCGATCCTTCAGCGGTTGTGGTGGGAGCTTCGGCTGTGCAAAACTCCGTGGATGAAACTTGTGTGTTTTGGGGTTACTACTGTGAGAGCTCAACCTAGAAACTTCGGCTAATACATTTGGGTTGGTGCAAGATCTGTAAAGAAAAAAATGAAGAAGATCCCCGCTCGGTATGCTCTCTCGCTCTTTTATTTCTCTCTCGACAAAACACTTTCCTTTTTTCTCCCGCAATCTAAAAGTTTCCACTTCTTTTCTTCTTTTGCGTAAAGTTTGCTCCATGTTTCGAGGACTCTCACACCTCGTTCAAGGACTTATTAATTGACCAAAATTGAGTAAATTGCAAAACAGCCCCTGATCTATGCTAAATTGCAGAAAGCCCCCAAAAATAGAAAAACTATCATAATAACTCAATATGCCCACACTAAGCTGAAATCGGGACTTACAACCCGCAATTGACTCGAAATAAACCACTGAAATATCACCTAATCGGCGCATCAATGATGGCAATATTTGACGAGCTGGTAGGTGAGGTAATTGAGGTATTTATGGATAATTTTTCTGTTTTTGGATCGTCGTTCGACGTATGTTTATCCAATTTGAAGTTCGTACTCGCACGATGCGAGGAACCGAACTTGGCACATATTGGGAAAAGTGCCAATTCATGGTTCGAAAGAGCATAGTTCTGGGCCATAAGATCTCCTCTAAAGGAATCGAAGTAGACAGAGCTAAATTAGAGACTATAGAAAAATTACCCATTCCCTCGAATGTGAAGTCGATTAGGAGTTAGGACATGCTGGGTTTTATCGTAGGTTTATTAAGGTTTCTCTAAGATTGCACGACCCATGTCTAGACTACTTGAAAAATATGCTCTGTTTGAGTTTAATAATGAGTGCTTGCATTATTTTAATTTACTTAAGGAGCGACTTATTGCAGCACCTATTATGATTGCCCCCGACTGGGGGCTGCCCTTTGAACTAATGTGCGATGCTAGTGATTATGCAGTTGGAGCTGTGCTAGGGCAATGCAAGGACAATCATTTCTTGCCGATCTACTATGCGAGTAAGACGTTTGACGTAGCCCAAGCCAATTACATGACCACTGAAAAGGAGCTGTTAGCTGTCGTGTTCGCCTTTGACAAATTCGGGTCATATCTTATCTTATCAGAAGTTAGTGTGTTTACTGACCACTCTGCCTTAAGTATTTGTCAGCAAAGCCGGATGCCAAGCCCCGGCTGATCATATGGATCCTACTCCTCCAAGAGTTCGATATAGAGATCCGAGACAAGAAAGGCGCAGAAAATTTGGCGGCGAATCACCTCTCTCGACTAGAGGAGTCCGAGATATACCACAAGGACGAAAGGGCGATACATGATAGGTTCCCAGACGAGCACTTGTACGCGATACAGGTGGTAAGTCACGATACTCCTTGGTTTGCAGTCTATGCTAATTATCTTTTTGCGAGGGTTTTACCAAAGGACTACACAAGTTAGCGAAAGAAGAAGTTCTTTTCTGACCTGAACTACTACTTTTGGGAAACAGGCACCAGGTGATACGTCGATACGTCTCCTTCCCAGAGACGAGACAGATTCTTAGGCATTGCTATAGCGGACCGATCGAAGGGCATTACTCAGCCAGCCGAACCACTCAGAAGGTACTGGCGAGCGGATTCTACTGTCCTTCGATCTACAAATACGCCTAAAGGTATGTTGACACTTGTGATCAGTATGGGGTTTGTGAGCAGGTAAACTATCGAAACACGACGAAATGCCTCATAACATCATTTTGGTTTGTGAGATTTTTGACGTATGGGGTATAGATTTCATGGGTCCATTTCCTAGCTCATATAATAATAAGTATATCTTAGTTATTGTAGATTACGTGTCCAAGTGGGCCGAGGCTCAAGCCTTGCCCACGAACGACGCCAGGGTAGTTGTTAGATTTCTACGGAATTTATTCTCACGTTTGGGGCATCTAGGTGTATTATTAGTGATAGGGGTACACACTTTTGTAACACCCAGTTTGCACGTGCATTAGAGCGTTACGGGGTTAGACATAGCTTATCCACCCCTTACCACCCCCAAGTGGCGTTTATCGGCTTACGATAATGCTCGCATGTATAAAGAGCGCTCGAAAGTCTACCACAATAAGAAGACTAGGTAAAGGCGGACAGGGGGACCAAGTACTTCTTTTTAGCTCTCAACTTATGCATTTTCTCGGCAAACTTAGATCACGTTGGTCGGGACCGTTCACTGTCACTCGTGTTTTCCCTTACGGTACTGTTGAGATTTCAGGAATAGAACAGGGAACTTTCAAAGTGAACGGCCACATGTTGAAGCACTATCATGGAGGCGAGGGAGATATGAGTGAAAAAGAGGTGCTCTACCTGGACTTCCAGCCATCCTAAGTGAACGAGGGTACGTCCGGCTAAAGACAGTGAAGGAAGCGCTTCTTCGGAGGCAACCCAGGTAAATTAGTTTATGTTTAGGCATTAAAGTAGCTCGCAGTGCTTTGTCACGACCAAAAGATCAATCTTCACGGCCGTGACTCTTTAAACAGCACTTGCGGCATTCAGTCACGGCAGAAGCTTAAGCTTCACGGCCGTGATGCCGTAAATAGTACGTTCGGCATCTTGTCACGGCCAGAAGCTTAAGCTTCACGGCCGTGATTGTTGCGGGCAGCAGAAATTATAATAATAAAAAAAAAAATCTGCCTTGTGTCACGGCTAGAAGCTTAAGCTTCACGGCCGTGTCCGCGCAAAATGTCGCTTGCTGCCTTGTGTCACGGCCGTAAGCTTAAGCTTCACGGCCGTGACACGTACGGGTTACACCAGAAAAAAGGTTAAAAGTTAAAGCCCTCTCTCTCTCTCTCTCTCTCTCTCTCTCTCTCTCTCTCTCTCTCTCTCTCTCTCTCTCTCTCCCTCGTCCTTTCTTTTGTTTTCCTTCTCTCTCGCGTTTCATCCCATCTCTCACGACCATCACTCCAAACCCACCATAAACCTCCGACCTCCACCGTCGCGCGCTTCTTGCCCCACTCCGGTGAACCCCCCTAAGCCTCCATAACCTTTAACCCAACTCGATTACCTTGCAAGGTATGTTTACTATGAACCCTAAGTACTTTTGATTTAGGGATTTTGTGCTAAATTTCATGAACTTGCGGTATGGTTTGTTATCTCTCAGTTAAATTCATGCTATGAACATCTTACATTTGCTTCATTCGTTGAAATTAACCCTAAAATTTCGAATTTTTTATGATGAACCCTAATTTTCGATTCTGGAGATTTCCGAGATTGGGTAAAATTTGGAAATGTTGCAACCATTAACGACTTAGCAAATAAAGGCAGAACACCAGAGGCCGGCGGGAATGTTGCAACCACTAACGAGTCCCGAATGGAAATGGGATCATATAACCATTGATTTCGTCGTCGGCTTACCAAAGACGGTGAAGGGCCATGTTGCAAGTCCACGACGTCTTCCATGTGTCAACATTGCGGAAATACGTCGCGGATCCAAGCCACGTATTGAGAAATGAAGCATTATATCAACGATTAAAGTCAGACTTGAGCTATGAAGAAAATCCGGTGCAAATCCTAATGCATGAAACGAAGCGACTTCGGAATAAGAATATTCCATTGGTGAAGGTGTTATGGCGAAACCAGGCAATTGAGGAGGCCACGTGGGAACATGAAGATGACATGCGACAGCGATATCTCGAGTTGTTCCCGACGAATTAAATTTCGGGGACAAAATTTCTTGAAGGGGGAGAGGGTGTAATACCTGTAAATTTCGATACGGGATTTTGAATGTAAATGGCGCTGTAAATGTTCGAATTAATAAAGTTAGTATTCGAACCGGTCCAAATAAAAGCTAGAAATTCGGCCCAATAAAGAGATTCAATAAGTAAGTTATATAAAGTAGTAATAGAGCCCAATTTAAAATAGTTTAAAGGCCCAAGATGGGAGTTGGTCGAATACAAAGAACAAGGCCCAAACAAATTATTACTTTTATTTCTTTAGCCCAAAATGGTTAGAGATAAGAATGAATAATTACTAAGCCTTAAGGTAATAACTTATCTCCTCGACAATTGAGCTGAAAAGAAGGATTAGAAGTCAAGTAATAAAACATAAAAATGAATGAAGAGAAAACAGAATAAGAAAGAAAGACCGAAGGGAGAAGAAACGAAGGAAAAGATCAAGCAAGGAAGTTTTGGCAAGATCATCACCATCAAACTAATCAACTTAACATTTAGGATGTGAGGTAGGTGAAATTCCACCTACAACACGTAAATTTGTTTCGATTTATTTATTAACACGTTTTATGATTTTACATGAAGAATTGGCGTGACTCATATGCTAGGTAACCCTAATTGCTGGAATTATTTTGAATGTTCTATGGTTATATGTGGGATTTCTGAACGATTTATATGTTCTAAAACATTAATTTTGGGTTTATTTTGTGCACATGAATATCTGTGATTATTAACCTTCGAGCCGTGTGATGGAGAAATCTTCTGAGGTGCACGATGATCCTTCGAGTAGCATAGTACACTTGGATGTTTAATTACTTGTAAGTAGTCAACCTTAGCATGGGTGATGAATACTTCCAAATGAGATAGTAGTGATTGGACCAAATGAGACAACACGGTGATTAAGAATTTCATAACTTAGAAGTCTTTAATAAGTTCAACATATGATGGTGACACTCTCTCAAGTGAAATTACAATAGCTAGGTATATAAGATAAGTTCGGCCGATTCCAAGTATTTCAACTCTTTGAATTATTTTAATATTTTTTTGTATGATGATGCGTCGAGTGTTTCAATTAGATTATTTTAATATTTTGATATGATGATGTTCGGACGATTAGAGAGTGTTTCAAATTTTAGATTATTTTAATATATTGGTATGATGACGTTTCGGCCGATTCAGAGGGTGTTTCAAATTCTAGATTATTTTAATATGTTTGAGTATGATGAGTTCGACTGATGATGAATGATGAACCGCCAAGTTAGAGATTATAATAATTGGGTAAATGACATAACATCGGTCGATTTATAGTATTTCAGATTTGGGATTTTTTTAATAATTTTCAACATGAGGGAGAGTCGATCGATTATGAGTCAGAATCGCCGAGCTCAAGTATTGACCGTTGAGAACTTTGACCGATTCATATTATATTATGTCTTAGAATATTATAATGAATTTAATTGGCATTCGGACGATTGAGGTTATTGCAGCCCTTAGAAGATTTTAATAAAGTAAACATAATAAGTCTCGATCGAAGGTGACAATCGCCGAGTTGAGAACTATCGGTCGATTGGTAATATGTCAGGTCTTAGAATATTTAAATATACTAGTAAGTTTCGATCGATAGTGACTTTCGCCGAGTGGACTTTCGATTAATAAGAACATTCGGCCGATTTATATTATGTCAGGTCTTTGAAAATATTTTAATACTCCAGAATTCGTTCGAATTAAGTTATTTCAGGGTTTAGAATATTTAGTAATTTCAGTATATTATAACCCTTTTTACCTTGGGCCATCTAGGTTATTTCAAGTTTTAATTTTAAGACTTTGGGGTAAGACTAGAATTTTTAGGTATCTTTGCTAGGGAATTTTGACCAAAGGGTTTCGTGTGTTATCTCAACCGTAACTATAACAATGACAAGTGGTAACGGCCCCATCTCGGTCTCAACTGCACCTAAACTATTGACAAGCGGCCCCAGCTCGGTCTCAACCGCAAGCGCTTCAGCGAATCGTAGCCTGACAACTAACATCGATCACTTTGCCCCACTCATCTACACTATACAGTGTTACCGTGACCCCACACGGTTATAACTCCCCTCGTACCACATGTAGGCAAATGAAATGCAAATAAAATGCAACATATCACAATGCAACACATAAAATGTAGTGTATCGACCCGATGTATTAGCTCGGCCCGATCTCAAAAATCTTCATACACCAAATAATTCGGTCCCGAAGCCCGCGTTTCGATTGATCGGCCCGAAATCTTAACCACCGAAACTCTCCCCAAATTTCACTAAGTGTTCTCCAACATTTAATCCTTTTCACTTTAAGGCCCTAATTTCACAATTGGTCCCTAATTTAATATATTTTAAATTTCTAATGTCCAACTTCAAAATATCACTTAGGTTCCTAATTTAAAAATATCCCAAATTTTGCATTTAAAACCTCAAAATCTCATAATTTACTTTTTAGGACCCGAAAATTTTCCTAAATTTCAGATCTGCCCCGAATCTTTAAAAATTTCTGATCTGCCCTGAAAGCTTTATATTTCTTTAATAATCTCCCCTGTTCGAATTTTACACCCTCAACCCCCAGATTTTTAGAACTTTTCATTCTAGTCCCCGTATTTACGAAAATTTCACAAAGGACCCTAGTTATTTAATTTGAATTTCGAATCTACCCCAAAAGTTTTATATTTCTAAAAACAAAACTCTCCCTTGTTCGGATTTTACATTCTCAGCTCCCAGATTTTTAAAACTATTCAATCTAGTCTCCAAATTTTTGAAGAACTATTTTATACGGTTGTTTTGCGACAGTTTAGTATTTCTCAATGATCACGAATTAAAAGATGTCCGATGGACCTGAAATTTCAACCATTGATAAGAACTTGCAAATTTCGACTCCATCCAAAGGGATTTTTAATCCGAGGTCTAGATTGTGAGATATGAAGTTTTTAACCTCTCGGCCGAAATGGATAAAGAAAACCCTAGAAAACACTAATACTTCCCAAGTTTTGTTCTATCCTCTTAATCTCAAGTCCTCTAACTCTATTCTTATGTTTCATGGACGTAAACTTCATAAAGATTAAGGTATTAAGCTGGCCGAATTTTAGCATGTAAACATTATCACGAAAATCATGCAAGAAATTCACGTTTAGCACATAAACACGTATAAATTCGAAAGAGATCATGCAATCACGTTAAATTCACGACTGCTAATTTTGTTTACATATGTAGATGATCTCCACCTACCTTAAATTCCGGAGATAGCTACGTATCGGGTTGTTTCGTGTGATCCCAACCCTAGAGTTTCGATCCCGAGCTCCCGATGGTTTTTCTCCTCCTCTCTTTTCTCCTTCTTTCTTTCTCCCATTTTCTTTCTTTTTCTTTCTCTCCTTTCTTCCTTCTCTCTCTCACTCTCACGGCCTCTCCTCCCCTCTCTTTCTATTCTTTTTAGCTTACTTATTCTTTTTTGTCTTCATGTAATATTAGTTGATTAGGTGTATTAAGTGGTGGTATAGTAGTTAGGTTATTTTGTCCTTTCTTTTCTCCCCCTCCCATCTCTCCCATGTTCTCTCCTCTTTTCTTCTCTATTTCCTTTAAATTGTTGGTTGTTTTTGTCCTCTTGCCATTATAGAGATGCATGGAGGTGGCTCGGATAGATCTTGTCTCCATGCTCACATGGAGATGAATGGAGGTGCATTTATCAAGTAAAAGATCTTGTTTTATTTACCACACTCACATGGAGGTGAATTGGAATTATTTTATTTATTTTTCCCTTACTTAATTTCAGCCATAATAATTTTATTATTATTATAATTGTTATTATATTATTATTATTTTATATTATTGGGCCAAAATTCCTAACATCTAATCTAGCTCTCACATACTTGGGCCATTATTCTCCATTTGACCCATAATTATTTCGGCCCCTTTTAAATTCTTCGGGTCCAATTTTAAATTCTTGGCTCGGCACGGAAAGAAATCGGTGTATGTTCGAAATCGACTTCACACATTCCGAATAGTACTGAAAAATAATCCCGTATAAATTTTACGGGCATTACATCCACCCCCTTATAGGAATTTCGTCCCCGAAATTACATCGAAAGAAATAATTCTGGACACTTCTCACTCATCTCGTCTTCGCATTCCCAAGTGGCTTCTTCCAATACTTGATTCCACCACAAGACCTTCACGAGGGGTATATTCTTATTCCGAATGCGTTTCACCTCGTACATCAAAATTTCCACCGGTCTTTCCTCGTAGCTCAAGTCCGGCTTGAACTTTAGATGAAGTGATTCGCCCCGCACTACATGGCTCGGGTATGGGACGTACTACCGTAATGTAGACACATGAAAGACGTCATGAACTTGCGCGAGCGATGTTGGCAATTCGAGCTGGTACGCCACTTCTCCAACTCTTTTCACAATTGTGAAAGGTCTGATATATCTCGGGCTCAACTTCCCCTTCTTTCCGAAACGTTTTACTCCCTTCATTGGCTAGATTCTCGAAAAACTTGATCGCCTTCATCAAACTGCAACGGCCTTCTTCTTTTGTCTGCATAACTCTTCTGACGACTTTGGGCCATTTGCATCCTCTCTCGGATTTTTCCCACAACTTCAGTCATTTCACGAACCATTTCGGGACCCAAAAATGCTTTCTCTCCGGTTTCATCCCTATGAATTGGGGATCGATATTTACGTCCGTACAAGGCTTCGTAAGGCGCCATCCCAATCGTGGCTTGATAGCTGTTGTTATAGGAAAACTCGATCAGTGGTAGGTATTTGCTCCAACTTCCTCGGAAACCCAGAATGCATGCTCTCACATATCTTCGAGTGTCTGGATTGTTCTTTCAGATTGTCCATCCGTCTAGGGATGATATGCCGTACTGAAGGACAGTTTCGTCCCCATGGCCTTTTGTAAGCTCACCCAGGACAGAAACCTCGAATCCGGATCCGAAACGATTGAAATCGGGATCCCATGGAGTCTCACAATTTCTTATATGTACAACTTGGCATATTTCTCCATGGAATAGGTTTGATTGCTTGGCAGGAAATGGGTTGATTTAGTTAACCGATCTACGATCACCCATATTGCATCATAGCCCTTTACCGTCTTGGGTAACCTGACGACGAAGTCCATCGTATGGTCCCACTTCCACTCGGGAGTCATCAAAGGTTGCAACGTTCCTGCCGGTCTTTGATGTTCAGCTTCGATTTGTTGGCACGTCAAGCATCGTTGCACGAAAGCAGCTACATCTTTCTTCATTCCCGGGCACTAATAATTTATCCGTAAGTCCCGTACATTTTTGTTGCATCGGGATGTATCGAGTAGGTTGTTGTATGTGCCTTCGTCATTATAATTTGACGGATCTCTTCATCGGGTGGTACATATAAGCGACCTCGAAATTGTAAGCTTTCGTCGTCTCGAAATCCAAACGCCGATTGAACACCTTCATCTTGTTCTGCTCGGATCTTCAGATATAATTCATCCTCTTTTTGTGCCTCGAGAATTCGATTTAACGTCGGCTTTAAGATCAACGCTAACAACCTCGTTTCGATCTCCCCTAAGTTGATCACTTCAACTCCGAGTTGGCATAATTACGTGTTCACCGATTCACGGTTTAGAGCATCTGCCACTACGTTCGCCTTCCCTGGGTGATAATTAATCGCACAGTCGTAGTCCTTCACCCACTCGAGCCATCGTCTTTGCCTCATGTTTAACTCCTTGTGCATGAAGAAGTACTTTAGGCTTTTATGACCTGTAAAGATCTCGCATCGTTCTCCGTATAAATAGTGTCGCCAGATTTTCAGGGCAAACACCACGGCTGCGAGTTCCAAATCATGCGTGGGGTAATTCTTCTCGTATGGCTTCAGTCGTCGGGAGGCATAAGCGATTACTTTCCCGTTTTGCATCAACACGCATCCCAAGCCATTCTTCGAGTCATCACTGTACACCGAAAATCCTTCGGTACCAGAGGGAATCGTAAGAACAGGAGCCGTTGTGAATCGTTTCTTCAACTCCTGGAAGCTTTGTTCGCACGCTTCCGTCCACTTGAATGGAACGTTCTTCTTCGTTAGGTTTGTGAGTGTCGAGGCAATGCTAGAAAAGTCCTTAATAAACTTTCGATAGGATCCAGCAAGTCCGAGAAAGCTCCTGATCTCCGTGGGAGTGGTTGGTCGCGGCCAATTATTTACTGCTTCTATCATGCTGGGATCCACCAAAAGTCCGTTTCCGAAAATGATGTGCCCCAAGAAAACCACTTGTTCCAACCAGAATTCGAACTACTTGGCGAATAACTGCTTTTCTCGAAGAATTCGAAGGACCGTCCTCAGATGTTTCTTGTGTTCTTCTCTCGTCTCTGAGTAGATGAGGATGTCGTCAATAAAGACGATTACGAATTGGTCTAGAAATTCTTTGAAGACCCGGTTCATCAGATCCATGAAGGCTGCTGGAGAATTCGGTAGCCCAAAAGGCATGACCAAGAATTCGTAATGGCCGTACCTCGTGCTGAACGTTGTTTTAGGAATACCAGCCTCACGAACCTTCAACTGATGATAGCCAGAACGCAGATCAATCTTCAAGAATACTGTAGCCCCTTGTATCTGATCAAATAAATCATCGATCCTCGGTAACGGGTATTTGTCCTTAATCGTGATTTTGTTAAGTTCACGATAATCGATAGAAAGTCGCATTGATCCGTCTTTCTTCCACGCGAACAATACCGTGGCTCCGCATGGTGAGAAGCTAGGTTGATTGAAGCCCTTCTGTAATAGTTCGTCAAGTTGCTCCTTAAGCTCTCGTAATTCGTTCGGTGCTAGTCGATACGGAGCTTTAGAGATCGAAGCAGCTCCAGGCATAAGATCGATCGATTTCTCGATCCGGAGGTAGTCCTGGAAGGTCATCGGGGAACACGTCGGGATCTTCATTTACGATCGGGACATCTTCAACCTTTAGTTGAGAGGATTCTTCGGCTTTCACCGCAAAGACAAAGAAAGCTTCGCAACTCGAATTTACGAGTCTCTGAGCCTTCAGAGCAGATATCTGAGGAATTAGATTACCCTTCGCCTTTTTCGAAAATTCAAATTCCTCTCCCTCGGGAAAGCAGAATTTGACTACTTTCTTCGAGCAGTCGGTAATAGCTCCATATTTGGAAAGCCAGTCCATCCCGAAAATGACATCATAATCATTCATTGGGATTACAATCACATCTACATTCAAATCTCTTCCCTCAATTCTAATAGGACAATCTTCCACAACTAGATTCGTCCGTGTCGGATCTCCATGGGGTAAAGACACCATGAAATTGCACATAGAACGAGTGGGATGAATTCCCGCTCTAGCCACAAAATTAGCCGATACAAACGAGTGTGTGGCCCCAGAGTCAAATAAAATTGTTGAAGGTACGTGAAAGATATTCAGCATACCCGTGACCACATTCGGATTAGCCTCTGCCTCCTCGTTCGTCAATGTGAAGACACGAGCTGGCACTGGCGATAAGGCCTCCGCCTCCTCGTTCGTAAGTGCGAAGACACGAGCTGGCACTGGCGGTGGCCGGACTGGATTTTGTGGCTGGTTCTGTGGCATGTGCAGAAGCAGCTGCTGAGTTATGGGACAGTCTCGAGCGTAATGTCTGGGCTGCCCGCATTGGTAGCAATGCACCGGTCGTTGTCCGAAACAGACTCCGACATGATTCCTTCCACACTGTGGCATCGTGGTGCTGGATTTGGTGGCCTCGTATTCGCTGCCAGGTTGAACGCCGGGCGCCCGTTCTGTTGATTGGGTTGGTTGCCCCTGTGACCCCTTCCAAAGAATGGCCGTTTGGAACTTTCGCCTCCTTGAGGAGCTTCCCTCTTCTGACTAGACTCCTGTGCCTCCCTCACAACTCCCTCCGCCTGCTCCGCAATCAATGCCCGTTCCGTCGCATGTCGAAACTCTAACTGGCGCACGCCCGCCACGCTTAGATCTCGGTAGAACTCGGGTTTCACCCCCCGAAGAAAACGCGTCACCTTAGAGCGTTGGTGGCTACAAGGTGAGGAGCAAACCGAGATAACTCCTCGAATTTTCGGATCTACTCAGGCACCGACATATTCCCCTGCTTCAGGTTCATGAACTCATACATTCTCTGCTCCTAGTCGTGAGCAGTGAAGTACTTGTCGTAGAAGAGCTCCCTGAAGCGTTCCCAAGTCATAGTGACTGGGTCCTCCAACACCTTGACGGTGTTCCACTAGACACGTGCATTCCCCCGAAGTAGGGAAACGGCACATAACGTCTTCTCGTTCAGTACACGGCTGTATATGAAGAGGTCTTCAGTAGTGCCGATCCAATCCTAGGATTCCGCGGTGTTAGCGGCCTAGGAAAAGATCGGAGGATTAAGTTTGCGGAAACGCTCCCCGATAATCTCCACACGGTCGGACTGTGGAGGCGAACGATGCTCAGATGAGCTCCGGTGGTTGATCAGATCATAGATTTGATTCGATTGTTGCTAAATAAGTTCAGTCAATCGATGGATGGTAGAGCAGTCCTCCTCTAGTGGAGATTCAGATCCCGCCCTACGACTCGACTCGCCCACTTCTCTACGTGTTCTCACCATTTTCAACTTACTTCTACAATAAATCAATAGACACATAAATCTGCCAAATCAAATCACATAAAAGCGTAAAAACTTACAGGCGCGGCTGGCTCTCAAATCCCATGCAATGCCCCGCTCTAAAAAATCCGTGGAGTCACCGCCATCAGCCGCCTTACCTACACACGTAAACCCTGAGCTTTTGCCAGTAGATAAAAATATGCATGAATGCAAATGCTCTCACATCCCAAACACGACACTTCGCAAATGCACGCTCGGCATCTCATACGCTCCTTCCTACTTCAACTCTCAACTCATAAACAGGGCCCTAGGCTAGACTCGGAATCCACGCATAAAATGTCATATAATGACATGATAGTACGGCCCCATCTCGGTCTCAACCGTAACTATAACAATGACAAGTGGTAACGGCCCCATCTCGGTCTCAAGTGAGTCCCAAATTAGTGACAAGCGGCCCCAGCTCGGTCTCAACCACAAGCGCTTCAGCGAATCGTAGCCTGACAACTAACATCGATCACTTTGCCCCACTCATCTACACCATACAGTGTTACCGTGACCCCACACGGTTATAACTCCCCTCGTACCACGTGTATGCAAATGACGTGCAAATAAAATGCAACATCAACGCAATATATAAAATGCAATGTATGAGCCAGAGGTATTAGCTCGGCCCGATCTCGAAAATCTTCATACACCAAATAATTCGGGCCCGAAGCCCGCGTTCCGATTTGATCGGCCCGAAATCTTAACACCGAAACTCTCCCTAAATTTCACTAAGAGTTCCCCAACATTTAATCATTTTCACTTTAAGACCCTAATTTCACAATTGGTCCCTAATTTAATATATTTTAAAATTTTAACGTCCAATTTTAAAATATCACTTAAGTTCCTAATTTAAAAATATCCTAAATTTTGCATTTAAAACCTCAAAATCTCATATTTACTTTTTAGGACCCAAAAATTTTCCTAAATTTCAGATCTGCCTCGAATCTTTAAAAATTTCAGATCTGCCCCGAAAGCTTTATATTTCTTTAATAATCTCCCCTGTTCGAATTTTACACCCTCAGCCCCCAGATTTTTAGAACTTTTCATTCTAGTCCCCGTATTTACGAAAAATTCACAAAGGACCCAAGTCATTTAAATCCATAAGTCCAAATCCAAACACTTTTTTATTCATTAGACCGAAGCCCAAGAGGTCCAAACCAAATTTAAAACACGAAACATAAACTCGTTCTACAGGTCGCATCCCGTGTAATGCGCCGCCCTCAAAAGTCCGTGGAGTCATCGCCATCAGCCGCCTTACCTACACACGTAAACCCTGAGCTTTTGCCCAGTAGATGAAAATATGCATGAATGCAAATGCTCTCACATCCCAAACCCGACACCTCACAAATGCACGCTCGACATCTCATACGCTCGTTCCAACTTTAACTCTCAACTCATAAACAGGGCCCTAGGCTAGACTCCGAATCCACGCATGAAATGTCATATAATGACATGATAGTACGGCCCCATCTCGGTCTCAACCGTAACTATAACAATGACAAGTGGTAACGGCCCCATCTCGGTCTCAACCGCACCTAAAATAGTGACAAGCGGCCCCAGCTCGGTCTCAACTGCAAGCGCTTCAGGGAATCGTAGCCTGACAACTAACATCGATCACTTTGCCCCACTCATCTACACTATACAGTGTTACCGTGACCCCACACGGTTATAACTCCCCTCGTACCACGTGTATGCAAATGACATGCATATAAATGCAACATATCACAATGCAACACATAAAATGCAATGTATCGACCCGATGTATTAGCTCGGCCCGATCTCAAAAATCTTCGTACACCAAATAATTCGGTCCCGAAGCCCGCGTTTCGATTTGATCGGCCCGAAATCTTAATCACCGAAACTCTCCCCAAATTTCACTAAGAGTTCTCCAACATTTAATCCTTTTCACTTTAAGGCCTTAATTTCACAATTGGTCCCTAATTTAATATATTTTAAATTTCTAATGTCCAATTTCAAAATATCACTTAAGTTCCTAATTTTAAAATATCCCAAATTTTGCATTTAAAAGCTCAAAATCTCATAATTTACTTTTTAGGACCCGAAAATTTTCCTAAATTTCAGATCTGCCCCGAATCTTTAAAAATTTCATATCTGCCCTGAAAGCTTTATATTTCTTTAATAATCTCCCCTGTTCGAATTTTACACCCTCAGCCCCCAGATTTTTAGGACTTTTCATTCTAGTCCCCGTATTTACGAAAATTTCACAAAGGACCCCAGTTATTTAATTTGAATTTCGAATCTACCCCAAAAGTTTTATATTTCTAAAAACAAAACTCTCCCCTGTTCGGATTTTACATTCTCAGCTCCCAGATTTTTAAAACTATTCAATCTAGTCTCCAAATTTTTGAAGAACTATTTTATACGGTTGTTTTGCGACAGTTTAGTATTTCTCAATGATCACGAATTAAAAGATGTCCGATGGACCTGAAATTTTAACCATAGATAAGAACTTGCAAATTTCGCCTCTATCCAAAGGGATTTTTAATCCGAGGTCTAGATTGTGAGATATGAAGTTTTTAACCTCTTGGCTGAAATGGATATAGAAAACCCTAGAAAACACTAATCCTTCCCAAGTTTTGTTCTATCCTCTTAATCTCAAGTACTCTAACTCTATTCTTATATTCCATGGACCTAAGCTTCATAAAGATTAAGGTATTAAGCTGGCCGAATTTTAGCATGTAAACATTATCACGAAAATCATGCAAGAAATTCACGTTTAGCACATAAACACGTATATATTCGAAAGAGATCATGCAATCACGTTAAATTCACGACTGCTAATTTTGTTTACGTATGTAGATGATCTCCACCTACCTTAAATTCCGGAGATAGCTACGTATCGGGTTGTTTCGTGTGATCCCAACCCTAGAGTTTCGATCCCGAGCTCCCGAAGGTTTTTCTCCTCCTCTCTTTTCTCCTTCTCATCTTTCTCCCTTTTTCTTTCTTTTTCTTTCTCTCCTTTCTTCCTTCTCTCTCTCACTCTCACGGCCTCTCCTCCCCTCTCTTTCTATTCTTTTTAGCTAATTTATTCTTATTTGTCTTCATGTAATATTAGTTGATTAGGTGTATTAAGTGGTGGTATATTAGTTAGATTATTTTGTCCTTTCTTTTCTTTCTCTTCTCCCCATCCCATCTCTCCCATGTTCTCTTCTCTCTTCTTCTCTATCTCCTTTAAATTGTTAGTTGTTTTTGTCCTCTTGCCATTATAGAGATGCATTGAGGTGGCTTGGATAGATCTTGTCTCCATGCTCACATGGAGATGAATGGAGGTGCATTTATTAAGTAAAAGATCTTGTTTTATGTACCACACTCACATGGAGGTGAATTGGAATTATTTTATTTTTTTTCCCTTACTTAATTTCAGCCATAATAATTTTATTATTATTATTATTGTTATTATTATTATTGTTATTATTATTTTATGTTATTGGGCCAAAATTCCTAACATCTAATCTAGCTCTCACATACATGGGCCATTATTCTCCATTTGACCCATAATTATTCCGGCCCCTTGTAAATTCTTCGGGTCCAATTCTAAATTCTTGGCTCGGCACGGAAAGAAATCAGTGTGTTCGAAATCGACTTCACACATTCCGAATATTACTGAAATAATCTCGTATAAATTTAACGGGCATTACATTCATCGCCCAATACGCTTTATGTTCCAGTTCCACGGGAAGGTGACATGCTTTACCATAAACCAATCTGTATGGCGACATTCCAATAGGTGTCTTAAACGCTGTTCGATATGCCCACAGTGCATCATCGATCTTCTTGGCCCAATCTTTTCGAGAGATACTCACTGTTTTTTCAAAAATTTGCTTAATCTCTCGATTGGATACTTCTGCTTGTCCATTCGTCTAAGGGTGGTAAGCTAGTGCCGTGCGATGCTTAACACCATAATGCGACATAAGAGCATCGAATTGCTTGTTACAAAAGTGAGTCCCTCCATCGCTCAAGATCGCTCGCGGAGTTCCAAACCTAGTGAGAATATCCTTCTTGATGAAGTTGAGGACTGTCTTACCATCATTCTTTTGCGCAACTACTGCTTCTACAAATTTAGACACGTAATCTACAGCAAGCAGGATATATATATATATATATATATATATATATATATATATATATATATATTCATTACGTATGACGATGGAAATGATCCCATGAAGTCAATGCCACAGTGTGGTGACCCTCGTTTTCTATTTAAGGTTAGTGGCGGATTTCCGCAACGTAAGCCGTGGAAGGCCCGTCTAATTAAAACTTTTCCTAAAAGATATTATAATACAACAAAATATTATTTTACATAATAGTATCTGTACAATGGGCCGAAGCCCCAAAATGTCAAAAGGTCAAAAACCCTATCGCCGCTCCACAGGTCTTCATCCATGTACCGCCCCGCCCTCAAAAGTCCATGGAGCACCGCCACCAGCCGCCTCAGTCTTGACGCGTGTCAGCGTCAGACTCGGTACCTACAACACGTAAACACTGAGCTATTGCCCAGTAGGTGAATAAAATGCAATGCAGCGTGCACTCACTCCGAATCCCAATTCTCACAACATGATATAATGCACGCTCGTTCCCATATTTCTATCGTATCTCAATATCAGGGCCCTAGGCTGGACTCGGCACCTCGCGCGCAATAAAATAAATATATCGTCTGGTCGCTAACGCCAGACTAGCGGTGCCCACGCCGATAGTGCGCCGATCGATTACGTCAACGTCCTCCTATCAGGTCGCCCCTTCCGCTACACAACTCATCCGACGGTTTGCACCTCGGGTCGCTCACGCCCGAGTAGACAGATCGCTCACGTCTATCTCCCGTCAGGAGCCCCGCGAGTCCAACCTCAACTCCGCTACGAGTCTGACTGCCAAAATCGGCACACTCTACCCTGCTCAATCGACACCTTAAGTCTTAAGGTGTCACCACTAATGTGGTCACTATCCCTCACCATGTCGTGCGATGTCATGCATATACGTGATACACATGAAACGTGATGTCACATGAAACATACGTAAAACACGTAAATCACATAAGTCACGTAATCACATAATAGCAGGTAACTGTTTACGTGGTAGATGAATGATTCACCTACCTGCCCTCCTGCTATAGTCAATCAAAGGATCTGGTGGAATCCGTGAATGTCGAACCTCTAAATAAATAAATATTATTAATATATGTGCTAGTTCTCGAAAACCTAAAATTATTAAAACCCTAACATTCATAAAAACCATAAAATTTATGAAAACCTAAAAATAATGAAATTCCTAAAAATAAATAAACCTTAAAATATTCAAAACCCTAGAAATAGCCAATCCTAAAATACCAAAAATTTATTATGTGTAGAATACTTTTAAACTACTGAAATTATGTTAAGTATCGTAATATTTAAACTTTGTCGAAATCTTTTCCACAGAATGTCGAGTTCATTCTTAGTAATGTCGAGAGCTATTTAAACATCTTGAAACCTATCTGCTTTGTACCTCAAAATGTCGAGACCATGGTACATGTCGACATTCTTTCATTCGACAACTCAAAACTTATTTAAGATAGACAAAAACTTATATAATCATATCGAACTATTAAGTGTGCCGAGATCTTATTTGTCTATTGTCAAGATTTATTAAGATGTCGGATATATTTCTTTGTCGAGCTCAAGATGTCGAGGCACATAAAAATATCGAGCTTAAAATGTCGAGACATACAAAATGTCGAGCTTGAATGAATTCTTCCTATTACATATCTTTCGACATCTTCTTTTAATTCATATACAATCCTATATCGACATCTAATCCTCACGAATCCATCACATATCAAAATCCATCACAGTAAATACTTCATCACGTTAAGTGCTTACCAAATATGAGTCGATTTTAAAGAATTAGGGTTTTCTAAACTAACTTACTATTATAATTACCTTGCAAAAGTCATCCTACTCCCAGGAAAGATACATCCTACTACTTATGTTTCAAAAGAACAGAAAACCAAAGATTGTTAAAGCTCATCTCTCTCTTTAACCAAATATTCATGACCGTATACTAAATTTCAGAAATTCCAAGTCTTCTAGATATGATATCCCATGAAGCTATAGTCATTACCTAGTCATGAAATTCGTTTATCACTGTTGAAATGGCCTAATTATATATTAAGTTCAAGAATTTACCTCAGCTAGGGTTTCGAGTTGTTGAATGTAATTGAGCTTCTTCCGTTTTCTTGCTCCTCTTTGTTTGTATTAACGTTTGTTTTTAAGTCACAAGGTAAGGATATACAATGAAATATAATTTTCGAAAGTTGACATTGATTAGACATCTTGGTAACTTAACGGTTCTTACCTTAGGATTTAAGAAATCTCATAGTTATCTTATTTTATTTTATTTATTTATTTATATATATACATATATTTATGGGCTTGTGGGCTTTAGTTTCGAATTTATTGAATTAATTATGGCCCAATCTTATATCTTGTAGTACCATTACTTTTATTTAACTCCTCATATTTCGAAATTGATTCAAACCATACGAATTTATATATTTGTTATGCGATTAGGGTTTCTTTATTAGACTTCCTAATTCACAAAATCACATAAGTAATTACATCAAAGTCCCGTATAAATTTTACGGGTATTACATCCTTCCCCCCTTAAAAGAATTTCGTCCCCGAAATTACGCCGACTGGAATAACTCGGGGTAACGAATTCTCATATCATCCTCACGCTCCCAAGTGGCTTCCTCAACTGATTGATTCCGCCACAACACTTTAACTAACGGAATAGTTTTATTCGGAGCTTTTTTATCTCGTACATCAGAATTTCTACAGGCTTCTCTTCGTAACTCAAGTCAGGCTTGAGCTGTCGATAAAGAAGTTCGTTCTGAATCACATGGCTTGGGTCCGCGACGTACTTTCGTAATGTCGATACATGAAATACGTCATGAACTTGCGATAGGGAAGCTGGCAATTCTAATTGATATACGACTTCACCCACTCGTTTGATGATTCTGAATGGGCCTATGTATCTGGGGCTTAGCTTGCCCTTTCGTCCAAAGCGTTTTACTCCCTTTATCGGGGAGATCTTCAAAAATACTTGGTCATCTTCCGCGAATTCCAAAGTCGTTGTCGATGATCTACATAGCTCTTCTGTCGACTCTGAGCTGTTCGCATTCTTTCCCGAATTTTTGTCACGGCCTCTGTCGTCTCACGGATCATATCTGGTCCCAGCAATGCCCGTTCACCTATTTCATCCCAATGAATAGGAGATCGGCACTTACGCCCGTACAATGCCTCGTACGGTGCCATCCCGATCGTAGCATGGAAGCTATTATTGTAAGAAAATTCGATCAGTGGCAAGTACTTGCTCTAGTTTCCCTTGAAGTCTAGTATGCATGCTCGCAACATGTCCTCAAGGGTTTGGATCGTCCGTTCAGACTGCCCGTCGGTCTGTGGATGGTATGCAGTACTGAACGAGAGCTTAGTACCCATCGCTTTCTGTAAGCTCTGCCAGAAATTGGATAGAAATCTTGAATCTCGATCCGAGACGATAGAAATTGGAATTTCGTGGAGTCGAACAATTTCTTGAATGTACAATTCGGCATAGTGTTCCATAGAAAAAGTGGTGCTAATAGGAATGAAATGGGCTGATTTGGTTAGGCGATCCACGATTACCCAAATAGCATCGTGGCTTTTCGTCGTTTTAGGCAGACCAACGACGAAGTCCATCGTGATATGGTCCCATTTCCATTCAGGAATCGGTAAAGGCTGCAGAGTTCCAGCTGGTCGCTGGTGTTCGGCTTTGATTTTAGCTGGCACGTCATGCATCGATTTACAAACGCCGCTATGTCCTTTTCCATTCCTGGCCACCAATACGTGATTCACAAGTCTTGGTACATCTTAGTCGAGCCCGGATGCACGGAGTAGGTAGTTGCATGTGCTTTTGTCATTATTGGCCGCCGTAACTCCTCGTCGTTGGGCACATACAGTCGATTCTTGTATTGTAATGTTCCGTCTTCTCGGATTGCAAAGTCATCGGGGAGTGCATCTTTCACCTTTATATAAAATTCGTCCTCTTCTTGGGCATTTCTAATTCGTTCTAGCAACGTAGGCTGTAGAGTCAACGTTGCTAATTTCGTCTCTACTTCACCTAATTCAACTGCCTCCACTCCAAGACGATGTGGTTCCGTGTTCACCTCTTTTCGACCTAATGCGTCTGCGACTACGTTTGCCTTGCCCGGATGATAATTAATGACGCAATCGTTGTCCTTCACAAGCTCCAGCCATCGTCGTTGTCGCATATTTAACTCCTTCTGGGTGAAGAAGTATTTCAAGCTCTTGTGGTCTGTGAAGATCTCACACCTTTCTCCATAAAGGTAATGTCTCCAGAATTTTAAAGCGAAGACCACTGCTGCTAATTCCAGGTCATGGGTCGGGTAGTTTTTCTCGTATTCCTTCAGTTGTCGGGAGGCGTAAGCAATTACTTTGCCGTTCTGCATTAATACACATCCCAGTCCGTTTTTCGAGGCGTCACTGTAGACCGAGAATCCTCCAGTTCCCGAGGGTATAGTTAGAACAGGAGCTGTAGTAAGTCGTTTCTTTAGTTCCTAAAAACTCTGTTCACATGCATCTGTCCATTTGAAGGGTACATTCTTTCTGGTCAATTTTGTCAGAGTCGAGGCAATGCTAGAGAAGTCAGCTATGAACTTACGGTAATATCCCGCAAGTCCTAGGAAACTTCGGATTTCGGTCGGAATAGTCGGTCGTGGCCAATTGTTCATGGCTTCAATCTTATTCGGGTCCACAGAGATTCCATTCCCAGAAATCACGTGTCCCAAGAAGGTATTTGCTCAAGCCAGAATTCGCATTTCTTGAATTTGGCGTAGAGCTGTTTCTCTCGCAGGATTCCTAAGACGGTTCGTAGATGACTTTCGTGTTCGTCTCTTGTCTTAGAATAGATCAGAATATCGTCGATAAAGACGATAACGAACCGATCAAGGTAGTCTTTAAAGACTCGATTCATCAAGTCCATAAAAGCAGCTGGGCATTTGTCAGTCCAAAAGGCATGACCAAAAACTCGTAATGGCCGTACCTCGTGCTAAATGCAGTTTTAGGAACATCTACCTCCCTGATCTTCAACTGATGGTACCCCGAACGGAGATCTATTTTCGAGAATACCGTCGCTCCTTGTAGTTGGTCGAATAAATCATCGATCCTTGGCAAAGGGTATTTATTCTTGATCGTGATCTTATTCAGTTCCCTATAGTCGATGCATAGTCGCATCGACCCGTCTTTCTTTCGCACTAATAAAACCGGCGCTCCCATGGTGAAAAACTGGGTTGAATAAACCCTTTCTGCAACAAGTCCTCCAGTTGTTCCTTCAATTCTTTTAGTTCATTCGGTGCTAGTCGATAAGGAGCCTTAGAAATAGGGGCAAACCCCGGCATCAGATATATCGTAAACTGTATTTCTCGATCAGGGGGTAACCCCGGGAGATCATCGGGAAATACATCGGCATGTTCGTTAACTATCGGTACGTCTTTCAGTTCAGGCTGAGGTAGCTCCTCTGCCTTCACTGCATACACGAGATAAGACTCACAACCTGACCTCAAGAGTCGTTGAGCCTTTAGAGCTGATATTCTTGAAATACTATTCTTATCTGCTTTACCCGAAAAAGTGAATGCTTCTTCTTCTGGCAGCTGGAATTTAGCGACCTTCTTGTTGCAATCTATGATGGCTCCATATCTTGAAAGCCAATCCATTCCGAAGATCACATCGTAGTCGTTCATCGGGATTACAATCAGGTCGACGCTCAAGTTCCTACCCTCGATAATTACGGAGCACCCTCTCAATACTTGGTTGGTGCGCGTCGGATCACCATGTGGTAAAGTAACTATGTAGTTGCATTCAGATGAGGTAGGAGATATTCCCACCTTTACCACGTATTTGGCCGACACAAATGAATGTGTGGCTCCAGAGTCTATCAATACAGATGTGGGCATGTTGTAGATAGTTAACATACCCGTCACAACAGAAGGGTTCGCCTCGGCCTCCTCATTGGTCAAAGTAAAAACTCGCGCGGGAACGGGTGGAGGTCGAATTGGCGGTTGAGCCGGGTTCCGTACTAGGGGCAAATTTTCCGTACAGGCTCTCGCAAAATGACCGATTTTTTCGCACCTGAAGCACTGTGGAATCTGTCTTGCTCCAAAGCAGGCTCCGAAATGGTAACGCCCGCATTGTCGACACTGGGCTGCAACATTTTGAGGTCGATTGACAATGTTGATCGGCCCCTGAATTGGTCTCGGGCGCCAGTTTTGTTGGCCCTGACGATTCCATTGGGTATTAGGACCTTTGCCGAAAAACTGGCGTTTCTTATCTCCTCCACTTCCTTGTTGGACCTCTCTCCTTTTTTTCGCTTCCTGGGCTTCCACCACCACTGACTCTGCTTGTTCCGCGATCAAGGCACGTTCCGTCACTTGCATAAATTCTAGTTGGCATGCACCTGCAATACTTAAATCCCGATAGATTTCGGGTTTAAGTCCCTTGATGAACCTGGTCACTTTCAACGAATTAGTCGCCACTAACTGCGGAGCAAATCGAGATAATTCTTCAAATCGGCGGATGTACTCTGCCGCCGGCATGCTCCCTTTCTTCAAGCTCATGAACTCGTACATCCTTTGTTCTTGATCATGTGTCGTAAAGTATTTGTTGAAGAAGAGCTCCCTAAACCTTTCCCAAGTCATTGTTATTGGGCTCTCCAACACCTTTACGGTGTTCCACCAATAACGCGCATTTTCTCGGAAAAGGGAAACGGCACAAAGAACCTTTTCGTTGTCAGGCACACGACTATAGATAAACATATCTTCTATGGTGCCTATCCAATCTTCAGCCACCGCAGGATTGGTGGCTTCGGTAAATTGGGGGGTTTAGCTTTCGAAATCGTTCCCCGATTAGTTCCACTCGATCAGGCTGCGGGGAATGTTCCGACAAGCTCCGGTGACGGATCAAGTCGTTGATTTGATCCTACTGTCGTCGGATCAGATCGGTCAATTGATGGATAGTAGAGCGGTCGTCATTCGGTGGAGATTCAGACCTTGCCCTACGGCTAGAACTGCCTACATCTCGACGTCCTTTCGGCATTTTTATCTATTTCTACAATTATTCACATAGAGCACATATCAAATAACACGTAATAAAAAAAATCAAATATTAAACTTACAGGCCAGGCTGGTTCTCCAGGCTTTTGAGCGGCAGTACATGGATAGTCTTCAGAATCTGAAGCCTATGCTCTGATACCACCTGTGGCGACCCTCGTTTTCTATTTAAGGTTAGTGGCAGATTTCCGCAACGTAAGCCGTGGAAGGCCCGTCTAATTAGAACTTTTCCTAAAAGATATTATAATACAACAAAATATTATTTTACATAATAGTATCTGTACAATGGGCCAAAGCCCCAAAATGTCAAAAGGTCAAAAACCCTATCGCCGCTCCACAGGTCTTCATCCATGTACCGCCCCGCCCTCAAAAGTCCATGGAGCACCGCCACCAGCCGCCTCAGTCTTGACGCGTGTCAGCGTCAGACTCGGTACCTACAACACGTAAACACTGAGCTATTGCCCAGTAGGTGAATAAAATGCAATGCAGCGTGCACTCACTCCGAATCCCAATTCTCACAACATGATATAATGCACGCTCGTTCCCATATTTCTATCGTATCTCAATATCAGGGCCCTAGGCTGGACTCGGCACCTCGCCCGCAATAAAATAAAATATATCGTCTGGTCGCTAACGCCAGACTAGTGGTGCCCACGCCGATAGTGCGCCGATCGATCACGTCAACGTCCTCCTATCAGGTCGCCCCTTCCGCTACACAACTCATCCGACGGTTTGCACCTCGGGTCGCTCACGCCCGAGTAGACAGATCGCCCACGTCTGTCTCCCGTCAGGTGCCCCGCGAGTCCAACCTCAACTCCGCTACGAGTCTGACTGCCAAAATCGGCACTCCACCTACAATGCGTAAACACATATGTGACTTATGTGATTTTATGTGATTCAGTGATTTATGTGAAATACGTGTTTTATGTGTTTTTACATATATTTCATACGAATCATGTTTTATATGTTATTACGCTTATATGCATAGCATGTGCATATCACATCAGGTTGAGAGATGGTTTCCACCGTTTACGGTGATGATTTGATATACGAACGATTGGGGTAGACTGAAATGATTTTGACTATTGTTTGAGGTTGGGCTCGCAGGCCACTTAGCGGAGACAGACGTGATCGATCTGTCTACTCGGACGTGGTCGATTCGAGGTGCATACCGCTGATATTGATACGGGTATATTGATATATTACCCATGGTACTGATACGGGTCTGACCGCCCATGACTATGGGTTATCACCCATGATATTGGATACTGGTGTTATCACCCATGATATTGGATACGGTGGAATCACGTGACCACCCATGATATTTATTGCGCGCGTGGGTGCCGAGCCTGACCTAGGGCCCTGTGTTGTATGAGATGAGATAGGATGTGGGAAAAGAAAGAGTGTCCATTGGCATGTGAGATATGGGGGTTGGGATTGAGTGCACACTTGCATACATGCATTTTATTCACCTACTGGGCAAATTGCTCAGTGTTTACGTGTTGTAGGTACCGAGTCCGACGCCGATACGCGTCAAGACTGAGGCGGCTGGTGGCGGTGCTCCACGGACTTTTGAGAGCGGGGCGGTACATGGATGAAGACCTGTGGAGCGGCTTTAGGACTTTTGGTTCTTTTGATATTTTTGGGGCTTCGGCCCGTGTACAGAGATAACGATGTAGACTGACTTTTATATTAGTGTATATTATTTTAGGAAAAAGTTTTAATTAGACGGGCCTTCCAGGCTTACGTTGCGGCAATCCGCCACTAATTCTAATTAGAAAAGTAGGGTCGCCACACACAGACATCAAATAACTCAACTTTCAACATAGTATTGAGTGGCATCTCATCTTGAAATATTACCTATCCTTTGACAACGATCACAAGCCGATACGAAAGCATGGGCGTCTTTGAATAAAGTCGGCCAATAAATGCCGATTGTAAAACTTTAGCAGCTGTACGATCCCTTCCAAAATGGCCTTCACACTCAAGAACTTGGCAATGTCGTAATATATCGTGCGCCTCATCTCCTGAAACGCATCTTCGTATGACTTGATCGGCACAATGCTTATATAGATAAGGATCTTCCAAAATAGTGTTTTATTTCAGCAAAGAATTTCTTCGTCCCTTGATAATTAAGCTCATTTGGTATTATCTTCGCTGCAAGATAGTTGACGAAATCAGCATACCATGAGCTTGCGATATAGCCAAGAGTCATTCGTCTGAAATGTTGTCATCGACAATTTGTTTCTCCGATTCAATTACTTCCACTATCTCCAAATGAGAGAGATGATCTGCTACTAAATTCTCTATTCCATTCTTATCTTTAATCTCCACATCGAACTCTTGCAGCAATAACACCAGCGAATTAGTCGTGGTTTTGCATCCTTCTTTTCCATGAGATACTTGATGGCCGAGTGGACAATGTGCACGATTACCTTGTTCCCGATTAAGTATGATCTGAACTTTTCAAAGGCGAAGATGATAGCAACTAACTCTTTCTCGGTTGTGGCATAATTGAGCTGAGCATCGTTGAGAGTTCGAATCGCATAGTAAATGGTATGAAATATCTTGCCCTTACGTTGTCCAAGAACCGCTCCCACTGCATAGTCACTAGCGTCACACATCAACTCGAATGGTATGTCCCAATTTGGAGCAATCACGATCGGTGCCGACACTAGTTTCTGTTATAGTAGAGAATGCCTCCCCAAATGCTGCATCAAAGATAAAGGGCGCTCTTTGAATTAAGAGGCTCAATAATGGCTTTGATATCTTGGAGAAATCCTTAATGAATCATCGATGAAACATAGCATGCCCCAAGAAACTCCTAATTCCCTTGACAGATGAAGGTGGTGGAGGCTTCTCTATTGTCTCAATCTTTGTCCGATCAACTTCAATTCCTTTGCGAGAAACTTTGTGACCTAACACAATACCCTCTCGAACTATAAAATGGCATTTCTCCCAGTTTAAAACAAGGATAGTTTCTTCACAACATTTCAATATTAAAACAAGGTTATCTAGGCAATTTCGAAAGAACTTCCAACAACAGAAAAATCATCCATGAATACCTCAATTGTTTTCTCTACCATATCAGAAAAAATTGCCACCATACATCTTTGGAATGTACCCGCTCCATTGCATAGTCCAAATGGCATTCTACGAAAAGCAAACGTAGCGTACGGGCATGTAAATGTGTCTTTTCTTGGTCTTCCGGTGCAATAGCAATTTGATTGTATCCGGAGTATCCGTCTAGAGAGCAGTAGTAGTCGTGCCCCGCCAGTCGATCTAGCATTTTGATCAATAAAAGGCAATGGAAAATGGTCCTTACACATGGCTTTATTAAGTTTCTGATAGTCGATGCAAACACCCATCCCGTAACGGGTCTCGTCGGAATTAGTTCTTTGTTCTCATTCTTTTTACAACTGTGACTCCTCCTTTCTTTGGAACCACGTGTATCGAACTTACCCAAGAGCTATCTGAAATTGGGTAAATTACTCCAGCGTCTAACCATTTTAGGATTTCTTTTCGCACCACGTCCTTCATTGTTGGATTTAATCTCCGTTGCGGCTCTACAGAAAGTTTGGTGTCATTTTCCAAGCGGATATAATGTGTGCACATTGATGGGCGGATACCCTTGATATCAGCTAATGTCCACCCGATCGCTGCCTTAAACTCTCGGAGTACTCGGAGCAGCTTCTCCTCTTCATCAGTATTAAGAGACGATGAGATAATAACCAGTAAAGTAGAAGATCACCACGAAATGCATAACAAAGATGGGATGGTAATGATTTAGGTTCGAGTAGTGGTGTCTTCTCAATAGATGATATGGATCGTGAAGGGCTTTCGCCGAGAGCTTCAAAGTGTTTTCTTCTATTTGGTTCGAACGAGTCCAGCCACTTCGAACACTCATTAATATCTTGTTCATCGCTCATGTATATCGTCTCGCACCAAACTGGATTCCAATGGATCTTCCTAGTAATATGCTTAGGCAGTAGATTTTCCACACGGAAACAGTTATCGCTTTCGTTGGGATACTTAATGGCATTAAACACATTGAATATAAATTCCTCTCCATGTACTCTAAGACGAAGTTCACCTGCACGAACATCACTTAATGCTCTCCCAGTTGCTAGGAAAGGTCTACCCAAGATTATCGAAATGTCCTTGTCTTCCTCCATGTCAAGCACTATAAAATCTGCAGGGAATATAAACTTATTGACTTTGACTAAAACGACTTCAAATATGCCTCGTGGATGTTTCAATGATCTATCTGCCAATTGTAGTGTCACAGTCGTCGGGCTCGCTTCACCTAATCCAAGTTTTCTAAATATGGATAGCGGCATTAGATTAATACTAGCACCTAAATCACACAAAGCTCTTTCAAATACAGAGTTTCCTATTGTGCAAGGAATTGTAAAGCTCCTTGGGTCCTTGAGTTTTGGTGGTAACTTCTTTTGTATAATGGCACTACATTCTTCAGTAAGCGCTACAGTTTCATTTTCTCCCAACTTTCTCTTCTTTTACAATATATCCTTCATGAACTTTGCATAGCTGGGCATCTGTTCAAACGCATTGGCGAAAGATGATGTGCAATTTTTTACATATTTCAAAAAATTAAGAAAATTGTTGATCAAGCTTATTATTCTTGAGACGTTGTGGGAACGGAATTCGAGGCTTAGGTTCTTCAGAAGGTAGACACTTGAGCTCTACAATTTCAACATTCTTTTCTTCAGATGTATCAATTTCTACTTCGGATGAGTTCACTTTCTTATTCTTGACCGGTGACTCTAATTTGTTGCCACTCCTCAGTGTTATCGCCTTGCAATATTCTTTGCCTTCTCGCTTTGGATTAGCCTCTGAGTTACTTGGCAAAGAACCTAAAGGCCTCTCACCTAACGTCTCCGCCATTTGACTCATTTGAACTTCTAAGTTGCGGATTTGTGCTGAATGGTTCTGCATGTTGGTTCTCATTTCGTTGATAAGTTCTGTCTGTGAAGTAGCCATTTTCGCCAAAGCCTCTTCCCAGTTTGCTTTCTTCTCATTTGGTTGATGGTTATGTTCTGGTTGTAGAGAGTTCTGATTATTCTTCCACGAAAACTTTGGATGATTACGCCACCCTACTATTTGAATAAGGATTGTTTGGTTGACGATTGTAGTTTCCAACAAATTGTGCTTGCTCCGATGATAATTGTTCTGTTGCTTGACATTCAGATATCTGATGTGGTCCACCACAGATCTTGCATTCAACGCCAGGCAAGTGAATGGAATTGACTGAGGCCTGATTTGTTTGAAGTTGCTTTGTCAGATTCGCCACTTGAGCGACCAATTGAGCAATCGGATCATTTTTAACAACTGTTGTTGTGTTTCTTGCTCGCTCCATTGGCCACTGATCATTGTTATTGGTGACACTATATATCAACTCGTACGCTTGATCAGCGGTCTTTTTCATGATTGTCCCTCAAGCAGAAGCGTCAATGACGGCCCTTTCAGCGCTACCTATAGCGTTGTAGAAGCTTAAGACATGTTGTGATTTAGATATACCTGCGGACACTTTCTCATCAGCTCCTTAAATCTGTCCCAAGATTCATATAGTGACTTACCATCAATTAGAGAAAATGAGTGATCTCCTTGAGTATCTGTTGTTTCTTCGCAGGTGGAAAGAATCGGACGAGGAATTTACTGGCCAGCATGTCCCATGTTGCAATTGAATTGGTTGTAAAGAATTTAACCATGCCTTCCCTTTATCACGCAGCGTGAATGGGAACAGTCGCAACCGTAATGCACCGTCAGAAACTCCATTATATTTGGTAGTATCACATATTTCCAAGAAGTTGTTGATATGGGCGTTTGGATCTTCGCTAGGTAATCCTTAAAATGGAATTTGTTGAATCATTTGAAATATTATCGGCTTAAGCTCAAAATTATTCGAAGGAAGCGCTGGTCGCCTAATAGTAGATTGAGTACCAACAAAGGGAGTTGCGTATTCGTCGAGCGGCGCATTCTTGTTATCTCCGTTATTGTTTTCGTTGCCAGTCATGGCTGTTTGTGTTTGGTTGATTGCTTGCTTCTTCTTTTTACAATTTTCCCGACAAGCTCGCTCGATCTCCGAATTTAAAGGAAGTAAGTTAGCGCTCCCAAACTTTCGCATAAACCGTTAAACACCTAAATGCGCTAATAATAATAATAATAATAATAATAATAATAATAATAATAATAATAATAATAATAATAATAATAATAATAATAATAATAATAATTTCAAAATAAAACTAGAATTATTTGGTATCGATATTAGTAAAAAGCACAGTCCCCGACAACGGCGCCAAAAACTTGTTGAGAAAACATTCATAAACACGCACGTGTACGTATCGTTCTAACAAGTAATAGTGTACGTAAAGTACGGATATCGAACCCATAGGACTGTGTTACTAAGTACCAAAATTATATTAATTCTAGTTTTATTTGAACAATCGCAAGTTGGTAGTTGATGAAATGATAATGGAAAATGCGCAGATAAATAATAAAACACGATTAAAAATGACCAAATAAATAACGAAGCATGACGAAATGATTTCAATCAAAGATAAATCTGGGGACTCCGACTTCACCGAAGACAATCGCGCTATTGATTTCAGTTCTCAAAGGAATACTCAATCTTAAGTTGACGATGGATTTTTCCGTTGTAATTATCAATCTATCTCTAGCATCGATAACCTATTCTGACATGTGAACCCTACATCGCTGTCAAGATTTCTACACGTAGAACGCATTAAACTCAGAAAAACTTAGATCATCACACTAGCGTAACTATCTCTAGCTTACGAATGTTCTAACGAGATCATAATCAACTTAAACGTTCAGATAATCACCTCTCAGTCTCATATCTAAACACCTATTCATACGAAAGTTGATCAGAAATTCGTAAGTATTAATAGCAGATTATGACACTCAACACAGCGAAAAAGTCTCAGTAGCATACGAATAGCAATCATCTCTGGCTATATCGTAATCATAGATAAAGGAATTAGAACATAGTATATTTCGACAAAAGCATCAAAATAAATAGGTTCATGATAAAAGATAAATTAAGGACGGGAAAACGTATCAAATCCGTTGTGCGACTGTGCGCGTCCCCGTCTCTCCGTGAGTGTCGTCTCCCTTCTGCCTGTCTCAATGCCGGGGCTGCTCGTCTTATCTTACATCCGCTGCTCCATCCGACGCTGTTGCTCGTTGAGTCTTTTCGTCGAAGACGTTGTACGCGTCTGAAGTTGGTGCAGCTATGTGGATAAGTGTGGCTACCAAGTGAGGGCTAGAGATGATGTAGGCGGGCGAGAGATGAAGTAGGCGAGATCTTGTGTGCTTGAGGGTCTCTTGCGTGGTGAAAAGTGATTGAGAGGTTTGTGCTTGGGGACTTTGCCGTGGGTGAAAGGTGAGTGAGTGGTGCTTGCTTCACCTGTGTCCTTGAGGTTAATGAGGTATGCGTGGGTTTCTTTAACGGGTAGGTGTTTCGGATGATGACCGATCCTTCAGCGGTTTAGGTGGGAGCTTCGGCTGTGCAAAACTCCGTGGATGAAACTTGTGTGTTTTGGGGTTACTACTGCGAGAGCTCAACCTAGAAACTTCGGCTAATACATTTGGGTTGGTGCAAGATCTGTAAAGAAAAAAATGAAGAAGATCCCCGCTCGGTATGCTCTCTCGCTCTTTTATTTCTCTCTCGACAAAACACTTTCCTTTTTTCTCCCGCAATCTAAAAGTTTCCACTTCTTTTCTTCTTTTGCGTAAAGTTTGCTCCATGTTTCGAGGACTCTCACACCTCGTTCAAGGACTTATTAATTGACCAAAATTGAGTAAATTGCAAAACAGCCCCTGATCTATGCTAAATTGCAAGCCCCCAAAAATAGAAAAATGATCATAATAACTCAATATGCCCACATTAAGCTGAAATCGGGACTTACAACCCGCAACTGACTCGAAATAAACCACTGAAATATCACCTAATCGGCGCATCAATGATGGCAATATTTGACGAGCTGGTAGGTGAGGTAATTGAGGTATTTATGGATTATTTTTCTGTTTTTTGATCGTCGTTCGACGTATGTTTATCCAATTTGAAGTTCGTACTCGCACGATGCGAGGAACCGAACTTGGCACTTAATTGGGAAAAGTGCCAATTCATGGTTCGAAAGGGCATAGTTCTGAGCCATAAGATCTCCTCTAAAGGAATCGAAGTAGACAGAGCTAAATTAGAGACTACAGAAAAATTACCCATTCCCTCGAATGTGAAGTCGATTAGGAGTTAGGACATGCTGGGTTTTATCGTAGGTTTATTAAGGTTTCTCTAAGATTGCACGACCCATGTCTAGACTACTTGAAAAATATGCTCCGTTTGAGTTTAATAATGAGTGCTTGCATTATTTTAATTTACTTAAGGAGCGACTTATTGCAGCACCTATTATGATCGCCCCCGACTGGGGGCTGACCTTTGAACTAACGTGCGATGCTAGTGATTATGCAGTTGGAGCTGTGCTAGGGCAATGCGAGGACAATCATTTCTTGCCGATCTACTATGCGAGTAAGACGTTAAACGTAGCCCAAGCCAATTACATGACCACTGAAAAGGAGCTGTTAGCTGTCGTGTTCGCCTTTGACAAATTCGTGTCATATCTTATCTTATCAGAAGTTATTGCGTTTACTGACCCCTCTGCCTTAAGTATTTGTTAGCAAAGCCGGATGCCAAGCCCCGGCTGATCATATGGATCCTACTCCTCCAAGAGTTCGATATAGAGATCCGAGACAAGAAAGGCGCAGAAAATTTGGCGGCGGATCACCTCTCTCGACTAGAGGAGTCCGAGATATACCACAAGGACGAAAGGGCGATACATGATAGGTTCCCAGACGAGCACTTGTACGCGATACAGGTGGTAAGTCACGATACTCCTTGGTTTGCAGTCTATGCTAATTATCTTTTTGCGAGGATTTTACCAAAGGACTACACAAGTTAGCGAAAGAAGAAGTTCTTTTCTGACCTGAACTACTACTTTTGGGAAGATTCGTATCTTTTCAGGCACCAGGTGATACGTCGATACGTCTCCTTCCCAGAGACGAGACAGATTCTTAGGCATTGCTATAGCGGACCGATCGAAGGGCATTACTCAGCCAGCCGAACCACTCAGAAGGTACTGGCGAGCGGATTCTACTGGACTACGATCTACAAAGACGCCTAAAGGTATGTTGACACTTGTGATCAGTATCAACGCGCAGGTAAACTCTCGAAACACGACGAAATGCCTCATAACATCATTTTGGTTTGTGAGATTTTTGACATATGGGGTATAGATTTCATGGGTCCATTTCCTAGCTCATATAATAATAAGTATATCTTAGTTATTGTAGATTACGTGTCCAAGTGGGCCGAGGCTCAAGCCTTGCCCACGAACGATGCCAGGGTAGTTGTTAGATTTCTACGGAATTTATTCTCACGTTTGGGGCATCTAGGTGTATTATTAGTGATAGGGGTACACACTTTTGTAACACCCAGTTTGCACGTGCATTAGAGCGTTACGGGGTTAGACATAGCTTATCCACCCCTTACCACCCCAAAGTGGCGTTTATCGGCTTACGATAATGCTCGCATGTATAAAGAGCGCTCGAAAGTCTACCACAATAAGAAGACTAGGTAAAGGCGGACAGGGGGACCAAGTACTTCTTTTTAGCTCTCGACTTATGCATTTTCCCGGCAAACTTAGATCACGTTGGTCGGGACCGTTCACTGTCAATCGTGTTTTCCCTTACGGTACTGTTGAGATTTCAGGAATAGAACAGGGAACTTTCAAAGTGAACGGCCACATGTTGAAGCACTATCATGGAGGCGAGGGAGATATGAGCGAAAAGAGATGCTCTACCTGGACTTCCAGCCATCCTAAGCGAACGAGGGTACGTCCGGCTAAAGACAGTGAAGGAAGCGCTTCTTCGGAGGCAATCCAGGTAAATTAGTTTATGTTTAGGCAATAAAGTAGCTCGCAGTGCTTTGTCACGACCAAAAGATCAATCTTCACGGCCGTGACTCTTTAAACATCACTTGCGGCATTCAGTCACGGCAGAAGCTTAAGCTTCACGGCCGTGATGCTGTAAATAGTACGTTCGGCATCTTGTCACGGCCAGAAGCTTAAGCTTCACGGCCGTGATTGTTGCGGGCAGCAGAAATAATAATAATAAAATAAAAATAAAAAAAAATCTGCCTTGTGTCACGGCTAGAAGCTTAAGCTTCACGGCCGTGTCCGCGCAAAATGTCGCTTGCTGCCTTGTGTCACGGCCGTAAGCATAAGCTTCACGGCCATGACACGTACGGGTTACACAAAAAAAAGGTTAAAAGTTAAAGCCCTTTCCTCTCTCTCTCTCTCTTTTCCCTCGTCCTTTCTTTTCTTTCCTTCTCTCTCGCGTTTCATCCCATCTCTCACGACCATCACTCCAAACCCACCATAAACCTCCGACCTCCACCGTCGCGCGCTTCTCGCCCCACTCCGGTGAACCCCCCTAAGCCTCCATTACCTTTAACCCAACTCGATTACCTTGCAAGGTATGTTTACTACGAACCCTAAGTACTTTTGATTTAGGGATTTTGTGCTAAATTTCATGAACTTGCGGTATGGTTTGTTATCTCTCAGTTAAATTCATACTATGAACATCTTACATTTGCATCATTCATTGAAATTAACCCTAAAATTTCGAATTTTTTATGATGAACCCTAATTTTCGATTCTGTGGATTTCCGAGATTGGGTAAAATTTGGAAATGTTGCAACCATTAACGACTTAGCAAATAAAGGCAGAACACCAGAGGCCGGCGGGAATGTTGCAACCACTAACGACTCCCGAATGGAAATGGGATCATATAACCATTGATTTCGTCGCCGGCTTACCAAAGACGGTGAAGGGCCATGTTGCAAGTCCATGACGTCTTCCATGTGTCAACATTGCGGAAATACGTCGCGGATCCAAGCCACGTATTGAGAAATGAAACATTATATCAACGATTAAAGTCAGACTTGAGCTATGAAGAAAATCCGGTGCAAATCCTAATGCATGAAACGAAGCGACTTCGGAATAAGAATATTCCGTTGGTGAAGGTGTTATGGCGAAACCAAGCAATTGAGGAGGCCACGTGGGAACATGAAGATGACATGCGACAGCGATATCTCGAGTTGTTCCCGACGAATTAAATTTCGGGGACAAAATTTCTTGAAGGGGGAGAGGGTGTAATACCCGTAAATTTCGATACGGGATTTTGAATGTAAATGGCGCTGTAAATGTTCGAATTAATAAAGTTAGTATTCGAACGGGTCCAAATAAAAGCTAGAAATTCGGCCCAATAAAGAGATTCAATAAGTAAGTTATATAAAGTAGTAATAGAGCCCAATTTAAAATAGTTTAAAGGCCCAAGATGGGAGTTGGTCGAATAGAAAGAACAAGGCCCAAACAAATTATTACTTTTATTTCTTTAGCCCAAAATGGTTAGAGATAGGAATGAATAATTACTAAGCCTTAAGGTAACTTATCTCCTCGACAATTGAGCTGAAAAGAAGGATTAGAAGTCAAGTAATAAAACATAAAATGAATGAAGAGAAAACAGAATAAGAAAGAAAGACCGAAGGGAGAAGAAACGAAGGAAAAGATCAAGCAAGGAAGTTTTGGCAAGATCATCACCATCAAACTAATCAACTTAACATTTAGGATGTGAGGTAGGTGAAAATTCCACCTACAACACGTAAATTTGTTTCGATTTATTTATTAACACGTTTTATGATTTTATATGAAGAATTGGCGTGACTCATATGCTAGGTAACCCTAATTGCTGGAATTATTTTGAATGTTTTATGGTTATATGTGGGATTTCTGAACGATTTATATGTTCTAAAACCTTAATTTTGGGTTTATTTTGTGTGCTGACATTCTACTCCTTTTACACATGAATATCTGTGATTATTAACCTTCGCGCCGTGTGATGGAGAAATCTTCTGAGGTGCACGATGATCCTTCGAGTAGCATAGTACACTTGGATGTTTAATTACTTGTAAGTAGTCAACCTTAACATGGGTGATGAATACTTCCAAATGAGATAATAGTGATTGGACCAAATGAGACAACACGGTGATTAAGCATTTCATAACTTAGAAGTCTTTAATAAGTTCAACATATGATGGTGACACTCTCTCAAGTGAAATTACAATAGCTAGGTATATAAGATAAGTTCGGCCAATTCCAAGTATTTCAACTCTTTGAATTATTTTAATATCTTTTTTGTATGATGATGCTTCGACCGATTATCGAGTGTTTCAATTAGATTATTTTAATATTTTGATATGATGATGTTCTGACGATTAGAGAGTGTTTCAAATTTTAGATTATTTTAATATATTTGGTATGATGACGTTTCGGCCGATTCAGAGGGTGTTTCAACTTCTAGATTATTTTAATATGTTTGAGTATGATGAGTTCGACTGATGATGAATGATGAACAGCCAAGTTAGAGATTATAAAAAGGGTTTATTATCAGTCAGGCCCTGATAATATTTTAAACTAGTATTCAGGCCCCAATAAAGTTCCATTTAGTGTGAAGGACCTACTTTTCAAAACTCATAGAGAAAAATACCCAAACTATACGATATGACATATATACCCTCTAACAGATTGAAAATTTACAAACCTTTGCCATCGTCTTCTCCAACGAGCGATTTTCTGTGCGAGCTCGAATCCTCTCAAAAAAAAAAATCTTCAACCTCGATTTGTATTTCTAATTTGCAGCTTTAATCGTCGGAAATCGTTGACATTGTGGCCGAAAATGATAAACATAAATCGCTGAGATTGAAAAAAATCTTCAAAAAATCTATGGAAGCTAATTACAGAAAAAAAAAACTGATAAACACAAATAACAGAAATCGTTGAGACTGTAGCCGAAAATATCAAAGTTTATGATCTAATATGTTGAAATTATTGTTAATTTGATCGTGGGTATGATTTATATATCTAATTTGCAGCTGTAATCGTCAGAAATAACGAATATAGCAAAAAATAACAACTACCTTATGGATAATAACAAATGTTGACATAGAAGTAACACATCGCTGAAAGGTAATAACGCCTTATTTGTTGTAAATAACACATTCTGTATACAAGTAATGGATCGAAAGGAATAAAACGAAAATCACAAACAACACTAAAAAATAGATGAAAATTGCATAAATCTCCGCGCTATGGGCTCAATAAGGTAAAATAGACCTCAATTTCTCATGGGTACCTCGAATTTATACCGATTAGTTGCAAGAAACGGATATTATATTTTCCCAAATCGTGTACAAAAGAAATACTTATTACATAGCAAAAAATAACAAAGGCCTTATGGATAATAACAAATGTTGACTTAGAAATAACACATTGCTGAAACGTAATAACGCTTTGTTTGTCGTAAATAACACATTCTGTATACAAGTAGTGGATCGAAAGGAATAAAACGAAAATCACAAACGACACCAAAAAAACAGATGAAAACTGCATAAATCTCCGTGTTATTGACTCAATAAGGTAAAATAGACCTCAATTTCTCATGGGTACCTCGAATTTATACCGATTAGTTGCAAGAAACGGATATTATATTTTCCCCAAATGGTGTACAAAAGAAATACTTATAACATAGCAAAAAATAACAAAGGCCTTATGGATAATAACAAATGTTGACTTAGAAATAACACATCGCTGAAACGTAATAACGCTTTGTTTGTCGTAAATAACACATTCTGTATACAAGTAGTGGATCGAAAGGAATAAAACGAAAATCACAAACGACACCAAAAAAACAGATGAAAACTGCATAAATCTCCGTGTTATTGACTCAATAAGGTAAAATAGACCTCAATTTCTCATGGGTACCTCAAATTTATAACGATTAGTTGCAAGAAACGGATATTATATTTTCCCCAAATCGTGTACAAAAGAAATACTTATTACATAGCAAAAAATAACAAAGGCCTTACGGATAATAACAAATGTTGACTTAGAAATAACACGTAGCTGAAATGTTATAACGCCTTGTTTGTCGTAAATAACACATTATGTATACAAGTAATGGATCGAAAGGAATAAAACGAAAATCACAACCGACACTAAAAAAGAGATGAAAACTGCATAAATCTCAGCCTTTGTGACTTAATAAAGTTTTTCCGTCCTCAATTTCAGATGGGTCTTACTAATAAAGACGAATTGGGAAAATTTAGTTTTCTATAAGACTAAAACGTTTTTTAAGTGAGTAACAGTTTACCCAACAAGTATAACACATATACATGTAAAAAAAACACTTCATTGAGAATATTCTAGAAGGTTCTGGACCGTCAGAGAATATTTACAGGAGTTTCTCAAAATTGTACTTCAATAATTGGAAATAATAACACATGTTAGGTAAAAAAAACAACACAAACTCAATTAATAACACATTGATCAATACTGATACCTCATAAATGTTGTTCAGTACCACATCAATAATTCGACTAATTCGTACAAAAATACACTTTTATTTTGGATGTTTAATATGGATGTTCATGTAAATATATAATTTGATGAAGTTTAATCACCACATTCCTTTAAAAGATACATTAGGCGAAATTTGATGTCAATAGATTAATGTTGATCACAATAGATATATAAACATATAGTCCTTCATTGCAAAACATAGACTATCACCTCTTTCAATGGAACATAACATTATGAATTGCACCACGAACATGTTCAAACGTCAACATAAAGTACTAATAACATTTATAGACCACAAACACAAAATACTAAGCTCAAAACCCTAATTCCGAGGCCCGAAACCCTAAACCCTAAACCCTAAATCCCGAACCCCAAAATTTTTTTAAGGTTGTAGAAATACCTGCACAAGTCGTGGATCGTTCTCCCAAAATTTCATGTCGTAAACCCTTAATCTTAACCTCGAACCCGTAAGTCCTAAACCCCAAAAACTACCCAAAAACCCTAGCACATAGACGATAACAAATTATCCAGAAACCCTAGTGCATAGGCGGCAATTTTATAACAAATAACACTCTATTGGTAACAACTAAACCCTTACGGTTACCACATTAAATTGTCCAGAATTTTTTTTGTAATATCCCGCCGAACAGTTCAGAAATTCTACGGTGGCGCGAGAAACTTTAAGGCTATGGGTCTCTCGAATCTACGTGTATTACCTTCAATTTGAACTAGAAACATGCTTCGATCTACAGATATTTTATTGTTTGCGTCGACAAAAGTTTAAGATTCCGTCCCGACACCGTCGCGCTCGTGAGATCCGCAACAGGGAAAGCAATATTAATTTGTAAATAGGCTTAACCAAGGCAACTATCGATATTATTATATATGATAAACCAAAATCATAGAAATTGCTAAGATTGCAGATGCTATGACCGTATATGTTGAAATTATCGTCAATTTCATATGAATGTTGATAAGTTTCACAAAAATAACAAATGTCTTCCGGGTAATAACAAATGTTGACTCAAAAATAATACATCGATGAAAGTTAATAACGTCATGTTTGTCGTAAATAGCACATTCTGTATACAAACAATGGATCGGGATAAAAAGAACGATTTCACAAACGACACTAAAAAAGAGATGAAAACTGCATAAATCACGTCGTTATTGACTCAATAAGGTAAAATAGACCTCAATTTCTCATGGGTACCTCGAATTTATACCGATTTATTGCAAGAAATGGATATTATGTTTTCCCTAAATCGTGTAAAAAAGAAATACTTATAACATAGCAAAAATAACAAATATATTATGGTTAATAACAAAGGTAGACTTATAAGTAACACGTCGCTGAATGGTAATAACGCCTCGTTTGTCGTAAATAACACATTCTGTATACAAATAATGGACAGGGATAGAAAGAACGAAAATCACAAACGACACTAAAAAACAGATGAAAAATGCGTAAATCACGTCGTTATTGACTCAATAAGGTAAAATAGACCTCAATTTCTCATGGGTACCTCGAATTTATACCGATCAGTTGCAAGAAACAGATATTATATTTTTCCTAAATCGTGTAAAAAAGAAATACTTATAACATAGCAAAAAATAACAAATATCTGGTTAATAACAAATGTAGACTTAGAAGTAACACGTCGCTGAAAGGTAATAACGCTATGTTTGTCGTAAATAACACATTCTGTATTCAACCAATGGATCGGGGGAAATATAACGAAAGTCACAAACGACACTAAGAACGGATGAAAACTGCATAAATCTCGGAATTATTGACTCAATAAGGTAAAATAGACCTCGATTCCTCATGGGTACCTCGAATTTATACCGATTACTTGCAATTTATGCCGACATCTAGATTCAATTTACCATTATTTTTTCGAATTTGCACCATAATTAGACAAGCAAATTGTACCTCGTGCGTCGTCAATATCATAATGAATCCAACATGACATGTCGAATCGGTTGGATTGGTCAATCGGATTTTTTTGTGCTCGATTTAGTGTAAGAAAAATGAGTTCGAAAAAAATTCTGTTGATAACGTTTTGCAGTAGCAAAGTAACACAATATTCTTGAAAAATAACGTACCTGTTTTCTATAGTAACAATATATTGTACCTGTTAAACAAATAAAAAAGTAAAAATAACGCTTCATATAAGACCAAAACAGTATGTTGCGAGTTCTGCTGGAAAAAAGGGCAAGGGGTATTTTCGTCAATGTATATTTTTGGGTCCTTTACTCAGTTTTTACGAAAAGTAGGTCCTTTAAACTTAACCATTTTCTGACAGGGTCTGACGGCTAAATCGAAACTTTAGGGGGGCCTGAACATAAATCTTCCCTTATAATAATTGGGTAAATGACATAACATCGGTCGATTTATAGTATTTCAGATTTGGGATTTTTTTAATAATTTTCAACATGAGGGAGAGTCGATCGATTATGAGTCAGAATCGCCGAGCTCAAGTATTGACCGTTGAGAACTTTCTGACCGATTCATATTATATTATGTCTTAGAATATTATAATGAATTTATTGGCATTCAGACGATTGAGGTTATTGCAGCCCTTAGAAGATTTTAATAAAGTAAACATAATAAGTCTCGATCGAAGGTGATAATTGCTGAGTTGAGAACTATCGGCCGATTGGTAATATGTCATGGTCTTAGAATATTTTAATATACTAGTAAGTTTCGATCGATAGTGACTTTCGCCGAGTGGACTTTCGATTAATAAGAACATTCGGCCGATTTATATTATATCAGGTCTTGAAAATATTTTAATACTCCAGAATTCGTTCGAATTAAGTTATTTCAGGGTTTAGAATATTTAATAATTTCAGTATATTATAACCCTTTTTACCTCGGGCCATCTAGGTTATTTCAAGTTTTAATTTTAAGACTTTGGGGTAAGACTAGAATTTGTAGGTATCTTTGCTAGGGAATTTTGACCAAAGGGTTTCGTGTGTTGACTCACTTTCGGACGAAACCCTTGCTTAGGAAATCGGGCGATTTTTACGTGTTAGTAAGTAAACTTTAGCCAGGGAGTTTCGAGAGTTGACTAACTCTTTCAAGTTCGAATCGGCAAATACAATTTTCGGGGGTTGACCACTCTCGCACGTTGACTCATTTTAAATATTGTTTGAGCTTTCTCCGGATTTCAGACCCATCCTTTCTTCTACACTATATCTGAGTTTTGAGCAAGTCCGAGGGGCAATAAGCAGTAGGAATTATTCTCTGAGGTCTTCTGAATCTTCGAATTTTGTAATAGGTGTTTTTAATCTGTTTGATTGTTATAACATGAAACATTGATTATGTGCGACTTATATGGCATACGGCATGTTTTATATGTATCATGTACACGCACCGCATATCACGACATGATGAGAGATGATGACCGCATGAGCGGTGACACTTTATAGTGTCGATTGAGCAGGGTCGAGTGTGCCGATTTTGGCAGTCGTACTCCTAGAGGAGTTGAGGTTGGACTCACGAGGCACCTGGCAGGAGACAGGCGTGAGTGATCTGTCTACTTGGGTGTGAGTGACCCAAGGTGTACACCGTCGGTTGAGTTGTGTAGCGGAAGGGGCGACCTGATAGAAGGATGTTGACGTGAGCGATCAGCGGAGTATCGGCGTGGGCACCGCTAGTCTGGCTGCAGACATTTTATTTTATTTTATTTTATTGTGCGAGGTGCCGAGTCCAGCCTAGGGCCCTAATATTGAGATAGAGTAGAAAGAAGGAACGAGCGTGCATTACATCATGTGGTGATGATTGGGATTGGGAATGAGGGCACGCTGCATTGCATATTCACCTACTGGGCAATAGCTCAGTCTTTTACGTGTTGTAGGTACGGACGAGCCCGACGGTGACGAAGGTCAGGGCTGAGTTAGTGGCTAGTGGCGGTGACTCACGGACTTTTGAGGGCGAGAGCAGTACATGGATGCGACCTGTGGAGCGGGTAGTGATTTAGGATATTTTGGGGCTTCGACCCATGTACACACATCATTTTGTAGAATGCTATTTTACTATATGTATATTATTTTGGTTAAAATGTTTTTTTTCTTTATGGGCTTTCCGCGTCAACTGTTGCGGACATCCGCCCTTTCCGCGCCAACTGTTACGGAAATCGGCCAAATTAGGTTATTAAGAATTTGGGTCGCTACAATCTAGGTTGAATTGCACATACTGAATTGCACGTTACATGTTCGACAAATATGCCTCCTTAAATTTTTCAAGTGCTATTGAATCGTGACGCGTCGTTTATCACTATTTAGGTCGAGTCGAGCTGCTATAATTTTAATTACTATATTTGTTGAGACTCACATGCGTTTTTATAGATAATATACCTAGACAGCGATCCACTGCTCAACGTGACCCAGCCTCGCGCTCGCCGGTTCGTCAAAGGCGACGCGGCTCTACGCCGGCATTGCTAGCCACTATGCAGCAACTTACTGACAATACGCAGACGGCTCGGTACAACAGACTTTGGAAGATGCAGGTCATACCGACGGACCAAATCGACCACGACACGCTGGCAAATCACCACATCGACCAGCAAGTCGCCCAGTACCTGTCGCTCAGTGGATGGGCCACCTTCTTCGAAATTGACGAGCCAGCGTACAAGGAGTTCACATTGGAGTTCATGTCCACCTTCTCCCACGAGGAATACGGATATAATACGGTCAAATTCCGTGCATTTAACGAGGAGCACACGGTCGACGTCGACGACTTGTGCCGAGCACTTGGAGTACCAGTACCCTATTTCGGAAGCGAAGGACGATACCCGAACAAGCACTACAACGATTACCTCCAGCGACCAGCAGACAGACACGCTTGTTAGGCTGACATTGTACGACCCGGCGAGCCCGAATTCAGCGTGAAGACTTCGAAGGCGTCCTCGCTCAGGAGCTCAGGGCTACGCTACATCCACCACATGCTAACGACATCTCACACCGAGGGGCGACTCACGGAGCGATCGGGCTCTGTGATCTCTTTTACTTAGCCAAGATGCAGCGAGGCGAAGCAGTCCATTTGGGGATGGCCCTATCCCACGCTTTCAGCACTCAGGCGGAAACCCGGAGCCGTGAAAAGATAGCCGTTGGGGCATTCGTCACGAAGGTTGTCCAAGGACTACAAGTGGCCAGAAAACCCACCCGAGATGGAGGTCGTTGGCGGATGCAACCCATTGAACAAGGTGTACATCTGGCAATAGATGTATCGTGGGCAGACGGACCACGGCGACGTCCCCGCCGACCAACTATACATCGAGGGCCCTCACCCGGTGGACATCGACACGACCGAAGACCACTACTCATCCGACTATCACGAGGGCGAGTCGTCCGGCGTCGCCCCATACGCGTTGATAGCGGAGCTCAACGCACTGCCCCAGGAGATGATGCGCCTGAACAGCGAGGCACTGCAACGCGACGAAGAGGCACGGCACTTTAGCGAAGAAACTCGACGCCGACAGGAAGAGTACGAGCATCGGAACGAGGAAGCGCACCGCCCGTACCTTGAGGAGCAGCAGCGCTACGACCGGGCCCTTCGAGACATGGACGTGGCGATTAGGCTTATACAAAGTTCGTTGGCGCACCTTCGCCCGAGGACGCCGCTATCTTAGTGATATTTTCTTTTCTTTTCTTTTCTTTAGACATTTCTTTTGTTTGATTAATCGTTTATTTCTATTTTTATTTTGTTTATGACTATGATGCTTATGACTATGTCTATAATTATTATTATGCTTATTCTCCTTTTACGTTTAATTTTCTTTTAGTTAGGTCAGGATACGTATTACGAGTCACGATACTACGACCTTCACGCGTTCAGCTATGACCACGTCATTTATTCGTCAGGGGAGTCCCCTTCTTGTTAACCCTCTTTTCCTCTCTTTTGTTCATGTTTTACGTTGGGGACAGCGTAGGTCTTAAGTGTGGGGAGGGGAAATTATGTTTGAGAATTAACGTGAAAATTTTTTATGACGTGTCCGTGAGCTACCAATTTTGTCATAAAGGCATGAATTATTTAAATCATGCATGATTGTTTGCGTTTATCTCGAGTTGGTTTGCATTTCATGAAATTTTGTGGGCGATTAGGATATGCATGATTGATTGAATCGTGTCCGCTTGAATAGAAATAGCGCTACTTTGAGGATTCGTACATATAACCAGTCTACGTTGCGAGAGTTTGAGCCTGGCGACCATATGCTCATTGTTCTTGGTTGTGTGACGTGCCTAGTCTATATCTCTCTAGAACTTGCCTATCTGATACGTGTTGAAACTGTTTTTGGTGCGTTAGCTTTAGAGCTGTCAAAACGGGCCGGCGGGGCGGGCCAACCCGTAGCCCGCCAAAGTCCGCCAGTGGCGAGGCGAGCGCGAGCAAGCCCGCCTACTAGTGGGCCTGGAAAATGAAGGCCTGCCCCGCCTGCGGGCGGGTAGCGGGCCTGGCGGGCTTAGCCGGCCAAATTTTAAAAATATAAAAAAAAAAGAAAAAATAATAAAATAGGAAAAGTTGAGAAAAAAAATAAAAAAAATAGATAAAAATAATATAAAAAAGGGAAAAAAAATAAAGAATTCAACTTGGAATATATATCTAATTTAATCAACTTTTTAACATTAATTATTTATGTTATTAAAAAGCTCAAAAAAATCAAAGTCAATATAATTTATTTATAAATCTTATTACTTAATAAATTATATAATATATTATTTTCTCGGGCCTGCCCGCGGCCCGCGCAGGCATGCCCGCCTTAATTAGGTTATAATAAAGTTTTAGCAATCGTTTTATGCATTTATTTGCTATATTACCTATTTTGCTTCGGGCGTGATAATATGCAGAGGCCACACTTCATGCAAGTCACGGTCGTGAACGAGTTTGCTCCAGGCCATGGCAAAATGCCGAGACTTACCTCTATGACAGTCACGGCCGTGAAGTTTCTTGCTTCTGGCCGTACTGTCACGACCCACTTTTCCTATAACTAGTTTGGCGGATTTTTCGCAACGTAAGCTGCGGAAGACCCAATTTAAAAAAAAACACTTATTTAATAATTTAAATATTACACACTCGCACACATTTACTTCGCACACGTCCCGTTATGCAAACATTATAATTTAAAAGACCATAGCCCAATATATTTAAAAATATAAAACACACTAATAACACCCTTCGGTCGCATCCATATACGCCCAGCCCTCAAAAGTACGTGAGTCGCCGCCATCAGCCTGCCTTAGTCGTGACGTGTCTCAACGTCCGACTCGTTCGTACTTACAATGCAAAACGTGGAATGAGCTATAACGCTCAGTAAGTGGAAATATGCATGTATGCACGTGCGACCTAGCAAAGGCATCCGCGCCAGTGCTTTCTAATACTCACATACACATCTCATTCTTATTTCTTTCTCATTTCTTTTTCATTTATATCAGGGCCCATAGCTAACTTACAACTCGCACCACCATAACATGAGCTCAAATCCTTTACGGATAAAATACGATAGTGGCTCACTCTGGCTAGGATAAAACTAGAGTTTATCTCCAGTTTTATTATTCACCAGGTCGCCCCTCTATCTGACGATCGTCCTTTTTCCATTGCGGTTGCCTTTCCTGGCACTCTGGCTTACGCCATGTGTCTCGTCCAGGTGACCCTCGTCCGCTAATGACAATGACAGTTGCTACACACTGGGTGGCCTACTCTAGCTTTACCTAGGTCGCCCCTACCCAGGTCGCTCCTCCTGTCGGACAGTCGCTCCATACTGGGCGGCCTACGCTAGGTTTCCCTAGGTCGCCCCTACCCACGTCGCTCCTTCTGCCTCACATAATACAATACACGGCTTACATCCCGTCGTGGTGCCTTTGTAGAAGTAGCTATAATATTCGTTCTCATATGATTGTGTATGTGCATACTCATAAATGCAAATCCTCACATACTCCGTGTATGCACATGCTCATGCCATATAAATGATGCCATGCATACATCCCATGCTCGCCTACAAGCGACAAATGCAATGCACGTTCACCTTCCCAAAATCATTAAATCCAAACGTGCACATAATATACTATGATGTGGTGTACCAATTGGTTTCCCACGTCATCGTAAAATCATAGATAATAGCTCACCATGCGATTTTATTATCGCCAGTAAGCACCTCACGTAAAACAACCAACACAGGTTGCCACATAATCACATAATGTCACATAATTCACGTCACGTAAAGTCACCTCACGTAAAACAACCAACACAGGTTGCCATATAATCACGTAATTTCACATAATTCACGTCACATAAAATCATACAACACAGATAACCACGTAATTCGAATACCAACATGTAATATATGTGTTGTAGTTGAGATTTCCACTTACCTGACGTCCGAGCTAAATACGCTTACTCCCTTGTGAAATCTTTATTTTTCGATCCTTAAATAAAAATATCATAATATCAGTATCATTTCTAAGTTATATGACTAGACCGAAACAAACTGTTTCGACTATACTAATTTAATAAAACCCTAAGTCGCTCGATTTCATGCCTAAGTCAGGTCAACTCTCAACTTGACACTTCACTTATAAAGTTTGATTCTAAATTCTTAAAGTCGCCCGATTAATGTAGATTAAACTCACTTTCGATCGATTTGTACATGTTTTACACAAGTTTCGCCCGACCCTATTTCGCATGTGTATTTTAAATTGCCCGATTTTACTCGTGCATAGAGATGCGTTTCGCCGAGATTTCCATCGACCGACATGACGTGCAACGTCATCCACTTTCGCCCGATTCCATGCGATTAGGATATATAAAATATATAACGGCGAAAAGTCCATATAATCCCTCAGTTTCAATCGAAACTCATCTCATCAAAGAATCACGCGATTCATCTTACATGCAAGCTTACTTTCGATCGATTCTAGACCCCTTTTCCAACACGGCTAAAGTCATTCAAAATAAGGTAGTTTCGGTCGAAACTCATATCATCCAAAAATTTCCTGATTCCATGCAAATTAGATTACATAACATATATATTTTTTTTTTCAAAAAATAAAAGGGTGCAACACGAGGACTTCCCAGGGGGTCACCCATCCTAGTACTACTCTCGCCCAAGATTACATAACATATATATAATGGCGAAAATTCATGAAAATCCCTTAGTTTCGATCAAAACTCACTTATACTAAACTCTTAAACCATTCGATTTATTAAGCATCCCAAATTCATTAACTCTATTTAAAGACTATTATCCCTCAAAGTTATGAACTCTAAGAATATATTGTACTGTCAAAAATAAAATTCTTTCAATTCTAGAGACACATTCAACTTGCTAATTTTCCAAACGTAATGAACTTTCTCACGACTTCAAAACTTACTCAAACCCCAATAAAACAAGATCACCATAAACATTTTTATGCTTGCTAAACACATGCTAAATCATAAACTAAATACGTAAAAATCGTAGTAAAATCCATACCCTTTCCAACGATTGAGTCGACAATTATTAAGTAGATAGGGCATCGAAGACAAGCTCATCTAAGATAGGGCTGTTTGAACTTTTAGGTGAAATTGTGATAAACTTGATATCAGAGCTCAGGCACAGAGAGGGATATGCGTACGAATTCCACGATCACCCATTTAAGAAAATTACGTCTAAGGCCATATACGGAAAAAAATCTGACACGAGGATAAGCTTCTAGGTTGAACAATCATTTAATATTTCTACTTTTCTTTTTGCTCTTTTTAACTCCGCTACAATAATTAATTAGATTTGGTCGTTTGGTGGACTTCCATTTTTTAATCTGGGATGGAAAACTTGCTCAAAAGGCCAATATAGCAATCCTTCCCAGCCCATCATCCATGAATTAGGTGTTGACTCACTTGTTGGAGAAGAAAAGTAGTTAAAACAGAAACCTAAGACCAAGTCGACTTTCACCCAAGCTTAGTTTTACTAAAAGCTCATGTCAACAACCTCCTTACACCACAAGAAACTAAACCTTAAAAAAAAATTGCAAACATGCATCTCCTCTTCTTCCTCTTCATAGTAGTATTACTACGCCCAACCACCGCCACCACTAAAAACATAACGGCCCTCTTCTCCGGCGACTCCATTTTTGACTCGGGAAACAATAACGAGCTCCTAACCATCTTCCGGTTCGACCACCAGCCCTACGGCTTGGGATTTCCCGACCGCATCCCCACGGGAAGGTTCTCCGACGGCAAGCTAGCCACCGACTTCTTGGCCTCGGGCCTCTGCCTAAAGCAACTCCTCCCACCCTATTTGGGCCGCCGCCCGTCCCTCGCGGCCCGAGACTTGCTCACGGGCGTAAGCTTCGCCTCGGCGGGCTCGGGATTGGACCCCTCTACGTCGGGCGGGGCCCACGTGCTCGGCGTCGACGATTAGTTGAGATATTTTGGCGAGGCGTTAATGAGGATGGAAGGGCTCGTAGGGTTCGAAGGGGCGAAGGATGGGGAGTAATGATATGTTGTACAACGTGTATGGATTTGGGGGGATTGGAAGAGAGGCGTTGCACGGCGACGGTAGAGTGGAGGAGTTTCTGGGATTCTTGCTTCGAAATCTCGAGGGTTTCTTGAGGGTATTATTTTGTTATTACACGGCATCTTGGGTTTTTGTTAAAAAAAATAAAAATTGTGGCCCTGTTCTTTGTAGAAAAGTGAGGTCAGTCCTCATCAAGATGTGATAACTTTGATATCAGCCCTTACGAATAATTTATTAGGTACGACATTGGGCCTTTATAAAAATTTATTTTATTAGGTATAAGAGAGCTCAAGATGTGGTACATTGATTATTTAGGTCGCGAGAATAGGGATATTTGACATTGGGCCATAAAATTTTTGACCATAAAAATATATTGTTACTAGATGTATGTGATATTGGGCCCTAATAGTTTGTAACACTGTCCAAATAAACCATGAATCATGATGCACTAGTCAAAATCGGCAATGCAATCATAATGTGAATCTTAATCGCCGTCTACCACCTTCTTTTGTTTCAGACTTTTTTCTCAATTTCTTTTCTTTTGGTTTGTGTTCGTTTCTCTCTAGTCGAGAGATTTCTTCCCTATGAGAGGTCGAATGTTGCCAGGCGGTGCATCTATACTCTTTATTCCCTGTAAATTTGATTAGTTTTAGTGAAACTTTCGTGTAAAAAAACAAAATCACCGTCTACCGTCGATTTTTACTATCTTTTTAATTAGATTTAGTCGGTTATATTATTTCAGAGGTTGCACGCAATGGGAGCGAGTAGAATGGCCGTGATTGGCCTACCGCCTATGGGATGTCTCCCGTTGCAGGTCACCTTCCAAAGCATCACGACGAGGATGCCCCAACGCGCATGTGTAAGGAAACACAACATACACTCCCAATCTTACAATGCAAGGCTTATGTCTCTTACTTCGAGGCTCCAAGAAACCCTCGTGCCTAAATCTAGGGTTTCATACATCGATATCCACGCACCGATGATGGACATGATTACGAGGCCGGCAAAGTACGGTAAGTTAACTCACATTTCATTAATCGATTTCTTTTATTTTTCTCTTATTATTTTTTTTTTGGTGAATGAAGGATTTGAGAAGACACTTTGGGATGCTGTGGAGTGATGGGCTGGTCAATAGAGATGGGGCCTTTGTGCAATGAATTCTCTACTACGTGCGAAGATCCGTCCAAGTATGTGTTCTTCGATGCTGTTCATCCTACGCAGGCTGCCTACGCTTATCTTGCCCAGCATTTCAACAAGAATGTTATTCCAAGTTTAATAGCTTAGATTTTTTGTACGTATAATATATATAGATATGTTATAAAAGTATTATAACGATTAAGTATTTTACTAATTGCGATAACATTATAGAGATAATTAGAGAGAGAAATAATTTTTATTTAATACTTCTCAATACATTGTATACAACCCAAATCACCTATTTATACTCCTAAAAATTCACAATTACAACTAATAACATTAGCTACTACACTTCATCTTGACATAAAATAAAAAATAAATATTAGATCATATTCTTTATCCTAATGAAACTGCCTATTGTATTAAGTAAAATGCTTATTTTTCTAATTAAAATATTAAAATCAAAATTAAAACAAAAACCCCTTAACAATTTTTATTTGCATGCACACAGGTACATGTGCAACATATACTAGTCTATATTAATATTGTCTACCATGCAACTAATTTTTGTGACATTCAATATTATTACGTCCAATGATACTTTCAAATGTTCAATACTACGTCAATAATCCACGAACATCCACGTCCTTACTTATTTCATAATAAGATATTAATTTAATTTGTGCTGGCAAAATAATGTAGAACGTAGTAAGAGTACCTCGATCAAATGCCAATGTATATCGCAGAGCCGTGTGTTTAATCTACAAAGACAAGCGAAAACGTCCCAACGCAAACCAAAGAAAGACAAAAGCAAAGCAAAAATGTGGACCTTCTCATCTTCTCAAGCAATAAAATCAAAACAAAACTGGCAGGTTCGTGTCGGGTCGGGTCTGGTCAATCTGTTATTCCGTGCCCAGATTTCTCGATGTCGATATCTCCCATTCCAACATCTTCTTCTTCCTCTTTGCTATCTTCGTCCCCACTTATCTCCTCGTTTTCGCGTCCCAGCTTAGCCACTTGCTCGGCGAGCAAATTGTTCTCACGTTCGCTCACCTGAAACGGAATCGTAGCAGATTTTTAATAGTGAAAAATAGGATGTTCGAATCTATTTCGATAAATAGTTAAGTATTTTCTCACCGCTCTCAACGGCTCCTTCACTACGAGTTTTCCTTTGTGAAGCTCGATCTCCTTCATGCATTCTTCGATTCCCTTGCTAAGGATCGAAAGGCCTTGCTCCTGCATTTGTTCACATTCAAATAAATCCTCGAGAGCTTTTCGTGCATCTAGGTTACATTACAAGGGCCCGAAGAGCGGAATTTATCTGATATATCACATTTAATAAATGGGTAATATTCTTTTCCTGTTTAGTAGAGGTGACATTATTGGGACAACGAATTACGAAGTTGCATCTTTATGGGTAAAAATTTAAGAAAAAATTATGCAATTTGGGAACATTATACGCTGAAAAGCTAGATTTTGCCAAGACTTCAAGAGTTTTAGCGCATAATCCAAGTTTTTGGCGAATTCGGTGGGTGACATTATACGAACAACTTTCAAAATTAAGCAATTTAGGAACATTATACGCCGAAAACCTAGATTTTGCCCCAAATTCAAGAGTTCTGACGTATAATCTCTGGCAACGAATTTAGGGGATGACATCAGTAACTTTCACTTTGAACAAAATCCAGGGTTCAAGCGTATAGTGCTCCTAACATGCTTACTTTTGAAATTTATTGCCTGTTTAATGTCATCCCTAAGTTCCCCATCCCTATAATGCCACCTCCCTTAAATTACAGGACTAACAAAAATCACATTGGCAAATTGATGTACCTTGTCAAGAGTCTGAGTGTTAAGGACATACGCAGGAGGAGCAACAAGATTTTAACGGGGCAATCCTTGTTCCAAGCAGCTTCAGCCTTGTTAGGAATATTTTATAGTGTTCAATTTCAATGTGTTTATCTTAGTTGGTTTGTATTTAATTAACTTTGGGCTAGTTTGTAATATTCTAGTTCTTAGTTACTAGGGGTACACTTGTTGGTCCCTATTCGATCCAACAACACTGATTTAGGACGATTTACCACGCTAATGATGAAAGATTTAATGCTCAAACGTGGGGTGTGTTTGTGAACGAAGGTGAAGCTATCAAAATGTTTCTTACTATTCAACACACACACACGCACTCACACATACTACACCAAAAGCACACACCCTAATGAATTAGGGTTTGGGGGTATATATACCACATTAGTTGGTATATTATACCCCTAGTAACTAAGAACTAGAATATTACAAACTAGCCCAAAGTTAATTAAATACAAACCAACTAAGATAAACACATTGAAATTGAACACTATAAAATATTCCTAACAAGCCTTACGCATGGTGTAGAATACTATTTGTAATTGTGCTTGATTTCATTAGTTGTCCTTAATTTGGGGCGTTTTGTATAGTAGTCCTTAGATTAGGAATAGATTGATATTTATACCAAGTTTGTTTGGTATAAATACATGTAAATCAATTGAGCTGAATAGAGAAAGTTTTTAGAATTGATCCGAAGGGCTTGCAATTCGATTTCTAGAGAGAGAAACAACAGTAACTTTCTCACTCTACTCAAATTCTCTCTCTTGTTCTTCATTTGAGTTTTTCGATCGAATTCAATTGTTTATCTAAACGATCAAATTACTATGAATTCTAGCCTAGGATCGTAGAGTTGTTAGTCATAGGACCTAACAATTGGTATCAGAGCAGATTCGTTCTGTTTTGAATCGAAAATTGTTAGAATTAAATCGAAAATCATTTTCTAGATACTGTTCATCGAAGAACATGTTTGGCGCGAAAATCTTTTTTTCGATCCAATAGCTTAATTCCGTGCTAAATTGACTTGAATTTGGTGTTTCTGTGCTTGTTTAAGTGTTAGATCATCATTGCGATCAGTTCTGTAGCAGTTTGAACATCGATTTTTAGGATTGAATTGCTTCTGCGTGTTACTGTTTGCGAAGAACATGGAGAACACGTTCTGATTTTGATCAAATTCGATATATTTTGCTCATAACGTGTTTAATTGCTTGTTCGTGCGTGATTAGTACTTGATTGCGAGCAATTACCTCAAACTTCACTATCTGATTCTTTTTTTTTGTTCGAATTTGTGTTAATCGTATTCTGTGAATTTTTCTCGATTGCTCAAATTTTTCTCGCTAAGTTTTGCGATCGGATTAGTTTCTCGATCGATAAACTTAGCACGAGAATTTTTCTCGGTCAGGTAAGTGCTAGAATCGTCATCAGTAGAAACGATTTTAGTTAGAAATATTTCTCGAGCATTATACAGCGAAAAACTTTTTCGAGAGAGACTTATTTTGACTTTGCATGCGTAAAAACTTTCACTCGAAAAACTTTTTCAGTCAAACCTTTTAACGTTTGACCAGGCGAAAATCATTTACACGCGAGAAAGTTTTCTAGTCAACAGATTTATTTGGACTTGTCGAGAAACTTACCAACGTACTGTTTCTTTACGATCGAAATAAATTCACGATCAAGAAATTTTTCTCGACCGAATGATTTTGAGCAATTTATCTCGCTCGTAAAATATCACGCTGACAAAATGTCCCGCACGAGAACAGTACTCAGTACATTCTATCTCGACGGAATTAATTTCGATCAAACTTGAAAGATTGAATCGAAAATAATTGTCGATCTAATTTTCGAATCAAACGCTACTAACGAATTTTGCACTTGTGACACACATTACATCATCTTCAACCTTCAAAACAATTAATGAAGATCCTTCAACAACTCGACTACAATACAAACATGGATGCATACTCACTTGGAAATGACAACCGTCCGTCGATCTTGCAAAGAGGCGAATACACAGTGTGGAGAAGCCGCTTTCTGAATTTCATCGCTCTAAAGGATCAAGCCGAAAATCTACTGAAGTCCCTTTAAGAGGGACCGGCACAGTTCTGGGTTCATGTACCCGGGGACGAAACAGCTACTCCAGCAATTCCAGCTTCTAGGCGACTAAAGGAGCCTAGAGAATACTCTCTGGAGGAAAGAGCTCGAGCTAAGGCTGATCTGGTAGCCGTGAATACCCTTATGCAGGGCATTCCCAACGATATATACAGACAAATCGACAGCCTTACATCGGCCAAAGGGATGTGAGACGAGCTGCATAGGATGATGCAAAGGACGGAAGTTGGCATAAAGGCCAAGAAGGCAAACATTCTCACTGCTTAAGACTCATTCAAAGCAAAGCCGGAGGAGAGTCTAAACGAGATCTACCAATGATACCTCACTCTTCTCAATGAAATGAGGAAGATAGAAATAACGAAGACAAACATGGAGACAAACATAAGATTTCTATCTTCTCTGCCCACGGAATGGAAGAAAATATCCACTCAAATACGACAAAATAAAGATCTAGAGGAGTTGGATGTCCATGCCGTGTTCGATAATCTCGCTCAGCATGAGAGGATATCCGCGAGATTACAAAAGAGCAGAAAGGCAAACAAACCGATGACACGGTTGCCTTAGTCTCGGAGAAGAGGAGCACGAGATCAAGAAAGGATAAGACCGTTAGGCCACCTTCATCATCAGAGTCGGAAGATGAATCGGACTCCGACATCGAGCCGAACATGAAAGCCCTTGGAAAACAGTTAGCTCTCATTGGACAAATGATGAGCAAGAAGTACTTCAAGAAGAAGTCTTCAACCTCAGCCAATAGACTTCGGACTACAAGCTCCAAGAACAAAGAACGTGCTCCGGAGAGTTCCGAGGTCAAGAATCCCGAAGAGACTAACAAATGCTTTAACTGTGGCAAAGCAGGTCACTTCTCCAGAGAGTGCACTCTCCCGAAGAAAAGAGATGCAAACTACTACTCCAGGAAGCTTCAATTGACAAAACAGAAAGAAGCTGGAGTAGCTCTCATGGCCGAACAGGACCAATGGCTCGAGGACACGACGAGCTCCGAAGAAGAGAACTTAGCCCTCATGGCCCGTCTCGACAACGAATTAGACGCCGAAACATCCACTCGTACGGACGACGACAACGCATCCACGTCTTCAAATGAGGTAGTCACTCTTTTCACATTATTGACCATTTAGAATCATATCAAAAGCAATATGCTAACATGAAACGTCAGCAGAAAAGTATAAAGGAAGTAGAGAACGAACTTGATAGAGCTCAGGAGAAGATGGATAGTCTCGAACAAGAACTTAGGAGCTCTAGTGCAAAAATAGATGAACATACTAAGAGCCTACAGTCTAGAGAGACTAGTCAACCTCAACTAGGACAACAAAGCGAAAAGATTAAGGAATTAGAAGATAGGCTAGCCAATAACTACAATTGCTTGGTTAGAAATCTCAACGAGAAAGCCATTTAAATTGTAGGATAACCGAAGCTACCTCTAAGTCACTAACTTAGAAGCTCAATTAGAAACATCGAATGCTAAGATTAGTGAGCTTAGTAAGGATTTCGATGCATGTCAAGCCGCTAAACTAACCGTGGAAAATAATTATGCTCTCCTAGGTGAGGAACGCAAGAAGCTATATGCCAAAGTAAAGAAATTAGACAATACAGTTACGCGTAGGGGACAATCCGAACATACGATATTTTTGAACAAACCCAAGGATATAGAGTTCTATAATCATATAGAAGGCATAGATTTCACTAACCCGTGTGTTTTACGAAAGAAAGAAATATACGATGTTAAACACATGGGCTTAGGAATAACCTCTCTTAGAAATTTTACTGAATCGTCTTATAAAAATACTTTCGATTCATCCATTAGACAAGGTCCACATGGTCCAGAAATCCCCTTTGACTACAAAGATCTAAATGAAAGGGACAAAATAGGAAAGAAACTCTAACACCTGTCTGCAATTTAGTTCAAATTCTACCTCCTGACTCTCGAACACACCACGAGGAAGTTAAAACCATTAATTAAAAAATTCTCTCTACAATCCCCCTATCATAAAACAGATAGAGGAGTCACAGGCAAAGTTAGAAAAAGAACGAGAGAATTTCGAAGCTGAAAAGAAAAAATTCTTAAAGGAGATGGAAAATCTCAAGGCTTCCTCGTCATCCCAAACTACCTCTCACGCTATTACAAAAAGCGTTAAAAATGAAAAATCACCTTTAAAAGATAAGTATTGTAAAAATAATTCTGTTAAAAGTGCTATGACTAATTTTAATTTACCTACGTCTACAGGGAGCGTAGCGTCAGCACTAAAAACAAAGGCGAGAGTGTCTAGCACTAAGATAAAGAAGGAGCCATTAGATTTAAATGTTTTTGAGCATACTACTCCTTCTGTTACAATAAAAGACATTCGTAGAAATAAAAGAGCTATTTCCACTTTTAAGATAGTTGCTTCTACTTATTCACTTTAGCTGATCACCTTTAGAAGCACCAACTTCGAAATAGGCTCTACGTCAAAAATTAATCATTCTGAAACAAATGCCACAAGAAAGACTCGTAGGAAACAAGATCCAGCCATAAAGAAAGCTTATGGCGCCGTACATGAATGTACTCACCTAAGGTATCCCGTAAAGATTAAATCCCCCAAGCACCTTAGGAGACTATCACAAGAAAAGATCTTTTCCTCAGTCAAACCCTCCAAAGCATTTGTCCGTGCTGAAATTAACCTTCCCTGTAAGGTTCAACCCAAATGGGTTCCTAAATCTCCGCCTAGGACGACGAAAGCCAAAAGGGCCAAGTCCCCTATAGAGGCAAAACCCAAATCCACTTTTTCAATTCAGACCAGGACCCGTGCCTCACCCGCTGGTTCCTGCTCAATTCAGTTCAGGACCCGCTCTCAACCCGTTGGCTTCTGAAGACAACATTTCAGAACCCGTAATCACTGGTGTGTTGGCACAAAACCAACAGAAGATGGCAACAACTTCAGGATCAGTGTCAGACGAAGCAACGAGACTTGAAATAGACGACTTGGATTCTCTCTTCGAACCGGTATATCGGTCATACACGACGACACCAACACTGGATTCTCTACCGAACGAGACCGACGTACCAAGTTCATCTCACACCTCTACCCCACCCGATTCAGAATTGCCATAGAACACTGAAGAACCTACAGTGGTCATCGAGGAAGTATCATCAGAGATGATCAATCCAAGTGCAGTATTGGAACTTCCTCAGACAAATGATCAATCGGAGACTAAATCTAGATCCACAGATGACTGACGCATCGACTTCAGCCTTGCCTCATGAGCGCAAGTGGTCGAGATGCCACTCGGTTGATCAGATAATTGGCGATCCTTCGGTTGGTGTGAGGACACGTCGCCAACACAGTCTTTTCAGTTGCTTCCTGAGCCAAAACGAGCCTACTAAAGTAGCAGACGCACTTCGAGACCCGGATTGGACAATTGCAATGCAAGAGGAAATCAATCAATCGAGCGTCTTCAAGTGTGGACCTTGGTACCCCGTCCACATGGGAAAACAGTGGTCGGAACTAAATGGGTTTTCAAGAATAAGAAGAATTAAGATGGTGAAGTGATCCAGAACAAAGCAAGGCTAGTTGCTAAGGGATACAATCAACAGGAAGGCATCGACTACGACGAGACTTATGCTTCTATTGCCCGTATCGAAGCTATCCGCCTCCTGCTGGCTTATGCGGCTCACAAAGACTTCAAAGTCTATCAGATGGATGTTAAAACCGTTTCTCAATGGCGTGTTAAAAGAAGAAGTCTACGTCGCTCAGCCGGAAGGTTTCGTTGATCAAGAACATCCTGATCATGTCTATCGCTTAGACAAAGCTCTCTATGGACTAAAACAAGCCCCACGTGCTTGGTACGATGTCCTGAGTGATTTCGTCATGAAGTCTGGATTCATACGAGGAACGATAGACACAACTCTCTTCATTAAATGGCATGACAAAGATCTGATGGTCGTCCAAGTATATGTCGACTACATCATCTTCGGATCAACAAATCCTCGGCTCTGCAAGAAGTTTGGAGATCTCATGAAGAGCAAATTCGAGATGAGTCACATGGGAGAGATGCAATTTTTCTTAGGCCTTCAAGTCAGGCAGCTCAATGGTGGAATTTTCATCAGTCAGACAAAATACATCAAGGATATTCTGAAGAAGTTTCATCAAGACCAGAGCAAGCCTCTCAGCACTCCTATGTCACCAAGCTGCAAGTTGGATGCCGATCCCTCTGGTAAAACGATCGACATCACACTATATCGCAATATAATTGGATCTATTCTCTACCTCACTTCGAGCCGGCCGGACATCATGTTTACCACCTGCTTGTGTGCCCGTTTTCAAGCCGATCCCAAAGAATCCCATATGCTCGCGGTCAAAAGAATTTTACGCTACCTTAAGGGCACCTCTACCCTTGGCCTATGGTATCCAAAGGGTACGAATTTTAAACTTATCGGCTACACTGACGCTGACTATGCAGGTTGCCGAATGGACAGGAAAAGCACGTCTGGTGGCGCTCAATTTTTAGGTGAAAAGCTGGTTTGCTGGTCATCCAAAAAGCAGAACTGTGTGTCCACTTCGACGGCCGAAGCAGAATACGTAGCTGCCGCCAGCTGTTGCTCACAGATGCTGTGGATGCGGACACTGCTTCGCGACTATGGGTACAATCTAAATAATATACCCATATATAGTGATAGTCAGAGTGCAATTGCCATAACTTGCAATCCTATTCATCATTCACGCACAAAACACATAGACATTAGATATCATTTTATCAAAGATCACGTAGAAAACGGCACAATAGAGATGTACTTTGTGAACACGGAATTTCAACTAGCCGACATTTTCACCAAGGCCTTGGATGAGAAACGATTTCAATTCCTTGTCGGAAAATTAGGCATGTTGAATCTTCCGTAATATGTGCATTACCTGATCTTCTGTGCTATCACATGCTCCATTCTATGTGTTTTCTATGCTTATTTGTCCTTATCTTGCGTGATAAAAATAACATAAAATAAATATATAATATATTTCTATATATAATATAAAGGAGTATGACGAAATCCTTTAGGATGCTTTGATCGAAAGTCATTTAGAATTTTACCCCGACATGAGATCGATTTAATTGCTTAAAATTTGCCAGTCTAAGTCGCATTCTTGTGTCTAAAAGGTCATTTGATTGTTCCACTAGACACAAAGTCACTCTACATGCGTGAGGATTCAAGCCTTGTTTCTTATTCCTTTCTTTGGATCTACTTCTCGAGTGAGTCACACATAAATTACTTGTCTTACCTAGTGAGTCTTGGTGTCATACTCATCTTGCGTTAGATCGTCAGGAAAATGATAAGGGAGTTTAGGATATTCCTCATACGGCCTTATATAAATTCCCCCACGTTAGCCCTTAGTCATCCACTTTGAGCCTTCTCTGATGTCCTTTTCTTCATTTGAAACCCATTCCCAGCCTTCAACCGAACTCTATACTCTTCGAATGGTTGTTCAAACGAGAAAGGAGGGGGAGATAACAAAAGAAAAAGTAAGATGATGACAAAAGAAGGCATTGCTCAACGCGCAAAAATCAGACCAAAGGAACCGGCCTTTCGACTACCTTGTAGAAAGTGGCATGGTTCCTGCTGTGAACTTCTCCAACGATAATCTCGTACGCTCTTCAGAACGGCTGGAAGAGGAGCACCACGAAGTGAACTTCTCCAATGATAATCCGGTCTTATATCGGGAAACGAGAAGAGGAGTGCAGCCTCGGGTACGAATTCCATAACCGAGAACTTCTCCAAATAGATAATCTCTGAAACCTCTATAGGGATTAAGAGAAGAGGAGCACGGTATCGGCCCGAGAACCAACAAGAAGAACTTCGCCTACGATAATATCTTATAGCCTCATGGAGGAGCGAAGCTTCAGCTTGAGCATAATATAAAAAGGGATAGTTCTTAAAAGAAAAGGAGGGAGAAAAGATTGAAAGAAGAAAGATGCCGAAAAAAAAGAGACGGACGTAGAATTGGAAGACGATGAAGAGATAAGCTCAATTTCCTTTAAATTCCTTCCGTTCTAAGTCCTAGCCAAATTATAACCCTTACAACCCTTTGATTCCACATAGACGGTCTCTCGCTTAGGTGAAATGATTAAAAATGCCTCGATCACAGGTAAATTGACTTAAAATTGCTTGTGTTGACTTGAGTGATAAAAATATAAAAATCCCAAGATAGCTAATTAAGGGCAAGAGCGAACCTAGTGAGAGTTGTCGAAATGGACCAGTCTATGAACTTAGGACTTTAGTTTGACGACATGACTTGACGGCATTTTCTTCTTTCAAATGTCTCGTAAAATTTTAGGCGTGACTATTGATCGAAGCAAAATAATCTGACCCCACATAAATATATATATATATATATATACATATATATATAATAATAAATAAATAATAAATAATAAAATTCGCACATTTTGACATGAATGTTATGTTTCATATGCGTTGAATTGAATAAATGCGAATTTCTTTAGTGTATCGCACATTCTAAATGCAATTTTAGATTGCATTGGTACTGAATTGTTTAAATGCGATAAATTTTTCATTGCTTTTACCCTCACACAATATTTAAAGTACATGTTTTCGGGCACCATGTATACATGCTTACTTGGTAAATTTGTGTGCTCGTGACTTGAATTGATTTCATATGCTTGCATAATTAGTCAATTTTTGTGCATCATTTGAGGGGGAGCAAGTGTAAGACTCGTAGATTAGCTCCAAAAATTTTTGATGTTTTTCCTCTGATTATTTCAGATCTTCAAAATTAAGGAGCGAGACGTCGACACTACAAAGAGAGGAGCTAGACCCAAGACCAAATATTTCAAAGATAAAATTGCCAAAAATAATTGTTGATTAACTCCATTATTACTAACGCTTATCTCTAAGTGCTACAGATTTTTAAATTTCTGCCAGGGGAGCTAGACGTTACTACACAGAAAATTCAGGGAGTTAATTGCATTTATTTTAATTACTAAGGGGGAGCCTTACAATGGGATTTATTTTGAAATAGGGGTCAATCTGAAATTCTTTAGAAGAACTTACTATCGAGAAACTGGATACTAGAATTAGTTCGCAATCTAAAGTTTCTCGATCGTAAAAAGTGTCGGGATCGATTTTTTTTAACCGCGATAAGTTGCGATTGAAAAATTTGAATTTTTCGTGTGCAAATAGTAATGGGCCTGATCCATTAAATCGCAAAATGTCAAATCACAAGCCCGAAAACAAATCAATGCTAGTTAGTAAAAGTTTAACTTTTGTCAGTCGAAAAACTTTTTCTCAGCAAAACCTAATCGAAAAAAAAAACTCTCTCTCGCTCAGACGATACAAAATCCTTCAAAAACTTTCAATTTTTCACTCCAAATCGTCTGATTAAGGTAGAAATACGATTCGGTTAACGATTGCGAATGATATAACTTGATTTGCATTTACATTCTGTAGTTTTCCGCATGATTAGTTAAACTTTTTGTCTGTTCTTCAAATACTAGTTAAATGTATACTGTTTCACTAAAATTGTGGCATGCTTCTTGGATTTTCTGAGTTAAATGCCCTTTTTTGGATAGATTTGATGTTCTTGAAGAAACAGATAGTTTAAATCTTCGGAAAAATCTGCATCTGTGACGTTAAAATGAGTTTAGATGAAACTTGGTTTTGAAGTTTTGAAGCTGTCGAAGAACTTTGTCGATCGCAAATAATCCTAATTGAATTCCAATTCAATTGAGATACTATTTGTGTCGATTTAGTTTTCGATCGCAAAATTTTGATTTAGTCGTCACGATAAAAGATTTTAACCGTTACACTTACCATCGAAACATCAATTATGATTTTATGCGAGCGAAAAACTTATGCACTGACTAGACAATTTAGATGCAAATTTTATCGAGCGTAAATCTTACTATCGCAAAATAGAATTTTCGATTTAATTTCAATTTGGTCGCAAAAATTTAGCAGCGAAAATTAATTTTTCAACTCTTAATTTTTCGATCGTAAAAATTCGCCGCTTAGGACTTAATTGATCGGAAAATTTCTCGACGTTTGACTTAGTCTTTCTTTGACTAATTTCTCGATAAAAATATATCGCAGCGAAAAACTTCTACGTTCAATCAAAAATCACATTCCGCTCGACAAATTTCGAATCGAAAATTTTATTCAATCGAAGAAAATTTTTCGATAGTAAATTTACCTGAGACGTAATTTCTCTATCGTAAATTTACATAGAATTTTTCTCGATCGTAAAATTGATCGACTACAGTCACGCTTTCAACTTCAACACTTAGGAAATTTTTCTAAGTTTTTTACACTGTAGCTAACAATAGCGGATAAAATTCTTCGATCGCAAAATTTAGACAGAATTCTTTCAATTGAAATCAATATATAGGAAATCAAACTGCAATTCAATTTTCTCGACCGAAAATTTTCTCGGCATGAACAGTGACTTACTGATTTAATACTTAGCGAAATTTCGAACTATTTTTCAAGCGACATATATTCCATTCGAAATTACATTCATGCCATCACGATTTTTGAAATTGAACTTACACTATGCATTTGATATGATTTTGATTCACAATTCATCGAACTTGCTATTACTTGCGATATTACTATAGTTTGATGAAATTTATTCATATTTCGACTGAAAATAAAATTGAACTAATAAACTTTTATATATCTTATTTTTCAGATGGATCGCTACCCGAAATACAATCACATATACGACCACAACCTTTATCTAAAGGTTCACGATACGAACTTCCAGCTCGATCTGAGCACGTTTAGGTGTCCAGACGAGATCATCGTATCGATCCTACAAGGCCACCCCCTCTGGCATGCCTTAACGGGCACTGCATCAGTGTCGATGGTCTATCTCCAGCAGTTCTGGGGCTGCATACAAGGAGAAGTGGACAATGGAGCCTTCAGATTCGTAACAAGGATAGGGACGCAGCATATCAGCATGGACAAGAACCAGTTCGGCATGGTACTGGACTTGCCCCACAGTGATAATTACGACCCGCTCCCATCGGATGCCGAGATGATTCAGGACTTCTTGCACATGGGATACCAACAACCGCTCACGAGATTAGCTCAGGTCCACAGCAGCGGAATCCCACGCCCGTGGAAGACACTATTCGGAATAGTGAATAAGTGTCTGTCGCTCAAGCACGCAGGATTCGATAAGGGCAACAGCAATATTTTGAGGATCTTCCACGGCATCGCCTTCCCAAGAAATTATGACTACACTCAGCTGATCTGGAACGACCTCGCGGACCAGATTCGGCAGAAGGAGAACCGGCGATCAAAGAACGTGCCTTATGCTTGGTGGTTCAGCATCATCATCAGGGAGAACATGGCGCTGCACCAGACAATCCCTACTCTGCCTCCTGGCGGAAATTACCAACCACCAAGGCTTAAGTTCTTCCACAACCCACGGCTCACGGACCTGGACCAACCGTCGATGCCAATCTCTTTCGAGCTCCTTCGTCTCGCAGACCCCAACGGAGACGTCTACAAGCTATACTTTCGGGATAGGAATCTCACCGAGGAAATGATTCGAGGGCCCCCGACAGTGCTTGGAGCTAGCCCTCAACAACAACAACAACAACAGCTAAGCCCTGAGGACGCGATGATTGATGATGTCGCTCAGGAGCTAGCTCAGGAGCCAATATTGGTCGAAGAACCAATGCCCGACATAGATGATACCCTGGTCGACGTCGTGGCTACAGAGATGGAACTCGAGGCTCCTACACTCGAATTACAAGTGGAAGAGCCCGTACATGTTGGCGTGCTCGAAGAAACTTTTGAGGAAGTTCTTCAACAAGAAGCACAGCCCGAAATGGAAATGGGGCACACTTCACTTCCATTGGTGACAGATCAGACATTGGAGAACGTCGATCCAGACCTTACTCCTTACACCGCCACCCCATCTGACACAGAGTCTGACGAGGAAATACTGATCAGGAGGACTCCCAGAAGACCCAGTATTCAGTTTGAGTCGCTCTTTCCAGCAGTCACCACCGCACCAGATACTAAGCTGACCACAACGACAAGTGTTGCCGGCACTTCTTCGCTCAATCTTGAGCCGCAACCAACGGCGTCTGGTTCGCAGGCGCAACCTGAGCCTGCCTTAACACCCATAGAGACGAATCCTCTAGATTTGACTCGAGGATTGGGTGGAAGTCTCATACAGTCACAACCTCAAGTGACTGTGAGCCAACCCACGGAGTCGGTGTCTACTCAAGGGTTGATAACAGGCGACATCAGTCGTCCTGGTCCATCTCAGGAGGCGTCCGCACCCTTCGTGACGAACGAGCAGTTCCAGGCCGCTCTCTCTGCCGCTGTACAGTCTATGGAAGACAAAATCACGGAGAGAGTACTCCAAGCACTCGAGGCATCCCGAAGAGATCCCGGAAAAGCACCTGCCTCTGAAGGTCCTTCGTCACAAATCAACCCCACAGCTCCACAACCCACACCCACCGACCCTCTAGCCACTTCCTCCATCCTCATCAATACATACACAATCCCCATCACCGAGCTCCATGACATTCTCCTCGCCCGTCTGACTTGCCTTTACATCTGATCGCCGCAAGAAGAATTCCTCTATAGGCGATTGGTGGACCATCCTGAGCCACCGACTGACATGCCGAGGCCAAAGCTCCCACTCACGGCGCAGACATGACGATCCTGACGATCAGGACACTCATGAGGGGGAGAAGAGGCCAAGGACATCAACAAGTGGCCAAGGACAAGGCTCGGGCGCTATGCAGACAAGCGCTGGAGCTGGTGAAACCCAAACACAAACCACCCACCAAATCCAAACACAAACCACCCACCAAACACAAACCACCCAAACTACCTACACCACGCACCGCACCGTCCACATCGAACCACCAACCTTTCACCTCATGACGCCTCCGTCCACACCACTGATCTACTCAAGCCCCTTGCTCCCGGAAGAAGAAGCAAGTGCTGCGATGCTTGTAGCTCTAGCAGCTACCCAAGCCACTCCCTCAGTCGCTCCAAACCAACCGGGACCCTCTGGACATGGCGTCAATCCACACGAGGCCCTAGACAAGTACATCTTCGAAGGACAGTGGATGACCCATTCCATACCCGAGGAGCATCAAAGACGACGGCTTCACGACGTTCGGCGTTTTCTACAACAAGCGTCTATAGACCTCGTAATCATAGAAGATGACGAGCTTCAGGAAGGTGAAGACTACGAGCGAGATATCCCAAGGCTACCAGAGTTAATCGCTCAACAGGCGGTTCCCTCTCCAAGGCTAACGCCAGGGACCGTTCGGATCGACACGCAATGGGAAAACATCCAAATAGAAATTCCCTTCCTAGAAGAAGTTCGTGAGAATATTTGGAGGTCTCCGGACAGAGTGAAGAAGCCGAACGAGTTCGAGCTTGGAAGGATCTCTCATTGGGATCAGCAGAAGAGGATGACCTACCTCTAGATGCTGACCAAACTAGGACCTGATGTTAGGCTGTGGATGACTAAGACACAAGCCAAGAGCCATTATAAGAGTCTCTCCCCAATAAGCCAACTACTCAGCGTATACTGTGACAAAGGAGGACTTCCAACACCTCACTACATAATTGAGCGCGTAGACAGGACCCGAGAGGAACTGAGCGAGAGCGACCTGCCGTACCTCCCCGCCGATGAAGTGTACCGTCTTTATCAGCTATACGTGGAGAAGTACAAAGGTCTTCAGGGCTTCATCAAGAAAGAAGGCCTCAAAGGGCTCTACCGGTTCATGATGCGACAAGTCAAGTACTTCGCCACTCACGACCTTCAAATGGCGCTTGAGAGCAATATGAAGAAGGTCAACATGACCGCTCCGCTCAACAAAGGACCTGAGATCGAAGGGCTTCCCAACAATCACGTGCACATCAGCTCAGTCCTAGGCATCACCTACAACAATCCAATAGCAAAGAAAAATAGGTTGATACGGAAGACTGAGATTCATATGTTTTGCGATGGGACGCTCAAGGTCGTCAGGAATGACATCGAGCAGAGGTTGAAAGAAATAAATAGAGACACTATGCTGAGGATCCACAGGTTCGTGAGAGAACAGGTGCTCCTAATGGAATTGCTTGAAGATATCGAGGAGCGACTGGAGCTGAGGATCACGCTGAGGAACTACGAGCATGCGCTGGGCTTGCGCAGAACATATTACGCCCGACGAGGACAAACGGCGCGGAGACGCAATCAAGCACAAAAGGGGAGATTGTAGAATACCATTTGTAATTGTGCTTGATTTCATTAGTTGTCCTTGTAATTTGGAGCGTTTTGTAAAGTAGTCCTTAGATTAGGACTAGATTGATATTTATACCAAGTTTGTTTGGTATAAATACATGTAAATCAATTGAGCTGAATAGAGAAAGTTTTTAGAATTGATCCGAAGGGCTTGCAATTCGATTTCTAGAGAGAGAAACAACAGTAACTTTCTCACTCTACTCAAATTCTCTCTCTTGTTCTTCATTTGAGTTTTTCGATCGAATTCAATTGTTTATCTAAACGTTCGAATTTCTATGAATTCTAGCCTAGGATCGTAGAGTTGTTAATCGTTTTTCGATCGAATTCAATGGTTTATCTAAACGATCGAATTACTATGAATTCTAGCCTAGGATCGTAGAGTTGTTAATCGTAGGACCTAACACATGGCTTCCTTCAAATTCAAACAAATCGATCAATATTTTGCTACTGCTATAGCTATTGCTACCAATAGACGAAATCAGTCATTCATGAGATACGACCTTTATATGAAGAACGCCGTCGAACTGAAAACACTTCATTTCGACATCTGCCCCAACCTTTAAAGGCTGAGGTGTCATTCTCCTCCTTATGTTTCTCACCAAAGAATCCTTCATTTCGTCATTACGGCGGGAACGACATTTGTCGCCTCCTTTCCATTGGGTCCCACTTCCTTCACTTCGCGCGTGAGCGAGTCGAGCAGCGTATTGAGATCGTTGACGATCAATTTAAATGCCTATGGGAAAGTGGGACAAGAAACAACGTAAGTATTGCCTCGAAAAACGATCTGATCATGAGATTTAATTGCAAATATCAGAAGATCATCTCATTCTCACCTCAAATGCATGGTCGTACTTTCTGCATAAGGGCCAGCCAATGTGAACATAGAGATCCTACCACAGACTATCAATAACGTCAGCAGAGATCCTACCACAAATTTCATCCAATACTTGATAATTGACAAAAGCTGCTCTATTTCTTAGAAAAGCACTCCCCGATTCCAAGAACAGCAAATATGTTGTGAAAAAGGAGATCTTTGAACTAACACCAAGTCAATATTGCTACTTTATTTCTCACAGCATCACTGTCGATTCTACGGGCAGCAAATATATTGTGAAACATGAAATTTTTTAACCTACCCATCCATAATTTGACTTGAAATGAATATCCCAAGTCACAAATAGCTACGTTATATCTTACAACATCATTCTCGGTTCTGACAACAGCAAAATATGTAGCATGGGATGAAATTTTGAACTAATTCATCCATTCAAATTGAGCTAAATCCCAAGTTGCAATAGCTACTTTATTTCTTACAACATCATTCTCGATTCTGACAACAGCAAAATATGAAACAAAAGACGAAGATTTTTGAACTAATTCTACCATAATTTGAATCGAACTAAAATCCACAACAAGTTTTGTGAGCGACAGTATGAATAAGAAAAAAACAAAAAGAAGCACTCAAATTCTGAATCCATTGGAAATTTTATCGTTCACACCAGACAAATACACAATTAGATAATCCCCACACCATTCAACTAAAAACCACGAAGTCCCAGAAAATAAAGGCAGAAAAGAAAAAAATCAAACCTCAAGGTCAACATTCAAAGTCTCCGCCACGTGTCTCATGATCGAACGAGCTTGCTCTTATTAAACCTCTCCTCACACGCCTGTATATCCTCCTCGGAGACCCTTCTCTTGCTCAGATCGATATAACCCTTTCCTTATCGACCCTCAAAACCATAACTAGCTCGATGTGCCCTTCCTTGATTAGGCTGCTGATGCTGCGTATGCGCCGCCGCGAAAGCTCGGAGAAGAGAATCATGCCCTCTATGTTGTATTCGAGGAGTGAAACGTACCCGCCGCTGTCTGCCATGCTCTTGACTTGGATCATCCCGGCTTGGTCGACTTCGGGAAATTTCGCTTCGTACATTCGGCATTCAAGGTTCGGACAGTTGGATGCCATTGTTTTTTCTGTCGTTTGTTGGTTTTTTTTTTAGTTTTTCAAAGCGGTAGCTTGATAAACAAAAGTACATGGAATAAATAGCCCAAAGGGTCTCTCCGGTGACATCATTATCCGGAAGAGAACAAAGGCTCACATAGGAGCACACACCAAACAAAGTAAAAAAGCCGACCGAAAACGAAAAACCTCAAACTTGGACCAAAGAGCTATAGAACCTACCACAGAAGGACTATTAAACCGAATTCACAATACTCTACACTTTCTTTGTCCAACAATCGAGGCCCTAGTTCTCATCGGAAGAGGCTCCCAGCAAGGGGATAAATGGCTCCACAAAAGGAGAAAAGAGCTCCCTGTTGCGTATTTTCTTTTATTTGAATACCAAATAATTAAAAAATAGTACAAATTAAATTCGATGAAATTTAATGGATTCTATCTCTACTTATTCCTCTGATTCTTCAAATAAAGAGTTTCAGGAAATTCTTGATCTTGAGTTTCTTGATTTGGGCTTTCTTCGTGGGCCGTTGGCTTGATCACGAACTTGGCGTCTTAGCGAAAACGTATGAAGTGGGGACGTTTCTTCGTAGGCTTTTGGGCTTGATTACGAAGGTGACAATTGGACTTGCTATTTGTCGAAAATCGTTAGCTCGAACGTTTCTTCGTGGGCCTTTTGGGTTGGTCACGAAGGTGACACTTGGACTTGATATTTTCAAAAAGACGGGACTTGGGCATTGAACCGTACACTTCCAAGAGACTCGCACGGGTCTTGAGTATTGAACCGCGCGCTTCCAAGAAACTCGCACGGGCTTTCCTCATTGCAACCGTGCGATTATGAGAAACTCGCACGGGTCTTGAGCGTTGAACCGCGCGCTTCCAAGAAACTCGCACGGGCTTTCCTCGTTGCAACCGTGCGATTATGAGAAACTCGCACGGGTCTTCAGCGTTGAACCACGCGCTTCCAAGAAACTCGCACGGGCTTTCCTCGTTGCAACCGTGCGATTATGAGAAACTCGCACGGGTCTTGAGCGTTGAACCGCGCGCTTCCAAGAAACTCACATGGGCTTTCCTCGTTGCAACCGTGCGATTATGAGAAACTCGCACGGGTCTTGATGAACGTCTTCGAATTTTAATTTGAACACGATGAACTTCGTTGAGAGAATTTCCGAATGCTATCAAAGACTTACTTGTAATTCTCTCGAAGTTTCGTGTTTTCTTTGCTCTCTGACTTGTGATTTCTGATTTCTAAAGCCCCTTATTCATAGGCGCAGAGAATTCACCATTACGTAAAGCATAATCTTTTTGGGATGATTTCTTCCATATTTAGGTTGGTTTTATCCATATATGGTTTGATCTTGATTTGATTTGATTTATTCCATATGTGGCTTGATCCTCTCAATATCTGCCTATTTTATGGTATTTGATTTGATTCCTTTACTTATTTAACAAATCTCTACAATGCTTTCCATATGTATTGTATTAAAGGAATATCTATTATCATATATGGTAATAATTTATTAATTAAATAAACTATTTATTAACTTGAGATTAATTTATAGATCTCAATAAATTGCAATTTAATTAAATGACTTGTATTTAATTGCTTGGAATAAAATCTCAATGATCGAAATAGACAATAGATTTTAATTGTCTACAAATGCCCCCACTTTAAGTCTTGTTGACAAACTTTGGAGGAAATGAGATTTGAAATAGAATCCTTGCAACGTTAATAGTAGGTACCATCATGCTCGCCACTTAATTTCTCCGTTTATTAAATTGGGCGTGTGATGGTTTGATATAGAGATTTTTCTTCCTTAAGCCCCTAGCATTATCTTCATATATTCATATAATATGGGTCTCGTCGCTGTTGTTGGCCCATGGGAAGCTACTTAATAAAGTATATTGCATCCATGAGGCCCGTACCCCAACATTTTGTAAGGATATCATAAATAAAAGGTATGACCTATATATTATTATATTTAACTTTCCTTATTTGCTTTTGACGAACCGTATCTTCCTCACAATATCTGGTCCTATTTAAAGCATAAATAGTGTCGACATAGCTCAATATCAGTTGTGTTCTTCCAGCAAAGCTAGCGAGCATATACCGATCTATCGAGGCTTTTATCTATTCCTTCCTTTTTCTTCTTGTTCTCTGTTATTGTTGGATTTACACTTTTTTTTTGGAACAGCCCAACGACACTTAAAACCTTCTTCGTTTCTTTAATAGGGTTTAACGATGGTTTTCTTTAGAGACACCGTGTCTCCTTCTAACGTACCACATCTGGTCGTACTCGAAGATGAGGAGCAACCTGTCGAAGAAGGTGTGATGTTCGTCGTCCACCCGCCCCTTATTGGGTCATTGGCAAAGGTTCGAAAGACCACGAATCTGCCAAACATTCTCGGTTTGTCAAAGAAGATAGATCTGCACAGGAACCGCAAAGCATGGATATTAAAGTCAAGTCACCACTTAACGCCTATCGACCTTCCTCGTAATCTGTCATCCGACGAGTTACTTCCCCTCCCTTCATTAGGGCGCACTATCATCGCTGGGGAGTCATGTGGTGGGTGGGAAGGTGATGTCCTTCGATTTCCCGGCGAGTTCGAGTACATAGAGGGATATTGGGATGGACCAAAGACGTTCTCTGCCGATATGAGAAAGTGCTGAGAGACATTCAAGTTCACGATTCGATATACGCTTCACTCTTTACCACGATATTGATGTCAACATCAAGGTGACACGCTCAAATACTAGCAAGAATACTAGGTCGTGCAAGTAGTATAAAATGGACGTAAGTCCAAGTATCGATCCACGAGGACAGCTCGATTAATTTTAAAATATTATTCTGAAATTTAATTTAGACTAAGGAAAATTTTAAATATGGTATTTTTACGATTTTTTATATTAAAAATAATCAACCAGATAAAACCGTAAGTAAACAATTAAAGCAAATAAACGATTGACGATTTAAAATCAATTAACGGCAATGTGATCAAGGCGTATGCTCGGCACGAATTATTCATACGTCTACACGCAATCAATCATAAATAACCAAAATGAGTTTCAATCAAGGTAGAATTTCCTAAAATAATCCCTACTCGTTTGTCCCGCAATAACGATCCTATGCGATAATGAACCAATCCCTATATATCTATATGACTGTAGTTTCTACGCACGCAAACTCCCCGAGTTTAAACGCTTTCGGTGCCTAAGACCTCGGAAACCATACGAATGAAACCGAATTCCATTCGTGGTCAGTTTTACGTCGTGGTGCTTTATATTTATCGTTCTAACCGGTCTAATTACTTTGTCCGTCTTATAAACCAGTCAAATATCATGCATATGTTAATTAGACACACACAAGCATTAAACTCAAATATAAAACACAAAACTCGACTCATGCGATTAAATACGATGCGAATAACATTAAGACGAACTCATAATCCGGCCTCGCATGGCCTTAATCACATAATATTTTACGCTAGCATATTAAAATACGAAAACAACAATGTATTCAACGTAGACATTATATAATTAAAACAACGTAAAACTTCCTGTATCACGATGAATGGCGTAGTGCTCCCTCGAGGTCTCTCGTCTTCTCTCGGCAAGTGATCACCTCGGAATCCTTACAAATGCGGTGTGATGACTGAGCGAGTTTCTGGTCCGGGGTTATGAGGTTCGATATGTGAGAAGATGAGAGGTCGTGAGGTTCATTTTGAAGGGCTGTGTGTTTCGTGGTTTGAGAGTGGAGTGAGGTGTCTGCTTGGTGATTTTTTTTGTCTACTTTTGCATGTGCTGAAGGTGGGATTCGTCCAAGGTAAATAACGAGAGCCCCTCTCTTTTTATATGGTGCGTGAGGTATTCAGAGCTGCCAGCTTTTCCTCCTTAATAGATGGTCTTTGCTCTCTTTTTGGTGTGCATTTTTTTCCCTTAGTATATGGCCCCTTATCCTCGCATGTGTCTTTGAATTGTACGCCACTTTGTCTCGTGTTGTATGGAATAATTAACCAAGCACCTAGCTTTCTTCTTTATGGTCCCAATTTGCTTTTGTCCTATTAAGATAAGAAGGAAATGTAACGTGGCTTTTACAAAAACAAGTGTATGTCAACAATGACTAGGACAACATGCTTGGGCCTGAAATACATTTTTGCACGAGACGTGGCTTTTATGTTCATTCCACTCTAATATATGTCAAATATAAATGTTAACATAAACCTAAAATATCAAGGAAATTTAAATAAGTAACCGATGATAACACATGTTTATGAGGTGTAAAAGAGATGTAAAATATTAACTTATCAACAACCCCAAACTAGCTTCGATCGTCTCCGATCATAAAAGCGGAATAAACTAAATCAAGTTATGATTTTACAACGTCGCTCCTATTTTATCCTCAGAATATGTGAAAGCAAAGTAGGTCGAAATAATAAACTAACGAATGATCCAGCTAAACACGAGACATGAAGTAATATTTCGCAATCATATGATAGCACAAAAGGATTTCCAGAATCATACCACGTATCATGTAACAACTCTCACATGGATCGCTCAAGTCACTCGAAGTGTTTAATTGGGATTTGTATAAAAACGCTCAGCTCACGACATAGAATGATATTACTCTAAGCTTGCAAATATATCACATCATATTCACATAGTGAATCTCATGTACGAATCAAAAGGTCTTTAAAAATGGTTGTAATGAGGCTCAGGGTAATAAAGGTATGATATATGGGATAAGTGGGCTAATAAAGTCAAGCACGTTAGTCACTAAATCGCTTCCTCGTCTATACTTTCTACCAACAAAATACGACTCAAATAACGAAAACTCATACTACCATGAAAACACACTAAAAACTATAACTAAGAACTCAAGAAAATTATTCTAAAAATCTATTGTTACCCTTTTTTTTTTTAAATAATAAATTTTTTAAATATATATATATATATATATATTTTTTCTCTTTTTTCTCTCTCTTTTTTTTTGATATATTTTTTTTCTTGTCTCATTTTTTTTTTTCGATCTCTCTTTTTTATTCATTCGATTTTTTCCAAATAACTACAATAAAATACCACAACCAGATATAACATGCGATAATCATCTTTCCTCTAAATTAATAGACTCAATATTCTAAAGCGATTAGTAAGCTAACATGCTGACAATGATTCGAGGATGAAGGATAAAAAAATGGGATAACTTGGCTAAATATCGTGGCTCCAAATCAATAAATAAGGCTAATAAGGCTCAAAGGGGCTCACTAATTGATAACTGTGTTGGTACGGAGATATTTAGGCCTGTGACTTATCCTAAGCGCATTTATCATTTTCGTACACAAAAATCCACATCATGATATTGACATGCATAACAGAGCAAGTTCGAAAATATTCAAACCATGCGTGACACTCATGAAAAACACATCGAGCAAGTATTTCATGTTGCTCTAATTTTTTTTTTACTTTCGGCTCAAAACTCACAATATTTTCTGGCTTTTGTCTCATGATACGTACTACTCTTCTGAAGCAATCAATGTGATCAGATAATCATGCTAATATCAAAACACGTAACATGCAAGACTTTCACACACAATTAGTTAAATCTTATCTCGATACCAGAAAAATTTTAAAAATTTTCATTATCTCGACACCAGAAAAATTTTAAAAATTTTCATCATCGACAGGAGATTTCACAAGTGACGTTCAAACCATAACCTTGATCAGTTAAACCAACTAAAATCGAAGAGATCGATATCATTTAAATCTAGCATGTGTCACCCCACCCCCAAACTACTTTGCGCATTGTCCTCAATGTGTAAAAATTTAAAGCAAGAAGAGAGTTTAAGTGACACTGCCCTAAATAATGCATGCGGGACGGGTCGTGAGAAGCTTTTGGCTCCTTCATAGATCGAGCTAGCTCTGCGAACAAACCACCCCAAAACTGACTATGAGCCTGCGAGAAAGTATAACTAGACGGCACCGTGATACGTATTTTAAACGCACTTAATAAGATGCAATACAATTAATATAAGACTTTAATTCGGAAAAATAAAAACACATAGACTTGGATTGCCTCCCAAGAAGCGCTGCTTTTATAGTCGTTGGCTCGACTCACGAACCGATCAAGGTAGATCGGTATTTGGACTTGCTTCGCTGTGCTGGAGGTCCTTCAGCTTGCTGGTATTTTCTCCAGACAAGGTATCCCTGAAAGACATAGAACAACTCAAAGCAGTCGTATTAGTAGTATGGGGTTCTTCAAGAACTATTGAAGTTGTTTCTCCAAGACTCCCGTCGTCGTACAATTTCAGTCGTTGTCCATTAACTTTATAAGAGTCCTTTCTGTTTATTAGGATCTGTACGGCTCCAGATGGGAATACTTGCTCCACTACGTATGGGCCTGTCCTTTTGCTCTTTAGTTTTCCGGGATATAGGCGCAACCGCGAGTTGAATAGTAGCACACGATCCCCAACTTTGAACTCTCTTTGCGCAATTCTCTTATCATGGTATTTCTTCGTTCGCTCCTTATACAGTTTTGCATTCTCGTAAGCATTTTGGCGAAATTCCTCCATCTCATTCAGTTGAAGTAACCTATTTTTCCTGCCTGGACATAATCAAAGTTAAGTTTCTTAACAGGTAAATGGCATGCTTTTCGTACACTAATTTAAAAGGTGAAGTTCCTATCGGTGTTTCAAATGCAGTGCGATATGCCCATAATGCATCATCTAGCTTCAAAGACCAATCTTTCCTAGAGGCATTCACTGTCTTTTCTAAAATTTGCTTAAGCTCTCTATTGGAAACTATTGTCCACTTGTTTGAGGATGGTACGGGGTAGACACTTTATGCTTAACACCATATTTCGACAACAAATTAGCAAATAACTTATTGCAAAAATGAGTACCCCCATCACTAATTATTGCACGTGGTGTACCAAAGCGAGTAAAGATATTTTTCTTAAGAAAACAAATAACAACGCGTGCATCATTTGTTCTACATGCTTCAGCCTCAACCCACTTAGACACATAATCTACTGCAACGAGAATATATTTATTAGAGCATGAAGTAGGAAATGGTCCCATAAAGTCAATACCCCAAACATCGAATAACTCAACTTCTAGCATAATATTTAAAGGCAACTCATGCTTTCTAAAAATACCACCAGTACGCTGACAACGAACACAAGAAACCACATAAGCATGAGCATCCTTAAATAGCCAGAATAAACCTGATTGAAGCACCTCAAATGCTGTCTTTGTAGGCCCATGATGTCCACCCGTCAAACCAGAATGACAATGCAATAAAACAGAATTTACCTCTTCGGCGGGAATACATCGCCGGATTACCTGATCGGAGCAGATTTTATACAAGAATGGATCGTCCCACAGATAATTTCTTCTTCCGATGAAAAGTTAATCCTGTTGGAATATCACCTGTAGCACCATAATTTGCAAAATCCGCATACCAAGGTAAAGACGTATCAAGCAATGCATATAATTGTTCATCAGGAAAACGCTCGTCAATAGGTAATTCCTTATCCTGCTCATGTGAATTTTCTAGCCTAGATAAATGATCAGCTATCACATTTTAGACACCTTTCTTATCACGTATCTCTAGGTCGAATTCCTGAAGCAATAAAATCCAACGAATTAACCTAGGCTTAGCATCTTTTTTAGCGAATAGATATCTAAGTGCAGCATGATTAGGGTATATTATTACCTAATTCATCACAAGATAAGAATGAAATTTATCTACGGCAAATACCACAGCTAGTAGCTCTTTTTCGGTGGTAGCGTAATTTCTCTGTGCATCATCCAAAGTCTTGCTAGCGTAGTAAATGGCCTGAAAGACTTTGTCTTACGTTGACCCAAAACAGCACCTACAGCACCATCACTAGCGTCACACATCAATATGAATGGCAAAGTCCAATCCGGTGCAACCATCACTGGCGCCGTGGTGAGTTTCTTCTTTAAAGTTTGAAAGGCTTGTAGACACTCATCTGTGAAGTCAAACACAACATCTTCAACGAGTAAGTTCGATAATGGTTTAGCTATTTCCGAAAAATCTTTTATGAAGCGTTGGTAAAATCCTGCATGTCCCAAAAAGCTCCTAACCGCATTCACTGACGTGGGTGGTGGCAGCTGCTCAATTACGTCGACCTTCGCTCGATCTACCTTAATTCCCTTGTGTGATACCTTGTGACCGAGAACTATGCCTTCTTGTACCATAAAATGGCACTTCTCCCAATTCAAAACAAGGTTAGTCTCTTCACAACGTTTAAGAATGAAATTTAGATTATCGAGGCATGTATCGAACATAGATCCAAACACAGAAAAATCATCCATGAAGATCTCCATGAATTTCTCAACTACATCATGGAAAATAGCAAGCGTGCATCTCTGAAATGTAGCTGGTGCATTACATAATCCAAATGGCATACGTCTATATTGAAAGGTACCATAAGGGCAAGTAAAAGTAGTTTTTTCTTGATCCTCAGGTGCTATAGAAAGTTAATTATACCCAGAATAGCCATCTAGAAAACAATAGAACTCCAGTCCAGCTAATCTCTCTAACATTTGATCAATAAAGGGAAGCGGAAAGTGATCTTTACGTGTTGCATCATTTAATCTTCCATAATCTATACATACATGCCATCATGTAACTGTCGTAGTAGGAATTAATTCATTCAAATTATTTTTAATCACAGTTATACCTCCCTTTTTAGGCACAACCTACGTTCGACTAACCCATGCGCTATCGGAGATAGGATAAATAATACCTGCGTCCAAAAGCTTGATTACCTCCTTCTTTACAACTTCTTGCATAGTTGGGTTCAAACGCCTTTGTGGTTGTACGACCAGCTTGTATGAGTCCTCCATCAAAATCTGTGCATGCAAATGGTCGGACTTACTCCTTTTATGTTAGCAACCTTCCATGCGAATGCCCGCTTGTGTTCCCTTAGTAGCTTCTCTTCCATGAGACCTGTTAATGAGGAAGAGATAATCACACGTAAAGTATCAGATGCGCCAAGATAAACGTTTTAAAATGACTAGGTAAAGGCTTTAATTCTAGAGTCGGAGGATCCTCGATTGACGGTCGTCGTTGTGGTCCCAATGTTCGTTCGAGTTGCTCAAATTTAGATTTAAATGGCTTTCGGTGAGGTGTATTCGCCTCTAGACTCGCCACGATATACTCCAACTCATTTTCGTTATCGATATTGTCTCTGTTAAGTATGCTTCCAACTCATCTTTGTTCCTGAAAGCCTTAAAATACTCAAAAGTACATGAGTCAATACTATCAATAAACGAACATGAATTATCATCATTGGGGTGTTTCATTGATTTATAAACATCAAATACTACTTTCTCATCCCCTATCTGTAAGATGAGTTTACCATTACCAACGTCAATGAGCGCTCTTGCCGTATTTAGAAATGGTCTCCCAAGTATCAATGGCATATCTGTATCTTCCTCCATGTCTAATACTACAAAATCCGCTGGGAATTAGTGTTCTCCAACCTTCACGAGTACATCCTCGACGATTCCTCGTGGGTATGTGATGGGCCGATCTGCTAGCTGGAGAATCATCGATGTGGGTTTCGGCTCACCGACTCCTAATTTCTTAAGAAGAGAAAAAGGCAATAAATTGATGCTTTCACCTAAATCGCACAATACATTAGTAAATGAAAGCGAGCCTATAGAACAAGGGATAGAGAAACTCCCTCTGTCTTTGATCTTCGGTGGTAGCTTCCTTTGTAGCACGGCTGAACATTCTTCATTGAGCGCTATCGTACCATGTTCCTCCAACTTATTCCGGTTTGACAATAGCTCCTTTAAGAATTTTGCATACTTCAGTATCTGCAAAAGCGCTTCAACAAAGGAATATTAATTTCAAGCTTCTTAAAAATATTAATAAAGCGTTCAAATTGCTTATCAGGTTTTCCCCTTCGTAATGCGGCTGGAAATGGAGGTTGAATCTTTATCGGTGGTAGTGGCGCAGCCTTCTTTTCGGATGATGAAGAGTCCAACGTCTTCGTGATCGAAATACTCTGGTCGGCATCTTCTGTTTCGATTTCTTCCACTGAATTTTGTGCTTCTGGAACTGGCTCGAGCATTTTTCCATTCCGTAGTTGAATGGCCTTCGCGTACTCTCTAGGATTCTTCTCAGTGTTGCTCGGGAGTGCGCCTTGTTTGCGTTTGGATACCGTGCTCGCATGTTGTCCCACTGTTGTTGCTAGGTTGTGTATTGTGGCCTGTAGATCTTGGAAATTGGTGTTGACCCTTGTCTCTAGACTTTGGAAACGTTCCTCTGCCTTGCGATTCTCATTGCCTTGTATCTCTACCAATTTGTCGAGCGCTTCCTCCCAATTTGTGTTGGGTTGTTGTGGTTGTGTATTTTGTTGTCCTTGATGTTTCTGAAAAGGTGGTCGCTCTTGTTGGCCCGAAAATCCCGAAGGCTTCTCGTAGTGTGAATTGCCATACGATAGGTTCGGAGGATTTCTCCAACTCAGATCGTATGTGTTTGAGTACACATTCTTTGATTTGTTGTGGATGAAGTTGGCCGACTACGGATCCTTGGCTTGCATCGCATCTAGCCTCCTGTGAATAGCCTCAAATTGTGCTTCCATTGAACTATTTATCTCATGCACGCCAGCTGTCGTCGGTCTAGATCTTGTACCGTGTATCTTGCCGGGTAGGCTGCAACCCTCTCGATGGTTGGAGTGCGTCAGTATCTCCTAACTCCATGAAACTTCGCCCACACCCTCCATCAACGATCCGCTTATTTTGAGTGCTTAATCCTAGAAAGAACGATTGCATTTGTACGATCAATTGGATGTTGTGATGGCATTGCTGGAGGAGATTCTTGTATCTGTTCCATGCGTCGCTTAGTGTTTATCCTCCTTCTTGTTCGAAGTTCACGAGTTCAGCCCTAATTTCGCTCGTTCTTGATAACGGGTAGTATTTGCCCAGAAAACACTCTACCAATTCATCCCAACTAAAGGATGCATGCGGCAGTGACGAAAACCATTCGGACGCATTTCCTGCTAAAGAAAATGGAAAGAATGTCAGCTTTATGACTTCTAGAGAAACACCCGGATATTTAATAGTTTTGCATATTTGTTAGAATTTGGTAATGTGGGCATTTGCGTCTTCGTTTGTCAGGCCGCTGAATGTTGAACCGGTCACCATCTGTATAGTAACAGGTTTGATTTCAAATTGGTTATTTGGTCCCGGAGCAATGGCAATTGGATCATTGTCATCAAAGTGCCCAGGGAGTGCTTGGCTTAGCAAAGTGGGTCGTAGAGCAACCATCTCGTTATTCTCCTCTCGTTCTTGATCCTCCATCTTTTGCCTACGATTTCGGTTGTTGCGTCGGCACGTCGCTTCTATTTCTGCGTCAAATAATAGTGATCCCTTATTTGAGCTCCGTGTCATACACCGAATAATATTTCTGCAAAGGGTTTAAAATTAACGTAAATAAGTCCGGTAAAAATAATAATAATAATAATAAAGTAGTGATGACTTAGATAAATAATATAACAATAAATATAAGTAAAAAAATATAAATGATGATTATAATAATATTAATGCTAATTATAATATACTAAAATAATAATATTTCTATAGGAAAAAAATTAATACTCCTACTGCAATAAATAAAAAAATAATAATGATAATAATAAAAATAAAAATATTTTTAATAGATATATATAATTGGTAGTGATGTACGGAAAAATAATAATGATAGAACTAAAATAAAATGATGATGATATAATAAGAACAATATTAATATTATTAATAATAACGCTTCTCTAGAAGAAAAACATATACATTATAATAATACTAATAAAAATTTATAAAAATAGAATATCTAAATTAAACTCGGAATTAAACTTAAAATTAATATATCGCTGTCCCCGGCAACGGCGCCAAAAACTTGACACGCTCAAATACTAGCAAGAATACTAAGTCGTACAAGTAGTATAAAATGGAGATAAGTCCAAGTATCGATCCACAAGGACAGCGATTAATTTTAAAATATTATTCTGAAATTTAATTTAGACTAATGCAAATTTTAAATATGGTATTTTTACGATTTTTTATATTAAAAATAATCAACCAGATAAAAGCGTAAGTAAACAATTAAAGAAAATAAACGATTGACGATTTAAAATCAATTAACGACAATGTGATCAAGGCGTATGCTCGGCACGAATTATTCCTACGTCTACACGCAATCAATCATAAATAACCAAAATGAGTCCCAATCAAGGTAGAATTTCCTAAAATAATCCCTACTCATTTGTCCCGCAATAACGATCCTATGCGATAATGAACCAATCCCTATATATCTATATGACTGTAGTTTCTACGCACGCATTTAATATTTATGAAACTCCCCGAGTTTAAACGCTTTCGGCGCCTAAGACCTCGGAAACCACACAAACGAAACCGAATTCTATTTCTGGTCAGTTTTACGTCGTGCTGCTTTATATTTATCGTTCTAACCGGTTTAATTACTTTGTCCGTCTCATAAACCAGTCAAACATCATGCATATGTTGATCAGATTCACGCAAGCATTAAACTCAAATATAAAACACATAATTCGACTCATGCGATTAAATACGATGCGAATAACATTAAGACGAACTCATAATCCGGCCTCGCATGGCCTTAATCACGTAATATTTTACGCTAGCATATTAAAATACGAAAACAACAATGTATTCAACGTAGACATTATATAATTAAAACAACGTAAAACTTCCTGTATCACGATGAACGGCGTAGTGCTCCCTCGAGGTCTCTCGTCTTCTCTCGGCAAGAGATCACCTCGGAATCCTTACAAAATGCGGTATGATGACTGAGCGAGTTTCTGGTCCGGGGTTATGAGGTTCGATATGTGAGAAGATGAGAGGTCGTGAGGTTTATTTTGAAGGGCTGTGTGTTTCGTGGTTTGAGAGTGGAGTGAGGTGTCTGCTTGGTGATTTTTTTTTGTCTACTTTTGATGAGCTGAAGGTGGGATTCGTCCAAGGTAAATAACGAGAGCTCCTCTCTTTTTATATGGTGCGTGAGGTATTCAGAGCTGCCAGCTTTTCCTCCTTAATAGATGGTCTTTGCTCTCTTTTTGGTGTGCATTTTTTTCCCTTAGTATATGGCCCCTTATCCTCGCATGTGTCTTTGAATTGTACGCCACTTTGTCTCGTGTTGTATGGAATAATTAACCAAGCACCTAGCTTTCTTCTTTATGGTCCCAATTTGCTTTTGTCCTATTAAGATAAGAAGGAAAGGTAACGTGGCTTTTACAAAAACAAGTGTATGTCAACAATGACTAGGACAACATGCTTGGGCATGAAATACATTTTTGCATGAAACGTGGCTTTTATGTTCATTCCACTCTAATATATGTCAAATATAAATGTGAACATAAACCTAAAATATCAAGGAAATTTAAATAAGTAACCGATGATAACACATGTTTATGAGGTGTAAAAAAGATGTAAAATATTAACTTATCACAAGGCGGTCTGCGAGGCGTGGTGCCCGATAACCAACTCGCTCTTGACCTGTCATGGCGAGTTGTCGTTTTCATTGTGGGATTTATATAATTTTGCAGGTCTTCCGATGAGTGGCCTTTTGTATGACGAAGTCGTCCCTTCTGCGGAGGAACTGACTGGGAAGATGAGGCCGGTGATCGATACGTTCCCCGCTCCTGCAAGTACTTGTTTCATGCGTTCCTCATGCTTCAGAGTTGCGATAAATGAAATTCAGGGGTGACTATACTAGTGTGGGTGAAATTTTGGTCGAAGACAGCGATAAAGTACGGCCGACCTCCCCCACGCAAGGCCAAGAAGAACGTTCGTGCACGGAGCCATTCGACTCACAACCCTCTTGGTGTTCTGGGTTTATGTCAACCATGGTCTTCCGAAATCAAGAAGTTATTCATTAAATTTAACATGAAAGGTCACTTGCAGGAGGAGGTGCATTTGGCGGCGTATTTATCTTGCTGGTTATGCGCGTTTATTCTCCCAATCGAGGATGTTGGCTTCATTCGCCCCGGTGTCTTTAAGATTGCATGTCTCATGGCGTCTGGTCAGAAGATAGGCCTAGCGCATCCCGTCCTAGCGAGCCTCTATAATGGTCTTAACGTCATCGCGAAGTCTCCGGAGCTTGTTGAAATACGCGTTGCTTTCCCAGTTCATTTTCTTTACGCTTGGTTGGCTTGTTACTTCAAGACCCATTTTAACGACCAAAATCTGAAGGGTTCGAAGATGACATGTTACTCAGGCAAAAACGGCACAAAGTATTTTGACCCCGCCGCGGCTCGTAGGAGGATTCACAAAGAAGCTGTGATCCATTGGCCTTGAAATATTTTGACCTCCAACAGAGATTTCCTTCTCACGGATAACAGAAGTGCTGAAGAATTTGAGCAAAATTATTTCATTGCTATTTGCTCGAGTTGGATTCCATTGCACCGAGGAAATCACTTTCTTATCGAGCCTTAGTCCGCATCGCTTTGGTCGTCAATTTGGACTTCAGGATATGCCTGGGACTCTGAAACGTGATATTCGAGAAAGCTCTCTCTGTGAAGGCCTCTACTATTGACGTGCGTGTATCCAGATCAAGACGGGTTCTCGAGTGTGGTTCCCTAGCATGCCTTCGTGTGTTAGGAAGTACTATACTGATTCTTATAAGAAGTGGTGGTCCAAAGTCCACGGGGATTACTTTATTGAAAATGCTACCAAGCTGGCTGGTACAGATGCTTCGCATGTCGAGGCCATTGCGGAGCATACGGCGAAAGAGGCGAGGGTGTGTAGTCCTCTTGACAACAACATAAATTTCGTCGAAGTCGCGCGTGCTTCTGTTGACGTCTTTGGTAAGCGAACCAATCCATACTCCTCTGTGGAAACTGTAAGTAGTCATGCCGATTGCCACTTTCCTGGGAGTAGGATGACTTTTGCAAGGTAATTATAATAGTAAGTTAGTTTAGAAAACCCTAATTCTTTAAAATCGACTCATATTTGGTAAGCACCTAACGTGATGAAGTATTTACTGTGATGGATTTTGATATGTGATGGATTCGTGAGGATTAGATGTCTGAATTAAAAGAAGATGTCGAAAGATATGTAATAGGAAGAATTCATTCAAGCTCGACATTTTGTATGTCTCGACATTTTAAGCTCGATATTTTTATGTGCCTCGACATCTTGAGCTCGACAAAGAAATATATCCGACATCTTAATAAATCTTGACAATAGACAAATAAGATCTCGGCACACTTAATAGTTCGATATGATTATATAAGTTTTTGTCTTTATCTTAAATAAGTTTTGAGTTGTCGAATGAAAGAATGTCGACATGTACCATGGTCTCGACATTTTGAGGTACAAAGCAGATAGGTTTCAAGATGTTTAAATAGCTCTCGACATTACTAAGAATGAACTCGACATTCTGTGGAAAAGATTTCGACAAAGTTTAAATATTACGATACTTAACATAATTTCAGTAGTTTAAAAGTATTCTACACATAATAAATTTTTGGTATTTTAGGATTGGCTATTTCTAGGGTTTTGAATATTTTAAGGTTTATTTATTTTTAGGAATTTCATTATTTTTAGGTTTTCATAAATTTTATGGTTTTTATGAATGTTAGGGTTTTAATAATTTTAGGTTTTCGAGAACTAGCACATATGTTAATAATATTTATTTATTTAGAGGTTCGACATTTACGGATTCCACCAGATCCTTTGATTGACTATAGCAGGAGGGCAGGTAGGTGAATCATTCATCTACGACACGTAAACGGTTACCTGCTATTATGTGATTACGTGACTTATGTGATTTACGTGTTTTACGTATGTTTTATGTGACATCACGTTTCATGTGTATCACGTATATGCATGACATCGCACGACATGGTGAGGGATAATGACCACATTAGTGGTGACAACTTAAGACTTAAGGTGTCGATTGAGCGGGGTAGAGTGTGCCGATTTTGGCAGTCAGACTCGTAGCGGAGTTGAGGTTGGACTCGCGGTTCACCTGACGGGAGACAGACGTGAGCGATCTGTCTACTCGGGCGTGAGCGACCCGAGGTGCAAACCGTTGGATGAGTTGTGTAGCGGAAGGGGCGACCTGATAGGGGGACGTTGACGTGATCGATCGGCGCACTATCGGCGTGGGCACCGCTAGTCTGGCGTTAGCAACCAGACGATATATTTTATTTTATTGCACGCGAGGTGCCGAGTCCAGCCTAGGGCCCTGATATTGAGATACGATAGAAATATGGGAACGAGCGTGCATTATATCATGTTGTGAGAATTGGGATTCGGAGTGAGTGCACGCTGCATTGCATTTTATTCACCTACTGGGAAATAGCTCAGTGTTTACGTGTTGTAGGTACCGAGTCTGACGCTGACACGCGTCAAGACTGACACGGCTGGTGGCGGTGCTCCATGGACTTTTGAGGGCGGGGCGGTACATGGATGAAGACCTGTGGAGCGGCGATAGGGTTTTTGACCTTTTGACATTTTGGGGCTTCGGCCCATTGTACAGATACTATTATGTAAAATAATATTTTGTTGTATTATAATATCTTTTAGGAAAAGTTTTAATTAGACGGGCCTTCCACGGCTTACGTTGCGGAAATCCGCCACTAACCTTAAATAGAAAACGAGGGTCGCCACAGTCCCTTAATAGCCTTTTGAGGCACATATGTGATTTCGAATGTTGCAACTGTAAATACCATCTCGCAAGCATGTCTGAAAGCACCGGTTTTGACATAACGTATTTCAGTGGATTTGCCCCTGACACCAAGCGGATGCTGTGAGCTTGAAAATAATGCTTGAGCTTCAGGATTGAGAAGATGAGCGCTAGACAGAATTTTTCGATTGGAGAATACTTTAGCTCGTGTGGTAGTACAATGCGTTTTCTTTCCCGTCATCATTTTCTTGTGCTAACAGGGCTACAACAGAGCTTTCTTGGGCAGTTATGTATAAGATGAGTGGTTTTTCTGGTATAGGCGTGGCCAACCCTGGCGGATTTGTTAGATAGGATTTGATGCTTTCGAATGCAATGTTGTAGGCTTCATCCCATTCGAACGTAACGCCCTTTTTAATACTATGCGGACAGGCTTCTGAGGGGTAAACCCGAGACCTTTCTGAGTATTTCTCAGTTCGAGAGAACTTCTGTTTAGGTAGTCTGGGAGTTTACCCAATATTGATTTTTCATTCGGATCTTATCCTGCTTTTGTGAGGAGTTTATAAGCCTTAGGACCAAATACTCTGTTGGTCCCGATTGCACCAAACAAGGAATCAAAGAGGCTTTGATGGAATGAATAAGGGAGAGGTTCTCCCCTTCAAGTGTGTGTATTGTGTGAAAAATAGGATAAGCCTTTTGATCTTTGATTAACTTTAAAAATAGTGAGGGTAAAACCTTATATACCACATTAACCCTAGGTATATTAAGGCCCAAGCACTAAAGATTAACTAATTACATTCTAATCCAAAGCCCAAGCTAAAAAGGATAATTACAATATTAAACCCAAGACTTAAACTATTGACACAATCTATAAATATCCTAACAATCGCGAAGTCCTAGCTTGAACTCGAAGACGCGGAGATTCCTTCGAAGGACCATTCGATCAGCTATAGCGTCGATGAACTTCGCGAACTTGGATCGGCAGTTTGGATCTTCTTCCGAAAGGATGCGGCAAATCCTCATGAGTTTGTCTTGGATGATAGTGAGCGTCCCATCTGAGAACTTTGCCACTTCGGAGCAGCGCAACAGCCTCATCTTTCCCTTGTAGTTCGAGTAGGCGACCGCCGGATCATCTCCGTTGATCACATCACCTTCTCGGTAGTCGTCTGCGTTCTTGAAAGATGGGCGAATTAGGTTCACCTTCTTCAGGTTGTGCTCCACCGCCATCTGCAGATCGTGGGTGGCGAAGAATCTGACCTGTCGGAGCATGTGGCGCTTGAGAGCTACGTAGCCCATGGTGACCGGTTCAGCCCGTACGAGATGTCCAGAACTTCTGAGGACGAGTCTGAACTGCTTCATGGATTCCAGCATGCTGTACAGGTCACCCAGGTGCAGAAACTTGAAGTCCCCCTCACTGACTTCACTGTAGCGCTCATCCTGCCTCACTACCGTGAACACTGGATAGTGAACACGTCCTTTTGACTCTTGGCGGAGGTCAGTGACTTTGCAGATGGGGGCCCGATTCATTTCCAGAGCGATGTTTTCTTCATCAGACAGCGTCCTCTTTGTGCACTTGTGGCAAAGAAGGCTCCATCGATAGAGCTTCTTCTTTTCTTCGCTCCAATTTTGGATGTTCATCAGCTCGTATTCATCGAAGGCCGTTATGATCTGCTCCTTGCGCCGCCAGATCGTCTTCCTGATCTCTTCTTGGAATGGTGCGGTGATCTTTTTGTTTTCCCACGGTGCTTCTGGTATATTCGCCGTGAGCACATCCGGTTGAGCAGCAGAAGCCTCAGCGTGCTGCGCTTGAAATTGAAGGATGTTCTCGAGTTCGGCGGGTTCAGCGTCGTATTCCTCTCCGTTCTCGTTGTCTGCAGTGTTGATCAGCGTAAGTGAAGCTTCTTTTAGCAGACGTCGAGCATTTTCTACCAACTTCCTGGCTGCTACTGCATCGGCGGGTGTGTACAGCCATTCATCGTTAAAGATGTAGGCCTCGATCTCGTTCTGTGCGCGGTAGACGTCCTCGGAAGCCACGTTGGAATCGTTATTGTTGGTCCCGAATGCACCAAACAAGGAATCAAAGAGGCTTTAATGGAATGAAAAGGGAGTATTCTCACCTTTGAGTGTGTGTAGTGTGTGAAAAATTTGGATAAGCCTTTGATCTTTGATTTCTTTCAAAAGTGAGTTGGTAACACCTTATATACCACATTAACCCTAGGTATATTAAGGCCCAATCACTAAATATTAATTAATTACAATCTTGTCTAAAGCCCAGCTAAAGATAATTACAAAATTAATCCCAAGACTTAAACTATTGACACAATCAATTAAATATCCTAACAATCTCCCCCTTTGTGTCAATTGTTGGAAGTCTTGAATCTTGAGCGTAGCGGTGGTGGATTAGCGTGTGAGTGTGTCACGAAGCCCTAGCTTGAACTCGAAGGCGCGGAGGTTCCTTCGAAGTACCAATCGATTAGCTATAGCGTCAATGAGCTTCGCGAACTTGGATCGGCAGAGAGGATCTTCTTCTGAAAGTATGCGGCAGATCTTCATTAGTTTGTCTTGGATGATGGTGAGCGTTCCATCCGAGAACTTTGCCACTTCAGAGCAGCGCAGCATCCTCATCTTTCCCTTATAGTTCGAGTAGGCGACCGCCGGATCGTCTCTGTCGATCACATCGCCCTCTCGGTAGTCGTCCGCGTTCTTGAAAGATGGGCGAGTCAGATTCACCTTCTTCAGGTTGTGCTCCACCGCCATCTGCAGATCGTGGGTGGCGAAGAATCTGACCTGTCGGAGCATGTGGCGTTTGATAGCCACATATCCCATGGTGACCGGTTCAGCACGTATGAGATGTCCAGAACTTCTGAGGACGAGTCTGAACTGCTTCATGGATTCCAGCATGCTGTACAGGTCGCCCAGGCGCAGAAACTTGAAGTCCGCCTCACTGACTTCACAGTAGCTCTCATCCTGCCTCATTACCGTGAATACTGAGTAATGGACAGGTCCTTTGGACTCTTGGCGGAGGTCAGTGACTTTGCAGATGGGGGCCCGACTCATTTCCTGAGCGATGTTTTCCTCATCGGATAGCGTCCTATTTGTGCATTTATGGCACAGAAGGCTCCATCGATAGAGTTGCTTCTTTCTCTCGCTCCAACTTTGGATGTTCATCAGCTCATACTCGTCGAAGGTGGTGATAATCTGCTCCTTGCGTCGCCAGATCCTCTTCCTGATCTCTTCTTGAAACGGTGCGGTGATCTTTTTGTTTTCCCACGGTGCTTCCGATATATCCACCGTGGGTACATCCGTTTGAGCAGCAGGGGCCTCAGTTTGCTGCGCTTGGAATTGCAGGATGTCCTCAAGCTCGGCCGGTTCAGCGTCGTACTCCTCTCCGTCCTCGTTGTCTGCTGTGTTGATCAGCGTTAGTGAGACTTCCATCAGCAGACGTCGAGCGTTTTCCACCAGCTTCCTGGCTGCTACTGCATCGACGGGTGTGTACAGCCATTCATCGTTGAAGATGTAGGCTTCGATCTCGTCCTGTGCGCAGTAGACGTCCTCGGGAGCTACGTTGGGGTCGGTGTTGAGAGGAGTGTCGCTGTGTGGTGGCGAGGGTGTTGCGTCGGAATAGTTTGTGGATTGTGGGGATGGTTGTGGTGGAGATTCTGGTGGTTCAGTTGTGGTGATGGTTTTGGCAAGGATGATTTGGGTGTCGGGTGGTGTAGGTGTGGTGGTGGCCTCTAACATCGATGTGATAGTTAGAGGTTCGGAGACTGTGGGTTGAGACGGTGTGGGGGTGGTCTCTAACGTGATGTGACGATTAGAGTTTTGGAGACGGTAGTGGATGGTGGTGAGGGTGATTTGGCTAGTGACTCAGGGTTAATAAGGTGAGATTTTTGGCTAGTGGGGTGTGAGGTTTCTGTTACGGGCGTTGTTTCAGGCCCGGAGGAGGAGGACGGCGTCGAGTGAGTGAGTCCTTGGGATTGTTGGCCTAGCTGCCTATTCTCCCCCTCGCGGCGATCTTGATCATCGTCTTGATCGTCGCGCCTGATCCCGCTGGACTCGCCCTGAGCGCGGCAAGTCATGGGCTGAGTCATCATTCTCTTCATCTGCCGTTCCTCGTCGTCGAGTTCCGTCATCGACTCGAATCTTGCTCGTAGGAGGTAGAAGAGCTCCTTCGCGGATATGGCAGATAGAATGGCTTCAGCGTCCACATCTTGAGTCGGTAGTGGCGGCTCCGGGGCCACACCTTTCCCTTTGTCGGCGGTGGACGCATCGAGACGCGCGTAGACTTTATCGAGAATCGACGTCTCAAGAGTCTTTGCAAACTCTTGAAGACGTGTCTCTAGCGCGGTCTCGGTGATGAATTGGGGTAAATTTAACAAGTTGGAATCACGAAGAACTCCAACTGACACCGAATCGGAGAATATAGCCGATCGGCCGCCCGTTTGCACAGGACTGGAAAAGACGGGGTCACTTAGACTTCCCGTTGGCATCATCGATGAGACAGACTCAATCGTATGATGGCCTAGGCTCACGGTTGTTGTGATGTTGGCCGTGCTAGGTCTTCCGCTCTCAGTCACAGAGACATCACCGAGCGTTCTGACAGAGTCACGAAGACTCTGTGGTGCGGTGGAAGGTGTATGTGTCCTAGAAACGTATGAAACTATGGGGAGTGAGGGCACTAGACTCGAGGTGCTTGAAGAGGATGCAGTCTGAGGCGAGGGACTGCTTGTTTCAACATCGACTATCTCCAAGTGGGATGTCGATGGTATACGTGGCTCCTCGTGGAATGAAATATCTTCCTGTAGAGAGGAAGATAAGTGGGTTGGTGGGGTAGTTTGCGTGGTTGAGCCAGATGCCACGACTTCTACTCGGGAGGTAAACACATCACCTCCTGTACCTACTGGTTCGGCTCGGCTTATCTGTGGCTGAGGAGGTCGATCGTGCTTTTGTTTCGATCGACGCTCCGTGGGGCGGCTCACGTCATCCTCTCGCGACCGTTTTTCGGAGCGCGGGTGGAAGAGTATGCGGCGACTCGAGGACTTTTGGAGGTGGTGGTGGGGTTTTGGCTAGTCCCGGGGTTGGGAGCAGTGGGGTTGATCTGCTCCGTAGGGACAGAAGATAGTGGTCTGGGGCTTTCTCGGAATGAGGCGGTTGACATGCGATATTCGCGGACGTGTGGATTTGTCTGATCGGCGTAGGCGAGAACGTCGTCCGGAATTATCATTGCGTTTCGATCCTTCGCCGGAGTGTTTTTCTTGGCGAACTTCTCGACTGTGGGGATGGGGAAGTGTTCGGCTGCCGGCCGCATGCGAATGCTGGTGGAGTGCATGCGGAAGTGTTTGATGAAGGCTGGGAGCCACCGCATGTAAGGTATGAAGCGGTTAGTGACTCCCTTTGCGACTTCCCGGTCGCGACGTTGGGTCATCGCGACAAGATCCATCCAGATGATGTCCGCGTAGTTGTACTTCCGGTTGTGGGCGATGCCGGTTAGGATGGTGAGGATCTGAAGGTTTCCGCGGTCCTGACCGGCATGCTTTCCTGACATGCACTTGTTCACCAGCAGGTACAGTGTTCGCCAAGGTTGAGGTAGGTTGCGGGTGGTGACTTCACTGAGGACAAGTGGGCCCTTCTTCTTCTTGGTATCTGGTTGATAGCCCAGTCGGTCAAGGTCTTCAATGAGTTGATCGTGCGTTGGAAGTGGGTCATAGGGTGAGTAGACGGGGAGTTGAAGCACTTCTTGCACTATTTTGCGATTGAGGACCACCGTTTCTTGATCAATTTGTGCGGATAGGTTTTTGGCAAGATGGAGTGGTCCCGCTATCTGCAGTGTATGCCAGAATTGTTGAAGGTACACCTGTGCTTCTGGCTCGCCATGTGTGAGGGCGTGGCGAAGTGGGTGCCCTTTGAGGATTTCTATGATGACGGGGGCATCGCATCGAAAGCTCTGCAGGTCCACCATGAAGTTGTTGGGAATCAGGGCCGCCCATTGACTCAGTGGGAAGATCTGCTCGGGTGGTGGGACATAGAGACGTGTGTTGAGTTCGATGCGAGCAATGTCCCGTTGGATTGCAGCCGCCTCAAGTGCTTCAATTGTGCTTTGATCTTTTTCCGTCATATCTGTGCTTGACAGTAATTGTGATATGATTAGTATGGATTAAATTGTGAGAATGTGGACATAAATAATTCATGGGTGAAATGATGGAAGTGGCCTCAAATTGCAAATGAAACATCGACAATGTTTTTAAAGGAGATGAGAAAGTTCGCTAAGTATAACATATAGGGATGTTGAGGAAAATTTAGCATTTTGTGTCAAATTTCGCATGTAATGAGAAATTTCACAGATTATCACACAAAGGCATGTCGAGAGAACATTTTCGCAGATATAAAGGAAATTTCGCACTCAGTCTTATTCATGAATTGTGCATATAACAGGGAAATTTCGCATTCAAAGGAAATTTTCGCATGTAGCATGGAAATTTCGCATTCAGTGTAAAGTTTCGCATGTATTGGGAAATTTTCGCAAGTTATAACACAAAGACATGTCGGGAGAAAGTTTCGCAGTCAGAGTAAAATTTTCGCAAGTGATGGAAAATTTCGCAAGTTATATCACATAGACATGTCGTGAGAATTTTCGCAGTCAGAGTAAAATTTTCGCAAGTGATGGAAAATTTCGCAAGTTATATCACATAGACATGTCATGAGAATTTTCGCAGTCAGAGTAAAATTTTCGCAAGTGATGGAAAATTTCGCAAGTTATATCACATAGACATGTCGTGAGAAATTTTCACAGGTTATATGAAAGTTTCGCGGAGGTAAAGAGCTTTGTGGACTGCGAAAATTTTTGTTCACTGTAGTTGCGAAATAGTGAAGATGCGAAAATATGTAATATGAAGTGATGTGTTATTTAGAACTTCGCGGGGCTAAACTCACTGTAGCAGGGAAAGTTTTGTCGTGAGGGAAAAAGATTTTCTCAGATAAACTTTCGCGGCACTTAACATACTGTAGCAGCGAAGAAAAAATTTTAACACATGTAAATTCTCGGGCGAAAGTTTCGCAGTTTCTTAGCGAAAATTTTTAACATAAGAAATTTCTCGGAGAAAATAAAGTTTCGCGGGGCTTAACATGCTGTAGTAGCGAGAAAAATTTTAACATATGTAATTTCTCGGAGAAATTTTCGCGGAACCTCACTCACTGTAGCGCAAGAAATTTCTCGGATAAAATAAAGTTTCGCGCGGCTTAGCTCACTGTAGCAGCGAAATTTAACGTTTTAAAGCAATTTTCTGAGAATTCTTTCGCGGTGAAGAACACAGTGCGATATCGTGCGAAACTACGCAATGTTTTAGCCTTAGACCTACGCAAATCTCAACCAAAATGCAATAATCTGGACTCAATCAACTCGAAATTGTATGGGCAATGCATATTTGAGGGTATTAAACATCAATAATCTAACATGCGTTTGATTTAGAGCCGAGAAAAATTAATTCGAACCTAACAGATTTAATTAAAATGGGGCAAAACAGGATAAGACGGACAGATATTTGGATTATTTAAGGTGTATTCATACCGAAAAAGCTTGATTTTGAAGTTGAAGAATGCAGATAAGTGGATTTTGAATGCAGATTGGACGTCGACAATGATGCGAGGGGTTGCGAAATTTTGAAAGAGGGGTTGCGAAAATTTTTAATTTTTCTCGGGAATTTTAGGATTGTAAAATGTGTTAAGTGTTTAGGGTTTTAGGGGTTTTAGTCACTGTATATGCGAAATTTTGAGTTAATGGGTCGAAATTTCGTGGGCTTGGTCAAAGCCTCAACTGAGCTGAATTTTCGCGGGTTTGGTCAAAGTTGGGTCCAATTGAGGTTCAATTGGTCCAATTTTGACCCTTTTTGACCAGAAAAATTAGAAATTCAACCCAAAATATTTTAATCGGTCCAATTTTGACTCAGTTTGACCAAACTTTAAAATTTCAACCCAAATTTTTTTTTTTAAATAAAATAAATAGAAAAAAAATCAGAAGCTCCCCCTTAATCGAGAAACTTCCCGTTTAAATAATGGAAGAAAAAATAGATGCTCCCCCTTAATCGAAAACTCCCCTTCAAAAGACATAATTCAGAAGACACATAGATAATGAAGTGAAGTGGAAAAAAAATATGTACACTTTATCAAAGTTCATGTAGGGTCGATTGATCACAACTGAATATTCAACATGCCCAACATAGTCACTAGGTGTTGGAATCGTTTGACATCCAACGGTTTTGTGAAGATGTCGGCCAGTAGATCTTCGGTTGTGATGTAGTGCAATTCAATCGTGCCTTGTTCGACATGTTCTTTGATGAAGTGGTGACGAATGTCTATGTGTTTCGTTCTTGAGTGATGTACTGTGTGAAAAATTTGGATAAGCCTTTGATCTTTGATTTCTTTCAAAAGTGAGTTGGTAACACCTTATATACCACATTAACCCTATGTATATTAAGGCCCAATCACTAAATATTAATTAATTACAATCTTGTCTAAAGCCCAAGCTAAAGATAATTACAAAATTAATCCCAAGACTTAAACTATTGACACAATCAATTAAATATCCTAACAGGTATTGAGAGGGGTATGGCTGTGTGGTGGCGAGGGTGTTGCGTCGGAGGAGTTTGTGGATTGGGGGGATGGTTGTGGTGGAGATTTTGCTGGCGCGGTTGTGGTGATGGTTTTGGCGAGGTTGATTTGGGTGTCGGGTGGTGGAGATGTGGTGGTGGCCTTTAACGTCGATGTGACAGTTAGAGGTTCTGAGATGGTGGGTGGAGAAGGTGTGGTGGTGGTCTCTAACGCCGATGTGACAGTTAGAGGTTCGGAGACGGTAGTAGGTGGTGGTGAGGGTGATTTGGCTAGTGACTCGGGGTTAATAGGGTGGGCTTTTTGGCTAGTGGGGTGTGATGTTTCTGTTGCGGGCGTCGTTTCAGGTGCAGAGGAGGAAGGCGGCGTCGATTGTACGGGTCCTTGAGTTTGTGAGGCTTGTTGCCTATTCTCCCCCTTGCGGCGATCTTGATCATCGTCTTGATCGTCGCGCCTGATCCCGCTAGACTCGCCTTGAGTGCGGCAAGTCATGGGTTGAGTCATTATTTTCTTCATTTGCTGTTCCTCTTCGTCGAGTTCCGTCATTGACTCGAATCTTGCTCGTAGGATGTAGAAGAGCTCCTTTGCGGAAATGGAGGAGAGAACAGCTTCTGCGTCCACATATAGCGTTGGTGGTGGCGTCTCCGGGGCCACACCTTTGCTGTCTCGGTGACGAACTGGGGTATGTTTAACAAGTTGGAATTACGAAGAAATCCAACTGTCACCGAATCGGAGAAGATAGCCGATCGGCCGCCCGTTTGCACCGGACGGGAGAAGACGGGGTCACTAAGACTTCCCGTTTGCATCATCAATGAGACAGACTCGAACGATTGATGGCCTAGGCTCACGGTTGTTGTTATGTTGGCCGTGCTAGGTCTTCCGCTCTCAGTCACAGAGACATCATCGAGCGTTCTGACAGAATCACGAAGACTCTGTAGTGCTGTAAAAGGTCTATGTGTCCTAGTAACGTATGAAATTATGGGGAGTGAGGGCACTAGACTCGATGTGATTGAAGAGGATGCAGTCTGAGGCGAAGGACTGCTTGTTTCAACATCGACTATCTCCAAGTGGGATGTCGATGGCATACGTAGCTCCTCGTGGAATGAAATATCTTCCTGTAGAGAGGAAGATAAGTGGCTTGGTGGGGTTGTTTGCGTGGTTGAGCCAAATGCCACGTCTTCTACTCGGGAGGTGAACACATCACCTCCTGTACCTACGGGTTGGGCTCGGCTTGTATGTGACTGAGGAGGTCGATCGTGTTTTTGTTTCGATCGACGCTCCGTGGGACGGCTTACGTCATCCTCACGCGATCGTTTTTTCGGTACGCGGGTGGAAGAAGATGCGGCGCGACTTGACGACCTTTTAGTAGTGGGGGTTGGGTTTTGGCTAGTCCCGGGGTTAGGAGCAGCAGGGTTGGTCTGCTCCATAGGGACAATGGTAGTGGACGGGGACTCTCGCGGAATGAGGCTGTGGAGGTGCGATAGTCTTGAACATGTGGGTTTGTTGGGTCGGCATATGCGAGGACTTCGTCTGGGATGATCATGGCGTGTCGATCTTTTGCCGGAGTATTTTTCTTGGCGAACTTCTCGATAACGGGAATGATGAAGTGCTCGCTCGCCGGGCGGATGCGGATGCTAGTGGAGAAAATGCGGAAGTGTTTGATGAGCGCTGGGAACCACCGCATGTAGGGTACGAAGCGGTTCGTGACTCCCTTGGCGATTTCCCGATCACGACGTCGAATCATGGAGACGAGATCCGTCCATATGACGTCGGCGTAGTTGTACTTGCGGTTGTGGGCGATGCCGGTTAGGATGGTGAGGATTTGGTGGTTTCCACGGTCCTGGCCGGCATGCTTCCCCGACATGCACTTGTTCAGTAGGAGATATAGTGTTCGCCAAGGTTTTCCAAGAAAAAGAAGGATTTTTTGTCTACCTTACTTACTTTCTTCCTTTTTCTTATATCCAAACCTCAATAAAAATGCAATTATCTCCAAGAACAAAATGAGGAAGGTTCCGTGTAGTGACTTCGCTGAGAACGAGTGGGCCTTGCTTCTTCTTGGTTTCTGGTTGATAGCCCAATCTGTCGATGTCTTCAATAAGCTGTTCGTGCGTCGGTTGTGGATCGTAGGTGAGTAGACAAGAAGTTGGAGGACTTCTTGTACAATCTTTCGGGTGAGGATTACTGTTTCTTGATCGATTTCTGCGGACATTGTTTTAGCAAGGTGGTGTGGTCCAGCTATCTGCAAGGTGTGCCAGAACTGTTGGAGGTAGACTTGAGCTTCGCACTGAAAGTTGTCTAAGTCCACCATGTGGTTGTTTGGTATCAGGGCAGCCAATTGTCTTGTTGGGAAGACCTGCGATCGGTCGGACATAGGTTAGCGTATTGAGTTCTATGCGAGCGATGTCCCTTTGGAGTGCTGCCGCCTCAAGTGCTTCAATTGTATCTTGATTTTTGTTGGTCATATCTGTGCTTGACAGTGATTGAGGCATAGTTAGTATGGACTTAATTGCAAGAAGATGGATTATAGGTAATTCATTAATAAAACGAAGCATAAAAATGCCCAAAAACGTAAAGATAATAGTAAAGTTAAAACTCAAGCTACGAAATTTTCTAACACTTAGAAGATGTTTATGTGAGATGAGAAAATTTTGATATGTGAGCAAGTCGAAGAAAAAACATTTCACAGTTAGTGTAGAATTGGGAAAATTTTTCGCAAGTTGTCCAAAATTTTCGCATATCATGAGAAAATTTGCTGATTATCACACATAGACAAGTAAAAGAAATTTCGCATTTAGAGTAAAATTTCGCATGTAGTGTTAATTTTCCCACGTTAAGGAAATGTCGCATTCAGAGTAAATTTTCGCATGTAGTGAGAAATTTTCGCATTCAAGTTAGCCAGGAATTTTCGCATGTAATGAAAATTTTCGCACGTTAAGGAAATTTCGCGCAGGGTAAAGTTTCGCATGTTGTGGGAAATTTTCGCATTCAAGTTATCACATTTATAGGATATCCAAAAATTTCTCGGTTAACATACAAAGTTATTAAATTTTCGCAAGTAGAGAAATTTTTTCAAGTTAGCAAACTTTCGCAAGTTTTGAATTTTTCTCAAGTGAAATGAAAGTTTCGCGGAGTGATAAAGCTTTGAAGAAACATCTGCTTAAGTGATGACTTTTCTCGGGGTGAAATTTCTTAGTTTTCACAAGTGAAAAGAGATTTCTCGGATAAAATTATTGCAGATTGAGAAAGTTTAGTGATCCGCGAAAGAATTGATTTGTATGGGTCCGGGAAAAAACTTAACTTTGCAGATGAGAAAATTTAGGTTACTGTAGTTGCGAAAGAGTGAAGATGCGAAAAATGTAATATTACATGAGGTGTGTGAAAGTTTCGCGGGGCATGACTCACTGTAGCAGCAAAAGTTTTATCGTTAGAAAATTCTCGGATGAAAACTTTCGCGGGACTTCACACACTGTAACAGCGAAAATTTTAACGCAAGAAATTTCTCAGATAAAATTTTCGCGGAACCTTACTCACTGTAGCAGCGAAAAATCTATCGTTTTAAGTAATTTTCCTAAAAAGTTTCTCGGTGAAGAACACTGTGCGTATACGTTCAAAGCGAAGCTGTGATTTTGCCTTTATTGATCTCCTAATTTCGTGTTTATGCTATAGTTTTTAAGACTTCGCTTATTATCGATATATTGATCTCTTGAGCTTGTGATATTATATTTAGGCGAAGGGACATCGACGGGACTTGAGGGCAGCCGAGGAGGCAAAAAAAGAGTTAGGCATATGCTGTGAGTTGATAGTACGAGGACACCTTCCCTTCGCGGACGTGTGAACCTTGCGATGGGTTATTTTATTATTCGTCGTTTTGTGGAATTGTATCATTTTTTGTCGTTGGTGTTAGTGAGCCTTGCCGGCTCTAGGATGTGGATATTTGTTGTGATTTGGCATATATGTGCTCGGTGATTTGGATTGAGAATTATATGAGGTTTCTTCTATGACTGGATTTGTGATACGTGTAATATTAGTTGGTCTTGTGTGTTGCATACACTTGGTATCGGGTTATAAGAAGCCTGAATGGCCACGTTCGGGTGAGTGGAGAGTGGCAAATCGAGTAAGTAGCCCGTGGTTTGGCACACCCGGGTGAGTGAGGCCCGACGAGTGCACCCTTCCAGTGCCATCTACTGATATTGATTATCGCTGAAGGGTGATCGTTGGGGAGATTTTGGCCAACGTCACCGTAATACCCGAGTCCGTCAGTAAGCTGGCCAATAAATATACATACATATTATGTGACTCATGTGACTGCATATGGGTGCTTATGTGATTTCATACTACCTGTGAAACATGGACGACTGAATGGATAGGAAATTAAGTTAGGAATTAGGTATAATTGTTATAAGGTATATAATGTTAATAGAGGGAAATTATAATAAAACTTAGGTACAGTAGAAACTCCATAAATTAATACTCGATAATTTAATAAACTCTTTAATATAATATTTCTGGCCGTCCCGACTCGGGGATAACGTACTAAATTAATAATTCTCTAAAATTATAAGATAATAGACTTCTGATAATTTCTATAGGTCCCGTATAAATTATAAATTAATAATTCCATAAAAACATTCTCATAGTGTATTATATAGAAGATATATTTATTAATATTACATAAATGTACATTAACATCATGCGGATTATGATAGACTTGGGAGATTGAATGTTTGATCCTTAATTTGACGCTCATTAAGGACATATGAGATTGAAGGTTATTTAAAGTTTGGAAAGTTTGAAAGGTAATATACACTATAAATTAATAAAATATTAATTTATCGATATATTAATAATTATTAATTTATCGATTAATTAATAACTCTTTTAATTAATAAAATTGGCTGGTCCCAACTGTATTAATTTATAGAGTTTCTACTGTATAAGAAAATCTAAGTATTCGAATATTTTAATACTAATAAAAATCGAATTAGGGCTACAATTTAATTGGGCTATATAAGGCTTCAACCTAAGCCCAAATTTAAATAACCTAAGGCCCAAATTATAGGAAAACAATTGTAGTGTGATAAGCTTAAGGATTTCTTGAACCAAAGGAAAAAGACGTCATTTAATAAGTAAGTGTCAAATCAATTGTTAGTATCAATCCATGCATATATATCATATAATAAAGGTAAACATTAAGAAAAGCACACTTTATCAACGATAGTAATTCAATAACAGGAGGGTCTTGAAGCAACAGTAAGGAACTAAGTAGCGTAGGACTTCATCGAATCAAACACTGGACTTTCAACTAAGGAAGGTAGAAACCTTGTTATTAGTACATATGCTTCTCTTATCCTTAAGCGTATGATTCAATATTTTAGTTTTTGTATTACTAAGTATGCTAATATAGGAAGTTAAGTGTAAGGAAGAGGGTGAAAATCGTAAGTTAGGATAAGGGTTCATACTAACGTGTCTGATGTTCTTACCAAGCAGTAGCATGCTTTAAAGAAAATAAGCACAAACACATCAATTGCTAGGGTTTTATAAGAATTTTAGGTTTTAAGGGTTAAACTAGTTGAAGTTCCTTTGATATCATATGGTTCTTGAGGAATATATTTTTATTAATCAAAGATTTAAATGAATTCTGCACAAGAAATGTATTTTCGGGTGATATGATTCCCCAATTTATGAATTTCCAAGTCATGTTAATTTTGTAGGATGAATCTCGAACTCAAATGGAAAGACAAGACAAGGAAAATATGAGGTCTAGGGAGCATTGGCGCGGATGCCTTTGCGAATTTAGGACACGTGCATGGCATGCATGACTTTCACTTACTGAGCTTTATAAGCTCATGCCACGTATTTATGCGTTGTAGGTTCACGGGATCACGGTACGTGATCTTTACGAAGGCGAGGCCAAATTTTGAAACTTCCGGAGGACTTTTGAGGTGGTAGTGTACATGGATGCGACCTGAGTGGCTGGCCCATGGATTTTTTTTGAAACACGCATGCGAACTCACCTTGTATTTGTGTCCTAGGAATATTTGTATTGTACAGAAGAGTTTACTTTATATACAAGGAAAAAATTTTGTACGCATTTTCGTATATAGATTTTATTTATATCACATGCAGTCACATAAAATAGTAATAAGAATGGGCGGTAGAAGTCAGGGGCGCCGCAGGTGGTATCAGAGCTTTCGGTTACAAGTTCTGTAGACTGTCCATGTACACACACTCAAAAGCACGGAAGCGGCCTTGCTAGTAAGTTTTATGTTTCTATGAATGTTGTATGTGCATGATTTATTGGGCAAAGGGACTAATAGGGTATAGGAAAAAGAATGGATAAAACACGGGATGATGGCAGTGGGAGTGCGGACAAAGGCAAGCAACCCGCAACTCCTGTCGATAATCGTGATACGGCGATCCTTCAACTCACGGAACTCGTTCGCCAGCAGTCCGCTCAAATTCAAGAAATGATGCAACAACGAAATACGGGCGGACAATCTAGCAGTGGACTTTCGCAAGTAGAAAGGGTTGAGATAGTAGGGGAAAGATTTCGTAAGCTCAATCCCCCGACGTTTGAAGATGCCATTGACCCTACTGCGGCCGAAGACTGGCTCCGAACTCTGGAGAGTATGTTTCAGTACAATGGCATCCCTAAGGAAGAAAATGTGTTATGTGCTGCCTTCCTATTGAGGGGAATTGCATGTCATTGGTGGGATACCATTCTCGCCTTTGAAGATCCAATGACGATGGCATGGGAAAGGTTTAAGGAGCTTTTTCGAAGCAAGTACTTTACCGCCCCATTACGAGCCCAGAGGATGAATGAATTCATCAATCTACAACAGGGCCCGATGACAGTGGCGGAGTATATTCGGAAATTTGAATAGTTGTCTCGATTTGCAGCTCAAATGGTGAGCACAGATACGTTAAAAGTGGAGCATTTCCTGAAAGGCATGAAACCTAAACTATACAGAGACGTGAATATGGCTGGATCCCAAAGAGCTACCAATGCTCAAGTGGCTGAACGCGCTTTAATGGCAGAGCAAGCTTAACTCCGAATTATGCAAGCCCATGAAGCAAAGAGAAAGTTTGTTCAAGGACCGAAGTGGAGTGAGGTAACCTAAAGAAGCCATTTAACGCCAAGAATGCCAGGCCTAATTTCCAGAACCGACTTGGACCCCACAACAATTTAGTCCTAGTCAGGAAAGACCTCCAATGACTATACCCCCATGTCCTAGGTGCACACAGCGACATCTGGGCGTCTGCTACTCTCAGAATGCAACTTGTTATAAGTGTGGCAAGACAGGCCACTTTTCCAAAGCATGCACGGAAATTGTGTCTGGAAGTCAAGCACCTGTTCAAGCTAGGCCACCTACAGTACCTGCTAGAGTATACACGCTAACTTCTGAGGAGGCAGAGAACAACCCGTCTATAGTAGCAGGTACTCTTCTTATCCACTCAACCCCGACATGCATATTAGTTGATTCAGAAGCCACGCATCTTGCATCTACTAACTACGTGGTGAGACTCGGGGTTACACCTGACCTAGTTAGCTACTAATACAATGCTACCATTCCCCATGGAACCTCTATGAGAACCAAACAAATCTTACGAGATAGCCCCGTAATAGTGAGCGATAGGACCCTACCCGTTGACCTGATAGCCATTCCAATGAACGATTACGAAGTAATCCTTGGAATGGACTGGCCATCGAAATATGGAGCAGTTATTGACTGTAACCGTACGCAAGTGACCTTTAATTTAGAAGACACCAAACCATTCACATTCATGGGAACTAGCAAGAGTAATAAGATTCCCAAGATTTCAGCAATGAAGGCACATCATTTGCTCAAGATAGGATGCGAAGCTTATCTGATATTAGCAATATCATCCGAAGAACGTGTATCTCCAAAGCTAGAAGAAGTTCCGGTAGTACAAGACTTTCCCGACGTGTTCCCTGAAGACTTACCCGGATCCGCCGGATCTTGAAATTCAGTTCACAATTGATCTAACACGAGGAACTGCACCCATCTCTAAGACACCATACCGACTCGCTCCAGCTGAGCTGAAAGAATTGAGGGAGCAACTGGATGAACTGTTGCAAAAAGGTTCATTCAGTCGAGCTTTTCACCACGGGGAGCACCAGGTTTGTTCGTTAAGAAGAAAGATGGATCGATGCGGCTCTGCATCGATTATAGGGAGCTGATCAAGATTACGATCAAGAACAAATACCCCCTCCCTCGAATTGACGACTTATTTGATCAATTGCAAGGCGCAACTGTCTTTCTGAAGATTGACTTGAGGTTAGGATATCACCAGTAAGATTCGAGAAGAGGATGTCCCGAAAACAGCTTTTAGTACCCGCTACGGGCGCTACAAATTTCTAGTCATGCCTTTCGGGCTGACTAATGCGCCAGCAGCATTCATGGACCTGATGAACCGAGTATTTAAGCCATAATAGTTTCATGCAACGATCGGAATGGCTCCATATGAAGCTCTATATGGACGCAAATGCAGATCTCCAATCCGTTGGGATGAAGTTGGAGAACAAGCAATACAGGGCCCCGATCTAGTGCAAGAAATGATGGAAGCCATTGCTCAAATACGAGAAAGTATGAAAACGGCCCAAAGTAGGCAGAAAAGCTACGCAAACCAAAAGCGTAGACCATTGGAGTTCCAAGTAGACGACTTCGTATTTTTGAAGGTATCCCCTATGAAAGGAGTAAAACGTTTCGGAAAGAAAGGCAAGCTGAGCCCACAATATATAGGACCATGTCGAATCCTCAAAAAAGTTGGTGAAGTAGCATATCAACTCAAACTACCCGCTTCATTAGCTCAAGTACATGATGTCTTCCACGTATCAACGCTGCGAAAATACGTCGGAGATTCAAGCCATGTGTTAAACAATAAAAATCTTCATCAACGGCTCAAGCCAGATTTAAGCTACGAGGAGAAGCCGGTGGAAATCCTTATGTACGACATGAAACGATTACGGAATAAAGAAATTCCATTAGTCAAGGTATTATGGCAGAATCAGTCCACGGAAGAAGCTACATGTAAACGGGAAGATGATATGAGAAACCGCTACCCTGAGCTATTTCTCCCTACCTCATTTCGGGGACGAAATCTCTTTTAAGGTGGGGGGGATGTAACACCCGAGTCCGTCAGTAAGCTGGCCAATAAATATGCATACATATTATGTGACTCGTGTGTCTCCATATGGGTGCTTATGTGATTTCATACTACCTGTGAAATAATACTATATATGTCATGTGTTACTTGGACGACTGAATGGATAGGAAATTAAGTTAGGAATTAGGTAGTTGTTATAAGGTATATAATGTTAATAGAGGGAAAATTATAATAAAACTTAGGTATAAGAAAGTCTAAGTATTCGAATATTTTAATACTAATAAAAATCGAATTAGGGCTACAATTTAATTGGGCTATGTAAGGCTTCAACCTAAGCCCAAATTTAAATAACCTAAGGCCCAAATTATAGGAAAACAATTGTAGTGTGATAAGCTTAAGGATTTCTTGAACCAAAGGAAAAAGACGTCATTTAATAAGTAAGTGTCAAATCAATTGTTAGTATCAATGCATGCATCTATATCATATAATAAAGGTAAACATTAAGAAAAGCACACTTTATCAACGATAGTAATTCAATAACAGGAGGGTCTTGAAGCAACAGTAAGGAACTAAGTAGCGTAGGACTTCAATCGAATCAAACACTGGACTTTCAACTAAGGAAGGTAGAAACCTTGTTATTAGTACATATGCTTCTCTTATACTTAAGCGTATGATTCAATATTTCAGTTTTTGTATTACTAAGTATGCTAACTTAGGAAATTAAGTGTAAGGAAGAGGGTGAAAAAACCCTAAGTTAGGATAAGGGTTCATACTAACGTATCTGATGTTCTTACCAAGCAGTAGCATGCTTTAAAGAAAATAAGCACAAAAACATCAATTGCTAGGGTTTTATAAGAATTTTAGGTTTTAAGGGTTAAACTAGTTGAAGTTCCTTTGATATTCATATGGTTCTCGAGGAATATATTTTTATTAATCGAAGATTTAAATGAATTCTGCACAAGAAATGTATTTTCGGGTGATATGATTCCCCAATTTATGAATTCCGAAGTCATGTTAATTTTGTAGGATGAATCTCGAACTCAATTGGAAAGAGAAGAGTTCAGAAACGAAGTTTGAACAGAATTTCAAAGTTAAGCTCGAAATTCATTTCGAGATCGATTTCGAAATTTATCTCGAGAACCCATGTTTCTTTTTAGAAATCTCGAAACCATAGTGTTTTAGGAATAATTTCGAGATCAAGCTTGAAAATCATGTCGACCATTCGTGATATTGACTTCAAAATTCTATATAACATCTCAACATCTTATTTATAATTTTGACATATATCTCGACATCTTGTTTATAATGTCGACATACATCTCGAAATTTTGTGTAAAAACTCGACATCCATCTCGAACTCCATGTCGAGATTCATGTTTAATATAATTTCACCATCAAGCTCGAGATCAAGCTCGAGATTCATCTCGAAAACTATATTGAGATTTATTTTAGAATTTGGCTCGAGAACTTATATGCCTTTAACCATATCGAGAACTTTGATTAATCAATCTCGATACGTCGAAATTCTAAAATTACAATTCCGAAACATATCTCGACATCTTCGCATATACTATTTTTAATTCTAAAGTTATAATTTCGAAACATTTACAAAGAACATTTCGAAGGTTAGCAATTTACAGTACGATAAGCTAAGGATACCAGGTCAGTGGAAGTCCCAACTACAACACATAATTGCATGTGCATGAAATTATGTGTTATGTGTTTCTATGATATTACGGGACTTCCTACGTGTATTATTTGCATTACATGACCACATGATTTATTTACATAATATGATGGCATAACACGCATTATTCATGACATGAGCATATGCATGCACGATTAGAATGAAAGACATGATACGATAGCGTGCATAATACACGATCGCCTGAGAGCGATAAATACTCGTCGATATGGGCGTTTGATGTCGACTCACAGTTGAGTCACGGCTCTTCTATGCTACCATGGTGACGTCGTATGGCGCTACCGTTAAGACATGACATGTACAAGGCAAGACATGATTTTAGGGTTAATGCCCTCATGGCGGATCGTGAAACCTGGAGGGTGCGAGTTGAGGGAATAAGCGACACTGAGGGTACCTCTGGTGTTGACTAGCTTAGATTAGGCTACCAGTGTGAAGCATCCGCATGGCGTATGAAACCACCTTGGGACAGAAAAGGCGCCCTAGGGTTAGCCTCTTGAGTGGGTATTGCCACTTATATATTTATTTATCCCTTGTGGATTCGAGCTTCATGATGGTACATAGCAAGATAGCCGAGGGCCCTACATGACAAGACAAGACAAGACAAGGAAAATAAGAGGTCTAGGGGGCATTGGCGCGGATGCCTTTGCGAATTTAGGGCACGTGCATAGCATGCATGACTTTCACTTACTGAGCTTTATAAGCTCATTCCACGTATTTATGTGTTGTAGGTTCACGGGATCACGGTACGTGATCTTTACGAAGGCGAGGCCAAATTTGAAACTTCCGGAGGACTTTTGAGGTGGTAGTGTGTACATGGATGCGACCTGAGTGGCGGGCCGATAGATTTTTTTTAAACACGCATGCGCACTCACCTTGTATTTATGTCCTAGGAATATTTGTATTGTAGTTTTCTTTATATAAAAGGAAAAACTTTTGTACGCATTTTCGTATATAGATTTTATTTATATCACATGTAGTCACATAAAATAGTAATAAGAATGGGCGGTAGAAGTCAGGGGCGCCGCAAGCCGTATGGGTGGGACATGCATGTTCTAGCAGTCGATAGGTTAGTTTACGGTCCATGGTGAAGAGTACGGTGACGGACTCATCTGACTCTCGGCGGGGGAGTTCAGTTCGAGGGAGGAGATGGCCACCCATGCATCATTTATGTGATTACGTGGATGTCGTTGACGTTGTTGTTATTTTTCATGGTAGTTCGTTGTCAAATTCGTCTAGTATGAGTATGCATTTAATTTGTTGTGGTATCATCGTTGAGGATACGCTTTCTTGGAGGAAAGGTGTATTCGTATTATCTTCTCACTGAGCTTATTGTTTGCTCACCCCATATATATTCTTCCTTTCTAGGTTGTTGATATCTTTTGATCGGAGGTTGCCCTTTTGATATTGTTCTGCTGCGATCTCTTCCACTTTGGGCATAGTATCTTCTTTTGGTGTTGGATCCATTGGCGTGTGTAGAACCCGAGTCCCCATACACTAATTAGCCAATAAATTTGCACGCACGTTTTGTTTGCGCGAGTGCGTAACTTTCGTGCATTAATTGTTGCTTATGTGATAGTGTGAAATTTTGTGACTATGTGACTTCTAACTTGTTTGGGGAATTTTCGAAAAGGTAGGGTAAAGAGAATTGAGGTAAATAACATTAGTAAAATGGGCTAAAGGTTATTATAGTTGGGTTAAAATTTTAAACTTTCTCAAAACATTAAGGATAAAGCTTGGGAGACAAAATTCCTTAAACTATGGAAAACCCACGCCACATTAAGTCCCATCCCCATACCTATGATAGCTTATGATATTTTATCAAATCATAATTCACTTATCTCACCAAAACGTGAGTTGGAGAGAGGGAAGAGAACTCGAGCTCAAGCTTGGAGAAGGTATAAATCTTGTTAAGACTTTAAGTTCTAAAGTTCGATTTTAATTTAAGTTCGGATTTAGTATGCTTAGGATAATCAGCACACCCAAAATCTGTTTAGAACTCGTATTTTTACTAAGTTTGAGTTTAGGGTTTTCGAAACTCATTCTAATCTTTAAAGTGTTCTTGAGAAAAACTAACTCTTTGATCTTTAGACATAGAGTTTCGCGGATTGGGAAATGTTTTTTAGTATGGTTGGGGCCGTGAAGTATGAACACGAACTCTAGATTGCGAGCCATAGTAAGCATAAGGTTCGCGGAATCAATTTCTTCACGTGCACGGATTCGTGAAACAAGGGTTTCACGAGTTCAACAATTTACGAATCATGGCGCATATAAAGAATTTCGCGAATCAAGAAAGGTTTGCGAAATCCGTGAAACCTTGAGTAGGTTAGATCGCGAAGTGGGGCGGTTCGCGGAGCTAGCAAGTCGCGAACTAAGCAACTTGGCGAATCCATGGAGTTTCACGAAGTAGGGTACCTTTCGCGAATCAAAGAGGATTGCGAATTAGGAGATGTTCATATCGCAAATTTAGGTTCACGAATCCTAAGGTTTGCAATGCATGGCTTCGCGAAATTGCATGGTTCGCGGATTTCAGCTTTCACGAATTGAGAAGGGTTTGCGAACCCGTAGGACTTCGCGGACCATACGAGTTTGGCGAATCCATTGAGGAAATTAGAGACAGTTCGCGAAGTGAATAATAAGTGATGATGATTTCACGAATTGTGAGCGGCCAAGATCATTTCGCGAATCATGTGAGAGTAAAGCATTTTGCGAATTGAGAGAGAGGTAAGATAGAGTTTGCTAACTTGTAGGGTATTTCGCGAATTGTCAACATCACGAATCCAAACTTCGTTCTAAGAATTCGTGAAGTAGGATAGTTCGCGAACTAGGAGGAGTTCGTGAACCCATGCAAAGTCGCGAATTGAACCCCTTAGATAAAAGCGATCTAATTTATGTAAAAAATATGTTTTAGTAAAAATATTTATAGACCATTTAATGAGAAATATCCTGATTCCAATGAGCATAGGCTCTTTCAATGCCCGATCATAAATAGCCTATCAGTATTTTTCAGGTCAATTTTCGGTATAGGCAAACGCTGTTTTGATAGAATTTTCGAACGAAAATTTACCCAGTCAATTAATATAATTTATACACTAACTTTATACCCTTTTTATGTTTAAAGGACAAAATATTAGGAAATTCAACAGACCGATTAGCGATTAATCTACGGACGCCGGGTAAGTGGAAATTCACCTACAACACATAACCTGCTTGTTTGTGCCTAACGTATGTGCCTATGAGCTTCGATGTTATTACATGCTTATGTGAATTACGTGAAGTGATTTATGATTATGATAAGTTTTATTGCATTGAGGCACGATGCATTTCACGAGCATGCACGAATTACTCTGGGGAATTATGCGAGTTGAGCGTGCATAAAGTATATCGCAAAACGCGAATGGTAAATGCGGAGGTGGCAAATGACATTAAGTAGTAGAAAAGTTAAGAGGCGGCTTCCGGGGCACCGGGACGGCGTTGATGCGTCGCCAATATACGAACGACGTTGATGCGTCGGGGGATTACCATGGTCGGGTTGATGCCTTATATCCCTGATTAACGTGGTTGAGTTGATGCCCTCATGCTTTAGTATGGTTGGGTTGATGCCCGTGGTTGGATAGAGCTCTTTACGGTGTACGCCTGGGTAAAGTCTGCCAAGGGCCCTTAAAGATAAAAGATATGAGATTGAGTTTAATCTATGAGACTTAAGATCCTTCGGCGTGGACTGCCTTTGCGGGGTTTCATCACTTGCACGTCATGCATAAATTTTCACTTACTGGGCATATCGCTCGTCCCTTACGTATGTGTTGTAGGTACACGTGAACATGGTGCATGATCGCCTAGTCGGCAAGGCAGTCTTTTGAAGCTTCGAGCAGTTTTTGGGGTGGAAGTGTGTGAATGGATGACGACCTGTGAGGCCGGGCGCATAGGAGTTCTTTTGCTGTGCCATTACACATTTCCGATGTAATTAGGTTTGTATATAATTAGGAATTGGAAGCATTCTTTTGTCAAGTAACGAACGATGTTCCATTGCATAAATGGAAAAGAAAAATTTTATACGAAATTCTGTAGATCTTTAACTCAAACCCTCTAGGCACGTAGGATAACGTTAGAATAGGTAGCGAGGACAGCGGGTCCTGTCAGCGGGAATACTTTTAGAAGGAAATTTGTTTGTACATTTATTCCTTCGATGATCGATGTGTCGTGATATGTGATATTTTGTATAAACTCAGCCTGGATATATATATGTATATATATATATATATATATATATATGTTCTTTTTGAATTGTTTTCTCGTGTTTTCTTGTTATTCAACGATAAACGAGTTAATATCTAGCCTTGCGTCTATTTATAAACACGGCGGCTGACGCACCATTGATGCGCGTCGGGCGTGACACAAAACGTGCTATTTTTGGTGTGGTTCGTGTCGAGTTGGCGGGTTGGTTTGGTTTTTAGCAGCCCTAGTAAATTGTATGGACTAAGACCATCTCCACCATTTCACTATATATATAGTTGCTACAGTTAAATTTTTCTTTATATACAGTTTAAACAGTATATATAGGGCCCGTTTGCTGGCCCCATAAGCCCATATAATATAAATAATACTAACTAATATAATGTTTGGTTTTGAATTGCAGCCCGAAATAAACCTTTTAGCGCAATATAAAATTATAGGCCCGGAATAAATAAACCATATTATTAGTATTGGCAATATAGTATCAAGTGGATGACCTAGGAGTAATAAGGCGAACCCACAAATTATGGAGTGATAAGGCGGATTAGGTCAATCCACTAGTTATGGAGAAATAAGGCGACGATATCAATCAGAAGATTCAGTCAAAGGTTATAGATGGTATCAAAGATCCCAAATAGTAATATATTCTCTTACATATGGCAGTCTGATCAATAAAGGAAACGATCTCTCTATTTAATGCTCATTATTGTGATTTATTGTGATTGATTCTGCTACGATGTACTCTATATGTTCATCAGTTGTAATTGTTCCAAGTCATTAGTCAATAAAATATTCATTTGTCCTTCCTCAACTTTTTTCTCTTGGTATCAGAGCCTCTTCACCATGGCTTTCCTATCTCTGAATGTTGGTAACTTCGTTACGCTAAAACTCACTCCAACCAACTATCCATTGTGGAGAGAACCAGTATTAGGCTTGGCAGAAAGTCAAGACCTAGTTCATCACCTCGAAAAAAACAATCCAATCCCATCCAAATTCTCTACACAAAATCCACAAGCCTCAAGCTCAGAAAAACACCCATCAACACAGAAACAACACCAACTCCAACAAAAGAATTCATTGCATGGCAAAAGTCTGATCGTCTCCTTCGTGGTTGGATTAGTAGAACTCTGTCCGAAGAGGCCCTTGGAATTGTCTAGGGTTAGACACATCAATTGCAGTCTGGACTGCACTTAAAGAAGCCTACGCGCAAGACTCTCAAGAGCGAGAATTCACACTTCGACAACAGTTAACCTATTTGCGCAAAGATGAACACAAATCTGTTGCGGAACACATATGGATCTTCAAAGGGTTATGCAACAATCTCGCTGCAATCGGAAAGCCAATCCTAGATCAAGAAAAAGTATTTTGTCTTCTAACAAGCCTTGGACCTCAATATGAAACCTTCACAACAACAATGCTGAAACCCCCACGACCAACGTATGCTGAAGTTGTTTCACAGTTGCAAAGCCTAGATCAACGCCGAAGCTGGTTCTCAAATCAACATGATACTTCGCTCACAGCGCTCACACCGCATCTAGCCTTCTACGGACATCAACAGACGACAAATTTCAAGCCAAAAAATCCAACTAAACAGTTCAATTCTGTGGGTCGTGGTTTCGAAGCGCAACAGTCTCGTAGCCAACCCCAAGGATATCCCAATGCACAACGCAAACCGCCTCCACATGGACAACGTCGAATGACTGTTGTAGAAAGAGAACTATGATGCAATCTGTCAATATTGCGATGATCCGGGTCACGTTGCAAGAATCTGTTGGTGGTTACTAAAGAAGGAAAATCAGAATAAGGAAATCCCACATGCACTAGCGGCGCTCACACCGACAACACCGTAATTGATACGGAATGGACATCAGATACCGGCGCTTCTAATCATATGACCGGAGAACCAGGTATGTTAAAGAATATCCATAAATATAACGGATGTGACTCGATCGTTTTGGTGATGGATCCTCGTTACCCATAACATGTATTGGTAATTCCTTGACTAAGCAAAAAGATAAAACTCTACCGCTTGATAATGTTCTTTTTGTTCCGGATCTTAAGAAAAATTTGCTTTCCATCAGTCAACTTACATCTGAATTCCCTGTTAATTGCGAATTCTCTAAACACTAATGTTTGTTAAAAGTCACAGAGCACGGGTCAACCTCTCATAACAGGGAAACGCAAGGGTAATTTATACGTCTTGTCTAATGAGCTAGAAGCAAATTTTTCTTATCGTTTCAAATCTAGAACATCAGACATCTGGCATCAACGTTTGGGTCATCCGCAACTATCTGCTGTTCATTCATTAAAGAATAAAGGTCTTATCGATGTCGTAGTGTCTTCGAAAAGAAATCATTTGTGTGATAGTTGTCAATTAGGAAAGTTAAGCAAACTACCATTTAGTTCATCTGAGCACTCAACTTCTGATATTTTTAATAAAATACATTGTGATCATTGGGGTCCCGCTCCTGTTTTATCTATTGGAAAATTTCATTATTATGCATGTCTAGTCGATGATTTTTCAAAGTATACTTGGATGATTCCTTTAAAAAATAAATCCGACTTTGTTACTGCTTATTTAATGCTTGAAATATATGTTGAGCGACAATTTAATAAAAAAATCAAGGTCTTCCACTCAAATGGCGGGGGTGAATTTGTTAATTCTCAATTATCATCTCACTTTCTTACCACAGGAATTGTTCATCAAATCTCACAAGAACAAACAGGTATGGTTGAACGACGACATCGTATTATACGAGAACTAGGTATGACGATGTTACTTCACAGTCATGTTCCACTATCTTTATGGGTAGAAGCTTTTTCAACAGCTGTTTTTCTTATTAATCGTCTTCCTTCATCGTCTCTTATGTATGAACCGCCGTATTTCAAGTTGCATGGAACTCACCCTGATTATAGTTCTCTTCGAGTATTCGGTTCCAAATGTTTTCCATACACATGGGACACAAAAAATAATAAGTTTGATCCTAAATCTGTTTTGTGTGTTTTTGCAGGATACAACGAGAAACACAAAGGATATAAGTGTTTTCATATCTCAAGTCGCAAGTTTATTATCTCCCGACATGTTGTTTTTGATGAAAATGATTTTCCTTTCATATATAATGAAAATTCTCCTACGAACTCCCACGTTCATAATTTATTTGACTCATGGCTAACTTGTCATGTTAGTTCTGAATTAGGTATGAACTCGCAAGATATTATCTCGCATCCTAATTCTAACATCCCGCTCCCAGTTATTATCACAAATGTTTCACAAGGTGACCCAACGCCATCCTCTGGCGATATTATTGATGAAGCCACATCTGAATCCGGCGACTCCCTAGCACTTAATCTAACAACACCTTCAGATATGCATACATCCGATTCCACTACTATATCGTCTCAGCCACAACCCAACCCTCCACCTGCCCAGCATCATATGACGACTCGCTCTCGTCATGGTATTGTTAAACCAAACCCTAGATATGCATTGAACGTTGTTGTTTCTAGCAGGGTACGTCGTGAACCCAAGACAGTTAAATCAGCACTATCACATCCGGGATGGAAGCCGCCATGCTTGACGAACTTACAGCCCTTCGTCAAAATAAAACATGGCAACTCGTTCCACGAACATCAGGCATGCATGTGATTGGATCAAAATGGGTCTTAAAGACTAAACTGCGACCTGATGGTACTCTGGATTGCCTCAAAGCTCGCCTAGTGGCATAAGGTTACCATCAAATTAATGGGCTTTATCATACAGAAACGTTTTCACCTGTCATCCATCCAGGTACAATCCGCCTAGTTTTAACTGTTGCTCTTGTCAAACACTGGTCAATCCGACAAGTAGATGTTAAAAATGCATTTATACATGGTTATATCAATGAAGATATTTACATGGAACAACCGCCAGGTATGGCTGATTCTCAATTTCCAAATTATGTTTGCAAACTTGAACGTGCTTTATATGGACTTAAACAGGCACCTCGTGCTTGGTTCGATAGGCTCGGTAATTTTTTGCTTTCTTGTGGTTTCTTTTGTAGTTTCGCCGACCCTTCTCTTTTTATATGTCATTCTACTAAAGGCGTTCTTGTCTTATTGTTATACGTTGATGATATGCTTCTTACAGGATCTTCTAATGACATTGTCACTTCTTTTATTAAAACATTAAGCTATGAATTCTCGACGAAGGATCTTGGACCAGTTCATCACATTCTAGGAGTTGAGATATCTTCCACGTCTAATGGGTTGCATCTTTCTCAATCACACTATGCGCTTACCATCCTGAGCGATCCCACATGTTAGAATGTAAACCCATGCCAACTCCGCTTGACATCAAGTTACAACCCTCAACTGATGCGCCTCCTCTCGAAGATCCCAGCCATTATCGTGGAATCGTGGGAGCACTTCAGTATTTGACTCTCACGCGTCCGAAATTGTCTTACTGTGTTAACTATGTCTCTTAGTTTTTGCATGCACCGACAATCGCTCACATGAAACAAGTCCATCAGATCCTTCGCTACCTAAAGGGCACGATCTCCACTGGTTTACATCTCACTTCTACAACTACTATCACATTGTCAGCTTTCTCTGATGCAGATTGGGCAGGATGTCCCACGACACGACGCTAGACTACTTGATATTGCACATTTCTCGGCTCGAATATGATTTCTTGGTGTGCTAAGAAGCAACATAATCTCGCGCTCCAGTACCGAAGCAGAATACCGTGCTATGGCTAATACAGCAGTCGAGCTTACCTGGCTTACCTACATTCTCAATTACCTTCGCATCCCCGTTCAACCGCCACCAACAATCTATTATGATAATATCAGTGCTTTATACAGACAGTCAATCCAGTCTTTCATGCTTGCAGTAAACACCTCGAACTGGACTACCATTTTGTACGTGAACGTGTTGCTATTGGGCTACTTGTTACTAAACATATTCCTTTGACGGATCAAATTGCCGACCTCTTCACCAAATCTGTCTCAAAAGCTACACTGACTTCATTTCGTGCCAAACAGTGTCTTCAACCTCGGCTCAGTTTGAGGGAGGGTATTGGCAATATAGTATCAAGTGCATGACCTAGGAGTAATAAGGCGAATCCCACAAATTATGGAGTGATAAGGGGGATTAGGTCAATCCACTAATTATGGAGAAATAAGGCGACAATATCAATTAGAAGATTCAGTCAAAGGTTATGGATGGTATCAAGGATCCCAAATAGTAATATATTATCTTACATATGGTAGTCCGGTCAATAAAGGAAATGATCTCTCTATTTAGTGCTCATTATTATGATTGATTCTGATTTATTCTGCTACAATGTACTCTATATATATGTTCATCACTTGTAATTCAAGCCATCAGTCAATAAAATATTCATTAGTCCTTTATCAACTTCAGTTTTTCTCTATTAGGCTCAGATAAATTATACTGGGCTTGCTCTAAGTAATTTGCTGGGCTTTTATATGACACTTATAACCAAACAGGCCCATAGAAGATATAAAGTTTAGAAGGTTCATAGTTTGTTCATGATTCGATAACAACGTTTTCTAAACCATCTAACGTTCTCCATGGCATTGGCATGCTTCCAATCCCGTGCTCATCTGCTCGATCCGTAATGTCGAATTCCCGAGTTTTAGGTGTCACCTATACACAAAAATTATGTGGGATCTTTTTTTCTAGTTTATAGCCCATATAAGCTTGTGGGGGTTCTCTCTAAAACCAACTGGCAATAGAGGGAGTTAGGCTAGGGCTGTTAAAAATGACCCGACCCGCCAACCCGACACGAACCGCACCTGAAAATAGCAGGTTCGGGTTAGGGTTCGGATTTTCAACCCGAAATCAACCTGAAATTAACCCGAAATCAACTCATTTAACCCGAATAATATATATTATTAAAATATTACTATTATAAATAAAATAAAAGGATTACCCCTAATCTATATCCACTCTCACGCTCACACATGATGTTTTTAGAAAAAAATTGCATTAGTTCTCCTTTTTATTGTTTAATTTGGATTTATAATTCTGTCAATTTTGTTATTTTCGTTTTTCTTTTTCTAATTTTAAATGGGTTGACGGGTTGGCGGGTTGGGTTAGGGTTAAAGCGGGTTGGGTTTGGGTTTGATTTTTCAATCTGTTTAAGTAAACAGGTCAGGTCAGGGTTGAAGTTTTCAACCCGTTTATTAAACGGGTTGAACCCGAAGGTGACCCAACCCGACCTGTTTACCACCCCTAAGTTAGGCTAGCCTACAAGCTTATATGAAAGCCCATCATTCTTTTAATTATTCGATGTGAGACTTGTGTTTGACACCCAACAAATTATTTTTTCTTTTCATTTTATATTATCCCATAGCTTTATCATGTTATTAATAATTTTTTAGTTTATTGTAATTAACTTTTTTGTCATGAAAAATACTAATTTCGGGTTTCTCAGTGTTACATATTTGTGTGGTAAAAATAATTAGTTATTGGGTCTATATGAAGAATCAGAATCGCACAAGGAAGCCTCTATTGGCGTAGGCGTAGGTTATTCCGCACACCCTAAGCTGTGAATTAACGAGGACTAGTTTTTTCTCGCACATCCTATGTGTGTGCCTAAATAAATATATTAGATTTAGCTTAATTTACTTTAATAGTTGAAAATATTATGATAAGTTTAATTTATATCATGTCAAATATTTAAAAAAATTAATTAAGATGATATAATTGGAATATATTTAAAAAATTAAGGGTAAAATAATAATCAATAGTATATTATAGTTAAAATACATAAAAATAATCATTAGTGTATTATAGTTAGTATATTAGTAAAATACTATTGAATATTTTATAACATCAAAAAACTAATATAATGTTTACAACATCAGACAAAAAAACTTTTTATCCGGGCAAGAGTAGTAGTAGCAGTAGTATTAATAATAATAAAATTAGTAATAATAATAATAATAATAATAATAATAATAATAATAATAATAATAATAATAATTGTATTACATAAAGGGTCTAGGGTGGCTAAAAACAGCCAATTTGATCTGTAATTTTATTTGAAATTTAGTTCCTCTATTTGTAATTTAATTAAGTTAATTTAGTAAGTTATCATTTCACTTTTAAATTAAATTATTGTAATTATTCCCGTATTTAAAAAAATATATTTCTAACTATTAATATTAAATATTATAAATATCAAAATTTGACTAAATAAACATAATTATATTTTTAAGCACACGCATAAAGTGCGAAAGTACTAGTAATCGATTCTATTATATTAAACTTGAGGGGTTAGATTAAACTGCTCATTTGGTCTGTCAATTTCATCAAACAAATAATAATAAAATTGAAAAATCACCCACTAACTTTATTTACCATATTTAGTTATTTACAATTTTTTAGTTAACTATTATATCTTTAATCTTATAATATATATTTAAATTATAATTCCAATTAAATATATAAAATTAAAATAAATTTAAGATTTTTTATTTGTATATTATAGCATCACACATTTGGGGTGTGCAATGTATACTAGTAATAATAAGGGGGTCTTTACACATAAATATCCCTCTGTAAAAAAACTTGTAATTTAGTACCCTATCAGCATTTTTTATATGTAGGTACCTACCAGAATAATTTTTTGCAGATAGGTACCCGATCCGCCGCAGGTACGCCATACAACACATTTGGGTACCCTATATCAACGTATTGTGGTACGTAATAATAGTTCATGAAATAATTTGTTTTATTATATCAGTTAAAGAAGACACTCACAAAGAACGACCTGCGTCAAATAGTTGCACCCCCTCCTCAACACAAAGTCAACAGGCAATAAGGTGAGATCTCATATCTCAGATTTTTGCTTCACATAGCTTCTAACTTCTAAATCAGTATGATTGGCAACGGCATATGCAGCTTTAAAAATGCATCTCACAACGCAGATCCAAAAGCATCTCCTCAAACTACGCCTGTTGGGACGTTTGAACACATTCATTTTCTCGAACAAGATTTATTTATTTATTTATTCCAGCAAAGATTTATTTATTCAGTTTTCGCCGGTTTCATTCATCAGTCAACAGCCACGGCAGCTGCTAACTCCCATCGCATTCACAAACGTTCACAGAACAAGCGACTAAAAAGGGAGACGAAAAACACAAACGAAATCCACAAACTCCAGCCATTACTACCTACGACGCAGCGGCGTGCTTCACAAGCGCTCCCTTCCCTCGAATGACATTCGACGCCTTCTCGTTCTTCATAATCTTATGAAAGAGCGAAGCCCTATCATCCTCGAAGATCTCCTTCAAAAGCTCGTCCTCCATCTTCGGCGCCTGCCAATGCGAAGGATCCTCAACCAACTCGTCGCTGAATATCATATCAGAAACCCACTCCTTCCACGTCGTCCTAGAATGCTTCTCCTCCTCCAAAGTCCCCGTCGCCAAAAGCTGATACACGTAAACCACCTTACTCTGCCCGGGCCTAAAAGCCCGAGCTATCGCCTGCTTGGTCTTCGCAGGGTTCCACTCCGAGTCCAGCAAAATAACCCTCGAAGCCGCCGTCAAGCTTATCCCCTCGGCGCACGCCGTGATGGAGGCAAGCATCACCTTCGAAGGCCCGTTTGGCTCCTCGAACATGTCGATCACCCGTCCTCTTTCGAATAGCTCGATGTCCCCCTGAAGGACCAAAACCTCCCTTCCCTTCTTCCACCCGAGGAAGCGCTCGAAGATTCGCAGGAAGAGGTTGATGGGCGAAATGTTGTGGCAGAAGATGAGCACCTTCTCGTTCCTCAGCAGGCAACGAGGGATGAGGTTCATCACGAACCGCACCTTCGACCCGCACCGCAGGTCGAACTTGAACCGCTCGAATTCCAACAGCTCGGGCGGGTTGAAGAATTTCGTCGAAACCTTGGAAGTAGTTATGAGCCATGGGTGGATTGCGCTCAGCGTGATTAGAAACTCGAGGTCCAGGGGAAACTTCGTCTGCTCGGACCTTTTTTCTTGAAGCTTCGATAGGATCTCGAGCTGCACGCTCGTCGCCTTCATCATTAGTGTATAGCACTCGAGCCCTGGGAGCTCGTCGAAGGCGGACCCGCCTCCCTCGTAAACGTCGATGAACTTTCCAGTCAGCTTCTTTAGGGTTTTCAGAGCCTGGGCTCGCTCAGATTCGTTCTTGGAGTCTATCTTCTTCGATACCCTATCGATCAGAAGCTTCCTACCACGATTCTCGATGGAGAAGACGGACTTGTTCGTCCTGTCGTACTTTGGGTCGAGCGTATTTATGACCTCGTCGGCGAAGACCGGCCTCGCCAAGTTCAACGTGTTGAAGTACTCGCCGAAGTTGTTCTGAAAGAGCGTCCCCGAGAGTAAAATTCGAAGCCTAGTGTTGACCTTCATGAGCCCCTTCCTAAGCCTCGACTTTGTGCTCCTAGGGTTGTGCCCCTCGTCGAGGATCATAATCCCGGGGCACTGCTTGAGAAGCTGGGCCATGTACTTACGGTGGGCGTAGTGCGAATCCTCGCGGGTCAAAGTGAGGAACGAAGTGTAGCCCATGAGTAGTATGCTCGGGTGGGAAAGCCAACTGTTCATCTTCTCCAAACAGTCGAGAACGTGAAGGACGTCTTGGTTTCTGGGCAGCCCGGGCGCGAGCCTCAACCTCTGCTTGAGAACCTCACCTTTATACGTCTGCCCCCCGTGGATTTGATAGACGGGCACGCCCACGTTCCACTTTAAGATCTCCTTATACCAAGTGTACAACGTCGTCTTTGGGGCGAGGACTAAGGGCCGAGATCCCGGGAAGAGCTTGAGGTAGCTTACTAAGAAGGCGATGATGAGTAGGGTTTTTCCCGCCCCGGGAGTGTGGGAGACGACACAGCCGCCCGTGTTGCGCTTGCGCACAGGATTCATCATCTGGGCGGGGGAGAGCGAGCCGGCGATGTTTCGCCAGAGAAATTTGAACGCCTTCTTTTGGTGGGGACGTAGCTTGTCCTTGAGCTCGGGGATTAGTGCCCAGACGTTCTTTTCTTGCTTGACGTTGTTGGGGAGGGTTGTTTCTGTTGGGGGAACGGAGAGGTGGTCGTCGAGCTCTTGGTACTTGTTGGGCTCGTCCGTGTTGTTCGCTACGTTTTCCTTCTCCTTGTTATGGTGCGCCCGGCTTGGTGCTTTTTCCTGTAGAAAGAGAAAATTGTGAACGAATCGAAAACGTAACGCTATGTTTACGGCGCGACGTTAAAGAGCGTGATATATATTACTAGGCTTACTTCGAAAGGCGGCAAGATGTCCTTGATGTGAGTCTCGAGAAATCCGCACAGCTGGCAAACCATTCCGACTTCGTCGTCGAGCCTTAGGTCGTGATTGCAGATTTCTTGCCTAATTTCCCTCGCATCCTTCGTTTGGGATTTCCTAGTTTCATCTACTACAGAATCCTGAAAACAAAAAAATAATCACAAGATTACGAAAAAATTCCGGAACAGATGCGATTGAAAAAAAAAAAACCTCATAAAAAACCTCGTTATCCTCGAGATACCAAGAAGCCATTGCAAGATGCATCTCCTTCCACAGCATGCCAATTTCAGACAGCTCCTCCTCTTCATCCTCATCCTCGGCCGCCGCCTCCTTAGCTTTTTCCTCGACTTTATTCTCGTTCGGCTGAGAAGCGTTCCAATGTTCGGAAACACTCGACGGGGGCCCGTCCTTGAGCGTGGCATCAATGTTCATCATGCACGTCCTTATAAGCTCCCTACAAACCCTCGCCGTCTCTGAATCCTTCCTAAAACTCCTCACGTCGTAGATACTATCCCTCACGTAATAACAGTTTCTCTTATTCACGCCACTCATATTCCCGGCGTACTTCTTACGCGGAACCTTCGACGAACTCGTCCTAAACCTTCCGTTTCCGCCGCCGCCCATGTCCATAAAATCGGAATGGTATGCCCCCTTTTTCCCTGCCGACTTCCTCGGGTAGAAATACCTCTCCACCATCTCCCGTATCTCTTTGGGAGTCTTCCCTCGGGGCATCTTAAAGTTCGCAAAACCGTTCTCTCCATCTTCGGGGTCGTTTTGGGTCGCCGACGATGGCTTATAATGCTTCCGCGGGAGCTTAGTTGCTCCCGAATCTCTTCGACTTTTGTAAAACGGCGAATAATAATCTCGGAGGCGCGCTTTCCTCTTAGCTTCGTACCAATCCCTGGCACCGCGGTACCTTCGTTGGAGTAACTTAGCGTCGTCTTGGACGGACAAAGGCGAGAACATAGTATTACGATTCTCGTCCGAATCTCCGCCGTCTTCGTCGTCGTGGGCGTCCGAATCCTCGCTGATGTCATCATCGTACACCACTCGATGATACTTGTTCTCTCCCAACCTCCTCACCTCCATGTCGTAGTCGGGAATGTTCTTATCGCAACCCATGTACCTATCGGGCTGAACGATCCTCCTCTTCGACCTACGAAGCTCGACGACCTCGTACGACTCGGCCTCTTCCTCGTCGGGGCAAGTCTCTCCGCCGAAGGCAAGAACGACGGGGGTAGAAACGTCATTTTCCATCGCGAAGCTCACGGCGAAGAAGGGCGCGTCGTCCGCCGAGACTCGGTAGGTTAGGTGGTTGCGAACGGTGGCAACTTCGAAAGCCGTGCGCTGCGCGACGGAGGCGACAGAGAGCCACGAGATGTCGGCGGCGAACTTTCCCGAGAAGAGTCTGTGCTTTTGGGACGAGAAGGAGTCCTCCGAGAAGCCCCAGCGGTAGGGCTCGCCTTCCGTGGGGTTAGGCTGGAGCTTTTGGAGGATGGAGACGTCTTCGATGGTCATAGTGCTCGTCTCTCGGCTGAGCTTTTTGTTCCCCTTGATGAGGTCGGGGCCTTGCTCGAGGTAGAAGCTTACGTAGAACTCGCACCTGCATTGACCTTCGTCGTGGGCCGTCCTCTTCATCGACCTGATATTCCCGTCGAGCCATGCCTGTGAAGAAGAATCGTATCACGATATCGAAGAATCTATCTCGCTTTAAGGCTCTGTTTGGTATGCAGAATTCGCGTGTGGAGAGCACGGCGAAAGACTAAGTCAGCGCATCGAATAACGTTACTTTTGCGCTTCAACCGTTGTACCTATCACGCCTTTTCTTTTCCTTTTCTAACCGAATTCAGCATACCAAACGCAACCCAAGGCTCTGTTTGGTATAAAGATGAAAAGAAAAAGAACGGTGTAATGGCACGACGCTCGAAGCCTAACGTACAATTGCTCGATACACTAACTTCATTTTCCTTCGACTTTTTCCACGCGCAGATTCCTTGTAACAACATAGGCTAAATTGCGCATGAATTTGTGTGGTAAGTCGAGCTACTGACCGGCTCAGAAGTGCTGCTTCCCTCTTTTCCGTCGTCGGCTTTTTCGCCGTTCTGAAGGATCGTAAGGACGCAGACGTCGACGCCTTGTCTCAAGAACGTACAATCTGCGAGCACGGCCTTTCTTGACCTTATGCGGAGGTTCGACGCGGGAATCTTCTCCTCTAAGGGGACGCCTTTGAAGATGATTTTTGTGGATACTAAGCCGCCGCAAATCGACAGCTGCTCCACTGGGTGCCACGACTCGTGGAAAAATGCTTCGAAAGCTGCGCATTGAAGAATATTAACAAGCGCGGTTATTTATTGAAAGGAGGATGTGTTAAATTTGTTGAAAGGCGAATGAACGGAGGAACGTACGGTGCGAACTGAAGGGATGAAGGTTTTGATATATTTGCTTCCTCTTCATCGTTACCTACAGTGCGCTCTTTCGTACGACGAAAACCCGAGAAAGATCCAAACTAATCTGCGTGCAAATCAAGCGCGCAAAAAACGGTTAGGAACCAAAAAAGAAGCGCAGATGTAATGAGTGTCGACGAGCGGACAAAACCGCGCATCATCGGGCAGATGATGCAACAACACCACAAGAGAACACAAAACTTGATCAAATGAATTAACTAATCAAAGTACAAAGCACTGAAGCAGTAAATGGCTCTGTAAATAACTTTCTGTTTCTTCCAAAGAATTTCAGCAAGAAATTATTCTTTCATTTCCCTTCACAAGGTTTTCAGAATCTATAGTCAGCAAACCAACAAGAAAAAGCTTCCATTTTTTTAACCAAAGTGATTATATCCTAATAACCATTATAAATGGGAGGAAGAACGAGATTCTGTTTGTTACATAGTTTTGGAAACTTTCAACCTCATAAAAGAGATACAGGTTGCTAGTCTGCATAACATTACCAGAGTTGGACGAAAACAAGAGAAAGTAAAGTACCTAGACGAAAATAAAAATGGTAAAAATTTGCTACTTCATCATTATAAACAATCCAAGAGAATTAAAAACAAGGAGCATTCACAGTAAAGTACTAAAATAAAATCAGGGAAGAAAACATTACCCAATTCAGAAATAATAAAAAGATCAGTCTCCTCCAACCATCAACATCTTCTTACAGAAGAAACATACGTAAGCTCACTCATTAAATAGCAAATCTGCAACGCAAAAAAGTGTCGAAATAAGCTTCATCAATTCAGTGCGTGAATAGCAGTCGAAGGTAAAGTAGAGGAAGGATTGATCAAATTCTTTACTGACCGAAGCTAAATTTCCGACAGTAAAATAAAATCTATCGTCGCTGCAAAGGGTCTGAAGGTGGTCAGAAATGGAAGAAGAAAGCTTTGACGATATTTAATGTATTGGAAAACAGAAAGTAATAAATTCGAGTAGGTGAGGGGCAGTAAGTGAGTGACGAAGAAGAGCGAGAAATCTGCACTTCACTGCACGCACACAGAGGGGAGAGTGATGTAATATAAAGTCTTTAATGTTCTTTGGAGTTTGTGCGTTGTGGGGAACGTATTTTTCGGAATAATGGGAAACATCTTTATCCAAATTCAACTCGGAATTTTGCATTGAGATTGAGGCGTTGATTTGTACTGACGTTATTAGATCGGACGGTCTACATTGATCGTATAAAGAGACGTCTATTATTAAAGAGTCAAGCTAACTCTACGTTTGTGGGTCCCACTTCAGTGGATCGAAGAATCCATGTCAATTTTGGGCTTCGTATTTAGGCTTTAGGCTTATTGGGCTTTAATAATTTGAAGAAACTACAGAATAAATTCGATGTAAATTGGGTAACGGCTACCTTTCGACTTGCTAGTTACTCAGTGATACAATACCTTCATATAATACACAAGGAAAGAATGCAAATTCGGAGACATCAATGTATATTTTTTGTGTAATTGAACGTATGTTTTCTTAATAAGTATTGATGCGGGTAAGACCACGATCAACAAGATTTAGGTCCGTGAAATAAAGGTTGAAGGCTGAAACGGATGAAATCGTGGTGGAATATACGAAGAAGGACGGAAAATATAAAAGGACAAATTACGTGGTTCAAATTCGGATGAATCCTACGTCCACGGGCCGCCGGAGAATATTCACTATTAATCGAAGAAGGTTACACACTCAAGCTCACTTTCTCTCATGTTTACAAGTGATTCCAAGCACTAAAGGGTGAAGAGAAGATAAAGAGAGGGAGAGAGAGTATCTATGTGTGTTCTTGGTGTGTTAGTGTGTGTGGGGCGTGTGTGCGAGATGTTGTAGAATAAATAAGAGCCTCTATTTATACTGTAGGGTTATGTACTGCTCTCCCTCATCAGGTTTCCCGAACGTTCCTTAGCTCTCCCGATTGCTTGTCTTAACCCTTCAGGATAGTTCCCTAGCTCCCAGGGATACCTCCCTAGCTCCTCTGAACGTCACCTCCGTACATCGCCTCTGGTCGGACCTCGTATCTGGTCCTTGCCTCCTTCAGACCCAACCTCCTACTCTGCTCTTTGTGAGTTGTCAGGTTAGGAGGAATGCTGGATTGAAGGTCACCCCTATCATCCAGTCCCCATACTCTGAGATGCAATATGCTAAGTATTAAGGCTCGGAGTATTATTAAGAAAGCATTCCTCCTCTCTTGTCCTTAAACTTCTTCCGCCATTTTCTCCCATTGCCCAAGAAGTCCTAAATAGCTTAGGACTTCACATGTTGATGGAAAACTGATCTTTGAAATCCTAGTAGATTAGATCATTTCGTTAGTGGAGAGCTGGATTGAAAATCCTAATCATATGGATCAGGTCTTTATGAGTCGGCGGAAAGCTGGCTTCAGACAATCGTACTAGATAAATCAAGCCTCCGTCTCTCAGTTAGATCTGGACTTCCGGACGGGGTGCGCCAGCTCTTTGCTTGCCAGCCTGGGGCCGGACTTAGAAACCTCGGGTAGATGAATAGGCTCCTTACATGCCTGCATGAAGCCGGCTTAGAAATCCCAAATAGATGGATTGGGTCTTCTCCGGCCAGCAGAATCGGACTTTGTAAATCAGGGTTGAACAGATCATGTTCAACTTTGCCAGGGCAAAGCACCGTTGCTGATCGTTGTGCCACTTGTGGGTGAGAACTGACCTGGAATTCGAAGAATTACCCTGAAAATCTGGAGAAGATAGATCAGGTCTTCGTTCATCACTTCGAAGCTGGACCTCTGATCGTGTAGGTCAAGCCTCCTACCAGAGGGCTGGCATGTGAATCTTGACAAGATGGATCAAAGCTCCATTCATCAGCTCAAGAATGGACTCCTGATTGCATAGATCAGGTCTCTTTATCGACGGAGAGCTGATATAGGGCTCCTGCTCCAGGCGCCAGGTATTCATATGTTAGCGTGAGAGCCGGTTACAATGTTGTGGACCTTGTCCGTCTCCCTTGATAAGTTGGATGTCCACTCTGCTGGCAGATCCGTAGATTTATAATAAACGCCGAAACGTTTCTGCATGGGCTAGGCCATGGCTCATGATATTCGTTTCCAGATCGTCACGCCGACCTCGCCCACGGAATCATTTCTCTAAAGATGGCTAGAGAGAACACAGCCGTCGCGTGAGAGAAAAGTGTTTTTTCGGTGTGTGTTTTGTGCCTTTGTTATTATGGACGAAAATTTCACTTCTAAATTATGAAATAAGGCTGCCATATTTATACTATGGTATATTAGAAAATCCCTAGGATATCTCAAAGATATGGTTTCGATATTGCTCCTTAAGTGGAGAGATTTTTGCCATATCTTTCTCTCCCTTATTTAATTCAAAATTCACATAAGGATACTTACCATAATTAGACAACTAACTTAAATACTAAGTCAAACTAAGTATATTTAAATATGGTATAAAATTCGAAACTTAATCCAAGATTAATTCGAAATTTTCACCTTAAAATAAATAATATTCCAAATACATTATTTCTATATTTATATTTGATTTCCGAAATTCCCAAGGCATAATTCGAAAATCAGCTTAGGGTCAAATTCCAATTTCACCCTCAAGCCTTTTAAGCACTTGGCCAAGCCCGAGTCTCAAAGTTAGTTTCATACGAAGTCCGACTTCTGTCCATTAAACGGCCCGAGGCCCACTAAGGCGCGGCCCAACGGCCCAAGGCCCGTTAAGGCCCAAAACACTTTCTCTCCTTATCAGTACACGTTGATGATCCTTTTTAAGCCTGACTCTCTAGGTTCGACTCAATCGGCAAGGGAGGAATGCAAGAGTCCGGCAGTTACCTAGCCAATCACGCAGTACCGGATCGTAACCCGATTCGAGTGCAAATTTCGACCCAGTCTTTATACCTTACTATAGATTATAGTACTACGTATATACCCACCAGATGTGTCCCAATCGAGTGAGAGCCATGGTCTATGTCAAACTCACTATACTCGATTATATGATAAAACAGGGACGAGGCAAATCACCAAAAACTACCCTCCATGTCTAACATGAGTTAGTTCAATACCTTGGCCAAGGATTTTGTAATTTCCCGTCGCCGTCCTCATAGGACACTTATCTCGATTACTTGCAAGACTGTGAATCCATACTCGACGGTTTAAGCCCGGCAAACACAAATCGTCATCAAGACCGCATCTGGCCCGCTGACCCATGCAACAACAAATCGGGTCGAGGGGAACCAGTGACAGTCGAGACTTCGAAGTCAACTCCGTCAAAGCCCCTTTCGGTCTAAGGTTCACGTAGACTACTATAATGTTGCTGTCGGTCATTGACACTCCTTGAGTAATAAGCCATGTTCGACCGTACGACCCGTGAGTCAGTGTCCATGAAACGATTCAATGCCTTGATAGTCAGTGCCCATGAAACGATTCAATCCCTTGATTCGACTCGCATCACAAGTCATGACCTCCGCTTCCAAGCGGGATATCGGCACTCGATAGGTCATCGACAAATAAGCCATAATCGGTTATCCAGCACCCAACTGGAACCTAACGCTTACGGACTTTTAATGCTCGAGGTTAAGAGTCCACTGGTGCCTTCGTCTCTCGTACCCATCGAGAGCAGTGACTTAACTCGGCACATTTGGATTTGTTCATTTATTGCTTTACGGGATGCTTAGTAAAGTACTCTTATTCCCAATAAACGAACAATGCCACATAAAATATCTTATTACATAAAAGGTCGAATGATAAATAAACTAATGCTCTATACAATCTAATTCTCGTATAGCATTCGAGGGCATATTCCTAACAGAAGGAAGTGCATAGTGACTCGAGTCAATGCGCCGGGAAGGGCGTTTTGCAGGCAGGTCAGAGGGAACACAGCTCTGCCAAAAATATCTCTCAATTTCTCATTCAGCACTACTTCTTGGGAGGTTTTGCTGCTGGACGAGAGCCAGCTTCCACCCTGGATGTAGCGGTGGCGACTATGAGCGCTCCTCCGGCCTTTAAAGGGGATCCTGTGGCGACTCTTAATCCCAACTTCTGTCTCACTAAAGTGCCTCACTGCTGCACTCGCATCTGAACATACATTTGAAGAGTTAGTGGCGGATTTAAACACGTACCTGAATGATATCCGCCTAAGTCGACAGCCATCGCTTTTGTTTCCATGGGTTGGATGCTCGTCATCACAAGGTCCGCAGATTGACTGGCGACTTGGAGATAGGCTAGGGCCTTCGGGCTTTGTTTCTAGCCTGGGAGCTGAGTCAAGGCTTGGAGGCTTCTTGGCATGTTTTCTTTGCATTTTGCTCATGCCCTTTTCTCCTTTCGGAGGAATTTTTCTTTTTAAGTGTTTTGGGTGAGCTTTACTGTTAAATGTCCGGATCCTGTACTACTACCACTCTCCACTCCCCCTACTTCGGATAGCGCTGATGTCTATCAGCACATTCGAAGTACACGAAGAGCGTTCTTCTTGACTCACCAACTTTTTTTATTGTTACATCTTTTAGCGAAGTTTGCATTCGAGTTCCCCTCTAAGAACTTGTTAGTAAACGGAAAACGCATACCTGGGGAGCTCACTAGTATGTCAAGTCCGATACTCATTTTTGTTTTCATCAGGTCCGTTGGATACCAGTGGACCTTTCATCCTTTCGCAAGGCCAGCATTGGCTGATCTGGGGACCACTCGCCTGTGGTTGCCCAATCTAGGCTCGTCAAGCGTTTATCCATGGTGACCTGGAGATTGGGCACCTTTTTGCGAGCGCCACATGCGCGGCCCCGTCTGTGCTTATTGGTGCGCCATCTGCGCGGACCCATCTGAGCTTATTGGTGCGCCATCTGTACGGCCCCATCTTTGCTTATTAGCGATATCTGCGCGGCCCCATCTGGGCTTATTAGTGTGCCATCTATAACCTGGAGCCTGGGCACATGTGTGCTAGCGCCATCTGTGCGGCCCCATCTGGGCTTACTGGGCACATCTTGGCTTATTAGCGATATCTGCGCGGCCCCATCTGGGCTTATCAGGCATTCATCCAGGGTAACTTGGAGCCTGGGCACATCTGTGCTAGCGCCATCTGCGCGGCCCCATCTGGGCTTATCAGGCGTTCGAACAAGGGTAACCTGGGGGCCTGGGTTTATTTCATATGGCCAACAAGCATCCTAGTTCGGAGTAATTCGAAACTTGGGCCTTTTTTTTCAGCATGGATCTGAGCCAGGGCTTATATGCTTCTTTTTTCGCCTAGGACCGGAGCTGGGGCTTATGGCCTCCTTTTCCATCTGGAGCTACGTCGGAGCTTAGAGGCTTTGTGTCCAGCCTGGGTCTAATCCAGGGCTTACGGGCTTCGCTGCCAGCCTGGATTTATGCCAAGGCTTATGGGGTTTCGTTGCCAGCGGAGAGCTGGACCACCATACCTGCCAAATCTGCAAAGCCACAACCACTGGCAACTCCAACGCACGAGACGCAATGAGCATCGTGAGATAAAAATAATGATAAGATATCATTTAGTAACTGCATAGTGGAAACAGTGCGTTACGGCAGGTTAGAAGTAAGCCTAGACAAATAAATTGCAGCGCCTAGTCCAGTATTCTTCCTAATCCGGTGATCTAGACAGGTTAGATTTCTAGATATGGGGCAGCTAAGTAGGAAAGCTAGAGGTCAGTAGCTAAGTAGGAAAGCTGGGGGTTTGTAGTTAAGTGGGAGATCTGGAGGTCCAAGGTAGTGTACGGAGGAGGTACATAATCCCAACTAATTCTGACATCGAGTTGTTAAAAGGACGAGACACTGTTTATAGCCGACCAGGGGACACACAGAGTGTGCTAGTTAGGGGACATTTTGGTCAGAAAGAGGAAATGCCAGTCTGACAGCAGTATACCTGCAATGCCTGTCCTAGGTTGTACCTTTTGGGAGTCCTGGAGGAGACCTACTTTCCTAGCAATCCAGATATTCTAGCCCCAGATAATTAATTTAGGAGCCTAATAGATCAAGCACAATTCATCTAATTCCCCCGCTCTAAAAGTTCCACATTTAATTTATTTATTTCAGCTATCCGAAATAATTAAGTCTGGCAAGTTACGATAATTAATCCCGATAACCCCAAAATAGTTATTTTCAGAAACTAATTAAAACAATTTCAGCCGCAGAAAATAATTAGTTCCTGAGCCCAATAAAATAATGCAAGCCCCAAATATTTTAAAGTCTATCAGATCTAAAAGCCCAAATAATTGATTCCAAATTAATTATATAGCCCAAAAATATAATTCTAAGGGCCCAAGCCCATCAGAATCCATAGATAAAATAAGCAGACGCTCCAATTATTATCAAAATTCTCCTTTGCTCCCCGGATTTTAGACTTCACAGCATCTAGTCCCAAGGAAAATAATCGAATTGACCCCATTATTTCTATAATTCAACTTAACACCCCAAAAGTTAGGAATACTTACAACCGGGTCCCGGCATGCAATTTTCGGCGGGGAGTCGCCGGCGACCGGAGCAGCAACCACGGCGGCTCTTCCTCCGGGCCTGACGGTCGCGGCTTCGACAGTTCGTGCTTTGCGGGATCCGAAATCCAAGCTTGACGTGTAAAACTGGTGGTGAAGAGCCAACGATGGCGAGAGTGAAAGTGGCGGCAAAGATAACAACCGTTATCCCTAATCCTACAGGCCATGGTTGGAGGAGAACTTCAAGCAGACGATTTAGGCCCTGGGCGTCTTTGATTTTGAGATTTCGGTGTCGATTTTCCCAATTTTAAAATCTGATCTTAATGATCTTTGTTCACGACTGGGACTTTTGCCTTCGGCTATCATGGCTATCGATGGTTAGTGGCCGCACCAGATGCATCCGGGGAAGAGTGCATCCTCAGGAGCTAAAGGGTGTTCTGCGGTCACTCAATAGAGCTCCATGGACTGAGCTCAGACGGGCAGGTCTTTTCTGTTCGACAATGGCTTGTTTTTCAGATATCGGCGTTGGAGATTTCAATGAGCTTTTCCTGCCCTTGCGACGACAGATTTGAACGTGTGGCCGTTGTCGCCTCGCCAGCGATGTTCGGGTGGTGGGTTGGTCACCGACGGCGAGGTCAAGGTGGCTGATGGCCCTGCTTATGGCGAGACACACTTTCGCCCAACAGGTGTTTGATGAAATGCCATATAAGAGAACCCAAGAACAGCAGCCCAGAAAACATCCAAGCCATCTAATCCAAACCACGACACCATATCTCCCGTTCGAAACCCTCGTTTCCCACATACGGCGCCATGGGATGCGGGTACGACCCCGATCAACAAGATTTAGGTCCGGAAAATAAGAGTTGAGGGCCGAAACGGATGAAATCGTGGTGGAATATACGAAGAAGGACGAAAAATATTAAGGGACAGAGATTTACGTGGTTCGGATTCGGATGAATCCTACGTCCACGGGCCGCCGGAGAATATTCACTATTAATCGAGGAAGGTTACAGACTCAAGCTCACTTTCTCTGATGTTTACAAGTGATTCCAAGCACTAAAGGGTGAAGAGAGGATAAAGAGAGGGAGAGAGAGTATCTATGTGTGTTCTTGGTGTGTTAGTGTGTGTGGGGCGTGTGTGTGAGAAGTTGTAGAATGGATAAGAGCCTCTATTTGTACTGTAGGCGCGTCTAGGGTTATGTACTGCTCTCCCTCGTCAAGTTTCTTGAACGCTTCCTTAGCTCCCCCGATTGCTTCCCTTAACCCTTCAGGATAGTTCCGTAGCTCCCAGGGATACCTCCCTAGCTCTTCTGAACATCACCTCCTGTAATGACCCGTCCCATACCGTGGGTCACTATAGCTTCGGTCCCTACCGGGACTAGTGGGGTAGGGCCCACCACACTCCGACTGATAGTCTGGCCCCACTGTACCACCATTTAACCTTTTAGCGTGCTTCGTGCACTCGCTCACACGCACCCTGAGAAACTTCCCAGGGGGTCACCCATCCCTAGATTGCCCCAAGTCAAGTACGCTTAACTTCGGAGTTTCTATAGATGGACTCCCGAAAAGGTAGGTCGACCTTGGTGATATGAGTAGTACTATCAATTCTTTTACAGGATTCTTAGCCTGACACGCCCATACATTGTCAGTCTCAGGATCCCCTCTCATTCTGGTGTTGGATCGGTTCGTTCATGTACCCCTTCGCCTAGAAGTCTGCCAGGAGCCGCTCATTGTCTGTGCACCCTGGCACCGGCGATCACTCCCCGCCCTCTTCGGCCCCGGGCGTCACACCTCCGTTCATCGCCTCTGGATGGACCTCGTACCTGGTCCTTGCCTCCTTCGACCCAACCTCCTACTTTGCTCTTTGTGAGTTGTCAGATCTAGAGAAATGCTGGATCGAAGGTCACCACTATCAAGTATAATAGCAACGATTGAAATATCACTTTAAATTTTAAGCATATAATTCCAGTCGGCATGCAGATTATAATAGAATTGAACTCAGAGTAAAACGGAATCTTGTGAGATAATATATAACTACTAACTTATGCACACTCAAATGCGTGTGCTATTTATATAAATATTATAAAATTAAATAAAATAAATTAAATTTATTTTAGTTTAAAATATTTAATACAAATAATAATTTAAATTTAATTTGTACGTTTAAATATGTAAAAGGAAAATTGATTTATTATAAATTTAAAATAGGATCAATAATAGTAATTAATAGGAGTATGCGTGGTGTGGTTTGGACGGTTTTTGGCCAATTTCACACCAAACCGCAATATGCGGCTTTTCGAAAAAAGATTCTTAAATTGCGAATTTTCAAAATCAAATCGCACGTGCATTTTTTAGCGGTTTGGACTGTTGCGGTGCGGTTTGCGATGCGGTTTTTTAAAATCGTTGCACACCCCTAGTAATTAATTAAAAATAGTACTAAACTAAATATAGTAATTAAAGGTAGTTAGTGATTTTTTTTTAATTTATTAATTATTTTTTTCAATCTCAATTGACAGACCAATTGACGGTTTATCATAGCCCTTCATCCTTAATGTAATAGAATAGATAGAATAGATTCTTCAGTCAATATATGGAAATATGATATTTTATTGCATTTGTAGATGATTAAATATACGTAAACCGTGCATACTCATTATTTGTGCAACGCTTAAATATATTATTAAAACGGTAATGGAAAACGAAACTGACCAACATCGATTTCAAACTAATGAAAGAAAGTTCCAAATGTAACCATCCAAAAGAATACTACCATAACACACCGATATTACTATTTTCAATATACTAGGTCGCACGGGTTATACTTATTCCTTGTACTGTTTGTTGGATTTTGGTTTTCAGATGTAATTAATATCGTTGTGTGCTAAAACCTAGACATGTCATGTACAATGATTTTCTTGTCTAATCGATGGCGAAGAAGTTTTTGGGCTCCATTCTTGCTGAGAGAGATGATGGGTCGTTTGCATTTTGCAGTTACATGAAAATTCTATGTATGTGTATTTGTGTGTGTTGAGAATGGGAAAGGGTTGTTGCTTTATTACACACCCTTTGTTGTCATCGGAGACTGTTCAGATGCACTAAAATCATAAAATGCTACACAAGACTGCTTTGCTATCATCGGGGACTGTTGCCCTAAAAACACTGAATAATGCAATACTGGAGACTTTGGGATACCTTTCTGCTCAGAAAAGAAATAAATTCAACCACATCATGGCACTTCAGCATTTCAGTATCGCATAGCAGGTCAACAGTCACATGCATTGAAGCTTGACACGCGAAAACAATTCAAAAATTAACTTAAAAATTTTATGCATCCTATGCTCAATATTCAGTGGGAGAGATTGTAAATATTAGTGCTAGGAAAATATGTAGATTAATTTTGTCAACAATATTTAAATATAATGCTTTTTAATACTGAATTATACATATTTCAGTGAAATTTATCCTATGAAATGCATTTATCCTATATGATATTATGTGACTACCACAGCTGTATTCTGCCAGACGGAAGAATGGACTGCTTCGCAAAACTCAATTGCCTTATCGTCACTAACTGTAAGGGAGACATCCCGAAAACTACAAAAGAACTTTCATCTTAGTTATGGCGTTAAATTTGTGTGAATGTTGCTGAATATTTCCTGGTAAACTATGTTGGTAACCTCGTGTTCGTCTGCGCCACCTTCGTTCATGCTCAATACCTTAGTCATGTTGATGTTGTCACGCGAGAAAGTACAACAGACAACTGCCCATTCGTTAAAATAGGGTTTTGAAACGCAAGCAGCGACTTTAGCAACTGTGCGATGCACAGGTTGAAGTTATTTATCAGACTGTTCGTTGCACTCTGAATGCCAGAAATAATTAATATCGTATTTCTTCATAATAGTTATGTGACTACGGAGTCATGCTCGGTAACCTAATTCACATAAACGTAGGGCTCTGTGCTATAGATTATTTGACAAAATGCATCTTATGCTCATCAATCAATTGCTGAATTTGTAAAGTAAAATACTCAGCAGAATTTAGACATAAAGCATTTGAATACAGTATTATACATCTTTCAGCGGGAAGGTAATTTTCCCACACTAATTATTTTGGTGAATGTTGTCGAATACTTCCCGGTAAACTATATTGGATTCTCATCGTCGTCTGTGCCGTCTTCATTCATGCTTAATATCTTAATTCCGGTCGATGATGCCACGCGAGAAAGCGCAACATACAACTGGCCATGCGTGAAAACAGGTTTTGGAAGATACACTCCTGCTCTCTTTAGGCTCTGTCCTTGACTTTTGTTTATTGTCATTGCGTAGCAAACTTTCAGTGGAAACTGACGACGATGGAGTTTGAACGGCCATGTTATGTCCGATGGAGAAAGGATGATTCTTTGTATTAGAACCTTTTTCCCTATATGAGTGCCTGTTAAAATTTCTGCCTCAACCACTCTTCTCCCCAAATGTGATACAATCATCCTGGTTTCGTTGCAAAAACCATCCCTCTGGTTGATGTTCCTCAATAACATGACAGGAATTGCCGACTTCAATGTTAGTTTATGGTTAGGAATACCAGAAATTCAAGAGTGTTTAGAAACTCAACTGGATTCTATGTTGTTCTCCAATTTAACATCTAGCTCAACACTGTCTGCACTTAAATATTCAGTAGGAAGGCCCGGCATTCTTGATAGCATGTAACTATTTACTTCATCTACCTGGTTTCGCGGTGTCAGTATTGCTCTTTCCCTGATATACCCATGCTCTGTCATACGATCTTCAAAATCTGAGTAGACATACGTAGCTATGCCACTAACGGTGTCAACATGAGTGTTAATATACATATCCTTTGACATTTTAATTGTTTCCATGGATTTATCCGTGTCATCTCTGATATTGCCATCTCCAACTTGTAAAATCCAATTGGCAAACTCAATTTCAAAGTGATGTAATCTCACATTCTGCGATAACGTGTAGACACGGCAGTCGTCCCATAAATATGAGCGACTAATGGAAGCATCAACTGTATCTTTTCTCGATCCCCGAGCTATTACTGGCAGAATTTGCCTGAAATCACCACCCAACAAGACAGTTTTGCCACCAAAAGGTCCAACATCTGCGACGAAATTTGCCCTAGGCATGAGTCTCTCAGTGTTCTGTCTAACGCCTCAAATGCGTATTTGTGAGTTATTGGAGCCTCATCCCAGATAATTAGCTCTGAACGTGTTAGTAATTCGGCCAGCATTGCTCCATGCTTTATGTCGCACATAGAGTTCTCTTGGAGAGTTATTGGAATCTTAAATATGGAATGTGATGTCCTTCCACCTGGTAGTAGTAATGCTGCTATACCTGAAGATGCAACCGGGATGACAATTCGACTCTATGATCTTAATTTTGTGATTAAGATCTTGTAAACGTGTGTTTTCCCCGTCGCTCCAGGTCTGTATAAGAAGTATAAGCCCCCTTTGTTGTTGTGCACTGAGTGAATAACGTCATTGAAGAGTCTTTGCTGCTCTTCATTCAGAGTATCAATAACACGTTGGTGTTCAATTGTGTTCTCTCCAATGTTGTAATTAGTTTCTTGCATGAGCATCCTGTTGTTGAGTTCAAGAATCGTCTTTGAGGGTGTAGGCGTCGGTGGAAAATCTGAAAGAGTCTTGGAACTCTGCATCATGATTTTTTCAATCTCTGCAAGGGTGTAGTTTTTCAATTGCTCATCTGTAAGTTGCCGTTCACTTATACCAAACAGACGTCGTTGTCGTATTAGCACGTCTTCAGAAAGACTCTTCCAACAGCAGTTTCAGAGGTTCAAGGGATCTGTGACTTCGCAGAAAATCAATAGCGTAACAAATAGTTGTCGAAGCTGATTTGGCGAACCCAATTGAGCAGCCTCATCCATAGTCTGATGCCGCTCTGAATCACCATCTAGCAATCCTCTTTTATAACACACGTCCTTGAAAGTCTGCATAACTTGCCGGTTTAATGTACGTATGTTCGGATATGATATTGGTCATTTCACCATAGTAAGCATCATTCTCATGTAATATATTTCGCCTGTTGTTGGATGTATGTTCACAATCCTGCCAGTGATAAACCCTTTCTTTCGCAGTGTCCATGCCTTGTAGGATGCATTCCATACAAACTTCGATGGAAACTGCACGTAAGTAAGATTCCTGTTTGTTTCCATTCATTGTGTGAACATAGGCTTCTGAATGTCACTTGCACCCATCATGTTCTCCAGATTGGTAGATTCATCATACAACAAACTCAGCTGGCCTTCCAAATGAATTTGAAGCCTTTGTGCAGCAGGTTTTCGGTGGTGGATGTCGAATGCCAGTGTTCTCCACATTGCTTCACAAGCAGATAAATATCTGCAATCTAGAAATCTTGATATTTCGTCACCATGTCGGGGGGTTTTTCCTGTGGATTGTGTGTTCGCGGACTCAATTATCATCGTCGCCTTGTCAACTCCCTTTGTGATATATTTGAACAAATACTTTATTGCCCTTGTTGTGTTGCACCATTCCATGTTAATATGTGCCCTATATTTTTTCAACATTGCCAGGTTATGTGGTACCACGTAACCGTTGTCGAGGACGACGTCTTTTTTAAGGATAAATCTACCATTATCCCTCCTCTATAACGCATATCTCCGGATTCGTTAATCGTTGTCCTAACATTATATTGTTTTGGGAAGTTCTTTGTGAACCTATTTTTTTCCATGCATGGAGAATTTGCTCCATTGAAACCACACAGTCCATGCATCATGAATTGTTCGACCAAAGCATATCCCTCTTCATCAATTTGGCGATCCAGAATCTCTGCCAAAATAATTGCATCAACCTCTGCAGGAGTAGGCTCGACGGCTGCTCGATTAAGCCATAGCAGTATATGGGCATGTGGCAAACCACGTTTCTGGAATTCAATTGTATACAATGCTGCATTGCCGACAAATATATGAATTGTTAGAAATGTTTACGTGATTACTAAAGCTATTGCGTAAATGACATACCAGCCTTAATATTATGGAAGACGCATCCACTGCGAATGTCTGCCATCAGCTGTTCTAACTTTACCTTGAACATGCGGCGTTGCAGGTCAGGTATTTCGTTGGGCACGTCATCACCATACGTTTGAATATGATCTGCGATCTCTTCCCAGTTTGGATTTGCTGTTATTGTTATAAATAGATGTGGGTTGCCATACCATCTGTATAAGGCGAGAGCGTCATGATAATTCTTTACCATATATCTCGGATATCCCGTAAAAGACAAAGGCAAAATTATTTTTTCCCAAGTGATCTTGCATCCATCTCCCCCCTTGTTACTGCATCGCATATGTTGCTATAAAGTTCTGCCCTCAACGTCTTCTGATTATTTCTGACCCAACGCAATCTTTCCTGTTCTATGCCTGTATATGCATCAACTACATATTGGTGAAAAAGACGGCCCGCTAGAATGATACCATTTCCTTGAGACAATCTAGTTTGTATTTGGTAAGCATAAAACTCTCTCATTGTTATATATTTCCTCTTGAACGTTGCGTGCAGCATTCCGTTGTATGGGATCTGATCGTGTTAACCCATTTCACCAAAAGGAAAAAGCAACAGGTACTATGCCATGAAAGAAGGATGTACCTCGCTGATTCTTTGAAGTTGGCCATTTTTCATCTGGACAATTATGTCCCGATCCTCAGTTGTTACCGGCAGGTCACCGACACTAGTCCTGCAATTTCGTCTTGTTGCGGGTAGGTCATCTGCCTTTGGTGGCGTCCGCGACCTATCAGCATTATCGATAATTCAGTTGCCCTTTTGGCTTCATACCTGTCTCTTGCCTTCCTGAAGATTTTAGCCAGTTCATTGTTCCCATCTAGCATTGTTATTAGTTTGGCAATGACATCTGTATCCAAATTCTCACAGCTTTCTCTAGAAGAGTGTGTTCATTCTGTTGGAGATTTCATTTGCAGTGTCGTAAATGTATAGCTGAGCAAATCTTGGCTTATCTCCTTCAGCTGGAAGCAAAGAACTAATGTTGTGATTGTTTTGTTCGTGGATTCTGTAAACATATGCGCCTGATTTTGGTTTGCCCGACGTGTCAACTTTTGCTCCCATGGATGTAAATGCAAGAATTGAATTATAAACCCTGATGTACTGTCAAAATGATCTATCAGAAATCATATCGAGCAAGTATTGAGGTGGTTGCCTCGAGGAGGAAGTGACACTCTACCCTGGTTATTTTTTTGTCGACTCCGCTTTCCAAACCAGTGCATCAGAAAAATGGCAATGAAGAAGCTCCCCTTTTACGTATTGTACCGAGGGTAAAACGCTTGTTCGCTGTCTTTGATCACTTTCTGCAGTCAACGCCTAACAATCGTCGTTTAGATTTCATGTTTTCCAAATGCTTCTGTCGTGCAATTTTGGTTTGAGGGGATCGTGATTTTCCAGGAAATAACAAATGCATGCTGTCGTCTCGTGTTCCTGTGAATGCGTGCAATTTTTAATTTAGTAATAAAACAATAAACAATGCATGGAAATAATTGATGGGTTTGCATATAAATTTCCTGAAATAGATTGTGGCAATTTATCTTCGCATCGATCATTTCCTCTACCTGGTTCATTAAAGTCTCGGGTAGTCACACTGCCAGTCCACGAGTGTATGGATGTTCGTATGCATAGTATGAAAACTGATGAACTGTAGAAATTATATGCAGCACTGGGCCGTTGTTTAGGCTGATTGTATGCGTATTTCTGCAAGTTGCCTGTTAATTTTCTGATTCCGTATGATTGAAAATTGCTTCTACAGCAGTAAATCTGTTTATAGTATCTAAGCATTTACACTGTTTAGCATTTTGGTTCCTCCTTCGCTAATCAACCTTTGAGTGCAACGATTTTATGGAATTTAATTTTGTTGACTGTTTATATTCACGGTTTACCGTTCCTTATCATCACATACAATGGTCTTCATTAATTAATGTCGTCCATGTGTTTGACAATATTCTAGCATACTGCTTGAAATGCGCGTATGACTGTTATATTCAGGTAATTGAGATAAATGTACCAATGCAACAATAACGTGCATTTGTCTGGATTTCAGTAACAACAAATACATATGGATGTCTGGCGAATCCCATGTCTACATTGTAACATTTTCAGTAATGCAAACTTTGTAGGATTTATCATAATACACGTTTGCAAGTAGATAATGCTACATTCATGCTAATGTAATGTCATAAAATCCACACACATAAACATCGAAAAATTGTACCCAAGAAGCATAGACATTCACTAAAGCGTCCAGCCCATTCAGCATTCTAGTTACACACTAAGGTCACGCTTTTCATTACACCGCTACAAAAAGAACAATGTGAGTTCGACGTATCATTCATTTGGCCAGGCCCACTATGAGAGAAAAACTGATAGTACTGCCTAAATTCATACACCTGTGAGCTCGTTAATTCGAACAGATCATCTTCCGGAAACATCATTACAAAAGCATTCCGCAACCTATATATAACAATCTTCCCTGAAATGCATAAAAATATATTGGTAAGTTTCAATAGCGATAAGTAATGTATAAACAAAATATAGGCGTCGAGATTACCCGCCAAGCTGTTGCGAAATACCAAGATGTCTCTCTGCGACCAGCGGCTTCTCTGAATTAGGGAGTTGCAACATCTGTTGCAGCAAGCGTATGGCATCTGCCAGTTTTGTCACTACAGCATTAATGTAGGTGAGATCTGGGTCACACCAAATGTATGAATCTAGGATAGTCATCCTCTGGGAGCTGGGTTTGAAAACGCAGAAAATCCAGTGTGAGCTTTTAACAGTCAATGGAAACAAAATTGTGTCCGCTCGTCTCCATGGACATGAAGGCCATCCTTCTGCTTTGCCAAGGGCAAACTGCCTCAAAGAGCTTAGACCAGCACCCCCATTTTTTGCATTGACTGTTGTTGTAAGCCTTGCAAATAACGTGCTCATGATTGCAACAGCCTTTTTTGGAATCCTGCTCCGGGACTGCAGCTCAATGAATCCACGCAGGCATTCGCCGACATGCTGTCGTAGACCCATAAAGTAAAGTAGTATGATATTCGTAACTTGAGATATATATTTAGAAGACATGATAGCAAATGTATTTTTACATCATCATTGAGCCAACTTTTGTTTATCATCAATGTAAGGAAGAACTATCGTGTCAGTTCTGATTTGTAAAGTCCCGTCACGAGATGATGTTCCTTCATGGCCTCTACGCATTCCACCACTTTTGGGAACATTTCAATCTTGTACAGTACATGTTTATCAATCTTCTGATTTTTGTATGCAACTCTCTAGGCTTTTTTTGATGTCGTGGGGGGGGGGGGGGGGGCTTTATCGGCAGAGCTCAGCCTTTTTGAGCTTGGTGCTGCAGCTTATTCGACATTTGTGTATCTTCCATATCATGAACATCCTTGCAAATATGTGTTGTTTTTTCGGGAATCTTTCTTATGGGGATCGTAGTAGGAAGCGCCCCAGTTGATGCTTCACTATGAGATGATGATCTTGACGTCTTACACTTATGAACTCCGTCGCCCAAACAACTTCGCTTGAGGATGATATTTGTTCAGATGAACTGCCTACATTGTTTGGCACTACGGTAGGCAGATCTAGTGTCGGCACTCTATTCCTTTCCTGCACAGGTGTCTTGTTAACGGACTGCTTGGTTCTTTGTACAATTTTTCCACGAACACGCCTTCTACGAACAACGCATACATACGTTGTCAACGTCGATGGCTCTCTACGTGCGGGACTGCACGAACCTGAACCTCCATTAGTAGTTTTAATTTCATTTCTCTCTGAAGTTGGTGGCTGTAGGACCGTAGAGTTACCAATGGATCCGAAATGGGACGCGCAGCAAAACACTTGGCTCCACAGTTGAGTTGGACATTATCTCAATGATATAATCCAATCTTGGGGAAGCTTTTTTCTCCAGTTGACAGTTCTCCAACGGCACATGCGCAGGAGTGTTGTATTGGCAACGCCGACATATCTCGCAAATGTAGCTGCCACGCCAGGTATGCATTCATATCACGTACCTAAGCGAAAGACACTACGAATTACGATGAATGATTTGCATCTCTGACTGCAAATTGAAGTAAATACTCAAATTATACACACTAACATGAAGACAAACAGAACATTAGATGTAATCGAAGTTGATAACCTGAAGAGGATGCACGAATCCTGTTAAGGTCAGACGACAGTTTTTTTCCTACAATCCGTTGCACTAGCACAGTTAAATGAACTAAGATCCCTCTTCAATGACTTCAGAACTTCATGGTATGCAATAGTTTCCCATGGATAATTGTTGAACTCGTCAAAATCGTCAACCAAATATAACCACTTTGTATCGATTAAGGACGTTTCTCTAGCACTTCGTTTCTGCAGGACACGTGCAACAAAGAGAATGCTTGCCATCTTTAGCTTTTCAATATCGACGGCATGCTTTCTTGCCTGCCCATCTCCTTTAGTCGGACTCTAACATCCAGTATTGTAACCCCCTCATTCCCTTGAAAGTGCCTTGAAATGAAACCCTTATTTTTAACCACAAAGGGCTGAGTAGAAACTTTCATGCCTGTCAGCATGCAGAATTCAGAAGCTGAAAAGTGTAGGGGCCTGTTGTTTATCAGCATCCACATTTCATCTATATTCTGTTGCTTAGTCTGAGACTGCATCAAATACCATATAAGCTGACTTGACAAGCAAAAATTGTCTGCATGTTCAATCAAACTCCCAAATTGTGATTTTTGACCATTTTTTCCATCTCTATGCCGCTGAGCATGCTCCTATTGGTATTGCATGTTTCCTTGTAGTCTGAATAGAATTCTAATTTACAATGTATGACTCTGTGCTGGGGAAGCTGGTTCTCCAACTTCACTTGAATATAGGTAGTTTCAAAGATATTGAAGTCCCACACAACTCATTATAAGGCAAAAACCAATAAATCCTGAGAAAGGGTTTGTCACAGAGAACACTGACTACCGTAAAAATATCCGCAAATTTGTTGTGCAACACCAATTTTAATGAAAAAATTAGTAATCTTTGCACTTCTGGCCTTCATTACTTTCAGTTTATGTTCGGTTAAAAAATCCATGTAGAAAAACAATTATAAGAATAACCTAGCAAATAAAGGAAATCGCACATACCCTAGGAATAATCCCCAGCATTTTACCGAGCTCTAGAAGAGGTGTCGGCGGTGCAGAGATGCTGATAACTGATGAAACCGACGAGAATAGGTTAGATATTCGAGCTGCCACTAATTTGTGTTTCCCACTTAAACGCATCAATGTGAGTGATTGGTTTCAGTGTATTTGGCAGGAAGATCAAGCGGGCTCATGAAAAATATTTTGATTTGGGTATTTGTACAGTCACTTCTATTTTCATTGTATTTCATAGTTAAATCATTCGAACAAATTAAATGGTAGGAATGAAATAAATGAAGGTGCAAAATTCCATTTTGTGAATTAAATAACGGGTTGCGTTTGATTTCAAATGAAGGCACTTTTATTTCCAAAACTTTATATGGGTAAAATCGCAGGAATTGTATGATACCTTTCTGTTATGCTTTGTGAAGAAAGCTCGTCATCATAACAGTGTTAAAATGCCTGAATAATATTACTAAGGGAGAATGCTGTGCATTCTTTAGGCAATACAAAAGTGCTTAAATGTTGTACGGAAAAAAAAAAGCAAATAGTCTACCAAACATTGTCCGATATAAGAAACGCGAAAAAAAGCAATCAGTCCCATGCAACCATAACAACCGAAGCATAAAGTTTGAACACGGTTCAATCGGCCTTCCTGCGTTTCTTCTTGGATACCCTGACAACGGCGGGAGTATCATCCAGACTGCATGCGACTGCATGCATCGCCGGAAACATTCTGCCTCGGCCACCAGCTCCATAGCCCCCGTGTCTGCCTCCACATCAACTTGTGAACATAATATAGAAAATTTGTTATGATCATGCTATTATGTTATGACATAGAGTGTAGGAAACTTCAATAGAACATGAAAAAATGGTTAGTACAGCAAAATTATGGACCTAACTCATCACGTTGATGTGCGTAGACTGAAATCTGCCTGACCTTCTCCTCAACTAACTGAATCCTGGCGTCACTGAGCTTGGAGCTTGCCTCCACGATTGCTAACCTCCCATAATTTTGCCGAGAGCCGTTCCCACCTTCTCATTAGTCGCAAGTGATTGTTGCGAGTGGCACTGTATGACCTCTCTAATTTTCTACAATTCAGCGAGGATGGTTAGCGATTGTGGATCAGTCGCATCGGAGGCATCTGCTGTAGTTAGCTTGCAAGGAACTTTTTCGATTTTCACTCCTCTCGAGGGCCTTACAGAGGTTGCTGCCTGGTGATGTGCCTGCTGAAATGGCGTATGTTTTGTTGCATTGTTTAAATCCGACTTGCTAGGTAATAAACTCGACATTGTGTTTTACATAATTGAAGGCTTACCTGAGTAATTTTATCTCCCTGAGTAGCTCGCGGAGAATTCATATCACTTCGTGGAGTGGACAGGTCCTCTGGAGCGGCAGCTTGACGATGTTTTTTCGACATCTTCGTTTCAGTCATTTCCTGAGGTGATGGTTTTTGACCATTTTTCATATGCTCACTGTCATCCTCGTCTCGACTTGCCCGATTCGAATGCCTCGTAATTCTGACTTGTACGACAGACGCCATCGATGGATCTCTATACTGACCAGGGACGTCCACGTGCAACGGTTGGCGACCAACGATCTTTGAGTCAGAAGATTGAGATGCAGTGGAGGGAGATTTGCCCTTGCGTTTAGGTTTATCGCGACGTACGGGAGACGCTAGCATTGGTGTGTCCGTAAGAAGACTCTTCGATGGAGCTTTTTTTTCTCTGGTGTATCACAATGGGAAGAATCTGCGGCACATGAGTCGTCACTAACTTCAGGCTGTTCACGCGCTTTGACGTTCTCAGACGGAACACACGTTACTGTAACTCCACTCAATAGAAGCGAGGTTATTTCCTGGAGGAGCTTATTGTCATTAGTAGACACGAACTGACTGGGGTCATGAAAGAAGGACGCACATTCTTCGTCCGTGGGCTGTAACAGGCTCCTTCCGACGCCTGATGAAGAAGCTGCTTTCACAATTTCACCCATCGACGGAGATCCCTTTGTCTTCCAATGACTTGTGTACCAGTAACACATGCAGCGTTTTGGACACATAATTTCATTCCAAAAGAAAGTAAATTGATAACCTTTAAGGTAAGGACTGCCCTTCAGCTGCTGCCGTTTTGCAAAGTTCTTGGCAATATCAGGTATACACTCATACGCAAGTACCTGAGGCATAACAGATGATAATGCCATTCGAAATGATTTGAATCACAATAAAACAATAACTAACATTACATTAACTTTGGAGAAACAAATGATTACCTGCAGTGGTGTACAAACCCACCAAGTCCAATACCACGATAATGTTTCTTTTGTCCAATTCTTGCAGAGCCTTCCAAATAACTGAGGCCTCTTTTCAAAGCAGCCAGAACTTCTTCAAATGCAAGAGAACCACACGGAAATTTGTTGAATTCGTCGAAATCCTCAACTAAGTAAAGCAGAGCAGTGTCCACCGTAGCATTCCGATAGCTTCTTCTTTGCAGCACTCCAACTACGAACATCAAGCTAGCAATCTTCAGTTTCTCAACATTGACATGGGTTGATGATTTGGCAGGGATTTTTGACAATGCTTCTGTATGGTCATCTAGCATAATCCGTGTATTATTTCCAAAGTGCCTCTTAATAAAGGCTTCATTGGGCTGGAAGGAAGGATCTTCACCAAACTTCAGACCAGTCAACAAACAATATTCTACAGCTGAGAAACTACCCCAGGCTACGGGTCAACAAGGTTCGGGCACTGGAAATATGCTACGAGTACACTTCCTTCGCAGGCCTCCTTATATCAACAACAATCCTAGAAGGCCGATATCCGACACCTGCTGCAACTACCATCACGAATACGGACACACGACGGAAGGATGTTTCCAATTAGGTCGGGAGCTGGACAAGCTAATTGCATCAAATCCCGAGGCGCGAGCGAAACTGACGGGAGGGGAAAGCGGATTTGGCGGATTCGAGACCAAACCTTGATACCCCGGGATCGGTAACCGCCCCAACACCCTACTAGAACATCAAGCCCCCGACCATAGGGAAAGAGCAAGGAAAACACCTGAGAGAGAGGAAAGATGTAAAATATCAATTTTAATTGTGTTTTGTTCATCAGCTGTCTTCGTAGATAGGGGCTTTATTTGTATTAGTCCTTAGATTAGGACTAGTTTAATATTTATACCAAGTTTGTTTGGTATAAATAGTTGTACAAACATTGAGCTTATTACAGAAAATTAGAGAATCAATCCGAAATGCTATCGAATTCAATTCTAGAGAGAGAAACTCAGAAATCATCCTCTCACTAAAGGAATTCTCTCTAGTGTTCTTCATTGAAGGTTTTCGATCGAATTTCAATGCTCAATAATTCTAATCGATTTCCTTAGAATTCATGTCTAGGATTGATTGAGTTGAGAAACGGGGACCTAACAATTGGTATCAGAGCAGATTCGTTCTGTTTTGAATCGAAATTGTTAGAATTTGAGTCGAATTTTTACATTCTGGAACTGTTCACGCGAAGAACAATTTTGGCCCGAAATAATTTTTCGATCTGAATTACCTAATCGATTTTGATGTTTCTGTGCTACGAATCTAATCGCCATCGATTTTGATGTTTCTCACAGGAATTTTGATGTTACTGTTCGCAGAATAGAACAGATTTGAAACCTGTGCCTAGTAGCAATTTGAACATCAATTTAGCAGAATAGAACAGATTTGAATAGTTACTGTTCGCGCCAAGAACAAACTTGAACACAGTTTGATTTTGATTGAAATTGACATATTTTGCTTCATAATGTGTTTAATTATCTGTTCGTGCGAATCAAACATCTGATTAGGAGCAGAAACCTGCGATTTCATAGTCTAATTCTTTGTCTTTTGTTGAATCAGGGTTAATTAGGGTTCTGATTTTATTCGCGGGACTTCATTTTTCTCGCTAAAGTTTTTGATCGCTGAAATTTCTCGATCGCAAAACTCCGCGCGAAAAATTTTAATCGATCAGAGCACTAAGTCAGCGCTAAAACCGTCCTTACTAGGAACGATTTTAGTAGAAAATTTTTCGAGCATTACTTAGCGAAAAACTTTTTCGACGGAGACCTATTTTGACCTTTGCGCTCGCAAAACTACCGTCGATATTTTTCGGTCAAAACTAATACAGTTTGACCAAGCGAAAATTACTTACGATCGAAAAACTTTTGCAGTCAACGGATTTATTCTGACTAAGCAAGAAAACTACTTTAAGTACTGTTTCTTGCGATCGAAATAAATTCACAATTGAAAGATATTTATCGATCGGAAGTTTTTGAACAAATTTTTCTCCCTCGTAAATTTTCTCGCTAACACACTTTCTCGCACGAGAACAGTAACATACCTTGTAATCTCGACCGAATTATTTTCGACAGTAAAATAATTCTCGATTGCTTTAATATCAAACACTACTAACGAATGTGCTACTTGTGAAGCACACAACATCATTCAAATCCATCAAAACAACAAACGAAGATCGTTTGTCAACAAAAAAAGGGGAAAGAAGAGATGGATGCATACTCGCTAGGAAACGACAATCGTTCTAGCACCCGGGCCCCCGTAAGTGTTTAGGGCCAATAAATTAGTGAAGTGTGACCTCGTATTGTATAGGTGCAATTACGTGATTTATGTGCATTATGTGACTTATGTGCCACTAACTTTGGGTCTACATAACTTCAAGCTATGCGATTTTAATTCCTATATGTGTTGAGAGTTTCGATTTTTTTTGTTTTGTTGTTATAAGGACTTAAGAAATATTAGGTCGCCAGTACACGTGGCGTGCACGTAAGAAATCGCCGAGCTTGTGATAATGTGATGAGAAATCGGGCGATTATAGAATGGAATAGTAAATCATTTGATGCTGAAATCGGGCGATCTCATTTTGGGTGAAATGCTGGAAATCGCCGAGCAAGAGAAGCTCAAATCGGGTGATTTCCTCGTATACGAAAGGTAAAAATTCGCCGGGTAATTTAATGGGGAATCGGGCGATTTGAGATAATTAGCATACATGTAAACTTGGAACAAAAAACATTTAACACTAGGCCCAACTTATAACAAAACAAGTGAGGGACAACTTTTCCTCAAAATGAGGAGGACCACGTTAACTCTAATTCCACCCTATAACCTATGATAAATATCTAATCCAAACAATTCAATCTTCACCATTTTCACTCCAAAACCAACGAAAAAGCCAAGAAAGAAAAAGAGAAGGAGCCGAGAGAATTCATCACAAAGGACCACTCCAACTTGCTTAGGATTTTGAGTAAGTGAATTTACCACTTTAAGCTACTTTGATTTCATTACTAGGTGTTAAAACATGTTTAAGATATAGGGGATTTTGGAACTTGAACATACCATAGGCGGCAAAAGCCCTAGGACTTGTTACGAAATCATAGTTTAGGGTCTCCTTGAGGTTTTACCTGGTTGTGGCTAGTTTAACTTGCCCTAATATCATTACTTTAGCGTGAGAAGATCTTAAGGTAGTGTTCGATGTTTTGTGAGGAAGAAGAAAGCCTTAGAACTGAGGAAAGTCTGGGGTAGATCGAACTAGGAATGCAATTTCGGGGAAATTAGATAACTAATCGGGCAACTATAGTTCTTTGCAAATCGATCGAAATGAACATGAGGGCTAACAAATCGGGCGTGAGCCTGTACGCATGAAATCGGACGATTTCATATACAACCCAAATCGGCCGAAACTAAGTGCAACGAACACCAATCAGGCACTTTGAATACAAAAGAAATCGGGCGAAATCGATTGCCATGCAAACTCCACAAATCGGGCTAATCGTGACGTCACGATGACGAGGAAACGCGGCGATTTCCAAATCGGCCGAATCTCCTTAGGCACTCCATGCATGGAATCGAGCGAACCAAATTGATTGGGAACAAATCGGGCGAATTAAACTGAAAGAACACGTGGCATGAGGAGAACAAATCGCCGAGATCGAGTTCAACAAGCCCTAAATCGGGCGATTTCGTGCAAGCCATAATCGGGCGATTTCTACCTATTGAAGACCTTAAATCGGCCGCTCAACCATTTCGTACGTGAAATCGAGCGAATTAAAGATGAACTAAAATTGAGTGAATTGAAAATTAACGACAACCTAAGCCTTACCGAATTCATTAGGTCACGAAACTGATTAACTTCACTTAGAAATTACGGGGCAAGGGGCTCGATCTAGAATAGAAGCTAACGACCTAGAGTCTAACAAAATAAACGTAGTCGATAAATTAGTTCGATCTAACTAATTAATAGAGGCGTAACACTGATACGGCAATATGTATGTCTAAAGGTCGTACGTCAGGAGCGAACGAGGAGAACACTAAGTACGCTCGGACGACAGGTAAGTAGAAATCCAACTACGACACACAACTCGTTTTATGTGCCTAAATTGCATGTTTACGTGCCTACGTGGTTTCATGAATTCGTGAAAATTGATTGAAGCATTTTAAAGTGATAAGTTATGTTACGTTTACTTGCATCTGCATATGCATACTCACATGCACACACGAACTCGTGAGGGAGGGTCGTGGGACTGAGTGTGCATTCTATTATGTCGCTTGTATGCGACGGAGACCCGCCGATATAGGCCGGTGTGTCGACTCGCAGTTGAGTCACAGACGACTTCTATGGCACCCTATACGGCGTACGATGTCGGTATTTATGATGAGGCAGGAGGAGCGACCCAGGCAGGAGCGACCTAGCTATGCTAGCGTAGGCTGCCTGGCGTAGGAAACTGCCATGTTTGCGGAAGGAGCGACCTGGAAGGAGCGACCTAGGGGGAATCCTAGCGTAGGCTGCCAGCATGGGCTACCGTATGACAGAGGGGACGACCTGGGAGGGTGCGACCTTGGGAAACCTAGTGTAGGCTACCCAGCGTGGGTCGCTGTCACGATCCTACTAAGGACATTGAGCTCTTAGTGGTGCATAGTAAGTGCGTCGTGGGCCCTGAGTGGTACTAGTACGTGTACTAGGAGCATTGGCGCGGACCGCCTTTGCTGAGTGTTGTGTGCATCGGCGTGGATTGCCTTTGCAGGGGAGTGACACGTGCATACATGCATGATTTCCGCTTACTGAGCCTCGGTGGCTCATTCCTTACGTTGTGTGTTGTAGGCACCGACGACCACGGTATGTGATCGTGTTGAAAGACAAGGCCGACCTTTTGAAGCTTCGTGCTGCTTTTGGGGTGGACGTGTGTGTGTGGATGACGACCTGTGAGGCCGGGCGCATAGGAGCTTTTGCTGTGCCGACACGCCTTCACCTTTGTAGTTAGACCATGTCTGGAGCAAAATGTCCGACATGCATTCTTTTGTCCTGTATAGAACGATGTTTCCATTACGTAGATGGAAGATGAAAAATTTCTATACGCATTTCTGATGAAATTCGCTACTCACAACTCGCTAGGCACATAGGAACATGCTAGAATATGTGATTAGGAGGTCGGGTCGCCACAATCGTCCGCCGATCTTGCAACACGGTGAATATACGGTCTGGAGAAGCCGCTTCCTAAACTTCATAGCTCTGAAAGATCAAGCCGAAAGTTTATTATAGTCACTTGAAGAGGGACCTACAATGTTCTAGGTCAACGTAGCCGATGATGACACGGTTACTCCTCAAAGTCCGGCTACTAGGCGACTAAAGGAACCTAGGGAATACACCATTGAGGAAAGGGCCCGTGCTAAGGCAGATCTGATAGCCATGAATACACTCATGCAAGGCATCCCCAACGACATCTATAGACAGATAGACAGCCTCCCAACGGATAAGGGAATGTGGGATGAGTTGCATAGGATGATGCAAAGGACGAAAGTAGGCATCAAGGCCAAAAAGGCAAATATTCTCACTGCTTATAACTCCTTCAAAGTGAAGCCAGAGGAGAGGCTCTATGATGCATACCAAAGATACCACTCTTCTCAACAAGATGAGGAAGATAGAAATCTCGAAAACAAATATGGAAACAAATATAAGATTTCTATCCTCTCTGCCCTCGGACTGGAAAAGGATATCCACTCAACGTAGACAAAACAAAGATTTGGAGGAGTTGGATATCCATGTAGTATTTGATAATCTCGCCCAACACGAGGAAGATGTTTGCGAGACTCAGAGAGCAGAAGGGCAAGCAGGTTGACAACACCGTTGCTCTAGTCTCAGAAAAGCATCGAATAAATCCTCGCAAAGAGAAGATCGTTAGGCCTCCCTCATCATCCGAGTTAGAAGAAGATTCAGAATCAGACGCCGAGCCAAGCATGAAGGCACTGGGGAAACAGTTGGTGTTAATCGAAAAGATGATGAGCAAGAAATACTACAAGAAGAAGTCCACATCCTCGGCCAACAGACTTCGGACCTCAAGCTCTAAGTATAAGGAACATGCACCAGAGAGCTCCGAAGTCAAGAACACTAAAGATCTCAACAAGTGCTTCAACTGTGGCAAGCCTGGTCATTTTGCCAGAGAATGCGCTCTTCCCAAGAAAAGAGATGCTAATTACTACTCCAAGAAGCTTCAACTCACGAAGCAGAAGGAAGCTGGTGTAGCCCTCATGGCAGAGCAGGACCACTGGCTTGAAGACGCGTCTGGTTCTGGAGACGAGAATCTTGCCCTCATGGCACCACTTGATAACGACAGTGACCCCGAAACATCCAATCAGACGGACGAAGATGGCGCATCCACCTCATCCCAAGAGGTAGACTCTTCTTCCATATTATTGACCATGTTAGAATCATATCAAAAACAATATGCTAACATGAATCGTGAGCAGAAAAGTATTAAGGAAGTAGAGGATAAACTTACGAGGTCTCAGGAGACGATAAATAGTCTCGAATCAATACTTACAAGCTCTAGTGCTAAAATAGAAGAACTTACTAAGAGTCTACATTTTAGAGAGACTAGTCAACCTCAAATAGGACAGATAGTGAAAAGATTAAGGAGTTAAAAGATAGGCTAGCAAATAGCTACAATACTTGGTTAGGAATCTCAATGAGAAAGCCACCCTAAATTGAGGATAACCGAAGCTACCACTATGATCACCAACTTAGAAGCTCAATTAGAAATATCTAATACTAAGGTTAGTGAGCTTAGTAAAGATCTAGATGCCTGTCAAGCCGCTAACTTACGATAGAAATAATTATGCTCTCCTAGGCGATGAACGTAAGAAGTTATATGCGAAAATTAAGAAATTGGATGATCTTCTTACGCGTAGGGGAAAATCGGAGCAGACGATATTTTAAACCAGCCCAAGGATATAGAGTTCTATAATCCTTTAGAAGGCATAGGTTTCACTAACCCACGTATTCTACGGAAGAAAGAAATATATGATATTAAGAACATGGATTTAGGAGTAACCTCTCTTAGGGATTTTACTAAAGCGACAGAACAAAGTACTTTAGATTCATCAAAGAGAAGAGCCTCACATCTGCCTGAAATCTCCTTTACACAGAACTAAATGAAAGAGGCAGAAATATGAAATCATCTTTAACACCTGTCGGTGATTTAGTTCGAGTTCTACCTCCTGAATCTCAAGCACACTACGAGGAAGTCAAAGACGTTCATTATAAAATTTCTCTCTACAAACCTCTAATAGTCAAACAGATAGAGGAATCTCAAGCAAAATTAGATAAAGAAAGAGAGAATTTCGAAGCTAAAAAGAAAAAGTTCTTAAAAGAGATGGAAAATCTCAAAGCTTCCTCATCCTCCCAAACTACCTCTCATGCTATTACGAAAAGCGTGAAGATCAAAAAATCACCTTCGAAAGATCAAAATTGCATTGATAATTCTGTTAAGAGTTCTAAGACTAAATCTAGTTTACCTACGTCTACAAGGAGCGTAGGGCAAGCACTAGAACCGAAGGCGAGAGTGTCTAGTATTAAGAAGGAGCTAGTAGCCTTGAGTATGACTAAAAATGTTACTCCTTTTGTACAAATAAATGACACTCGTAGAAATAAAAGAGCCATTTCTTCGCTTCGAATAATTGCTTCTACATGTACTCTTCAGCCCATCACCTTTAGAAGCAACAACTACGAAATAGGCTCTACCTCACAAATTAGAAATAATCATTCTGAAACAAATGCCACTAGGAAAGCCCGAAGGAAACAAGGTCCAGCCACAAAGAAAGCTTATGGCGCTGTGCATATGTACTCACCTAAGGTATCCCGTAAAGATTGAGTCCCCCAAGCACCTTAGGAGATTATCGAAAGAAAAGATCTTTCATCAGTCCAGCCTACCAAAGCATTTGTACGTGCTGAAATTAACCTACCCTGCAAGGTTCAACCCAAATGGGTTCCTAAATCTCCGCATAGGACGACAAAAGCCGAAAAGGCCAAGTCACCTAAATAGGCAACACCCAAACCTGCTTCTCCGAAAGTGACATGGGTTATTAAAACTCCCTCTAGTAATAATTTAGGAATCGTATCTGAACCTAAAACTAAATCTGCTACTGAGAGGACCCATGCTTAAGTGTGTACCTAAAGCTCTCTAACTTGTTTTTGCAGATCCATCATGTGTGGTACCGCGAGTCTGGTTGCTCCATACACATGACTGGAAAACAAGAGCTGCTGAGCAACTACAAAGACCGACCAAACGGCTAAGTCAGATTCGGAAACAATGACTCAGCTCCCATTCTTGGATGTGGTGATATCATTTTGGAAAATCTGACGATAAAAGATGTCTCTTACGTCGAAGGTCTCCGCCATAACTTGTTCAGCATAGGCCAATTCTGCGATTTAGGATTTCAAGTGGTCTTTCACGCTGACCGGTGCAGAATTTTGGACAGTCAGGACACAGAACTCTCTCTACGGACTTCGGAAATCAAACCTTTACACGATCAACCTGACGTCCGTGCATCCCTCGACAGCTGTATGCCTCATCTCTTAGACTGTGATTCAGAGGAACAGCTTATGGAATCAACGAATGTCTCATCTGAATACGAAAGCTCTCCAACGCCTCTCTACGAAAAATTTGATTCACGGTCTTCCAACCATACTACTACAAAAGGAGCATCAATGTTCGGCATGTCAATTAGGAAACATGAAGCGAGCGTCTCATCATGTCAAGCAAATTGCGTCTACCTCTCGTCCATTGGAACAAATCAACATGGACCTCTGTGGGCCGATGCAGACACAGAGTATCCATGGACGCAAGTACGTGCTAGTGATCGTCGATGACTTCTCTCGCTACACTTGGACAAAGTTCCTCCGAACCAAAGATGAGACAAGGGACTTGATTATCAACTTTGTGAACACAATTTAGAATCTGCTGCAACAGACTATTCAAGTTATTCGAACAGACAACGACACTGAGTTCAAGAATAAATATCTCAGTGAGTTTTATCGGAAACTTGGAATTAGTCAACAATTCTCTGCCGCAAAAACATCTCAACAAAATGGGGTCGTTGAAAGGAAAAACAAAACCCTAGTGGAAGCCGCTCGTACAATGCTGATCCATTCCGGCCTTCCACACTTTCTTTGGGCTGAAGCAGTAAATACCATCTGTTTTATCCAAAACAAGACGGTGGTTCACAAACGGTTCAACAAGACTCCGTACGAGATTGTTAATAAGAGAGTACCCAAAATCTCATTCTTTAACGTCTTCGGGTGCAAGTGCTTTGTGGCGAACGACAGAGAGCAACGTGCAAAGTTCGACCCTAAAGCATTCGAAGCAACTTTCGTCGTGTATTCTTCAACATCAAAAGCGTACAGAGTATACATCAAGTCCAACCACACGATTAAGGAAAGCTATAACATCACTTTTGACGAAGTGAACGAGATGGCTTCTGAATAAAACAGTTCAGGACCCGTGCTCAACTCGTTGGCTTCCGAAGACAACATCTCAGAACCCGTATTCACTGGTGTGTTGGCACAAAACCAACAGGAGATGGCAACAACTCAGCAATCACTGCCAGGCGAAGCTCTAAGACTTGTGTTAGAAGACTTGAATTCCCTCTTTGAGCCTCTACATCCGCCAGTCACCGTCAATCCTACACCCGGCGTGGCTAATGTACCGAGTTCTTCAACAGTCCATACCTCACCTGATTCAGATTTGCCACAGAACAATGAAGAACCTACCGTGGGTGTTGAGGAAGAATCATCAGAGTCGCTCCCACCCAGTACAGATTTGGAACTTCCTCACACGAATGAACAATCGGAAATCATTGGAAATCAAGACCCACAAATGGCTGATGCATCATCTTCAGCTTTGCCTCATGAGCGCCGGTGGACTAGAGCTCATCCGATTGATCAGATAATTGACGATCCTTCGAGCGGAGTAAGGACACGACATCAATACAGTCTTTTCAGCTGCTTCTTAAGCCAAACGGGCCTACTAAGGTAGCAAACGCACTGCAAGACCCGGATTGGATAATTTCAATGCAAGAGGAAATCAACCAATTCGAGCGTCTTCAAGTGTGGAAATTAGTACCCTGTCCGCATGGGAAAACTATCGTCGAGACAAAATGGGTATTTAAGAACAAAAAGAATGAAGCTGGTGAAGTGATCCGGAACAAGGCATGATTAGTTGCAAAGGATACGACCAACATGAAGGCATTGACTACGACGATACATATGCTCCTGTTACCCGGATTGAAGCCATTCGTCTCTTATTGGCTTACGCGGCTCATATAGACTTAAAGGTCTATCAAATGGGCGTTGAAACCGCCTTTCTCAATGGCGTACTCAGAGAAGAAGTCTATGTCGCTCAGCCAGACGGCTTCATTGATCAGGAACATCCCGATCATGTCTATCGATTGGACAAAGCTCTTTACGGACTAAAATAAACCCCACATGCTTGGCATGATGTCTGAGTGACTTCCTCGTAATGTTTGGATTTATTCGAGGAACAATCGATACGACCCTCTTCACAAACAGGAAGACAAGGATCTGATGGTCGTCCAAGTTTACGTCGACGACATCATTTTCGGTTCAACAAATCCACGGCTTTGCAAAAAGTTTGGAGATCTCATGAAGAGTAAATTCGAAATGAGCCACATGGGAGAGATGTAATTCTTCCTAGGACTTCAAGTCAAGCATCAAGATGATGGGATATTTATTAGTCAAACAAAATACATTAAGGACATCCTGAAAAAGTTCCATCAAGATCAGAGCAAGCCTCTTAGCACTCCCATGTCAACAAGCTGCAAGTTGGATGGCGATCCCATAGGAAAATCGGTCGACATTGTTAGGGAGTGTGCCCTCGGAATGCCATACGAGAACTAGGAATAGTATAGGGCACAATGATGTATAGTTCGATAGACAGCTTTGTTGTATATACTGTTAAAATAAAGTAGTGAATATTATTTTCATTATAATAAAGGCAGTATTATTTATTTATCGAATTTAAAGTCTGCTTGGCATCTGACGGTGCGATAAATAAATAACACCCGAATGTTTGAGTTGGATGTCTGATTCTCGTAGGGACGATGGAGGAGACACCGGACGGTCCTTAATCTCAGCATTAAATAAAAAGTCCCTAAGTCTAAGGATTCTAGGTGGGTCACTAGATATCCGAATATGACTTATTCATTGATGACCACATAGTATCGGTAGTGTCACCGATTAAATAAAAAGTCCCTAAGTCTAAGGATTCTAGGTGGGAGAGGTTGTGGGTCGTGATGGAGATATCGGTGATCGGAGAGATCGCGTATTTGGACATTCGGCTCGTATTCGTCTCATTCACATGACTAGGATGTTGTCAATGATTGAACGAATGACTATAACAGCCTCAGACCGATAGGGTCACTGACGGATTTGCTTTCGCGATTTCGGTTTGTCGCTAGTTGGCTAGGTACGCAAGTGTTTGGAAATGGGACACGGGCCAGCGACGAAACGCAACTGACTTTACGGAGGTGATTGCCGGGCTTTGACTGCTATCGGGATTCACTGCCTATATTCGTATAGGTTAACGTCCTATGAGGTAATTGGAGAACGACGATTGCAAAGCCTTCGGCCTAAGCTTGGAAAGCTCGCTTGTATTAGATACGGAGTAGAGTTTAATAATCGGTTGGGTCTTGATTATAACATAGAGTTAGGTTAGTGAGTTTGACATTTACATGGCTCTCACCTAATCGGGACGCAAGTGAAAGGCGTAAGAGTTATTTAAATGTATACACTATAGTCGGTTCGCCCGAATTTCGATTAGATCAAAATTCGTTCTCAACTGGGATTTGTTCGGTACTGCGGGATTGGCTAGGCGAATACCGGGACTCGCGGATTCCTCCCGTGCCAGTTGAGACGGACCTCGCGCTAAAAAATGGAAATGAACTTGAACGAAAACGGCGGGCTTTTCTCTAGAACCTAACGAATCGGATTCGTTGAGGTAGTGGCAAAGTTGATACGAGGTGTCGATGATTTAGTTAAATTCCGATGATGGTCACGAGAATAAATAGGACTTGAGATTGTCTTAAATGTTTAATTAATTAACTAAATGAGGCTCGATTTTGCATGGTCTTGGACATGTGGAGAATTTCATGGCTTGCCACATAGCTTGAGGTGGCAAATGACTCACTTTGAAGATGCATGACAAGTGTTGTGGAAATATTATAAACAAAGTTAGTGGAATTTTACTACATGAAATAACATGACACCTAACTTGCTTACTAAGATACTAACACATGGTACTTAAGTAAGAAGCATGCAATGTGAGTTAGTTTTTCTAAGCTTGCGAACTTGGTACATGCTCTCAACAACTCAACAATAAAAGAGTACTAGAAAAAGGTGAGTTTAAGTTTTGAACTTCTCAAGCCACGTCAAGCTACGTGATCGTTTGACGAGTCCCGGCGCCCAAACCGAATTGCGCTAGCCATCGGGAGCAGTCTCGGAGGTTCGATCAAGGTCATACCAGTGTGACAATCTAGCCCGGAGGCCACGGGAACCAGACGAGGCGCAGCAACGTCCATCCGAGGTGAAATCACGTTCATCGACGATATGTTTCGAACCCTACTGATTTGATTTTACGAAAAATAACAAACAATATCGGAATGATTCGAAAGACCCCTCGTTACGATCGCAGGGAAGTGTAGTATCAATCTGGAAAATTTGGTATTGATTAAAATCATTTCGGTTGTCAAACTGTCAAAAGACGGCAGACTGCCGCTTTAGTCGAATTGATAATTTAAACCACTGATTTGATTTTGCGAAAAATACCAAAACATCGGAATGATTCGAAAGACTCCTCATTGCAATCTTGGGGAAGTGTACAATCAATCTGGAAAATTTGGTATCGATCGGAAATCGTTTCGGTCGCCAAATAGTCGAAACACTGTCGGCTGCCGCTTTGTTCGAACTAGTTTGGAATGAAATTATTAATTCGAATAAATTTGTATTAAATTCAAATCTGAGAAGTTCGGATTAGACGTGGTCTCTTGAGGCTCAGGGAAGTATCTTGAGCCCTCGGGAGAAGCCGAAGGGCGCTAGGTCGAATTTAGATGTTGAAAATCGAAAATTCGGCACCCTACGCCGCTCGTCAAAACGCGCTTCCGCTATCGCCACGTTGCGCTGTTCAGAGGCCGGCGTCGATTGATCGGGCCTACCCCAACAGACATCACCCTATATCGCATCATGATTGGATCTCTTCTCTACCTCACTTCTTGGCGGCCGGATATCATGTTTGCCACTTGTCTTTGTGCCCGTTTCCAAGCCGATCCCAAAGAATCCCACACGCTCGCGGTGAAGCGTATTCTTCGCTAGGGGCACAACTAACTTAGGACTATGGATCATAAAGGTACGAACTTCAAACTTATCGGCTATACTAACGCTGATTATGCAGGTTGCCGAATGGACAGGAAAAGCACCTCCGGTGGCGCTCAATTTCTAGGTGAAAAGCTAGTCTGCTAGTCATCCAAAAAGCAAAATTGCGTCTCAACCTCGACGGCTGAAGCTGAACACGTCGCAGCCGCTAGTTGTTGCTCCAAATGCTATGGATGCGGACTCAGCTTCGCGATTATGGGTACAATTTAAATAATATACCCATATATAGTGATAGCCAAAGTGCCATTGCGATTACGTGCAATCCCGTTCACCATTCACGCACGAAACACATAGACATTAGATATCACTTTATCAAAGATCACGTAGAAAAAGGCACCATTGACATGTACTTTGTGAACACGGAATATCAACTAGCCGACATTTTCACCAAGGCATGGATGAAAAACGACTCAAATTCCTTGTCGGAAAATTAGGCATGTTGAATCTCCCGTGATAAGTGCATTACCTGATCTTCTGTGCTATCACATGCTCCATTGTTAGGAATATTTTATAGTGTTCAATTTCATTGTGTTTATCTTAGTTGGTTTGTATTTAGTTAACTTTGGGCTTGTTTGTAATATTCTAGTTCTTAGTTATTAGGGGTATAATATATCAACTTATGTGGTATATATACCCTCAAACCCTAATTCATTAGGGTGTGTGTTTTTGGTGTAGTATGTGTGAGTGTGTGTGTGTTGAATAGTAAGAAATTATTTTCAAAGCACCCATCGTCTACACTAAGCCACCCCACGTTCGATCTTTAAAACTTTTATTATTAGTGTGGTAAATCGTCCTAGGTCAGTGTTGTTGGATCAAATAGGGACCAACAAGTGGTACCAGAGCAAAACACGTTCGGATTTGAACAATTTTCCAAATTTTTGGGTATTTTTTTGGGTTCGAATTTCTGCAATTTCTTGAGTTTTTTTGTTGATTTAACTGATTTTGCAAGCTCAAGGGGTAATTAGGTTATTTTTTACTGATTTGAAGTGATTACCCAACCTTTTTCAGTTGATTTGGGTGAGCTTTGGGTAGAAATTGCATCTGTTTTTCGTCATTTTCAGTCCAGAATCGGGTAGATGAACAAATCACCCGATTGCTACAGTACCTGAAACAGCTACAGTACCAATTTACACAGTTTCGGGCGTTTTTATTCAGTTTTGGGCGAATTTTGACTGGTCAAACCCGAAACTGGACTGGTCAACTCGAAACTGGGCTGGTCAACCCGAAATTGGACTGGTCAACACCCGAAATTTTACAGAATTATCCAAGTTTGACTGGTCAAACCCGAAACTGGACTGGTCAACCCGAAACTTGACTGGTCAACACCAGAAAGTGGACTGATTTTCAAAAAACAAAAAAAATTTAAAAAAATTCACTATAGCAGTTTCGATCGAAACACTGTAGCAGTTCACTGTAGCAGATTCGATCGGAATACTGTAGCAAATTCACTAGTTTCGGGCGAAACTATTAATTTCACTGTAGCGTCACTGTAGCAACTTACTGTAGCAAATCACTAGTTTCGGGCGAAACTTTAAATTTCACTGTAGCGCGCCCAATTGGAAATTTCACTGTAGCAAATCACTAGTTTCGGGCGAAACTTTAAATTTCACTGTAGCACGCAAATCACTGTAGCACGCCCGAAACACTGTAGCACGCCCCATTGCAAATTTTCACTGTAGCACGCTCGATTGCAAATTTTCACTGTAGCAGTTTCGACCGAAACTGCTACAGTACCCGATTAAAACAAAAAAATTCTTCCAAAATTTTCTGAATTTTTTTATCATTGGGTAGAAAAAAAAAAAAACTCAAATCCACAAAACGTGTCAACGATGATTTATATCCAGCAATCAACTTAGGACATCTTTGGCAAATTATAGAGAAAGTTTTGGTAATTTTCACGAAGGTTTCGAAATTATCTCAAAATTTTTAGGTGCACACCAAAAAATTTTCGACGCTGACTTTCTTCGATACTTCAGGATACGTCTCGAGTGAACCAAACTTTTCGTCACTGAAATTTCAAAAGCCAATTTCTATTTTTTAATTAAATATAAAATTAAATTAAAATGGATGCTCAAGCTAGGAAGATTGAGGAATTAGAAGCACGCCTTGCTAATAATTACTCCGTGTTGGTTAAGCAACAAGAAACCCTAGCTTATGCTAATGAAGATTTGACAAACGCAAAGTCAAATATAATTAGCCTAGAAAAGCTAGAAGATAGTGAAAATAGGGTCTGCGAGATGACTAAAAATTTACGTTCTTGCGAAGCTGAGCGAAATGAAATCTCATCAAAATATGAGACCGTCTTAGAGGAACAGCGTATGCTTTACTCTAAGATTAAACGATTAGAGAATGTTATTTCGAATATAAGTCCAGCAGGTCAAAAATCTCCTTCTAACTTAATTCCTAACGTGGAAAATATTTGATATGATCAAAAACCTACCCTATGTGATACTCCAGATACTCTTCGTAAATTGAAAGATTTACAAGATACTTTGGACTCTGAAAAGATAGGTTTTGGCGCTGAAAAGGAAAAGCTTTTAAAGGAGATTTTATATCTCAAAAAATCCCCGTCTTTATCTGTTTCCAATAATTTGTCAAGTAATACATCTTCCTCGAAACAGGTAAATAAAACAAAAACTGAAAGAATCATCCTTGTTCCTAAAACTGAACAGGCTTTTACTAATCATTTTAAGCCAATTTTGACCGACGCTGGAACGTTAAGTAAAAGCAAAATGCTAACAATAGCTAAGGAACAAATAAAGATTAGGAAGGAGAAAGGAAAATCGATATTAAACTGTAAAATTAAGCTCGAAAATGATCAAGAATTTTCCACTCTTATTCCTATTAAAAGAGAAAGGGGAGCGTGGAAAGAAGAAGTTCCAAGCTTAAGCAAACGAACTTCTCAAATCCCGCACAATCATCATTATAAAGTGAATGATGTGAACTCTCGTAGGCAATACGACTCATCATCCAATGACGCATATAGCGCCATAAGCTCATATTCCTACTTAAAATACCCAGTCCAGATTCGTTCCAGAAAGCATCTTATCGACTGGCTAGGGAGAAAATCTTTAGGTCTTCTAAACCTAGACACACATTCACCGGCGCTGAATTGTCATTTCCCTCTAAGGCTCACCAAACTTGGATTCCTAAATCACAAATCAAATTTAATGGGACTTTAAAGGATGATTTAGGATCAATATATGAACCAAACCGTAACTTGTTTTCTGCTAACAAGGGAGGACCCATCCAAAAATGGGTACCAAAGTCCTGATAAAGTTTTTTGCAGATTCCCAGCATGGGTAGGTTCTAAGAGAGCTGCTCCACACTCATGGCTGGTATGCGACGAGGGCAGCCAAACATCCCAGCGTGTATGGTATATCGGGTTGCTCCACATACACGGCTGGCTAGCGAGGCGAGCGACCACACGAGGGTACATTATATTTACACATGCTTCAAAAAGACATTAAATTCCAAATTTTTGCATGTAAACATGAGTTGAAATGCATAAATACCCTATTATAGGTATATTTCATTATGCATACAACTTATAGAATTTTCAAGCTTAACTTTTACGTATGCATATAAGCAGAATTGATAAATGCCTATGTCTTTAAATTGGTACATTTTAGCTATGCATATATCTTAAAGAACTTTGAGCTTAAACATTCACGTATGCATATGAGCTGAAATGTCAAAAATACCTACATATTTGGAGCGAGAAAAAGTGAAAAACGTACATTTTAATATGCAATTTTAAAAGAACAATAATTCTTTAGTTTGCATCTGATCTGAAAATAGATAAATACGTTCACACTTATTTATTGGGAGAGAACTTATATGTTTTAACGTGCGTGCATTGAGGGGAAGTATCACTCCATATTTACGAGGGGAGAGTACATTTTTAGGGGGAGTATATCTTAGGTGCACGATTTGAGGGGGAGAAACTTCATTTAACCCATATACATATACGTATACATATACCTATATCTATTATTACTACGATACTTCATATCTACTACTATTATGATAATATAAATATATATATGTATACAAAAAAAAAAGGAATAGAAAAGCAAGAAAAAAGAGAAAAGAAAGAAAAACCCTCTTAGATGCTTCCACCTCCCAAGACGGACTTCACTTGGAAACTCGACCCTCAAGAGTTCGAGAATTATAAAAGGCGTGACATCCATACACAAACACGAAGATGATCCAACCACCTTGCTCCGACTTGCTGATGAAGCAACACTCACTAAAACTAACGGACGCATGGATTCTACGTTCCCATGGTTCAGTCAGACCAAACTGAACCTAACCCCGGAACATACCCGAGTATTAGTGAAGATTTCAAGTTCATCAGCCACGTTCCATTTGTCAATTCTTGACAAGACCGATGAACAGACGATACACACATCCCTCACCTCACAGAACATTCGGGCCATCCCATATAGGTACAGGAGTTGATTTTTTATTAGCTCCCGGGTAGAAGTCGCCTCATTTAGTCCAACGGCGCATGCACAACCGAGCCTTCCCCACTCATCGATCTCCCAATAGACCGATGTTTCATAAATCACGGGGAACCGCATAATCTATCACCGCTTCGCTTGGAAGCGGTAGATATTGAATTAAGTGGTAGTTAGCCCCACACCACTGAACTTTCTTGAACACATCAAGTCTAGGTGTCCTCACTACCTAAATGTTTTATATTTTTAGGACACATACACCTTTTCTCATCTGGACTTTGTGACCAGATCTGAACTTCCGTAGACATGTCATTCTAAGACATGCTTCAACGATCGGAAGGAAGTCCTACCGTTGCAACATCAAAACAACAACGGCATCAGGCCATCCTCTGCGAGCTACGCTCCAAGATCGATGTTAACGGGACGTCTAAGTGGCCCCGGTTTATCAAGCCCTGTCCTCACAGGCCGCGTCTCAGAGTTTAACTCTGAACTCGTGTCGACGGATTGCCTTAGTGGCTCCGTCTGGTTATTACCCGCACCGACCTGTCGTTTGTGTAGTTCTTCGACTCCTATACAAGCATGCCGATCTCGTTAACACAAATCACCATGAGGGGGAGAAGGGGATACGTATAAACAAACAGGTCAGACCACCCACCATTTCCGCCGAGCGAACCATTACGAAGCTGGGCCCACATGCACTTAAAACGTCAGATTCGAAGGAGCCTTGGCACATTTTATAACACATCCCACGCTCACCATCAATATTCCGCCGCGCTTTCCACGATGAAGCCGAACTCCACTGGAACCTACAATGTCACATTCGAAAGGAGCTTTGGCACATGTTAAAAGACACCCCACACATATCTTCTTCTGGAGCCAGACAAGCTTCCTCGAGGCCGAACCAGACAAATTCCTTCGACGAAGACGAATCTGGCGCCGAGAAGAAGACTGGAGAAGACTTGACGACTTCAAAATACGGAAAAAGACACGGAAAAGATGCAAACAGAATTCAAAGATCTGCGAAATCATCAAGAAACGAATATCAGGGCGTGGATCACAGCTTACATCCAATCTACAACGTATAGCGTCAAGACAAGAGAGTTCTAGCTGGAAGTGCATTCAAACCCTCCACAAGAAGAGGAGACAGCCTCTGCAGGGGGAGCAATGGGAGATTGTTAGGACTCGAGAGATTCTCCATGTACCCAACAAAGATAACCCGCGCTGAATTAAAAATTGAACACTAAGGGGGAGATTGTTAGGAATATTTTATAGTGTTCAATTTCTTTGTGTTTATCTTAGTTGGTTTGTATTTAGTTAACTTTGGGCTAGTTGGTAATATTCTAGTTCTTAGTTATTAGGGGTATAATATATCAACTTATGTGGTATATATACCCTCAAACCGTAATTCATTAGGGTGTGTGTTTTTGGTGTAGTATGTGTGAGTGTGTGTGTGTGTTGAATAGTAAGAAATTATTTTCAAAGCACTCATCGTCTACACTAACCCACCCCACGTTCGATCTTTAAAACTTTCATTATTAGCGTGGTAAATCGTCCCAGGTCAGTGTTGTTGGATCAAATAGGGACCAACATCCATTCTATGTGTTTTCCATGCTCATTTGTCTTATCTTGCGTGATAATAAAATTACATAAAAAATAAAAACAATTTATATAGTATATAATAATAAACTATACACAAACCTATAATATAGGGGAATGAAGAAATCTTTAGGATGTTCGATCTACGTCACAATTAGATTTCCCGGGCATGCGACTGATTGCTTACTTAATTTTGTCAGTCTAAGTCGCTTTCTTGTGTCTAAAGCTCATTTAGTTTGCTCCACTAGACACAAAGCCACAATACATAAGTGAGGATTCTGACCTATTATTTTTCCTTTCTATTGATTTATTCTTAAGCGAGTCACACATCAATTGCTTGTCTTAACTAGTGATTCTTGGCTTCATACTCTCCTTTCGTTAGATCCTTAGAAAAATGATTAGAGCACTTAGGAAATTCCTCACTTGGCCTTACATATATAAAATTTCAATCCTTTAATAGAGCCTTTAGTCATCCATTTTGAGCTTTCTCCGATATCCTTTTCTTCACTTGAAAATCCTTTAAGCCTTCAACCGAACACCTATGTCTTCGATGGGATATTAAATCGAGAAAATAAGGGGGAGAAAAGAGACGACAAAGAAAAAATGACAAAAGAAGGTGGAAAACGCACACGAGAAATGCTCAACGCACAAAAAACAGTTCAAAAGAACCAGTCCCTCGACTATCACAATCTCATATCATTAGAAGGGGGTATGGATCTTGCTGTGAACTTCTCCATCGATAATCTCGTACACTCGTCAGAACGGCTGGAAAGAGGAGCACCACGAAGTGAACTTCTCCAACGATAACCCGGTCATATATCGAGACAACGAGAAGAGGAGCGCGGCCTTGGGTTCGAATTCCACAACTGCAAACTTCTTCAACTCGATAATCTCTGAAACCTCACTAGGGATTAAGAGAAAAGGAGCGCGGTATCGGCTCAAGAACGAACAAGAAGATCTTCGCCTTAGATCTTCAGCTTGAGAAAAATCATTAAAGGATGAGAATAATAAACAATAACATAAAAGAGGAGAACGACGAAGAAAATGAAGAAGATCCCTAGTCCACAATTCCAAAACCATCCTTCCCTTCTTAGTCAGAACCAAATTAAAACCTTTCACATTCTCTATGATTCCACATCGACGATCTCTCGCAAAGGTGAAATGATTAAAAACGCCTCAATCACAGGTAAATTGACTTAAGATTGCTTGTGTTGACTTGAGTGATATAAATATAATTATCCCAAGGCAAAAATAATCGAGTGCTAGAGTGAACCCAGTGAGAGTTGTCGAAATGGATCATTCATGAACTTAGCACTCATTAGTTTGACGACATTACTTGACAGTATGTGATCTTTTCAAGTGTCTTGTGAAATATTAGGCGTGACAATGATCGTAGCAAATTTTTTTCTTCTCGATAATCTTTAAAAATAAAAAAAAAAACTTCACACATTTTGATTGCAAATTTAACTTGCATTGGTATTGAATTGATCAAAATGCGAATATTTAATTTTGCTCATACCCTCGCCCAAATCTTTATTACATGTTTAGGGGAACATGTATCTAGTCTAAAGTGATTAATTGCGTGTTATAATGATTGTTACTTGTATTGATTTGCATGACTACGTGATAAATCGATACAGGTGCACTATTTGAGGGGGAGCATCTACAATGATTCCATGTTTTGAGCACCAAATACTTTTGATGTTCTCTCGTTAAATATTTGCAGAAATTCGCGTTTTTGATTCGCTTTGGACAATGCTTAAATAAGGAGGACTTCACAAATTTTCATGAAGGTCAACTCAAGACATTGGTAAAACAATTCAGGGGGAGCCTTATTAGAACAATTACTTCTTAATTAACTCTAATATTCTCGACATTTTGCTCTAAGTATTGCAGATGTTCGAACATCAATTTTGGAGCCAGATGTCATTTCTTCGAAAATACAGGGAGTTAATTTCACTTTCGTTTACACTTAGAAGGAGTAATTTTGTGGTTTCTTCTGAAAATTTAGGATCAATCTGAACTATTAAGGAAAACTTACGATCGAGAAATTCGGGCGAATTTTGCAATTTTTATTCACAGTTTCTCGAGCGAAAATTGATTTGGGACCAAGTGGTAATTTACGCTCTCAAAATTGACGAGCCAGGAACCAAAGGTCGGATGTTGTCGAGCGAAAATTTAAACAGTAAACGAAGAAGGTTTCTCGATCGTAAGTTTCCGGATCGTAAATAGTAACGGACTTAAATTCACTGAGTCTCACAAAAACGTCTGATCAGCCCAAATTAAATGAAATCATTACATGCAGTCGAAAATCCCTAAATACACGCTAAAACCCTCGATCGCAAAAATCAACAGGCAAAATTCTCGTGCGAAAACCTTATTCTCTCAAAAGATGAACGTCAAAATCTTCAAAATCTTGCGATTTTTCATCTGATTTTCGTCTTTAGAAGGTAGATTTGACTTCTTTTAGGGATTATCGTGTATTTAAAATACATTTGCATCTGTATTTTGGAATATTTCGAATGATTATGTGACTATTTCACGACTTATCATATTCTGAGAACTCGAACACTTGTTTGCAGTATTTTAGATCATCTCTTGCTATAATCTGGGTAAAAAGTGCATAATAGGCTAGTTTCGATGTTTCTTGATCATTTTGAGTGAATATAACTCGATTTTCTGCGTTATTAGCATTCAATTTAAAGATAAGACTAAACTGGGGTTTAAACGTTTAAACGCGTCGAAGAACTTTCTCGCTCACAAACAGTGAAAATTGAATCTTGATTAAGTCACTGTTTGTATCGTAAAAGATTTTCAATCGCTAATCTTTTGAGTTAGTCATTAAGATTAATAACGTAGATCGAATATTACTTACAATCGGGAAATACAATTTTGATTTTATGCGAGCGAAATATTAATGAGAGGAATAGATAAAATAGATGCAATCCCTTTAAATTTCGAGCGCAAAACTTACAGTCGAAAATTTCGACTTCAATTTTGATCTCGGTCGAAAATGTTAGCGGCGATAAAATTAATCTTTCGACGATAAAATTTTCTCGATCGTAAAATTTGCAGCGAAAAACCTCTTTAAAATCGAAATACTTTCTCGCTCGTTAACTTTCATAGCGAAAAATTTTATTCACGCCCGAAAAAATTTTCAATCGTAAATTTACTTGGAAATCTAATTTCTCGATCGTAAATTTACACGGAAACTTTTCTCGATCGTAGAATTTCTCGGCTACAGTATCGTATCTTGAGCTCAAAAACATAGAAAATTTTCTAAGTCCTTTTTCACTGTAGCTTTCACTAGCGAATAATTTTTTTTTCGCAAATTAAATCGGAGAATAGTATCTATAATTTGCACTAAGGCAATTCAATTGACAACTTCAATTCTCGCGCGATAAATAGCACGGAATGAACAAGTGCTTACCACACTTACGAAAATTTCGACTGAACCTCTATGAGACCAACATACTTATGACGAAATAAATTTATCTAATCAAAACTCAATTCGTATGATCTTATGTGCAAACTTTCATATTCCACTTATATAAAACCATGTTATGACATGATACATCATTATGGTTTGATAGATACTGAACTTCGACTCAAAATTTTTCAACTAATAATTTACATTTCTCATGAATATTTCAGATGGATCACTACCCTACCTACAACCACATCTACGCGAAGGCTATGTACCTTAACACGACACGAACTTCCAACTAGACCTGACCACCTTCCGGTGTCCAGACGACATCATCGTGTCCATACTGCAAGGCCATCCACTTTGGCATGCTTTTACAGTGACGGCCTCAGTGCCGATGGTCTACCTCTAGCAGTTTTGGGGGATAATCAAGAGCCTCATCGCGGACGTGGCGTATCACTTCACTATAGTTGTAGGGACGAGGCACGTCTATATGAGCAAGAACGACTTCAGAATTCTCCTCGACCTCCCTCACAGCCAAAATTACGACCCCCTCCCATCAGATGCACTATTGGTGCATGATTTCCTCCAGATGGGGTACCGCTCGCCGCTCTCCAAGCTAGCTCAGATGTAGAGCAACAGGATTCCCCATCCGTGCAAGACACTTTTTGGAATCATCAACAAGTGTTTGTCCCCGAAGCACGCAGGCTTCGACAAAGGCAACGGCCACATCCTCCGAATATTTCACGGAGTCATGTTCTCGCGAAATTACGATTTCGCTCAACTGATCTGGAACGACCTCTCAGAACAGTTCAGACAAAAAGAGAACAAATGTTCCAAAAATGTGCCATATGCGAGATGAAGATGTACGAGCAGAGTATTCCCCGCTTGCCTCTGGGAGGAAACTATCAGCCACACAGGCTCAAGTTCTTCCACAACCCCAAGCTCACGGACCTAGCTCAGCCATCGATGGCCATTCCGCTCGAGCTACTACGTCTTGCCGGCCTGCGGGAGACGAATTTCAGAGATACTGTCGGGAACATAATTTAACTGAGCAGATGATTAGAGGGCCCCCGACAGACTTCAACATCAGCCCTCTACATCCACAACAACAACCTATTCCTGAAGACACGATGATTGATGAAGTGGCTTAGGATCTAGAGCCGGAGCCTCCAACTCACGAGGAAACACTACCAGATGTTGAGGCCATGTTAATCGATGCTGTGGCGGCAGAGTTGGAACAAGAGGCTCCAGTAGAAACACTCCAAGTGGAAGTGCCCATCATTGTCGGCGTGCTCGAAGAACCTATTGAGGAAGGTCTTCAAGTAGCACAGCCAGAGGCAGGAACGGGGCACATCTCACCACCGCTGGCTACTACGCCAGAAACAGAGGCTCTAATATCAACAATACATCCTATCGAGGCTCCTGTGACGGAACCAGCCAGTGAGGATGTAGCACGAGGACTCTCGCCTCACACGGCTACCTCATCAAACACCAAGTCAGATGAGGAGATTCAATTGATTAGGACTCCGAGATGATTGAGCGTATCATTCGAGTCCCTCTTCGAAACTGTCACCAAACCATCAGACACAACGCCGACCATCACTCCAAGTGTTGCGGCCCCTTCATCGCTCAATCTTGAGCCGCAGCACGTAACGGCGGGACCAGAAGCTTCGGTGTCTGATACGCAGGAACAATCAGAACCAGCCCTAACACCCATAGAGGAGAATCTCCAAGATTCGACTCAAGGATTGGGTGGAAGTCTCGAAGAGTCACAACCTCAAGTGACTCTGAGCCAACCTGAGGAGCCGGTGTTAGCTCAATGGTTGGTAACAGGCGACATCAGTCGTCCTAGACCATCCACAACTGAGGCGTTCTCTCCGTATGTGACAAAAGATCGACTTCAGGCCGCTCTCGCTAACGCGCTGAAGGATTTTGACGACAAAATAATGGAGAGCGTGTGCAATGCCATCGAGACGTCCCGCCAAGATAGTAGAAAAGCACCCATCTTGGAGCCGTCTTCGTCAAAACCCATCCTCACACCCACTCAACCCATAATATCCACACAAACACCAACACCCATCCTCACCCACAACCTAATAAATCATGCCACCTTATCCATTCAGCAAACTCCACTCAATTCTGGTTGCCAGGTTGTTGGAATTGACCACACGAATGCCGGAAGAAGAAAATATCTTCCGCCGTCTCGTGGATCGTTCTGACCCATCAGAAACGTGCCGCGGCCAAGGCTCCCACTCCAAATGCCGACATGACGACCCAGATGATCAGGGCCATCCTGAGGGGGAGAAGAGGCCCAGGATAATCACAAAGGGTCAGACATAACCCTGGCGCGACTCTGACAAGTAAAGGAGTCGCTGGAACCTCACAACCCACTACCCAAACAACCACACACCACGTGCCGCACCACTCTAATCCAAATCGACCCACCAACATTTCAAATAAGGACGCCTCCGCCCACGCCACCGACCTTCACAAGCCCCTTGCTTCCGGAAGAAGAAGCAAGTGCTGCCATGCTCGTCACCGTAGCGCAGACTCGGGCGACTCCGTCAATTGCTCCCGACCAACCGGGACCATCCGGACATAACGTCAACCCGCACGAGGTCCTAGACAAATACGTATTCGAAGATAGTGGATGGCCCATTCCATGCCCGAGGAGCATCAAAGACAACGGCTTCAGGACATACGACACTTCTTACAACAAGCTTCGGTAGACCTCATACTCATAGGAGACGAAGAACTTCAGGAAGGTGAAGACTACGAGCAAGACATCCCAAGGCTACCAGAGTTGATCGTGCAACGAGCGGCTTGCTCCACAACACTAATGCCAGGGACCGTTCGGATCGACACGTTGTGGGAGAATATTCGGAAAAATATTTGGAGGTCACCGGACAAAGTCAAGAAGCCGAACGAGTTTGAGCTGAGAGGGATCTCTCACTGGGATCAGCAGAAGAGGATGACCTACCTCTGGATGCTGACCAAACTTGGACCTGATGTAAGGCTGGGGATGACTAAAGGACAAGTCAAGAGCCACTATAAGTCTCTCCCCGATTTTCCAGCTTCTCAGCGTCTACTTTGCTAAAGGAGGTCTTCCAACCTCAACCTAGGCTATCGAGCGGGTGGATAGGACCCGAGAGGATCTAAGCGAGAGCGACCTACCGTACATCCCTGTTGATAAGGTATACAATCTCTATCAGCTGTACGTGGAGAAGTACAAAGGTCCTCAAGGCTTCATCAAGAAAGAAGGTCTCGAGGGACTCTACCGCTTCATGATGCGCCAAGTCAATTACTTCGCCGGACACGACCTTCAGATGGCTCTGGAGAGCAACATGAAGAAGGTCAACATGTCCGCTCCACTTAACAAAGGACCAGAGATCGAAGGGCTTCCCAACAATCATATGCACATCAGCTCAGTCCTAGGCATCACCTACCACAATCGAATCGCTAAGAAGAATAGGTTGATGCTGAAGACTGAAATCAACAAATTCTGTGATGGGGCACTCAAGGTCATCAGGAAGAACATAGAGCAGAGGTTGGAACTATTAGATGATATCGAGGATCCATCGGTTCGTGAGAGAACAGCCGCTCCTAATGGAACTATTAGATGATATCGAGGAGCGTCTGGAGCTAAGGAACACGCTCAGGAACTTTGAGCATGCGCTGGGCTTGCGCAGGTCGTACTACGCCCGATGAGGACAGATAGCGCGGAAGAGAAATCAAGCACAAAGGGAGAGAATGTAGAATATCAATTTTAATTGTTTTGATTCATTAGCTGTCTTCGTAGATAGGGGTTTTATTTGTATTAGTCCTTAGATTAGGACTAGTTTGATATTTATAACAAGTTTGTTTGATATAAATAGTTGTACAAACATTGCTTAATACAGAAAATTAGAGAATCAATCCGAAAGGCTGTCGAATTCAATTCTAGAGAGAAACTCAGAAATCATCCTCTCACTAAAAGAATTCTCTCTCGTGTTCTTCATTGATGGTTTTCGATCGAATTTCAATGTTCAATAATTCTAATCGATTTCCTTAGAATTCATGTCTAGGATTGATTGAGTTGACAAACGGGGACCTAACAAAAGTAGAGGCCACAGGGCGGATGAAGATGGTACGCATCAGCACCAGGTAATAGGGAACATCGATGATCTCCCTACCGAAAAGTACCACCTCGGCATGAGGACCCACTGAGGTGATTCTAACAGAGCAAGGAAGGCCGAAATCCGTCGCCTAGAGAACTACGAGATTAAATCTGGAAGTAAACGATTAGGACCCGTGATCAACTTTGGGCCAGAGGATTTCCATGGAGGGGACATGAAGACGCCTTAGTGATTAGGGCCGAAATCGCTAATCATGACATCGGGAGAGTTTTTGTCGACAACGGAAGCTCCGTTAACATAATCTATAAAATGGGGCTCGACCGATGGACTGGATCTTACCCCATGGAGAGAGTAGAAACTGCCCTCTTCGGCTTCATAGGACATTGTGCCGAGGCGGTGGGGATATTACACCTTCCCCTTACCCTCGGGAGAAAGACACGGATAGCAACCTTCATGGTCATCAACGGCTCAAGCCCCTACAACATCATCCTCGGGAGACCCGCATTAACCTCCTTCAATGTGATCGCCTCGCCGCTACATCGAAAAATCAAATTTTCGGTGGGGGACAAAGTAGGGGAAGTATTGGAGACTGCCAGATGGCTCGTAAATGTTATGTGGAAGAAGTCCGGGTAGAGATCAAAACGTCTAAGGCCAGAAGAGACGACTACCCGAAGGGGAGAGAAACCTTGTACACAGCTCAAGAGGAAACCGCTGAGGAAGAAATCGGAGAAGTAGTAATCAGACCGCCCAAGGGGACAATCAAAGTCTCCAAAGACTTGCCCCGGGACCTCAAGGAGGATCTCATCGAGCTATTAAAAAAGGAACTTGGATGCGTTCGCATGGGCATCCAAGGATATGGTAGGAATCGATAGAGGAATCATCGAGCACAAATTGAACGTCTCCCGAATCACCCGACCCATTTTCCAGAAAAGAAGGTATCTTAGCTCTGAAAAGGACATCAAAGTCAAACGACAAGTGGAGGAGCTGCAGCAGGCAAGACACATTAGGGAAGTTCAATTCCCCTCATGGCTCTCGAATGTGGTTCTTGTCCCGAAATCCTCGGGTAAATGGCATATGTGCGTAGACTTCAGGAACTTGAACGAAGCATGCCCGAAGGATTATTACCCCTTACCCCGAATACATCACATGGTAGATTCCACTTCGGGACATGAATTGCTCTATTTCCTCGATGCTTTCCAAGGGTACAATCAGATTCTCTTATCCAAAGAAGACCAAGAGAAGACAAGTTTCATCACAGCCGGGGGAACATTCTGCTATCCGTCAAGCCCTTCGGGCTAAAAAATGCCGGAGCCACATACCAGAGGCTAATGGACAAAGTCTTGAAGGATCAGAGAGGGAGGAACGTAGAGGTATACGTCGACAATATTCTGATAAAATCTCGAGAACACGGTTGCTTCCTAGTAGATGTGCAAGAGACACTCTCGACCGCCCGAAGGTACAACCTGAAGATGAGCCCCAACAAATGCACTTTTGGGGTCAGGTTGGGACAATTCTTGGGATACATGTTGACTAGGAGGGGAATTAGGCCAACCCTGAGAAGGTCGAGGCACTGATGGAGATGACTCCCCCAAAATGCCTGATGAGGTACAAAGGCTAACAGGCCGCATAACAGCTCTTTCACGCTTCATCACACGATCTGCTGATCGAAGCCTACCTTTCTTTAGGATATTGCGCAAAGTCCAGAACTTCGAATGGACTGCCGATGCGAAAAGGCATTTCAGGACTTGAAAGAATACTTGAAATACTTGTCGATGCTCAACAAACCCCTGCCCAGAGAAGAACTGATAGGTTACCTGGCAGCCACACCCCGAGCAGCCAGTTCGGTGTTGGATCGGGAAGAAGAAAAAGCACAAAATCCAATTTATTTCGTAAGTCATATTCTAAAGGGTTCAGAGACAAGGTACACCAACTGCGAGAAGTTACTGTTGGCTCTGCTCATCACGGCAAGGAAGTTGTTGCCCATACTTCCTATCGCATCCTAGAATAGTATTGACCAGTCACCCGATTGGAAAGATCGCCACCCGACCAGACATCTCGGGAAGGGCTGTGAAATGGGCTACGGAGCTAGAGGAATATGACATCTAGTACAGACCTCGGACGGCTATCAAGGCTTAGACAGTGGCAGATTTCATGGCAGAGCTGGTCGGGGAGTGTCCGGAAAAGATGTGGAATATGTTCGTGGATGGGTCCTTTTGCAGTTCAGGAAACGGAATCGGCATACTTTCATATTCCCATGGGGAGAGGAAACCAACCTAGCCCTCGGGCTGGACTTTAAAGCATCAAACAATGAGACATAATATGAGGCACTGCTCGCGGGGCTTCGAGCAGCTAGGAGACGGGGAATCACCCATTTAACATTGCACTCAGACTCCCAACCCGTGATACAACAGCTGGAAGGGAACTTTGCAGTCAAGGGAGAAAACTTGGAAAAGTACGTCAAGGCCTTCAAGGAAATCAAAGGAGGTTTCGAGGAACTAAAGATCGTCTTAATAACCCGAGCCAAAAATAAAAAGGCCGATCAGATGGCCAAGTGGGCTAGCGCCATAGGAAAGCTCGAGGAAAGAGGAAAGGTCTTGTCCATCTGGCAGGTCGAGGATTAGATTACGCCCGACCTTGACATCCCCCCGGGCGATTGGAGAAATGAATATACCAGTACCTACGTCACCAACTCTTACCCAAGGACAAAGCTCTAGCACGAAAACTTTTGAGAAGGACGGTGTTTCACCCTGACGGACAATATACTGTTTAAGAGATCCTACGCCGGGCCATTACTAAGATGCGTATCTAAGGAAGAAGGCGAGTATGACCTTCGAGAGATTCACAAAGGTATTTGCGGGAGCCACTTCAGGAATCGAGCACTGACGAGAAAAATGCTCCTAGCCTGCTTCTTCTGGTCGAGTATGAAAGGCGACGTTGTGAGGATAGTCCGAGGATGCCGTAACTGCCAGAAACACGCCAGCCTGCAGAGAATGCCTGCAGAAGCCATGAATCGGTAACTTCACCTTGCCCCTTTGATCAGTGGGCATTAGACATCATCGGGCCCTTTTTGGGGAATGTGGCCCAGAAGAAGTTCTTGTTGGTGGCAGTGGATTACTTCTCGAAGTGGGTTGAGGCCGAAGCACTGGCAAAAATCACCGAGGCAGCCATCATGGCCTTCATATTGAAAAACATCGTCTGCCACTATGGAATCCCGAGGAGGTTGATATCCAATAACGGGAGACAGTTCAACGGAAAGAAGTTAAAGAAATGGTGCGAGCAACTCGCGATAGAGCAAGTCTTCACTTCTGTGGCATACCCTCAGGGCCAAGTGGAGGTCACCAATCGCACCATCGTCCAAGGACTAAAGGCTCGACTGGAAGGGCTGGAAAAATACTAGTTCAATGAGCTCCAAAGCGTCCTCTGGTCATATCGGACGACACCTCGGGAAGGAATGAGTGAAACTCCCTTCAGTCTGGTCTATGGAAGTGAGGCAGTTCTGCCTGCAGAAATCGGCATGGAAAGCGCCCGAATCCCGACTTACCAGGAAGACAACAACCGCCTCCGGGCGGAAGACCTCGATCTAATCGAGAAAGAAAGGGAAAGAGCAGCCCTTAGGATGATCGCCTACCAAAGAAGAATGACCAAGTCTTACAACCACCGAGTGCGAACCAAAAGGTATGAAGTGGGGGACCTGGTGATGAAAGAAATTCTCAACCAATAAGGAAGGAAGAAGGTGGAACCCAAGTTCGAAGGCCCTTATTGCGTCATCAAGAAGGCGGGGGAGGCCTCTTACTATCTCGAGGATACTGAAGGGAAGTAGCTTGACCAACCCTGGAATGCCCGCAAGCTACGGAAGTAAGGGAGTACCCTCATTATGCATACTTATACTTTCTCACTAAGTTTTCGCGTTATTTGTCCAAGGTCGTTTTCTTATTACTTGGATGTAAGCCACACACTACTATTAATGGAATTCCTTTTCTTTCTGAACGAGGGTGATTCGGGCAAACACTTAAAATAAATAAAAGACCCGGGCAGAAGACTTATTCTCTAAGGGACACAATATTTAACCCTCAGGGGCAAACTATCCCCTCGTGCAAAATTAAGTCCACACACTGAATCCCTCAGCGAGAGGCTGAAATCTTCCCCTAGGGAAATGAAGACCGCGCGCACATTGAATCTCTCTGCGTGAGGCAGCTCACTGTTCCCTTCGGGAACGTCGTGCACATTGAATCCATCTCCGAGAGGCGGCACACATTTCGCTTCTAGAACATCTTCTATGATCCCCAAGGCTCACCTCGGGCTCAGGGGGACGCCCCTGACCCAGGGTAAGGGACCTTATTATTGGCGTGATTCGACCCAAGCTTTGAGTCAATAAGGAGAGGGGCATTGGGCACATAACTTGGGGAAAACGTAAATTCCTTTATTATACACCCTGAGCGTCGTCGGGGTAAACAAAGCAGAAAAACCAAAAATGGAAACATCTACTAAAAAGCAAGGAAAAAGCGAAAGAATCAACAAGGCCCTAAGAGATAAACAGCAAACTAGTTCTCCAAGCTAACTCCCTCCGGCTGGGCCGCTACCTTGAGAAACATCGCTGCTACTGCCTAAATCGACCTCATCCCAGAGGCTTTTCCCCTTCATCTTCTTCGGGGGTTAATGACGGGGGCCAGAGCCATAAAGGTCGCCTCCGTGTCCAGAAAATGAAAAGGAAAGGCGCTCTCCCGGAAGCCATTAGCTCTGATCTGGGACAAACACCCTTGGAACCCGAAGTTGAAATACAGGTTGGCCACTTCAGATACACTCTCGACGGGAACCAGCTCCTGACTCGCCAGGGATTCTCGATTACGGCGAATCTCTCTTTCAAATTGGAGCTCTTGGCGGAACTTACCGACCTCAAACTGAGCCTCGGTCAGCAAGTTTTTCAGAAGACCCTTTCTGAGCCTCTTCGCTAACCTTCATAGTCATCTCCACATTACACGGGCTGAATCCACCATCTTCTGTTGAAGGCGGTATCGACGAGCTCCTTCGCAAGTTAGGGAGTAAGCCTAAGAACAAAAGGAGGCAGTTAGGGCATGCATTCACTCAAAGCTGAATGAAAATTGTATCTAACTCAAAGACAGAGCCCACTCCTTCCAAAAACAGCCATCGGACAACTCCTTAGTAAAGCCCTTTTCCTCAGGGATGAGGAAACTTAACATGTAGGATAAGGCGGATTCCCCATCCTTCTCCAATAGGAAAGAAGGATGGGGGGCAGGTCGGGACACCGGAGGAGCTTCGTGCGATACAACAACTGGAGGAATAAAAGATGAAGGCTTCACGCGCTTAGACCGCCCTGCGCCCTATCGGGGAGTTGATGGATCTCCTTGGGCAACTTCTCCTGTCGGATAGGGGGTACAAGGACCCTCGCTCGTGGGACGACCTCAGGCATTCTGAGCACGAAGGGCCATAATTGGGGTAAAACCCACTCCATCACTTGGTGTAAGTGAAAATTAACCAAAGAAGGAAAGGCTAACACTAAATAAAGGAAATAACTCACCTATGACCCTAGGGGAAGCAATCGCTTCAGTGGGGATGCCCGACACTAGTTCTCGCACCGAAAAGCGATGGTCCCCGATCCGAGCCAGAAACTGTGACAAGAGGTCAGGTGAATGACGGTCCCGATGCTAAGGCAAGAGGGCAAACAACCTCCGAAATTCACCTTGTCCAACAGTTCTCAGCCAAGACGCACGGCGGAAATCAGGCGGGGAAGAGCTCGTTAGTATATTTTCGCGGTAGGTCAATTTTCGACGGCATCAGGAATGTTGGTTAATTTGACGTGTTTTCGTGTCTAAATTATTTGATCATTTACGTTTATCCGCAAATTTGATTACCACATTGACGTCTGGTCGATTGCTATTGTCCTCATTGATAAGCTCATAGCGATATTTGCTTACGAAAATAGAAATAACTTTATATAGCGAAGTTTTTTGGTCTATTCATGTAGATCGTCGTTGTAATTATGTAAACATTCTAATTGCTTTAACTTTATATCTATGGAAGTGCCGAACTTCCACATTTTATTTAAACAGTTTCCGTTTTCTTTCTGTCTGATGGATTTTTTGGAATCAGGGATCATAATAATTGTTGGTTACATGTGCCAATCAACAGATTACAGTAACATCCGAACCTCTCGTCTTTGGGATAATTTGACTTCGCCGATGAAGGTGAGGGCTTGGCCTTTGATCTGGATTAGTAAGCAAGTCTCTCCGAGGTTTGCATTCAGGTTCGTTCGTGTGATGAGGAGTGAGGTGGATCCTCTCGCCGCCATGAGCTCTGTTGCGCAAACAGTGTAAGCACCTTGTTTTTTGTCTCAAGTCGTTGATTTACTCACTGTTCGTTTCAATGAGATACATATCAATATTTTTGTCTTTTTTATTGAACCACAAATTCTCAGATATTTTGCTCGGATTAGCAATGTGTTTGATGCTGGGTTTGTGCTGTAATATTATTTTTAGATTAAAGACAAATTGTGCTCGTCTCATCGATCAAAGTCTTTTGGCTTCTTTTGGGATCGTTATCCCGCTATTGTTCCTCTGATTTCTCTATCCGAGACACCGTCGCAGCCATACTCGGCGCAGGAGCCGCCGGAATGGACAACACCCCGATCCTTGGGGATGCAATGATAGCTGCGGATACGCATCCATACCACCACTACAGCACAACAACACTACGTTTAGCCATAGAGGTGCGGGATACAATGAATGGGCTTATTTCCCTGTCGCATGGCACACGTTTAGATTTAGTTTTAACTCATTTTGGTTTTGATATGGTTACCGAAAAGGGCAGCCACGTTTCGGCTGGTGCTGCTTGGCTTCGATTCTCAATTCTATAATGATTATATTTTTTTGTTTTGATATGCATTTATATCTTTATTTATCTTCGATCCGATGCAGGATTTGGGGAATCAAACAAACTTATCTGAGGTTTTTCCGAAGTATTGGGAGGGTGCCATCGTCTGGTTTGAATATTAAAGGGATTTATATCTCCTTTTCTTTGAACCACTTTATTAATATTGTGTCATCCATGTTATTTTACACTTCAAGGTCATGGGTACATTTTGATATCTATTTGTAATTGGTGGCTGGCTTAAGACGGTTGAACCCTTTTCTATTTATTGGTGGGATTATTTGTCTTTAACTCATTGTTACAACGCTTGAAAATTATATTGATGCTCTTTTGTTGGTATGTTATCTCCAGGCAGTTAGATTGGATGGAAATGTTTCATCAAGGCATGACCAAAGCAGGACACGAGTCTTAGTGCCCTGAGAGAGAGCACGCGGCGAAGCTCGATGTCCTTCGTCGAAGCTGACGTTGACCTACCACTAGGTGGGAAAAAGGGCGTCCTGATGCTGTTTGGTAAACATTCTCCCTCATACTTTTGAATGTTCCGAGAATTTGCTAGACTTGCCGTGATCATGAAACTTTTCTCCCTCCTAAACTGAATAAATCGCTCGGTTGGGTGTGGATATTGTGGACGTTGACATCCCTGCTTAATCTGATGCTAATTACAAAGCCGTAAAGCTCTTATAACTAGCATTCAATTCTGTGTAGTCATACGCGATTTCCGCCCAAAGAATGTTCTATTCCCTCTTTTCTTCCGAAAGGACAACGGACGAGGATCTCACAAATGGCATAAGATGTGAGGGAGCACCGTTCCTTGTTTGCAGGAACGTAGTGATATACATGTTGTACCTTTTTACTATTGTCGGCATTGGTTCGCAATTGCTAGTCAGGCCGATTCCCACCTGGGCGTCGTAGAGTTCTACTTCAGTCGGTTGGTTCAATTGGCATAAGAGGTGTGCGTGTTTGTTTCTAAAGTGAAGTTGCTCTTCAAGCTCTTTTACCTTTTTATACAGCCCAACTCTTTCCTTAGTAAGCAGTTCATATTGTGATGCCGTCAAGAGACGATATGTTTCACATGAACTGATGGCCAGTGTGGTTTCCTTAACCTTTTGCTCACTTTGTTGATTCTTGTTTTGCAGACGTTTGACTAACGCTTCAGAGGCAATTAGTCGTTCGTTTGCGCAAGCAAGCTCTTCTACTTTTAAACTAAGTAAGGCATAGTTGTTTTCAAATTTTAGTTTAAGTTCATCATAATCCCTAGCGTCTACGGTGGATTTCTTAATGGTGTGACGGCGATTAAATACGTCATCGAGTTGTGAAATCCGTACCTCAGACTCTGCGTTGGTAGGGGTCTCAGCAGTGTTCTCACCGATGTTAACCATCTCCTCGTCCTCGTCATCTTCGACCAGCCTTGCCATGCAACAATCCTCATCCTTAGGCTCCTCGTCTTCGGAAGTGTCGATCACCCACTCAGCTTCTTCGATGAGAAGAACTTTCCCACTTTCCATTTTGCTGGTCATTCTGGCCTTACGGTCGTAGTAGTCAGAGTCCTTCACGCGTGGGGCGTGGCATTCATTGGCAAAGTGGCCTGACTTTCCACACCGAAAGCAGTTCACAGACTTTTGAGGTTTGGGTTCCGCCTCCTTCTTTATCGGCTTAGCTTCCTCCGTATGAGTCGCCTTTTTGGTGCCGCTAAAGGTTCTTTGACGATTGGAGGAAGATGAGGATTTTTTCCCGATCCTTTTTGAGACCATCTTCGTGAGCATTGCCAGTTGCTTTCGTAGATCACGAACTCTTCATCAGATTTCGTATTAGCTTTGGATCCTGAAGAGGTGTCAGATACAACAACTGGCTGCTTCCCTTTGTTCTGTTTGGTCTTAGAGGTGGAAGATCGCTCGGTAGTCTTGTTCGATAGGAGAGACAGCGGGTCAACTCGAGTGTTGGTAGAATGCGGTTGCACGTAAGGAGCATAGGCAGACAGGCTGTCGTAGAGGGCGTGGATGGAGGTGTTGGAGAGGTCCTTACTATGAATCATCATCACCGTCGCATTGCCCCAATGTGGTTTGAGGCTACCAAGGAAGCGGTTGTTGATATCGAATTTGTCCCTCGATATCTTGGCTTTCTTGAGTTCATCGATGACCTTCAAGTAACGGAGGTACGTGTCACGCAGCTCCTCTCCTTCATACGCCTGGAAGTGTTAATACTGCGAAAGACAGGCTGATTTCCTCCCCTGAGCACTCTCTGTTGTGCCTGCCATAATTTCCACGAGTTCATCCCATATTTCCTTGGCAGTTGAGCAGCACTCGATGTGTGCATAGACTTCGTTGCCCATAGCCTGGAAGAGGTATCCTTTGGCAGTCTCATCGACCTGTAGGCGAGCCTTTTCGTTCTCATTAATGGGATCTCTTTGAGTGCGGCGTTCATCCATAGGGGGATTCGCATTTGGTTGAGCAGGGATGATCATCCAGAACTGTGCTGGTCCGTTGAAGATGGAGTCCAGTCTGTACTGAGAGAGTGGTGCGCCTTTGTTCCTGATGAACGTGAGGAACCCGTTTGTCCATATGCTGTAATCGCCTTGTCGCAGTATCGGAGGCCTAGTGTCGGAACCCACTGTTGAGATGTCATTTGAGGTAGACATGGTTGGTGCAGTCGAATTGTCCGTGGTTTTGATCGTGTATAGATAAGAAGTTTAGTAACGAAAGAGATGAGAAATATGAATTTAACGAGTAGAGTTTGAGAAAATCGTGTAATGAATTTCTTAGAACTAAGTGAACGTGTGTGATGGTCGAAAACGTATGAAGGGAAAATATATCTTGAAATTCGGAGTAGTTCTAGAAATTTAAAAACGAGATTGGAAAAGTAAATTTTTGTCGAAAATGGTCTAGGAGGGTAGGCTAAAGTGTAAAGGATCAAGACTTGAATAAGTTCGAGAAAAAAAATTTAACACGAGAAAAATTTGCGGTTTGACAAGATGTTTCAAAATGGTTCATGATTGCAAGATAAATTACCCGAGAAATTATTGTTTGAGAAATTTCAGTATTTGTGTGTGTTTAAAGAGAAATACTCGTACAGAAAAATAATTCTCAGTTGAAGACTATTTTCTCAGGTTTAAAATTTTGCATGTGAGAAATTTTCTCAGTTTTGAGATTTCTCAGGTTGAAAAATTTTCGTTTGGAAGGATTTTCGCGGGCTGAAGTGAGGTTTTAGAAAGTTTCTCGGATTTGACAAGCCATGGTTTTGAAGAATTTTCTCGGTTTGAAAAACTTTCTTAGTTGAAACTTTCTCGGTTTTGACAAACTTTCTCAGTTTCAAAGAGTTTTCGCAGGTAAAACTTTCTCTGGTTTGAAAAGTTTCTCGACTTAGGATCGTTTTTCAGCTTTTGAAAATTTTCGCGGATTAGATAAATTCTTGGAATAAACTTTCTCGGGTATAAATTTCTCGGATTTTGAAAGTAAGCAGTTGAGAAAAGAAAAATGAAGTGAAGCAGAGAAACTTTCTCGGTTTTTAAAAGTTTCTCGACTTAGAAATATTTCTCAGCTTTTGAAAATTTTCGCGGCTTAGATAAATTCTCGGAATGTAATTTCTCGGATATAAAATTTCTCGGACTTGAACGACGTGACAAAAAATTTCGCGGCCAAGAAAATGAATTCACTGTTCCATTGCTGTCGCGAGTTTTACCAGAAAATCGTCCGATTTTCACTCAAATCTCAACCAAAAGCACTCAAACTTGATCCAGAACTTCAGAAATTCTTCCCTAAACACATAGTAGACCGATTTGTGGGCTAAAAACAACAAAAAACGAGTCAAATCGACCAAGAACTGAAACCACCCGAGATGATTTTTCTAAAGATTTTTGCTTCGATCTCGCTCAAAACTCGTTAAAACTGATCCAAAAGTGTTCTAAAAATGTTTTAGGCATAGAGTCGATCTAGGGGAAATTTTAAACACAAAAGCTAAGCATTATAAACCCCAAAACGAGTTCAAAATAGCCGAAAGTGATTTTTTGCCCAAAACACCTTTGATCTTTCTTGAAATCGAAAGAAACGGGATTCAAATCGATATAGATCGATCCACGTTCGCTCTGATACCACTTGTTGGTCCCGATTGCACCAAACAAGGAATCAAAGAGACTTGGATGGGATGAAAAGGGAGAGGATCTCATCTTAAAGTGTGTGTATTGTGTGAAAAGTAGGGTTTGCCTTTTGATCTTTGATTACCTCGAAAATAGTGCTGGAAATACCTTATATACCACATTAGACCTAGGTATATTAAGGCCCAAACACTAATGATTAAGATATTTACAATCTAGTCCAAAGCCCAAGCTAAAAGGATAATTACAATAGATAACCCAAGACGTAAACTGATGACACAATCTCTAAAATATCCTAACAGGTATCAAGGCTAAGAAGGCAAATATTCCCACAGCTGACGACTCCTTTAGAGCCAAACCCGAGGAGTGCTTACATGATCTCTACCAGAGATATCTCACACTCTTGAATGAGATGAGGAAAATTGAAATCACTAAGACAAACATCGAAACTAACATTCCATTTCTTTCCTCTCTGCCCTCAGAATGGAAGAAAATATTCACTCAAATCCGGCAGAATAAAGATATTGAGGAGTTGGATATTCACACCATGTTCGACAATCTCGCCCATCACGAGGACGACATTAGCGAGATTCAGAAGGAGCAGAAGGGCAAGCATATCGACGACTCTGTTGCCCTAGTCTCGGAGAAGAGAAGCTCAAAACCACGAAAAGACAAGATCATCAAACCTCCTACCCCCTCAAAATCTGAAGACGAAACAGATTCAGACTTGGAGCCTAACATGACAGCGCTGGGAAAGCAGTTGGCATTAATTGGGAAAATGATGAGCAAACAATACTTCAAAAAGAAGTCATCATCATCGGCCAATCGACTTAGGACCTCAAGCACAAAGAACAAAGAACGTGCGACTGAGACCTCCGAGGTCAAGACCATAAAAGAACCGACCAAGTGCTTTAACTGCGGGAAACCTGGTCACTATGCAGAGAATGTACCCCAAAGAAGAGAGATGCTAACTACTACTCCAGGAAGCTTCAACTCACAAAACAGAAGGAAGCTGGAGTAGCTCTAATGGCAGAACACAACCACTGGCTCGAGGATACATCTAGCACAGAGCAAGAAAATCTTGCCCTCATGGCCCGTCCGGATAAGGATTCTGATGCCGAAACCACCAACCAGACGGACGAAGAACAAGCATCCGAATCTTCTCAGGAGGTAGTTTCGCCTTCCACTTTATTGACCATGTTAGAATCGTCTCAATTGGCATACACTAACATGAAACATGAGCAGGAAAGCATAAAGAAAGTAGAGAAGAAACTAGCTAAGTCTCAGGAGAAAATTACTAGTCTCGAATCAGAACTTAAGAGCTCTAGTTCAAAAATAGAATGAGAGCTTAAGACTTAGTGAGACTAGGGACCTTCAAATAAAGAAACCTCCAATAGAGACACAGATTTCAAAATTAAAGAATTAGAAGACAGACGAGAAAATAACTATAATTGCTTGATTAGAAATCTCAATGAGAAAGCTAATCTCAGTTGTATGATAAAAGAAGCTACTTCTAATATCACTAACCTAGAAGACTAATTAGATAAATCCAATGCTAAGGTTTGTGAACTTACGAAATAACTTGATGCCTGTAAAGCCGCCAAATTAACGGTGGAAAATAATTTTGCTCTATTAGGAGAAGACTTAAGAAGCTATACGCAAAAGTGAAAACATTAGACGATCTTCTTACACGAAGGGGACAATCAGAACAAACCATTTTCCTATATCAGCAAGGATACAAAATTTTATAATCCCAAGGCTTAGGTTTCACTAACCCTAGTGTTTTAAAGAAGAAGGAAGCCTACGATATAAAATACATGGTTTAGGCATAACCACTCTTATGAACTTTATTAAAGCAGACGATCTAGGTGCTTTCGAGTTAGCTAAGAGAAGAGCCACACATAGGGCCCCAATCCCCTTCTATTATAAAGAACTAAATAACAACAACAAATCTAGGGAAATACCCTTGACACCAGTCTATGAATTAGTTCAACCTCCTGATGCTCAACCTGAAGTCAAGGAAGCCAAACTCATACATTCTAAAAATTCTCCTTACAAACCTCCTATCGTGAAGCAAATAGAGGAATTACAAGCTATATTAGATAAAGAAAGAGAGAATTTTGAAGTTGAAAAGAAAAAATTCCTAAAAGAGATGGAATATCTCAAAGCTTCCTCCACCTAAAAAGCCATTTCTCACCCATCTCCTTCTAATGAAAATATCATTCTGAAAAGTGTGAAGAAAGAAAGAGCGCCTTCAAAAGATCAAAACGCAAAAATAATACTTCAAAAAAATTCTAACTCTAATCCTGTTTCGCTTACGTCTACAAGGAGCGTATAGTCAGCGTTAGAGTCGAAGGCGAGAGTGTCCAATCTAAAAGTAGAGAAGGAGCCCGTAGTTTTGAATGCTTCAAAGAATATATCTCCTTCTATAAAAAGAAAGACACTAGTAGAAATAAAAGCGATGTTTCCTTTCTCAAAATAATTGCTTCTCCTTGCTCCTTAAAGCCTACCACATTTAGAAGCACCAATTTCGAAATAGGCTCTACTTCAACCATAAAAACTGATCATTCTAAGACAATGCTTCTAAGATGACCCGTAGGAAACAAGATCCAGCAATAATAAAAGCGTATGGTGCCATTCATGCTTGTACTCACCTAAGGTATCCCGTTAATATTGAATCCCCGAAGCACCTTAGGAGACTATCCAACGAAAAGATCTTTTCCACGCTCAAGCCTACTAAAGCATTTGTCAGTGCTGAAATTAATCTTCCCTGTAGTGTTCAACCTAAGTGGGTTCCCAAATCTCCGCCTAAAAAGACGAAAGCTGTAAAGGCCAAGTCTTCTACAAAGGGCACACCCAAATCAATTTCTATGAAGACGACCTTTGCTGTTAAAGCTTCTACTAATACTAATTTAGGAATCATATCTGAACAAACATCTAAATCTGCTAATCTGAAAGGACCCATGTATAAGTGGGTACCTAAAGCTCTCTAAATTATTTTGCAGATCCATCATGTGTGGTACCTCGACTCTGGTTGCTCCACACACATGATGGGAATACAAGAGCTGTTGAGCAACTACCAAGACTGACTGAATGGAAAAGTCTGATTTGGCAACAACGACTCAGCTCTCATTTTAGGTTTGGGAATATCATTCTGGATAATCTAATAATAAAGGACGTCTCTTACGTCGAAGGTCTCCGTCATAACTTATTCAGCATAGGTCAATTATGCGACAAAGGATTCCAGGTGGTCTTTCTTACTGACCGGTGCAGAATATTGGACAATCAGAACAACGAACTCCTCCAAGGACTTCGGAAATCCAACGTTACACGATTAATCTGACGTCTGTGCGGATCATGACAGCTGTTTACCTCATTTCCCAGATTACGATTCAAAGGAACAACTTATGGCATCAAGGTGTGTCTCATCTAAACATCAAAGCTCTTTTCAACGATCATCAACGAAAAAGTTGGTTCCCGGTCTACCAACCATTATTCTACAAAAAGAGCATCAATGTTCGGCGTGCCAACTAAGAAAGATGAAGCGAGCATCTCATCACATAAAACGGATTGCCTCTACTTCACGACAGTTGGAATTGCTTCACATGGACCTCTGTGGACCAATGCAAACACAGAGTGTCAATGGACGCAACTACATTCTGGTCATTGTTGATGATTACTCTCGCTACACATGGACAAAGTTCCTCCGAACTAAAGATGAGACAGGGGACGTGATAATTAATTTTGTGAACACTACTCATAATTTACTGCAACATACCATCCAAGTCATCAGAACGGACAACGGCACTGAGTTCAATAACAAGTACCTCATTAAATTTTATCCGAAACTTGGAATTAGTCAGCAATTCTCAGCCGCTAAGACGCCTAAACAGAACGGTGTCGTTGAAAGGAAGAACTGAACTTTAGTGGAAGCCGCACGCACGATGCTGATTCATTCTGGACTCCCACACTTTCTTTGGGCTGAAGCAGTTAATACCGTCTGTTTCACTCAAAACAGGAGGGTGGTTCACAAGCGCTTCGACAAAACTCCGTACAAAATAATAAACAACCAAGTACCCAATATACTTTCCTCAGGGTCTTCGGATGCAAGCGCATTGTGGCAAACGACAGAGAGCAACGTGATAAGTTTGACCCTAAAGCGTTTGAAGCCACATTCGTCGGGTATTCATCAACTTCAAAGGCGTACCGAGTATACAAGTCCAACCGTTCAATCAGAGAAAGCTACAATGTCACTTTCTACGAAGTGGCAGAGATGGCTCCTGCGCATCTCAGTTCAGGACCCGTGCCAAACCAGATGGCTTCTGATTACGACAGTTCAGAACCCGCATTCACTTGTGTGTCGGGACAAAACCAACAGAAGATGGCAACAACTCAGGATTCAATGTCAGAAGAAGCTCTGAGACTTGCGTTGGAGGAATTGGATTCTCTATTTTAGCCCGTATATCGGTCAGACACTATCACTGTTACACTATTAGTGGATTCCCCACTCGACGAGGACGATGTACCAAGTTCTTCAAATGTCCCTACCTCACCCGATTCAGAATTACCACAAATCACTGAAGAACCTACAATAGTCAATGAGGAAGTCTCATCAGAATCGCTCAACCCAAGTGAAGAACCAGACTTACCTCAACCTCATGGACAACCTGAGATCACTGGAAATCTCAATCCACAAATGGCCGATGCATCTACTTCAGCTCTGCCACATGAGCGCAAGTGGACTCGAGCACATCCGGTTGATCAGACTATTGGTGATCCTTCGAGTGGAGTACGGACACGTCATCAATGCAGTCTCTTTTCAACTGCTTCTTAAGCCAAAATAAACCAACCAAGGTAGCAGATGCACTAAAGGACCCGGATTGGGTAATAGCAATGCAAGATGAGACCAACCAATTCGAGCGTCTTCAAGTGTGGACCTTAGTACGCCGTCCGCATGGTAAAACCATTATCGGGACGAAATGGGTGTTTAAGAACAAGAAGAATGAAGATGGGGAAGTGATCCGTAACAAAGCAAGGCTGGTTGTGAAGGGATACAATCAACAGGAAGGCATTGACTACGACGAGACCTATGCTCTTGTTGCCCGAATCGTAGCTCGTGGTGTGCTAATGTAAAGTGCAGGTGCGACAAGTGATAATATAAAACGAATATCTAATTACTATCACCAACGTGCGATAGGCAGTGGACCTATCGTGTGTAGTGCAGTAAAGTGAGTAAACGATTATCGAACACGAGGAATAAACTGAGTACTAGTAGTGACCTGTCGACTCGATATCTAGCCTAAACAAAATACGCCGATGGTTTTGCGAACTAACTTAACAGATCACTCCTAAATCAACTAATGATTCCAAGAACACACTTAAACTGGTAAGAAGCTTTCAGATGATAAAGATGTGCTCGGAATTCGAATCCCACTAGGTACTATCGGCTAAGACAATAAAATCGTTCCTACGTGATTCTGACTACGCAGTAATTTCCTACCCGTTCGCGAGTTTGCTGTCGCCCTAAACGCTCGCGGGGATCTAAAATTCAGTAATTACTAATTGCGAGGATCGAGTATTTGCCTTCGCCCTATACTTGTTAGGTCCTACGATTAACAACTCTACGATCCTAGGTTAGAATTCATAGTAATTCGATCGTTTAGATAAACATAGTAATTCATAGTAATTCGATCGAAAAACTCAAATGAAGAACAAGAAAGAGAATTTGAGTAGAGTGAGAAAGTTACTGTTGTTTCTCTCTCTAGAAATCGAATTGCAAGCCTTTCGGATTAATTCTAAAAACTTTCTCTATTCAGCTCAATTGATTTACATGTATTTATACCAAACAAACTTGGTATAAATATCAAACTAGTCCTAATCTAAGGACTACTATACCAAACGCCCCTAATTACAAGGACAACTAATGAAATCAAGCACAATTACAAATGGTATTCTACAATCTCCCCCTTTGTACTTGATTGCATCTCCGCACCGTTTGTCCTCGTCGGGCGTAATACGATCTGCGCAAGCCCAGCGCATGCTCGCAGTTCCTCAGCGTGATCCTCAGCTCCAGTCGCTCCTCGATATCTTCAAGCAATTCAATTAGGAGCGGTTGTTCTCTCACGAACCTGTGGATCCTCAGCATAGTGTCTCTGTTGATTTCTTCCAACCTCTGCTCGATGTTTTTCCTGACGACCTTGAGCGTCCCATCGCAAAACTTATGAATCTCAGTCTTCAGCATCAACCTATTCTTATTTGCTATTGGACTGTGGTAGGTGATGCCTAGGACTGAGCTGATGTGCACGTGATTGTTGGGAAGTCCTTCGATCTCAGGTCCTTTGTTGTGTGGAGCGGTCATGTTGACCTTCTTCATATTGCACTCCAGAGCCATCTGAAGGTCGTGTGCGGCATCGTACTTGACCTGGCGCATCATGAACCGGTAGAGCCCTTCGAGGCCTTCTTTCTTGATGAAGCCCTGAGGACCTTTGTAATTCTCCACATACAGCTGATAAAGACGGTACACTTCATCGGCGGGGAGGTACGGCAGGTCGCTCTCGCTCAGTTCCTCTCGGGTCCTGTCCACTCGTTCGATGATGTAGTGAGGCGTTGGAAGTCCTCCTTTGGCACAGTATACGCTGAGTAGTTGGCTTATTGGAGAGAGACTCTTACAATGGCTCTTGGCTTGTGTCTTAGTCATTCCGGGCCTAACATCAGGTCCTAGTTTGGTCAGCATACAGAGGTAGGTCATCCTCTTCTGCTGATCCCAATGAGAGATCCCTCTAAGTTCGAACTCGTTCGGCTTCTTCACTCTGTCCGGAGACCTCCAAATATTCTCCCGAACTTCTTTTGGGAAGGGATTTTCTATTTGGATGTTTTCCCATTGCGTGTCGATCCGGAACGTCCCTAGCGTTAGCCTTGGAGAGGGAACCGCCTATTGAGCGATTAACTCTGGTAGCCTTGGGATAACTTGCTCGTAGTCTTCACCTTCCTGAAGCTCGTCGTCTTCTATGATTACGAGGTATATAGACGCTTGTTGTAGAAAGCGCCGAACGTCGTGAAGCCGTCGTCTTTGATTCTCCTCGGGCATGGAATGGGTCATCCACTGTCCTTCGAAGATGTACTTGTCTAGGGCCTCGTGGATTGACGCCATTTCCAGAGGGTCCCGGTTGGTCTGGAGCGACTGAGGGAGTGGCTTGGGTAGCTGCTAGAGCTACGAGCATCGCAGCACTTGCTTCTTCTTCCGGAAGCAAGGGGCTTGAGTATATCGGTGGTGTGGGCGGAGGCGTCCTGAGGTGAAAGGTTGGTGGTTCGATGTTGGCGGTACGGTGCGTGGTGTAGGTAGTTTGGGTGGTTTGTGTTTGGTGGGTGGTTTGTGTTTGGGTTTGGTGGGTTGTGTTTGGGTTTCACCAGCTACAGTGCTTGTCTGCATGGCGCCCGAGCCTTGTCCTTGGCCACTTGTTGATGTCCTTGGCCTCTTCTCCCCCTCATGAGGGTCCTGATTGTCAGGATCGTCATGTCTGTGCCGTGAGTGAGAGCTTTGGCCTCGGCAGGTGTCAGTCGGTGGCTCAGGATGGTCCACCAATCGCCTATAGAGGGATTTTTCTTGCGGCGATCGGATGGAAAGGCCTATCAGACGGGCGAGTAGAATGTCGTGGAGCTCGGTGATGGGGATTGTGTATGGATTGATGAGGATGGAGGAAGTGGCTAGAGGGTCGGTGGGTGTGGGGTGTGGAGGTGTGGGGTTGATTCGTGACGAAGGGCCTTCAGAGGCATGTGCTTTCTCGGTATCTCTTCGGGATGCCTCGATTGCTTGAAGTACTCTCTCTGTGATCTTGTCTTCCATTGACTGTACAGCGACAGAGAGAGCGGCCTAGAACTGCTCGTTCGTCACGAAGGGTGCGGACGCCTCCTTAGATGGACCAGGACGACTGATGTCGCCTGTTATTAACCCTTGAGTAGACACCGACTCTGTGGGTTGGCTCACAGTCACTTGAGGTTGTGACTGTATGAGACTTCCACCCAATCCTCGAGTCGAATCTTGAGGATTCGTCTCTATAGGTGTTAAGGCAGGCTCAGGTTGCGCCTACGAACCAGACACCACGTGAGTTGGTTGCGGCTCAAGATTGAGCGAAGAAGTGCCGGCAACACTTGTCGTTGTGGTCAGCGTAGTATCTGGTGCGTTGGTGACGGCCTGGAAGAGGGACTCCAGTTGAATACTAAGTCGTCTGGGAGTCCGTCTTATCAGGCTAATCTCCTCATCTGACTCCGTGTCAGATGGTGTAGCTGTGTGAGGAGTGGGATCACGTTCAACATCCCCTAGAGCCTGATCCGTCACCAGTGGAAGCGAGCTCTGCCCAATTTCTGTACTGTGCTTCTTGTTGAAGAACCTCCTCAATGGTTTCTTCGAGCACGCCTACATGTACGGGCACTTCCACTTGAAGCATTTCTATTGGAGCCTCTTGTTCCAACTCAGCGGCCACAACATCTATCAAGGTGGCATCGTCCTGAGTTGGAGGCTCCTGCTCGAGCTCCAGGGCCACTTCATCAATCAACATGGCCTCTAGGCTTTGGTGTTGTTGCGGTTGGGGAGGGCTCATGTGTACATCTGCCGGGGGCCCTCTAATCATTTCCTCGGTGAGGTGATGTTCCCAGCAGTATCTCTGATATTCAGCTCCTGTGGGGTCAGCGAGCCGAAGAAGGTTGAGAGATATGGCATTGAAGGCTGTGTAATGTCCACCGGCCTTTGGTTGTGGAAGAATTTGAGCCGGGGCGGCTGATAGTTTCCTCCTGGTGGTAGGCGAGGAATGTTCTGCGCGTACATCTCCATGTGTTGGCGGATGATGACGGAGAACCATCTCGCGTACGGCACGTTCTTGGACCGGTTGTTCTCATTTTGTCTGATCTGTTCTGCAAGGTCGTCCAGATCAGCTGGGCGAAATCGTAATTTCGCGAGAACACGACTCCGTGAAAAATCCGGAGGATGTGGCCGTTGCCCTTGTCGAAGCCAGCGTGCTTCGGAGATAGACACTTGTTCACGATCCCGAACAGTGTCTTCCATGGGTGAGGGATACCGTTGCTCTACACCTGAGCGAGCTTGGTGAGAGGGGGTCGTAGTTTCGGCTGTGAGGGAGGTCGAGTAGAGCTCTGAACTCGTTCTTGCCCATGCAGATGTGCCTCGTCCCTACAACCGTCGTGAAATGGTATCCCCCGTCCAAGATGATGCTCTTGATCATCCCCCAAAACTGCTGGAGGTAGACCATCGGCACTGATGCCGTCACGGTAAGTCCATGCCATAGTGGATGGCCTTGAAGGATTGACACGATGATGTCGTCTGGACACCGGAAGGTGGTCAGGTCCAATTGGAAGTTCGTGTCGTGGACATTGAGGTATAAGAAAATCTCGTATATGTGATTATATGTTGGATAGCGATCCATCTGAAAAAAATAAGAAATATAACAAATCATTTGTTCATAATTTTTGATATTAGTCGAAAATGAATTAAGTTCATCAAACTATAATATTGTTTCAAGTCATGACATGTTTTGATGGATTTTGAATTGAAATCGTATGATATGCAAATAGGATTCTTGTTTTAGAAAACACGTAATGGCATGATTGTAATTTCGAATTAAACATGTAATGCGTGAAAAGGAGTTCGAAATTTTTCTAAGTGTTGAATCGTGAAAAAGGACACTGTTCATGCCGAGAAATTTTTCGCTCGAAAATTCTGGTGTCAAATTGATTTCCTTATGCATTGATTTCAATTGCAATAACTCCGTTTAATTTTGTGATCGAGAAAATTCTATTCGCTAGTGTTTGCTACAGTGTAAAGGACTTAGTAAAAAAACTTCTAAGTGTTGAAATTGAAATCGTGAGACTGTAGCCGATCAATTTTACGATCGAGAAAAATTCCGCGTAAATTTACGATCGAGAAATTATATCTCAGGTAAATTTACTATCAAGAAATTTTCCTCAATTGAATTAGATTTTTCGATTTGAAATTTGTCGAGGGAAATGTGATTTTCGATCCTAAGTAAAAATTTGCTGCAATATTTTTCGATCGAGAAATTAGTCAATGAATGACTAAGTCAACCGTCGAGAAATTTTACGATCAAAAAATTAAGTGTTGAAAAATTAATTTTTCGCTGCTAAATTTTTGCGACCAAATTGAAATTAAATCGAAAATATTTTGCGATAGTAAGTTTTACGCTCGATAAAATTTGCATCTAAATTGTCTAATCAGTGCGTAAGTTTTTCGCTCACAAAACTTCTAATTAGATTTCTCAATGTTAAGTAATTTTTTTTCCGGTCAAAATCTTCTATCTTAGCGACTAAATCAGAATTTTACCGATCGAAAAACTAATTCGACACAAACATTATCTCAATTAAATCGGAATTCAATTAAGACTGTTTGTGATCGACAAAGTTCTTCGATGGCTTTAAACATTCAAATACCCAATTTCATCAATACTCAAATTACAGTCGAAGATGCAGATTTTCCGATTCATTCTACCAGATTCATAGAGAATATCGAAACTATCTTAAGTGCAGGCATTAAACTCAGATAAAGTTCAAAATCAAGCCTAAAACACTATGAAATAGTATACGATTTTCTCAATTTTGACGAACAGTCGAGAAACTAATATAAATCATGCGAAAACTACAAAATACAGATGCTAACGAAGTTAAATCACACACAAATGGCAACAGATTCTCATTTCCACCTTAAACAGACAATTTCGTGTTGAAAATCGAAAGATTTTTGAGAAATTTGAACTGTCTGTGAAAGTTTTTCGCTAGAGAAATTTTTTGCGATTTAGGGTTGCGTGAGAAAAAAATTTTCGACTGACATAAAAGTGAACTTTTATTTACTCGCTGTAAGTCGATGATGGGTTTACGATTTGACATTTTGCGATTCAATGAAACAGGCCCATTACTATTTGCTCGAGAAATTTTCGATTCGAAAATTGCTCTTCAATTCAATTTTCTCGATCGCAAATTATCGCGGCTTATCAAAATCGTTCCCAACACTGTTTACGAACGAGAAACTTATGATCGAGAATTAATTCTTATATCCAGTTTCTCGATGGTAAGTTTTCTAAAATTTTAGATTGATTCCTATTCAAATAAGATCACATTTGTAAAGCTCCCCCTCAGAATTAAAATAAATGCAATTAACTCCCTGGATTTTCTGTGTAGTAACGTCTAGCTCCCCTGGTAGAATAAAAAATCTGTACCACTTAGAGATAAGCGTTAGTAATAATGGAGTTAATCAACAGTTATTTTTGGCAAATTTATCTTTGAAATATTTGGTCTTGTGTCTAGCTCCTCTCTTTGTAGTGTCGACGTCTCGCTCCTTAATTTTGAAAGATCTGAAATACTCAGAGAACAAACGTCAAAAATATTTGGAGCTAATCTACAAGTCTTATACCTGCTCCCCTCAAATGATGCACAAGAATTGACTAATTATGCAAGCATGTGAAATCAATTCAAATCACGAGCACACAAATTTACCAAGTAAGCATGTATACATGGTCCCCGAAAACATGTACTTTAGAATATTGTGTGAGGTAGAAGCAATGAATAATTTATCGCATTTAAACAATTCAGCACCAATGCAATCTAAAATTGCATTTAGAATGTGCGATACACTAAAGAAATTCGTATTTATTCAATTCAACGCATATGAAACATAACATTTCATGTCAAACTGTGCGAATTTTATTATTTATTATTTATTTATTATTATATATGTATATATATATATTATAATTTTTTTTTTAATATGGGGTCAGATTATTTTGCTTCGATCAGTCGTCACGCCTAAAATTTTACGAGACGTTTGAAAGAAGAAAATGCGGTCAAGTCATGTCGTCAAACTAAAGTCCTAAGTTCATAGACTTGTCCATTTCGACAACTCTCACTAGGTTCGCTCTTGCTCTCAATTATGGCTATCTCGGGGATTTTTATATTTTTATCACTCAAGTCAACACAAGCAATTTTAAGTCAATTTACCTGTGATCGAGGGATTTTTAATCATTTCACCTAAGCGAGAGACCGTCTATGTGGAATCAAAGGGTTGTAAGGGTTATAATTTGGCTAGGACTTAGAACGGAGGAATCTCTTCATCGTCTTCCAATTCTACGTCCGTCTCCTTTTTTTTTGGCGTCTTTCTTCTTTTCAATCTTTTCTCCCTCTTTTTCTTTTAAGAACTATCCCTTTTTTTAATGTTATGCTCAAGCTGAAGCTCCGCTTCTCCATGAGGCTCTAGGAGATTATCGTAGGCGAAGTTCTTGTTGGTTCTCGGGCCGATACTGAGCTCCTCTTATCTTAATCCCTATTGAGGTTTCAAAGATTATCTATTTGGAGAAGTTCTCGGTTATGGAATTCGTACCCGAGGCTGCACTCCTTTTCTCGTTTCCCGATATAAGACCGGATTATCGTTGGAGAAGTTCACTTCGTGGTGCTCCTCTTCCAGCCGTTCTGACGAGCGTACTAGATTATCGTTGGAGAAGTTCACAGCAGGAACCATGCCACTTTCTACAAGGTAGTCGGAAGGCCGGTTCCTTTGGTCTGTTTGTTGCGCGTTGAGCAATGCCTTCTTTTGTCATCATCTTACCTTTTCTTTCGTTATCTTCCCCTCCTTTTCTCGTTTGAACAACCATTCGAAGAGTATAGAGTTTTGAAGGCTGGGAATGAGTTTCAAATGAAGAAAAGGACATCGGAGAAGGCTCAAAGTGGATGATTAGGGGCTAACGTGGGGGAATTTATATAAGGCCGTATGAGGAATATCCTAAACTCCCTTATCATTTTCCTGACGATCTAACGCAAGATGAGTATGAAGCCAAGTATCACTAGTTAAGACAAGCAAATGATGTGTGACTCACTCGAGAAATAGATCCAAAGAAAGAAAAATATAACAAGGCTTGAATCCTCACATTTATAGTGGCTTTGTGTCTAGTGGAGCAACCTAATGACCTTTAGACACAAGAATGCGACTTAAACTGACAAAATTAAGCAATTAAATCAATCGCAAGTCGAGGTAAAATTCTAAGTGACTTTAGATCAAAGCATCCTAAAGGATTTCGTCATACCCCTTTATATTATATATAGAAATATATATATATATATATATATATATATATATATATATTTTTTTATCACGCAAGATAAGGACAAATAAGCATAGAAAACACATAGAATAGAGCATGTGATAGCACAGAAGATCAGGTAATGCACATATTACGGAAGATTCAACATGCCTAATTTTCCGACAAGGAATTGAAATCGTTTCTCATCCAAGGCCTTGGTGAGAATGTCGGCTAGTTGAAACTCCGTGTTCACAAAGTACATCTCTATCGTGCCTTTTTCTACGTGATCTTTGATAATATGATATCTAATGTCTATGTGTTTTGTGCGTGAATGATGAACAGGATTGCAAGTAATGGCGATTGCACTCTGACTATCACTATATATGGGTATATTATTTAGATTGTACCCATAGTCGCGAAGCTGTGTCCGCATCCACAGCATCTGTGAGCAACAGCTGGCGGCAGCTACGTATTCTGCTTCGGCCATCGAAGTGGACACACATTTCTGCTTTTTGGATGACCAGCAAACCAGCTTTTCGCCTAAAAATTGAGCGCCACCGGACGTGCTTTTCCTGTCCATTCGGCAACCTGCATAGTCAGCGTCAGTGTAGCCGATAAGTTTGAAATTCGTACCCTTTGGATACCATAGGCCAAGGGTAGAGGTGCCCTTAAGGTAGCGTAAAATTCTTTTGACCGCGAGCATATGGGATTCTTTGGGATCGGCTTGAAAACGGGCACACAAGCACGTGGCAAACATGATGTCCGGCCGGCTCGAAGTAAGGTAGAGAAGAGATCCAATGATACTGAGATACAGTGTGATGTCGACCGACTTGCCAGAGGGATCGGCATCCAACTTGCAGCTTAGTGACATAGGAGTGCTGAGAGTCTTGCTCTGGTCTTGATGAAACTTCTTCATAATATCCTTGATGTATTTTGTCTGACTGATGAAAATTCCATCATTGGGTTGCCTGACTTGAAGGCCTAAGAAAAATTGCATCTCTCCTATGTGACTCATCTCGAATTTGCTCTTCATGAGATCTCCAAACTTCTTGCAGAGCCGAGGATTTGTTGATCCGAAGATGATGTCGTCGATGTATACTTAGACGACCATCAGATCTTTGTCATGCCATTTAATGAAGAGGGTTGTGTCTATCGTTCATCGTATGAATCCAGACTTCACGAGGAAATCACTCAGGACATCGTACCAAGCACGTGGGGCTTGTTTTAGTCCATAGAGAGCTTTGTCCAAGCATTAGACATGATCGGGATGTTCTTGATCAATGAAACCTTCCGGCTGAGCGACGTAGACTTCATTTTTTAGCACGCTGTTGAGAAAGGCGGTTTTAACATCCATCTGATAGGCTTTGAAGTCTTTGTGAGCCGCATAAGCCAACAGGAGGCGGATAGCTTCGATACGAGCAACGGGAGCATAAGTCTCGTCGTAGTCGATGCCTTCCTATTGATTGTATCCCTTAGCAACTAGCCTTGCTTTGTTCCGGATCACTTCACCATCTTCATTTTTCTTATTCTTGAAAACCCATTTAGTTCCGACCACTGTTTTCCCATGTGGACGGGGTACCAAGGTCCACACTTGAAGACGTTCGAATTGATTGATTTCCTCTTGCATTGTAATTGTCCAATCCGGGTCTCGAAATGCGTCTGCTACTTTGGTAGGCTCGTTTTGGCTCAGGAAGCAACTGAAAAGACTGTGTTGACGACGTGTCCCCACACCAACCAAGTGATCGCCAATTATCTGATCATCGAGTGGCCTCTCGTCCACTTGCGCTCATGAGGCAGAGCTGAAGGCGATGCGTCAGCCATCTGTGGATCTAGATTGCCTATAGTCTCCGATTGATCATTTGTGTGAGGAAGTTCCAATACTGCACTTGGATTGATCGTCTCAGATGATACTTCCTCGATGACCACTATAGGTTCTTCGGTGTTCTGTGGCAATTCTGAATCAGGTGGGGTAGAGTTGTGAGATGAACATGGTACGTCGGTCTCGTTCGGTAGAGAATCCATTGTAGGTGTAGTCGTGTATGACCGATATACCGGTTCGAAGAGAGAATCCAAGTCGTCTATTGCAAGTCTCGTTGCTTCGTCTGACACTGATCCTGAAGTTGTTGCCATCTTCTGATGGTTTTGTGCCAACACACCAGTGATTACGGGTTCTGAAATGTTGTCGTCAGAAGCCAACAGGTTAGGCATGTGTCCTGGACTGAATTGACCAGAAGCCATATCTGCCACTTCGTGGAAAGTGACATTATATCTTTCCTTAATAGTTCGGTTGGACTTGATGCATACTCGGTACGCTTTTGATGTTGAATAATACCCGACAAACGTAGCTTTGAATGCTTTAGGGTCGAACTTTGCACGTTGCTCTCGGTCGTTCGCCACAAAGCACTTGCACCCGAAGACTTTGAGGAAATAGATGTTGGGCACTCTATTATTCACAATCTCGTACGGAGTCTTGTTGAACCGTTTGTGAACCACCGTCCTGTTTTGAGTAAAACAAGCGGTATTGACTGCTTCAGCCCATAGAAAGTGTGGAAGTCCCGATTGGATCAACATTGTACGAGCGGCTTCCACTAGTGTTCGATTTTCCTTTCAACGACCCCATTTGTTGAGGTGTTTTGGCGGCTAAAAATTGTTGACTTATTCCAAGTTTCTGATAAAACTCACTGAGGTGATTAGTTCTTGAACTCAGTGCCGTTGTCTGTTCGAACAACTTGAATAGTCTGTTGCAGCAAATTTTGAGTTGTGTTCACAAATGATAATCAAGTCACCAGTCTCATCTTTCATTCGGAGGAACTTTGTCCACGAGTAGCGAGAATAGTCATCTACAATCACTAGGACATACTTTCTTCCATTGATACTCTGAGTCTGCATCGGACCACAGAGATCCATGTGAATTAGTTCCAATGGTCGAGAAGTAGACGCAATTTGCTTGACGTGATGATATGCTCGTTTCATTTTTCCTAGGTGACATGCCGAACAGTGATGCTCCTTTTGTAGTAGTATAGTTGGAAGACCGCACACCAACTTTTTCGTAGAAAGGCTTAGAGAGCTTTCATATTCAGATGAGACAGTCGTTGATGCCATAAGCTGTTCCTCTGTAAATCAGTCTGAGAAATGAGGCAAACACCTGTCGCGGGCCGCACAGACGTCAGGTTGATCGTGTAAAGATTGGATCTCCGAAGTCCTTGAAGGAGTTCTGTGTCTTGACTATCCAAAATTCTGCACCGGTCAGCATGGAAGACCACCTGGAAGCCTTTGTCACATTATTGGCCTATGCTGAACAAGTTATGGCGGAGGCCTTCGGCGTACGAGACATCTTTGATGGTCAGATTCTTCAGAATGATATCCCCAAGTCCTAGAATCGGGGCTGAATCGTTGTTCCCAAATCTGACTTTGCCGTTTGGTCGGTCTTTGTAGTTGCTCAGCAGCTCTTGACTACCAGTCATGTGTGTGGAGCAACCAGAGTCGAGGTACCACACATTATGTATCTGCAAAAACAATTTAGAGAGCTTTAGGTATCCACTTAAGCATGGGTCCTCTCGGATTAGCAGATTTAGTTTTGGGTTCAGATATGACTCCTAAATCTATTTGGAAGAGTCTTAATAACCCATTGCACTTTTAAAAAAGTGGTTTTGGGTTTTGCCTCTATAGGAGACTTGGCCCTTTTGGCTTTCGTCGTCCTAGGCGGACATTTAGGAACCCATTTGGGTTGAACCTTACAGGGAAGATTAATTTCAGCACGTACAAATGCTTTGGAGGGTTTGACTGAGGAAAAGATCCTTTCTTGTGATAGTCTCCTAAGGTGTTTGGGGGATTTAATTTCTACGGGATACCTTAGGTGAGTACATTCATGTACGGTGCCATAAGCTTTCTTTATGGCTGGATCTTGTTTTCTACGAGTCTTCCTTGTGGCATTTGTTTCAGAAAGATTAATTTTTGACGTAGAGCCTATTTCGAAGTTGGTGCTTCTAAAGGTGATCGGCTGAAGTGAATACGTAGAAGCAACTATCTTAAAAGTGGAAATAGCTCTTTTATTTCTACGAGTGTCTTTTATTGTAACAGAAGGAGTAGCATGCTCAGAAACATTTAAATCTAATGGCTCCTTCTTTATCTTAGTGCTGGACACTCTCGCCTTTGTTTTTAGTGCTGACGCTACGCTCCCTGTAGACGTAGGTAAAGTGAAATTAGTCATAGCACTTTTAAAAGAATTACTTTTACAATATTTATCTTTCAAAGGCGATTTTTCATTTTTCACGCTTTTTGTAATAGCATGAGAGGTAGTTTGGGAGGACGAGGAAGCCTTGAGATTTTCCATCTCCTTAAAGAATTTTTTCTTTTCAGCTTCGAAATTCTCTCGTTCTTTTTCTAACTTTGCATGTGACTCCTCTATCTGTTTTATGATAGGGGGCTTGTAGAGAGAATTTTTATAATTAATGGTTTTAACTTCCTCGTGGTGTGTTCGAGAGTCAGGAGGTAGAATTTGAACTAAATTGCAGATAGGGGTTAAAGTTTCTCATTTTTTGTCCCTTTCATTTAGTTCTTTGTAGTCAAAGGGGATTTCTGGACCATGTGGACCTTGTCTAATGGATGAGTCGAAAGTATTTTCATAAGACGAGTAAAATTTCTAAGAGAGGTTATTCCTAAGCCCATGTGTTTAACATCGTATATTTCTTTCTTCTGTAACGCACACGGGTTAGTGAAACATATGCCTTCTATAGGATTATAGAACTCTATATCCTTGGGCTTGTTCAAAAATATCGTCTGTTCGGATTGTCCCCTACGCGTAACTATATCGTCTAATTTCTTTACTTTGGCATATAGTTTCTTGCGTTCCTCACCTAGGAGAGCATAATTATTTTCCACGGTTAGTTTAGCGGCTTGACAGGCATCGAAATCCTTACTAAGCTCACTAATCTTAGCATTCAATGTTTCTAAGTTAGTGATCTTAGAGGTAGCTTCGGTTATCCTACAATTTAAAATGGCTTTCTCGTTGAGATTTCTAACCAAGCAATTGTAGTTATTTGCTAGCCTATCTTCTAATTCCTTAATCTTTTCGCTCTGTTGTCCTAGTTGAGGTTGACTAGTCTCTCTAGAATGGAGGCTCTTGGTAAGTTCATCTATTTTTGCACTAGAGCTCCTAAGTTCTTGTTCGAGACTATCTATCTTCTCCTGAGCTCTCTCAAGTTCGTTCTCTACTTCCTTTATACTTTTCTGCTCACGTTTCATGTTAGCATATTGCTTTTGATATGATTCTAACATGGTCAATAATGTGGAAGGAGTGACTACCTCATTTGAAGACGTGGATGCGTTGTCGTCGTCCGTACGAGTGGATGTTTTGGCGTCCAATTCGCTGTCGAGACGGGCCATGAGGGCTAAGTTCTCCTCTTCGGAGCTCGACGTGTCCTCGAGCCATTGGTCCTGTTCGGCCATGAGAGCTACTCCATCTTCTTTCTGTTTTGTCAATTGAAGCTTCCTGGAGTAGTAGTTTGCATCTCTCTTCTTCGGGAGAGTGCGCTCTCTGGCGAAGTGACCTACTTTGCCACAGTTAAAGCATTTGTTAGTCTCTTTGGGATTCTTGACCTCGGAACTCTCCGGAGCACGTTCTTTGTTCTTGGAGCTTGTAGTCCGAACTCTATTGGCTGAGGTTGAGGACTTCTTCTTGAAGTACTTTTTGCTCATCATTTGTCCAATAAGAGCTAACTTTTCCAAGGGCTTTCATGTTTTGCTCGATGTCGGAGTCCGATTCATCTTCCGACTCCGATGATGAAGGTGGCCTAACGATCTTATCCTTTCTTGATCTTGTGCTCCTCTTCTCCGAGACTAAGGCAACCGTGTCATCGGTTTGCCTTTCTGCTCTTTGGTATTCTCGCGGATATCCTCCTCATGCTGAGCGAGATTATCGAACACGGCATGGACATCCAACTCCTCTAGATCTTTGTTTTGTCGTATTTGAGTGGATATTTTCTTCCATTCCATGGGCAGAGAAGATAAAAATCTTATGTTTGTCTCCATGTTTGTCTTCGTTATTTCTATCTTCCTTGAGAAGAGTGAGGTATCGTTGGTAGATCTCGTTTAGACTCTCCTCCGGCTTTGCTTTGAATGAGTCGTAAGCAGCGAGAATGTTCGCCTTATTGGCCTTTATGCCAACTTCCGTCCTTTGCATCATCCTATGCAGCTCATCCCACATCCCTTTGACCGATGTAAGGCTGTCGATTTGTCTCTATATATCGTTGGGGATGCCCTGCACAAGAGTATTCATGGCTACTAGATCAGCCTTAGCTCGAGCTCTTTCCTCCAGAGAGTATCCTCTAGGCTCCTTTAGTCGCCTAGAAGCTGGAATTGCTGGAGTAGCTGTTTCGTCCCCGGGTACATGAACCCAGAACTGTGCCGGTCCCTCTTCAAGGGACTTCAGTAGATTTTCGGCTTGATCCTTTAGAGCGATGAAATTCAAAAAGCGGCTTCTCCACACTGTGTATTCGCCTCTTTGTAAGATCGGCGGACGGTTGTCATTTCCGAGTGAATATGCATCCATGTTTGTATTGTAGTCGAGTTGTTGAAGGATCTTCGTTAATTGTTTTGAAGGTTGAAAATGATGTAATGTGCTTCACAAGTGACAAAATTTGTTAGTAGCGTTTGATTCGAAAATTAGATCGACAATTATTTTCGATTCAATCTTTAAAGTTTGATCGAAATTAATTCCGTCGAGATAGAATGTAGTGAGTACTGTTTGTGCGAGAAATTTTGTCAGCGTGATGTTTTACGAGCGAGATAAATTGCTCAAAATCATTCTGTCGAGAAAAATTTCTTGATCGTGAATTTATTTCGATCGTAAAGAAACAGTACTTCAGTAAGTTTCTTGACAAGTCAAAATAAATCTGTTGACTAGAAAAATTTTCTCGCGTGTAAATGATTTTCGCCTGGTCAAACGTTAAAAGGTTTGACTGAAAAAGTTTTTCGAGTGAAAGTTTTTACGCATGCAAATAAGTCTCTCTCGAAAAAGTTTTTCGCTGTATAATGCTCGAGAAATATTTCTAACTAAAATCGTTTCTGCTGATGACGATTCTAGCGCTGATTTGGTATTCTGACCGAGAAAAATTCTCGCGTTAAGTTTATCGATCGAGAAACTATTCCGATCGCAAAACTTAGCGAGAAAAATTTGAGCAATCGAGAAAAATTCACAGAATACGATTAACACAAATTCGAGCAAAAACAAAGAATCAGATAGTGAAATTTGAGGTAATTGCTCGCAATCAAGTACTAATCACGCACGAACAAGCAATTAAACACGTTATGAAGCAATTGATCAAAATCAGAACGTGTTCTTCATGTTCTTCGCAAACAGTAAGACGCATAAGCAATTCAATCCTAAAAATCGAAGCTCAAACTGCTACAGAACTGATCGCAATGATGATCTAACACTTAAACAAGCACAGAAATACCAAATTCAAGTCAATTAAGCACAGAATTAAGCTATTGGATCGAAAAAGGTTTTCGTGCCAAACCTGTTCTTCGATGAACAGTATCTAGAAAATGATTTTCGATCCAGTTCTAACTATTTACGATTCAAAACAGAACGAATCCGCTCTGATACCAATTGTTAGGTCCTACGATTAACAACTCTACGATCCTAGGCTAGAATTCATAGTAACTCGATCGTTTAGATGAACAATTGAATTGGATCGAAAAACACAAATGAAGAACAAGAGAGAGAATTCGAGTAGAGTGAGAAAGTTACTGTTGTTTCTCTCTCTAGGAATCGAATTGCAAGCCCTTCGGATCAATTCTAAAAACTTTCTCTATTCAGCTCAATTGATTTACATGTATTTATACCAAACAAACTTTGTATAAATATCAAACTAGTCCTAATCTAAGGACTACTATACAAAACGCCCCTAATTACAAGGACAACTAATGAAATCAAGCACAATTACAAATCGTATTCTACAATACTCGAATCCTATCTTCTACGAACGGGCTAAACGTTGTTTAGCTGTCGCCCTAAACGTTTTCCACACGATCACTTTAACACATAGACATCTTAAAGCAACGAAACAAATTCATAGAACGATAAATAGTAAAAACACAGAGTCACGATAATTATATGTCTTAACTACGAAATATCCTAGCGTTCATCTAATCCCAAACACAAAAAGGGATTTAGCTACTCATGATTGAAGGAAAAATAACGAAAGAATTAATAGATAGAGGCGAAGAACTCATGTTCTTTCCTACTGATGAATCTGAGGTGGTCTTCGTGGAAGGATCTTCGTTCTTCGTTTAATTCGGCATGAGTTCTTCGTTGGTCCGTCTCTTGCGCTCCGGGACGGGAATTCCTTTTCTTTTTGCTCTTTTTCGTCTCTGTAGCAATTAGGTTTGATCTCTGGTCAGTCGCCCTTTTTCTGGATCGAATTTGGGCTTTTTATACTGATTCCCACGACAGTCACGACCTGGGACATGGGCCGTCACGGCAGTGACCATCACCGACTCGATGCGTAAAATTCTAGCATACGTCACGGTCAAAGACATTGGATGTCACGACCGTGACAGTCCTCAGACCAACTCTCTGCCGAGTGTCACGGGCAAGTGCAGCAACCGTCACGGCCGTTACGGTAGGCAGTGATGTCCTCTTCGCGTTCTGTCCCATGTCACGACCAGGTGCACTATGCGTCACGGCCGTGACATCTTCAAGGTTCTGACTCTGGTCTGCGTCACGGCCACCTACACGAGGCGTCACGCTGTGACACCTGGCAGTGTTCGTCGTTTTCGCGCCGTTTTGCATCGTTTTCGCTCCTTTTCGCCCGGAACTCGTCTTAAGCCCCTTCAATAACAAATTAAGTGTAAATATATCGAATAAATGCATAAATTGATTGCTAAAGCTCTATTATACCCCAAATAAATACTACGATAAATGCATTGAAATACGTTTATCAAACCTCCCCACACTTAAGCATTTGCTTGTCCTGAAGTAAATTAGAAGTCAGAGAAGGCATCAAATCAGGATAACGGCACGATTGTTCGCAAATTATCATCAAAGCATAGAAAGCACGAAACGAAATCAAGCAAGCACTCATGGACATCGCACTAATGACCTACACCTATCAACCTGAGCTTCCCTAGCGCTGCAAATCGAGACCTATACCTCACAAGGATTCACTCAATTCACTCAAGTGTATAGGCTGGCATATGATGTGTCGCTCAATTCGTGCACTAGTCCAACCCCTACCACAAACTTGCAAGCTAATCGCATCTATACTATTCAAAGTGGCAAGTACAATTCTGAGGGTCTTTTCGGGGGGAAACGGGTCGAATAATCATGAAGAGGCATATATAATGAACACTTAATCGTAGATCTAGGACACGTAAGCAAAAATTATCAAAGAACACAGCATTATCAAACAGACAGTCACACGTCTCAACATAAGACTCAACGTTCTCGCTCTGAAATCCTAGACTTTTCTGCCCGACCCTCTAGACTCAGTTCCCTTTCATTTTCTGCCCTTTCACCTTAGTTTGCTCTACTTTTGTGCACTGCCCTTATTCCCTAAAAACATCAAGGTTCGGGTTTTGTTGCAAAGAATACATCGTCAGCGAATGTCGTGTACCTAGGGATACTTAATGCCAAAACTTATATCTTGCCAAAGGGTTATGGGCAGGCTTATGAAAGGGATCGGGTCATTTCAGAAACGGTCAAGTAAGGACGAGTCATTTAGCAGAGAAGAACATCAAATTATAGACTGAAACAGTAACTCTCAAGTTCGACTTCTGCTCTATTCTAATCAACTCAGGTTCATATAAACTCTGGAGGTTTATTCGGGTCAGTGGCTTCTATGATTTACGAGGAAAGCAAACAAATAGGCTCAAGCTCAAAGTGGCTACTAATGGGGTTAGTCATGGTAGGGGAATCTGGTCCTGGACTTAATTCCTAATGCCCTCATCATTTTCACACTCAAGCATCAAAAATAGTTTCAACACGCATCAGGCAAGCAAGTTCTAGAGAGACATAGACTAGGCACGTCACACAATCAGTAAAATGAGCATAAGCTCGTCAGGCTCAAACTCTAACAACGTAACAGGGTTATGTGTACGAGTCCCTTAAAGTAGTGATATATCGATTCAGGTAGACACGATTCTATCAGTCATGCATATCTTAATTGCTCACAAAATTTCATAAAATGCAAACCAACTCGAGATAAGCGCAAACAATCATGCCTGATTTAGTAATTCATGCCTTTCCAACGAAATTTATAGCTCACGGACACGTCATTAAAAAAAATTAAAAATTTTCACGTAATTTCTCAAACTAAATTCCCCTCCCCACACTTAAGTCTGACGTTGTCCTCACCGTAAAAAGGTTACGATGGAAAAACTGGATCGAAAAAGTAAGTTTTTGATTCCAAGTTTCTCAAAGCAACAACTTTCAAATGGGCATGTCCAATCGCGACTCGAAACATCTTATCAGCCCATTAAATAAATTCGCCTTTTTGAAGTCGAAAAAGTATTTCACACGCAAAACCTAATCTCGAAATTCTACAGTGCCGTTTCAATTTCTCTGTCGAAAAACTTGAAAAGACGATTCAATCTTCTCACGAATCCTTCGATTCTTAACATCAAATTGTCTTTTTAAGGTAGAATAGGCACTTATTTACTAATTGCGTGCTTATAAACTCCGTTTGCATCTGCGGTTTGTAATTTTTCGCTTGATTCCTTGTGAAATTTCTCGCTTGTGAACTATTTGAAAAACCGTATGTTATTTTCAGAAATCGAAGAACTTTAAATGTGTTTATCTGGTTCAATTTATGTGCTCTATCATAGTTTGGGTTCTCGATCATTCTAGGAGTATATGTTTTCGATTATCGGCGTATTAGAGTTCGATTGAAGTTTCGACTAAACTGGGTTTTTAAATACATGTAGTCGTCGAAGAACTTTCTCGATCGCAAACAGTGTCAATTGAATATAGATTTGATTGAGATACTGTTTGCATCGTAAAAGATTTTCGATCACTAAATTTTGACTTAGTCGATTAAGATAGATAATGTAGATCGAAAAAGTACTTACCATCGAGAAATCTAATTAGGATTTTATGCGAGCGAAAAATTAACGAGTGGAATCGATAAAATAGATGTAACTAAATTTCGAGCGCAAAACTTAACATCGAAAACAGTACTTTCAATTTCAATTTTTTTCTGTCGTAAATTTTAGCGGCGGTAAAATTAATTTTTCGATGCTATAATTTCTCGATCGTAAAATTACGCAGCGATGATTTTGATCAGTAGAAATTTTTCTCGGCGATTAACCTAGATTTTCGTTGTCAATTTTCTCGATTGTAAAATTTCGCGGCGAAAACCAATTTTGAAATCGAAAAACTTTCTCGCTCGATAACTTTCACGACGAAAATTTTACTCACGCGCGAAAAATTTCTCGATAGTAAATTTACGCGGAAATCAATTTTCTCGATCGTAAATTTACACGGAAATTTTTCTCGATCGTAAAATTTCCCGTCTACAATACTACGCCTATTGATCCAACACTTGGAAAATTTCTCTAAGTCCTTTACACTGTAGCAAACTTAGCAAATAGAATTTTCGATCGCAAAATCACGCGGAGACTTTAAACGGAAATTAACACATACGGAATTAGAATTGAGGTTTCAATTCTCGAGCGAACATTTTAACGGGGTGAACAGTGGTATTCCCGTGCTAAACACTTAGAAAATTTTCGATCACATTCTTATATGCTTTATTCGATCACGTCCATATAATCTATGTGCCAAATTAAATTTTCCGTATCTATCAAACATAAAATTAATTGTTTGAATATTATTGACTGATATGATATATTTCGACTCTAGTTTTAAAATTGAACTAATAAATTTTCATATTCTTCAGATGGATCCTTACCCTCAGTACAAACACATCTACGATCACAATTTGTACCTCAGTGTACCTCAGTGTACAAACACATCTACGGTGCCCAGACGAGATAATCGTGTCCATCCTTCACGACCATCCTCTATGGTATGCTTTCACAGCAACCGCATCAGTGCCGATGGTTTATCTACGACAGTTTTGGGGACGGATTAAGAGTATGACAGTCAGGAGCATATCAGTTCACTACAGTGATCGGGACAAGGCACGTCGGCATATCCAAGAACAACTTCGGCCTAGTCCTGGATGCACCCTTCAGCCATAATTACGACCAAATGTCGTTTGATGCGGAAATGATTCAAGAATTTCTCCAAATGGGATACCGACCGCCGCTCACAAAACTTGCCCAAGTACAGGTGACAGCACCAGTCCATGAGGACGCTGAACTAGAACAAACTCCTCACACGGCTACCTCCCCAGAAGCCACGGCATTTGACGAGGAAGTTCAATTAGTCAGACGGATTTCTCAACCACGACTCCCATCTCATGAACCCGTCGTCACAGCTGTCACATCTACATCAGACACGACGCTACTTGTCACTCCAATTGCTGAGGACATACCTTCGCTCAATCTAGAACCGCAGCACGACCTACTATCGTCAACTGAGGCCGAGACTCAGAATCTCATCACTACCGACCTTCAACACGTGTCTGATATGCAAGTTCAGAACTTGCAACAACATCCACAGAGACAATTCCTTTGGAATTATCTCAAGGATTGGGTGGAAGTCTCGACCCGTCACAACCTCAAGTGATGACGAGACAACCTATTAAGACGAAGTTCACTCATGAGTTGATAACAGGCGACATCGATCGTCCTGGTCCATCATCGATAGAGGTGTCCTCACCATTTGTGATTGAAGCTCGACTCAACGCCGCCCTCTCCGAAGCACTCAAGTAGTTTGAAGACAAATTGATGCAGAGAGTACTTACTGCTATTGAGACATTCCGCCAAGACAGAGTGAAAGCACCCATCTCTGAAGCCACTTCGTCACAAATAAACCTCACACCCACTCCACCCATACTGTCCACGTCTCCCATTCTCACACACAACCTTATCAACCCAGTTATCGTACCCATCAGCGACCTCCACTCCATTCTAGTCGCCAGTTTATTTGAGCTGACCAACCAAACGCCTGAAGAAAAGATCTCTTCCGACGTCTCGGGGATCGTCCTGACCCACCTACCGACTCATGCCGTGGTCAAAGCTCCCGCTCAAAACGCCGACATGACGATCCTGATGATCAAGGTCGTCATAAGGGGGAGATAAGGCCCAGGGCTTCTACGAGCGGTCAAGGACAAAGCTCGGGCACGGCACGGACAAGTACAGGAGCCGCTGAAACCTCACAACCCACTACCACCACCACGCACTACACCCATACTCTTAAACCAATCAAACCACCAACCTTCAACCTATGGACGCCTTCGTCCACACCATCAATGATCGACACAAGCCCCTTGCTTCCGGAAGAAGGGGCAAGTGCCGCAATGCTCATAGCACTGGCAGAAACTCAAGCAACTCCCAGCTCGACCGCTCCAGATCAGTCGGAACATCATGACGTGGAGTCGATCCGCACGAATTCCTCGACAACTACATCTTCGACGGACAGTGGATGACCCACAGTATGCCCGACGATATTCAACGACAAAGGCAAAAGGATGTTCGACATTCCTACAACAAGCCTCAGTCGACCTAGTCCTAATAGAAGACGAAGAACTTCAGAAAGGCGAAGATCACGAAGCAATTCTCCCAGGGCTTCCAGAACTGATTGCTCATCGAGCGGATGCCCCTCCAAGACTAACTCCAGGGACGTTCGAGTCAACAAGCCATGGGAGAACATAAGGATAGAAATCCCATTCCTTGAAGAAATTCGTCAGTGAATCTGGAGGTCAGCTGACAAGATTAAGAAGTTGAACGAATTCGAGCTCATTGACATCTCTCACTAGAAAAAAGCAGAAAATAATGGATTACCTGTTCATGCTAACCCAACTCGGATCTGATCAGTGGCTAGGGATTTCCAAAAATCAGTTGAAGAGTCATTTCAAGAACTTATCTCCAATATGTCAGCTGATAGAAGTCTACTATGCAAAAGGCGGCATTCAAACTCCAATCTACCAGATAGAGCGGATAGACAGAACTCAAGAAGAACTTGGTGAGAGCTATCTACCGTACCTTCCTGCCGAAAAGCTCTATCATCTCTACCAGACGTACGTAGAGAAGTATAAGGACCCTCAAGGCTTTATCAAGAAGGAAGGGCTCGAGGGACTCTATAGGTTCATGGTGCGCCAAGTCAAGTTCTCTGCCACACACGACCTTCAGATGGCTCTAGAGAGCGATTGAAAAAGATCAACATGACCGCTCCGCATAATAAAGGACCTGAGGTCGAAGGGCTTCCCAACAATCATATACACATGAGCCAGGAATCGAATCATCTACCACAATCGAATTACTAAGAAGAATAGGTTGATGCTGAAGACTGAAATTCATAAATTCTGTGATGGAACGCTCAAAGTCATCAGGAAAAATATAGAGATGAGATTGGAAGAGATCAACAAAGATATGTTGCTACATCTTCACAGGTTCGTGAGAGAACAACCACTTCTGATGGAACTACTTGAAGAAATCGAGGAGCGATTGGAGCTAGGAACAACATAAGAAACTATGAGCATGCACTGGCCTTGCTTAGGTCTTTCTATGCCCGACGAGGACAGATAGCACAGAAGGGCAATCAAGCACAAAGGAGAAGAATGTAGAATATCAATTAGAGTTTTGCTTTGATTTCATTAGCTGTCCTTGTCATTTGGGGCTTTATTTCTATTTGTTCTTAGATTAGGACTTGTTTGATATTTATACCAAGTTTTTTGGTATAAATAGGGTTGTAAAGAATGAACATAATAGAGAAAGTTTTAGAATTTGATCCGAAGGGCTGCCAATTCATTTTCTAGGGAGATAAGCAGCAAGTACTTTTTCACTCTAACGAGATTCTCTTTAGTGTTCTTCATTTGAGTTTTTCGATCGAACATCAATCGTGAATCATTATTATCGAATTACTTAAAATTGAAGCCTAGGATCTTAGAGTTGATAATCTAGGGACCTAACACAAGCGTTTTGAGTAGAAATAGTATTGAGAGATTCCTAAGCGTTCATTTGCGATAGCTTTTCTTCCTACCTGAGCGATCACTTGCGAAGTACTGAACGTACTGAGTCATTCTGACCACCCACCATATATTCTGTCTTCGGACGTGTTGTCTTCGTACGTGAGCAATACCAAGGAGGCAAGGTCGACGTTTATGCACACGTGAAGGAAAGAACGAGTTTCGGGGGCCCTTCAGTACCGAGCTATGTCTGTCGGGATCAGGAGATTCCGAGGAACGAAACTCGGCATGTGATAACCTAATGTGTCTAGTGTTCGACTTGTTTCGGTTGTGTATTGGGCTAATATATTAGTTTTGTATCTCTACGGTGCATTATAGTGATTGGTTAAACTCTTGGGGAGCAAACCCCAAGGAGAGGAGTAAACTCCAGTTGGGGATATAACCTCTATAAAAATTCCGTCTCGCATTTACTTTACAATTATTTCCTTTCCGCTTGAGACAGACCCTACACACATCCGACGCTACTAGGATATATTGGCCATACTCGTCACAAGCATCAGTAGGCATATCTTAGTCACTACATCTTAGGATTTGTGAAAAGAAGAAGTATAAATTTTTATAAGCCTAATTCACCCCTCTTAGGCACGTTTTTATCTTCAATTCTAATGGACTTTAACATCGCAACTGGTGAGAAGGTTTCCTCATAGTCAATGCCCTCTTTCTGACTAAAACCTTTCGCTACAAGTCCACCAGTCTATCTGATCCAATCTTTCGTTTGTAGATCCATTTACAACCAATCCATCTGAAACCGTCAGGAAGGTCTACCAATGTCCAAACCTGGTTTGCATACATTGAGTCCATTTCTACTTTCATAGCATCGAGCCATTTGAACGAGTCAATGTCAGCGATTGCTTGCTCGTAAGTAGTGGGATCGTCCCCGACGAGCCTGTCTGTCACAGCATCCCCATGCTCGACATGTACCATACCGTATCTCTCAGGCATGCGAGATACTCTACTCGACCTGCGTAATTTGCGTCCCTGGCAGTACCTCATCGACCATCGATGATGGCCACACTGGAGTCGTCGTCATCTTCTCTAAGAATTAGTTCTCTTCCTACACCGCCATTTCGAACGAACTCCTCTTCGAGCAAATGCTTGTGTAGTGCCACGATAACCCTCTGGTCATCGGGAAAGTAGAAGTAGTACCCCGTGGAGTCCTCAGAGTAACCTACGAAACGTCCTTTCTTCGATCTCCATTCTAGTTTGTCTCTTTGTAACTTTTTCACGAAAGCGGGGCAACCACAAACCTTAACGTGATTTAAGCTTGCCTTACGACCATTCCAAATCTCGTACGGGATCTTATCCACAGACTTTGAAGGGATTCTATTCAAACTATATGTGGTTGTCTCTAAGGCGTATCCCCATAGTGAATGGGGAGGTATGTGTAACTCAGCATGCATCGAACCTTTTCCAAAAGCGTTCGATTCCTCCGTTCGGCAACGCCATTCAATTGCGGCATTATTGACTGAGTGAAATATGCGATCATTCCATTTTCTCTAAAAAAATCAACGAACTCAAGACTCGTGTACTCGCCACCTCGATCTGATCGGACGACTTTGACAAGTTTCCAAGATTGCTTTTCCACTAAAATCTTATACTCCTTGACCAATTCAAGAGCATCTGACTTGTGTCTCATCAAATAGACTTTTCCGTAGCGGGAATGATCATCAGTAAAGGTGATGAAGTAGCGGAAGTTACCACGAGTCGTTACGCTGAACGGTCCACAAACATCTGTACGGATCAAACCCAATACTTTTACAGCTCTATGAAAAGTCCCCGTGAAGGGAGACTTGGTCATTTTTCCTAGAATACAGGATTTACACATCGGATAAGGACCTGATCCGGACAACTTGATAAAGCCGTCTTTCTCCAACTGTTCGACCTTTTGGTCTCTCGAATGACCCAGTCTAAGATGCCACAAGAGACGTTCATTCGATCCGATCGAGTTTGTGGTGACTGCTTTTACAATTTCAATTTCGTCCTCGAGATTTAAGTGTTATAGATCATTTATTAAGTTATTATTTCCGACACATTCATTTCTAAAATAAATGGTGCAAATATTATTAATAAAGTGAAACTCGTAACCGAGTCTGCTCAGAACAGGAATCAAAATAATATCTTAAGCCCCTTGGGCAAAACTAGAATATCTGTAAGACCTAAGTTATGTCCATAGGACAATACAAGAGATCTAGATCCTATATGACTAGCCGAAAAACATTATGCTACTGCCAACTTTGATCAGAATCTCTCGCTCTGCCAGTTTTCTACTTCGTTCTAGACCCTAGTTCAAAACACATATGTGGGCACTAGCCTCGGAATCTAGAATCCATGAAGTAGAATACACAGTTGATGAACAATTCGTTTCCGAAACGAGTTCCATACCTGAATCGTCTAACAACTTCAATTTAGGAAAGTCCCTCTTCCAGCAGCTAGCAATGAAGGCACTTATCCGATGGCTTCGGAACCCTTTGTCTAAGGCTCTCATGCGCCTTCCCCTTCTTGGCAATTCCTCCTTGAGGTTTATGCTTGCTAGACTTCTTCTTCTTCGGTCTCTTAGACCTAGAAGTCGTTGCAACAAACACTACCTAGGCTCGCGCACAGTCATGTTCTCATGTGTGCGCTCAATCGAAGCAAGCATGTATGCCTTAACCTTTTCCTCATGGTCCGACCATTCGGCAAAAGCAAGATGTGTTTCCTCGTCATCCTCATCATCAGCAGGTGGCTGCATAACGAGGTTATCGAGGATATACTCCAGTTTCTCCATCTTGAGGCCAATCCTCAAATTTTGAATCCAGTCAGTGTAGTTTCGTCCAACCAATTGGTGCTTGTCCAACAACACCATTAAAGGGTTTGTCATGATTAAATATAGGGTGAAAATATTATCAGCAGAAATTTTTAAAGATTTAGGATCATGTAATATTCGCCAACACAAATTCAGGACTTTGACATTCGTGTGGCTCCCACTATTTTTCCCAAAATCCATTCTCCCAACTTGGAATTTGGGAGACCTCGTTGAAAGCCTCATAGTGGCATTGAGTTCCCCGCATCGATTAGACGTCCCTCAACCTAACAGTTTGTTGGTTCGTCCTAACCGACTGGAGCCGTGTCCCACACAAATTTATCTAATAAATGTTTCAACGTACTTTTCTACAGCCAGGAACCCTCATGGTAACCCTACATATCGGGTATGACTACTTAAAGTGCAACCTATCCAACATCCGGCTCAATCCTCGCACCTGCACATTCTGCCCTTAGGATAACACTTTATCAGGCCGAATATGTTTGGAGAGCGGAGTAGTCCAATACGCATCTGAGGATCCACCCGGCAGAGGCGAGTGCAAGGTCGCCGATAACTCGAAACAAACCCGGCCTACCCCTCTGCCGCTGACTCTTAGACTTGGTAGAAGACAGAGATCTAATCTCCTTACTCACTTAGTATATCTTCCAACGCGAGAATGCTCACTTAATCACGAAAAAGACTAGCATGCATATAACCTAGTTTACATCATAAAAGTCTTTTTTGGCTATAATGCATGCAACCTAGTTACACAGATCATGCAAAGTTACGTATCAAAACTAACATGCATGGAACCTAGTCAAAAGATCATGCATCGTCACATATCAAAACTAACATGCATGGAACCAAGTTCAAAAGAACATGCATCGTTACGTATCAAAACTAACATGCATCTAACCTAGTTACAATTTTTTGAAAATCGGATCTTTTATCTATAACGTTACTATCCTAGGCGTGTTATCGACAATTTTCTTTCTAAAATACGAATCGCTATTTGGGCCCTTAGTTGGGCCTGGCCCAAGCCCATTAGTGCAATCGATATTTGGGCCCTCAGTTGGGCTTGTCCCAAGCCAAGCCCATTAGGGTTTTGGGCCCTCAATTGGGCCGGGCCAAAGACACAAGCCCATTAGGGTACTTGGGCCCTTAGTTTGGCCGAGCCAAGCCCAAGCCCATTAGGGTTCCATAATGGGCCTAGCCCTAACCCTGGCCCGTTACCGCAAATTTGGCGCGCAACTGATCCGAAAAAGCCTTCATCACCAAATTCAAAATAAGGCCGATTTTCGTCATATTTACCCGAGACCCACAAGACTCATTGTAGCCGGGCTGTCCGACATACACCACCACGCACGTGGTGTCTCCGTCAAAGCGAAGTCGCCGGCTGACGCACTCCGATTAGCAGAAGAACCGCCGTCGAAAGTGCACCGATGCGCGCTACACGATGCAGCACCATCGTGGCGGGGTCCAGCCTGAACGACCAGAACTGGTCCGTGTCGCCGACAGCTCCACCAAGTGGGTGTCGTCGCGACGCGCCTTCAGTCGCCGCGCGTTTCGCGAGCGGCCGCTATGGTTGCGTCGCCGCGACTGCTATTCCGTTGTCGTGTCTCGACCGCATTGAATCAGCTACGCCACGTCGTTGCTGCTGCGTCTCCGGATGCTGCATCGTCGACGGGATTCGCAGCCATGGGCCGCGCCTCAACCGTTGAGCATTCCGGTGTTCGTCGCTTCTCGTGCGCGCGCGCATGACCATCACACGCGTGCTTTTCCGATCCAATTGGTTCATCGATTCATTCACACCTCGTCCGTGAATCGAGCCTAAGCTCTGATACCACTTTTGGGAAATGCCATATTACCCCGGGATTTAAAATTTTCCGGCGATTCCCATTTTCCGGAATTGCTCGGTTTAACACGAACGGTAATAACGTCGAGGGGGTCCGTCGAAACGTACCTTGTAGTTTGAAGAACTGAAACGGAAGTAGGACGGCGGTCGAGGATTGCGGAAGATTCGTCACACCGATCCTTTTCGGTGGTCACGTTCGATCGTCTCCCATGGATAGCTAGAGAAGTCGATCGAGAATTCGCCTGCGAAGAGAGATAGCTCCAAGCTTTTCTTTATTATGTATGTGTGACTTGTTCTCTTTATTTCTTATGAGTAAGTTTCGTCCTCCCCCTTCTATACAAGGTGAGTGGTTGAGCTTTTTACTTTCATATCTTAAAAGATCTTAACTTTCAAATATTCAACTTACAAAATCTTTTAAAGGAATCTTTAGCATATTCGAAAATCATGCTATTTAATTCCAAATCAATTTCAAAAAATCCTACCTTATCTAATATGTTATTTTCGAAAATCTCATGAGGTGAAATTCCCAATTTGCCCCTCTTAGTAAGTTACAGTATAACACCATTTATACACACGGAAATAAATATTTATTTTAATTATCAAATAATAAAATAAACATTCTAACACACAAATATTAATTTTGGGCCAAGCGTAAATTAAATATATTAAATTCGGCCAAGCCCAAATTTAATTTGGGCCGAGCCCGTTTGCGACTCTAAGTTCAATCTCTTTATTTGACCCATACTTAGTGATCCTTTTTAAGCCCGACTCCTCTGGTTCGTCACAACTCGACATTGGGAGGAATCCAAGAGCTCGGTAAGTGCCTAGCTAATCTTGCGGTATCGAACCGACCCCGAGTCGAGTCCGAATTTGAAATTCACGAACGACTATACTTATCGCCATATATATAAACCCTTCACATGTGTCCCGATCGAGTGATAGTTATGTAATGTCAAACTAACAGGACTCGACTCTATGATGAATCGTGATAGGCAAAATTACGAAACTACCTCCACAAGTGAGTCGGTTTCACTGCTTTGGCCAAAGACTTTGTAATTTTCCGTCCCCAAAACTCTCATAGGACAAGTATCTCGTTCGAGACCATGAATCCTGCTCATCGATCAAGTTGACAATCACGCCCCGTTGTCAAGACCGCACGTCGCTGCCGACTTTAGCAAAAGCACGTTGAGCCTAGCAAAGCTAGTGGAAGGTTAAGACCCCGAGGCCAACTCCGTCGTTGACCCTTTCGGTCTAATGTTCACGTATGCTACTATAGTCAGTCCATTCGAGCTTTGACATTCCTAGCATGTGATCAATTCGACTATTAGTCAGTGTCCAAATACAGACAATTCCCGATTTGTCTCGTATCAATGTCACGAGCTCCCACTCCCCTGTGTGAGCGACTGGCACAGTCACATCGGACTCGTCGACATATCAAGTTTATGTGATCAATTCGGTCACCCTACCGGAGATATTAACTTGTGGACTATTTTTAACCTCAGAGAGTAATAGTCTATCGGTGCCCCCTCTCTACCAAGCATAATCAATAACTAAACTCTGATGTTTGGGTTTTATTCAATTTATCTTCTTAAACTGAATGCCTTGTAAGAAAATATGATAAAAAGAATAATATGCCTTTATCAATAGAAATGTCATACAATCGAGATATAAAAATAATTGTGAATATTACAATTAAATAGCCCCTATTCATCTAATCCTCGAACATCGGCATTTCGAGGGCATATTCCCAACACACGATGTCTACCATGTCCCAGGTATGAAGAAAAATCTTTATCTGTGTCATAACTAGCGACTTCAGGAAATTATGTTATCTTCGGACCCGATAACGTTAAGGTGTATCGAAATCTTAAAATTACCGGTAAACCGATCATGGATGGTAGAAACTCGAGTCTATCTATGTAATGTCAGCAGAGTCTGCTTACCTAGATAAGACCCGAAAGAGTAAAACAGCTGAATTGTGGCACGAAAAGCTAGGATATGTGAGCTATCACAAGCTGAAAGTAATGATGAAGAAATTAATGGTGAAAGGTCTCCCTCAACTAGATATAAAGGATAACACAGTTTCTGCTATTGTCGGTATGGTAAAGCACATCAATTGCCATTTGAAGACTCGAGCAAAGAAACCTTTAGAGACAATCCACTCTGATGTATTCGGGCCGGTCAAACAAGCTTCAATCAGCGGTATGCGTTATACTGTGACATTTATCGACGACTTCTCAGGGTACGTTTAGGTTTTCTTTATAAAAGAGAAATCAGAGGTCATTTTGAAATCTGAATTTAAAGAAACTGTTGAAAGAGAAGTCGGAGATAAAATGTTGTGCTGAATGTATGAGGACAACAATGCATGTAATAAATAGGCTACCACAAGCAATGTTGGGACTCATATCACCATTTGAGAAGCTTTTGAAAATCAAACCTTTGGCCACTTTAGAGTTTTCGGATGCGTCTGTCATGTTTTCGTACCAAGTCATTTACGAACCAGGTTTGACCGAAGGTGGTCAAATGCGTATTTGTAGGGTACGACAGCCAAAGGAAAGGGTGGAGATATTGCGTCCAACTACCGGTCGGTGTTATACATCTAGTCATGTAGTATTTGACGAAGCATCCTCCCGGTGGACACCACAAAATTGGAGCTACCCGATTCAAAAGAAACCGAGGAACAGTTCGACTTAGTGAAACTCCCAGAATAAAATCCAATATTACAGGAGCCATAAGAGGACGTAGAATCTCCGAGAACACCTCAAAATCCCTGTCGGATGGGTGTGCACCAAACAACTCCAGAAGTGACGAGGCCAAGTCAGCTTGAGGAGACCGAGCCAACAGGAGAGGAACATGATGTAGTATCACCAAGTCCAACACAACTACGAAGATTCTCCGGGCAAGAAAGGCCAAATCCAGTTACGCCAATATAGCCTTAGAAGAAGAAAATACAAAAGAACCAGGAATTTTTGAAGAAGCAGTAAAACATACTGAATGGAAAAAGCAAGGAGCGAGGAAACCTAAACAAAATTAAACATGCGACTTAGTACCCAAACCAGATGACTTAAACCCATATCTTGTAAATGGGTTTATAAAATTAAAAGGCGGTCTGATGGATCTATTGAAAGATATAAGGTTCGACTAGTAGCACAAGGATTCTCACAATAGTATGGGCTGGACTACGACGAGACGTTTGGTCAAGTGGCGAAAAAATACTACTGTTCGAGTACTAATTGTTCTAGCAGCAAGCAACTCATGGACGTTGTGGGAAATGGACGTGAAGAACGCATTTCCACATGGAGAGCTCGACAAAGAGATATACATGACTCAACCTGGAGGATTCGAAGATAAGAACGATCCAAGCTACGTGTGGAAACTAAAGAAGGCCTTATACGGGTATGACCATGGGCATGGTATGGTAAGATCGCTGAGTTCTTAGTTCAATGCGAGTAGTCAGTGGCACCAGTGGACTCAAGTCTCTTCGACAAGGCACAAGAAGGAAAACTAGCAATAGTCCTACTATGTAGATGATATTATTATTTGGAGACGACGAAGAACAGGTTCATCAAACGAGGAGGAACTTATCAGTGAGATTCCAAATGAAAGAACTTGGAAAACTTAAACATTTTCTGGGACGTGAGTTAAAAGAAACATGTGATGGATTATTACTCTACCAGTTAAAATATGCAAAAGATTTACTAAGAAAGTTCGGCATAATCGACTGCAAGCCAATATCAACCCCAATTGAAGCAAACGCCAAGATATGTGCAAAAGATGGCAGAGACTTGGAGGATGCAATTATGCACACGCAGCTTGTTGGGAGTCTAATTTATTTAATGTTGACTCGTCCAGATATCTCATCGCAGTGGGGATCGCTAGTCGATTTATGGAGAAGCCAAAGAAGCCACATCTTGAGCTAGCCCAGCGCATATAAAGGTACGTAAAAGGAACGATTTATAATGGATATTTTATGAAAATAATAAAGATGTCAAAATTACTGGTTATTGCGACGCGGACTATGCTGGATGTCGCGATACTAGAACATCACTACTGGGTGCGTATTCAAGTTTGGATCAGCTGCAATATCATGGTGTAGCATGAGACAACCTACGGTATCCCTGTCAACCATGGAAGCTGAATAGAACGGCAGCAATGGCAACTTAAGAAAGTACATGGCTTGTCAGCTATTTAAAAATCTACATCAATCGTTTAATTACGCGGTGGAGTTATATTGTGATAATCAGTCTGCCATACGCATGGCAGAGAATCCGGTATGTCATGCGAGAACAAAACATGTTGAAGTCGATTATCACTTCATATGCGAAAAGGTACTCAAAGGGGACATCAAGATGAAACACATCAATATCGAAGATCAAGTAGCCGACGTGTTCACAAAATGAATCAACTTCACGAAATTTGAGGAATTTCGAACACGCTTAGGAATGGTTCAAACAGAAATACAATCAAAGAGAATGTCGGTACTACGGGGGAGAATTGAAGAATCATCACCAACATTCAAGAAGTGGAAATTTACACCAACATAACAAATATGATCTAGATAATGAGTCATTATACACGTTGCATTTATTAAGAAATGATCTATAAGTTTCATCCGCGTTAGTTGGCCCCAGAAACTGACAAACCGACTTAAATGCCTATATATGTGTGTGTGTAACTTGTCTATGGGTGTGTGCGTGTCTATATTGTCATCTAGTGTATACAATGCAATTTATATATTAAAAACAAAAAGGTGTGGGTCTTGTATTGAGTGCGTTGTCAATAATAATAATAATAATAATGATATATCATCTCTTGTATAAAACACTCTTGCCCCATTTAAATCTTCTACACATAAAGGTAGATTAAATATTTCAAGTCAACGACCAAATGGATTTCCGACTTACTTTATCTATGATTGAAATCAAGATTTTGCATTTATTCAATATTTTGACCCAAAATCGAAAATCCATTTACTGAAATTTATATATATATATATATATATATATATATATATATATATATTACGATTCTTGAATTACCACATCATACAAAAAGTTGATCGTGACACCATCATTTTTTATATATCTCCAACATGCCATGGTCAGTTGCTTATACAACAAACGTAGAAGGAATCAAATATTTATTTCAAAATCTTTATATATATAGGGGGATTTGTATTATTATGAGAGCTTAGTGAATGCAATAAAGCAAGTGAACGTGGTGATATCAGCTGTTGGAAACCCTCAATTACATGATCAAGATAGGATAGTTGCTGCCACTAAGGAAGCTGGCAAAATTATTAAGGTATTCATCACTAATGGCGCACAAATTACTCGTTTTTGTGAACTAATAATCGAACCGCATTGAGTATTAACTATTATTACATCGCAGAGGCTTTTCCCGGCGGAGTATGGAACCGATTCAGACTGCTTTAAAGCTGTCGATACGAAGGTTAATTGAAGCAGAAAAACTCCCGCACACATATGTGTCGGGAAATTTCTTCACAAGCATATCCGTTACTTCCTTGACTCAGATTGGCCCGACAAGTCCGCCTCGAGACAAGGTTATTATCTTGGGAGATGGGAGAACACAAAAGGTAAGTATAATCGTTTTAGGGTTAACTACTTTTTCAGTCCTGTAATTTAAAGGGCGACATTATGGGAGCAACAAATTTAGGAGGTGACGTTATACGACATGAACTTTCAAAATTAAGCAACTTAAGGACATTATACGACGAACCCTATACGTTGCCCCATAAATTTAGGGTTCCCGAGTATAATTTAGGGTTTAAGCAAACTTAGGTACTGACATGGTACGGATGGTCTCTTTTCAAAATAAGCAAATTTGTTACCCTATGCCACCACCTAAATCCGTTGTTGCTATAATGACGCCCACTAAATCTAGGGTTCTCACGGATAATGTATCTAAATTGCTTAATTTTGAAGTCCGTATTATGTCACCTCCTAAATTCGTTGTCCTTATAATGCCACTCGATAAATTACAGGACCGAGAAAATTAACCAAAATATTTTGTTATACTTTGTATAGTTATTACCTAGAACCGCTAATAATTTATGGAATGATGTTATTATATAAGTCGTCTTCAATCGTGAGATGGACATCGCAACTTTCGCGATCAAGGTCGTGGTAACCCGAGGACTTTGAATAAGCGCTCTACGTTTGGCCTGGCGTGAACACGGTGACCTTGAATGAGCTCGTCTCCATTTGGGAAAACAAGATTGGTCAGAAGCTCGAGAGAATGTATGTCCCCGAGGAAGAAGTTATTAAGATGATTCAAGGTAAGAGTTACCCATGATCTTTTTCTTTCTTTTTTTTTTCAAGCAAGCATTAGACGTTCTAACAAAAAAAATATAAGCGTATTATTTTTTAATTTATATTAATTTTCTAACAATCGCCAGAATCGCCCCCGAAGTTAAGCTTATGCGATTCGACAGTCGGTATTTATAAGAGGAGGTCAGACTTTCTTTGATATCGAATCGTCGAGTGGAGGCGTCGAGGCAACTCAACTCTCTCCTGATATAAAATATGCTACCGTGGATGATATGCTCGATCAATGCGTTTTATTCCCAAAATTGAATTTGAGCTCAAGTTTTTTTTTTGTACGAGTAATAAATATGTCTGTTTCAGAACATCAAGAATCTGTGTGTTATTCCCTTTTTGGTGAAATGCAGGATCAAATCTCCTGTCACACTTTATTATCCCACTTTTTGTCCCACACCACAAATCTTTGACAAGTGGCAAATTTAAGGGTTAAGATTTTGTCCTTTTGGTTTTATTTTATTTAATATAATCAAATTAACATATCTACGTGCAATAATCACTAGTACAGAAAAGAGGAATTGGCGTCGGCACTATGGGCGTCGGTTGTCGGAAAACGGACGCCAATACTAACTGCGAGAAATTTTAATATTTTTTTTGGCACTATCGGCGACCATTACGAGCTAACAACAGTGGCCTATAGTTTTCACGCACTTTAGGCGTCTGTTGTAGTTTACCCCTTATTTATTTTTTTATAAATTCTTTTCGGAATGGTCGACCGTTGCGTTCTACAATGGACGCCGATGAGTATTTTTTGACAATGGGTGTCCGTTTCTCTCTACAACCGACGCCGATGTGTTTATAAACCCAGATCTTCTTCCCCGTTTTTTTCATTCCCGCGCGATGCATAAACCTCCCCATTGCGAATTTCCGACCGACGACCACCAAAAATCACCGTTTGAGCTTGAAATACGACCACCACAACACCCCCACCCCCCCCCCCCCCAATCTTCAATCCCGACCTTCTCTCTGTATTGCATTCGCGCGTGACGACCCCGGAACCTCCAATCTCCAATTTCCGACGAAGACCACCGAAATCAGCGTTTGAGCTTGGATTCGAACACCAAAACCGTCCATCTTCATCTCTGGTCCGCGGAAGTCGAAGGAACGACGGAGCTAAGCCAATTCACTCTTGGGTTAATTTCGAATTTAGGTTAATTTCGAATTTGGTTTTTTTTTCAAAGTCGATTGGGTATTTAATTATTGAGCTTGAAGTCGAAGGAACGACGTAGCTAAGCCAATTCACGCTTGGGTTAATTTCGAATTTGGTTTTTTTTTTTTCAAAGTCGAATTTGGGTTTCAATGGCTTCGACGTTCCCCAATACTCCATTTGAGATGAAGTATTGGCTGTTCCATATTTAGAAGCAATTGGTCTTATTTCTATGGAACTTTGTAATGCATGGGATGGATTGCTTCTTGTGTCAATTTCTTATCGAATATGAACTTCATCTGCATTTCGCCATCATATATGATTATTGTTGTGATTAGTTGGATATTTGTATGCCTTGTTGATGCTTAGTGATAGCTGGTGATACATCATTCTATGCTTGATTATTCTTGTGATTAGAGGCTTAGTGATGGATGGTGGTACATCATTCTATGCTTGTTTCCACCTGCCATAAAGTCACAATATATTTAGTAATGACACTTGAAAGTTGTGCTTGTAGAGAATAGCTCAGCCTAAGTTGGTGGCGAGGGCGAATTGGACGGATTTCAAGGCATCGGGCGGTAAATCAGATTTGACAAACTCGGGGCGTAACTTTGCCAAAGACAGCTCTTGGAGTTTGTTTAATAAGAGGTTAGTGTTGGAGACGTTGAGCAACTTCTTGTTTTGGTTATGATTTTGTTTTGGTGATTTTTCGTGAAAATGCTATGAGGGAACATCTTATTTGTTTCGTTTTTCTGTGCTTGTGGGTTTTGGTCTGAACCGCCAACCATGAAAGTGTTGGGTTGACCCTTGTTTTCGTTTTTGCCGTGCTTGTGAGTTCCTCCCGCTTGATGCTAAGTTGGCATTTTCCTTGTTGTTAGGCATAGCATTAGCAACCAAGAAACTAGATTCTGCAACTATTATGGTTACATTGAAGTTGTTTAGGGAGACTTGTTATGGTTATATTGAGTTGTTATGGTTATGTTGAGTTGAACTTTCCAATTCGTGTCGCGTATCATTTGGAATGTTGTTTTGGATTGTCGGGCTGCTTATATAGGTTTTTAGAGTAGCAAAAAATAAATAAAATATCTAAAAAAAAAAAAAAGCAATCGGCGACCGTTGTTAGCCAAACGGTCGCCCATGCACTTTTTTATTTTTATTTTTTTCAACTATCGGCGACTGTTCTTTGGAAGAAACAGTCGTTGACTATCGGCGGTTGTATAACAACAGACGCCCATTCATAAATTTTATTTTTTTTACTTTGGGCGACTGTTGATAGTCAAGTTATGGGCGTCGGTTAACAACGGGCGCCGATAGCACCGACCTATCGGCGTCGGTGCTGTCGGCGTCGGCGACCAACGGTCGCCCATTACTAATAACAACAATCGCCAAAAGTGGCGACTGTACTAGTGAATTACTGTTCTATTTCCATTTTTTCTTTCCCTAATCACATGTAGAAAATCCTGTAATGGCTTGATTTCTCTCCATAAATATCAGGTCCCCATAAATATAATCAATAATGTAACAATCATCAAATGACAACATTTTTAGAGGCTCTTCCTTGTATGATAGATTTATCATTCACACATAAACGGATATTCCAACAGTAATACAAGCCTTCATTTATTTATTTTCTACATAAGTAAAGGTGCGCATGTGTAACTTAGTATTCCAACGATCTCTTTTCGTACATCATCAGGCAACGTTATATCATCGCAGTCATAATCTTGTCCTATTGCTTCAAAGAAAAGCTCCAGGGTAGCAAAGCACAAACTGAGTACGACGACGTTTTTTGGCTTCTCAGGTGACCGTACCATCTTTGATTGTTGCCTTCTCTGTTATTATAGTAATCCCCGAACGTATATAAAACCCTTCTTCTGGTCTATCACCCTCTTCAACACCCTTGATCCCATATTTAATATATACAATCATAAATTAATATATATGCAGTGAAAATCTAATTTTTCTTATATATAAAGTAGGTAGATGATGACTTATTTGAGCATTACGTCTTTGTTCGTGATGACAACGTCTTTTCCAATCCTTGCGTTCTTGTCGACAATGCATTTCCTAAATAAATGAATAAAAGAAGAAAATAAGCTCAAAAGTATATGAAGAGTCTATAGATTACAATCTCAGATTATGTGAAAAATAATTTAACGAAAACTATAATAAGTCGACCAACCAAATTCTCGTGTTTTCTCCAATCCCCATTGGAACTTTCCCTTGAGCGAGGAGTGAGGCGATCTCAGATTCCGTTTGGTAATAGTCGGCTCCCATCATTAAGGTATCCTGTTTATTTAATTAAATTAAGAGACGTCGACAAATATAGATATATATCTGTACTAAGCCTTTTTTGGCCGAAAAATGTAATTACTTGTTACCTTAAGTTCGACGCCAGAGTCTAAACGAGAGCGTTCGCCCACTATCGAGTGTTCGACGACGCACTCTCCGAGGAAGCAACCATGTGAGATTATCGCATCTTTAATCTGAAAAATACAAAGACAAATCATTAGCGGAGATGATGAATAACTTCGATAAGAACGTTATTTGGCATTCGTAAAATTTAAAACGTAGTTACTTTGCAGTTGTCGATTTTAGTCGGTGGCAAGAATCGAGGAGACGTGTAAAATGGCGTTTTTGGGTCGTAGAATTCAAACTTCGGAAACTGTTGGGGAAAAAAAATAAAAGGGAGATTGAAGGATTAGTGTAAGAAAAAAAACAAGAGATTGAAGGTATTTGAAGAAAAAATAAGTTAAACCTCGTCTGTAAGAGCCAAATTGGCGTCGTAGAACGACTTTATTGTCCCGATATCTTCCCAGTAGTCTCTGAATATATATGCCTGCAATTTAAAAAATTCGACGTTATCATTGATTATATATAGAGATGAATAATTATTCGAAGTTTTCGCATCTTTTTTATTATTACCTGCACATTTTGTTCCTTAACTGCAGCAGGTATAATTTCAGACCCAAAATCGTTCGAAGTAGGGTAACGCCATTTTAAGAGCTTCAAAAGCGCATCGGTCCTAAATGCGTAGACTCCCATAGACGCAATGTAAGGAGAATTCGAAGCGTCTTCTCGGGAAAGTCCTATGATCGATGTATCTACTTGCTGTTTAAGAGATTTACGAACATTTTTCTTAGTTCTACCTCAATAAAAACGAATTATCAAGTCGAATAAGAACTAAAAAGGAGCAATTTTGTTTACTTCTATATATACCGTTTCTCTCTTATCATCTCCTTTAGGTTTTTCGGCGAATTGAGTGATTCTTCCTCTGCTGTCGATCTTCACCAGACCAAACTCCGATGCTCGGCTGATTATTATAAAGTAGTTCAAACTGTAAGAAAAACGAAATCGACCGATCGAAACAGAAGATATAAAACAAACGGAAAAGAAAAAAAAAAAAAGAGAAAAACCTGTCTCCAACTGGGGCACATGAGAGAGTTAGATCAGCATTTCTGTCAATGTGGTTCTGTTCAAACATCAAGAACAAACTGTTTTAGTTCAAGACATCCTTATAAATACTCTGAGATTCAGAAAAAAATTAATTTCTTCACCTATATATATATATATATATATATATATATATATATATATATATATATACTGAACAAAGTCCATGTAATCCATTCTGTAAAGATGATCGCCTGAGAGAATCAAAACGTTATCGATGTCTTTTGCCTTAGCGTCCTGCAATGCACCCACCGAAAAAATCTCAGCTATTTTCGAAACATCATTAAATCAATCGAGGGTTAAAAGAGCGCATCACCCCTATATATGTTTAATGATCTACGACCGATTCTCATTGGAACAAAAAAAAGACCCTTACCTCGAAAAGCCATAAGAACTGCCTAACAGCATCAGCTGTTCCTTGGAACCATTGTTTCCCAGTCGCAGTTTGCGTAGCAGCCAAAGCCTGAGATAAAGTTAAAACTCGACCAAATAATAATTGCATATACTTTCATCGTCGCCTTTTCTATTACATGTGTGTTAAGTAATTAAGAGATAATATAACGTTTTTGGGACGCATTCTATCTATCTATCTATATATGGTTTTGTCGTCCAAACCTCAACGAATCCATCTCCGAAGCTCAGACCATTCCCAGTGTAAGTGCGACAGATATGTCGGTTGAGAGACGCTGAATTGAATTGCGTCAGTACGAATATTTTGTTGATTCCGCTGTTAAGGCAGTTGCTCATCGGTATGTCGATAAGCCTGTAGCATCCCCCAACTGGAACCTGATTTTTTTCTTAAAAAAAAAAAAGAATGAAGTTATTAACTAAATCACAATAATCCAATCAAATGAAAAAAAAAATTAATTGTATGGAATTTCCGATCAACTATAGCCCAAATCCATAAGCCATGTGGGGTTGCACTCTAAAGTTAGTTGGTAGAGATAGTAGCTCAAAACAACTTCTTGTGGTATCAAACTCAATCACAGATCGGATAAGTCGAAGAAATTGTGAATCGTATATGGACAACTTTCTCTATCGCTTGGTTTTAGAGTGAAACCTCACAATATTATATGGGTTTGGACTAGCACACAAAATAAAACAGTTTCCGAAGTAATCTTAATTTAAGATATTGTATTAGGGACTTTCAGTTCAAACTCCAACATTTTCTTGATTTTCTTTGATCTATGCCGAAATATATAATATATAGTTTTGTTTCTTACAGCTGGCGTTGCAGCTCGGCTTGTGAGAGGAAAAAGCTGCGCCCCAGCGCCGCCGCCGAGTATGATCGCAGCCCCAGCGCCCCAGCCCAGCTCGGCTCTACAACGATCGATCGCCGGAGATTGCACTGTCTGAAAAATAGTAATTTTTTACAAAAAAAAGGATATCTCTTGCAAGGAATGATTTTCGGAGGAGAAGTAATGAACTACATACAAGAGTTTCTTTGCTGCTGTTTTCTCTGGTGAGGACAGAGTAAGCAATCCCAGGTTTGGCTCTGCTTCTCCCTTTCTTACTATGATTCTCGAAACTGAAACTTGAGTTTTTTCTTCCCCTAATATTTTTCTCTCCCAAGAATGCATTTTTCTCCACATCATCGCCAAAACCACTCTTTTTGCCAGAACTTATTGCCAAGGTTGCACTGAAAGCATCCATTGCCATTTACCGCTTTTTGACCCGACCTGACCGACCGACCCGACCGCTTCAAGAAATCAGCAGATTCCGATGGTTAGATGCTGAAATTAAAATATATGAAAGCGTATAATGAATCGTTGAATTGGAGTCAATCGCATCATTTTTTTCAGTAGAGTAGTGTAATCCTAAGTTTCCAAGTAAAGTGAAGATCACATAAAGATGCTCTAGAAAAAAGGATTCTTTAATTCTAAAAGCATAGCCCAAGAATCATTACCTCAAGGTATAAAGGATCTCAATGGGGTGGAAAAACAGAGACTTAAAGCTAATATGTTTCCTAGTACTAGAACGAAAGTATCAAGAATCTTGCGGAAATATTCAAAACTGAAAGCAGTAAATGAAAGAAGTAAATGAAATCGGTACCAGAAATTCGGTGGATTGCAGTTAAGAGAAAAAAATATGTCCAAGATTAGCTGATGAAGTGCATGGAGTGTGGCAAAAGTCTTGGGGGTGAAAGGTTGTAATAATAAGAAGCTCTGCTTTACTTGCTTGTGAGCTTTCACGAGAAAAGTTGCAGTAGTCTTCTGAAATGAGTTGAATCGGTGTGTATATATATTAAACGAAAGGAAGCCGAGGAGAAATTAAAGATGGGGTCTGGAATTTAACACAAATAGAAAAAGGCAAGAAAATTCATAAATATCTCGACCCATTTCGGCCTAAGGATCAAACTGGTAATTCATAACATTGATGACTGTGTATTCAATTTTGAAATCTCCTAATTGTTTCTTTTCATAAGAGAAGTTATCTTAATTTGTTTATTCAGCTTATTTCGTTGCATAAAGCTAAATCTTCTTGAGTACATATACCAATAAGTTTACCGTAGGTATAAGAATTATAATCTATACTAGGTTCTCCTTTTCTAAGATTATTCCTTACTCTTTCTGCAAAGAGTGAAGGTAAACCGTCAATAAATTTGGATTTCCAGTGAGTACTATTAGACTCTAGAAGTTCCATAACACGGCTAAGGAAAGTATCTTTATACCACCTAAAAGATGTAAGAGTTTTACATCTTAAGTTTTGGAGAAGAGTTCTGATATTTTCAGAATTATCAGACCATCGGCCTGTAAAATGTTCTATTATAGCAAAAATAGGTAGTGAAAATATCACTATTCATTGACGGAAATTTTCAAAAATCTGATTGCACTAATTGATAGTGGAGCAGATTTGAATTGTATTCAAGAAGGAATAATTCCTACACAATATTTTCATAAAACAACACATTCTCTTAGCTCTGCGAGCGGAGAAAAGTTGCAAATTAATTATAAAATTCCTATAGCCTATAATTGCCAAAATTAGGTCGTATTCCTACTTCATTCTTGTTAGTCAAGAATATCACGAACCAAGTAATTCTTGGTACTCCATTTTTTAGAAAAATATTTCCTATAAAAAATATTGATGAATATGGATTTAAAGGAAGCTTCGATAACAAAGAAGTATACTTTGAATTCATTAACTGAACCTTTTTCTAGGATTCTTAATGAAATTAAGGATTCTATTATTATTAAAGCAAAAGAAAAACAGGTAAATTACCTAAAACAAGAAATCAGTATACTTACGATTGAGGATAAACTCCAAAATCCTAAGCTACAAGAAAAAAAAAATTCTACATAATGCATTTACGCTACAAATATGTAACGATTTAACTAATGCTTTTTGGAATAGGAAAAAACATATTATTACATTACCTTATGAGGAAGATTTTAGTGAGAAAAATATTCCCACTAAAGCTCGTCCTTGTCAGATGAATTCTGAACTTTTAGAATTATATAAAAAGGAAATAACTTCTCTTTTACAGAAAGGTTTAATAAAACCTTCAAAATCTCCTTGGTCGTGTACTGCCTTTTATGTAAATAACCATGCAGAAAAGGAAAGGGGAGTAACAAGGTTAGTCATTAATTATAAGCCTTTAAATAATGTTTTAAAATGGATTAGGTATCCTATTCCTAATAAAAAAGATCTTTTTGATCGATTATTTAATGCCATTATATTTTCAAAATTTGATTTAAAATCAGGTTTTTGGCAAATTTAAATAGCCGAAGAAGATCGGTATAAAACTGCTTTTACTGTCCCAATTGGACAATTGGAGTGGAATGTTATGCCCTTTGGTTTAAAAAATGCTCCTTCTGAATTTCAAAATATTATGAATGATATTTTTATTCCTTATAGTAATTTTATTATCGTATATATTGATGATATTTTAGTTTTCTCCAAAGATATAGAAACTCATTTTAAACATCTTGATATTTTCAAGAAAATTATTGTTCAAAATGGGTTAGTTATATCTATTCCAAAAATGATTTTATTTCAAACAAAAGTTAGATTTTTGGGTCATACTATTGAAAGGGTAATGTTAACCCAATTAATAGAAGTATTGAGTTTGCGTCAAAATTTTCAGACCAAATTCTTGATAAAACTCAACTTCAAAGATTTTTAGGGAGTCTTAATTATATTTCTCCTTATTATGAAAATCTTGCAATTGATACATCTATTTTATATGATAGATTAAAAAAGATTCCATGTCAGTGGACAAATAGTCACACTGAAGCAATTAAGAAAATCAAGAATAAGGTTGCTCATATACCTTGTTTAATGCTTGCTAATCCTAATTGGCTAAAAATTATTGAAACTGATGCTTCTGATTTAGGCTTCGGAGGAATCTTAAAACAAGTTTCTCCAGAAGATAAAAAAGAATATTTAGTTAGATTCCATTCGGGGAAATGGAATAATGCTCAGAAAAATTATGCTATTGTAGCTAGAGAAGTCCTCGATATAGAAAATGTGTCCTTAAATTTCAGGACGATCTATATAATCAAAAGTTTTTAATAAAAACTGATTGTCAAGCTGCGAAATTCATGTTTCAGAAAGACTTCAAACATGATGTCTTCAAACAAATGTTTGCGAGATGGCAGGCTCATTTAGCCCCATTCGATTTTGAAATTATTTATAAGAAAGAGAGTGATAATAGTCTTCCTGATTATCTTACTCGTGAGTATCTTTCATGAATTTTGCAGATATGTCCCAATATGGGAGAAATTTCCCCTCTAATAGAGGTGGAAGAGGTGGCAAAATGTTATTGTTCAAATGAGCAATAAAAAGTTGGTAAAAATTTTTTATATATATTATACTTATAACCAATGAATAGTGAATTCGTAATAAACTAGCGATATTGCCTGTTAACCTATAATTTCTCGTCATATCATGTATGATATATATCTTAATATTAATTTATATAAATGAATATCTCACACTATTTTTACTATTTTAATAAGAAAAATAACTATGGAATCTTCATCACTTGTCTAGCTTTCGGTTTACTTTGCATTTTAGTAACTTTTGTGTAGGGCGTTTAATTAGATATAAAGTTCTATTGATTACAAACGTGATTATGTAGCGTATTTTTTTATTAGTATTCTCTTCCCTATCCTGAGCATGACTTAATTCCACTAAATAATTCACTCAAGCATAATAGATATAGTTGATATTTGACTGTAATGCGTTTAGTGTGACATTTTTTAAATGGAGTTGAATTATATCCACATGGGTAGAAAAGTCATATCCTTCTTTACTTCAAACTTGATAACATTGTATTATAAAGTTCATGTTCATAATTTATGATAGGTATGCTCATGAAAGATAATAATAATAATAAAAGAAATTATATGGGCAATTTATTGCCGCTTGAATATCTAGTGTATATATATATATATATATATATTATATATATTATATTTTATCACACATCATACAAGAATACGAATAAAATGGCATACGCTATAACTTAAACAGATTGACAGTCTGTTGGAGTGTTCTTCTAGTAGAGTGCTACGTGTTAGATTTCTGTTCGTTGTTTGTAGACATTGTCCCGTGGACTCTGACAATAAAGGAGAGGGACCGAGCACTTGTCCCATTCCTTTTGTATAGATTTAGTTTTCGGCAGGGTGCATTCGATGATAACGGAACCGAACCGCTCAGTTCGAGGATTTTATAAACCAACCGGTTCAGGTTTGGTTATATTTTTTGTTTCGGTTCCGGACCAAATAACCAAATTTTAATAAAAAATAAAAAATAATAGTCTTAATATGATTTAAAATATAAAATATATATTATATATATATATTTATATTTTTATAAATTTTTAATTCCTCATATTTTAGATATTCTATTAAATATTTTATATTACAAATATATATGTATAAATTTTAGATTTACCTAATATTTTTCTTATTTTATTAAATATGGTGGATATATTATTAATATAAGACATATAATAATATATCATTAGATATTTTATATAATAATAATATATATGAATATAAAATAAAAAAATTAATTTCGGTTTCGGTTCGGTTCGGTTTACCGAGTAATAAACCGAACCGAGCCGAATTTTATTCGGTTATCAAAATGAAAACCGTATACCGAGCCAAAACATTTCGATTTGGTATTTGATACGAGGTTCGGTTCAGTCGGTTAACCGACATTTGAATACCCCTAGTTTTGGGAAAATTATCCATTCAACTAGTATATAATATAAAATATCATATCAATTCCTTGTCTTCGTTATCCATATATAAATGATATCTAATATATAGAACGTCTATGTCTAGTAGAGACCCGTTTGATTGAAGGTACATCATATAAGAAATTTAGGTACTTCAGAAAATATATTGTGGAACATTATACATTGAAAAAATGTACAGTTCCTTGTCTTCGTTTTTTATATAGATTTAGTTAGGGGAAATTTACCCCTTCAATACTAGAAGTATATAAATTATCATATCAGTTCCTCGTCTTCGTGTTTTATATATAGATGATATCTAATAAATAACTTTTACTTCTGGTGCCATTGAAGGTACATCATATAAAAATGTATAATATATTGCGGTACATTATACATTGTAAAAATGTACAGTATGGTTACAAATATATCATATATAATATTTAGGAATAGGTACGGCACAAACATGTGATAACACATATAAATTATACATAGAAAAAGACACGTAAATCAGGGTCAATGTTATTCTTAAAAAAAGGGTATCTACATATAAAACTTTTAGTCTACCAGATAAACATATATAAAATTTATCTGAAAATGACGGAATTGGTAATTTTTGTAATTTTGAATAATTAAGTGGAGATACACTTTATTTCGGAAGATATTCGAAAAGGATATAATATGATTTGGGGTCTACACATAAATACCCATTTGGAAAAAAAACTTGTAATTTAGTACCATGTGAGATTTTTTTTATATGTAGGTACCTAGTAGAATAATGTTTTTAAAGATATGTATCTGATCCGCCGCAGGTACGCCCTACAACACATTTAGGTACCCTATATCAACGTATTGTGGTACGTCATAAGTTGAGAAAATGGTACGCCGTATTAGCACATTTAGGTACACCATCTATAACACATAAGGTACGCCGTACAAACACATTTAGGTACCCTATATCAACGTGTTATGGTACGTCATACACACATAGGAAGGTACGGCGTGACTGAAGAAACTGGTAAACATTAAATCGGATACCTATCTGTAAAACCTTCTGACATGGGTATCTATCTGCAAAAATTTTATTCAAGTAGGTATTTATGTATAGATGTGACTATGATTTGGTACAAACAATAGAAAAATTAATAAGATGAGGAAAAGATTAAAAAAGAAATAATACGATTTGCAACTAACGGTTGTAATTTGTTGGGGCTCTTGAAAGATCTTTTATTAAAAATCAAGGAAAGGGGGGCCTTCATGTATGTTCTTGTCTAATAACTAGTAGCAATTGTACGGTTGTGCGTGATTTTATGCGATCACACCACTTGACCAATTGGTTAACGGATGACATGATCATTTCCCTATTGTTCATGTCACTGTTTTCTTTTTCTTTTCCCCTCAACTTGTCAAGCGAACATATCGAATTACATATGAATGGATTTTTCTTGAGCAATAATAAAAAGAAGACCATGTTGTATACATCTATTTTTAAAAAATTACTATTGATTATATAATCTTGAGTTGGGAACGAATTATGCTGTTAATGTCGAAGATCTTCAAAGATTTGAAGAAGAATTTGTCTTACTTCCCCAAAATAAGAGATGCACCTACATGCCAAAAATGTTGGTATTTGATACCGTAAGAAATAAGAAGGCTAAATATATTCAGAGAAGATGATTAATTCAAATGAGATGATTTCAAATGATAAGTACATAGGCTATTTATACACACTCCACAAACTTAATCCAAATTAAGAAAAAACTAAACCACACACCAAACACACAAATCACACACCAAACACATTATAATACTTACTTTGTAGAATTATGAATAGGTTCAACACTTCCCCTTAATCATGATTCTGCAAAGTAATTACACCAAGCATCGTTCGTAATTGCACAAAAGTGTCAATCTTCAAAGGTTTGGTAAGAATATCTGCGAGTTGATCTTCACTTCGACAGAACTCTACTTCTATATTTTTCTTCTCAATTAGCTCCCTTAAGAAATGAAAACGAATGTCGATATGCTTACTACGTCCGTGTTCAACTGGATTCTTTGCAAGATTAATTGCAGACTTGTTGTCGATATAGATCTTGATAGATTCTGTAACTGGAATACGTAGTTGGCGCAGCATATTGGATAACCAAATAGCTTGACAAGCACAATAAGCTGCAGCAATATATTCCGCTTCACATGTTGACAGTGCTACGATAGGTTGCTTCTTCGATGACCATGAGCAAACAGTTTTCCCGAAGAGAAAACAATACCCAGACGTACTTTTTCGATCATCCAGATCACCAGCCCAATCACTATCGGAGTATCCTATGAGAGAGCACTTATCACCAGAAGTATAAAATAAACTAAAATCAGAAGTACCTTTGAGGTAACGTAGAATACGCTTAGCAATTTGCAAATGAGACTGATATGGTTCCTGCATAAATCTGCTAACCAAACCAACACCATAAGATATATCAGGTCTCGTAACTGTAAGATATCTTAAACATCCTGTAATTTGCTTAAAGTAAGTTGGATCAACCATCGGTCCTTCCCCTTTCTTCGTAAGCTTCGTACCAACTTCAACTGGAGTTTTTGCTGGATTGCAGTCTTCCATCTGAAATCTTTTCAAAAGATCAGCAATATATTTCTTCTGAGATAAGAAAATTCCATCCTCCTTTTGGATTACCTCAATACCAAGAAAACGAGACATAAGACCAAGATCGGTCATGTCGAACTCCTTCATGATGGACTGCTTAAAACTCTCAATCATACGTGAGCAGTTACTCGTAAATAATAAATCATCAACGTATAGACATACCATTAGAATGTCACGAGTATTGCTCACCTTAACATATAGTGAGTGCTCCGAAGGACATCTTTTAAAACCAGCTCGAAGAAAGAACGAATCAATGCACTTGTTCCATGCTCTTGGAGCTTGCTTCAAACCGTACAACGCCTTTTTGAGTCGATAAACTTGTTCCTCAGAACCTTTTTTCGCGAAACCAGGAGGTTGTTTAACATATACCTCTTCCTCCAATGGTCCGTTAAGAAATGCAGATTTCACGTCCATCTGATAGATTTTCCAACGGTTCTGAGCAGCTATAGCAATCATCGTTCTAATGGTTTCCATACGAGCGACAGGAGCAAAGACTTCTTGGTAGTCAAAACCGGCTCGTTGCTCGAAACCTTTTGCGACGAGCCTTGCTTTATACCTTTCAACAGCTCCGTTGGTCGCCAATTTTGTTTTGAAGATCCACTTCACGTCAATGGCTTTACAACCTCGTGGCAGATCCGTAAGCACCCACGTATTGCTTTTTTCAATTGCTCCGAGTTCTTCGTGCATCGCCTCGATCCATTTAGAATCTTTAAATGCTTCCTCCAAAGTTATTGGCTTAATGTCTGCAAAGAAAGCAAAGTGGACCAGCTCTCCATCGTCATTTACTTGATTATCAGAAGTTACCTCAAATTCCTGAAGATATGCTGGTGGTTGTCGGCTACGTTGAGATTTTCGGGTGACTGGAGCATCAGAACTTGTCGAAGCTTTTGTAATGTCATGCGGCATCTCCGTCTCCTCTTCAAAAGGAAAAATGTTGCTCCTATTTTGATCCGATGAATTATTCTGATTCCATGCCCATGATTCATCTTCAGCAAAAGTGACGTCCCGGCTAACAATGACTTTGTTTGTAGAAGGATTGAATAGCTTGTATCCACCATCTTTATAACCAATTAGAATTGTCTTCTCAGCCCTGTCGTCCAGCTTTGTCCTCGTACCTGCTGGTATGTGAGCATAAGCAATAGAACCAAACACCCTCAAGTGTTTAACGCTTGGTTTATAACCACTCCATGCTTCTTCTGACGTACGATCTTCAACTCCTTTGGTCGGACATCGATTTAGAATGTAAACAGCACAGGAGACAGCTTCAGCCCAAAACGAATTTGGCATATTCTTGGTTTTCATCATGCTTCTGGCCATGTCCATGATCGTCCGGTTCTTTCGCTCAGCAACTCCGTTGTGTTGAGGAGTGTACGGAAAAGTAATCTCGTGATGGATACCCTCTACTTTACAATACTCATTAAACTCGTTAGAAGTATACTCACCTCCACCATCAGTTCGTAACTCCTTCAACAGATAACCACTTTGTCGTTCAACGTGTGCTTTAAACTTGAGAAAAATATCAAATACTTCTGACTTTCTTTGTAGAAAAAATACCCATGTTTTACGGGAAAAATCATCAATGAAAGTCAAGAAGTACCTATTATTCCCGTTTGATAAGACATTCATCGGGCCACATACGTCCGAGTAGACGATCGCAAGAGGTTGCGTTGAACGGTGTTCCCTTGCCGTAGCAAACTTTGTGCGGTGATGCTTTCCAACAGTACATGCTTCACAAATTTGTTCTGGGTGTTGAATAGATGGCAAACCCTTCACCAATTTTTCTTGAGAAAGCATCTTTAAACTTTGAAAGTTTAGATGTCCAAACCGTAAGTGCCATAACCAAGACTCGTTTTTTGTAATAGCACTAAGACACTTATAAGCACCACGAGAAATGTTGATTTGAAACATCCGATTCTTTGTCATAGGGGCTGAAAGAATTAGAGTACCTCTTTTGTCGCACACAGAAAAATTTCCACCACGTAGTGACATATCATACCCCTTTTCAGATAGTTGTCCAATACTCAGCAAGTTCGTCTTTAGGCCTGGTACATAGAATACGTCTGATATATACTTCTGATCGCCATTCTTTAGGTTGATGAGGATTTGCCCAATACCCATAACAGGTATGCTCGTATCATCTGCAAATTTGACACTTGATTTGAAAGATTCGTTAAGCTCTGCAAATAACTCCTTTTTACCGCACATATGGTTTGTACACCCGGTATCAAGAAACCACGTGTGATAGTCTGATAATTCCTTGTTGCCTGAAGTGACCATCAAGAGAGCATGGTTTCCTTCTTCATCTTGTTGTGTGCAGTTAGCCCGCTGGTCATCGTCTTTGTATCTACACTCATTTGCATAATGCCCAAATTTATGACAATTATAACATTCAACGTTAGACTTTTCATACCGTCCTCTACCACGTCCACGGCCACGGCCTCTTGTTATTTGATTGCGGTTGGCTTGCTCCTGATTATCACCACGATTGTTACTATAGCCACCGCCATTACCATATCGGCTACCTCGGCCTCGGCCTCGACCTCGTCCTCGACCACGAGAGTTGGATTGTTGTGTTTTGGAATCACCAGATGGTTGGACTTGTAAAGCTTGCTCAGCGACGTTCTTCGTTTTCTTCTCAACCATACGTTGTTCATGGGCTTGTAGGGTACCGGTCAATGCATCCACAGACATCTTTGACAGGTCATGTGCTTCTTCAATGGCTACCACTATGTGGTCGAATTCGTTTGTTAGTGAACGTAGAATCTTCTCAACGATGGTCTCGTCGTCTAGCTTCCCACCGTACATCTTCATTTGATTTGTCAAAAGCAGCAGTCGACTTATGTAGGCTGACACTGATTCAGTAGCCTCCATCTGCGAGCTTTCGTATTGTCGCCTTAGCGTCTGGAGTCGGACTTTCTTTACCTTGTCATCTCCTTGGTATGCTGTCATAAGAATTTCCCAGGCTTTTTTTGACGTTGTTGCTGCTTCGATCTTCTCGAACACCTCATCAGTTGCTCCCTGTTGAATAAGGAACAACGCCTTCTTATCTTTTTTCTTACTTTCACGATAAATAACCTTCTCTGGATCGGTGGCGGTATCCTTGACTTCATCGAAGCCTTTCTCCACGATCTCTAGCAATTCGTGGTAGTCGAAGAGGACTTTCATCTGAGCCGCCCACCTATTGTAATTTTTTCCATCCAATACAGGAACCGTAAGCGAGCTGTTCATCGCCATAGCTCTGATACCAATGTTGGTATTTGATACCGTAAGAAATAAGAAGGCTAAATATATTCAGAGAAGATGATTAATTCAAATGAGATGATTTCAAATGATAAGTACATAGGCTATTTATACACACTCCACAAACTTAATCCAAATTAAGAAAAAACTAAACCACACACCAAACACACAAATCACACACCAAACACATTATAATACTTACTTTGTAGAATTATGAATTAGGTTCAACAAAAAATAGGAGATTGCAACTATCAAATATGGAATATATGAGATCAACCAATAAGGAGAGAAGATCGAATCAAATATTTACTATATTTGAAGATATCTTCAAGGAGATATTTTAGAAGGGATCTTTCACCGATTCAAGAGAGAGCCAATGTCTATAAAAAAAAGAATATTTCGAGCTGCCATAAGTGTGCTTTTGGACAAGAAATTCGAGAGCTTTCATGGAGTCTCTTTTGAGCTACATATTGAGCGAAAAGCATGAGCAAAGCACATGTCGAGTTTGAGCGATTTTACTTGTCACGAGAGTGTCTTTGTATTTCGTTTGCAAAGGTCTTAGGACTTGTAGGTTTGCAGAATCGTTAGATTCGTAGTTTGCAGAATCGTTTAGATTCGTAGTTTTTCTAGGCTTGTTTTTACTATCTTCGGATAGTTATTTTGCCATCCATTGCTATTAGTGGAATTTCACCTTGAGGCACGCAGCAAGTTTTTATAACTTGCTGCACAATTTACATCTCGTGTTCACCATCTTTCTTTACTAAGTTCGTTAAATATTCCGCTGTGCATTCTGTGTTGGTGTCGGTGTTGACCCAACATTTGTTCCAACATTAGTCACCAGTTTTAGAACTTAGTATTTTACATCCATATCGTACCGGGACCACTTCATATGCTTTATAGACCCATTTGACGAACTATTTATTTTAGTGCTCGAGTTCGGAGATAAATAGTTCAGCTCAATAGCTCTCATTTACTCGACGAACTGACCTCAAGTTTTGCGAAATCTCAAATTGTAGATTTAGATTTGAAGTAAAATATGTGCCTAAGAGGGGGGGTGAATTAGGCTACTAAAAACATTTTGCTTCTTTGATCAAATGTATCTTTTAAAAGAGAACAGCGGAATTAAGATGTTGTGATGGTTATTCCCTTAACTATTGGTCGAGTGAATCTGCGTGAGTGCAAGTGAACAAAAAGGTAAATAACACCTGGATTTATAGAGGTTAAATATATCCCCAAGTGGGGTTTAGTCTTCTCCTTGAGGTTTGCTCCTCAAGAGTTTGATCAATTCACTATGTTACCGTAGCTGGTTACAGAAGTGACCGATCACCCTAACACAACCAAGACCAAGATGAACACTAGTCCGCAGCTAGGGTGCCTAATGCCGAGTTTCGTTCCACGCGTTTTCTGAGAATCCCTGTTCTCTGACTGGAAACAGCTCGCTCCGAAGGTCAGCTGGATCTCAAATCCTCCCTTCACGAAAGGCACGCTTCACTCTTGTCTCTTTGTGAGGCTCAATCAAGCTCAGGTTGGGATGGTAGTTTTTCTAGCTTAGGGTGCACTCTACAATCGCAAATGAAAGCACATAAGCACAAAACAGAGAGTAATAATTTGCAAATCAAACGCTCTAATTCAAATCTCCGTTCTTGCTATCTCATGTCTATGTTCGTTCGTTCGTTCGTTTTTTGCACCCGATGCTGAAGTGTTGACTTATATAACCCTGTTAGTATCACACACTTCATATGGAATGTCAATCGCAATCACCAGTTCAGCACATCATTCCATTATCATGCCAAATTAAGCTCTAAGCATCACAACGGTCATATTCATTAATTTGCATGAAATCTTACTCTAAATACCTTTTCCTTACCATATAGCCTGATCTTATCCATATTCGCACTGTGGTACTTACGAAGATACCATAAATGGTACCACTCAGCATCTTATCAATTATGCAGCACATAAATCACGAATTTCCATTCAAATAAATACCATGTTCGCATAGGGAAAGAATTCGTTTGACTCTAACATTTTAGATGCAATTGCTAATGATATCTGCATGATTTCTTCCTAAAGATAGACAAGTTTCAGTGGATGACATGTTTTCCATGTATAACATATATCCTTTCATGTATAGCACAAGTGCAATAACTTAAACAGATAAGCACGAATTAAATACATCTGTAATATATAATTCCTATTTCAGCATATCTTAAAAACAGATAACATTCATGCAATTATATCCTTAGTATATAATATCCATAACTAGCACATTCAAGGATATAGAAGATCTCATTCCATATATAGACATATTCCAGCAGTAATATCATTACCATGTATATCATATTTACCCTTTATCAAATTAACGCATAATCCTTACTCTAATTTGCATAGCGCACATCAAGCATTAATCACGTCAGTTTAGACAAAGATCAAAGTCACTTATCATTCGATTTAATCATACTTTCCAAAATTACGTAACAATGATATCATGAAGGTGGAATCAATGATCACAGTGGTATCACATAAGTCATGTTGCAACGGAATCACAGTGTCAAGATGCAATTCACTCAAATACAAGCACATGATACATACACATTTTGAATTGCTAAATTTGTAGTGCCTATCTCATCTTAAGTACATGGAATCATCAAAACTCAAATACAGTGCACGACAAAAAGGTCAACATTCTCCCCCTTTTTGATGATGGCATGTTACTAATGTAATGAGAATATTCGAATATGTAGGCGTGTAACGTGTGGGCCTAATTTAATCATGGTCAGAGCATGAAAGTGTCAAGTTTCACTTAGGATGCGCATGCTCCCCCTATCTAAGTGCAAGTACTTCATGTCGAGATTCATAGCATGTTCACTAATCATTGCAAAGATAAATGCAAAGTATCACACATAAGTGTTACCAGATTTTCATGATTTGCTCCCCCTGACTATGTGCAAATTTGATGTAGCATGATTCCATGATATCACATAAAGGTTCCAGCAGAAACAGCACACATAAGTATCACGACTATTGCACTCCCCTGACTTAGATATCCAAAAATTCTCAAAGCATAAGTCAGCACACATAAGGGTTTGTTAGGTCCTACGATTAACAACTCGATGATCCTAGGCTAGAATTCATAGTAATTCGATCGTTTAGATATGCAATTGAATTCGATCGAAAAACTCAAATGAAGAACAAGAGAGAGAATTCGAGTAGAGTGAGAAAGTTACTGTTGTTTCTCTCTCTAGAAATCGAATTGCAAGCCTTTCGGATCAATTCTAAAACTTTCTCTATTCAGCTCAATTGATTTACAAGTATTTATACCAAACAAACTTGGTATAAATATCAAACTAGTCCTAATCTAAGGACTACTATACAAAATACCCCTAATTACAAGGACAACTAATGAAATCAAGCACAATTACAAATAGTATTCTACAATCTCCCCTTTGTACTTGATTGCGTCTCTGCGCCGTTTGTCCTCGTCGGGCGTAATATGATCTGCGCAAGCCCAGCGCATGCTCGTAGTTCCTCAGAGTGATCCTAAGCTCCAGTCGCTCCTCGATATCTTCAAGCAATTCCATTAGGTGCGGCTGTTCTCTCACGAACCTGTGGATCCTCAGCATAGTGTCTCTGTTGATTTCTTCCATCCTCTGCTCGATGTTTTTCCTGATGACCTTGAGCGTCCCATCGCAAAACTTATGAATATCAGTCTTCAGCATCAACCTATTATTCTTTGCTATTAGATTGCGGTAGGTGATGCCTAGGACTGAGCTGATGTGCACGTGATTGTTGGGAAGCCCTTCGACCTCAGGTCCTTTGTTGAGTGGAGCGGCCATGTTAACCTTCTTCATATTGCTCTCCAGAGCCATCTGAAGGTCGTGTGCGGCATAGTACTTGACCTGGCGCAACATGAACCGGTAGAGCCCTTCGAGGCCTTCTGTCTTGATGAAGCCCTGAGGACCTTTGTACTTCTCCACATATAGCTGATAAAGACGTACACTTCATCGGCGGGGAGGTACGGCAGGTCGCTCTCGCTTAGTTCCTCTCGGGTCCTGTCCACTCGAGCGATGATGTAGTGAGGTGTTGGAAGTCCTCCTTTGTCACAGTAGACGCTGAGTAGTTGGCTTATTGGAGAGAGACTCTTATAATGGCTCTTGGCTTGTGTCTTAGTCATCCCCAGCCTAACATCAGGTCCTACTTTGGTCAGCATTCAGAGGTAGGTCATCCTCTTCTACTAGTCCCAATGAGAGATTCCTCTCAGCTCGAACTCGTTCGGCTTCTTCACTCTGTCCGGAGACCTTCAAATATTCTCACGAACTTCTTCAAGGAAGGGAATTTCAATTTGAATGTTTTCCCATTGCGTGTCGATCCGGACGGTCCCTAGCGTTAGCCTTGGAGAGGAAACCGCTTGTTGAGCTATTAACTCTGGTAGTCTTGGGATAACTTGCTCGTAGTCTTCACCTTCCTGAAGCTCGTCGTCTTCTATGATTACGAGATCAATGGACGTTGTTGTAGAAAGCGCCGGACGTCGTGAAGCCGTTGTCTTTGATGCTCCTCTGGCATGGAGTGGGTCATCCACTGTCCTTCGAATATGTACTTGTCTAGGGCCTCGTGTTGATTGACGCCATGTCCAGAGGGTCCCGGTTGGTCTGGAGCGGCTGATGGAGTGGCTTGGGTAGCTGCTAGAGCTACAAGCATCGCAGCACTTGCTTCTTCTTCCGGAAGCAAGGGGCTTGAGTAGATCGGTGGGGTGGACGGAAGCGTCCTGAGGTGAAAGGTTGGTGGTTCGATGTGGGCGATGCGGTGCGTGGTGTGGGCAGTTTGGGTGGTTTGTGTTTGGTGGGTGGTTTGTGTTTGGGTATGATGGGCTTGTGTTTGGGTTTCACCAGGTCCAGCACTTGTCTGCGTGGCGCCCGAGCCTTGTCCTTGGCCACTTGTAGATGTCCTCGGCCTCTTCTCCCCCTCATAAGGGTCCTGATCGTCTGGATCGTCATGTCTGCGCCGTGAGTGGGAGCTTTGGCCGCGGCAGGTGTCGGTAGGTGGCTCAGGATTATCCACCAATCACCGATAGAGGGATTCTTCTTGAGGCGATCGGATGGACAGGCCTATCAAACGGGCGAGGAGTATGTCGTGGAGCTCAGTGATTGGGATTGTGTATGGGTTGATGAGGATGGAGGAAGTGGCTAGAGGGTCAGTGGGTGTGGGTTGTGGAGGTGTGGGGTTGGTTCGTGACGACGGGCTTTCAGAGGCAGGTGCTTTCCCTTCTCTTTGGGATGCCTCGAGTGCTTGGAGTACTCTCTTTGTGATCTTTTCTTCCATTGATTGTACAACGGCAGAGAGAGCGGCCTGGAACTGTTCGGTCGTCACGAATGGTGCGGACGCCTCCATGGATGGACCAGGACGACTGACGTCGCCTGTTATCAACCCGTGAGTAGACACCGACTCTGTGGGTTGGCTCACTGTCACTTGAGGTTGTGACTGTATGAGACTTCCACCCAATCCTCGAGTCGAATCCTGAGGATTCGTCTCTATGGGTGTTGTTGCAGGCTCGGGTTGCGCCTGCGAACCAGATACTAAAGGAGTTGGTTGCGGCTCAAGATTGAGCGATGAAGTGCCAGCAACACTTGTCGTTGTGGGCAGCGGAGTATCTGGTGCGACGGTGATGGCAGGAAAGAGAGACTCCAGTTGAATGCTCAGTCTTCTGGGAGTCCTCCTGCTCAGACTGATTTCCTCGTCAGACTCTGTGTCAGACGGGGTGGCCGTGTGAGGAGTGAGGTCACGATAGACGTCCTCCAGTGCATGATCCGTCACCGGTGGAAGAGAGCTTTGCCCCATTTCCGTTTGGGCTGTGCCTCTTGTTGAAGAACTTCCTCAAAAGTTTCTTCGAGCATGCCAACATGTATGGGCACTTCCACTTGCAATTCGAGTGCAGGAGCCTCGAGTTCCACCTCTGTAGCCACGACGTCTATCAAAGTATCTTCGACGGCAGGCATTGGATCTTCGACCAAAAGAGACTCCTGTTGAAGCTCCTGAGCGACAACATCGATCATCGTGTCGTCAGAGCTTGGTTGGTGTTGTTGCGGTTGGGGAGGGCTCACATGTACATCTGCCGGGGGCCCTCTAATCATCTGCTCCGTTAAGTTGTGTTCCCGGCAGAATCTCTGATACTCAGCTCCCGCGGGGTCGGCGAGCCTGAGTAAGTTGAGTGAAATCGGCATCGACGGTTGGTCCAGGTCCGTGAGCCTTGGGTTGTGGAAAAACTTAAGCCTTGGCGGCTGGTAGTTTCCACCAGGAGGCAGCCGAGGGATGTTCTCTGCATGTAGCTCCATGAACTCCCTGATGATTACACTGAACCATCTAGCATAGGGCACGTTCTTTGACCTTCGATTCTCCTTTAGCCGAATCTGGTCCGCGAGGTCGTTCCAGATCAGCTGTGAGTAGTCATAGTTTCTTGAGAAGGCGATCCCGTGGAAGATCTTTAAAATATTGTTGTTGCCCTTATCGAATCCTGCGTGCTTGGGCGACAGACACTTATTCACTTCCGAATAGTGTCTTCCACGGGTGTGGGATTCCGCTGCTCTGGACCTGGGCCAATCTTGTGAGCGGCGGTTGGTATCCCATGTGCAGAAAGTCCTGAATCATCTCTGCGTCCGTCGGGAGCGGGTCGTAGTTATCGTTGTGAGGCAAGTCCAGTATCATGCTGAACTGGCTCTTGCTCGTGTGAATATGCCGCGTCCCGATTCGAGTCATGAAGGAGAATGTCCCATCTGAGGATGGATACGATGATCTCGTCCGGGCACCGAAATGTGTCCAGATCGAGCTGAAAGTTCGTATCCTGAACCTTCAAGTACAGACTGTGATCGTAAATGTGGTTGTATCTTGGGTAGCGATCCATCTGAAATATAAGATATGTAAAAGTTTATTAGTTCAATTTTATTTTCAGTCGAAATATGAATAAGTGTCATCAAACTATAGTAATATAGCAAATAATAGCATGTTTGATGAATTTTGAATTGAAATCATATGAAATGTATAGTGTATGTTCAATTTCAAAAATCGTGATGGCATTATTGTAATTTCGAATAAAATATTTGTCGCATGAAAAATCGTTCGAAATTTCGCTAAGTGTTAAATCAGTAAGTCACTGTTCATGCCGAGAAAATTATCGGTCGATAAAATTGATTTTGAAAATGATTTCCTATGCATTGATTTCAATTGTAATGACTCAGTTCGATTTTTCGATCGAGAAGATTTTATTCGCAAAGGTCCGCTACAGAGTAAAAGACTTAAAAATTTTCTAAGTATTGAAGTTAAAATTGATACTGTAGTCGACCTATTTTACGATCGAGAAACATTCCGTGTAAATTTACGATCGAGAAATTATTTCTCAGGTAAATTTACTATCGAGAAATTTTCCTCGATTGAATAAAATTTTTCAATTTGAAATTTGTCGAGCGGAATGTGCTTTTCGATTGTAAGTAAAATAATTTTCGCTGCGATATAATTTTATCGAGAAATTAGTCAACGAAAGACTAAGTCAATCGTCGAGAAATTTTCCAATCAGTTAGATCTCAAGTGGCGAATTTTGCGATCCAAAAATTAAGTGTTGAAAAATTAATTTCTCGCTGCTAAATTTTTGCGATCAAATTGAAATTGAATCGGAAATTTCTATTTTGCGATCGTAAGCTTTACGCTCGATAAAATTATCATCTGAATTGTCTAATCAGTGCGTAAGTTTTTCGCTCATAAAAATCCTAATTAGATTTCTCGATGGTAAGTAAATTTTTCGGTCAAAATCTTCTATCGTGGCGACTAAATCAGAATTTCGAAAAACTAATTCTACACAAACAGTATCTCAATTAAATCGGAATTCAATTAAGACTGTTTGCGATCGACAAAGTTCTTCGATGGCTTTAAAAACTCAAATACCCAGTTTCATCAAAACTCAGATTACAGTGGAAGATGCAGATTTTCCGATGATCCATTCTATCAGATTCATAGAGAATATCGAAACTATCTTAAGTGCAGGCATTAAACTCAGATAAAGTTTAAAATCAAGCCTAAAACACTATGAAATAGTATCCGATTTTCTCAGTTTTGAAGAACAGTCGAGAAACTAACATAAATCATGCGAAAAACTACAAAATGCAGATGCTAACGAAGTTAAATCACACGCAAATGGCAACAGATTCTCATTTCTACCTTAAACAGACAATTTCGTATTGAAGATCGAAAGATTTTTTGAGCAGTTTGAACTGTCTGTGAAAGTTTTGCGCGAGAGAAAGTTTTTCGACTGACAAAAGTTAAACTTTTATTAACTATCATTAAGTCAAATGTTGGGTTTGCGATTGGACGTTTTGCGATTAAATGGATCAGGCCCATTACTATTTGTGCTCGAGTAATTTTTTATTTGAAAATTTCCTCTCAATTCAAATTTTTCGATCGCAAATTATCGCGACCAATCAAAATTGTTCCTAACACTGTTTACGATCGAGAAACTTATGATCGTGAATTAAGTCTTCTATCTAGTTTCTCGATAGTAAGTACTTCTAAAATTTTTCAGATTTACCCCTATTTCAAAATAAAACCCTTTGTAAGACTCCCCTTAGTATTTAAAATAAATGCAATTAACTCCATGTATTTTCTGTGTAATAACGTCTAGCTCCCCTGGCAGAAATTTAAAAATCTGTACCACTTAGAGATAAGTGTTAGTAATAATGGAGTTAATCAACAATTATTTTTGGCAATTTTTATCTTTGAAATATTCGGTCTTGTGTCTAGCTCCTCTCTTTGTAGTGTCGACGTCTCGCTCCTTAATTTTGAAAGATCTGAAATACTCAGAGAAAAACGTCAAAAATATTTGGAGCTAATCTACAAGTCCTATACTTGCTCCCCCTCAAATGATGCACACGATTGATTAATTATGCAAGCATATGAAATCAATTCAAGTCACGAGCACACAAATTTACCAAGTAAGCATGTGCACATGGTCCCCGAAAACATGTACTTTAAAAATATTGTGTGAGGGTAGAAGCAGTGAAAAATTTATCGCATTTAAACAATTCAGTACCAATGCAATCTAAAATTGCATTTAGAATGTGCGATACATAAAGAAATTCGCATTTATTCAATTCAAAGCATATGAAATATAATATTTCATGTCAAAAGTGCGAATTTTATTATTTATTATTATAATTATTATTTTTTTATTATTATTATTTTTATATATATATGGGGTCAGATTATTTTGCTTCGATCAATCGTCACGCCTAAAATTTTACGAGACATTTGAAAGAAGAAAATGCCGTCAAGTCATGTCGTCAAACTAAAGTCCTAAGTCCATAGACTGTTCCATTTCGACAACTCTCATCAGGTTCGCTCTTGCTCTCATTTAGCTATCTTGGGATTTTTATATTTTTATCACTCAAGTCAACACAAGCAATTTTAAGTCAATTTACCTGTGATCGAGGCATTTTTAATCATTTCACCTAAGCGAGAGACCGTCTATGTGGAATCAAAGGGTTGTAAGGGTTATAATTTGGCTAGGACGCGGAAGGAATTTAAAAGAAAGTGAGCTTATCTCTTCATCGTCTTCCAATTCTACGTCCGTCTCCTTTTTTTTTCAGCGTCTTTCTGCTTTTCAATCTTTTCTCCCTCTTTTTCTTTTAAGAACTATCCCTTTTTATGTTATGCTCAAGCTGAAGCTTCGCTTCTCCATGAGGCTCTAGGAGATTATCGTAGGCGAAGTTCTTTCTGTTGGTTCTCGGGCCGATACCGTGCTCCTCTTCTCTTAATCCCTATAGAGGTTTCAGAGATTATCAATTTGGATAAGTTCTAGGTGAGCAATCTAATGACCTTTAGACACAAGAATGCGACTTAGACTGACAAAATTAAGCAATTAATTCGATCGCATGTCGGGGTAAAATTCTAAGTGACTTTAGATCAAAGCATCCTAAAGGATTTCGTCATACCCCTTTATATTATATATAGAAATATATATATATATATATATTATTATCATATTTATATTTATTTTTATCACGCAAGATAAGAACAGATAAGCATAGAAAACACATAGAATAGAGCATGTGATAGCATAGAAGATCAGGTAATGCACATATTACGGGAGATTCAACATGCCTAATTTTCCGACAAGGAATTGAAATCGTTTCTCATCCAATGCCTTGGTGAAAATGTCGGCTAGTTGAAACTCAGTGTTCACAAAGTACATCTCTATCGTGCCTTTTTCTACGTGATCTTTGATGAAATGATATCTAATGTCTATGTGTTTTGTGCGTGAATGATGAACAGGATTGCAGGTAATGGCGATTGCACTCTGACTATCACTATATATGGGTATATTATTTAGATTGTACCCATAGTCGCGAAGCTATGTCCGAAGCCACAGCATATGTGAGCAACAGCTGGCGCCAGCTACGTATTCTGCTTCGGCCGTCGAAGTTGACACGCAGTTTTGCTTTTTGGATGACCAGCGAACCAGCTTTTCGCCTAAAATTTGAGGGCCACCGGACGTGCTTTTCCTGTCCATTCGGCAACCTGCATAGTTAGCGTCAGTGTAGCCGATGAGTTTAAATTCGTACCCTTTGGATACCATAGGCCAAGGGTAGAGGTGCCCATAAGGTACCGTATAATTCTTTTGACCGCGAGCATATGGGATTCTTTAGGATCGGCTTGAAAACGGACACACAAGCATGTGGAAAACATGATGTTCGGCCGGCTCGAAGTAAGGTAGAGAAGAGATCCAATGATACTGCGATACAGTGTGATGTCGACCGACTTACCAGAGGGATCGGCATCCAACTTGCAGCTTGGTGACATAGGAGTGCTGATAGGCTTGCTCTGGTCTTGATGAAATTTCTTCAGAATATCCTTGATATATTTTGTCTGATTGATGAAAATTCTATCATCGAGCTGCCTGACTTGGAGTCCTAGGAAAAACTGCATCTCTCCCATGTGACTCATCTCGAATTTGCTCTTCATGAGATCTCCAAACTTCTTGCAGAGCCGAGGATTTGTTGATCCGAAGATGATGTCGTCGACGTATACTTGGACGACCATCAGATCTTTGTCATGCCATTTAATGAAGAGGGTTGTGTCTATCGTTCCTCGTATGAATCCAGACTTCACGAGGAAATCACTCAGGACATCGTACCAAGCACGAGGGTCTTCTTTTAGTCCATAGAGAGCTTTATTCAAGCGATAGACATGATCAGGATGTTCTTGATCAACGAAACCTTCCGCTTGAGCGACGTAGACTTCTTCTTTTAACACGCCGTTGAGAAAGGCGGTTTTAACATGCATCTGATAAACTTTGAAGTCTTTGTGAGCCGCATAAGCCAGCAGGAGGCGGATAGCTTCGATACGAGCAACAGGAGCATAAGTCTCGTCGTAGTCGATGCCTTCCTGTTGATTGTATCCTTTAGCAACTAGCCTAGCTTTGTTCCGGATCACTTCACCATCTTCATTTTTCTTATTCTTGAAAACCCATTTAGTTCCGACCACTGTTTTCCCATGTGGACGGGGTACCAAGGTCCACACTTGAAGGCGTTCGAATTGATTGATTTCCTCTTGCATTGCAATTGTCCAATCCGAGTCTCGAAGTGCATCTGCTACTTTGGTAGGCTCGTTTTGGCTCAGGAAGCAACTGAAAAGACTGTGTTGACGACGCGTCCTCACACCAACCGAGGGATCGCCAATTATTTGATCAACCGAGTGGCCTCTCGTCCACTTGTGCTCATGAGGCAAGGCTGAAGTCGATGCGTCAGCCATCTGTGGATCTAGATTGCCTATAGTGTCAGATTGATCATTTGTCTGAGGAAGTTCCAATACTGCACTTGGATTGATCGTCTCAGATGATACTTCCTCGATGACCACTGTAGGTTCTCGGTGTTCTGTGGCAATTCTGAATCGGGTGGAGTAGAGGTGTGAGATAAACTTGGTATGTCGGTCTCGTTCGGTTGATAATTAGGCGTGTATGACTGATATACCGATTCGAAGAGAGAGTCCATGTCGTCTGTTGCAAGTCTCGCTGCTTCGTCTGACACCGATCCTGAAGTTGTTGCCATCTTCTGTTGGTTTTGTGCCAACACACCAGTGATTACGGGTTCTGAAATGTTGTCTTCAGAAGCCAACGGGTTAGGCACGGGTCCTGTACTGAATTGACCAGAAACCATCGGGTTAGGCACGGGTCCTGAACTGAATTGAGCAGGAACCATCGTGTGGAGAATGGGTCCTGAACTGAATTGAGCAGGAACCATCGGGTTGAGAACGGGTAATGAACTGAATTGAGCAGGAACCATCGGGTCGAGAACGGGTCCTGAACTAAATTGAGTAGGGACCATCGGGTTGAGAACGGGTCCTGAACTGAATTGAGCAGGAACCATTTCTGCCACATTGTGGAAAGTGACATTATAGCTTTCCTTAATAGTTCGGTTGGACTTGTATACTCGGTATGCTTTTGATGTTGAAGAATACCCGACAAATGTGGCTTCGAATGCTTTAGGGTCGAACTTTGCACGTTGCTCTTGGTCGTTCGCCACAAAGCACTTGCACCCGAAGACTTTAAGGAAGGAGATGTTGGGCACTATATTGTTCACAATCTCATACGGAGTCTTGTTGAACCGTTTGTGAACCACCGTCCAGTTTTGAGTAAAACAAGCGGTATTGATTGCTTCAGCCCATAGAAAGTGTGGAAGTCGCGATTGGATCAGCATTGTATGAGTGGCTTCCACTAGTGTTCGATTTTTCCTTTCAACGACCCCATTTTGTTGAGGTGTTTTGGCGGCTGAAAATTGTTGACTTATTCCAAGTTTCTGATAAAACTCACTGAGGTGATTGTTCTTGAACTCAGTGCCGTTGTCTGTTCGAACAACTTGAATAGTCTGTTGCAGCAGATTCGAGTTGTGTTCACAAAATTGATGATCAAGTAACCGGTCTCATCTTTTGTTCGGAGGAACTTAGTCCACGTGTAGCGAGACTAGTCATCCACAATCACTAGGACATACTTTCTTCCATTGATACTCTAAGTCTGCATCGGACCACAGAGATCCATGTGAATTAGTTCCAATGGTCGAGAAGTAGACGCAATTTGCTTGACGTGATGAGATGCTCGCTACATTTTTCCTAATTGACATGCCGAACAGTGATGCTCCCTTTGTAGTTGTATAGTTGGAAGACCGTGAACCAACTTTTTCGTAGAAAGACGTTGGAGAGCTTTCATATTCAGATGAGATAGTCGTTGATGCCATAAGCCGTTCCTCTGTAAATCAGTCTGAGAAATGAGGCATACAGCTGTCGAGGGCCGCACAGACGTCGGGTTGATCGTGTAAAGATTGGATCTCCGAAGTCCTTGAAGGAGTTCTGTGTCCTGACTATCCAAAATTCTGCACCGGTCAGCAGGAAGACCACCTGGAAGCCTTTGTCACAGAATTGGCCTATGCTGAACAAGTTATGGCGGAGGCCTTCGACGTACGAGACATCTTTGATGGTCAGATTCTTCAGAGTGATATCCCCAAGTCCTAGAATCGGGGCTGAATCGTTGTTCCCAAATCTGACTTTTCCGTTTTGTCGGTCTTTGTAGTTGCTCAGCAGCTCTTGATTACCAGTCATGTGTGTGGAGCAACCAAAGTCGAGGTACCACACATGATGGATCTGCAAAAACAATTTAAAGAGATTTAGGTACCCACTTAAACATGGGTCCTCTCGGATTAGCAGAATTAATTTTGGGTTCAGATATGACTGCTAAATCTATTTTTGGAAGAGTCTTAATAACCCATTGCACTTTTGAAAAAGTGGGTTTGGGTTTTGCCTCTATAGGAGACTTGGCCCTTTTGGCTTTTGTCGTCCTAGGCGGAGATGTAGGAACCCATTTGGGTTGAACCTTACAGGGAAGGTTAATTTCAGCACGTACAAATGCTTTGGAGGGTTTGACTGAGGAAAAGATCTTTTCTTGTGATAGTCTCCTAAGGTGCTTGTGAGATTTAATTTCTACGGGATACCTTAGGTGAGCACATTCATGTATAGCGCCATTGGCTTTCTTTATGGTTGGACCTTGTTTCCTACGTGTCTTTCTTGTGGCATTTGTTTCAGAATGATTAATTTTTGACGTAGAGCCTATTTCGAAGTTGGTGCTTCTAAACGTGGTCGGCTGAAGTGAATAAGTAGAAGCAACTATCTTAAACGTGGAAATAGCTCTTTTATTTCTACGAATGTCTTTTATCATAACAGAAGGAGTAGCATGCTCAGAAACATTTAAATCTAATGGCTCCTTCTTTATCTTAGTGCTAGACACTCTCGCCTTTGTTTTTAGTGCTGACGCTACGCTCCCTGTAGACGTAGGTAAAGTGAAATTAGTCATAGCACTTTTAACAAAATTATCTTTACAATATTTATCTTTCAAAGGGGATTTTTCATTTTTCACGCTTTTTGTAATAGCGTGAGAGGTAGTTTGGGGGGACGAGGAAGCCTTGAGATTTTCCATTTCCTTAAAGAATTTTTTCTTTTCAGCTTCGAAATTCACTCGTTCTTTTTCTAGCTTAGCCTGTGACTCCTCTATCTGTTTTATGATAGGAGGTTTGTAGAGAGAATTTTTATAATTAATGGCTTTAACTTCCTCGTGGCGTGTTTGAGAATCAGGAGGTAGAATTTGAACTAAATTGCAGACAGGAGTTAGAGTTTCTTTCCTACTTTTGTCCCTTTCATTTAGTTCTTTGTAGTCAAAGGGGATTTCTGGACTATGTGGACCTTGTCTAATGGACGAATCGAAAGTATTTGCATAAGACGATTCAGTAAAATTTCTAAGAGAGGTTATTCCTAAGCGCATGTGTTTAACATCATATATTTCTTTCTTTTGTAAAACACACGGGTTAGTGAAACCTATGCCTTCTATAGGATTATAGAACTCTATATCCTTGGGCTTGTTCAAAAATATCGTCTGTACGGACTATCCCCTACGCGTAACTATATCGTCTAATTTCTTTACTTTGGCATATAGTTTCTTGCGTTCCTCACCTAGGAGAGCGTAATTATTTTCCACGGTTAGTTTCACGGCTTGACAGGCATCGAAATCCTTAGTAAACTCACTAATCTTGGCATTCGATGTTTCTAATTGAGCTTCTAAGTTAGTGATCTTAGAGGTAGCTGCGGTTATCCTACAATTTAAAATGGCTTTCTCGTTGAGATTTCTAACCAAGCAATTGTAGTTATTTGCTAGCCTATCTTCTAATTCCATAATCTTTTCGCTCTGTTGTTCTAGTTGAGGTTGACTAGTCTCTCTAGACTGGAGGCTCTTGGTAAGTTCATCTATTTTTGCACTAGAGCTCCTAAGTTCTTGTTCGTATCTATCTTCTCCTGAGCTCTCTCAAGTTCGTTCCCTACTTCCTTTATACTTTCTGCTCACGTTTCATGTTAGCATATTGCTTTTGATATGATTCTAACATGGTCAATAATGTGGAAGGAGTGACTACCTCGTTTGAAGACATGGATGCATTGTCGTCGTCCGTACGAGTAGATGTTTCGGCGTCCAATTCGTTGTCGAGACGGGCCATGAGGGCTAAGTTCTCTTCTTCGGAGCTGGACGTGTCCTCGAGCCATTGGTCCTGTTCGGCCATGAGAGCTACTCCAGCTTCCTTTTGTTTTGTCAATTGAAGCTTCTTGGAGTAGAAGTTTGCATCTCTTTTCTTCGGGAGAGTGCACTCTCTGACGAAGTGACCTGCTTTGCCACAATTAAAACATTTGTTAGTCTCTTTGGGATTCTTGACCTCGGAACTCTCCGAAGCACGTCTTTGTTCTTTGAGCTTGTAGTTCGAAGTCTATTGGCTGAGGTTGAAGACTTCTTCTTGAAGTACTTCTTGCTCATCATTTGTCAAATGAGAGCTAACTGTTTTCCAAGGGCTTTCATGTTCGGCTCGATGTCGGAGTCCGATTCCTCTTCCGACTCTGATGATGAAGGTGGCCTAACGATCTTATCCTTTCTTAATCTTGTGCTCCTCTTCTCCGAGACTAAGGCAACCGTGTCATCGGTTTGTTTGCCTTTCTGCTCTTTGGTGATCTCGCGAATATCTTCCTCATGCTGAGCGAGATTGTCGAACACGGCATGGACATCCAACTCCTCTAGATCTTTGTTTTGTCGTATTTGAGTAGATATTTTCTTCCATTCCGTGGGCAGAGAGGATAGAAATCTTATGTTTGTCTCCATGTTTGTCTTCGTTATTTCTATCTTCCTCATCTCATTGAGAAGAGTGAGGTATCGTTGATAGATCTCGTTTAGACTCTCCTCCGGCTTTGCTTTGAATGAGTCGTAAGCAGTGAGAATGTTCGCCTTCTTGGCCTTTATGACAACTTCCGTCCTTTGCATCATCCTATGCAGCTCATCCCACATCCCTTTGGCCGATGTAAGGCTGTCGATTTGTCTGTATATATCGTTGGGGATGCCCTGCATAAGGGTATTCATGGCTACCAGATCAGCCGTAGCTCGAGCTCTTTCCTCCAGAGAGTATTCTCTAGGCTCCTTTAGTCGCCTATAAGCTGGAATTGCAGGAGTAGCCGTTTCGTCCCCGGGTACATGAACCCAGAACTGTGACGGTCCCTCTTCAAGGGTCTTCAGTAGATTTTCAGCTTGATCTTTTAGAGCAATGAAATTCAGAAAGCGTCTTCTCCAAACTGTGTATTCGCCTCTTTGCAAGATCGGCGGACGGTTGTCATTCCCGAGTGAGTATGCATCCATGTTTGTATTGTAGTCGAGTTGTTGAAGGATCTTCGTTAATTGTTTTGAAGGTTGAAGATGATGTAATGTGCTTCACAAGTGAAGAAATTCGTTAGTAGCGTTTGATTCGAAAATTAGATCGAGAATTATTTTCGATTCAATCGTTAAAGTTTGATCGAAATTAATTCCGTTGAGATAGAGTGTACTTGGTACTGTTCTCGTACGAGAAATTTTGTCAGCGAGATATTTTACGAGCGAGATAAATTGCTCAAAATCATTCGGTCGAGAAAAATTTCTTGATCGTGAATTTATTTCGCTCGTAAAGAAACAGTACGTTAGTAAGTTTCTCGACAAGTCAAAATAAATCTGTTGACTAGAAAAGTTTCTCGCGTATAAATGATTTTCGCCTGGTCAAACGTTAAAAGGTTTGACTGAAAAAGTTTTTCGAGTGAATGTTTTTACGCATGTAAAGTCAAAATAAGTCTTCCTCGAAAACGTTTTTCGCTGTATAATGCTCGTGAAATATTTTTAACTAAAATCGTTTCTACTGATGACGATTCTAGCGCTGACTACGTATTCTGACCAAGAAAAATTACTCGAGCTAAGTTTATCGATCGAGAAACTAATCCGATCGCAAAACTTAGCGAGAAAAATTTTAGCAATCGAGAAAAATTAACAGAATACGATTAACACTAATTCGAGCAAAAACAAAGAATCAGATAGTGAAATTTGAGGCAGTTGCTCGCAATTAAGTACTAATCATGCACGAACAAGCAATTAAACACGTTATGAAGCAAAATATATCGAATTTGATCAAAATCAAAACGTGTTCTTCATGTTCTTCGCAAACAGTAACACGCAGAGGCAATTCAATCCTAGAAATCGAAGTTCAAAACGCTACAGAACTGATCGCAATGATGATCTATCACTTAAACAAGCACAGAAACACTAAATTCAAGTCAATTAAGCACAGAATTAAGCTATTGGATCGAAAATAGATTTCGCACCAAACTGTTCTTCGATGAACAGTGAACAGAATTAATTTCGATCCAATTCTAACAATTTACGATTCAAAACAGAACGAATCTGCTCTGATACCAATTGTTAGGTTCTACGATTAACAACTTTATGATCCTAGGCTAGAATTCATAGTAATTCGATCGTTTAGATAAGCAATTGAATTCGATCGAAAAACTCAAATGAAGAACAAGAGAGAGAATTCGAGTAGAGTGAGAAAGTTACTATTGTTTCTTTCTCTAGAAATCGAATTGCAAGCCTTTCGGATCAATTCTAAAAACTTTCTCTATTCAGCTCAATTGATTTACAAGTATTTATACCAAACAAACTTGGTATAAATATCAAACTAGTCCTAATCTAAGGACTACTATACAAAACGTCCCTAATTACAAGGACAACTAATGAAATCAAGCACAATTACAAATAGTACCTACAGGGTTAGTCAAGGAATTAAATCAGAGCAAGATAAACATAGTCATAATCATAAGCATAACAAAAGGTCTTATCCCAACAGCAGGGATCAGACGCATGTACCTGTATTATTACACACTTAGTCCATAATTCTCTTCCCCTTCAGCATCAAAAAGGGTGAGGATAAAAACGACAAAGACACTTAGTCTCTTAGACTCCTAGGCACTTAGACACGGGACGAGATCACTAGACGCGAAAGGAACTGCAGAAAGCAAATGGATGGGAAGATCAGAGATCGCTCAAAACGCTATCGGACTCGCTGTCAGACGAGTCGCGCTTCTTCAGTTTCTTCCCAAGCTTGGACAGCTTGTGAAGGATTTCACTATTCTGGTGCTTGAGCCAACCTTCTTGAAGATGGCCGCGATATCAGTGCGGATTTCTGTGATCACATCATCATCATCTTGATTTTCTTCAGCAGGTTCCTCATCACTCTCAGTTAGCTCAACAACCTTGGCTTTGCCCTTACCAACGAGCTTCTTTCAAAGAACTCATGATTGCCTTCTTATCCTGGGCATTGAACCAACCAACTTGCTTCTCATAGTAGATTCCCATGCGTTTGAGGGTCTTGAGGTCGACTGCGTGCTGTGCAGTGTTCTCCTAGCTAGGTGGAAGCTGAACTCCTTCGAGTTCGAACAGGTGGGAAGCAGCTTCTCAGGGCTTTCAAAGGCATAGATCATATACTTCATCAGAGCATAGGCTAGATTCAACTTTCTGTTCTTAGAGATCACGAAGACGGCGAAGGTGCTCATAGCATTCATATTGGTGGTCCGCCGCTACCAATCTTAGCGCTCCATAGGGTCATCTTCAGGACTTTGTGAAGAATATAGTGATCTATCCCCAGTTTCTTAAGAGCTACCCCCTCAGCAAACTTAGGTCTCCTATTACTGTTTCATAGGGCTCTAGTGCACGGTATGCCTTAGAATGGAGACTATATCCTAAGAATATGTATTCATCCACCTTTGAGTCGAATTTTCCTCTCTTATCCCTATCATTCAAGATAAAACATTTGCAACCAAAGACACGAAAGTATCCTATGTTGGGTGTTCTACCATTCCAAAGTTCATAGGGAGTCTTTTTCAGAATAGGTCTAAGAAAAACACGGTTTGAAAAACTTGCTGTGCTAACAGCTTCTGTCCAAAATTTCTTAGGGAGATCAGACTCATGTAACATTGTTATTGCCATTTCCTGTAGCACTCGGCTCTTTCTCTCAACTACACCGTTTTACTGAGGAGTAATGGGAGCTGAAAAATTATGTGTATAACCATGCTGATCACAGAAAGATGCGAATGAACCACTATCAAATTCCAATCTATTGTCACTACGAATTTTGCATAGAGTGGTATCCTGCTCATTTTCTAGTTTCTTTACTAGTGAAATAAAATTTTCTAGAGCCTCACTCTTATGTGAAAGAAATATCACCCATGAGTACCTAGAGTAGTCATCTACAATCACAAATGCATCTTTCTTACCTCGTAAAGACATGGTTTGAACGAGACCAAAAAGGTCAAGATGAAGTAGCTCTAGAGGTCTAGATGTAGAGATAGTGTTCTTACTCTTAAAAGATGATTTGGTCTGGTTACCCATTTGACATGCCTGACATGTTCTGTCCTTTGAGAACTTACCAATCGGAACTCCACGTACCAAGTCTTTGTCAGTGATATGGGATATAAGTTCCATGTTGGCATGACCAAGACGCCGGTGCCATAACCATGAGGTATCCTGAGTGGCAGCTAAGCACTTAACATTTTGGTTAGTGATATCATCGAGCGTGATACAGTATATATTCCCCTTTCTAGATGAACTAAAGATTACTTGATCATCTTTCCTAACTATGCACTTATTGTTTTCAAAAATAACGGAATGACCCTTATCACGTAGTTGACTTATACTAATTAAGTTGTGCTCAAGATTCTTCACTAGCCAAACATCATCTATGGTGGTATTAAGAGTGTTACCCACTGTTCCAATACCAATTATCTTAGCTTTTGTATTATCAGCATATGATACAAACCCACCGTCGCATGCTTTCAGGGAGACAAAATTAGTGATATCACCTGTCATATGTCGAGAGCATCCACTGTCAAGATATCACCTCTTTTTCTTGTTTGTGCTCTTTCTCTGTACCTGCAAGCATTTGCATTTTTCTGAGGTACCCAATTTCTGTTGGGTCCTAACACATTAGCAGCAAAATAATTCTTGTTCACACATGTGACAAGTTGTTATTTTCAACAGATGATTCCACTACACTAGCATGCATGGGTGCAGTCACGGCGGTATGTTTAGGTTTCCAAACATATTTAGACCTGTCAGCATGTTAGCAGTTATAGGAATGATGACCATTTCTACCACAAGTAAAGCACTTATGTTTTGGAACCTCTGGAACTGCCTGTTTTTCTACGGTGGAATATCCTATCCCTGATCTTTCAACGTACCTAGGAATATTTAGTAGGAGACCTAGATTTTGTTTCCCTTGAAGTAATCTATCAACAATACGCTCTTTCTCACTTAGGGATACTCTAAGTGCAGTGATATCACTGGTCAATTCCTTATTCGATTTTTCTAGTACATCACATTTACATGCTCTCTTATCATCCCTTAAAGTTTCTACTTCACTCTTTAGACTCGTAATCTCGAGATCAGCTTGATGTTTCTCCTGACTAAGGTTATCTCTTTGCTTCATAATTTCTTTCACTAAAGCACTAAGAGACTTTATTTTTCCATAGGCATTTTGAATCAGTTCGCATAACTCATACTTGCTCTCATCTACATCAAACACTGAAGATGCACTTTCATCGGGATCGTTAGCATTCATTTCATTAATTTTCTCAATACTTGATGAATATGATACCTGATCATCGTCGGCCATGTATGCATGATTCTCGTCCTCCTCTGATTTCGTTCTCGGAGTCATCCCAGTTGCTTACCATGGCTTTTCCTTTCTTTTGTTTCTTGTCATCGCTCACTCGAGGACAGTTCTGAGCAAAGTGACCGGGCTTATTTCAGTTGAAGCAGCGAGAGGTGTTATGCTTGGCAGTGTTGGTTCCTTTCTGTTGGAATTTGTTGAAGTTTCCTTTGGACTTCTTTCGGTGAAACTTCTCAAACCTCTTAGTGAGCATGGAGAGTTGTTGCATCATACGTTCCTCACTTTCTTCTCCTTCGTCAGATTCTTCTTCAGTTTGGTAAGCATTGAAAGCGATGGACTTCTGATTTCGAGGCTGTGTTATATCGTTGAGGGAACTCTGAGTCATCTCATAAGAGGTAAGAGATCCTATCAGTTCTGGAATCGTCAGTTTCTCCAGGTCTTTGGCCTCATAGATAGCAGCCACTTTGGTGTTCCAGTCTCTGGGAAGTGATCTTAGTATCTTTCGAACCTTTTCACTTTCTGGTACCTTTTTCCCAAGAGAGAACATCTGGTTGATGATACCCATGAATCTGGCATACATTTGGTTGATCGTCTTAGTGGGGTCCATAGAGAATAGCTCATACTGGTGGATGAGAAGAGCGATTCTTTCTTGTACCACCGGGGAAGTGCCTTCATGAGTTACTTGTAGCATGTCCCACATATCCTTTGCAGTCTCACATGAGCTGATGCGGTTGTACTCTTCTTTCGTTAGTGCACATGCGATTAAGTTCTTTGCTTTGGCATTTCGAGAGGGCCCTTGTTTCTCAGCAGCAGTGTATTCAGTAGGGATCTTGCTGGTTCCATCGGTTTTTGTAGTGGGACTGTAGGGTCCAATCGTGACAATCTCCCAGATGTCATAGTCAACAGCGATTTCTTTCATTCTATTCTTGGTACCATCGAACAGTGGAGGCCTGGTATGATACTGATCTTCTACAAACACATCAAAACTCAAAGAAACCATTAGATCTTTTACTCAGGCTCGTTAGGCCCGTCGTATGTGTAACCTCGCTCTGATACCAATTGAACTAAATATGTGCCTAAGAGGGGGGTGAAAGCTACTAAAAACATTTTGCTTCTTTGATCAAATGTATCTTTTAAAAGAGAACAGCGGAATTAAGATGTTATGATGGTTATTCCCTTATCTGTTGGTCGAGTGAATCTGCGTGAGTGCAAGTGAACAAAAAAGTAAATAACACCTGGATTTATAGAGGTTATATCCCCAAGTGGGGTTTAGTCCCCTCCTTGAGGTTTGCTCCTCAAGAGTTTGATCAATTCACTATGTTACCGTAGCTGGTTACAGAAGTGACCGATCGCCCTTACACAACCAAGACCAAGATGAACACTAGTTCGCAGCTAGGGTGCCTAACGCCGAGTTTCGTTCCACGCGTTTTCTGAGGATCCCTATTATCTGACTGGAAACAGCTCGCTCCCGAAGGTCAGCTGGATTTCAAATCCTCCCTTCACGAAAGGCACGCTTCACTCTTGTCTCTTTGTGAGGCTCACTCACGCTCAGGGCGGGATGGTAGTTTTTCTAGCTTAGGGTGCACTCAACAATTGCAAATGAAAGCACAAAAGCACAAAACAGAGAGTAATAATTCGCAAATCAAACGCTCATTCAAATCTCTGTTCTTGCTATCTCGTGTGTATGTTCGTTCGTTCGTTTTTTGCACCCGATGTTGAAGTGTTGACTTATATAACCCTGTTCGTATCACACACTTCATATGGAATGTCAATCGCAATCACCAGTTCAGCACATCATTCCATTATCATGCAAAATTAAGCTCTAAGCATCACAACGGTCATATTCATTAATTTGCATGAAATCTTACTCTAAATACCTTTTCCTTACCATATAGGTAGATCTTATCCATATTAGCACTGTGGTACTTACGAAGATACCATAAATGGTTCCACTCAGCACCTTATCAATTATGCAGCACATAAATCACGAATTTCCATTCAAATAAATACCATGTTCGCACAGGGAAAGAATTCGTTTGACTCTAACATTTTAGATGCAATTGCTAATGATATCTGCATGATTTCTTCCTAAAGATAGACAAGTTTCAGTGGATAACATGGTTTCCATGTATAGCATATATCGTTTCCATGTATAGCACAAGTGCAATAACTTAAACAAATAAGCACGAATTAAATGCATCCGTATCATATAATTCCTATTTCAGCATATCTTAAAAACGGATAACATTCATGCAATTATATCCTTAGTATATAATATCCATAATTAGCACATTCAAGGATATAGAAGATCTCATTCCATATATAGACAGATTCCAACAGTAAATCATTACCATGTGTATCATATTTACCCTTTATCAAATTAACGCATAATCCTTACTCTAATTTGCATAGCGCAGCACATCAAGCATTAATCACGTCATTTTACACAAAGATCAAAATCACTTATCATTCGATTTAATCATACTTTCCAAAATTACGTAACAATGATCATGACGGTGGAATCAATGATCACAGTGGTATCACATAAGTCATGTTGTAACGGAATCACAGTGTCAGAATGCAATTCACTCAAATACAAGCACATGCTACATACACATTTCGAATTGCTAAATTTGTAGTGCCTATCTCATCTTAAGTACATGGAATCATCAAAACTCAAATATAGTGCACGACCAAAAAGGTGAACAAGATTAACAAATAACTATAATGAAGAAATTAATAAAATTCACGAGGTGAATTGCGAGCTTTCAAACAGTTACGAAGAAGCCCCACCTCGACAGTTATTGATAGGATCAGTTATGTGTTTAGAGGGGTGAATAAACCTTGTCTCTTTTGCGGTACAACCGGTACAACCGGTTAGGGCATCGGAAAATGTGATTAGTGTGTGAATACGAAGGAACACCAGTTTGTTTCTGGAAGTTCGGAGTTAACTCTCCTACGTCTTCCCTTCTTCCTCAAGAGGAAGGTTCACTGGATCTTCAGTTATACAATGTACAGTACAACCTACCCAGCTGAACCCAGCTTAATCTAATGAATCACCTAGGCAGTCGTGTACAATAATTCACCTACTTCAAGAGCTTGTTAAAGTCCCTTGGGAACAACTCACTTACTAACCGAGTCTGGTCTACGTACAGTGAGAACAACACCTAAATGACTTAATCGCTTGAGAGCTTAATACTTTCTTTTGCACTCGTCTTTCGCTTAAGAGTTGGTGAAGTCCTTTTTCTTCATCATGTCTCACTCCTTTTTATAGATGGGCTTGATGTATGGAGCCGTTGTAGGATAGCTCCTTGTACCGGTCAGTGAATTAAATGCTCTTTACCCGAAATGTGTACTGTCCGGTCTTCGTTGCAGTTCAGGTTGTGCCATTTGTTTTATTCCTCTTTGAGCTTGACTTGGCTTCAACTTAGGCCCTATTCCAGCCTTTCATTAAATGTATGTCAGAGGTCTTCAACTTGCCTCGCCTTGAATAATTTTGAATCTTTGACCACGTGGCACACCGGTATCTGTTTTTCGGTCTTCACTGATCTTTCGGTTGTAGTTTTAAATGGATATATCATATATAAATGGTAACAAGCAGATCAAATAGGTTTAAAAATTAAATCTGCTTTAGATTAAAAATAGTCCTAGAATAAAGCGACGTATTAATATTTATTTATTCGTTGCCACCAGTTTGATATGCACCGCATATAACAAATAAAAATAATAATAGGGATTGCAGCTTGCAATGCAAGGAAAATTTGGTAGAAATAATCAATTTTATTGATTTTCTTCTACAAATAAACCCAACATTAAATTATATCTGAGTAGACCCAACTGTAATATGTATCTTCTCAAATTAGACACTTCTAACCTTTAACATATTCAATATGTTAAATTTCTATCAATTTATTTTTTTCTTCTCATTTTCTTCTATTTTTAATAAATTATTTCACACTTTAAAATAACTCAAAAATTTGAAATATAAATATTTCGACGAACATTCCAAGAATTTTTTGATAAAATAACTAATATAAAAATAAATCGAGATTACAAATTAAAAATAGCGTATTCAAAAAGTCATGTTACTTTAATTATATTAATTAACTTTTAACTCCAACATGAAAAAATTTAAAAAACCAAAACAAAAACTTCCAACGTAAATCCCACAAAATTTTTAGTACATTAATTAAAATTAGTAAAATTAAAAAAATATCAAATATTTAGACCGAAAATTCCAGAAATTATAAATAAGTTAATTAACAATTAAAATTAAAATATTCAAACAGACGAAATTATTAATACATATTTTCGTCTAGGTATTTTTCTATTCCATTTTGTTTTTCCAAAATTTTGATTATCATTTAATTATAACTAATTTCAAGTAGTTCTTCATTTGCAATTTTTGAGAGATTGCCGTGGAAAATTTTGTTTGATTTTTTTTTTATTCTCCTTTCATGTTGGAGATATATTTAACGTTTAATTAATAAGAGTAAGTGGATTTTTTTAACATTATTTTTAGGTAAAGTCCACTATACCCCATGTAAATTACGTTGAAATGCAACATACTGTCATATGCTTTTTTATTCTGTAAAACTCGCTTATGCTCATAAAAACGTAGCATCGTACCTCATTGTTGTCGAAATTTAGCACCCCCTTCGATATTGTTCAAAACTTAGCATTATACGCTCCAATTAGGGGTTAAAAATACAACACGAGATTAGATAATCATGAGGGTATATTGTGCTATTAATAAATCAGGGGGTTTCGATGCTTATTAAACCACACATCGATTATTTTCAATTTAGCCTATTTTTTTTTCTTAAATTTTCATTTATTTTTCTTTATAACTATTTTATTAAGAATTTATATTTAATTTATTTATTCTCGTAATTTTTTAGTTAATTTAAGGCTTAAAATAATTTAGGAAAATAGAAAAATAGAAATAAAAACTAAAAGAAAAAGAAATGAATAGGTTAAAAATTACATGGGTCTAATTTGAGAAGATACCTATTATAGTTGTGTTTATTCAAAAGTTTTAATGTTGGGTTTATTTTTAGAAGAAAACCAATAAGATGTACTATTTTTTTGTACCATATTTTCCTGCAATGCAATTGTTTTTACAATTTCACGGCTTCTCATACACTATATATTTCGATGTTGAACAATTTACGAGAGACTTGACACTCAACCGAATGCATGCATATAATTGGGTTTTAACAATTAACATCGCACTACATATAATAACACTGATAATAGTTTCAACAACAATAGAAATGACAACGTTGTATTATATTCTTGAAATATTCCATTGTTGATCATTAGCGACAGGCGAGAGTAATCAACAAACATCTTACAAATGATAATGACTTCAACGGTCAGTATTTCCGTGTTGTTCAAGGATGACATTATTGAAAAACTATTCACTTGGTATGTTCAAAGTACACAAAATTTAAGGCTTAATTATGTTTTTGTCCCGTAACTTAGGGGTGTGGCACTATAGTAATTTAGGGTGTGGCATTATAGGCACAGTAAGTTTTAATCGTGCAATTTTATAGACATTATACCTGATTTTTCCCAAAATACATCACGTGCCACGTACGTAACCGATTTTTATACCGAAAAACTGACGTGCCGCCGGAACGATGACATTGCTCGTTTTTGCTATTTTTTGGGCGGACCGATGACATGCCCGTTTTACAGAAATGCCACGTCATTAAATAATCCGACTTGGCGCAATGCCAGAACTTAATTTAAAAAAAAAACAAAAACATTCTGTAAAACGGGCATGTCATCGGTGCGTGGCACGTATGTATTTTGGGGATCAATCAGGTATAAAATCGGCCACGTGCACGTGATGTATTTTGGGAAAAATCAGGTATAATGTCTATAAAGTTGCACGATTTTAAAACTTACAGTCCGCATAATGCCACACCCTAAATTAGTTGTCCATATAATGCCACACCCCCTAAGTTACGAGACAAAGAAATCATTAAGCCCAAAATTTGATGCCACAATCTTATTATTATAGGACACTAAAGAATATTAAAATAAAAATTGGGTCAAAGGGAAAATCATTAGTCGATTTCATTCTCACTTTTGTCTCGTTGATATTGTTATTAAATTAAACGACAGCCGAAACGCAATTATTTCCTGATAAATCTGCTTAAATATGGAAAAAGATAGCTTATCGATAAGATTATGATAACGACCACTAGATATTCATAGGTAGGGTGAGCAAAAATATCCGAAATCGGATCCGATCCGGTATCCGGTTTTCAAAATCCGGAAAAATGGATATCCGGTTTTAAAAACCGGATCGGATATACGATCCATTTATTTTATAATAAACAGGATCGGATACGGAGAGTGATTTGTCTAAAATTCGAATATCCGGTATCCGGTTTTATATTAAAAGATAAAAAAATTAAAAAATAAGTCCAAACGAAAATGAAGGTCCAAAAAGGAAAAAACTCTCAAGTAGATTATTTAAATTTATATTATTTATTATTGACTTTGTTAGAGAATTGAAATTAAAAAACATAAAAACATCGAGATGAAAGTTAAAAAATTGATGTAAATTTGTGGTATTGTGTTTATTATTTATCATGTAATTTTGAATCATAAATTCACATATTGTGTGAAATACTATGTAGAAATTCTTATATTAAAAAAATAATTTTTTATTGTGATAAGAAAAAAAATACGATTTTGAAAAGAAAATAATAAAAAATATAAGAAAAATAAATTTAAAAACCGGATGCGGATATCCGGTATAAATATCCGAATAAACCGGATATCCGATTTTCGAATATCCGATTAAAATCGGAGCGGACACGATACCATTTTTCAATATTCGAAAATCGGGATATCCGATTTTGCTCACCCCTATTCATAGGGTACAATCGCCATATTGGGGTGTTTGTTTTGGGTGATCCTCCAAAAGATCACATAATCCTCTTGTTTTATCATCACCATATTTGTTTAACCTAGGTGATGAGTCATCACGGTAATGACGAACTTATATTACGGTGATGAAGGGATTATTAAAATTTTTACTTGGACGAGATGACCCCTTACTTTAGCATTTATTTCTAACATATCCTTATTCGTATTTATATAATTAAAGTATTTAAATTGTAAAATTATAGATTTAAGAATAAATAATTATATCGAATTTAAGAATAAATAATTATATCGAATAACTATACCAAAAACTTATTATTAATCTTAAAAAAATTTAAAATCGATTAAAGTAGTAATCATTATTATGTAAATATCATCTCAATATATATATATATATATATATATATATATATATATATATATATATATATTGACGGCAATATTGTCCAACACATCACCGTGATTAACGCAATATTCTAATATCACCTTGATATCAAAATGAAATACAATGAAAAAAACAAACACGATAATGATATATCACATTGATCCACATTACGAGGATATTCACATTACAGTGATTTGAGTATCACCGTGATGTTGGATCACCAGAAACAAACACCCCCATTGTGTCTTCTTATATGTATGTATAATAAATACACTAATGGGCGTTTGTTTGAAGTGATCCAACATTACTGTAATATTCACTTCACTGTAATGAGAGTAGCACCGGAATGTGAATTAATGTAATTTGTCATTACTGTATTTTTCGGAATGATATTTCATTATGCAAATCAACGTGACACTGGAATATTTGTTTGTTTAATCATTGTGATGTGTACGTTGATGTCGCGTGAATGTCATATTTAACCTTAGAATAATTAATGTGGATTAATATTCTTTTTAAGGTGATATTTGACATTTTAATAATTAAAATGTAGCTAGCCATGTACATACGATTACGGTTACAATTCACGACTATGAGTCACCGGTTTGCGAATCAAACCGTGGTAATCACGGTTACAATTACTGTTAGGTCCTACGGTTAACAACTCTATGATCCTAGGCATGAATTCTAAGTAATTCGATGATAATGATTGACATTAAGATTCGATCTATAAACTCAAATGAAGAACAAGAGAGAGAATTCGAGTAGAGTGAGAAAGGTACTGTTGTTTCTCTCTCTAAAAATAGAATTGCAAGCCTTTCGGATCAATTTCCAAAACTTTCTCTATTGATTGCGATTGATCAAAGTATTTATGCCACACATTTGGTATAAGTATCTATCTAGTCCTAATCTACGGACTAATACAAATAAAGCTCCTAATTACAAGGACAACTAATGAAATCAAAGCACAATTAGAATTGATCTTCTACATTGTAATACCCACAAAATTTATACAGGATTATTTCAATAATATTCAAAATGTACGAAATCGACTTTCGAACAAGGAAACGATTTCTTTTGGAATCGAGCCCAAAATTTACAATTGGGCGCGAAAAATTTAGATGGGCCAAAAATAAGAAATGAAAGCCCAAATAAATAAATAAAAATATATAATAATAATAAATAAATAAAATAAGGGACATCAAAAATGAAAATGAGAGAGAGGGAATTAATAAAGTTGGTTGGTATAATAAAATAAAAAAACCTATTAATGCAACTAATACAACCTCATTGGTTACATAAGGACAATATAAGGACCCCTAATACACCTCATTGCTTTAGGACAAACTTACAACCCATAAGATAAAGAAAAAGAGGGGGAGGCCACGTTGGGGAGAGCTCATCATCATCTAATCACCATTACCTAATTTATAGAATAAAAACAAAGACTCCTCAACTAATACACCTCATTTGGTGCATGAAGACAAGAATGATAGTCAATAAGTAAAAGAAAGAAATAGAGAGGAAAGGAGGAAGAGGAACCGAGAGGGAGAGGGAAGAAAGGAAAGAAAGAGAAAAGAAAGAAAAAGAGAGGAAGAATAGAAGGAAAGAAAGGGAGGAGGGAAAAAAACCCGCGGACACGTGGAGGGGCTCAGGATCGGAATTTCTAGGGTCCGGATTACGAAAATAAGGTAGGTGAGGATCACCTACATACGTAAACAATATTAGGATTTGTGAATTTTACGTGTTTTGCATGTTATTCATCGAATTCTTCGTGTTTATGTGATCAGCGGCGAATCTATTCATGGGCCGGAGGGGGCCGGCCCCCCTGAAAAATTTCGAAAATTTTAGTACATATATATATATATATATATATATATTATCAAGAATTCGTATATATAGAATTCTGCTCTATAAGTACTCAGAAAATTGTATGTAGCTTGACTGTCAGGGAGCTTATTCTTTATATCATTGGTCCCAAGTTCGAATTCCGTGAACACCTTATTAATTGAATTTTTGCTTTCAACTAATAAAATATTGCTGACTAGCCCAATCTTCTCAGCTGCCCAAAACGGAACGTTGGCCCATCAATAGAAATAAATGGAAGCTTAGAGAAATACCACAGTAAATTGGCTGCAGAATCCACAGTAAATTGGCTGCAGAATTTTACCGACATTTCAAGCTAAAAGTACTAGTTTTTCGCCCGTGCATTGCACGGGTAATAACCATCTATAAGTATTTTAAGTTAATTATGGACTTAGTATACCATTTTTAATTAACTAAATAAAGAATCGATTTTTGATATATGAGTTATTTTAAGTTAATTATGCAACTTAATTAACCATTTTTAATTAACTAAATATATAATCGATTTTTGCTACATGAGTTGTTTAGTTTTTTTAGAAAGTGGGGTGTGGGGTGGTTTTATTAACGTCTTAAGAAATAATTAATTAAAAATTAATGGACATGACACGTGTCAACACCACACGAAAACTACATTTTAATGTATATATAGGAAACTACATTTAAATGTATATATAGGATGTGAGTTATCTCTTGTTTGTGTTCCGTATTTGTTTGTTTTCTATATTATATTTTATCATGTTTGATTATACTAAATTTATTTTTTATGGTGACAGATTACACATAATTCATGGGAAAATCTACTACAATTGATAATTTTTTCAAAGAAAAGGGCAAGTAAAGAACTATCTTCTTCGATAATCGACTCGTCAACGCCGATATCAAATGAAGATGATCGTTCGACCCAAATCTATTCCTAGAATTTGCTAGAAGTGTGAGCATGGAAACCATTATTGAGGACTTTGAAAATCTAAAAGAACGCCGAATTTCTTTTAGTTAGAAACTTTATTTCTTTTGTTTAATCATTGCCGTTCAAACTATTTTTTTCTATTGACGATATATTAAATTTGGCTTTGCGTTACTATTTATTCTTCACGGCCCCCCCGAGTATATAGTTCTGGATCTGCCCCTGTATGTGATAATAATTTGTTTGCATGAATTTTTCGTTGGTTAGTTTAGAGAGCATGAGATTGAGAATTTTTAGAACTATGAATATTTGGAAGTAGGGATAGAGGACATTAGATTAAAAGGATAGAGAAAAACTTGGGGATAATTATGGTTTTCTAGGGTTTTCTTTATCCATTTCGGCCAAGAGGTTCAAAAATTCATACCTCACAATCTAGACCTCGGATTAAACATTCCTTTTGGTAGAATTAAGATCTGCAAGTTCTTTATCTGTGGTTAAAATTTCAGGTCCATCGGACATCGTTTACCTTGGGATCATTGAGAAATCCGAAACTGTCGCAAAACAGTCGTATAAAATAGTTATTTTTAAAATTTTGGGACTTAATCGAAATTTTACAAAATCCAGGAGTCTATGTTGTAGAATTCCGAATAGGGGATATTTGTAAAGAAATCTAAATCTTTTAGGATAGATTTAAAATTCGGAATAAATAACTGGGACTCTTTGTGTAATTTTCAGAAAATTTGAGTACTAAATTGAAAAGTTTCAAAACTTGGGGGCTGTAAATGTAAAATCCGAAACAGGTGCTATTTTATTGAATAACTAAAATTTCAGCTAAGGTTAAATTGTAAATTTTCAGAAGTTTTGGGAACTATATTAATATATTAAATTCCGGCTAGGATCAATTTAGAATTTGTCGAAAGTTTTGGGTACTAAATAAGCATTAAGGTAAAAATGAAAATTTCAGAAACTTTTGAGTAGGGGTTAAAAATACAATTTTCCGAATTTTCGGAGGATTAAATAAATACTTAAATCTCGGCTAAGGACTTAATTGCAATTTTCAGAAGTTTTGAGATACTTGATAAATATTAAGCAATCCACTAGGGACCTTTTTGTAAATTACCAGAACCTCCGGAAAAATTTAAATAACTATTAGAACATAAATTGGGGTCTTTATGAAGTTTCTTTAAAATCTTTTCGGGATTAAGTAATTGTAAAATTTTCGAATGGAGCCAAATGCAAATCTTTAATAAATTCCGATTCTAAAGAAATATTTAAAAAACTCGGTTGGTGTCAAAAATATATTTTAAAAAAAAGACTATTGAGTATAAACAAATAATCATTAAATTTGGTTGGGGTAAAAATTAATAATTAGAAATTTTTGGGGCTTAAATAAATAATCTATAAAAAAAATTGGTTGGGAATTAAAAATTGAAAATTTTCAAAGGTTTCGGAGCAAAAATTGTAATTTATGAAAATTTGATATAGAGCTTAAGATATTTTTTTTTTAAAATTTGCAAAGATTGATAATTTCTAAAATATTTTTGGAACTTAAACTAAAACTACGTTGGGGTGAAGTCAGAGTCGTAAGGTAGAAAGAACTAAACGTAGAACTTTTAGTATAAGATCGAGAGGGAGTTCGGTGGTTACGGTTTCGTGCCGATTAAAAATCGGGACGCGGGCTTTGGGCCCGAATAATATGTTGAGTGTTGATTCCTGGAATCGGGCCGAGCTGATACCTCGGGCCGATATGTAATATAGAAATGTGGAAATGATATGTTATATGTTGCATTTTTATTTGTACGGCATTTGCATACACGTGTTACGAGGGGAGTGCGGAGTCATAGTATTGTACGGAGAAGTGAGTGAGATGGTTTATGAATGAGAAATGGTAATGAGTTGTATGAGTGAGGTTAGGACTAAGGCACACTTTATATGGAAGGAGTTGGGCCTCCCGAGCTACTGACCACTTGTGGGGAGTGGGGCCTCCCGAGCTACGGACCCCTGCGCGCGCGTGTTGCCTTTAGTTCCTAAGCCTCGGGCCCTGATGTGATGTGATGAAATGAGATATGAGAAAAGAGTCGAGCGTGTATTTTGTGAGTTATGGCGGGATTGGGGTATGAGAGCATTTGCATTGCATGTTTTCATCTACTGGGCAAAGCTCAGGGTTTACGTATGTAGGTGAGACGGTTGATGGCGGTGACTCCACGGTCTTTTGAGTGCGGGGCAGTACATGGAACGCGATCTGTGGAGTATTTTCATTCATGTTTCGTATTGTTACTATTTGGGCTTCTGTCTAATACAATAATGTGTGTGTTGTAAAACATTTTTTATTTACGGGTTTAGATTTTGGGCTTCGGCCCAGTACATGTTATTATTATGTTTTAAAAAGTTTTTATTAAATGGGCTTTCTGCTGCTCACGCTGCGTAAACCCGCCAATATAGGTCGTTACAGGTGGTATCAGAGCGCTAGGTTTTAGGTTCTGTAGACTGTCCATGTACTGCCGCTCAAAAGCCTGGAGGATCAGCTTACGCCTGTAAGTTTAATACGTAATTACGTGCTTTACGATCTTCCGATATATGCTTTACGTGAATATTTGTGTGAATTTTATGTGCTCCTCGATGTGTTCAAAAGTTAGAGATTCCGTACTGTTTTACTTAGATTGGTTGGAGAATCTCGACTGAATTAACGTAGGAAGAGAATGATCAGAATTCAGATCTTTTAATCGAATTTGGGGTTGCTTTGAAATTCAGGTTAAAAAAAAATTCGGGTCAATTAGGAAATTTGGCGAAATTTAAAGTTTGGGCCTTTTAAAAATCTGGGCTTTGTCAATTTGGGCTTGACCGAACCGGACCAAGCTGAAATTCGAGAAGTTAAAAAAAAATTATTTAATAAACGGCGAAATAAAAGAGAGTCGAACAATATTAAATTTTTAAAAGTTGAGGCTTGTATACAATTTCGTAAATGAGACGAGGATGTAGAGAAAACATGATAGAGTCGATGTATAACAATTACATAACTGAAAATCATATTACAACCCGAATAGAAAAATGAAAATAGAAGATAAAACATCGACGACGTTCGGGAAGTTCTGCTGGCGTCTTCTTCCGATACGCCCGAACAAGACACGGCTTGCCATGACTTAACATTTCACAAATTAGATGCAAGTGCAGCGAGTAGCAACCCACACCACAAAAATGGCGATCGCCACTGCGAGCAAAGCCAGAAGAAGGAATAACTCAAATTTAAGCTTTTCGAGATTTTCCTTCCAAAAAGGTTCCGAGGAACATCCTCACGATCTGGATTTCCTCCAAGATTATACATTGCGAAAATTAAATGATGTGGTTGGAGAGAATTGTGTTGTGGTGCAAAATAGCGTGCATCAAGTACCTATTTATAGGCTTGAGTGAAGCGAAGGATAGGCAACATTAACTTCGAGTTTCATTCGAACGCCATCTAAAGATAAACTTCATCAATTTCGAGATCAGATTTTTCTTTGAACGCCGTAATCTCGATTAGAGAGATCACGCACAAGAAGAAAATCACATTGGACTTTTATCACAAAATCAATCCAAAATCTCTAAGAAAGATGTTGACGTCCATTACGACGAATAAATTGTGCTCACCTTTAATTCAATGCCGTGTTTACATGCACTGCGTAGACTCTGTCGCATCAATGAAATTAGTACGGCGAACTAACGCACAAACACGGCTGAACTTCAGCCTATGTCCACGGATCAACCGAGCTTCCTTTCTTATGGATCACAACACGAAAGTTACAGATCTCTATCTCTTCTACAACTCGCGTGTTTTCACCTCACGATGATTTTCACTCAAAAAGAAGTTACATGCTCGAGAAAGTGAATTGGAAATCCGACATTAATAAGATAGAAATCATGTTTTAAGCGTGAATTCGCGATTTCACCGTCCATTTTATCCGATCGAACGCTCCACAAATCGCTACGTGGTATTGCATTTCTGCATGTTAGAGCAAGAATCGCATGCGACTCTGTAAGTGAAATAGCACCTTCATTCTGTCCGATTTTTACTCCAACGCTTACGGTTCACCACCGATTCTTTCACTTCTTAAACATCTCAGCCGTCGATCTTTTTGCGCGATATTCTACGAACATAATTAAATCTTCAGCCTTCGAATCCTGACCATTAGATCGCGCGCCATCTTGGAGCCAACGACAGCTGCTCATTGTGACAATAACGGTGAAGAAAGCCAGACTTAACTTATGAAGAACGTTCCATTTAACTGGACGAAAGCATGTGAAGAAAACTTCCAGGAGTTGAATTAACAACTGACAACAGTTCCTGTTCTTACAATACCCTTTGGTATCAAAAGATTTTCGGTATACAGCAAAAAAAATGGCTTGGGGTGCGTGTTGATGCAGAACAGGAAGGTAATTACGTATGCCTCCCGAAAGATCAAATCCTATGAGAAAATTACCCGCACACAATTTGGAAATCGCAGCCATGGTGTTTGCCCTGAAAAATCTGGCGACATTATCTATACGGAGAATGATCAGATATTTTAATAGATCATAAAAGCCCAAAGTACTTCTTAAACATGAGGCAAAGACGATGGTTCGAGTTATCAAAAGACTACGATTGTGTGATAAATTATCACCCAGGAAAAGCGAACGTAGTCGCAGAAGCTTTGAGCCGTAAATCAGCGAATACGAACCTGTGCCAACCCGGAGTGGAAATAACATATATATATATAATGGGTCATGATGCAATCCGGGTGATCGTCGACAGATTGACTAAATTAGCCCATTTCCTGCCAATCAATCAATCTTGTTCCATGGAGAAGTACGAAGAGCTGGAAATTGTGAGGCTCCGTGGGATCTCGATTTCAATCGTCTCAGATCGGGATTCGAGGTTTCTGTCTCAATTCTGGGTGAGATTACAAAAGGCCATGAGGGCGAAACTGTCCTTCAACACGGCATATCACCCTCAGACGTACGAACAGCCTGAGAGAACAATTCTGACGCTCGAAGATATGTTGAGAACGTGCAATCTGGATTTCCAGGCAGAGCAAAGACCTTCCACTAATAGAGTTTTCTTATAACAACATCTATCAAGCCACGACCGGGATTACGCCTTACGAAGCCTTGAACGAGCGTAAATGTCGATCCCCAATTAATTGGGATGAAATCGGCGAGAAAGCGTTGTTGGGTCCTGCAATGATTCGTGAAATGACAAAAAGCTGTGGGAAAAATCCGGGAGAGGATGCAAACGGCCCAAAGTCGTCAGAAGAGTCATGCAGACAAGATACGATGGCCGTTGTAATTCAATGAAGGTGATCAATCCTAAAAACAATCAACAATGAGAGACGTGAAGCGATTCGGGGAAAAAGGGCAAATTGAACCCAAGGTACAATGGCTCTTTCAAAATATTCAAGAGAGTATGAGAAGTTGCGTATCAGCTGAGTTACCCGCCTCGTTAGCCCAAGTCCACGACGTATTTCACGTATCAACTTTACGTAAATACGTTGCGAACCCGAATCAAGTGCTGAGAAGCGAATCACTTCATCAACAATTGAAGCTTGACTTGAGCTATAAAGAAAGGCCGGTGGAAATTTGATGTACGAGGTGAAACGTCTTCGAAATAATATCATACCCCTCGTGAAGGTCTTGGGGCGGAAACCAAGTATTGGAAGAAGCCACTTGGAAACGAGAAAACAAAATGAGAAAGAAGTACCCCGAATTATTTTCCGTACTGTAATTTCGGGGACGAAAATCTTATAAGGGGGGAAGATGTAAAACCCATAAAATTTATACAGGATTATTTCAATAATATTCAAAATGTACGAAATCGACTTTCGAACAAGGAAACGATTTCTTTTCGAATCGAGCCCAAAATTTACAATTGGGCGCGAAAAATTTAGATGGGCCAAAAATAAGAAATGAAAGCCCAAATAAATAAATAAATAAAAATAGTAATAATAATAAATAAATAAAATAAGGGACATCAAAAATGAAAATGAGAGAGAGGGAATTAATAAAGTTGGTTGGTATAATAAAATAAAAAACCTATTAATGCAACTAATAGAACCTCATTGGTTACATAAGGACAATATAAGGACCCCTAATACACCTCACTGCTTTAGGACAAACTTACAACCCATAAGATAAAGAAAAAGAGAGGGAGGCCACGTTGGGGAGAGCTCATCATCATCTAATCACCGTTACCTAATTTATAGAATAAAAACAAAGACTCCTCAACTAATACACCTCATTTGGTGCATGAAGACAAGAATGATAGTCAATAAGTAAAAGAAAGAAATAGAGAGGAAGGGAGGAAGACGAACCGAGAGGGAGAGGGAAGAAAGGAAAGAGAGAAAAGAAAGAAAAAGAGAGGAAGAAGAGAAGGAAAGAAAGGGAGGAGGGAAAAAAACCAGCGGACACGTGGAGGGGCTCGGGGTCGGAATTTCTAGGGTCCGGATTACGGAATAAGGTAGGTGAAGATCACCTACATACGTAAACAATATTCGGATTTGTGAATTTTACGTGTTTTGCATGTTATTCATCGAATTCTTCGTGTTTATGTGATGTGATAATAATAATTTATTTGCATGAATTTTTCGTTGGTTAGTTTAGGGAGCATGAGATTGAGAAATTTTAGAACTATGAATATTTGGAAGTAGGGATAGAGGACATTAGATAAAAAGGATAGAAAAAACTTGGGGATAATTAGGGTTTCTAGGGTTTTCTTTATCCATTTCGGCCAAGAGGTTCAAAAATTCATACCTCACAATATAGACCTCGGATTAAACATTCCTTTTGATAGAATTAAGATCTGCAAGTTCTTTATCTGTGGTTAAACTTTCAGGTCCATCGGACATCGTTTACCTTGGGACCATTGAGAAATCCGAAACTGTCGCAAAACAGTCTTATAAAATAGTTATTTTAAAATTTTGGGACTTAATCGAAATTTTACAAAATCCAGGAGTCTATGTTGTAAAATTCCGAATAGGGGATATTTTTGAAGAAATATAAAGCTTTTAGGATAGATTTAAAATTCGGAATGTGTAATTTTCAGAAAAGTTGAGTACTAAATTGAAAAGTTTCAAAACTTGGGGGCTGTAAATGTAAAATCCGAAACAGGGGCTATTTTATTTAATAACTAAAATTTCAGCTAAGGTTAAATTGTAAATTTTCAGAAGTTTTGGGAACTATATAAATATATTAAATTCCGGCTAGGATCAATTTAGAAATTGTCGAAAGTTTTGGGTACTAAATAAGCATTAAGGTAAAAATAAAAATTTCAGAAACTTTTGAGTAGGGGTTAAAAATACAATTTTCCGAATTTTCGGAGGATTAATAAATACTTAAATCTCGGCTAAGGACTTAATTGCAATTTTAAGAAGTTTTGAGATACTTGATAAATATTAAGCAATCCACTAGGGGACCTTTTTGTAAATTATCAGAACCTCCGAAAAAATTTAAATAACTATTAGAACATAAATTGGGGTTTTTATGAAGTTTCTTTAAAATCTTTTCGTGATTAAGTAATTGTAAAATTTTCGAATGGAGCCAAATGCAAATCTTTAATAAATTCCGATTCTAAAGAAATATTTAAGAAACTCGGTTGGTGTCAAAGAATATATTTTAAAAAAAAAAGACTATTGAGTATAAACAAATAATCATTAAAGTTGGTTGGGTTAAAAAAAAATTAATAATTAGAAATTTTTGGGGCTTAAATAAATAATCTATAAAAAAAATTGGTTGGGAATTAAAAATTGAATTTTTGAAAATTGCGGATTAAAAATAAATAATTATTAAAAATATTCGGCTGGGGTTAATTGTAAATTTTCAAAGGTTTCGGAGCAAAAATTGTAATTTCTGAAAATTTGATATAGAGCTTAAAATAATTTTTTTAAATTTCCAAAGATATATAATTTCTAAAATAGTTTTGGAACTTAAACTAAAACTGGCGTTGGGGTGAAGTCAGAGTCGTAAGGTAGAAAGAACTAAACGTAGAACTTTTAGTATACGATCGAGAGGGAGTTCGGTGGTTACGGTTTCGGGCCGATTAAAAATCGGAACGCGTGCTTTGGGCCCGAATTATTTGTTGAGTGTTGATTCTTGGAATCGGGCCGAGCTGATACCTCAGGCAGATATGTAATATAGACATTTGCATACACGTGTTACGAGGGGAGTGCGGAGTCGTGAGAGTATTGTACGGAGAAGTGAGTGAGATGGTTTATGAATGAAAAATGGTATATGAGTTGTATGAGTGAGGTTAGGACTAAGGCACACTTTATATGGAGGGAGTGGGGCCTCTCGAGCTACTGACCCCTTGAGGGGAATGGGGCCTCCCGAGCTACGGACCCCTGCGCGCGCGTGTTGCCTTTAGTTCCTAAGCCTCGGGCCCTGATGTGATGTGATGTGATGAAATGAGATATGAGAAAAGAGTCGAGCGTGTAATTTGTGAGTTATGTCGGGATTGGGGTATGAGAGCATTTGCATTGCATGTTTTCATCAACTGGACAAAGCTCAGGGTTTACGTATGTAGGTGAGGCGGCTGATGGCGGTGACTCCACGGTCTTTTGAGTGCGGGGCAGTACATGGAACGCGATCTGTGGAGTATTTTCATTCATGTTTTGTATTGTTACTATTTGGGCTTCGGTCTAATACAATAATGTGTGTGTTGTAAAACATTCTTTTTATTTACGGGTTTAGATTTTGGGCTTCGGCCCAGTACAAGTTATTATTATGTTTTAAAAAGTTTTTATTAAATGGGCTTTCCGCTGCTCACGCTGCGTAAACCCGCCAATATACGTAGTTAAGAAGTTAGGTCGTTACATACATTCTCCCCCTTTGTGCTTGATTGCGTCTCTGCGCTGTTTGTCCTCGTCGGGCGTAATAAGATCGCGCAAGCGCAGCGCATGCTCAAACTTCCTGAGCGTGTTTCTCAGCTCCAGTCGCTCCTCAATATCTTCTAATAGTTCCATTAGGAGCGGCTGTTCTCTCACGAACCTGTGGATCCTCAGCATCGTATCTCGATTGATTTCTTCCAACCTTTGCTCGATGTTTTTCCTGACGACCTTGAGCGTCCCATCGCAAAACTTATGAATCTCAGTCTTCAGCATCAACCTATTCTTCTTGGCTATTGGATTGTGGTAGGTGATGCCTAGGACTGAGCTGATGTGCACGTGATTGTTGGGAAGCCCTTCGATCTCAGGTCCTTTGTTGAGCGGAGCGGTCATGTTAACCTTCTTCATGTTGCTCTCCAGAGCCATCTGAAGGTCGTGTGCGGCGAAGTACTTGACTTGGCGCATCATGAACCGGTAGAGTCCCTCGAGTCCTACTTTCTTGATGAAGCCTTGAGGACCTTTGTACTTCTCCACGTACAGCTGATAGAGACGGTATACCTCATCAGCCGGGATGTACGGTAGGTCGCTCTCGCTTAGATCTTCTCGAGTTATATCCACTCGCTCGATGGTGTAGTGAGGTGTTGGAAGTCCGTCTTTTGCTCAGTATACGCTGAGTAGTTGGCATATTGGGGAGAGATCCTTATAGTGGCTCTTGACTTGTTCTTTAGTCATCCCCAACCTTACATCAGGTCCAAGTTTGGTAAGCATCCAAAGGTAGGTCATCCTCTTCTGCTAATCCCAGTGAGAGATCCCTCTCACTCGAACTCGTTCGGCTTCTTAACTCTCTCCGGTGACCTACAAATGTTTTCACGGACTTCTTCGAGGAAGGGGATTTCTATTTGGATGTTCTCCCACGGTGTCTCGATCCGAACGGTCCCTGGCGTTAGCCTTGTAGAGGGAACCGCTTGTTGCGCGATCAACTCTGGTAGCCTTGGGATGTCTTGCTCGTAGTCTTCACCTTCCAGAAGCTCGTCGTCTTCTATGATCATGAGGTCTATGGAGGCTTGTTGTAGAAAACGTCGAACGTCTTGAAGCCATCGTCTTTGATGCTCCTCGGGCATGGAATTGGTCATCCACTGTCCGTCGAAGATATACTTATCTAGAGCCTCATGTGGATTGACGCCATGTCCTGAGGGGCCCGGTTGGTCTGGAGCAACCGAGGGAGTAGCTTGAGTAGCTGCTAGGGCTATGAGCATTGCGGCACTTGCTTCTTCTTCCGGAAGCAAGGGGCTTGAGTAGATCGGTGATGTGGGTGGAGGCGTCCTAAGGTGAAAGGTTGGTGGATCGATATGGGTTAGAGTGGTGGTGCGTTGCGTGGTGTGGGTAGTTTGGGTGGTTTGAGTTTGGTGGGTGGTTTAGGTTTCACCTGCTCCAGCGCTTGTTTGCGTTGCGCCCGAGCCTTGTCCTTGGGTCGTCATGTCGGCGTCTTGAGTGGGAGCTTTGGCCTCGGCAAGTATCAGTAGGTGGCTCAGGATGATCCACCAATCGCCTGTAGAGAGACTCTTCTTGAGGCGACCGGATGGGATCAGTCAGGCGAGTAGGATGTCGTGGAGCTCGGTTATAGGTATGGTGTATGGGTTGATGAGGATGGATGAATTGGCTAAAGGGTCGGTGGGTGTGGGTTGTGGAGGTGTGAGGTTGGGCTGTGACGAGGTGCCTTCGGAGACAGGTGCTTTCCCGGTGTCTTTGCGGGATGTCTCTATGGCAGTAAGAACTCTCTCCAGTATCTTGTTTTCAAGAGATTGAACCGCAGCGGAGAGAGCAGCTTGGAATTGCTCATTCGTCACAAACGGTGGGGACGCCTCCTTGGATGGACCAGGACGACTGATGTCGCCTGTTATCAACCCTTGAGTAGACACCGACTCTTCAGGTTGGCTCACAGTCACTTGAGGTTGTGACTGTAGGAGACTTCCACCCAATCCTTGAGTCGAATCTTGAAGATTCGGCTCAATGGGTGTTGTGGCAGGCTCGGGTTGCGCCTGCGAACCAGACACTGGTGGATCCGGTTGCGGCTCAAGATTGAGCGATGAAGTTCCATCAACACTTGTAGAAGCAGTCATCATGTGTCTGGTGCGGTGGTCACGACGGGGAAGATAGACTCCAACTGAATGCTAAGTCTCCTAGGAGTCCTTCTCATCAGACTTATTTCCTCAACCGACTTCGTGTCAGGCAGGGTGGCCGTATGAGGAGTTGGGTCACGTTCAGCGTCCTCATGTGCCTGATCCGTCACTCGTGGAAGCGAGCTTTGCCCCATTTCAACCTCGAGCTGTGCTACTGGTTGAAGAACCGCCTCAATGGTTTCTTCGAGCACGCTACATGTACGGGCAGTTCCACTTGAAATTCTTATGTTGGAGCCTCTTGTTCCAACTCAGCAGCCACAACATCTATCAAGGTGGCATCTGCATCAGGAATCTCTTCGTCCTGAGTTGGTAGTTCGTACTCTAGCTCCTGGGCCACTTCATCAATCATCATGGCTTCAGGGTTGTGGTGTTGTTGCGGTTGGAGAGGGCTCACATGGAAATCTGCCGGGGTCTCTCTGATCATTTGTTCCGTTAGATTGTGTTCCCGACAGAATCTCTGATATTCAGCTCCCGCGGGGTCAGCGAGCCGAAGAAGGTTGAGCGGAATCGGCATCGACGGTTGGTCTAAGTCCGTGAGCCGTGGATTATGGAAGAATTTGAGTCTTGGCGGCTGATAGTTTCCTCCGAGAGGCAGCTGAGGGATATTCTGTGCATGTAACTCCATGAACTCCCTGATGATCACATTGACCCATCGAGCATAGGGCACGTTCTTCGATCTCTGATTCTCCTTCAGCCGAATCTGTCAAGATCATTCCAGATCAGCTGCGTGAAATCGTAATTTCTGAAGAATGCGAGTCCGTGAAAGATCCGCAGTATCTTGTCGTTGCCCTTGTCGAAGCCAGTATGCTTGGGTGATAGACACTTGTTCACGATCACGAACAGTGTCTTCCAGGGATGAGGGATACCGCTGCTCTAGACCTGAGCTAGCTTGGTGAGCGGCTGTTGATATCCCATCTGCATGAAGTCATGCACCATTTCTGCGTCCGACGGGAGCGGGTCGTAGTTTTCGCTGTATGGCAAGTCCAGAATCATCCCGAACTGGTTCTTGTCCATATGAATATGCCGCGTTCCGATTATAGTTGTGAAGGAGAATGCCCCATTTGCCACAGCTCCTTGTATGCATCCCCGAAATTGCTGGAGATAGACCATTGGCACAGAGGCAGTGACCGTCAATGCGTGCTAGATGAGGTGGCCTCGCAGGATAGAGACAATGATCTCGTTCGGACACCGAAAGGTGCTCAGATCGAGCTGAAAATTTGTATCCTGGACCTTTAGATACAAGTTGTGGTCGTATATGTGATTATATCGAGGGTAGCAATCCATCTGAAAAAATAAAGAGATATAAAAGTTCATTAGTTCATAATTTTGATTTTAGTCGAAAATGGGTTAAATTTCATCAAACTATAATATTTGTATCAAGTCATGACATGTTTGATGAATTTTGAATTGAAATCGTATAATATGCATATAGGATACTTGATTTTCAAAAAAATGTAATGGCATGATTGTAATTTCGAACTAAACATGTAACGCGTGAAAAAGAGTTCGAAATTTTCTAAGTGTTTAATCGCGGGTAATGTCACTGTTCATGCCGAGAAATTTTTCGCTCGATAAATTTGATTTCCGATGCATTGATTTCAATTGTAATAACTCTGTTTAATTTTATAATCGAGAAAATTTTACTCGCTAATGTTTGCTTCAGTGTAAATGACTTAGAAAAAAAACTTCTAAGTGTTGAAGTTGGAATCATGAAACTGTAGCCGATCGATTTTACGATCGAGAAAAATTCCGCGTAAATTTACGATCGAGAAATTATTTCTCAGGTAAATTTACAATCGAAAAATTTCCTCGATTGATAAAATTTTTCGATTTGAAATTTGTCGAGCGGTACGTGATTTTCGATTCTAAGTAAAATTTTTTCGCTGCGATATTTTTCTATCGAGAAATTAGTCAACGAAAAACTAAGTCAATCGTAGAGAAATTTTTCAATCAATTAAATCCTAAGCGGCGAATTTTACGATCGAAAAATTAAGCGTTGAAAAATTAATTTTTCGCTGCTAAAATTTTGCGACCGAAATAAAATCAAATCGAAAGTTCTATTTTGCGTAAGTTTTGCGCTCGATCTAATTTGCATATAAATTGTCTATTCAGTGCTTAAGTTTTTCGCTTACAAAAAAAAACTTAATTAGATTTCTCGATGGTAATTAATTTTTCGGTCAAAATATTTAGCGACTAAGTCAGAGTTTTATCGATCTAGAACTAATTCGACACAAACAGTATCTCGATTGAATCGGAATTCAATTAAGACTATTTGCGATCGACAAAGTTCTTCGGTGGCTTCAAACATTCAAATGCCCAGTTTTATCTAAACTCAAAACAGGGTCGAAGATGCAGATTTTCCGAAGATTCACACTACCAGATTCATAAAGAACATCGAATATTACTTAAGTTCAGGCATTTATCTCAGACAAAACTCATAATCATGCCTAAATCACTGTAAAAAAATATACGGTTTTCTCAGTTTTGAAAAACAGTCGAGAGTCTAATCTTAATCATGCAAAAAACTACAAAATGCAGATGCTAATAAAGTTGAATCACACGCAAATGTCAAAAGACTCTCATTTCTACCTTAAACAGACAAGTTGGTGTTGAAAATCGAAAGATTTTTGAGAAATTTGAACTGTCTGTGAAAGTTTTTCGCGAGAGAAATTTTTTGCGATTTAGGGTTGCGTGAGAAAAAGTTTTTCGACTGACAAAAGGGTGAACTTTTATTAATTTGCTGTAAGTCAATGTTGGGTTTGCGATTTGACATTTTGCGATTAGATGGATCAGGCCCATTACTATTTGCGCTCGAGAAATTTTTGTTTCGAAAATTGCTCTTCAATTCAATTTTTCGATTGCAAATTATCACGGCCAATCAAAATCGTTCCCAACACTGTTTACGATCGAGAAACATATGATTGCGAATTAATTCTTATGCTCAGTTTCTCGATAGTAAGTACTTCTAAAATTTTCAGATTGACCTCTATTTCAAATAGGATCACATTTGTAAAGCTCCCCCTGAGAATTAAAATAAATGCAATTAACTCCCTGTATTTTCTGTGTAGTAACGTCTAGCTTCCCCGGCAGAGAAAAAAATCTGTACCACTTAGAAAGAAAAACGTTTGAGATAATGGAGTTAATTTGGTCTGTGACTAGCTCCTTTCCTTGTAGTGTCGACGTTTCACTCCTTAATTTTATTTGAAGGTATCTGAAATGCTTAGAGAAAAATGTCAAGAATATTTGGAGCTAATGCACGATTTTTATATTTGCTCCCCCTCAAATAAAGCGCAAAAATTGACTTAACATGCAAGCATATGAAATCAATTCAAGTCATGAGCATATAACACACAATTTTATCCAGTAAGCACATATACATGGTCCCCAAAACATGTACTTAAGATATTGCGTGAGGGTAAGAGCAGTGAAAAATTTATCGCATTTAAACAATTCAGTATCAATGCAATCTAAAATTACATTTAGAATGTGCATTAACAAAATAAATTCGCATTTATTCAATTCAACGCATATGAAACATAAAATTTCATATCAGAATGTGCGATAAAATCATTATTTTTTTTGCATATTACTATTATAGTAGTATGGGATCAGATTATTTTGCTTCGATCAACCGTCACACCTAAAATTTTATGAGACATTTGAAAGAAGAAAATGCCGTCAAGTCATGTCGTCAAACTAAAGTCCTAAGTTCATAGACTGGTCCATTTCGACAACTCTCACTAGGTTCGCTCTTGCACTCAATAATTTCTAACTTGGGATTTTTATATTTATATCGCTCAAGTCAACACAAGCAATTTTAAGTCAACTTACCTGTGATCGAGGCATTTTTTAATCATTTCACCTAAGCGAGAGACCGTCGATTGAAATCAAAGGGTTGTAAGGGTTATAGTTTAGTTAGGTCTTAGAAGGGAAGGAATATAGAGGAAAGTGAGCTTATCTCTTCGTCATCTTCCATTTCTACGTCCGTCTCCCCTTTTTCTTCGGCGTCTTTCTTCTTTACAATCTTTTCTCCCTCATTTTCTTTTAAGAATTATCCCTTTTTATGCTATGCTCAAACTGAAGCTCCGCTTCTCCACGAGGCTATAGGAGATTATCATAGGCGAAGTTCTTCTTGTTGGTTCTCGGGCCGATACCGTGCTCCTCTTCTCTAAATCCCTAGAGAGGTTTCAGAGATTATCTTTTTGGAGAAGTTCACGGTTATGGAATTCGTACCCAAGGCTGCGCTCCTCTTCTCGTTTCCCGATATAAGATCGGATTATCGTTGGAGAAGTTCACTTCATGGTGCTCCTCTTTCCAGTCGTTCTGACGAGCGTACGAGATTATCGTTGGAGAAGTTCACAGCAGGATCCATGCCACCGTAAAAAAATAGTCGGAAGGCAGGTTCCTTTGATCTGATTGCGCGTTGAGCAATGCCTTCTTTTGTCATCATCCTCCTTATTTTCTCCCCCTCCTTTTCTCGTTTGAACAACCATCCGAAGAGTATATAATACGGTGGAAGGCTAGGAATGGGATTCAAAGGAAGAAAAGGGCACCGGAGAAGGCTCAAAGTGGATGACTTAAGAACTAATCAGAGGAAAAAAATTTTTATATGGCCGAGTGAGGAATAACCTAAGCGTCCTTATCATTTGCCGAACGATCTAAGGCAAGGTGAGTATGAAGCCAAGCATCACTAGTTAAGACAGACAATTGATGTGTGACTCACTTGAGAAATAGATCCAAAGAAAGGAAAAAACAAGGCTTGAATCCTCACATATGTATAGTGGCTTTGTGTCTAGTGGAGCAACCTAATGACCTTTAGACACAAGAATGCGACTTAAACTGACAAAATTAAGCAATTAAATCGATCGCATGTCGGGATAAAATTCTAAGTGACTTTAGATCAAAGCATCCTAAAGGATTTCGTCATTCCCCTATATTATAGGTATATGCATAGTATTTTTGTTTTATTTGTTTTTTTTTAAGTTCACGCAAGATAAAACATATAAGCAAAGAAAACACATAGTATAAAACATTTAGTAGCACAGAAGATCAAGTAAAACACATATTACGGAAGATTCAACATGCCTAATTTTCCGATAAGGAATTGAAATCGTTTTTCATCCAATGCCTTGGTGAAAATGTCAGCTAGTTGGTACTCTGTGTTCACGAAATACATATCAATGGTGCCTGTCTACATGATCTTTGATAAAGTGATATCTACTGTCTATGTGTTTTGTGCGTAAGTGATGAACAGGATTGCAAGTAATAGCAATGGCACTTTGACTATCACTATATATGGGTATATTATTTAAATTGTACCCATAGTCGCGAAGCTGAGTCCGCATGCACAGAATCTGGGAGCAACAACTGGCGGCAGCCACGTATTTTGCTTCGGCCGTCGAAGTTGACACACAATTTTGCTTTTTGGAAGACCAGCAGACCAGCTTTTTGCCTAGAAATTGAGCGCCACCGGATGTGCTTTTCCTGTCCATTCGGCAACCTGCATAATCAGCGTCAGTATAACCTATACGTTTGAAATTCGTACCCTTTTGGATACCATAGTCCAAGGCTATAAGTGCCCTTCAGGTAACGTAGAATCCTTTTGACTGCGAGCATATGAGATTCTTTGGGATCGGTTTGAAAACGGGCACATAAGCAGGTGGCAAACATGATATCCGGCCGGCTCGAAATGAGGTAGAGAAGAGATCCAATAATGCTGCGATACATGTGACGTCGACCGACTTGCCAGGCATCCAACTTGCAGCTTGGTGATATAGGAGTGCTGAGAGGCTTGCTCTGATCATGATGGAATTTCTTCAGAATATCCTTGATGTATTTTGTCTGACTGATGAAAATCCCATAGTTGACTGACTTGTAGTCTTAAGAAGAACTGCATCTCTCCCATGTGACTCATCTCGAACTTGTTTTTCATTAGATCTCCAAACTTCGTGCAAAGCCGTGAATTAGTTGATACGAAGATGATCTCGTCGACGTATACTTGAACGACCATCAGATCTTTGTCTTGCCTTTTGATGAAGAGAGATGTGTCTATCGTTCCTCGTATGAATCCAGACTTCATGAGGAAATCACTCAGGACATCGTACCAAGCACGTGGGGATTGTTTTAGTCCATAGAGAGCTTTGTCCAATCGATAGACGTGATCGGGATGTTCTTGATCAATGAAGCCTTCCGGCTGAGCGACGTAGACTTCTTCTTTTAACACGCCGTTGAGAAAGGCGATCTTAACATCCATTTGATAGACTCTGAAGTCTTTGTGAGCCGCAAAAAGCCAAGAGAAGACGGATAGCTTCGATTCGGGCAACAGGAGCATATGTCTCGTCGTAGTCGATGCCTTCCTGTTGATTGTATCCCTTCGCAACTAGCCTTGCTTTATTCCGGATCACTTCATCATCTTCATTCTTCTTGTTTTTGAAACCCATTTGGTTCCGACAATTGTTTTCCCATGCGGACGGGGTACTAAGGTCCACACTTGAAGACGTTCGAATTGATGAAGTTCATCATGCATCGCTATTACCCAATCCGGGTCTTGAAGTGCGTCAGCTACCTTGGTAGGCCCATTTTTACTTAAGAAGCAGCTGAAGAGACTGTGTTGACGACGTGTCCTCACTCCATCCGAAGGATCGCCAATTATCTACTCAACCGGGTGACCTCTAGTCCACTTGCGCTCATGAGGCAAGGCTGAAGACGATGCATCAGCCATCTGTGGGTCTAGATTTCCTGTAGTCTCTGATTGATCACTTGCGTGAGGAAGTTCCAATTCTGCATTTGGAACGATCGTCTCTGATGATTCTTCCTCAATAACGACTGTAGTTTTTTTGTTATTCTATGGCAATTCTGAATCGGGTTCGGTAGGGACGTGAGAAGCACTTGGTACGTCGGTCTCGTCGAGTGGAGAATCCACTATAGGTGTAGCAGTGTGTGACCGATATATTGGCTCGAAGAGAGAGTCCAAATCGTCTAATGCAAGTCTCGTTGCTTCTTCTGACGTTGTTCGGAGTTGTTGCCATCTTCTGTTGGTTTTGTGCCAACACACCAGTGAAAACAGGTTCTGAACTGTTATATTCAGAAGCTATCTGGTTAGGTACGGGTCCTGCACTGAGGTGTGCAGGAGCCATCGGGTTGAGCACGGGTCCTGTACTGAAGTGACCAGAAGCCATATCCGCCACTTCGTGGAAAGTGACGTTGTAGCTTTCTTTGATTGTGTGGTTGGACTTGATGTATACTCGGTTCGCTTTCGAGGTTGAAGAATACCCGACGAAAGTGGCTTCGAATGCTTTAGGGTCGAACTTAGCACGTTGCTCTCGGTCGTTCGCCACAAAGCACTTGCACCCGAAGACTTTGAAGAATGAAATGTTGGGTACTCGTTTGTTGATAATTTCGTACGGAGTCTTGTCAAAGAACTTGTGAACCACCATCATGTTTTGAGTGAAACATGCGGTATTTACTTCTTCTGCCCAGAGAAAATGTGGAAGTCCAGAGTGGATGAGCATCGTACGCGCAGCTTCTACTAGTGTTCTGTTCTTTCGTTCGACTACCCCATTATGTTGAGGAGTCTTGGCGGCTGAAAATTGTTGACTTATCCCAAGTTTCTGATAAAATTCACTGAGACATCTGTTCTTGAATTCAGTGCCATTGTCTGTTTGAGTGACTTGGATAGTCTGCTGCAGCAAATTTTGAATAGAGTTCACGAAACTGACGATCAAGTCCCCTGTCTCATCTTTTGTTCGGAGAAACCTTGTCGATGTGTAGCGAGAGTAGTCATCGACTATGACCAGCAGATACTTGCGTCCATTTATGCTCTGTTTCTTCATCGGTCCACAGAGGTCCATATGTAGCAGTTCCAGAGGACGTGAAGTAGGGCTACTTGTTTGATATGATGAGATGCTCTCTTCATTTTTCCTGATTGGCACGCCGAACAATGATGCTCCTTTTGTAAAGTTATAGTTGGAAAACCATGAACCAAGTTTTTGGTTGAGAGACGTTGAAGAGCTTTGATGTTGAGATGAGACATGCGTTGATGTCATAAGCTGTTCCTCTGAATTACAGTCTGAGATATGAGGCAAACAGCTGTCGAGGGCCGCACGGATGTCAGGATCGTGTATAGATTTGATTTTCGAAGTCCTTGTAGGATTTCTGTGTCCTGACTATCCAAAATTATGCACCGGTCAGCATGAAAGACCACTTGGAACCCTTTTTCACAGAACTGGCCTATGCTGAACAAGTTATGGCAGACGCCTTCGACGTATGAGACATCTTTTATAGTCAGATTCTCCAGAATGATATCCCCAAGTCCTAGAATTGGGGCTGAGTCGTTGTTTCCAAACCTGATTTTTCCATTCAGTCGGTCTTGATAGTTGCTCAGCAACTCTTCATTTCCCGTCATGTGTGTGGAGCAACCAGAGTCGAGGTACCACACATGATGGATCTGCAAAAACAAGTTAGAGAGCTTTAGGTACCCACTTAAGCATGGGTCCTCTCAGATTAGCAGATTTAGTCTTAGGTTCAGATATGATTCGTAAATTATTTTCGATAGGAACTTTAGCGACCCAAGTTGTCTTCAAGGAAGTAACTTTGGGTTTGGCTTTAGGAGACTTAGCCTGGATGACTTTTGTCTTCTTAGGAGGTGTTTTAGGAACCCAAGTGGGTTGAACCTGGCAGGAAAGTTGATTTCAGCACGTACAAATGCTTTGCTAAGCTTGATTGAGGAAAAGATCTTTTCTTTTGATAATCTCCTAAGGTGCTTGGGGGATTCAATCTTCACAGGATACATTAGGTGAGTACAAGCATGTACGGCGCCATAAGCTTTCTTTATGGCTGGATCTTGTTTCCTAAGAGTCTTCCTAGTGGCATTTGTTTCAGAATTACTAATTTTAGCTTTAGATGTAGAACCTATTTCGTAATTGGTGCTTCTAAAGGTGATGGGCTGAAGAATACACGTAGAAGCAATTACTCTAAGCGAAGAAATGGCTCTTTTATTTCTACGAGTGTCATTTATTCGTACAAAAGGAGTAACATTCTTAAGCATAGTCAAATCTACTTGCTCCTTCTTAAGACTAGACACTCTCGCCTTCGATTCTAGTGCTTGCCCTACGCTCCCTGTAGACGTAGGTAAAGAAATTTTACTCTTAGCACTCGTAATAGAATATTTAATAAACTTTTGATCTTTCGAAGGTGATTTTTCGATTTTCACGCTTTGAGGTATAGCGTGAGAGGTAGTTTGGGAGGATGAGGAAGCTTTGAGGTTTTTCATCTCTTTGAAGAACTTTTTCTTTTCAGCTTCGAAATTCTCTCTTTCTTTGTCTAATTTAGCTTGAGATTCCTCTATCTGTTTTATTAGAGGAGGTACGTATAGAGAATTTTTATAATGAACGTCTTTGACTTCCTCGTTGTGTGCTTGAGATTCAGGAGGTAGGACTTGAACTAAATCACAGACAGGGTTAAAGAAGGTTTCATATTTCTGTCTCTTTCATTTAGTTCAGTGTAGTCAAAGGGGATCTCGGGCCCATGTGAGGATTTTCTCATAGATGAATCATAATTATTTTGATACGTTGATTCAGTAAATTCTCTAAGAGAGGTTACTCCTAAACCCATGTTCTTAATATCATAAATTTCCTTTTTTCGTAGAACTCGTGGGTTAGTAAAACCTATGCCTTCTATAGGATTATAAAACTCTATATCCTTGGGCTTGTTGAAAAATATCGTCTGTTCGGATTGTTCCCTAAGCGTAACTATATCATCTAATTTCTTAATTTTAGCATATAGTTTCTTGCGTTCCTCACCTAGGAGAGCATAGTTATTTTCTACCGTCAGTTTGGCAGCTTGACAGGCGTCTAGTTCTTTACTAAGCTCACTAACCTTAGCATTTAGTATTTCTAATTGAGCTTCTAAGTTAGTGATCTTAGTGGCGTCGTTTATCCTACAATTTAATGTGGCTTCCTCATTAAGATTTCTAACCAAGCTATTGTAGTTATGTGCTAGCCTATCTTCTAACTCCTTAATCTTTTCGCTATGCTGTCCTATTTGAGGTTGACTAGTCTCTCTAGAATGTATGCTCTTAGTAAGTTCTTCTATCTTAGCACTAGAGCTCCTAAGTTCTGATTCGAGACTATTTATCCTTTCCCTGAGACCTAGAAAGTTTACCCTCTACTTCCTTAATACTTTTCTGCTCACGTTTCATGTTAGCATATTGTTTTTTATATGAATCTAACATGGTCAATAATGTGGAAGGAGAGACTACATCTTGTGACGAGTTGGATGCGTTGTCGTCGTCCATATGAATTGTAGTTTCAGTGTCCGATTCATTGTCGAGACGGACCATGAGCGCTAAATTCTCTTCTTCAGAACTCGACGTGTCCTCGAGCCATTGGTCTTGTTCGGCCATGAGAGCTACTCCAGCTTCCTTTTGTTTAGTCAATTGGTGCTTCCTCGAGTAGTAGTTGGCATCTCTCTTCTTCGGAAGAGTGCACTCTCTGGCAAAGTGACCTGGCTTGCCACAGTTGAAGCATTTGTTAGCCTCTTTTGGGTTCTTGACTTCGGAGCTCTGTGGTGCACGTTCTCTGTTTTTAGAGCTTGTAGTCCGAAGTCTGTTGGCTGAGGTTGAAGACTTCTTCTTGAAGTACTTCTCGCTCATCATCTTTCCTATCAAGGCCAACTTCTTCCCTAGGGCTTTTATATTTGGCTCAACGTCGGAGTCTGATTCTTCTTCCGACTCTGAAGGTGAAGGAGGCCTAACGAGCTTTTCTTTTCTTAGCTTTGAGCTCCTCTTCTTTGATACTAAGGCAACCGTGTCTTCGATCTGTTTGCCCTTCTGCTCCTTTTGAATCTCGCTTATATCATCCTCATGTTGTGCGAGATTGTCAAACACGGCATTCTAGATCTTTATTCTGTCGAATTTGAGTGGATATCTTTTTCCATTCCGCGGGCAGGGAAGAGAGAAATTTGATGTTTGTCTCCATGTTGGTCTTCGTGATTTCTATGTTCCTCATCTGTTTGAGAAGAGTGAGGTATCTTTGGTAGATTTCATATAGACTTTCCTCCGGCTTTGCTTTGAAGGAGTCGTAAGCTGTGAGAATGTTCGCCTTTTTGGCCGTTATGCCAACTTCCGTCCTCTGCATCATCCTATGCAGTTCATCCCACATTCCTTTAGTCGATGAAAGGCTATCAATCTGTCTATATATGTCGTTGGGGATGCCCTGCATGAGGGTATTCATAGCTACTAGATCAGCCTTAGCTCGAGCCCTTTCCTCGATTGAGTACTCCCTAGGCTCCTTCAGTCGCCTAGATGCGAGATTGAGGAGTTACCGATTCATCACCAGGGACGTTCACCCAAAACTGTGCGGGTCCCTCTTCTAGCGATTTCAGCAAATTCTCGGCTTGATCTTTTAAAGCGATGAAATTGAGGAAGCGGCTTCTCCAAACGGTGTATTCGCCACGTAGCAAGATCGGCAGACGATTGTCATTTCCAAGCGAGTATGCATTGTTGTTTTGTAGTAGAGTTGTTGAAGGATCTTCGTTAAGTGTCTTGAAGGTTTAAAGATGATGTAATGTGCTTCACACATGACATAGTTCGTTAGTAGCGTTTGATTCGTAAAATAGTTCGAGAATTATTTTCGACTCAATCTTTAAAGTTTGATCGAAAATAATTTCGTCGAATTGAATATAATGTGTACTGTTCTCGTGCGAGAAAGTCTGTCAGCAAAATATTTTTCGAGCGAAATAAATTGCACAAAATCGTTCGGTCGAGAAAAATTTCGGATCGTGAATTTATTTCGATCGTAAAGAAACAATACGTCAGTAAGTTTCTCGACAAGTCAAAATAAATCTGTTGACTAGAAAAGTTTCTCGCGTGTAAATGATTTTTAGCTTAGTCAAACTTTAAAGGTCTGACCGAAAATGTTTCTCGAGAGAAAGTTTTTACGCATGCATAGTCAAAATTGATCTCTCTCGAAAAAGATTTTCGCTGAATAACGCTCGAGAAATGTTTCTAACTAAAATCGTTTCTAGTGCTGACGATTGTAGCGCTGACATCGTATTCTGACCGAGAAAAAATTCTCGCGCCAAGTTTTTTGATAGAGAAATTAATCTGATCGTAAACCTAGCGAGAAAAATTAGACGATCGAGAAATATCACAGAACACGATTAACACAGATTCAAGCAAAAACAACGAATTAGACAGTGAAATTTCAGGTAATTGCTCGCAATCATTTACTAACTACGCACGAACAAGCGATTAAACACGTTATTAAGCAAAGTATGTCAAATTTAATCAAAATCAGAACGTGTTCTTCATGTTCTTCGCGAACAGTAAGTCACAGAATCGATTTAATCCAAAAAAAACGAAGTTCAAATCGCTGCAGAACTGATCGCAATCATGATCTAACACTTAAACAAGTACAGAAACACCAGATTGAAGTCAATTAAGCACAGAATTATGCTATTTGATCGAAAAAAGATTTCGCGCCAAACTGTTCTTCGATGAACAGTAATCAGAAATAGATTTTCAATCCAATTCTAACAATTTTCGATTCAAAACAGAACAAATCTGCTCTGATACCAATTGTTAGGTCCTATGATTAGCAACTCTATGATCCTAGGCATGAATTCTATGTAATTCGATGATAATGATTGACATTAAGATTCGATCGAAAAACCCAAATGAAGAACAAGAGAGAGAATTCGAGTAGAGTGAGAAAGTTACTGTTGTTTCTCTCTCTAAAAATAGAATTGCAAGCCCCAAAACTTTCTCTATTGATTGCGATTGATTACAAAGTATTTATACCAAACACATTTGGTATAAATATCTATCTAGTCCTAATTTACGGACTAATACAAATAAAGCCCCTAATTACAAGGACAACTAATGAAATCAAAGCACAATTAGAATTGATCTTCTACAATTACGGTTTTGAATCGGCCGAGCCGGTTACGTCTTTAAACTGTCGGTTTACGGTTCCAAATTTTCTTTTATATAATTTTTTCGTGTAACAATTTGAAATAAATTTGACATTTAGTACTATATTTAAAAAAATTTTTGGAGCTTCCAAAATATAAAAATATATTACAACTTCACTATTTGAAAAAAAATACCTATGAATAATAAAAAAAACCTATGATCATCGCCTAATCTTCACTTATGATAATTTTCGAAGAACACTCGTCCGAGGGATCTCTTTCTAATGCTCAATTTTATTTCTCAATCTATTTGTATGGATCGACCTTCGCCTTAAGTGCTCTAACGATCAATGTTTTTACCATTGAGTAAATAGAAAACCTAAGAAAAAACCAATTGTTAATAAATCAATGGTGGTTTATTTAGTAAGAAAAATAATATCTGAAGCTCGGTTAAAACCGTCAATTTAGGGTTAGATAAATGGATAACTGTAACCGAACCATTATAAAAGCCTATTTCAATTACGGTTTAAACCGTACGGTTGACCACGATTAACCGAACCATTCGTTTTTCGAAAACATATGAACACCTCTATATATATAGCAAGTCTTGATGCTCAACAAAATTTAAGTATAAACATAATACAGTTTATCTTATTAACTTTACATTTCATGTATTAACTATTATTTCCCTGCAAGAGCTTCCAATAAAAATAATAGAATACTAGTATAAATTGCACAACCATATGCGTGTGCTATATAATATATAAATCATTTATTAAATATAAAAAAAATTACGAAAATAGACGGGTAAACGTGACTATATAAATGCAAGGTAGTGGTGATTTCTTATTTTTTATTTTATGTTAATAATTAATAATTCTGATTGGCCGATTGATACACCAAATGGAGCGATTTTTAACTCCTGCTGAGCATTAATATAAAAGTATAGATAATCATAAACCATACATTTATAAACAGCGACGCATAGCGGGATTCAATTTTCTTCCGTTCGGGAAAGAAATTGAAAGATGAGGCAAATATGAGGAAAAATAATTATAAAACGAAAACCGAAAGCCGTGATAATTAATAAATTAATTATCATCATTTCTATTAGCCGTGAGCAAAAATATCCGGAAATCGGATTCCGATCCGGTATCCGATTCTCGAAGTCCAAAAACGGATATCCGGTTTTAAAAACTGGATCGGATATCCGATCCGATTTATTTTAAAATAAATCGGATCGGATATGGATAGTGGTTTGTCTAAAAATAAAAAATAAAAAATAGTCCAAAAAGAAAATGAAGGTCCAAAAAGGAAAAAAATTCATCAAGTAGAATATTTAAATTTATATATTTTATAATTGCAAAAAACTTTGTTTGAGAATTGAGATAAAAATAAAACATAAAAACATCGAGATGCAAGTAAAAAAATTAATATGAATTTGTGGTATTGTGTTTATTATTTATTATGTAATTTTGAATCATAAATTTACATATTGTGTGAATTACTATGTGTAGAAATTATTATAATAAAAAATATTTCTTTTTATTGTGATAAGAAATAAAAAATATGATTTTGAAAAGAAAATACTCCCTCTGTCCCAATTCTTTTTGGACATTTGGGGCGTGGCACGCAAATTAAGAAACTAAATATTTTAATAATATAGTGTGTTGAAAAGGTAAAAAATTGTTATTTTGGCACGTCTTTTAAGAAAATTTAATATTATTATATTGATTGTTTGTGATAGTTTTTTTGCTAAATAAGGAAATGTACAAAAGAGGTGGGACGCTGATTTAGTAAAATGTACAAAAACTTTTGGGACGGAGGGAGTAATAAAAAAAATAAATTTAGAATCGGATGCGGATATCCGGTAAAAATACCCGAATAAACCGAATATCCGATTAAAATCGGAGCGAATACGGATACCATTTTTCAATATCCGAAAATCCGGATATCCGAATTTCGAATATCCGAAAAATTGGATATCCGGTTTTGCTCACCCCTAATTTCTAGTAACAAGCACGCGATAATCACGTGGTGGCACCGAAATTTTGGTCCCTTGCTTGCTGCTCTGGTAAGATAATCACGTCGTGTTTCTGACATAACATGATTGTAAGGTCTTAGAGCCCGTTTGGTTGGGAGGATGGGTTTAGAGGGTATTAGTTTAAGTTGGTATTAAATAATGGAGGGTACGAGTATTTTGGGTGTTTGGTTAATGGGATTAAATAATTGATATTGGGTGTGTTTGGTGGAGGGTTTTAAGTAGTATTAGGTTTAATTAAGTTGAATTACAATTTTACCCAATCATATCCCAAAAATCGAAGCCCATCTGAAACTAGGCATGTAAAGATCAAAAGTCGAAACACAAACGAAATCGATGAATTGGTATTGTTTATTCTGATTGCCCTCGGCTGTCAGCTTCTCTTTGATTTTAACTGGAATCATTGCAAGAACCACTAAAATTTTCGGTTAAAAGAGAATTCTACCCATGATGAAGGCGTATGCATTAGGTGAATCTGTGCTATCGATTATAACACACACTTGTCACTAATCAGATCTAACGCATCAAAAGCTTAAAAAATAAACGCAAATCTACTATTGGCAGGTTCACAATCTATAACGAAATGCAATTGAAGATCGAACGCACATGTTGATTTCACCTTCGGAATCAACCTCCATTACAGATCGAACGCTTAGCTCTCAAAGATGCTTCTTCACTGACAGACCACCTCGATTCCTTCCCCAATCTTCGATTATGCTACAGAGATGGTTCGATCACTTTCCTGAAGAAGAATCGATCGACAAGGAATTAAAGATGCTTCTACGGTGATAGACCGCCTCGATTCCTTCCCCAATCGGGTAAGTTCTACTCAAAAGATGGTTCGATCAATTTACGAAAGAAGAATCAATCGACAAGAGAGGAAGATGAAGATGGTTTAATAGTGATTTGCGGGAAGAGAGAGGTGGACGCGATGAGTATACAAATATTGAAATAAGGATAACTATGTCCAACACAGACGGTATTAGATAATGGGACCGTCCAGGGTAGATTTAATTAATACTCCATATGTGGTATTAAGGAGGGTTTAATTAAACCCCACCTTTAAATAAAGCTCTTAACCAAACACCACTTTAATTTATCCAAACCCCCTAATCCCTCTTAAAACCCCCAACCAAGCACACTCTTAGTGTTAAAATAAAAAGAAGAATTGAACAGGCGATCGAGATTTCTAGATTGTTGTGAACCAATTACCATAATTTTTTGGACATTTATTTTTGCAGTGGAATCTGGAATTGGGCTGTTTCCAAATTGGGCGTATGTTTGATTGAAATCCCCAAGTTTGGTATTGTTGTTTGTTTTTTCTTGTCAAAACCAATTTATGTTAGACCATCTCCAACCGAGAAACACATTCTCAAACTCATGCAGTAGTTATTCTCCAACAGTTCAACTCATTCCCAAACTCAAAAGACTATTTTGTAATATTCACTTCACTTCAGTTATTATAAATTTTCCCACATATTTTATAATTTTACAAATTAGACTACAAATATTATTTTAGATTTAATCACGAAAAAAGTTAATAAAATTAATAAAAAAAAATATCATCGGTTAGTTAACGTGAGAGGAAGAGAGAGTGTATGAAGACGAATAAAGCACTAGCAGGCCTATAGAAAGCACTAGCAGGCGTATAGAACCAGATGTCATTTACTTCAGACACACGATAAGATAGAGATGGAATAATAAAGTATGTCCGTGCAATTAAGAAATATGAAACGCAAATAACTGTACCCAAACGCATAGATGCGTTCTTTAAAGAGAGAGTGTATGAAACGCATAGATGCGTTCTTTAAAGAGAGAGTGTATGAAACGCATTTTGCATTTAATTTTGGTGTTCGGTTGGAGTAAATTTACCTTAAATTATACGTTTTTGTATTCGATTGGAGATGCTCTTAGTACCACATCTTTCTATTTTATTGAGGCTTTCTTAGGGTAACTCCTTTATTCGTGTCAATTTCATCATGCAATTATAATTTTATCGTTTATGTAATTACAATTTAATCTCGTATTTATATATTTATTCCTAATATATCAAGACAAACTAATTTTTAGTTATTCTTTAACAATTATTTATCATTTTCACCCCTTTATCACTCCACTTACTTTTTTATATAATTATCTTCCTACAAATCAATATTCCTTTTATATATATTTAATACTATTTCACCAACATTAGAAAATTATAGATAAGTAAAAATATAAAATATAACTATAATTTAGCACATGCATAGAATGGGCATGTAATACTAGTGTTAGGTAAGGATAACTTGAGGAAATATATAATCCTATTATGACGAGACCCAAAAAAATATCCAAAAAATGGTGGATTGACTTCAAGAATTCCGAAAAATAATTTCCATCTGATTTCAACAAGCATCTGCTTCGTAAGTTAATCTCGCTTCGGCTCCATCATCGATTGGTTATGGACGAAGAAGGACTATGGAATACATGTTGGGAATATGCCCTCGGAATGTCGATATTCTAGGATTAGATGAATATGGGCTATTTAATCTATATAATATTCACAATTCGTTTTACATCTTGATTGTATGGCATTTCGACTGATAAAGGCTTGTTATTCTTTTTATCATATATTCTTACAAGGTATTCTGTTTAAGAAGATAAATTGAATAAAACCCAAACGTCAGAGTTTAGTTGTAGATTCTGCTTGGCAGGGGGGGGGGGGACTATGACGTTAAAATAGTCCACAAGTTAATATCTCCGGTAGAGTGACCGTATTGATCAGATAAACTTGATATGTCGACGAGTCCGAAGTGACAGTGCCAGTCGCTCACTCAGGGGAGTGGGAGCTCGTGACATTGATACAAGACAAATCGGGAATTGTCTGTATTTGGACATTGTCTCCTACTCGAATCGATCGCATGTTGGGAATATCAAATATCGAATCGACTGACTATCGTAGAGACGTGAACCTTAGACCGAAAGGGCCAATGTTGTGTTGGCCTCGGGGTCATGACCTTCCACTAGCTTTGCTAGGCTCAACGTGCTTTTGCTAGAGTCGGCGGCGACGTGCGGTCTTGACAATGGGGCGTGATTGCCAACTTGATCGCTGAGTGGGATTCACGGTCTCGAATGTGAGTTTCGGGGACGGAATATTTCAAAGTCTTTGGCCAAAGTATTGAAACTAACACACTTGGATGTGGAGGGTAGTTTCGTAATTTTGCCTGTCACGATTCATCATAGAGTCGAGTTCTGTTAGTTTGATATTACATGACTATCACTCGACCGGAACACAGGTGAAGGGTTTATACGTATGGCAATAATCTATAGTCGTTCGTGAATTTCGAATTCGGACTCGACTCAGGGTCCGCTCGGTACTGCGAGATTAGTTAGGCGCTTACCGAGCTCTTGGATTCCTCCCAATGCCGAGTTGAGATGAACCAGAGGAGTCGGGCTTAAAAAAGATCACTAAGTACAGGTCAAATTATAGAGAGATTGGACTTAGAGTCGTAAACGTGCTCGGCCAAATTAAATTTGGGCTTGGCCGAATTTAATAGGGTAAATTTTATTTTTGGTCCCTTATTTTAGGGGAGGGGGGTAGCAATCTTAGGACATGTAACTTACGGGTTTGCCGTTTATGCCCAATATCTTTCAAAATTTGGGAATTTATAGATAACTCCGTCGGAACCCTAGTTTTTACATCACGTGATCCGCACGTGGGTCGATTTAACTCGGAATTCTGACATGGCAACGGGATTGCTGACATCACGCGTGGGGTAATTTAACACGTCATTAAGTGAATTGAAGGAGGGGGAACCGATTTAGGTCTTCTGTAAAGTGAAAAGGGAGAAATCGATTTTTTGAGCTCACGTAATTCTTTTTCTTTTTGTTTGTTTCTTTATTTTTTTTATTTATCCAACATGGCATCGCTTATTTATCCAACGTGGCGCCACGCGTATATTTTTTAATGACATGTTAAATTACCCCACGCGTGATGTCAGCAACCCCGTTGCCACATTAGAATTCCGAGTTAAAATCTACCCACATGCGGATGGTGTCCGAGTTAGATCATCCTGTATTATGACCCATTTTTCCAAATCAGATATTGAGCCGGATCTATAATTAGTTAACCGAGTCTTGTGTCTGAGTGGGTCTATTTAGGGATGGCAATGGGGCAGATCTAGAGCCCCATTGCCATCGTGAGGTATATCCATTGCCACACCTAACGAGCTAAGCTTCAGTCAGGCCGACTCATCTGATATGAAACCGAGCTCGAACAAACACTTAACAGATACTTCTTAAAAAAGATTAATTACCCAAACATCTTAGAGACTGGCCGAGCTGTTCGATTAGCTTCTCGACGCGCTCTCTCTTCTCCAACCTCAATACCGATCCCAACCTAAAGTCCGCGGCAAACATGAGCGTGTCGTAAACGGTGAGCATAGGGAACAAACGATCGTCCTGCATTATATAAGCGGAGGTCCTATTGATCAAGCTCGGGCTCACGTTAGACGTGTCCCATGAGGCTCCCGCTGGCTATGCGTCCCGCCAAACCGTCCAAGTACATCGACTTTCCGGTGCCGCTCGGCCCCGTTACTGCGGTTACGCATCCCTTGGCCGCATAGCCCGTTATGTCGTGGAGCAAATCGACTTCTTGCTTGGCCCATTTCCCATCGGCATCCTTCATCTTCTTTATTACGGTGTGCGTAAGGTTCGAGAAGTGTAGGCCACCGCTGAAGTCGAGTGGCTTCCCTACGTCGATCACCATGTGGGGACGGCGGTGGTGAGTGTCTCGGATTCCCATTAAAATTTTCTTTTGTCTTTTTTTTTTTATGTGTAAATGTTGGCTGGTCTCCCAAGAAATAGTTGTGGTGGAGTTGGGAGGGTAATAAAGTGAAGCAAAGGCTGTGTTTGTTTTTGGTGGGGTTTATCCCAAAGTTGTTCGACATTGTGTAGTCCATTTGCTTGAATCGTTTTCTTTGGAGGGCTCGTCGTTGCCTGCGTTTTGTTTAGGAGTTTATTCTAGTTGTTTGTCTTGAACGGACGAATTTCTGGGATTAGTTTAAGGTAAGGAAAGGTTTGACGAGACAGTGACTCTTCTTACAAGATTAATCACGCCAAGAAAAGCGTTGCTTTTAACGATCTGAGTGGGTGGACATTGTGGGAAAAAAATTTGTAGTTACCAACACGTCCCAATGAACACGATTTGTAAGAAATAAAATCAATCAGACACTGTTTTATTGGGGGCATTAAAGGGGACTAGTACTATCTTCACACTATGCGTGTGCTTAAAATATAATTGTTTAATTTTAGATTTGAAATTTATAATTTATGTTTAGTAGATGAAATATAATTTTTATTTATATAAAATGAAAATAATGATTAGGGGTATATGTATAAAAATTGAGGGGTTAAATGTGATAATATTTAATTAATGAAATTAGAAATAGAGAAGTTAAATTGTAAGATTTTATAGACCAAATTAGCATTTAATAGCCACCCATCACCCGTAATATAATCGTATATATTCGAAGGCTAAGAATTAATTAAAGTAGTTTGACAATTTTAAATTTTTTCGCAGGGACAGTTTTAAATTTTATTTTCAATAGTTTGACGGTTTGTAATTAAAGGTATGATTTAATGACTATGCCTTAATAACAAGTTTATATAGTTGAAATTTTAATACAACGGACTTTTCTTTACTATAGCAGGCAACTGAATCCTGGCCGAGGGGCGTCCGTGACTTATACTTTTACAATTTTTTAATTATCTCATCGGTTCGGTAGCGATGATGAATTTATAGTGTTACCCTTGGAAAGACCCGCCATAACTAAACCACCCGGTGTAAGGAACGACCCCTGCCTTCAGCATGGGCTTGGGCCCCTTAGAACGACTTCATTAACAAGGCCCCGGGCCCATTAAAGGACGATACATAGTGAAACGCCCCCAAGGCGCCTAAGAATTCCTCAAACGTAGTACCCTCGGATAGTTTCGCCGAGGGGACACATGCCCGAGGCTCCCCGAATCGCGCCCCAAAGGAAGGGAACGTGGTCCCTCAGGAGAATAGCCCGACGCTGAGAACATATGCCTTCCTCCGGGAGCATGGCCTCGCAACACGGAATCTCAACGATCCCATCACGCCGTCATTGGCAAAACGTGGTAAAGGAAACAGCTGAGGGCAAACGAGTTAGAAGGACGAGTGATCATTGGAAAATGGAAGAACAAAAGCAAGTCCGGGTCCGAAGAACGTGGGACGTGGGCAAAAACCGCCGAAGTCAGGTACGTTATAAATGTTGTGAGACGCCCATGAGGTACGCAGCTATCTATACCGTCACTCTGCCACTTTTACTACTCACTTAAGCACTTTTCAATATTTTTCATCACTTTTGCATCATTTATCTACTATTTTACACCTTCAATATGGAAACCACCCTCTTGACCTAGGCAAGAGGGCAAACGACCCCCCCCCCCCCGGTCCTAACCCTGTTTTCAAGCTTTCAGACACGATGCGAAGTTAAGGCGGGAAGAAGCTCTTCAACCCATTTTCGGGGTAGGTCATTTTCGACGCCATCATAGAGAACATTAGCTTTGACTGATGGACTTAAATTATAATGTCATGATAGATGACTTTAGATAGTATTAACTTTAATTAATTCAATTATAATTTTACCCGTATTTTGAACTTTATATGTTAAATAAAAGGGTAAATTTGTAATAAATGGCAGGAATATGGTAAATACGATCGCGTTTTGCCTTGATATATTTAATATCACTAGGCTTGCCTCCGTGCGATGCACGGGGTTATTTGTAAGGTCCCGCAGCCATATGATTTTATATACTTGTGATGACTGCAATGTGTTAGAAAAACTGTGGAGTCATACAATACCCAGCACAATGCAGAGGGTATTTGTTGGATAATATAAACATTCCGTTTTCACGTTTATATTTATTAAGCTTTCTTTTGGAATAAATCAGGTTTTTTGTGCAATATACAATTATTGTAATATTATTCTTTTACTTCATTTTAAAAGAATTGCTAAAAACATATTCTACAGTATATATGCATACAGTTTTATGATTTTGCAATGGCTACAATGTAGTGGTAGCATATTTGGTGTCTCACATTTCACATCATATTTTTGTAACATGAGCATTGAAACATGGTGCATTATTTTATCTGGCCGCAATATTCTAGAAAAAACTTTATGAAAATTACATAAAATAACCTAAAAGCTGCAATAATAAGACATTTTTATCCGAAGAGCTAAGACCAATTGTTGAAGAATATTGATACGGTGAGGAATTCTCGGAACTCCTGAATCATCTCGGGCGAAACATCATGCACATTGTCTTCTGCAAACATCAATGAAAATGCCGATCGCAGCATGTATACGCCACATTCGTCGCTAATTCTTACAGAAAAAGACATAAACAACTTTTTTACGCAATAATAATTATACAAAATATATACATTCAGGATTTTGTATTTACCTGCTTGCCGGATGGGGGAAGTTAGGATCTCTATAAACAGTGAAGTTCATGACCTAGTCATTCATGCGCAATCTCGAAGAATATATGGATCCTATTGTCGAGTTAGTCATGCCCAAATCTCGAAGAATATATGGATCGTAAGTCGAGTCAGACTTAAAGTCTTACAATGTTAAGTAGTGCGGTCTCATTCTGACTGCTGTCTCATGGCTGTGCGTGAGGTCACACAGTCTTGCAGTATGTAAATCCATTGCGTCAGTCTTATATACTCATTGTATTACGTTTTTTGAACAGTCTTCTATTGTTGTATTAATTCTGTGAGATTTTACTCTACTTTAAGTTGTAATAGTCAGTCTTGAACGTTTTCAATGCTTCAGAACTACACGCACTAATATGAGTTAGACAAATGAAAATAAACTCCATGAATGGGGAGACCATGCACAATTAACATGTTACTATTCATCATGGATTTTGGTTAGCACTCTCATAGAAATAAGCATATAATTCAACAATTTGCAATGGTATTTACAAAAGAACAAAACAATTACCCAGAAGTATTGCAATCGAATTCAAATAATAAGCCACTACATTCATCAAATTCCCAAGGAAAAATTTCAGGCTACTCAATATAAAGGCCACGAAGTATTATCAATTAGACCATGCACTGAAATACATGGAAGAAATATATCTGAGCATAAACTGAGCCACCGTCATCGATCTGCATACCACAGGTTGTTGTTTTGCCAAGGCTCAAATAGTAGCCATCATGGTGCGGTTACACACTTATAAAGCTGCATAAAAGGATGATTAGCATGGTGTTTCACATATTAATGAACTTGTACCAAAAAATCTTACCAGACTTCATAAGGATATTTCGCAAACCAATGTAGAATACTATTTGTAATTGTGCTTGATTTCATTAGTTGTCCTTGTAATTAGGGGCGTTTTGTATAGTAGTCCTTATATTAGGACTAGCTTGATATTTATACCAAGTTTGTTTGGTATAAATACATGTAAATCAATTGAGCTGAATAGAGAAAGTTTTTAGAATTGATCCGAAAGGCTTGCAATTCAATTTCTAGAGAGAGAACAACAGTAACTTTCTCACTCTACTCGAATTCTCTCTCTTGTTCTTCATTTGATTTTTTCGATCGAATTCAATTGCTCATCATAACGATCGAATTACTATGAATTCTAGCCTAGTAACTTTAGGATTGAATTGCTTCTGCGTGTTACTGTTTGCGAAGAACATGAAGAACATGTTCTGATTTTGATCAAATTCGATATATTTTGCTTCATAACGTGTTTAATTGCTTGTTCGTGCGTGATTAGTACTTGATTGGGAGCAATTACCTTAAACTTCACTATCTGATTCCTTGTTTTTTGCTCGAATTTGTGTTAATCGTATTCTGTTAATTTTTCTCGATTGCTCAAATTTTTCTCGCTAAGTTTTGCGATCGGAATAGTTTCTCGATCGATAAACTTAGCGCGAGAATTTTTCTCGGTCAGAATACGAAGTCAGTACTAGAATCGTCATCAGCAGAAACGATTTTAGTTAAAAATATTTCTCGAGCATTATACAGCGAACAACTTTTTCGAGAGAGACTTATTTTGACTTTGCATGAGTTAAAACTTTCACTCAACAAACTTTTTCGGTCAAACATTTTGACGTTTGACCAGGCGAAAATCATTTACACGCGAGAAATCCTTCTAGTCAACAGATTAATTTTGACTTGTCGAGAAACTTACTAACTTGTTTCTGTACGATCGAAATAAATTCACGATCAAGAAATTTTTCTCGACCGAATAATTTTGAGCAATTTATCTCGCTCGTAAAACATCACGCTGACAAAATTTCTCGCACGAGAACAGTACCCAGTACATTCTATCTCGACGGAATTAATTTCGATCAAACTTTAAAGATTGAATCGAAAATAATTCTCGTTCTAATTTTCGAATCAAACGCTACTAACGAATTTCTTCACTTGTGAAGCACATTACATCATCTTCAACCTTCAAACAATTAACGAAGATCCTTCAACAACTCGACTACAATACAAACATGGATGCATACTCACGGAAATGACAACCGTCCGCCGATCTTGCAAAGAGGCGAATACACAGTGTGGAGAAGCCGCTTTCTGAATTTCATCGCTCTAAAGGATCAAGCCAAAAATCTACTGAAGTCCCTTGAAGAGTGACCGGCACAGTTCTGGATTCATGTACCCGGGGACGAAATAGCTACTCCAGCAATTCCAACTTCTAGGCGACTAAAGAAGCCTAGAGAATACTCTCTGGAGGAAAGAGCTCGAGCTAAGGCTGATCTAGCAGCCGTGAATACCCTTATGCAGGGCATCCCCAACGATATATACAGACAAATCGATAGCTTTACATCGGCCAGAGGGATGTGGGATGAGCTGCATAGGATGATGCAAAGGACGGAAGTTGGTATAAAGGCCAAGAAGGCGAACATTCTCACCGCTTATGACTCATTCAAAGCAAAGTCGGAGGAGAGTCTAAACGAGATCTACCAACGATATCTCACTCTTCTCAATGAGATGAGGAAGATAGAAATAACGAAGACAAACATGGAGACAAACATAAGATTTCTATCTTCTCTGCCCACGGAATGGAAGAAAATATCCACTCAAATACGACAAAACAAAGATCTGGAGGAGTTTGATGTCCATGCCGTGTTCGACAATCTCGCCCAGCACGAGGAGGATATCCGCGAGATCACCAAAGAGCAGAAAGGCAAACAAACCGATGACACGGTTGCCTTAGTCTCGGAGAAGAGGAGCACAAGATCAAGAAAGGATAAGATCGTTAGGCCACCTTCATCATCAGAGTCGGAAGAGGAATCGAACTCCGACATCGAGCCGAACATGAAAGCCCTTGGAAAACAGCTAGCTCCCATTGGACAAATGATGAGCAAGAAGTACATCAAGAAGAAGTCTTCAACCTCAGCCAATAGACTTCGGACTACAAGCTCCAAGAACAAAGAACGTGCTCCGGAGAGTTTCGAGGTCAAGAATTCCAAAGAGACTAATAAATGTTTTAACCGTGGCAAAGCAGGTCACTTTGCCAGAGAGTGCACTCTCCCGAAGAAAAGAGATGCAAACTACTACTCCAGGAAGTTTCAATTGACAAAACAGAAAGAAGCTGGAGTAGCTCACATGGCCGAACAGGACCAATGGCTCGAGGACACGTCGAGCTCCAAAGATGAGAACTTAGCCCTTATGGCCCGTCTCGACAACGAATTGGACGCCGAAGCATCCACTCGTACGGACGACGACAACGCATCCACGTCTTCAAATGAGGTAGTCACTCCTTCCACATTATTGACCATGTTAGAATCATATCAAAAGCAATATGCTAACATGAAGCGTGAGCAGAAAAGTATAAAGGAAGTAGAGAACGAGAGCTCAGGAGAAGATAGATAGTCTCAAACAAGAACTTAGGAGCTCTAGTGCAAATATAGATGAACTTACTAAGAGCATACAGTCTAGAGAGACTAGTCAACATCAACCAGGACAACAGTGCGAAAAGATTAAGGAATTATAAGATAGGCTAGCAAATAACTACAATTGCTTGGTTAGAAATCTCAACGAGAAAGCCATTTTAAATTGTAGGATAACCGAAGCTACCTCTAAGATCACTAACTTAGAAGCTCAATTAGAAACATCGAATGCTAAGATTAGTGAGCTTAGTAAGGATTTCGATGCCTATCAAGCCGCGAAACTAACCGTGGAAAATAATTATGCTTTCCTAGGTGAGGAACGCAAGAAACTATATGCGAAAGTAAAGAAATTAGATGATATAGTTACGCGTAGGGGACAATCCGAACAGACGATATTTTTGAACAAGGCCAATTATATAGAGTTCTATAATCCTATAGAAGGCATAGGTTGCACTAACCCATGTGTTTTACAAAAGAAAGAAATATATGATGTTAAACACATGCGCTTAGGAATAACCTCTCTCAGAAATTTTACTGAATCATCTTATGAAAATACTTTCGATTCATCCATTAGACAAGGTCCGTCCAGAAATCCCCTTTGACTACACATAACTAAATGAAAGGGACAAAAATAGGAAGAAACTCTAACACCTGTCTGCAATTTAGTTCAAATTCTACCTCCTGATTCTCGAACACACCACGAGGAAGTTAAAACCATTAATTATAAAAATTCTCTCTACAAACCCCCTATCATAAAACAGATAGAGGAGTCACGGGCAAAGTTAGAAAAAGAACGAGAGAATTTCGAAGCTGAAAAGAAAAAATTCTTTAAGGAGATGGAAAATCTCAAGGCTTCCTCGTCCTCCCAAGCTACCTTTCACGCTATTACAAAAAGCGTGAAAAATGAAAAATCGCCTTTGAAAGATAAATATTGTAAAAATAATTTTGTTAAAAGTGCTATGACTAATTTCACTTTACCTACGTCTACAGGGAGCGTAGCGTCAGCACTAAAAACAAAGGCAAGAGTGTCTAGCACTAAGATAAAGAAGGAGCCATTAGATTTAAATGTGTCTGAGCATGCTACTCCTTCTGTTACAATAAAAGACATATAAATAAAAGAGCTATTTCCACTTTTAAGATAGTTGCTTCTACTTATTCACTTCAGCCGATCACTCGAAATAGGCTCTACGTCAAAAATTAATCATTCTGAAACAAATGCCACTAGGAAGACACGTAGGAAACAGGATCTATCCATAAAGAAAGCTTATGGCGCCGTACATGAATGTACTCACCTAAGGTATCACGTAGAAATAAAATCCCCAAGCACCTTAGGAGACTATCACAAGAAAAGATCTTTTCCTCAGTCAAACCCTCCAAAGCATTTGTACGTGCTGAAATTAACCTTTCCTGTAAGGTTCAACCCAAATGGGTTCCTAAATCTCCGCTTAGGACGACAAAAGCCAAAAGAGCCAAGTCTCCGATAGAGGGAAAACCCAAACCCACTTTTTCAAAAGTGCAATGGGTTATTAAGACTCTTCCAAAAATAGATTTAGGAGTCATATCTGAACCCAAAACTAAATCTGCTAATCCGTGAGGACCCATGTTTAAGTGGGTACCTAAAGCTCTCTAAATTGTTTTTGCAGATCCATCATGTGTGGTACCTCGACTCTGGTTGCTCCACACACATGACTGGTAGTCAAGAGCTGCTGAGCAACTACAAAGACCGACCAAACGGCAAAGTCAGATTTGAAAACAACGATTCAGCCCCGATTCTAGGACTTGGGGATATCACTCTGAAAAATCTGACCATCAAAGATGTCTTGTACGTCGAAGGCCTCCGCCATAACTTGTTCAGCATAGGCCAATTCTGTGACAAAGGCTTCCAGGTGGTCTTCCATGCTGACCGGTGCAGAATTTTGGATAGTCAGGACACAGAACTCCTTCAAGGACTTCGGAGATCCAATCTTTACACGATCAACCTGACATCTGTGCGGCCATCGACAGCTGTATGCCTCATTTCTCAGACTGATTTACAGAGGTACAGCTTATGGCATCAACGACTGTCTCATCTGAATATGAAAGCTCTACAACGTCTTTATACAAAAAAGTTGGTTCACGGTCTTCCAACTATACAACTACAAAGGGAGCATCACTGTTCGGCATGTCAATTAGGAAAAATGAAGCGAGCATCTCATCACGTCAAGCAAATTGCGTCTACTTCTCGACCATTGGAATTAAGTCACATGGATCTCTGTGGTCCGATGCAGACTCATAGTATCAATGGGGGAAAGTATGTCCTAGTGATTGTGGATGACTATTCTCGCTACACGTGGACTAAGTTCCTCCAAACGAAAGATGAGACTGGTGACTTGATCATCAATTTTGTGAACACAACTCAAAATATGCTGCAACAGACTATTCAAGTTGTTCGAACAGACAACGGTACTGAGTTCAAGAACAATCACCTTAGTGAGTTTTATCAGAAACTTGGAATAAGTCAACAATTTACCTCCAAAACACCTCAACGGGGTCGTTGAAAGGAAAAATCGAACACTAGTGGAAGCCGCTCGTACAATGCTGATCCAATCGGGACTTCCACACTTTCTATGGGCTGAAGCAGTTAATACCGCTTGTTTTACTCAAAACAGGACGGTGGTTCACAAACGGTTCAACAAGACTCCATATGAGATTGTGAATAATAGAGTGCCCAACATCTCTTTCCTTAAAGTCTTCGGGTGCAAGTGCGTTGTGGCGAACGACCGAGAGCAACGTGCAAAGTTCGACCCTAAAGCATTCAAAGCTACATTTGTCGGGTATTCTTCAACATCAAAAGCATACCGAGTATACATCAAGTCCAACCAAACTATTAAGGAAAGCTTTAATGTCACTTCCACGAAGTGGCAGAAATGGCTTCTGGTCAATTCAGTCCAGGACCCGTGCCTAACCCGTTGGCTTCTGAAGACAACATTTCAGAACCGTAATCACTGGTGTGTTGGCACAAAACCAACAGAAGATGGCAACAACTTCAGGATCAGTGTCAGACGAAGCAACGAGACTTGCAATAGACGACTTGGATTCTCTCTTCGAACCGGTATATCGGTCATACATGCCTACACCAACAATGAATTATCTACCAAACGAGACCGACGTACCAAATTCATCTCACACCTCTACCCCAACCGATTCAGAATTGCCACAGAACACCGAAGAACCTACAATAGTCATCGAGGAAGTATCATCTGAGACGATCAATCCAAGTGCAGTATTGGAACTTCCTCAGACAAATGATCAATATGAGACTATAGGCAATCTAGATCCACAGATGGCTGACGCAATGACGTCAGCCTTGCCTTATGAGCGCAAGTGGACGAGAGGCCACTTGGTTGATTAGATAATTGGCGATCCCTCGGTTGGTGTGAGGACACGTCGTCAACACAGTCTTTTCAGTTGCTTACTGAGCCAAAACGAGCCTACCAAAGTAGCAGACGCACTTCGAGACCCGGATTGGACGATTGCAATGCAAGAGGAGATCAATCAATTCGAACTTCTTCAAGTGTGGACCTTGGTACCCCGTCTACATGGGAAAACAGTGGTCGGAACTAAATGGGTTTTCAAGAATAAGAAGAATGAAGATGGTGAAGTGATCCGGAACAAAGCAAGACTAGTTGGTAAGGGATACAATCAACAGGAAGGCATCGACTACGACGAGACTTATGCTCATGTTGCTCGTATCGAAGCTATCCGCCTCCTGCTGGCTTATGCGGCTCACAAAGACTTCAAAGTCTATCAGATGGATGTTAAAACCGCCTTTCTCAACGGCGTGTTAAAATAAGAAGTCTACGTCGCTCAGCCGGAAGGTTTCGTTGATCAAGAACATCCCGATCATGTCTATCGCTTGGACAAAGCTCTCTATGGACTAAAGCAAGCCCCACGTGCTTGGTACGATGTCCTGAGTGATTTCCTCGTGAAGTCTGGATTCATACGAGGAACGATAGACACAACCCTCTTCATTAAATGGCATGACAAAGATCTGATGGTCGTCCAAGTATACGTCGACGACATCATCTTCGGATCAACAAATCCTCGGCTCTGCAAGAAGTTTGGAGATCTCATGAAGAGCAAATTCGAGATGAGTCACATGGGAGAGATGCAATTTTTCTTAGGCCTTCAAGTCAGGAAGTTCAATGATGGAATTTTCATCAGTCAGACAAAATACATCAAGGATATTCTGAAGAAGTTTATCAAGACCAGAGCAAGCCTCTCAGCACTCCTATGTCACCAAGCTGCAAGTTGGATGCCGATCCCTCTGGCAAGTCGGTCGACATCACACTGTATCGCAGTATCATTGGATCTCTTCTCTACCTTACTTCGAGCCGGCCGGACATCATGTTTGCCACGTGCTTGTGTGCCCGTTTTCAAGCTGATCCCAAAGAATCCCATATGCTCGCGGTCAAAAGAATTTTACGCTACCTTATGGGCACCTCTACCCTTGGCCTACGGTATCCAAAGGGTACGAATTTTAAACTCATCGGCTACACTGACGCTGACTATGCAGGTTGCCGAATGGACAGGAAAAGCACGTCCGGTGGCTCTCAATTTTTAGGGGAAAAGCTGGTTTGCTGGTCATCCAAAAAGCAGAACTGTGTGTCACTTCGACGGCCGAAGCAGAATACGTAGCTGCCGCCAGCTGTTGCTCACAGATGCTATGGATGCGGACACAGCTTCGTGACTATGGGTACAATCTAAATAATACACCCATATATATAGTGATAGTCAGAGTGCAATCGCCATTACTTGCAATCCTGTTCATCATTCACGCACAAAACACATAGACATTAGATATCATTTTATCAAAGATCACGTAGAAAAAGGCACGATAGAGATGTACTTTGTGAACACGGAGTTCAACTAGCCGACATTTTCACCAAGGCATTGGATGAGAAACGATTTCAATTCCTTGTCGGAAAATTAGGCATGTTGAATCTTCCGTAATATGTGCATTACCTGATCTTCTGTGCTATCACATGCTCTATTCTATGTGTTTTCTATGCTTATTTGTTATTATCTTGCGTGATAAAAATAAAAATAAATATAAATATAATAATAATCATATATATATTTCTATATATAATATAAAGGGGTATGACGAAATCCCTTTAGGATGCTTTGATCTAAAGTCACTTAGGATTTTACCTCGACGTGCGATTGATTTAATTGCATAATGTTGTCAGTCTAAGTCGCATTCTTGTGTCTAAAGGTCACTAGGTTGCTCCACAAGACACAAAGCCACTATAAATGTGAGGATTCAAGCCTTGCTCTATTTTTCTTTCTTCGGATCGTTTTCTCGAGTGAGTTACACACCATTTGCTTGTCTTAACTAGTGACACTTGGCTTCATACTCATCTTGTGTTAGATCGTTAGGAAAATGATAAGGGAGTTTAGGATATTCCTCATTCGGCCTTATATTAATTTCCCCACGTTAGCCCTTAGTCATCCACTTTGAGCCTTCTCCGATGTCCTTTTCTTCATTTGAAACCCATTCTCAGCCTCCAACCGAACTCTATACTCTTCGAATGGTTGTTCAAACGAAAAAAAGGAGGGGGAGATAACGAAAGAAAAAGTAAGATGATGACAAAAGAAGGCATTGCTCAACGCGCAACAAACAGACCAAAGGAACCGGCCTTCCGACTACCTTGTAGAAAGTGGCATGGATCCTGCTGCTTCTCCAACGATAATCTCGTACGCTCGTCAGAACGGCTGGAAGAGGAGCACCACGAAGTGAACTTCTCCAACGATAATCCGATCTTATATCGGGAAAGGAGAAGAGGAGTGCAGCCTCGGGTACGAATTCCATAACCGTGAACTTTTCCAAATAGATAATCTCTGAAACCTCTCTAGGGATTAAGAGAAGAGGAGTACGGTATCGGCCCGAGAACCAACAAGAAGAACTTGCCTACGATAATCTCCTAGAGCCTCATGGAGAAGCGGAGCTTCAGCTTGAGCATAATATAAAAAGGGATAGTTCTTAAAAGAAAAAGAGGGAGAAAAGATTGAAAAGAAGAAAGACGCCGAAAAAAAAGGAGACGGACGTAGGATTGGAAGACGGTGAAGAGATAAGCTCATTTCCTTTAAATTCCTTCCGTTCTAAGTCCTAGCCAAATTATAACCCTGACAACCCTTTGATTCCACATAGACGGTCTCTCGCTTAGGTGAAATGATTAAAAATGCCTCGATCACAGGTAAATTGACATAAAATTGCTTGTGTTGACTTGAGTGATAAAAATATAAAAATCCCAAGATAGCTAATTGAGAGCAAGAGCGAACCTGGTGAGAGTTGTCGACATGGACCAGTCTATGAACTTAGGACTTTAGTTTGACGACATGACTTGACGGCATTTTCTTCTTTCAAATGTCTCGTAAAATTTTAGACGTGACGATTGATCGAAGCAAAATAATCTGACCCCATACCATAAAAAAATAGTAATAAAAATATATATATTCATATATATATACTAAGAAATAAATAATAAACAAAATTTCGCACATTTTGACATGAAATATTATGTTTCATATGCGTTGAATTGAATAAATGCGAATTTCTTTAGTGTATCGCACATTCTAAATGCAATTTTAGATTGCATTGGTGCTGAATTGTTTAAATGCGATAAATTTTTCATTGATTCTACCCTCACACAATATTTTAAAGTACATGTTCTCGGGGACCATGTGTACATGCTTACTTGGTAAATTTGTGTGCTCGTGACTGGAATTGATTTCATATGCTTGCATAATTAGTCAATTCTTGTGCATCATTTGAGGGGGAGCAAATATAAGACTTGTAGATTAGCTCCAAATATTTTTGACGTTTTTCTCTGAGAATTTCAGATCTTTCAAAATTAAGGAGCGAGACGTCGACATTACAAAGAGAGGAGCTAGACACAAGACCAAATAAAAGATATAATTGCCAAAAAAATTGTTGATTAACTCCATTAGTACTAACGCTTATCTCTAAGTGGTACAGATTTTTAAATTTCTGCCAGGGGAGCTAGACGTTACTACACAGAAAATACAGGGAGTTAATTGCATTTATTTTAATTACTAAGGGGGAGACTTACAAAAGGTTTTATTTTGAAATAGGGGTCAATCTGAAAATTTTAGAAGTACTTACTATCGAGAAACTAGAATGACTTTATTCATTATCATAAGTTTCTCGATCGTAAACAGTGTTGGAAACAATTTTGATTGGCCGCGATAATTTGCGATCGGAAATTTTGAATTGAGAGGAAATTTTCAAATCAAAAATTTCTCGAGCGCAAATAGTAATAGGCCTGATCCATTTAATCGCAAAACGTCCAATCGCAAACCCAACATTGACTTGATGATAGTTAATAAAAGTTTAACTTTAGTCAGTCGAAAAACTTTTTCTCACGCAACCCTAATCGTAAAACTCTCTCTAGCGAAAAACTTTCACAGACAGTTCAAAACTGCTCAAAAATCTTTCGATTTTCAATACGAAATTGTCTGTGTAAGGTAAAAATGAGAATATGTTGCTATTTGCGTGTGATTTAACTTCGTTAGCATCTGCATTTTGTTGTTTTTCGCATGATTTATATTAGTTTCTCGACTGTTCTTCAAAACTGAGAAAATCGTATATTATTTCATAGTGTTTTAGGCTTGAGTTTGAACTTTATCAGAGTTTAATGCCTGCACTTAAGATAGTTTCGATATTCTCTATGAATCTGGTAGAATGGATCATCGGAAAATCTGCATCTTCGACTGTAATCTGAGTTTTTGATGAAACTGGGTATTTGAATGTTTAAAGCCATCGAAGAACTTTGTCGATCGCAAACAGTCTTAATTGAATTCCGATTTAATTGAGATACTGTTTATATCGAATTAGTTTCTCGATCGGTAAAATTCTGATTTAGTCGCTAAGATAGAAGATTTTGACCGGAAATTTTTTATCATCGAGAAATCTAATTAGAATTTTTGTGAGCGAAAAACTTACGCACTGATTAGACAATTCAGATGCAAATTTTATCGAGTGTAAAACTTACTATCGCAAAATAGAAATTTTCGATTCAATTTCAATTTGATCGCAAAAATGTAGCAGCGAGAAATTAACTTTTCAACACGTAATTTTTCGATCGCAAAATTCGCCGCTTGGGATCTAATTGATTGGAAAATTTCTCGACGATTGACTTAGTCTTTCGTTGACTAATTTCTCAAAATTATATCGCAGCGAAAGTTATTTTACTTACAATCGAAAATCACATACCGCTCGACAAATTTCAAATCGAGAATTTTATTCAATCGTAGAAAATTTCTCGATAGTAAATTTACCTGAGAAATAATTTCTCGATCGTAAATTTACATGGAATTTTTTTCGATCGTAAAATAGACCGACTACAGTCTCGATTTAAACTTCAATACTTAGAAAATTTTACTAAGTCTTTTACTCTATAGCGGACCTTTGCGAATAAAATTTTCTCGATCGAAAAATCGAACTGAGTCATTACAATTGAAATTAATGCGTAGGAGATCATTTTCAAAATCAATTTTATCGAGCGAAAATTTTCTCGGCATGAACAGTGTACGTTTTCACGATTCAACACTTAGAAAAATTTCGAACTATTTTTCACGCGATTTATACTTCATTCGAAATTACATTCATGCCATTACGATTTTCCAAAATTGAGCATATACTATGCATTCGATATGATTTCAATTCAAAATTCATCGAACATGCTATTACTTGCGATATTACTTTAGTTTGATGAAATTTATTCATACTTCGACTGAAAATAAAATTGAACTAATAAACTTTTATATATCTTATTTTTCAGATGGATCGCTATCCAAGATATAATCATATATACGACCACAACATATATCTGAAGGTCCAGGATACAAATTTTCAGCTCGATCTGAGCACCTTTCGATGCCCGGACGAGATTATTGTCTCTATCCTGAGAGGTCACCCCATCTGGCATGCGTTAACGGCCACAGCATCAGTGCCGATGGTATATCTCCAGCAGTTCTGGGGCTGAATACAAGGAGAAGTAGACAATGGAGCTTTCAGATTCTCAACAAGGATCGGGACGCGGCATATCAGCATGGACAAGAACCAGTTCGGCATGTTACTGGACTTGCCCCACAGCAATAATTACGACCCGCTCCCATCCGATGCTGAGATGATTCAAGATTTTTTGCAGATGGGATACCAACCGCCCTCACAAGATTAGCTCAGGTCCAGAGCAGCGGAATACCACACCCGTGGAAGACACTATTCGGAATAGTGAATAAGTGTCTGTCGCCCAAGCACACAGGATTTGATAAGGGCAACAGCAACATTTTGAGGATCTTCCATGGCATCGCCTTCACAAGAAATTACGACTACACTCAGCTGATTTGAAACGACCTCGCGGATTAGATTCGGCAAAAGGAGAACCGACGATCGAAGAACGTGCCTTATGCTCGGTGGTTCAGCATCATCATCAGGGAGATCATGGCGCTGCACCAGACCATCCCTACTCTGCCTCCTGGCGGAAATTACCAACCACCAAGGCTCAAGTTCTTCCACAACCCACGGCTCACGGACCTGGACCAACCGTCGATCCCGATCTCATTCGAGCTCCTTCGTCTCGTGGACCCCAACGAAGACGTCTACAAGCTATACTGTCGGGACAGGAATCTCACCGAGGAAATGATTCGAGGGCCCCCGACAGTGCTTGGAGCTAGCCCTCACCACCAACAACAACAGCTAAACCCTGAGGACGCGATGATTGATGATGTCGCTCAGGAGCTAGCTCAGGAGCCACCATTGGTCGAAGAGCCAATGCTCGACGTCGATGATACGCTGATAGACGTCTTGGCTATGGAGATGGAACTCGAGGCTCCTGACCTCGAATTACAAGTGGAAGAGCCCTTACATGTAGGCGTGCTCGAAGAAACCATTGAGGAGGTTCTTCTACAAGAAGCACAGCCCGAGACAGAAATTGGGCAGAGCTTGCTTCCACTGGTGACGTGATCCCACTCCTCACACAGCTACACCATCCGACACGGAGTCAGATGAGGAGATTAGCCTGATAAGACGGACTCCCAGACGACTTAGTATTCAACTGGAGTCCCTCTTCCCGGCCATCACCGACGCACCAGATATCACGCTGACCACAACGACAAGAGTTGCCGGCACTTCTTCGCTCAATCTTGAGCCACAACCAACTCACGTGGTGTCTGGTTCGCAGGCGCAACCTGAGCCTGCCTTAACACCCATAGAGACGAATCCTCAAGATTCGACTCGAGGATTGGGTGGAAGTCTCACACAGTCACAACCTCAAGTGACTGTGAGCCAACCCACAGAGTCGGTGTCTACTCAAGGGTTGATAACAGGCGACATTAGTCGTCCTGGTCCATCTCAGGAGGCGTCCGCACCCTTCGTGACGACCAAACACTTCCAGGCCGCTCTCTCTGCCGCTGTACAGTCAATGAAAGAAAAGATCACAGAGAGAGTGCTCCAAGCACTCGAGGCATCCCGAAGAGATACCGGGAAAGCACCTGCCTCTGAAGGCCCTTCGTCACGAATCAACCCCAGACCTCCACAACCCACACCCACCGACCCTCTAGCCACTTCCTCCATCCTCATCAACCCATACACAATCCCTATCACCGAGCTCCATGACATTCTCCTCGCCCGTCCGATAGGCCTTTCCATCCGATCGCCGCAAGAAGAATCCCTCTATAGGCGATTGGTGGACCATCCTGAGCCACCGACTGACACCTACCGAGGCCAAAGCTCCCACTCACGGCGCAGACATGACGATCCTGACGATCAGGACCCTCATGAGGGGGAGAAGAGGCCAAGGACATCGACAAGTGGGCAAGGACAAGGCTCAGGCGCCACGCAGACAAGCGCTGTAGCTGGTGAAACCCAAACAACCCAAACACAAACCCACCATACCCGAACACAAACCCACCGAACCCAAACACAAACCACCCACCAAGCCCAAACTACCCACACCATGCACCGCACCGTCCACATCAACCCACCAACCTTTCACCTGAGGACGCCTCCGTCCACCCCACCGATCTACTCAAGCTCCTTTGCTTCCGCAAGAAGAAGCAAGTGCTGCGATGCTTGTAGCTCTAGCAGCTACCCAAGCCACTCCCTCAGTCGCTCCAGACCAATCGGGAACCTCTGGACATGGTGTCAATCCACACGAGGCCCTAAACAAGTACATCTTCGAAGGACAGTGGATGACCCACTCCATGCCCGAGGAGCATCAAAGACAACGGCTTCACGACGTCTGGCGCTTTCTACAACAAGCGTCTATAGATCTCGTAATCATAGAAGACGACGAGCTTCGGGAAGGTGAAGACTACGAGCGAGTTATCCCAAGGCTACCAGAGTTAATCGCTCAACAGGCGGTTCCCTCTCCAAGGCTAACGCCAGGGACCGTCCGGATCGACACGCAATGGGAAAACATTCAAATAGAAATTCCCTTCCTCGAAGAAGTTCGTGAGAATATTTGGAGGTCTTCGGACATAGTGAAGAAGACGAACGAGTTCGAGCTTAGAGGGATCTCTCATTGGGATCAGCAGAAGAGGATGACCTACCTCTGGATGCTGACCAAACTAGGACCTGATGCTAGGCTGGGGATGACTAAGACACAAGCCAAGAGCCATTATAAGAGTCTATCCCCAATAAGCCAACTACTCAGCGTATACTGTGCCAAAGGAGGACTTCCAACACCTCACTACATCATCGAACGAGTGGACAGGACCCGAGAAAAACTAAGCGAGAGCGACCTGTCATACCTCCCCGCTGATGAAGTGTACCGTCTTTATCAGCTATACGTGGAGAAGTACAAAGGTCCTCAGGGCTTCATCAAAAAAGAAGGCCTCGAAGGGCTCTACCGGTTCATGATGCGCCAGGTCAAGTACTATGCCGCACACGACCTTCAGATGGCTCTGGAGAGCAATATGAAGAAGGTCAACATGACCGCTCCACTCAACAAAGGACCGGAGATCGAAGGGCTTCCCAACAATCACGTACACAGTCCTAGGCGTCACCTAGCACAATCCAATAGAAAAGAAGAATAGGTTGATGCTGAAGACTGGAATTCATAAGTTTTGCGATGGGACGCTCAAGGTCGTCAGGAAAAACATCGAGCAGAGGTTGGAAGAAATCAACAGAGACACTATGCTGAGGATCCACAGGTTCGTGAGAGAACAGCCGCTCCTAATGGAATTGCTTGAAGATATCGAGGAGCGACTGGAGCTTAGGATCACGCTGAGGAACTACGAGCATGGGCTTGCGCAGATCGTATTACGCCCGACGAGGACAAACGGCGCAGAGACGCAATCAAGCACAAAGGGGGAGATTTTAGAATACTATTTGTAATTGTGCTTGATTTCATTAGTTGTCCTTGTAATTAGGGGCGTTTTGTATACTAGTCCTTAGATTAGGACTAGCTTGATATTTATACCAAGTTTGTTTGGTATAAATACATGTAAATCAATTGAGCTGAATAGAGAAAGTTTTGAGAATTGATCCGAAAGGCTTGCAATTCGATGTCAAGAGATAGAAACAACAGTAACTTTCTCACTCTACTCGAATTCTCTCTCTTGTTCTTTATTTGAGTTTTTCGATCGAATTCAATTGCTTATCATAACGATCGAATTACTATGAATTCTAGCCTAGGATCGTAGAGTTGTTAATCGTAGGACCTAACAACCAATAGCATTCAAGTCCACAAAGAAGAGAAGCGTCAACAAATCTTGAGCGCTGCTCTATAAACTTCTTGAATCGCATATACTTTTGATATGCAATTTCTTCTTGAAGAGATTCGTGTAGTTTGTTGAGCTTAGCGATCCTGATTGCAAGTATACCTTGTTGTTGCAACATAGAGAGCACGTTTTTTGGATATGCAATAATGGCGATCACGATTTAAGTTTCATTACCCTGCAAGGGGAGAGGATGAATATAAAGGGAGATATCTTACCGTAAAATGCCTTGGAATTTTTTTCTTTGACATGAGAAATCATTAACATATCGACTTTCCACCCCTTAAGATTCGTTGGTATATTGCTTGACATTTGTCTTCACTAATATCAAAAGTTGTATTATTTGCATCATTTTGTAAATTCCGTACCACATATATACTCACACCAACTAAATGAGATCCTTATGCAATATAAGTTTATGAAGTAAAAATTTCAATAACAACGTCGGATACATTAAATGGGAAACAAAAAAATCAGTGCACACCCTTGTCATTCTTAAGTTTGCCTGCCTTTCAATTTCTTTGCAAGAGCCTTCATCTGCACTTGCCTTGTCATATTCGACGGCACATGCCTTGTCATCACCCACATCTCTAGACATTGAGGTTCATTTAGCCGTTGCATAGCGCTGACCCACGTGCAGCGCTGCCTCAGCGACCAACAACACTGATCTGCAATGGTTTCAACCTTTGAACATACTATGGCAAAAGACATGCTAAAATTACATTGTTAAATTATATTCTGGGAGGGACAGTTATCGATTTGATGGCGATGGACAAAGGCCAAAACTGGACAATGATTGGCATCGAAGAGTGATTGCTCAACCTCGATACAAAAAAAACTTGACACGTGAAGCTTCAATCATGATTCAACCCCAAACCGAAATATAATAAAAATAATTTAAAACAACAAAACAAAAAAAACAATAAAAATCTCTGTGGAACGGGAAAGATGAACACCAAATACATGATGATATCATTTGAGATGGCCAATCTGGCTTATAGAAGTGCAGTAAATCAAATAAAAAGAATGCAACGACCCCATGTGTGATCCATGTGTGATCCACCAAATCAGAACACAACACCGCTAAGCGCTTGAAATAACTTGTCCCCCAATACCAAACAATAACAATTTGAAAGCCCAAACCTTCGGTCACAATCATAACACCTAGTCATACAAAGTCAAGGTCCCCAACTATACTGAGACACAGAGATAACAGTGACACAATTAAAGGATAACAAACCAATCTAAAATCAACATCAAGCCTAAACATTTCCACAATCACATACAACAAAACACAAAAACGACAATAACTAAAGAAAAGTTGATGATGACAAATGAATACTTATAGCGTCTAATAGAGACCGCTCGGTTTTCGCCCGAGAATAACTCAGAAGCTTCTGCATCAATGTCATGCCAAATATTTCCACTATTGTGCCAAAAAGAAGAAAAAGAAAAAGCTTGCATAAGCTCTCATTAAAAATAGAGGTGCTACAGGGGCTTAATGGTGGTTACATAGAAAGAAAGACAACTCCTCGGCATCATAATCTGTTTTCGGTCATTGGTAAACCTATGACACAAAAAAGACATAATCTTTTAGCATCATTATCAAAAAGTAAAAAAATAGAATCAGAAAAATAATTGAAATTGAACAACACAAATAAGAAATAAAAAAAGTACTTACTCGAGCGACTCCTTTGAGGGGTATCTACAATCACTATTAGGAGCTCTTGTATGGTTGCACCGGTGTAAGATTGCGAACTTGCACGACTGCAAGCTTCGCGGAACGACTGCAAATTTCGCAAGCATGCAAACTTGTGCGACAGCTCTACTTGCAATTGTTGGGAGACTCTAACCATTTGTAGTAATGCTATATATGCACCAATGTTAACCTCCAAAAATGTAGGACTTCGAAGTGTAAACCACATAAACGAATTTAGGAATTTGCCCAAAACGTATATAACGTTAACTGAATTAGCTGCAAAAATTCTAAATAATAAATAAATGAAGCAACACTCAAAATGACATGAGGGAAAATTAGCAAAATCTTCAATAAAAATACTTTCGCATGTAATGAGATGATCGTTTACCAACTTAGCCACATGAACGAATAGACTACAATCAGCCCTACGCAGTACCTTTGGCTCAAATCATTGCTCATTAGTTAGGATTCCAATGTTTTAGATGGAACTTAGCGCCCGTGGCATAACCCATCATTTATCTGTTCGTGGTTTACGAAATGCAGCAATAGCTACTAAAGGTACTGTAACGACCCAACTTCCTAGATACGTATTTTGGCGGATTTTCGCAGCGTAAGCAGCGGAAAGCCCATTTAATTAAAACTTTTAAAATATAATAATACAAATACGTTCAATGTCTAAATCCATAGGTGCAAAACCAAACATATTTCTATTCATTGGGCCGAAGCCCAAGAAGTCCTAACCCAAATTTAAAAAAACACGAAACATAAACTCGTTTCACAGGTCGCGTCCCATGTACTGCGCCACCCTCAAAAGTCCGTGGAGTCACCGCCATCAGCCGCTTAGTCGTGACGTTTCCCAACGTCCGACGTTCGTACCTACACACGTAAACCCTGAGCCTTTGCCCAGTAGATGAAAATATGCATGTATGCACGTGCTCTCACATCCCCGTACCAACACATCTCACAAAATGCACGCTCGACTCTTGTCTCATATCTCATCTCAACTCATCTCATCACATCACATCACATCACATCAGGGCCCGAGGCTTAGGACTAAAGGCAACATGCGCGCAGGGGTCAGTAGCTCGGGAGGCCCCACTCCCCACAAGGGTCAGTAGCTCGGGAGGCCCACTCCCCACATCTCAATCATATAGTGCGCCTTAGTCCTAACTTCACTACTCATACAATTCGACGACCATCAATCAGTCATAAACTACCCCAGTCAACATCACTGTACAATATTTCCGTGACTCCGCACGATCCTCTCCCCTCGTAACACGTGTATGCAAATGCCGTGCAAACAAAATGCAACACATAACAATGCAAATCTCTATATCACGTATCGGCCCAAGGTATCAGCTCAGCCCGATCCGAAAACTATCGTACTCTAAATAATCGGCCCCAAGACCCGCGTTCCGTTTTACTCGGCCCGAAACCTTACTCATCGATCTCCCCCTCCGAATTTCACTAATGGTTCCAAAATTTAATTATTTTCACTTTAAGTCCCAAATTTTTAAAATAATACCTAAATTCCTAATTTAAAAATATTTTTCCAAATTTTTTTTTTCTTAAAACCCCACAATCTCATAATTTTACTTTTAAGGACGCGGATTTGAAAATTTTAACTTAACATCCGAAAATCTTTGAAAATTATAAAATGACCCAAAAATTATCCTCAAAATTTATTTAAGACGCGAAAATTTTCTCAAATTTACAAATCTGCCCCGGATTTCAAAATTTCAGGTTAAGTCCCAAAAATTTTTAGAAATTACAAATTCTGCCCGGATTTTAAAATTTCAGTTTTGCCCCGAAACTTTTGATTTACAATTAACCCCAAATCTGCCCTGGATTTCAAAATTTCAGGTTCAGTCCCAAAAATTTTTAGAAATTACAAATCTGCCCGGATTTTAAAATTTCAGTTTTGCCCCGAAACTTTTGATTTACAATTAACCCCAGCCGAGTATTTTTAATAAATATTTAGTCCCGAAAAACTTCTGAAAATTCTCGATTTCTCTAGCCGAGAAATTTATTATTTATTTTGTACCCGAAAACTTCTGAAAATTTACAATTAACCCCAACCGATATATTTAATATTTATTTAGCCCCTCGGAATTTCCGAAAATTGCACAAAGGCCCCTAGCCGAGTTTTGAATATTTATTTAACTCTCCGAAAATTCTGATAGTTTTGTATAAGCCCCTAGCCGAGTTTTGAATATTTATTTAACTCTACGAAAATTCTGAAATTGTATAGAGGCCCCTAGCCGAATTTTAATTGTTCATTTAACACCTCGAAAACTTCTGAAAATTATAAAATGACCCTAGTCGAGATTTAGAATATTTATTTAACACCCTAAATTTCTGAAAATTACACAAATCACCCCAACCTAGTTTTAGAATATTTATTTTAGACCTTTGAATTAAAAAAAAAAACACTAGAAAACCCTAATTTATAAAATACCCGAATTTGCTCCTAAATTTCCTAATTTCCAATCTTTCTACCTAAACCCCGAACAGTTTACGATCCAAACGCAAGTAGCATGAAATGGAACGGCATAGAATGGTGACGACACACAAGTATTCATATAACGAGCATGAGATCACGTTCGTGCATATATATTAGCATGTAAATCACAAATTTCATACGACCACGTAAATTACCATGCAACACGTAGAAATCACGAGTTAAAAAAATTGTTTACGCGTGTAGGTGATCTTCACCTACCTTACGTCCGTAGAAAGCTAAATCAGGGGTGTTTCCCTGTGACCCCGACCCGAGAGCTTCTATCCCGAGCTTCTCCTCGTCCGCGGGCTTCTCTCTCTTCTCCTTCTCTTCTTCTTTTTCTTTTCTTTCTTTTTCTTTCCTTTCTCTCTTCTTCTTTCCTTTCCTCTCCCTCGGCCTCTCCTCTCTTCTCTTTTACTTGTTGGTTATTTTATTCTCATGAGATTAATGAGGTGGCTTATGGTTGTTAGTTTGTCTTCATGCTCACATGGAGATGACATTAGGTGTTATAGATTTTGTCATCATGCTTGAGGAGGTAGCATTAGGTATGATATTGTCTTTTCTTTTTCTCTTTTCTCCCCTCTCTCCTTCCCTCTCTCCCAACGTAACTTCCTCATTTCTTCTTCTCTATTTTCTTTAATTTATTTATCTTGTCCTATGAGGTGTATTATTTGTCCTTATGAGGTGTATGAGGTATATTTGATATATTACTAATTAGGTGATGTTTTGCTTTATTTGTTTTGTTTTATTGTATTCCATCAAATATATCATTATGGGACAAAATAGGATTAAATACATTTAAGATGATGAGGTGTGATGAGGATTTTTAATTTTTATTTTCGGCCCTATATATTAATGTTATTATTATTATTATTTATTATTATTGTTATTATTATTGGCCCAAACTCCAAATAATTTGGGCCATTATTTCCTTATTTGGCCCATAATATTTTCAATCCATTTAAACTATATTTTTTCGGGTCCAATTATATATTTTTTTTGTCCGGCTTGGAAAGGAATCGGTGTATGTTCGAAAATCGACTCCATACATTCCGAATATTATTTAAATGACCCAGTATAAATTTTGCGAGTATTACATCGTCCCCCCTTACAAGAATTTCGTCCTCGAAATTACAGTACAGAAAATAACTCGAGATACTTCTCTCTCATCTCGTCTTCTCGTCCAAGTGGCTTCTTCTAATACTTGGTTCCGCCACAATACCTTCACGAGGGCGTTTCACCTCGTACATCAAAATTTCCACCGGTCTTTCGTCGTAGCTCAAATCCGGCTTCAATTGTTGATGAAGTGATTTGCCCTGCACTACATGGCTCGGGTCTAGGATGTACTTCCGTAATGTAGACACATGGAAGACGACATGGACTTGCGCGCTATCTTGGCAACTCGAGCTGGCACGCCACTTCTCCAAGTCGTTTCACAATTGTGAAAGATCCGATATATCTCGGACTCAACTTTCCCTTCTTTTGGAAACATTTTACTCCCTTCATTGGCGAGATATTCAGAAAGACTTGATTACCTTCATCGAACTCCACGGCTTTCGTCTTTCGTCTGCATAACTCTTCTAACGACTTTGGGCCGTTTGATCCTCTCCCGGATCTTTTCAACAGCTTCGGTCATTTCACGCACCATCTCGGGACCTAACAACGCCTTCTCGTCTATTTCATCCCAGTGAACAAGGGACCAACATTTGCATCCGTACAAGGCTTCGTACGACGCCATCCTGATCGTGGCTTGATCGCTCTTGTTATAGGACAACTCGAATAGTGGAAGGTATTTGCTCCCTCTTCCCCGGACATCCAAAATACCCGGTCTCAACATATCTTCAAGCGCTGGATTGTTCTTTCAGCCTGTCCGTTCCACAGCTGCGAGTTCCAGGTCATGCGTAGGGTAATTCTTCTCGTACGATTTGAGCTGTCGGGAGGCATAAGCGATCACCTTCCCGCTTTGCATCAATACGTACTCCAAGCAATTTTTAGAAGCGTTACTTTATATTGAGAATCCTTTGCTACCAGAGGGAATTGCAAGAACATGAGTTGTTGTCAGTCGTTTCTTCAACTCCTAAAAACTGAAGAAACTAAGTTGAGAAGATCACGAAGAGTAGCTGTCGTTGGATCTAAGATGGCGCGCGACCTAATAGTCAGAACTTGAAGGCTGAACATTTAATTCTGTTCGTAAGATATCGCGCGAAGAGATCAACGGTTGAGATGCTTAGGAAGTGAATGAAGCGGATGGTGAATCGTGCGCGTTGGATCAATGATCGTACGGATTATAGTGAAAGTGCTATTTCACTTATAGAGTTGCAGGCGATGCTTGCTCTAACACGCGGAAATGCAAGACCACGTGGCGACTCGTGGAGCTTTCGATCGGATAAAACGGACGGTGAAGATTTAAACATGATTTCCAGCTTATAAATATCGGATTCCATAAATTCTTTTCTTTTTTTTTTAACAATGTTGGACCCCTAGTTGATCGCGTATATCCGCTGAAGCTGGAATGTAAGTTTTCGATGACACACACAACCATATGGCTTTCATGTCGAGCCCGTGTTATTTCGCAAAAGTTTTGGTGGAAACCATACTTGATCCAGGTTTGAATTAACTTAGCCGTGTTTGTACGTTAGCTCGCCGTACTATTTTCATTGATGCAACAGCGTAGACTAAGCATTGTATGTAAACACGTTGTTGATATAAACGTGAGCACAAAGTTTTTTTTTTCGTAATGGATATCAATTTCTTTCTTCGAGATTTCAGATTAGATTTGGTGATAATAAATCCAATGCGATTTTCTTCATGCGCGTAATTTCTCAATTCGAGATTATGGCGTAAGGAAAAAGAATCTAATCTCGAAATTTATGAAGCTTATCTTTATACGGCGCTTGAAGAAAACTCGAAATTAATGATGCTTATCCTTCGCTTCACTCACGCCTATAAATAGGTACTTGATGCACGCTAGTTTACACCACACACAATTCTCTCCAACCACATCATTTAAACTTCGAAATGTATAGCCTCGGAGGAAATGCGGATCGTGAGGATGTCCCTCAAGAACCCTTTTGGAGAGAGAATCTTGAAAGGCTCAAATTCGAGTTATTCACCCTTTTGGCTTTGCTCGTAGTGGCGATCGCCATTTTTGTAGTGTGGGTTGCTACTCACTGCACTTGCATCTAATTTGTGAAATGTTGTCATGGGAAGACGTGTCTTGTTCGGGCATATCGGAAGAAGACGCCGGCAGAACTTCCGAACGTCGTCGATGTTTTATCTTCTATTTTTATTTTTTTTCGGGTTGTAATATAATTTTCAGTTATGTAATCGTTGTGCATCGACTCTATCATGTTTTCTCTACATCCTCGTCTCATTTCCTAAATTGTATACAAGCCCGAATTTTAAAAATTTAATATTGTTCGACTCTCTTTTATTTTGCCGTTAATTTATTATTTTATATATTTTTTTAACTTCCCGAATTTCAGCTTGGTCCGATTCGGTTAAGCCTAAATTGACAAAGCCCAAATATTGAAAAGGCCCAAAATTTAAATTTCGCCAAATTTCCTAATTGGCCCGGATTTTCCCCCGAACTTCAAAGAAACCCCAAATTCAATCAAAGGTCCGAATTTTAATCATTCTCTTCGTACCTTAATTCAACCGAAATTCTCCTACCAATCCAAGTGTAAAAGTACGAAATCCCTAGTTTTCTAACACATCAAGGAGCACATAAAAAAAAAATCACACAAATTTTCCACGTAAAGCATTTATCAGAAAATTGCAAATCACGTAAACATGTATTAAACTTACAGTAGGAAGATCCTCCAGGCTTTTGAGCGGCAGTACATAGACAGTCTACAGAACCTATAACCTCGCTCTGATACCACCTGTAACGACCCAACTTCCTAGATACGTATTTTGGCGGATTTTCGCAGCGTAAGCAGCGGAAAGCCCATTTAATTAAAACTTTTAAAATATAATAATACAAATACGTTCAATGTCTAAATCCATAGGTGCAAAACCAAACATATTTCTATTCATTGGGCCGAAGCCCAAGAAGTCCTAACCCAAATTTAAAAAAACACGAAACATAAACTCGTTTCACAGGTCGCGTCCCATGTACTGCGCCACCCTCAAAAGTCCGTGGAGTCACCGCCATCAGCCGCTTAGTCGTGACGTTTCCCAACGTCCGACGTTCGTACCTACACACGTAAACCCTGAGCCTTTGCCCAGTAGATGAAAATATGCATGTATGCACGTGCTCTCACATCCCCGTACCAACACATCTCACAAAATGCACGCTCGACTCTTGTCTCATATCTCATCTCAACTCATCTCATCACATCACATCACATCACATCAGGGCCCGAGGCTTAGGACTAAAGGCAACACGCGCGCAGGGGTCAGTAGCTCGGGAGGCCCCACTCCCCACAAGGGTCAGTAGCTCGGGAGGCCCACTCCCCACATCTCAATCATATAGTGCGTCTTAGTCCTAACCTCACTACTCATACAATTCGACGACCATCAATCAGTCATAAACTACCCCACTCAACATCACTGTACAATATTTCCGTGACTCCGCACGATCCTCTCCCCTCGTAACACGTGTATGCAAATGTCGTGCAAACAAAATGCAACACATAACAATGCAAATCTCTATATCACGTATCGGCCCAAGGTATCAGCTCAGCCCGATCCGAAAACTATCGTACTCTAAATAATCGGCCCCAAGACCCGCGTTCCGATTTACTCGGCCCGAAACCTTACTCATCGATCTCCCCCTCCGAATTTCACTAATGGTTCCAAAATTTAATTATTTTCACTTTAAGTCCCAAATTTTTAAAATAATACCTAAATTCCTAATTTAAAAATATTTTTCCAAATTTTTTTTTTCTTAAAACCCCACAATCTCATAATTTTACTTTTAAGGACGCGGATTTGAAAATTTTAACTTAACATCCGAAAATCTTTGAAAATTATAAATGACCCAAAAATTATCCTCAAAATTTATTTAAGACCCCAAAATTTTCTCAAATTTACAAATCTGCCCCGGATTTCAAAATTTCAGGTTAAGTCCCAAAAATTTTTAGAAATTACAAATTCTGCCCGGATTTTAAAATTTCAGTTTTGCCCCGAAACTTTTGATTTACAATTAACCCCAAATCTGCCCCGGATTTCAAAATTTCAGGTTAAGTCCCAAAAATTTTCAGAAATTACAAATCTGCCCGGATTTTAAAATTTCAGTTTTGCCCCGAAACTTTTGATTTACAATTAATCCCAGCCGAGTATTTTTAATAAATATTTAGTCCCGAAAAACTTCTGAAAATTCTCGATTTCTCTAGCCGAGAAATTTATTATTTATTTTGTACCCGAAAACTTCTGAAAATTTACAATTAACCCCAACCGATATATTTAATATTTATTTAGCCCCTCGGAATTTCCGAAAATTGCACAAAGGCCCCTAGCCGAGTTTTGAATATTTATTTAACTCTCCGAAAATTCTGATAGTTTTGTATAAGCCCCTAGCCGAGTTTTGAATATTTATTTAACTCTACGAAAATTCTGAAATTGTATAGAGGTCCCTAGCCGAATTTTAATTGTTCATTTAACACCTCGAAAACTTCTGAAAATTATAAAATGACCCTAGTCGAGATTTAGAATATTTATTTAACACCCTAAATTTCTGAAAATTACACAAATCACCCCAACCTAGTTTTAGAATATTTATTTTAGACCTTTGAATTAAAAAAAAAAACACTAGAAAACCCTAATTTATAAAATACCCGAATTTGCTCCTAAATTTCCTAATTTCCAATCTTTCTACCTAAACCCCGAACAGTTTACGATCCAAACGCAAGTAGCATGAAAATGGAACGGCATAGAATGGTGACGACACACAAGTATTCATATAACGAGCATGAGATCACGTTCGAGCATATATATTAGCATGTAAATCACAAATTTCATACGACCACGTAAATTACCATGCAACACGTAGAAATCACGAGTTAAAAAAATTGTTTACGCGTGTAGGTGATCTTCACCTACCTTACGTCCGTAGAAAGCTAAATCAGGGGTGTTTCCCTGTGACCCCGACCCGAGAGCTTCTATCCCGAGCTTCTCCTCGTCCGCGGGCTTTGTTAGGATATTTAATTTTTTGTGTCAATAGTTTAAGTCTTGAGACTTATTATGTAATTATCTTTAGCTTGGGCTTTGGACTAGATTGTAATTATTTTATTATTAGTGATTGGGCCTTAATATACCTAGGGTTAATGTGGTATATAAGGTTTTACCAACTCACTTTGAAAGATAATCAAAGATCAAAAAGCTAAAATTCGTTTTCACACACTACACACACTACAAGGTGAGAAATTCTCCCTTTTCATTCCATCTAGCTTCTTTGATTCCTTGTTTGGTGCATTTCGGGACCAACAAGTGGTATCAGAGCAAACGTGGATCGATCTTCATTGATTTGAATCCAGTTTCGTTCGATTCCAAGCAAGATCAAAGGTGTTTTTGAGCAAAAAATAGATTTCGGCACTTTGAGCTTGGTTTGGGGCTTTTGATGCTTCGTTTTTGTGTTTAAAACCCTCCCCCAGATCAAGTATATGCCTAAAAATGTTTTTAGAACACTTTTGGATCAGTTTTAACGAGTTTTGAGCGAGATTTAAGCAGAAATTTTTCAGAAAAGGACATTTCGGCCATTCTCTGTTTTTGGTCGATTTGACCCTTTTTTTGTTGTTTTTAGCTCACAAATCGGTCGATTATGTGTTTAGGGAAGAATTTCTGAAGTTTAGGAACAAGTTTCAGCGATTTTGGTTGAGATTTGAGCAAGAACGGGACGTTTTTCTGGGAAATCGCGTGAAAAGCAATGGAACAGTACTAACGTGTTCTTGACCGCGAAACTTTGAGCTTGATCGTTCAAGTCCGCGAATTTTCCACGTCCGAGAAAGTCTATCCCGAGAATCTTCAAAATCCGCGAATTTTCAAACCGCGAAAAACTCACTTTCACTGTATTTTTTCTCAATGACCTATGCCCAAAATCCGAGAATTTCCAAAAACCGCGAAAATTTCTCTAAGATCAAATCTTTCTCAAGTCCATACTCTTTAAAATCAGAGAAACTTTATACACGAGAAAGTTTTTTCCAAGAATTTTTTTTCTCGAGCCGCGAAATTTTCAAAAAATGAGAAATTTTACTAAGCCGAGAATTTTCAGAAAATCCATATCCTAGAAAGCTTATCCCGCGAATCTTTCAAAGCCGCGAATTTTTTTCAGCCGAGAACTTTCTGACAAATTTTACATCCGAGATATTTGTCTCAAGACCGCGAAAGTTTTTAAACTCAGAGAAAATTTTTACATCCGAGAAATTTTTTAAGGCCGAGAAATTTTTGAAAGTCACAAAAATCTTTACACCCGAGAAAGTTTTTCAAAGCCGAGAACTTTTGAAACCTTACACCTGAGAATTCTTTTTCTTTGACTGAGAAAGTTTTGAAATTCACGAAAGTTTTCAATCCGAGAAATTTTCAAAGTCGAGAAAATTTATCCACGTCTCTTTCAAATCCGAGAAGTCTTTAAAACTCTCAAACACCGAAATTTCTCAAAACATAATTTCTTGGGTAATTCCTCATACGATCACATGTTTAGCTGAAAATTTCGCACCTACACAATATACGAATTTTTCTGATGTGTTAAATTTTAGAGTCAGCTTTATTTCTCGGGTACAAAATTTTTTTTCGCATATACCAAATTTTTCTCATCATCAAAATTTCTCGGGTCCAAAATTTTACTCTCATGTCCAAAAATTTCTCGTGTTGAAATTCGCCCCACAAGTCTCGATTTAAAATTTCTAAGACTTTCCCTAATTTCAAGATATATTTCTCGTTCATACATTATCGACCATCACACACGCTCACGTAGTTCTAAGAAATTCTTTGAACAATTTTTCACAAACTCTGCTCGTTAAACTCATCTTTCTCATCTCGTTCGTTACTAACTTTCTTATCTAAAAGGATCAAAACCACGATCGACTGCACCAACCATGTCTACCACGAATGACATCTCCATAGTGGGCTCCGACACCAGGCCTCCGATGCTGCGACAAGGCGACTACAGCATATGGACAAACCGCTTCCTCACGTTCATCAGGAACAAAGGCGCACCACTCTCTCAATACCTTTTGGACTCCATCTTCAATGGCCCAGCACAGTTCTGGACAATCATCCCTGCACAGCCAAATGCAAATCCTCCCATGGATGAACGCCGCACTCCTAGAGGTCCCATCAATGAGGATGAACTGGCTCGCGAACAGGCCGACGAGACTGCCAAAGGATACCTCTTCCAGGCTTTAGGAAACGAGGTCTATGGTCACGTTGAGTGTTGCACAACTGCTAAGGAAATATGGGATGAACTTGCAGAAATTATGGCAGGCACAACTGAAAGTGCTCAGGGGAGGAAATCAGCATGTCTCTCACAGTACGAACACTTTCAGGCCTATGAAGGGGAGGAACTGCGTGACACATACCTCCGATACTTGAAGGTCATCAATGAACTCAAGAAAGCCAGGATCTCGAGGGACAAATTCGATATCAACAACCGCTTCCTTGGTAGCCTCAAACCACATTGGGGCAATGCAATCGTGATGATGATTCAAAGTAAGGACCTCTCCAACACTTCCATCCATGCTCTTTATGACAGTCTGTCTGCCTATGCTCCTTACGTGCAACCTCAGTCCACCAACACTCGAGTCGACCCACTGGCACTCCTCTCGAACAAAACCAATGAACGATCTTTCACCATTAAGACCAAACAGAACAAAGGGAAGCTACCAGCTGTTGTATCTGACAACTCTTCAGGATCCGAAGCCGATACAGAATCAGATGAAGATGTTCGTGATATACGCAAGCAACTGGCAATGCTCACCAAGTTGGTCTCAAAGAAGATCGGAAAAAAATCCTCATCCTCCTCCAATCGCCAAAGAACCTATAGCGGCACCAAAAAGACGACTCCCACGGAGGACACTAAGCCAACAAAGAAAGCAGAGGACTCCGCACCTCAAAAGTCTGTGAAGTGCTTTCGGTGTGGAAAGCCAGGCCACTTTGCCAAAGAATGCCACGCCCCACGCGTGAAGGACTCCGGGTACTATGATCGAAAGGCCAGAATGACCCGCAAGATGGAAAGTGGGAAAGCCCTACTCACTGAAGAAGCTGAATGGGTGAATGACACCTCAGAAGACGAGGAGCCTAAGGATGAAGATTGCTGCATGGCAAGGCTGGTCGAACATGACGAGGACGAGGAGATGGGTCACACCGGTGAAAACACAGCTAAGACTCCTACCAGCGCTGAGTCTGAGGTACGAATCTCACAACTTGATGATGTGTTTAATCACCGACACGCCATTAAGAAACCCACAGTAGACGCTAGGGATTATGATGAACTTAGGCTAAAATTTGAAAACAATTATGCCCTACTTAGTCTAAAAGTAGAAGAACTTGCCTGCGCAAACGAACGTCTAAAAGCCTCTGAAGCGTTAGTCAAACGTCTGCAAAGTAAGAACAAACAAAGTGAGACTAAGCTTAAGGAAACTACACTAGCCATTAGTTCATGTGAAACTTCTCGCCTCCTGACGGCCGCCCAATACGAACTGCTCACAAAGGAAAGAGTTAGGCTATACCGAAAGGTGAAAGAACTTGAAGAGCAACTTCACCTTAGGAAAAAGGCAGCAAACATCTTATGTCTATTAAACCAACCAGTTGAAACAGAATTCTACGACGCCCGGATGGGAATCGGACTGGCCACCAACTGCGATCCAACGCCGCTAATTGTCAAAAGGTATAACATGTACTGTACAACATTCCTAAAAACAAGGACAGGGACTCCCTCTCAGCTCATGCCTTTTGTAAGATCCTCCTCCACCATGCTGTCAGAAGAAAAGAGGAAACAGAACATACTTTGGGCAGAGATCGCATACGATTACACAGAACTGAATGCTAATGATAAGACTAGAAAGCCCTCACTATCTGAAGACATCAAATCTCAGCTCCCAACCGAAGAACAGGAAATCGCTCTCCGAGAAGCACTTTCTCGCATCTATGTCCCAGAGAAACTTCTGGTCATAGCAGAACTAGAACGAACCATAGAAGTAGAGCGAAACGCCTTTGCAAAAGAGCGAGAAGATCTACTTTATAAAATCTTTACCCTAGAACAATCTCGTAATACGAACGAACCTTCTACGTCAAGTCAAGTACCCGATTCTCAAACATGTAAATGTAAGAGGACGGCGAAGATGACTCCTGAGGCCGACATATGTTCTAACACTAACTCTAGTATTCTTATGGATACAGGGAATGTGAGTTCGACGTCTCTGGAAGGGAGTTCGTACCAGATAAAGGGGAATCCGCACTTCGATGACAAGAAGAAAAGACCATCCTATATTCATTCTTCCTCTCTATGTACTGAATCCCAATGTCCTAAGGTCGTAGACAATTATGTTGCCAAAACTCATCTCTCTTTTGCCAAGCTTATGTCTATGTGCTGCTGCAATGAATTTGTTCTTCCACGCTTCCATGAATACGAAACCATGAACACGCAACACTCCGACCACGCAAGCGAAGTTCATCTACGACGTCCTTGAATTCGCCCATCTCGCCTAAACCTAAGGTTAAGCGAAAACGCCTCTCGCCGTCAAACGCAAACTCACCTACTATTCGCAAACCAAAGGCGACCAAAACCGAAGCGCGAAAACAACAACCACATTCCACACACCATTTCATGCATAAGGCACCATACATGCAAGCACAAGTTAGGAAAATATGGGTTAGAAAAACCATAATCCCGCCTAATCTAACAAAGGACAAAGGGAAAGCTAAATTAGAATCGACGCAATCTGATTTAGAAACCACATTTCCCTTTAAGAGCATGAAAACCTTACTTGTATCACAAGAAAGCCCCGTCCGAATACGGGGATCCAACGTTTGCTGATAATTGCAGGTCTGTCATGTGTGGTATCTAGACTCGGGTTGCTCCACACACATGACAGGGAATATGGAGCTGTTGAGCAACTTCTCCGAGCGCTATCTCGGAAGGGTCTCCTTCGGAAACGGTCAAATGGCGCCAATTCTAGGAACTGGCGATCTCGTGCACGATAAACTGACAATCAAGGGCATCTCCTATGTCGAGGGTTTGAGCTACAATCTCTTCAGCATTGGTCGATTCTGCGACAAAGGATACAAGGTTCTCTTCGAATCTGACATCTGCAGCATTATGAATGCCTCAGGACAATCTCTTCTTTCTGGAACGCGCACGTCTCACCTTTACGTGCCCAACCTCACGACCTCTCGACCAGTATGCCTTCTCTCTCGAGCCGCACCCAAGTTGAACGATTTGTGGCATCGTCGTCTTTCACATCTCAACTTCAAGACCATCAACAAACTGCGTCAGAATAAACTCGTCAACGGTCTACCCCAACTGACATATCATAAGGAACACCTCTGCTCTGCCTGTGAATTGGGGAAGATGAAGCGCTCGTCCCATGTCTCTAAGGAAACACCGTCCTCTAAGCTCATCCTCGAACTCTTACATATGGATCTATGTGGCCCAATGCCTACGGCCACACTCGGAGGAAGACGGTATATTCTGGTGATAGTCGACGATTTTTCACGCTACACGTGGACGAAACTCATTCGTACAAAGGATGCAGTCCCTGATATAATCATTGAGTTTGTTGTTACATCCCAAACACTCCATCAACAGAAGGTTCGGATTATCAGAAGTGACAACGGAACTGAGTTTAAGAACAAAAAGCTCAGTGATTTCTATGCCAGTCAGGGCATCACTCAGCAGTTCTCAGCTGTGAAGACACCGGAACAGAATGGTGTCGTAGAGCGCAAGAACAGGACACTAGTTGAAGCTGCAAGGACTCTTCTCATCCAATCCGGACTTCCTCATTCTCTTTGGGGTGAAGCTATTCAAACGGCTTGCTACACACAGAACCGGGCTTCCATTCACAAGAGATTCAACCGCACCCCATACGAGATGCTGAATAACCGTCGTATTCCCGATATATCTTATCTAAGGGTCTTCGGTTGCCGATGTTTTGTGGCCAATAATCGCCAACATCTTGGGAAGCTTGACCCAAAAGCTCTTGAAGGCATCTTTGTTGGATATTCACTAAATTCAAAGGCATACAGAGTCTATCTTAAGGAGAAACGGTCAGTAATAGAAAGCACGAATGTCTCTTTTGACGAAAGCGAAGGCGATCTCATAGCTTCTGGGCATATCAGTCCAGAACCAGGTCTTCTACAGACGTTGACAAAAGGTCAATCTTCAACGGCGGGAACGTCCTCATCTAAGGGCAATTGTGGCGAACTGGATCTCGATCTGCTCTTCGAGTACTTCTACCCAGTTCACAAGACTCCCGTCGCCACCACTCAACCTACCGCTGCACCCACTCCACATACACCACCAGCTATCGGCAATAACGTCGTCCCTCCAAACCTGGATGCTCTCAATCTCAATGAAGACGACATATTACCCAACCCGGGGAATATTGCTGATTCTGATGCAGAACCCTCTCAATTCAATACGATTGAGATCTCTTCTTCAGACACCGGGCCTCAATCTAATGAGCTTCAAGTAGACACTAATGCGGCCAGCTCCTCACAAACCAATGTGCCACTTTGGGCTCGCTCTCACCCTACCGATCAGATTATTGGGGATCCCACATCCGGTGTTTCAACACGTTCGGCTACGATGAATAAAAGCTTGTTTGCTTGCTACCTCAGTCAAGTCGAACCATCACGAGTAGCTGAAGCTCTCAACGATCCTGATTGGCTGATTGCAATGCAGGAGGAAATATATCAGTTTGAACGATTGCAGGTCTGGGAACTCGTACCACGACCTCACAATAGATCCATTATCGGCACAAAATGGATCTTTAAGAACAAAAAGGATGAAGATGGTGTTGTTATTCGCAATAAAGCAAGACTTGTGGCTAAGGGGTACAATCAACAAGAAGGCATCGACTACGATGAAACTTTCGCCCCAGTTGCCAGGATCGAAGCCATACGAATGTTCCTTGCTTTTGCTGCTCACAAGAACTTCAAAGTCTACCAAATGGACGTGAAGACTGCATTTCTGAATGGATTTCTCAAAGAAGAAGTGTACGTTGATCAACCTGAAGGGTTCTTGAGCGAAGAGTTTCCTCATCACGTATATCGACTCTACAAGGCCCTCTACGGACTAAAACAGGCTCCCCGAGCTTGGTATGACGTCCTTTCAGACTTCCTTGTTCAGTCTGGATTCAAGAAAGGATCTCTGGATACAACTCTCTTCACTAAGCGGAGTGGCCCGGACATCATGATTGTACAAATTTATGTCGATGACATCATTTTTGGATCGACTGAACCTCAACTGTGCGAAGAGTTCGCAGAATTGATGAAAGAGAAATTTGAAATGAGTATGATGGGCGAACTAAATTTCTTTCTTGGTCTTCAAGTAAAGCAACTCCCCAACGGAATCTTCATCAATCAGTCCAAATACATCCATGACATCCTCGAGAAGTATGGAATGAAGGATGCTAAGACTGCTGCTACACCTATGTCACCCTCTGGCCGACCCGACGCAGACCCATCTGGTGTTCCCGTTGACCAAACCGTCTATCGAGGGATAATAGGCTCTCTTCTGTACCTCACCGCTAGTCGACCGGATATCGTTCTCTCGACAGGAATTTGCGCTCGTTTTCAGGCAACACCAAAGGAATCCCACCTCACTGCTGTCAAAAGGATTCTCCGCTATCTCAAAGGAACACCCAATCTGGGCTTGTGGTACCCCACTCTATCGGACTTCAAACTGGCTGGATTCTCTGACTCGGATTATGCAGGATGCAAGATGGACAGAAAAAGCACCTCTGGAGCTGCACACTTCTTGGGCGGTAAACTCGTAAGTTGGTCGTCTCGAAAACAAAACTGTGTCTCAACTTCGTCGACGGAGGCAGAATATGTCGCCGCCGCTAGTTGCTGTTCACAGCTTTTGTGGATGAGAACCCAACTACGAGATTTTAATATTCACGTTGATAAAATTCCCATTTATTGTGACTCAAAAAGTGCTATTGCGATGACGAGTAATCCGGTACATCACTCTAGAACAAAACACATAGATATTCGTCACCACTTCATCAAAGAACATGTAGAACAAGGGACAATTGAATTGCACTACGTCACAACCGAAGATCAACTGGCCGACATTTTCACAAAACCGTTGGATGTCAAACGATTCCAACACCTAGTGACTATGTTGGGCATGTTGAATATTCAGTTGTGATCAATCGTCTCTACATGAACTTTGATCAAGTGTACATATTTCCTTTCCACTTCACTACATTTTCTATGTGTCGTCTGGATTATGTCTTTTGAGGGGGAGTTTTTCGATTAAGGGGGAGTCTTTGATATTTCGTTATTTAAAACGGGAATTTTTCAATTAAGGGGGAGCGTCTGATATTTCATTATTTAAAACGGGGAGTTTTGCGATTAAGGGGGAGCTTCTTATTTTTATTATTTAAAATAAAATAAAATAAAATAAAATAAAATAAAAAAAAAAAGGGTTGAAATTTTAAAAGTTTGGTCAAACTGTGTCAAAATCGAACCAATTAAAATATTTTGGGTTGAATTTCTAATTTCTGGTCAAAAAGGGTCAAAATTGGGTCCAAGACCGCGAAATTCAGCTAACTTAAGGTTTTGACCAAGCCCGCGAATTTTCGGCCCATTTACTCAAAAATTCGCATATACAGTCTCTCCAATCGTAAAACCCCAAAACCCTTAACATTTTTTCTCATTATCCTAAAGATCCCGAGAAATTTTAAAAAAAAAAAAAAATTTCGCAACCTCTCTGTCAAAAATTCGCAACCCTTTCTGTCAAAATTCGCAACTCCTCGCATCGTCGTCTTCGTCAAATCTGCTTTCAAACTTCATTCCTGCTAATTCAATCATCGCAAATCAGCTTTTCGGTATAAATACGTCTTAAATAACCCAATTTCTGTTCGATTTTACCGTGTTTTGCCCAGTTTATTAAAACTGCTAAGTTAGGGTTTATACTTTCTCGGCTCTGAATCGCATGTATGCTAGGTTCTCTTTGTTTAATATCCCCAAATATGCATTACCCATTCAATTACGAATCGATTGAGCCCAGATTACAGCATTTTGGTTAAGATTTGAATAGGTCTAGGGGTAAAATTCATTACGTTGCTTCGCTGCTTTTCAACTGTGTTCTTCACCGCGAAATTTTCTCAAAAATTTGCTTTAAATGTTAAAATTCGCTGCTACAGTGAGATGAGCTCCGCGAAATTTTTAACTTACCCGAGAAAATTCTTGCACTACTGTAAGTGTTGCCCCGCGAAATTTTTAAAAATTCTGGCACCACTGTGAGTGTAGCCCCGCAAAATTTTAAAATTCTTGCACTACAGTGAGTGTAGCCCGCGAAATTTTTAATGTACCCGAGAAAAATTCTGTGCTACAGTTAGTGTAGCCCCGCGAAATTTTATCTGAGCAACTTTCGTATAAGAATTTACATTTGTTAAAACTTCGCTGCTACAGCATGTGAAGCCCCGCGAAATTTTTGCACTTCACCTCATTATACATTTTTCTCGCATCTTCACTTTTCTCGCATCTACAGTGAACAAATTTTTTTTCTCAATCCACGAAGAGTTTCAACCCGCGAAAATCTCATATACTCGCATCTACAGTGAACAAAAATTTCTCAATCCACAAAGATTTTTCAATCCGCGAAATTTTCATTATATGCTGAGTGCGAAATTTTGAAACGTGAGAATTCCTTAACGTGCGAAAATTGGGTTTACATGCGAAAATTTACCCTCAATACGTGATTTACAAGACTTGCGAAAATTCTCATTATATGCGACCACTTGCGAAAATTTTCCTTTCATGAGAAAATTTCTATGAACTAACACTTGCGAAAATTTCTCATGACTTGTCTATGTGCTCATATTTGCGAAATTTCATTCAATCTGCGAAAATTTCTCTCACCGTGTTCATGAGTTATAATCTGCGAAATTTTCAATTACATGAGAAAATTCTATCTGAATGCGAAATTACTTCAACATGAGAAAATTTCTTAACGTGCGATTTTTTTTGTGGCTGAGTGCGAAATTTTGAAACATGAGAAAAATGTCTTACCGTGCGAGATTTTTGTGACTTGAGTGCGAAATTTCTTGAAACTTGAGAAAAATTTCTATGTATGATAAGTTGCGATTTTTTTTTTTTTTTATCATTGCACGCGAAGAAGTTTTTACAATGTGCGAGACCTCTTAACTTGCAAAAAATTTTCATACTTACTAAATTTTCAACAAAATGCGAAAATTTCCAAATTTCAAATCTTAACAACTATGTCAAAGGGACCCTATATTAGCTAATATGTGAATTTTTTCCTATATATAATTTTGGGCAATTCTATGTCTAGTTCTGTCATTCTCGTAACACTAATTATCTCATAATTATTGTCAAGCACAGAAATGACGGACAAAGACCAAAGTACACTCGAGGCACTTGAGCAGGCTGCAATCCAAAGAGAGGTCACTCGCATCGAACTCCATGCGCGTACCTATGTCCCACCACCGGAGGAGATTTTTTCACTAAGTCAATGGGCGGCCCTGGTACCCAACAACTACAAGGTGGACTTGGACAGTTTTCGGTGCGATGCCCCTGTAATTATAGAGATTCTCAAAGGACACCCACTTCGCCACGCCCTCACTCATGGCGAACCAGAAGCTCAGGTGTACCTTCAACAATTCTGGCATACGCTACAAATAGCTGGACCACTACGTCTTGCCAAGATCCTATCCGCTCAAATCGATCAAGAAACCGTCGTCCTCACTCCCAGAATACTCCAAGAAGTTCTTCAACTCCCGGTCTACTCACCATACGATCCACCACCCACTCACGACCAACTCATTGAAGACATCGACAGACTGGGCTATCAACCAGATGCCAAGAAGAAGAAAGGCCCACTTGTCCTCAGTGAAGTCACAACCCGCAACCTACCACAACCCTGGCGGACACTGTACCTGCTGGTGAACAAGTGCATGTCTGGAAAGCATGCTGGTCAGGATCGCGGCAACATTATCCTCACAATCATGACCGGCATCGCTCACAACCGCAAGTACAACTACGCCGACATCATCTGGGTGGACCTAGTCTCAATGATCCAGAGACGTGACCGGGAAATCGCCAAGGGAGTCACGAACCGGTTCGTCCCGTACATGCGATGGCTCCCAGCTCTAATAAAGCACTTCCGCCTACACTCAACCAACATCCGCATCCGTCCGGCAGCAGAACATTTTCAGATACCAACTGTCGAGAAGTTCGCCAAGAAGAACACACCGGCGAAGGATCGACACGCAATGGTGATCCCGGACGACGTGCTCGCCTACGCCGACCCAACCAACCCACACGTCCAAGAATACCGGGCCACAACCGCCGCGTTCCGCGAGAGCCCCCGACCCCTCTCCATTGTCCCTATGGCGCAGATCAACCCCACTGTTCCTATCCCCGGGACCAGCCACACCCCTCCCACCACCTCCAAAAAGTCTTCTGGTCGCGCCGCATCCTCCTCCACCCGCGTTCCGAAAAAACGGTCGCGTGAGGATGACGTAAGCCGCCCCACGGAGCGTCGATCGAAACAAAAACACGATCGACCTCCTCCGCCACAAATAAGCCGAGCCGAACCAATAGGTACAGGAGGTGATGTGTTCACCTCCCGAGTAGAAGTCGTGGCATCTGGCTCAACCACGCAAACAACCCCACCAACCCACTTATCTTCCTCTCTACAGGAAGGTATTTCATTCCACGAGGAGCCACGTATACCATCGACATCCCACTTGGAGATGATCGATGTTGAAACAAGCAGTCCCTCGCCTCAGACTGCATCCTTTTCATGCACATCGAGTCTAGCGCCCTCACTCCCCATAATTCCTTCCGTTTCTAGGACACATACACCTCTTACCGCACCACAGAGTCTTCGTGACTCTGTCAGAACGCTCGGTGATGTCTCTGTGACTGAGAGCGGAAGACCTAGCACGGCCAACATCACAACAACCGTGAGTCTAGGCCATCATTCGATTGAGTCTGTCTCATCGATGATGCTAACGGGAAGTCTGAGTGACCCCGTCTTTTCCAGTCCCGTGCAAACGGGCGGCCGATCGGCGATATTCACCGAGTCGGTGTCAGTTGGAGTTCTTCGTGACTCCAACTTGTTAGATTTACCCCACTTCGTCACCGAGACCGCGCTAGAGACGCGTCTTCAAGAGTTTGCAAAGACTCTTGAGGCGTCAATTTTAGATAAAGTCTACGCGCGTCTCGAAGCGTCCACCGTCGACAAAGGCAAAGGTGTGGCCCCGGAGACGCCACCACCCATGCAACACACGGACGCCGATGATCTTCTCTCCTCCATCTCTGCCAAGGAACTATTCTACATCCTCAGAGCAAGATTCGAGTCCATGACAGAACTCGACGAGGAGGAACAGCAGATGAAGAAGATCATGACACAACCACTGTCTTGCCGCACTCAAGGCGAGACTAGCAGGACCAGACGCGACGATCAAGATGATGATCTAGATCGCCGCGAGGGGGAGAATAGGCAGCTGAGCTCACAAGGATTCATGCAATCGACGCCGCCCTCCTCCTCTGGACCTGAAACGACGTCCGCACCAGAAACCTCACAACCCACTAGCCAAAAATCCCACCCTGTTCACCCTGAGTCACTAGCCAAATCACCCTCACCACCACCCACTACCGTCTCCGAAGCTCTAGCTGTCACATCGACGCTAGAGGCCACCAACACATCTACGCCGCCCGTCACCCAAATCATCCTTGCCAAAACCATCACCTCAACCGAACCACCTGAATCTCCACCACAACCATCCCCACAATCCACAAACTCCTTCGAAGCAACACCCTCGCCATCACATAGCCACACCTCTCTCGACATCGACCCCAACCTGGCTGTCGAGGATGTCTACTGCGCACAAAATGAGATTGAGGCCTACATCTTCAACGATGAATGGCTGTACACACCCGCCGACGCAGTAGCAGCCAGGAAGTTGGTGGAAAACGCTCGACGTCTGCTAAAGGAAGCCTCGCTCACGCTGATCAACACCGCAGACGACGAGAACGGAGAGGAGTACGACGCGGAACCGGCCGAGCTCGAGAACATCCTTCAGTTCCAAGCGCAGCAAACTGAGGCTCCTGCTGCTCAAACAGATGTGCCCACGGTGGATATACCGGAAGCACCGTGGGAAAATAAAAAGATCACCGCGCCATTTCAGGAAGAGATCAGGAAAAGGATCTGGCGGCGCAAGGAAAAGATCGTTACCACCTTCGACGAGTATGAGCTGATGAACATCCAAAGTTGGAGCGAGAGAAAGAAGCAACTCTATCGATGGAGCCTTCTGTGCCACAAATGCACAGATAGGACGTTGTCCGACGAGGAAAACATCACTCAGGAAATGAATCGGGCCCCCATCTGCAAAGTCACTGACCTCCGCCACGAGTCGAAAGGACCTGTCCACTACCCAGTCTTCACAGTAATGAGGCAGGATGAGAGCTACAGTGAAGTCAGTGAGGCGGACTTCAAATTTCTGCGCCTGGGTGACCTATACAGCATGCTGGAATCCCTGAAGCAGTTCAGACTCGTCCCCAGAAGCTCTGGACATCTCGTACGTGCTGAACCGGTCACCATGGGATATGTGGCCATCAAGCGCCACATGCTCCGACAGGTCAGATTCTACGCCACCCACGATCTGCAGATGGCGGTGGAACATAATCTCAAGAAGGTGAACTTGACGCGCCCATCTTTCAAGAATGCAGACGACTATCGAGAGGGCGATGTGATCGACGGAGATGATCCGGCGGTCGCCTACTCGAACTACAAAGGAAAGATGAGGCTCCTGCGCTGCTCCGAGGTGGCAAAATTCTCAGATGGGACGCTCACAATCATCCAAGACAAACTCATGAGAATTTGCCGCATCCTTTCGGAAGAAGATCCCCTCTGCCGATCCAAGTTCGCGAAGCTCATTGACGCTATTGCTGACAGAATGGTTCTTCGAAGGAATCTCCGCGCCTTCGAGTTCAAGCTAGGGCTTCGCGAAACACTCACACGATAATCCACCATCCCAACGCCCAAGATTCAAGACTCCCAACAATTGACACAAAGGGGGAGATTGTTAGGATATTTAATTTGTTGTGTCAATAGTTTAAGTCTTGAGACTTATTATGTAATTATCTTTAGCTTGGGCTTTGGACTAGATTGTAATTATTTTATTATTAGTGATTGGGCCTTAATATACCTAGGGTTAATGTGGTATATAAGGTTTTACCAACTCACTTTGAAAGATAATCAAAGATCAAAAAGCTAAAATTCGTTTTCACACACTACACACACTACAAGGTGAGAAATTCTCCCTTTTCATTCCATCTAGCTTCTTTGATTCCTTGTTTGGTGCATTTCGGGACCAACAGGCTTCTCTCTCTTCTCCTTCTCTTCTTCTTTTTCTTTTCTTTCTTTTTCTTTCCTTTCTCTCTTCTTCTTTCCTTTCCTCTCCCTCGGCCTCTCCTCTCTTCTCTTTTACTTGTTGGTTATTTTATTCTCATGAGATTAATGAGGTGGCTTATGGTTGTTAGTTTGTCTTCATGCTCACATGGAGATGACATTAGGTGTTATAGATCTTGTCATCATGCTTGAGGAGGTAGCATTAGGTATGATATTGTCTTTTCTTTTTCTCTTTTCTCCCCTCTCTCCTTCCCTCTCTCCCAACGTAACTTCCTCATTTCTTCTTCTCTATTTTCTTTAATTTATTTATCTTGTCCTATGAGGTGTATTATTTGTCCTTATGAGGTGTATGAGGTATATTTGATATATTACTAATTAGGTGATGTTTTGCTTTATTTGTTTTGTTTTATTGTATTCCATCAAATATATCATTATGGGACAAATAGGATTAAATACATTTAAGATGATGAGGTGTGATGAGGATTTTTAATTTTTATTTTCGGCCCTATATATTATTGTTATTATTATTATTATTTATTATTATTATTGTTATTATTATTGGCCCAAACTCCAAATAATTTGGGCCATTATTTCCTTATTTGGCCCATAATATTTTCAATCCATTTAAACTATATTTTTTCGGGTCCAATTATATATTTTTTTTGTCCGGCTTGGAAAGGAATCGGTGTATGTTCGAAAATCGACTCCATACATTCCGAATATTATTTAAATGACCCAGTATAAATTTTGCGAGTATTACAGGTACCAAACGCCAGCAATAGATATAAAAGTATTGGTTAATTCTATCTAAAGTTTAATGTAGCTGAACAGCAAATCAATACCTTGAGTATTTGCTCAGCATTCTCCATTACTGCACGGAGTTTTGGTTCAGGCAGCAGGGAATTTCCGTTGACTCTTAAAAAGAGCAGCCTCTCTTATTTCATGGAAGCAACAGATGATGGATCAAAATAGAATAGCTTTCTGCACCATTGACTCGAAAACTGTTAAAGAACATTAGTTTATTATAATCGAAAATCATCAGATTTCAATTAAAGAATCAGGCAAAACAACACTTCGAAGGAACTTCGAATTTAAGATTTTTTTAATAATTATTAAAATTCTTTTTTTTTTCTACCTAGATTTCTGCAAGGAGATTAGGAGCATAGGTCTCGGATATAGAAAGATGATCAAACACGCATGCATAAAAGTCAGCCCATCGCATTCGCTTTGTGAATCCTTCTCATCGAATTGGTTCTTTTATATTAGGTGGCACATGAAGATAGATTAGTGTTTAACTGTCAACCACACTTTAAGTACTATGCTTGTGGTTTACGAAATGCCATCAATAGCTGCTGAAGGTACCAAACGCCAGCAACAGCTACTGAAGGTACCAAACACCATCAATAGCTGTAGAAGTATTGGTTAATATCTAACGTTTCACGTACCTGAACATCAAATCAATACCTTGAGTATTGCTCAACATTCTCCATTATTGCACGGAGTTTTGGTTCAGACGGCAGGGAATTCCCGTTGACTCTTACAAAGAGCAGCCCCTCTTATTTCATGCAAGCAATTGACGATGGATCAAATTTGTAGAACAATTTTCTACACCATTGGCTCAAAAACTATTAACGAACATTTGTTTATTATAAATCGGAAATCATCATATTTCTGTTAAAAAATCAGACAAAACAATACTTCGAAGGGACTTCGAATTTAAGATATGTTTTTAATTATTATTAAAATTCTGCTTTATTTCTACGTAGATTTCTGCAAGGAGGTTAGAAGAATAGCTCTCAGATATATTTACAGAAAGACGCCCAAACACGCATGCAGTCGTCGCTAGCGACGTCGGCCCTCGATAGTCACCAGTTTCCTCCATCTCCTTCTTCTTCATGGTTGCTCTAAAATCCCCAACCAAGAACATCATTTTCATTTACTCCAACCAAAGAGCTTCACAAAGATCCTTTAATTACAAATGTGCACAAAGATCCTTTAATTACAAATGTGCATAAACTAGCTCATTCCAAGTATTAGGCATCCCATGAAGGCACCAATGCAAGCAATCGTCTACACCCGAAGCGTTTATACTATACTTTAAATATGGCATTCTTCCCTTAATTCAGATAGCACCGTAATGTCCAAAATCTTTCATTCCCTAACAGCACCTTCAACGTTAGGGTCGCTCGACTCATTTTTAAAAACTTCTCCGTTCGAAATCGGAGAAATCGTAAAGAAAAAGGAAAGCATAAAGGTATATACACTATATAAAGGCCTATGCTATATCACTTGTGTCACTGCCCAGTTACAACAACCGATCAATGGAGCAATCTGCATTGTTTTTAGCAATCGACACTTATCGATTTCTCTCAGCTCCATCAATAACTAATAAAAAAAATAGAACTGCATAAGTTTCGCACTTGCTTCTTCGACTACATATCTAGAGAAAGAGTTTGCAAGAAAATGAATGCGAAGACTATAAATAAAACAAAAAAAAGGCCCAGTTGCATGAGGTAGTGAAGTAATAGGCATGTCTGAAATTACTCTATTAGATACTATGCCCAAATGTCACTTAATTTTGAGAATGAGGGATGATTTTTTGCCATTGACTCATGCTCAGGAAAAATAAAAAGAAAAACTCGAAAAAGAAGTTAAAATTGCTTCTTCTTTATTTTTCCTTCTCTGATATGTTCTTCGAATGCATGAACCTGTATTGAATTATCTTCATTCTTTGCTGCACTGAAGAATATATTTGGACTTAGCTTTTGTCACATCATTCTTTTTATTGTGTAGTATAAAATTATTGCAGAATTATCCTTAGTTTTTTATAAAAACAAAAAAACATATTCAACAGTCTCGCAGTCGTGCAGTCTTACAGTGTCTAAGTTGTGCCGTCTGATAGCTATGCATCGTACAGTTACAATGTTTAACTAGTAGTTGTGCAGTCTTACAGTCTTATAATATTTAAGTAGTTCAGTCTCATAGATGCATGTTGCTTCATAGTTGTGCATTGTAAAGTCTTACAATGTTTAAGTAGTGCAGCCTCACAATCTTACAGTCTTACAATCATACAAATTTAAACATCGTTCTTTTGATCGGATAGACGTGACACGGTCTTAAACCTTCGCACTATATATTCTGAGATATTTTGTAGACGCATACACTGCAGTTGTTAGCCTATGAGCGGTGAATTATGTTGCTTTTTTTAAGTGGAAACAATATTCAAAGCAATTTTTTCAATCTTCCGTAAAATAATAAAATATCTAGACATGCAATGACATATTTCTTATGTGATATATAAGTACAGCGAGACCGGGTCTTAGAATATTATCGTAGCCGTGAATCGACACCGTATAAAATAAAAATGACTAACAGTCATATCATATATAATTTGTGTTATATGCTCATTTAAAGAGTGATTGAATGAGTGTTTTCTGGCGCATAGGACTGACATTTAACATCACAGATCATGCAAATTTTGTAGAGTACATTCTTGCCAATATTTCCTCCTTCAATTTAATATATCTGTGTGAAGGGAGAAATTTTCATAATGGTCCTTGACGTTTACTACATGGACCGGTTTAGCCCCCGGTGTTTCGCATAGACCAATGTAGTCCCCGATGTTCCGATTTTGAACCAAATTGGTTCTACTGTTAGATAGTTGTCAACTTGGATGGAAATTGACACGTGTCGGCACACGATTAGTTTAACTTAAAAGCAATAAATTAACATTAACGAAGGGAAAAATAATAAAAGTGTATTAAAAATAACAAAAAATCTAAAAAACAATTAACGTAAAAACAAATCTCATTAGCAAATAAAATAAATATAAAAAGTCAATGACAATAAAAAATTAAAAAAAAAGTCAAAACAATGTCACTATGAATTTACGGAAAATCCTCGTCCCCGTCAAGTTAACAAAGCGGAATCGTCCTAGTTCCCAATTCCAATTTTTTTTCGTAAAAAATTACTTTTTATATTATAATATCTAAAATTGGATAATGTCAAAAAAAATATCCTCAAGATCGAGGACGGGCCGATTTCTTCCCCATTAATTTGGAAGGGATGAAAACGAAGATCGAGATTCTACATAAACTTCATGTGATATTTTTATTTTAAATAAATAATTAAATCAAAATATTTATATATATATATATATTATAGTTCTTATTTTTCATTTTACTTATTATTTTCTTTTTATTTTATTAAATAGAAGAGTGAAATTCACATCGATTCTTGAATATAATATAAATACGAACACCTCGATCAATAAATTCAAACTATATATTATATTACCTATAGCAAGGAAAACAAAGATAATCTACTAAACATCCATATGACAAATCTTATATTACAAAGACTGCTCTTACAAAACCAATAGTGATTCATCGCAAAGACAACATTCGTATTCCTTCCACTCATTGTATAAAGAAGAATAAAGGAGCAATCATCTCATTTAGAATTGTATCAGACATTAACATTTTAACGTAACAAAGACCAAGCTATTATTTTTATCGTAAAACTGTATATTGTATGAGTCTCGAGCAAACTTACTTTCCAACAAAAATTACTATACACTACACACATGACCCTTGGCTGACAATAATTCCAAGATTTTCCTACACCACACCTAATTGGCTAAATTTGAAAAGAAAATGGTAAGATAAACTCGATAAGAAAATCTGCGCACGTTCCCTTTTCATCGCCATCATCATTATCTCTCTCATCTCTCCATGTCCATTACCTATTCATCACCACCATGGAGAAGAAGAGCCCAGAACTTCTTCAAGCACTGATCCTCCTCGCTGCCGTCCCCATCCCGGCGGCGCGTGGCTTCGGCTCGATGGGCCCCATCGCCTCTTCTCTCGGAGAAAATGCATTCTTCTGCGCCATAGACGCCAGCGGTAAGCAAGACGTCATCTGTTGGAACGCCAAGAATAGATCTCTTCATCAGCCCAACATTTTTTCGGCTGCTCTCTCCAGCGGCTATGGTTTTATGTGCGGAATTTTAGCGAACACCTCGCAGGCGTATTGCGGGACTCCATGGATTCGTCTAGGAGCACCGACCTCGTCCCAGATTCGCTCAAGTGTAACGCTTACTCTCACGTCGCCACAGGGAAGGACCACATCTTTGCCGTGAAGGGTCTTTACTACGCCGCGGATAATCCCCCCGCCGGCGTCGACTGCTGCGATGTGTATAGATAGGGTGTCCAACGATACTCTGAGCGCAAAGGAGACGTGGAGGTTCACCGATCAGAATCTGAATCTTCTCTCGCTTAAAGAGCTTGTCCCCGGCAATGGGTTCAGCTGCGGCTAGCGGAAGAAGACTCCCATTCGGCGCGTGCTTCGACTTGTTTTAAGAGCAACCTACGAAAAGGGACCTTCAAATGTTTCTCTCTTAGTAGAAATATGATGGAAAAGAAACTGTTGTTCTTTTAATCTGAAAAAAAGACGCGAAATGATCTGAAAGTACCGGGTATGTCCTAGCGAAAAAGAGCAAATTTTCGACTGATAAGAATCCATAGCTCCCAAGATAATTAAAATAGGCCATATTACATGAAGAAGATAAAGATGATGCAGTAGAACATTTGTGTCCAAAGTACATTACATGTGTTGGTTAAATATTTTTCAGAAAGAAATATAAGAGAACATAACGACTCACCTCAAATCAGTTGATGGGTTATGCCCTTGCCAGTCCATATCTTTCCATTGCTCAGAGATCAATCCTTTAAGCTTAATATCTGGATAGCTTCCCACAAGTCTCGGAGAGCTTGCTAGCAAAAGCAGAGATATCATCAACTTATGAGCAGTAATTTTCTCTTTTTTCCTTTTTTTTTACGGAAGAATCACTATCTTTCTTTCTGAGTACATACCTGATGATAAGAGCGATCCTCATCGAAAGGAACTCCTAGTCTTTCTTTGAGTCTATGCAGTCTTTTTCCCTAAAAATGGTTCACAAAGGGCAATGTAGAACCATAATTCTAATGAAAGATTATATATGATGATATGATGAACTGTGGCATTGAGATTCATCCAGATCATATGGAGACATGATCATTTTGTTTGCCTGAATCTGAGTTAAGCTATGGCTGGGAAGTCTGTCGCTTCCAATTTTTCTGTAGCTGGCTCGGCTAAATAAGCCTCCAATGAATGCCGCGGCCCAACCATAGCATTAGCTAAAAGTCATATGAGATCACAGAATTGTTCATAGATTAACAAGGAACATGAAAGCTAAAGATACTTTTGAATGAATGGGAGGAGTGAATTAAACAAACGGGGCAAGAGAAGAGGAAGAGAATCAATACGATCTTTACTCACTAAAGGGCTGAGGTCTGTGTATTTTGTGAGTCTAAGTATGTATGTGACCAAACGGTGGATCGAGTGTTGGGGACCAAACTCCGCCGTGTTAGGCGTTTCCGGCCTGTCGTCAGAATATTTCGCCGGGTTGACTTCAAGTTCGAACTCCTAGCGCTGTGTTTCGCAAGTCTCCGGCGAAGTCAGTTGTTGGAGCGGCGACTTTAGCCTCAGCAATTCTCATCCTTTTGGGGTCTGATTTATCTCTCTGTCCGCCGGCGACCGCCATTTCTGTGGAATCAGAGAAGATGTTTATGGAGCTCAGCGTTGGGCAAAATCCACTAGTAGAAAATGATAAATAGGCAATGGCACTTTCGTTGTGGACAAGAAACTGTCGCCTATAGTAGACGCGGTTGCACTTTCGTAATTGTTTTTAATTTTTGTTCGTCATAGGCGACGGTTTCTTGTCCACAACCGTCGCCTATAATTGTCGATAGACTCCGGCGACGGTTTCCTTTCCAATAACCGTTGCCTATATACTTTTTTATTATTATTATTTTTTTAAAATATGAACTTGGGCGACAGTTTCTACCTTGATACCAAAAACGGTGGCCCAAAGTTTCAATTTTAGTTTTTTTCAAAGTTAATTATGGGCGACGGTTTCTAGGTAAGAACCGTCGCCCAAGGTGTAGTAGCTCGGTAGACACCACACACGAAATCGAAGTAAAACAAACCAAGAAAGTTTTTTTTTTTGAAAATGAGGATTTTATTCATAATCCAAATGGACACAAAGGTACAATAGAGCAATATTCAAAATATTACAGCATATTTGACTATTTCTATTGCGTAAAATAACGGTGATAGCACAGTGTCCATTCCAAGACCCCCGAAAAATGGAGAAACAGAAAAACCCCAAAAGGAAACTCCAACGAGGGGAGAGATACACCCCACGACGGGAGGGGAAGGCTCCCACGAGAAACCAAGAAAGGTGAGTTCACAAAAATAGTACCCCACTAACGCACGTGAGAATCCTCCAATGAAGAATGTTTCAATAAATAAATCTTAAATGGATGTAAAAATTAAGCTAAAGTGGGTCAAAAGGGGACATTTTAGTTTGCTTAACCTTTGATAAGACTTGCCTTTTGTTTTACTAAAATGGATATAATTGTGGTTGTAACTTGTTATTGCCAGACCATTTTTCTTACAAACGTGGAATATGGTTCCGTACATATAATATTCAATGATGGGCGACAGGTGCTTACACAGAACCATCGCCCAAGTTTTTAATATGTAATTGTTTTTAAATCTTCATTTATTTTGATTTTTTTTGAAGTTAAGTATGGGCGACGGTTTCTAACTAAGAACCGTCGCCCAAGGTTTTTAATATTGTTTTCTTAAATATTGATTTTCGGCGACGGTTACGGAATTTTTGAATAAGAACCGTCGCCCATAATCCTTACTTAAACCCATCTTCTTCCCCAAATATTTTCATAAACGCGCGACGACGACGAGCTCCTCTCTCTTGGCGATTTTTTTTTCCGGCGACGACGAGCAATATTCTGATAATTTCGAGCTTGGAGAACGGCGTAGGACCTTCACTAACCATTTCCCCTCTATGTATCTCACGATTTATGGCTCTACGTGTTCGAAAATTGAAGCTTTTTGAAAATATTTGTTTCGAAATTTTGGGTTTTCCGACCTTAATTTATGCGATTTCATAGCTTAGTATTGTGCTATATTTGATTTTGGGTTGATATTGAGCATAATCGTTGGGAAAATTAGGTTTTTAAAAATAATTTTTCACAATTTAAGATGTCCGAATTTGGGGCGATTTTCGTGCGACCTCTCCTCTCTTGGCAATTTTTTCCGGCGAAGATGACTGTTTTCCGATAATTCCGAGCTACGAGAACATGGTAAGACCCTCGTAACAATATTTTATTTCGCGATTAATGGCTTGAAATATTCGAAAATTGAAGCTTTTCTTAAATCTCTCTTTCAAAATTTAATAGCTTATGCGATTTGGCCTTTTGGACGATTTTAGAGGTGATTAATCCTTGGGACAGATTTAAGGTGTGTTTGGTCGTGATTTCGGACGAATTAAGGTAAATTTTATAATCTTTTCTCATTGTGTATATGTGTTATAGCGAGTTTCTTTCGATTTATTGTGGTGCTTTCGGAGCAATTAAGACGGCGTCGCTCAGAGGTGCGGTTCCAAGGCCAAATAAGAAATCAAGTGTTACTTGGAAGAGATGCAAGGTATGCATTTTCATGTGAATTTTTAAAATTATTTGGGTTATATTATTAGCATTCGATATTGAATTACATGAATTTCTTTCTAAAATAGTGTCAACGACAACCAAGCGGGAGTGAGTTGCCAATGGTATTGAACCTTTAAAACCATCGCCTCCCTTAAATTTCAGTTTTAGTATAGGTTTATTATGTCTTAATAGTATCCTCTTGTTATATTTTATAGATGCTAGAAGGCATCTCTCATGGTGACGAATTGATCAACGAAGAATATGAGTGGTGGGCAAGCATTTTATGAGGCCATTTTTTATATACGTACTTTATTAGTCTTTTACGTTAATATGTTTGTATAATGTTATGAGATATTGTTGGATGATGTAATTGTTGATCTTTATTGAGGATTGTTAGTTATTATTTGAGGACGATTGTTGGGGATTGATCTTTTAATTTGTTTGGGTTGTTTTGAATTGATTGTTGAGGCATAGAAAATCGGAAAAAATAAAAAAAAAAATAAATATGCATGGGTGACGGTTCCTGGCTAAGAACCGTCGCCCATACCCCATTAAAAAAATAACGGATGCATGGGTGACGGTTCCTGGCTAAGAACCGTCGCCGATGCCCTATTAAGAAAACAAGCATGGGTGACGGTTCCTAGCTAAGAACCGTCGCCCATGACTCGAACAAAAACAAAAATAAGACTTTTGGCGAATGCTTGTATTTGGGCGACGGTTCTGTAACCGTCGCCCATGATCCTACACATGGGCGACGGGGCTCTGGCGACGCCTCGAAGCCGTCGCCCATGACCTATAAGAATTGTCGCCCATGTGCTTTTCTGCACTAGTGATCTGATCATCGTCTTCATCTTCATCTTCATCCACAAAGTTCTGCACCAAATTGATCACTGAGGTCGACGATCGCGCCTCCTCAACAATGCAACAAAAGAACCAAATCAATCGATTCAATTGTAGCACATAAAATCATCAAACACAAAATTAATTAATAAGAGTGAAATACATTGGCCACACGTTTGCTATTACGATCGATCACCATATGCTTCCAACCCGCTATGAGAGCCATCCCAAACACCATCCCCAAAACACTGAAAAGGGCATAAAAATTAAAAGAATGAATTAATTTCGAAAAAACATACCCTGAAATCCCATCAAACAGAAATCAAGAGAACGACTCAGTGAGAGCAATGGAAACTTGAATGTTGAGGCTGCTTCAGTTGATACACCTGCTTTGGCTCAAGATGCTGCTCCTCAACCCTCTTCTGAGTCGAAGCCACATTTCACCTGATTTATCGGTGAAACCAACTGACAATACTGAGCATAAAGCCCAAAACCATTCTCAGGTTAACGAACCCATGATCGCTGCAAATAAGTGTCGACGTTCAGCGCCAGGTCTCCACCTCAGACTAAAGGACACCGCAATGGTCGACCTAGGAGGAGGCAATACTGGACAATATTTGGCCGATAGATGTTCCATCAGCCTCTGCCCTGAGGTCAGAGCAATTGATAAATATCTAATACTTCATAAAAGCAGAAGAGTAATTAGCAATTGAAAAATGAAGCAGAGAATGCCAAAATACCATGATCGAAGTCCCTGTCTTGCATCATTTGCCGACTCACTTTTAATTACCGGGCAAATCAACAACACGTTTTGATACCTTGCGCCAAAATGTAAATGAGATCGAGACAACACATCCAAGCCACGACAATTCCGAGAAAAGTGCCGCCGAAGACTTGCAACGGCGTGTGGCCGAGGAGCTCTTTTAGCTTCATTTGGCGTATTGAGTCCTTCGAATAAAACCCCAACAATCAGATTCAAAACGAACGGAAGATCGAAACCCTAATAAAGCAGTCGAAGAAGAAGATGAATGAATAATGAAGAAAAAAACAAAACCACGTTTTTTTCCCTACGTCGGACTGCATATCTGCATGCCCCCTTCCGCCGGCGGAATCCATTGCTTATTCACCAAAATACGCCTCTTGTCTCCCTCTCTCTATGCTATGCGTGCGTTCTCTCAGAAAAGAAAAAGAAAAGGCCAACAATCTCGAGTCGAAAAGACATTATTGCAAGACCGTTCAGCTTCTGCAATTTAAGATGATTTATGACTGTTCAGTTGCCTATAAATGATTCCGGCGACATAATAACGTCTTATACAGTACAATTTCCCCAAATAAAGTATAAATTATTCCTACAGTGCCACATCATCACATCCATACAAAAACCAGGCGGAACATCCATAATTAATCTCAGAAAACTTATCAGAATTCAATCCGCCGAATATGATTGGATGGGAGAGGATTCCGTTGCACACGTGTCAGATCAAGAAAGAGTCCATCCAACTTTTATATATATAGATTCTAATTCTAAGCGTAACTCGTAAGTAATATATTAATACTATTTTTTTACACTATTAATTCTATATTACAACAAAACTATCGTTATAAAAAAGGGAATTCAACACTTAAATACCTACATCAATAAATATAAAACAGATCAGTCCCTTGTCAGATGGATTTTTAAACTAGGTACCTAGTTGAATTTTATTATACTGATAGGTACCTAACTGACGGATTTACCCCTACTAAAACTGCTTATTTACATCTTTTACATGCTTTTCTTATTTCACGTTCGTTCCTTCATAGAATAAACCGCACAACCCTTTTCCAAATCGCGCGATTTAATCCCAGAAATCGACCTTGTTCCCTTCGTTCGTCGCGGTATTGCCCGTTTGTCTTCTCGTTCGTCGTGGTATTGCCCTTCTGAAATTGATAGGTAAGTCATTCGCAGTATTTCCGTTTGTCTGCCCACTTGTTCGCAGTATTTTCGTTAGCAATAGGCTTGTATCTAGTTTGATTTTGTCGTAATTCGTTGTGTTTAAGAATTTTCGGTTAGTGTTCGTAACAATGGCTACTTGTTTTGGGAATGGGATTGATTTGTTGTTCGATTAGGGTTTTTTGTGCGTGTCCAGATTAGTGGATAGTCTCGATTTGGGTTTTTTTGGAATGGGTCGATTTTGGTTTTCTCGAATGGGTCAATTTTGGTTTTTTTGAATTGGGTCAATTTGTTTTGGTACTACATTATCACTGCTTTTGGTACTATCTGTTTGGGCAAATTGGTACCCCTTGTGTGAATAAAATGGTTCTGCGTGTTAACAATGGTTTTTCCGAATGGGGTCAATTTGTCTTGGTACTACATTATACTACATTTGGTACTCTCTGTTTGAGAAAATTGGTACCCTTGTGTGAATAAAATGGTATTACTTGTTAACTGATTTTTTTGAATGGGGTCAATTTGTTTTGTTACTACATTATGACTGCATTTGGTACCTTCTGTTTGGGCAAATTGGTACTCCTTGTGTGAATAATATGGTACTGCTTGTTAATAGTGGGTTTTTTCGAAAATGGGGTCAATTGTTTTTGGTACTGCATTATCACTGCATTTGGTACCCTCTGTTTGGGCAAATTGGTACCCCTTGTGTGAATAAAATGGTTCTGCCTGTTAACAGTGGGTTTTTCGAAAATGGGGTCAATTGTTTTTGGTACTACATTATCACTGCATTTAGTACCATCTGTTTGGGCAAATTGGTACCCCTTGTGTGAATAAAATGATACTGCAGTTTTGCTTTTTTGCAGAAATGCCTCCGCGGAACAGATTTTGTTTTCCAGGTGCCATCCTGCGCTCTTTCGATCTACCATGAGCAATTTGAAGGGTAGCATGACCCCTAACAAAATGAAGCTATAAGAAGGTCCCCATTTCATTTTCTTTAGATATTCCTAAGATGTCGCATTCGTTTGCTCGAATCATGGCATTGATAAAGCATTATAGTGTAGAGGCGAACACGTTTAGGTTGGGGAGAATACACGTAGTTTCCCCACATGAATTTAGTGTTGTAATGGCCTTGCATAACGTAGCACAGCCTGTTGACCTAAATTCGAAAATGAAATCGAAAATCGTTGAACGGCTTTTCGGTAAGAATAATGGCAATGTAACCCGTAAAAAAAGCTCAGAGTTGTTGAATGAGTTTGTAGGAAAGTTTGGGAGGGAGAACACGGATGAATTCGTTAGGTTGTTCGTTCTTTTCTTGTTTAACTGTGTATTATTCCCGATGGGTAATTCGAAAAATCCGTCGTTCGTGAATGCGTACGTCGACGATGTAGACATGATAGGCGAGTACGCGTGGGGAAGGGCGGTGCACGAGTTTTTGGTCGCCGAGATAACGCAAGCGGTTGCGAGTCCGATGCGGATCGACTCGTCCACCCTAATGATGAACGGGTGCACTATTGGATTAATGGGTACTCTCCATTACGTTATGAGTTTATCATTTTTATTATGTGTTTATTGATGAATTCAATGACTTTCAGATTTGAGTGTATGCGCACGTGCCCTCGTTGGCGCAAAAGTAGGATATGTATATGTTTCACCGTATGTTCAATTGGGATGAAAGTATATTTCCGAATGACGTAATCGCTGCGGAGGCTGAATTGGCTGTAATTGCCTCTGTCATCCCAATATACCCAACAAAGAAGGAATTGAAGTTCGTTCATCCGACAGATTTGCTGCCGGAGGTATAAAAGTCCCTGTTTCTAAGGTATTATTTGCTTTTTTCTAAATGTAGAATGACTTATGTGCGGTTAAGGTTGATGGAGGCGTTGGCGGATCTCATTTAGAGTTGAGTGCTCGTGTGGAGATGTTGAAAGCCGAGTTGAGATTGAAGGACGAAGTTATTAGAGATTTAAGGTCAAATGTTCGGACGTCAAAGGATGACGTGTCCAGCGAGGATGCGAGGGTGGAGGAAGAGGCTGAGGCTAATGAACGAGTGGATGAGAAAGAGGTTGAGGCTAAGGATAGGGATGTGAGCGATGATGGGGGTGATGATAAGGTACTGGATATCGCTCACAGGGAGGGCTATGATAGGGTTGAGGATAGGGCCGAGGACATGCACAGTGAGGGCGATGATATGGCCGAGGAGATGGCTCATAGCGATGGTGAGAAGGCCGAGGAGGACAATGTTGAAGATAGAGATGTGGATCAAGCGGAGGTTGCGGTTAGTGAAGAAGAAGGAGCACAAGATGAGGATGAGGAGGATAAGGCCGCGGAGGATAAGAACGCTGAGGATAAGGCCGAGGAGGCTAAGGCTTCGTCGATTGCTCGAATGGTGCGAGGCCGAATCGATCGTAAAAAGCGGCGAAATTCGGAATTTATGACACCGGATCCAACTCCTCAGCGGCCACAAAAGAAGGGACGGGCAAAAAATAAAGCTGCGGTGGTTGATGTCGAGGCTGACGAGACTGGTCGAGAGCCGTTGGTGGCATGGCATTCGAAATTCGAAGACAAATTCGACTATGCCGCCCGAAGAGAGATCCATGCGGAACAGCGTCGGTGCATCGACACATACCTAAAAGCGAAGAAGCCTAGGTACGTTTTCTTCAAAAACATCGATGGTATTCATTCGGTTACTTTTTGAAATGTGAGATTAATCCTTATGCAGCGACGTCGTTTGGCAAAGTGACCTTGCCGCTGTCGATGCACAAGGATTCTATATGCTGCTCTTCCGTGATATGCTTAAGTCAAACCTTATCGATGTGTTCGTCGATTGTTTGACACGACAATCCGCGGGGACTTCCAGGAAAACACGCGTCTTTGTCCTCCCAAGTTTCGTGCAAGGGGACTACTGAACCAAGATACAAAAGATGTCGAGAAAGAGGAAGGTGGAAGCTGATCAGCTAGAGATGTTCATCGAGGATATGGCAGGGAGTAGTCGGGCGTGGCTAGAGCGGCTTGATGGCCATGCATTGACCAAATTGGCATACGTGTTGACGCCTGTTAATACAGGTAACCAATGGAGACTGCTCGTCTACAATGTCAACGAGCGAAAGTTCTACATTCGGGATTCGATGGCCTCACATAAGATGACCTGGGCTGCTAGAGCATTCGTAAGATTTAACATTGGGCATATTCCGTCGATTATATTGCAGTTTTGCGTTAATGTCGTTTTCTTATTGTGCAGGCTAATTTTCTGACGAAGTATTGGGCACTGAAGTACGAGTATCTATGTAAGAAGACCGTGGATCCAGAGTTTAACCGGCCCCAATTTGGCGACGTAGACTGCGGGGTGCATGCCTGTTTAACCGTAGAGGAGTACGTTTTCGACACCCTAGAGTTCAAGAAATATGGCAAAGACGTCAACATGGATGTGTATCGTGCTTCTATGGCTGCTCGCATTTTACGTGACGAGCATATTTGTATGCTAGATCTTCTTCAGTAAGTTTCTTGAATATGCTGTGAGACTCTTTGGAGACTGTGTGTTTAGTTTGGTTAACTTATTTTGCCTTGGGGACGAAACTGTTTGGAGACCTTGGTTGTTTATGTTGGTTTTTCTTTTGTGCATGGACGGTCAGTGCTATGCTGTGTTGTGTAGTTCTATGCAGTACCATATATTTTTATATGACCGTATCTTATCTTCTACCTACAGTGTACCATAATATATACGTTAACTGTACCATTATTAAGCATAGCAAAACAGGACTTGTGAAGTACCTAAGCCCTAAACGATATTACCGTGCCATATCTTTTCCATACAGAGTACCAAAATATGCAGGTAAACCATACCATTTATGTAAATATATGGCGTACCATAAACAGAAGGTATGAAGTACCTTATCTTTCGTATTACCGTACCATATTGTTTACATACAGAGTACATAATATGCAGGTTAACCGTACCATTATGTAAATATATACCGTACCTTATATATTGCACATGAAGTACCTTATCTGTTGTACAGTAAGGTACCTTGTCTTGTACAGTAAGGTATCTTATCATATATATAGTACCATAACCTGCAGGTTTACCGTTTCCATACGTATACATATACAGTACTCAGATATGCAAGTATATCGTACCATTTGTTATACAATCGAAAAATAAATAATTCCTAAGGGAATCGCGTTGTCCTGCTTGATTTTCACAATACCTAACAATAATGTAATGAAGAAAAAAAAGTATGAAATGCTAATGCACCGCGCACATGTAGGACTCACCAAATTATTCAAATTATGTTGTAGATGTTCTTGCTTCTATCCTTATATTCTAATGAACTTGGAATTCTAAGGTTTAATTCATGCGTTCAAGGCCTAATGCGTATATTGATCTGAAACGTTTCTAATACTCTATATTAGTGTTCTACGGTGGTTCGAGATGAAAAAGTAATTCTTACGACCTCGAAAATTACTAACCCTAGTATGACGTATCATATAATTAAGGTACGTCGTACCTTACATAGATTTGTAGGGTATCTGTAAGTTTGAGTTAAGCGTACCAACTCAGACACGGTTGTAGTACCCAAAATTACATATGACATGAAACATTTTATGAAAGCCAACGACCTGTCAGATGAGCTGTCTTTTTTGATTTAATACCTAATATGTCAGAAATCTGTCACTCATGACAGAAAAAACGTCAGAAGTCTGTCCAGTCATGACAGAAAAAGTCATAAATGTTGAAGACATGACAGAAAAAAATCAGAAATTGTCTCTTCCTCTCTCCACATCAACATCGGCTGAAATGCTTCGTTTCTGATGAAATATAGCCAACTATTAAATTCGAAGTCTTACATTAATTTATACGGTGCCTACTTCATTTACGATACAGTACCCTATGTTTTATGTTTAGCGTACCTCACCGGCCTATGTTACGTTACCAAACTTGCTCATATTAACGTACCAATTTAGCATATATTACAGTACCAAAGTTGGCTTATACTAGTGTTATGTTGGCATATATTACGGTACCAAACTGGTATATCTTACAAGTACCAAATTTGCATATAGTACGGTATCCATATATTACATTACCAAATATCCATATATTACAGTACCAAATGTGCATATATAAGGTACCAAATTTGCATATAGTACGGTACCCATTTGCATATATTACAATACTAAATATGCATATTTACGGTATCAAACTGGCATATGTTACAACCCTGAATTTGCATACATTACGGTACCAAAATTGCATATATACGGTACTAAACGGCTCTAAATTACAACACCAAATTTGCATATAGTACGGTACCACATTTGCTATATTACGATACTAAATTTGCATATTTACGGTATCAAACTGGTATATGTTACAACTCCGAATTCGCATACATTACAGTACCAAATTTGCGTATATACGGTACTAAACGGCTCTATATTATAGTACCAAATTTGCATATAGTACGGTACCACATTTGCGTATAGTACGGTACCACATTTGCATATATACGGTACTAAATTTGCATATTTACGGTATCAAACTTGTATATGTTACAACCCCGAATTTGCATACATTACAGTACCGAATTTGCATATATACGGTACTAAACTGCTCTATATTACAGTACCGAATTTGCATATAGTACGGTACCACATTTGCATATAGTACGGTACTAGACGGCTCTATATTACAGTACCAAATTTGCATATAGTACGGTACCGCATTTGCATATAGTACGGTACCACATTTGCATATATTACGGTAATGCATATTTACGGTATGAAACTGGTATATGTTACAACCCCGAATTTGCATGCGTTACGCTACCAAATTTGCATATATACGGTACCTAACGGCTCTGTATTACAGTACCACATTTGCATAGACTACAGTACCAAATTTGCATATATTTTAAGGTACTAAATTTGCATATATTACGGTACCAAATTTGCATATAAACGGTATCAAACTGGCATATATTACAGTACCAAGTTTACATATATTACGGTACCAAACTGGCACATACTACAGTACCAAAGTTACATATATTACGGTACCAAACTTGCACATTACAGTACCAAAGTTACATATACTAAGGTACCAAACTGGCATATACTACGGTACCAAACTGGCATCATTTAGACAAAAACAATGAGCCATATCCTATTGACACATTTGGACAAAACAATGACCTACTAGCATCATTTAGACAAAAAGAATGAGCCATTACCATACAAAAGAGCAACGAAAAAGGTTACGGGACAAAAGCAATAAGAAAATACATGGAAAATACGGACGCTACTTCGATATGGCTTCTGTACAAATACGACGATTATGTCCGTATTTCCCACATATTTTACACTTGTTGGATCTTCTGTCTGCTTGAGAAGGAATCCTCCGTGTCTTTCGGCGACCGGGGAGAACACGGATGTCTGGGTCACGAATGAAACTCCCATCATCGTGAGTTGGAATAGGATTGATGATCGACATATATGCATCTGTATACTTCTGGCATCGGAACTACGGATCACAATAATCGTAAAAAGAATGTCTCATAGTCGCAATACACGCCGCTGCATGCTTACAACAGATTCTGTAGACTTCCATTCTCTGCATGAGCAGGTCGCTGCTGGATGTCCACCGCAAATGCGCCATCTTCACCGACAACCTCAAAGGCCACGTTCGAAGACATACTCAATTTCAACGTGCGAGCAGCAGTGATATTCTGAACAAGTTCGTTTCTTGTTTTGGGCATAACTCGCTAACAAAGGTCAGTCCTCTCCCGCGTCGTTCGTGCATCATCGTCATGATTTTCACGCGAATGGTATCAACCATGCCCTTTACAGGCAACGCTCGTGCTTCTTTTACCCAAGAATTCCAACTCTCTGCTTGGTTGTTGTTAATAACTCCCCACCTATTCCCGTCGAATAACGCATTTTCCCAACATGTTGGAATTGATCTCTCAATTAAAGTCTTTGCAATTGGCATAGACGTGATGATGCTGGCGATGTGAGTCTGAAACTGAACCGAAGTAGTTGCATAAGCCGCTTTAAATGTTTCAGGTTATGCTTCGGATAATGTTTCATCACCTGAAAAAATTAAAAACAAATCATTTGCATGTATTCACTAATGTAGTTTAAACATTACTAAACAATTATCTCTTTAGTTGTCAACCAAATGGCGCAAGCAATATGCATGACAACTTCCTGGAAATGATATAGAAACAGCTTTAATAATACTCGGATGCCGATATGAGAAGAACGTCAGCTCCCTCAATGTCGACGGGTAATGAAGAAACATGCTCCTCAACTTAGCAAAGAACCACTCCCAATTTTCATCATTTTCCATGCTTACAACGCCAAAGGCAATCGTGAACAAGTCTTCGTCTGCATTCTTTGCGACGGCTGTAACGAGCACCGCTTTAAACTTTGTCTTAATGTGAGTACCATCAACGAATATGAGCGGCCGACATCCATGAACAAAACCTACGAGACACGCGTGGAAGCAGATAAAGAGCCGACGAAACTTGTTGTCGTACAGGTATACATCGTACTTCGCCATGCTACCCGGATTGGTTTCTCTAACGGCATTACAATACCACCTCAACTGATCAAACGTACCATTATCCAGCCCATATATGTTACGAATGGCACTTTTTTTGCCTCTATATGCCTTATGGTACCCCACTTCAACTCCATAGTCCCTTAAGATGTCTTTAACCATGGCAACTGGACGCTAGGATGGCTCATCTCGGACCCTCTCTTTCACTATGTTCCCTACCCACGGCGCGTCCGCTCGCAGATGATCACGACTCCTGAAGTATCTTCACCACAAATGTGTTGTAGATTGGATCTCCGAATGGCAAACGAATTGTCGCATTTATAATGCGATGCATATATCCGCCACTTGCACGTCTCATCCTTGCAAACGGCAATGATTTCTTACGCTCGTTCTTTGTATAGAAAAAGTTGCAATGGAGTAGTTCTTCAAATTCCGTCTAAATTCATCTGCATCCCTAAAGATTTGTCCATCTCCCCAAATGCAATGACTCCATGCATCTACTATGTTTCTTTCAAAATCAATAGATTCTCCGTTCTCTTCCGTACTACAAGTAATGTTATCAATCATCAATATGAAAACCCTAAATTTAAAATTTAACAACAATAAAATAAAGCCAAACCTTTTCGTCGGGCCATTTGTACCACATTCATCGGCACGTTCCACTTTCATCGATATCATTGAAAATTTGTATCGAATAAACAGCTGATATTGAAAACATCCGTATTTTCTTTCAATTTTGAGTACAAACTTTGGAACGGAACTTGATACTTTATTGAGTTATGTCAGGAATTGATATCCGACTACCTTCTTTGGAGGGATACGTACATATCGATAAGCGTCGTTGCTTCATTGACTAATAGTAAGGAAGACTCCCTTTTATACTCACACATTGCAAATAACGTCCCGCCACCAATCGAATTTGCAGACGCTATATTTTCAGATAATATGGCAACCTGTATAAATGGTACGCTGTATAGTCTAGATTGGTACTGCATGACCGGACATTTTGGTACCGTATAGACAGGTAACTTGGTACGTAATATAAATACACAGAGATACTACGTAACATAAATGTCCAATGGGACTGTATCGCATAATATATTTAGGTACGGTAAAACAACATACAATGGTACGTAATATACATGAGAGATGGTACATCGTAGCAGTTATATATAAAAAAAAAAACCTAAATCTCGATGGATTAGCCTCAATAACTATCAAATCCTACATTCCACCCTTATATGGAGCTCTTGAATCGCATTAAGCTACCGGATTTGGGCTAAACCTTGAACAAAGTCGTCAAATCGATTAACCAAACCCTAACCAAAAGAAAAGCTTACCTGACAAAATCAACGGCCACAATCGAGAACCCAACGTTCTAGAGCCTCGTCGATCGTTGTCCGGCGCCGGGATGAGCAGAATAATGTGGTCGACAGCAAGAAATTGGTCGCCGGCGGGTGGAGCTCGATTTTTGCAGAGAAGAAAAACTGAAATGAAATTGTAAATCATTTAATAAGGGTATTTTGGTAATGTTAGGTGATTAGGTACCTAAGTGTAAAATTTTTATTCAAATGGGTACCTAGCTATAAAATATATATGACAAGGGACTGAAGTGGCTTTTTAGTTTTCTATTAGGTATTTAAGTACTCATTCCCGTATAAAAAATATAGTAAATAAATAAATGTACAGTTGCTCAAAATTGAAATGGGTAGGCAAGGATCATATATTAACCCAATATTTTACGTGGCTCGTATCCATTTATGTGTCCGAGAAGATTGATCTTTGATAATCTCTCAAGTTGTTTATGCAAAAGCTCACTCTTCTCCTCTACTGTTTTCTCTTGCTCTATATTAGTACCAAGAAACAACACAGAGGGCTTTTAACACTTCTATCAATTTACAAGATCAAGAAGAAAACATAACAATAACGATAATCAGTTCAGCTCTAACTTCACTTTGTTTCTTGTATACAGTTCAGCTGTTTTAACATTAGAAATGGAAAAAGAACGAGGTTCTATTAGAATGGCATGTCAATCCTTTACATTCTTCGAAGATATAACATCTATACCAAAGAAATATACCGTCAGCTACAAAAGCAGAGACCTATGCTCATTGATCTATTGTAAGAATTAAGAAAAGAAAAATATGAATAATTTGCTTAGTTTTGAACAATATATGAACGTATCTATGTGTGTGGATCCAACATATATTAACATTCTCAACAAGCGACGCCGATGCGACAATGAAGCGCTCCAGCCTCTGCGGTTAGTTTCCCCACCAAAGACGAAGGTTTTGCGACTAAACTCGATGACGCCTTTGCGAAAACTTCTTCTATTCCAATAAGGCCCGACGGCGTGAAGTAGGCGCCGTTCAACATAGCGTCTCCCACCGATCTCCAATTCCATTGCTTCCACATGCTATCCTTCGGACCCACCATTCTCTTAGTCACCTCTTTGGCGAAGGAATTGTTCGGCGCCAGAAACCTATTGCCTTGGCTATTGATTGTGGGATTCGCACTCCCACCTATGGCGTACATGTTCCACGATGTGTAGTCGTTGTTTACCACGTGGAAATGCCCGTGCCTGCACCTATATGAGTATAGAAGAATTTATTAAGAGCTTATTCGATGATATATCTCGAAAAATCGCATAAAATCATGAAATTTGGACCCCAAAACTCGTATCTTCGGCCCAAAGTTCGTGTATGTAATAATAGCCATCAACCCTATTGTTGGAAATATAATGTCTAATTTAAAGTGTGGTACAGCTTAAATTTACGTGAAGTAATCATTCAACGTGGTATCAGAGCGCATGGCTAGTGGTCATGTGCATGAATAAATTAGAAGTACAAGCTTAAGGCTGGATAAGAAAGAAACCAGTCTAACCTCGGGAGGCATGTTGTAAGTTCATTATATAAAATTAAATTATGATAAATTAGCTTCAATATTAAGCTTTTTGGTGAACCGGTCATTCAACACCTATAGTTGATTATAAAAAAAATGGATTTTCTATATACCTTGGCATCCTCTGGGTCAAATTTTGGCCGAAACGATTGTAAGCGACGGTGACCTGCATGACCTTATCTCCAACATACGAATCGTTATGCCCCAACAACATCACCTCGTCGTGGTGGCTGAAGTGATTGTTCGAAATGGTAATCGCCGTCGAGCCCATTATTGCATCAATCAGCCCATCGGAACACTTCGAGAGGGAATTGCGATCGATCCAAATATCTCGGGCCCCGAAGATCGAAATCCCATCCCCGTCCGCCATCGTCCTCCATCCGTAGTGTTCGGGCGAGCTCCTCACCAACGCATTCCCCGTCCTCTTGCAATCGTGTATGTTTATCCCGTGGATTATCACGTTGCTCACGTACTGAAGGGTAATGCACGCCCCGTTGGCGATGTGTACGTCGGCCCCACGCCCGTCTATGGTCTTGAAGCTGTTCACGATGAGCTCTTGCTTCAATGTTATGACCATGTCTCTCTCGAAGACGATCCACATGGGTCTGTCTTGGATCGCCCCGTATCGTAGGGTTCCGGGTCGCGGGTTCATTGGGTCCTCGTCGGTGGGGTCCATCACGGTGTAGTAATTCCCGTCCCTTCCGCCCGTGGCATTGCGCCCGAACCCGATTGCACAGTTGGCGAGGAGCTTCCGGTTGTCGGCCCAGTCGGGGTCGCAACGCCAACAGTCGTCTATGGGGTTTCCCGTCTTTTCACACGATGGGAACTTTTTTAGGTTTTTTCGACCTGCAGTTGACCTGCATGCATAGTGGGGGAGCCATGTTAGAGCCAATTGGGTTTTTTCTTTTATCAATTAAAAAATTAATAGTAGTACTTAATTTATTTATTATAAGTAAAAAGGACCACTCACTCAAATGACGTATTAAATTTGACTTTGGACCTGCCAAAATGAATTTTTGTATTTATATTTGGACCACATTTCGCCGTGCGTGCATGTATACGTGTATTGTTTTTGTGGCATTCACTCGCGGGAATAAATTTCTAAGACAAAATAGTCTGCATTGTAATTTTCGTAAGTTGTAAAGCAAATAATAAACAATTATTTGAGCTCAAAAACGCATAATTGCATTTGAAAGTACCTATGTCGATTCAGCTCGAGTGCATCTGCATGAACTAGCAACAGATTAAGGCATATGGAAAGAGCTGTGATGATAATAATACTCGGAGAAGACGCCATTATGGGTGTTTATTTATTTGGTTATTGTGATTGAAAAAGAGGGAGAGGTTGTTAATATGCTGAATAGAAAACGATGTCTCTGTGATGATTAGGTGTTGGAGCAAAGGGATAATGGTTATGTCCTATTTATAAGTCATGAAATGTAGTGCTCGAGTCAAAATATGTAACGCATAAATATGGTAATTGCTCCATATTCTGCCTAACTTATGATAGACTTGGGACTTGGATTTGTTACAGTTAGGTTTTCGACATGAAAGAATCCACTAAAAAATTAGAGTTTATTTTATGTACAACGACGCCGATTATCTCATGGTATCCCAATTCTCCCACTGCAAAAGATTCCAATGCTTTCAATATTATTTTTTGTTAAAATTAGTCTCCTAAAAGTTACAATCATGAAAACGATACTAAAAATGTGCGGTATAGTTGGTGTTTATTGCACATAAAGAAAAGCGTATAAAACTAGATAATAAAACGAATTCTGTCATTTTCGATTTCTTTTCATAAACAACTCGGTATATTCAATTTGTGACATACAGTTGTGCCACTGTGCCAAACGTGTGGTTTCAATGGTCAACGTTGGCGAACTTAAAATATTTGGCTTATATATAGACATTGATCATCTTGAGCCGATCTTAGAAATGGACATTTAGCCAGAATTATAAATTCTCGGTTCAATAAGCATAAGCATGTTGAAATGCGACTATCTTGGAATATTTCTCATCATTCGTCTGCCGACTCCTGATAGGTATGATTTCAGATTTATGTAACCGGAAATGGTATGAGGACTCAAATTTAACCCGAGAGGCCAGAAGTTAACAATTTTATTTTATAATCATCAGATATGATGACCAAAAATATCAGATTTTACAAACATTATTATCACCACACCTATATATATATATATATATATATATATATATATATATATATATATATATACACACATGGAATTAGTGAACCCGTCGGGGGTTGATTTGGTATGTTGACGTGGCACAAAAAAATGCCACATAACAGGTGCCCACGGATGGTGCTCATGCAAGGTGAGCACCATAACATTTCTGTATATATATATAGTTATATATAAAATATAATATGCGTGTGGATGTCCAAGTGGAGATCAATCGCTGGTGTCTAGCGAGAAGTCAGTAAATGTCCATCTCTACGAAGAAGAAAGTAGAGAAGATATTTTCATTATTGCTCTCAATACATTGTAATCGGTCTGTGTACAAATCGTTATATTCTCAGTCTATATGACTACTTGACTAACTAACGAACAAAATACAGCTGAAAGTAAATTCCTTGGTTTAATCTCTGACTCTTGAATTTGAATGAGCTGCGATTTGGCTAGCTAATCATCTCCCATATTCACTGCATCCCCCCACCCCCAAGTTGGTGCTTGGTGAAACTCCAGCAAGCCCAACTTGGAAATCAAGAATGTGAAGATGGACGAGCTTAGCGACTCAGAGAAAACATCGGCGAGTTGCAGGCGAGAAGAGACATGATGAAGTGAAATGAATCCAAGCTTAAATTGATCCTAATGATGTGACAATCGATATCAATGTGCTTGGTGCGTTTGTGAAACACCGGGTTCACTGAGATGTGAATCGCCCCTTATAATCACACCATAAAGCGAAGATAAAAATATGCCTAAGAGGGGGGGGTGGTTAATTAGGCTTATAAAAATTTATACTTCTTCTTATCACAAATCCTACGATGTAGTGACTTAGAGATGCCTAGTAATGCTTGTGATGAGTATGCCTGATATATCCTAATTACGTCAGGTGTGTATTGGTTCTGTCTCTGTAACATCCGAGTCCCGTAAGTAAGCTGGCCAATAAATATGCATACATGTTATATGATCTTGTGACTGCATATTATGTGCTTATATGATTACATGCTACATGTGATACAATATTACATATATTATGTGTTATTCGAATGGTGGACAGATAGGAATTTAGTTGGGACTTAGGAATAATTTCATATAAAGTATATGATTTTGGTAGGAAAAATTTTAGATGCAAGAAATAAAAGAATTCGAGTTGTGCAAATTTTATTTTTAGTACTAGTAAGAATAAAATTCTAATTACAAATGGACCAAGTTAAATCGTTATTAGGCCCAAATATGTAATTATAAGGTAACCTTTAGCAATGCTTAGCCATGAGGGAAAGATCCTGATTAGTCACCATCTTTTCCCATCTCGCTATTTTCAAGGGAAGTAGATAACGAATACTAAAACCCTTTTGATAGTATAACACTCATTAAGCAAGAAACCCTAAACAAAGAAATAAGAATCAAACAAGAAAATCAAAGGAAGCAAGGTGTAAACCAACGGCAAGAATTTTAACCGAAGGTATAACCCCACTTATGGTTTATAAATTTATTTTAAGCACTAATATTATGCCTAGCACCTCATGTAACTTGGGATAGATGAACGAATTTAGGTGTATTATTTTCAAATTTAGGGTTTTATTTATAACAATATACTAACTTGGCTATTAGATTGGTGTATATTATGTTTGGAAAGAGTATTAAGATAGGGAGCAGATTTTCTTTAAGAAGGAAGCAGCTTCAAGAAGTTTTGATCGAATATAATGAGTTACACGAGCAATCGGGCGAAATGAAGACACACAGCGATTCCTAGCTTTCGTTCGAACCTAGAATTAATGAGAGCAATCGGACGAATTGTTGAGAAAATGAAGAATCGATCGAATGCTTGGAATGTGAGGATGAATCGGGCGATTCAATGTCAAGTGTAGCCATGGCGAAATAAGAGTCTAAGTAGGATCAAATCGACCGGATGCTAGAAAAATAAGGGCGACCAATCGGGCGATTTTATGAAGTAGTGTGGCTCGGCGAAAGTCAAAATGTTATACATGGAATCGGGCGATTTGGGGCTTCTACTAAACCATCCCTATACATGCTACAATTGATCGAAACTAGGCTTTATAAAGCACAAATCGGGCGATGAAATGATGACGTCAACAAGCGTCGAAAGTGAAGATGATATATGAAAATCGGTCGAAACCTACCCCATGCTACACATAATCGATCGAAAGCAAAGAATTCGAAAACATGACTAAATCTGATGGAGCTTGTTCCATGCACAACAAATCGGGCGATTTCATCAAAAGAAAGAAGCCTCAGCGATTCTTGTACTGAGTCACACAATCGATCGAAACCCAACCATGTGTATACCTAATCAATTGAAAGTATGTTTTTAATGCAGGGCAATCGGACGGCGTAAAAAGCTTACAAGAATCGGGTGGAGCTTAGATAGTCGAACCCTAACTTTGACTTAGACTAGAAATCGGGATTTAGAGCTTAGTAAATTTAGTGTAGGCAAATCAAATTATTTTAGCCTAGTTATTGAACTTTGATATGGCCTTGACATTTCAATATTCTGTCTAAGGGTCGAAAGGTAGGACGTTCCAAGGCAGTAAGTTACTTAAGCTTGGACGACAGGTAAGTGGAAGTCCATAATTTATATATGCATGAATTATATGTTTACGTGCTTATGAGACTATACGTAATTTATTTACGTTACATGACAACATGATTTGCATGTTCATGACATGTTCATATGCATGCACGATTAGTATTAAAGACGGAATATGTAACATCCGTAAATTTTAATACGTGGTTAGAAGGTAATTAACCTGGTAGATGTTCGTATTAATGAAGCTAATTTCGAATGGGCTCAAAAAAGGAGATATTAAAACGATGGGAATTCGGCCTTGCTCAACGAAAAAGGTCCAACAAATAATTTAGGTCAAATTAATATTAGAGCCCAATTAAATTAATTAAGGGACCCAAATAGGAGAGGTAAGCATATAAGATAGTGGGCCAAAATAAAATTTGGTCCAACTTAATAGAAATTCATTAAGTAATTGGTATTGAAACAAGATGGCCCAACTAAATAAATTACCTGGCCCAAACACATTAGGATAAGGATGTAAGGTTTGCAAGGAAACCACGTTGAAGCATGTCACCCCATACCATTTTGTCAAAAGCCATCATTATTGGTCAAAGAGGGGGACGTGAAAGGCAAAGAGGTAGAAAACGAAAAGAATGCAAAAGGAAAAATAAGGGAAAAAGAAAGGAGAATGGAAGATGAAGTGTAAATATGCCTAAGAGGGGGGGGGGGGGGGTGAATTAGGCTAATAAAAATTATGGCTTTTTCTCATTTGAAAACTACTTTTCTTTAAGAAGATATTTGCAGAGCACGTTATTCCCTAGAGAGCAGTAAGATTGTCTATGTTATCTCCCTAACCCTGTTTACAGAATATCGCGTTAATCTCAGAAGTCCTTTAAACGATATCACCTAGTTATTTGCGAACGTTCCGGGTTTGTCTCATAGAAAAAGTAAATAGCAGAAAGTAAAGTGAGACGGGATTTTTATACAGGTTATATCCCCAACTGGGGTTTAATCCTGTCCTTGGGGTGTGATCTTCCCAAGAGTTCCAATCAATCACTAGGTATTACCGTTTACACTATGATTGACCCGTACACAACCGAAGCACTATGGACACTAGACCTCGCTCTAGGCTGACGCACGCCAAGTTTCGATCCACGCCGTTTACCCAGGAACCTATTCCTCGGCTGGATGCGGCTTGCTACCGAAGGGCCACCGAATCCACAAAATTCGTCCCTCCACGTGCGTAAGACTCCACTCGTGCTCCTTTGTGCGCTCACACGTCTGAAGACAAAGGTATTTAGGATTTGGAGTTTCTAAGGATCGCTCAAAGAGTACAGATTCGCAAATGAAAGCTCAATCACAAACTACGAATGAATCGCAAAGTAAGCTCAAGTCGTCTAAGGAATTCGATAGCTTGTGTGTTCGTTGTGTGTACCCTTCGCGTGAAGTGTTTGTCTTCTATATAGGCCACGAATCGTTTCTCCACTTCACAAGGAAAGTTAAGCACGAAAAATATGCTAGAGACAGCTCAATTAACATGTGCATTAACTCAAGAAATCATGCCAAGAATAAACCAATTAAACTCAACGGTCAACATGAATTCTTACCATAAATACCACATATTTTCTTTCATCCAGGGTAATCTCATCCGTTAGTCAGCACATTCCATATATAGAATCAATCAGCATATTACACACATAATCAGAATATCTTTTCCATATATAGCTTAATCATATCCGGGTGCTCTCTGTGATATTCTTTCCTAAAATAACCCAATATCGTGTACAACTCATATATCACTTAACACAATATATCTTCCATATATAGCTTAATCATATCAGCATGATCTCAGACGATATCTTTCCTTATAGCATAAGATCACTCAAATTCGATTGTCTTAACATTTAAAACATTTTCAAGCGCTTAATCGAATACTTTCACATATTTAAACATCACATAACATGCATATCGAGTTTTCTAATTTGTACCATCCAATTTACATAATTACTTGGAATAATCAAAACTCTCATAATCATTTGGACCAAAAAGGTCTATAATCTCCCCCTTTTTGATGATGACAAGTAATTAATGCCTATCTTAAGCATATGAGTACACTCGATATGAAGCCATTTACGCACGTAGCATGTTTAAGTATCACAGCATGCGACATATGATCAGAGCAAATAAATTTATCCAATTTCATAGCATGCTCCCCCTGTCTAATTGCTAGTATTCTCATGTAAAGCACAGAAGCAAAAGTTTAGCAATTACCAGATCATATCACATGGAATGTCACAAGTTACCACGGAATGTCGCAAGCTATCATGGAATGTCTCAAGTTATCACATCATATCAGTTTGCTCCCCCTGCCTGTGTGCGGAATTCCTTAATCCTTAACAAATCATCAACTAAAGCACAGAGGATTAAGACAGCATCAGCAAGCAAGCCGATTATATTATATCATTCCAAAATAACAAAATAAGGCATTAATTGCCTAGACTTCTCCCCCTTCAGCATCAAAAAGGAGGGACCAACACCACCAACTTACCTAACCTGTAAACAACTTCGACCCTCAAAACCATAAACCAGCGGTAAAAGCAAACTAGAACTAATCCTATCAGAGCTAGGGAATTACTAAGGAACAAGCTCTAAAGGCTGGAATCGCTATCGGATGAGGCAGATGAGGATTCAGCGATATTAAGAGCCGCGGAGATCTCCTTCAGACATTTGTTAACCTTTTTGAAGTTCCGTGAGATCTTTTTGAACTTTTTGCGGTTCTCATCCTTAAGCCCCTTGAAGCTTCTTTTCAGATCAGCTATCGTTCCCTGCTCGTCATCGCTGTCATTATCCTTCTTCTTCTTGATCGGAGTCTTGGAAGGAGTTTCAAATCCCTTGTTTTGAACCAGCCTTGGCGAGCATCATAGCGTATACCAACACGCTTCAGGGTGACCAGATCCACAGCATGCTTAGAGCTGTCTTCCCAAGCCTTGGGCAGAGAGATTCCCTCGGCCTCAAACAGATGTGTCAGTATCATACCATAGGGAAGTTCCTTATCTGGGCTCTGGCTGGCATAGACCATGTACTTGAGAACGAAATATCCTAAGTTCAGTGGCCTATTTTGGGACACCATGTAGAGAGTCAGCATGCTCATGTTGTTCATCATGGTGGAATGGCCTCCACTTCCAACTCGGGCGCTCCATAGCGTAAAATGCAGGACCTTGTAGAGAAAGAACAGATCTATGGGAAGTTGGTTCAAAGCTTCTCCTTCAGAGAACTTTGGCTTATAGGGAGAATCCAGAGGGCTTTTGCACAGTCTCGCATGGATACTTCAGAGGTGCACCAATGGACAAAGTCAAAGTAGCGGAGCCCTTCATTCTCAACACCCAGCATCTCATTCACTTTAGCGCTATTCCATTCAAGGATCTTGCCAAGCACATAAGACTTGACTGTAATCTCCGTTTCGTCTTCAACGAAAGTGAGATTAGCATAGAAGAGTTTCACGGCTTCCACATACAAGGACCCATCTATCCTCAGGAAATTTTCCCAGCCATATTCCGTCAGCCATGTTACGACTTGACTGTCAGCCAACTCATCAAACTTAACGCACCTTCCTCGTGCAATGCGACGCTTCTGAAGCTTTCCGTGAAGTTCCTTGGCACTATCAGTCAGGAATTTGATCTCGTCAGTGATCTCCTCCGGATTTTCGGGATTGAACAGGCCCTTGGCAGAATGATCCAACGGGGGAGTCTTGTCTCGAGGAGGAGACTCGATCTGATCAGAAGTAGACTTTTGTGGTGAGGCTGATTTTTCGAGTGAGGCTGATTTCTCAGGTAATGGGGGCTGATCGTGAGAAGAGGTGGGAGTTATTTCAGTAGATTGATCATGAGATGAAACAGGAGATGGAGTGGGAGTTTTGACGATCTTCGCTTTCTTCTTCTTCGGTTTCGTAGGGGATTTCGTGGATTTGGGACTGCTTTTGGACTTCGAGCGAGTGGCTTTTGGAGTAAGTGAAGTTTCAGGTAAGGAACTCTTCCTCTTTTTGTCTGACTGAGATCCGGCGCCTTTGGTTTTCCCATGATTGTGATCGAAGGTAGATGGAAATTATGAAGTGAGGAAGTTAGGGTTTGAGTGAGTTTGAAAAAGACGAGAGGCGTTTGATTTTAAAGGCTGAAAACTTCTGGATAGGGATAGAAAGAAGTTATTGAAGGATGTGATCTCGACAGGACATGTGTCAGATAAGGAAGGGATTTCAAAAATTTGAATTTTAAAAAGATTTCTTAGTAAGGAAGGAAACTGCCCGTTATGCGCGACTAAGTTAAGATAGAAGGTTATCTCGCGGGATTTAAGGAAGGAAATAAAAGAGGATCAGAGTTTTAAGGGAGATATTGGCAGAAAATAGATTGACATAAATGTCGAACAAAATAATCTTCATATGGAAGAATAAGGAAAGATAAGGAAGATAGAATCCGGATAAATATTAATAAAATCAAGGAATAAAATCTCGGAGATCCTAAAGGATAAGATCAAGGAAAATACTAAAGGCTTAACAGTCACCTTTCCTATTTGAGCTCAATAATTCCTAATCGGTCACGGATATCACAGAATCTACTCTCAATAAGGGGTTTCGTGAAGATATCAGCCAACTGATCATTAGTTCCTACGAAGTTCACGCTGATATTCCCTTTCTGAACATGATCTCGAATAAAATGATGTTTCACCTCTATATGCTTAGTTCGAGAGTGGTGTACAGGATTCTTAGTGATACTAATGGCACTAGTACTATCACAGAAAATGGGAATTTGGTCGTACCTTAAACCGTAATCACTCAAGGTCTGTTTCATCCAAAGGATTTGCTGAGAGCAGCTTCCTAAGGCCATATATTCGGCTTCGGTTGTGGATAGGGCTACGGCATTTTGTTTCCGACTGGACCAAGTTACAAGGGAATTTCCTAGTATTTGACAAGTTCCACTAGTGCTCTTCCTATCTTCCCTAGAACCGACGTAATCCGCATCCGAGTATCCCATTAATGGGAATTCCTTGGAATTTGGATACCATATACCATGATTGATTGTTCCCTTCAAATATCTAAGTATCCGCTTGACTACCGTCAAGTGAGATTCCCTAGGACTCGATTGATATCTAGAACATAGACTAGTAGCAAACATGATACCGGGTCTGCTTGCCGTAAGGTATAGCAAACTTCCGATCATACCTCTATACTTAGTTTGGTCAAAGGGCGTACCTTGTTCATCACTATCAATTTTAGCGGTCTGGTGCATAGGAGTGGGAAGTACCTTGGAATCAGCCATTCCAAATTTTTCAAGTAGTTCCTTCGTGTACTTCGTTTGAGATATGAATGTTCCCGTATCCAATTGCTTGATTTGTAATCCAAGGAAATACGTGAGTTCTCCCATTAGGCTCATCTCAAATTCCTGTTGCATAGACTTAGAAAAATGCTCGCAAAGGGTGATGTCAGTGCTACCAAATATGATATCATCAACGTATATCTGCACAAGTAATATGTGATTCCCTTCGCACTTGATAAACAGAGTGTTATCTATTGTTCCTGTTATAAATCCCATGTCTAGTAAAAACTTACTTAATCTTTCATACCATGCCCTAGGAGCCTGTTTCAAACCATATAAAGCTTTGTTTAATTTAAAAACGTGATTTGAAAATTCCTCTTTTTCAAAACCGGGAGGTTGCTCGACAAAAACTTCCTCATTTATAAAACCATTTAAAAATGCACTTTTTACGTCCATTTGGAAAAGCTTAAATCTTTTAAAAGATGCATATGCAAGTAAAATGCGTATTGACTCAAGCCTAGCTACGGGTGCAAAGGTTTCTTGAAAATCTATACCTTCTTCTTGGGAATAACCTTTGGCAATTAACCTGGCCTTATTTCGTGTTACATTTGTTCTCATCCAGTTTGTTGCGAAACTATAGACTTATCGTTCGGTCTTTCCACCAGAGTCCATACTTGGCTCTTTTCGAATTGTGCCAGCTCTTCTTCCATGGCAATCACCCACGATTCATCGTCAAGCGCTTTATTCACTGTCTTAGGTTCCATTGACAACAGCACGTCATGTGATTCCTCAGCAGTATCGTTTCGTGCAGTTGCTCTCGTTTTGATCTCTGAAGTGATACTCCCTATGACCTTTTCAGTGGGATGGCTGGAAGCATGTTTGAATTTTCTGCGCTGTTGTTCATCTGAAGCTCAGGTTCCTCTGACATATCATCTAGTTCCAATGGAATTGCGTTCACTTCTTTGTCAGTAACCTGTATATCTGCAGGAGACACAACTATACCTTCCTCAGTAGCATCTGCGTTAGGAAATTCATCAAACGTAACATGCACAGATTCTTGAACAGTCTTCTTCCTATTATAAACACTCTAAACGCTTTGGAATGAAGGCTGTAACCTAGGAATATCCCTTCATCTACCTTGGAATCGAATTTCCCTCTTTTATCCCTATCATTCAAAATGAAACATTTGCAACCAAATACATGGAAATATCCTATGTTGGGGGTTTTATCGTTCCAAAGTTCATAGGGAGTTCTCTTAGTAATCGGTCTAAGGAAAATCCTATTCGAGACATAACATGCCGTACTAACAGCTTCGGCCCAAAAATGTTTTGGAGTATTATATTCGCTCAACATAGTCCTAGCCATTTCTTGTAATACTCTATTTTTCCTCTCGACCACTCCGTTCTGTTGAGGCGTAATAGGGGCTGAAAAATCATGACTATAACCATTTTCATCACAAAACGATGCAAAGGATTGCTATCAAATTCTAGACCGTTATCACTCCTAATCTTACGGACTTTCATTTCTTTCTCATTTTCTAGCTTCTTAATCAGTGGCGCAAGATTATCTAAAGCCTCACTTTTGTGCGCAAGAAATAAGACCCATGTGTACCTAGTATAGTCGTCTACGATCACAAAGGCATATCGTTTACCTTTCAATGACATAACCTGTACCGGACCAAAAAGGTCAAGATGCAGCAGTTCCAGTGGTCTGGACGTAGAGATCACATTCTTAGGCTTAAAGGACGTCCTGGTCTGTTTCCCCATTTGGCACGCTTTACAGATTCTGTCCTTGGTGGCTTTCATATCTGGAATACCTCTCACCAACTCATTGCATGATATGTGAGACATTAGTTCCATGTTAGCATGTCCCAGATGTCTATGCCATAACCATGTGATATCCTGCGTAACTGCTAGACACTTGACGTTTTGGTTAGCAATATCATCAAGAGGGATGCAGTAAATGTTACCATGCCTAGATGCACTAAACACAATCTCATCATTCTTTTTAACAAGGCATTTATCTTTGGCGAAAACTACGGTATGTCCATCATCACACAATTGGCTAATACTTATTAAATTATGTTCTAAGTTCCTAACGAACCATACGTTATCTATAGTGATATTTAAATTGTTACCGACAGTACCAACTCCCACGATTTTGGCTTTTGCGTCGTTGGCGTATGAAACGTATCCTCCATCTACCGCCTTCAACGACACAAAATTACCTATATCACCTGTCATGTGGCGGGAGCACCCGCTGTCGAGGTACCACCTACTTTTCTTACTGGGATTCTTCCTTCGTACCTGTAGAAAGAATTATTCTTCTGAGGTCCCCAATTTCTGTTGGGTCCTAACATGTTAGCGGGAAAATAACTTTTGTTAACATGTGTGATATCATTCTGCATAGATGGTGATCTCCTGTTAGAATCAGATATAACAGTGGTATCTACAGGTGACTTCTTAGGTCTCCAAACATACTTAGCTTTATCAACTTTCTTTAATGGACAGTTGTATGCATAATGACCATTTCTACCACAACAGAAACACTTAAACTTAGGCAATGTTTAACATGCTTTTCATCAGTGGAATAACCTATCCCTGTCCTACCAATGTTGCTAGGAGTATTCAACAGCATGTCTAGGTTCTGCCTACCCTCAAGGAGTCTATCAATTCTGTTTTTCCCTCTCTAAGGTGTTCTTAAGTTCTACAGTCTCTCTGGATAAGTCACTGTTTTTCTTTTCTGTTTTCTCACAGTCACAGGGAATTCCCTCGTTCTTAGCAGTAACTAACTCTCCTCTCAATCGTGAGATCTCTAGATCAGCCTCATGTTTTTCCTTAGCTAGTTCATCTCGCTGCCTTATCAGTTCCTTATTCAGGGAATTTAGTGACTGGATCTTTTTCTCTGCTTTTTGAAGTAACCTACACAAATCTTCCTTACTTTCTTCTATATCAGAAACAGATGAGTCACTTTCATAACCGTAGAAACTGTTTAGGATATGAATTTTTTCAATGGAAGAGGAGCGAGATACCTGATCCTCGTCAGCCATGTAAGCGTGATCCTCGTCCTCACTTTGTTCCAGTTCAGAGTCATTTGATTCAGTCACCATAGCCTTCTGCTTCCTCGGTTTCTCATTGCTAGTTGCGGGGCATTCATGTGCATAGTGGCCTGGTTTGTTGCATCGGAAACACTTCTGAACTTTCTTCCCAGACGTGGATATTCCCTTGCTCTTGTTCTGGAATTTGTTGAAGTTTCCTTTGAATTTCTTTTTCAGCTGGAACCTTTCAATTCTTTTTGTAAGCATGGCCAGATCGTTCATCAGGTCCTTTTCTTCGTCGTCAGAATCAGATTCTTCTTGGTTGGATTTGAATGCAATGGACTTCTGATTTTTATTCTGAGACTTCTCATTCATTGATGTTTGAATCATCTCATAGGATATAAGAGATCCAATCAGCTCGGAGATGCTAAGTGCTTCTAGATCCTTTGCTTCGTAGATGGCAGTAACCTTGGCATTCCATTCTCGTGGCAGTGATCTCAGTATCTTTCTTACTTGTTCACTGTCGGGAACTTTCTTGCCGAGAGAGAACATTTGGTTGATGATTCTCATGAATCTGGCGTACATCTGGCTTATATTTTTGTCAGATTTCATTGAGAACAGTTCATACTGGTGAGTGAGCAGAGCCAGTCTTTCTTGTACGACTCGTTGGGTTCCTTCATGAGTGACTTGGAGCATATCCCACATGGCCTTTGCTGATGAGCAGGAACTTACCCGAATGTATTCTTCCCGTGTGAGTGCGCATGCGAGCATGTTTTTCGCCTTTGCGTTTCGCGTGATTCCCCTTTTCTCATCAGCAGTGTAATCTTTAGTATCCTTTGGAGTTCCATCGGATTTCGCAATTGTGTAAGGTCCGTTGATGATTGTCTCCCAAAGCTCGTAGTCGACAGCGATCAAAATTCGATCATACGATTCTTCCATACTGCGTAGTTCGTACCGTCGAAGAGAGGAGGCCTGGAGTGGGATTGACCCTCTGCAAAAATATCACTTGAAAAAACCATTAGATCTTAACTCAGGCGTGTTAGGCCTTTCGTTGAGTAACCCTCTCTGATACCAAATGAAGTGTAAAATATGCCTAAGAGGGGGGGGGGGGTGAATTAGGCTAATAAAAATTATGGCTTTTTCTCCTTTGAAAACTACTTTTCTTTAAGAAGATATTTGCAGAGCACGTTATTCCCTAGAGAGCAGTAAGATTGTCTATGTTATCTCCCTAACCCTGTTTACAGAATATCGCGTTAATCTCAGAAGTCCTTTAAACGATATCACCTAGTTATTTGCGAACGTTCCGGGTTTGTCTCACAGAAAAAGTAAATAGCTGAAAGTAAAGTGAGACGGGATTTTTATACAGGTTATATCCCCAACTGGGGTTTAATCCTGTCCTTGGGGTGTGATCTTCCCAAGAGTTCCAATCAATCACTAGGTATTACCGTTTACACTATGATTGACCCGTACACAACCGAAGCACTATGGACACTAGACCTCGCTCTAGGCTGACGCACGCCAAGTTTCGATCCACGCCGTTTACCCAGGAACCTATTCCTCGGCTGGATGCAGCTTGCTACCGAAGGGCCACCGAATCCACAAAATTCGTCCCTCCACGTGCGTAAGACTCCACTCGTGCTCCTTTGTGCGCTCACACGTCCGAAGACAAAGGTATTTAGGATTTGGAGTTTCTAAGGATCGCTCAAAGAGTACAGATTCGCAAATGAAAGCTCAATCACAAACTACGAATGAATCGCAAAGTAAGCTCAAGTCGTCTAAGGAATTCAATAGCTTGTGTGTTCGTTGTGTGTACCCTTCGCGTGAAGTGTTTGTCTTCTATATAGGCCACGAATCGTTTCTCCACTTCACAAGGAAAGTTAAGCACGAAAAATATGCTAGAGACAGCTCAATTAACATGTGCATTAACTCAAGAAATCATGCCAAGAATAAACCAATTAAACTCAACGGTCAACATGAATTCTTACCATAAATACCACAGATTTTCTTTCATTCCAGGGTAATCTCATCCGTTAGTCAGCACATTCCATATATAGAATCAATCAGCATATTACACACATAATCAGAATATCTTTTCCATATATAGCTTAATCATATCCGGGTGCTCTCTGTGATATTCTTTCCTAAAATAACCCAATATCGTGTACATCTCATATATCACTTAACACAATATATCTTCCATATATAGCTTAATCATCTCAGCATGATCTCAGACGATATCTTTCCTTATATAACTCAATCATGCGTACAATCCACATACCACTTATCAGAACATATTTTCCATATATATAACACAGTGATATTCCATTCAAACGAGAAAGTTCAAACCAGGTGATCACATCAATATTCCAGTTAAGCATAAGATCACTCAAATTCGATTGTCTTAACATTTAAAACATTTTCAAGCGCTTAATCGAATACTTTCACATACTTAAACATCACATAACATGCATATCGAGTTTTCTAATTTGTACCACCCAATTTACATAATTACTTGGAATAATCAAAACTCTCATAATCATTTGGACCAAAAAGGTCTACAGAAGAAAAACCGAAGAAAGAAGAAGTGAAGGAAACGAATGTAAAACAAGGGAGATAAGAAGAACAAGGAAAAAGGTGAAGGAAGGAGAAGACGAAAGGAACAACCACGAGGAAAGAAAATTTCGGCCAAGTCAACCTCGCCACAACCACCTAACGTAACTTGGAGGATAGGTAGGTGGATTGCTCACCTACAACACATAAAATACTTGAATGGTTCGAAAATGTGAGGTTTCGGCCATGGTGTTGTTTACTGTGTACTTAATCTTATGTGTGTTGGTATTAATTGTTTGGTATTATGTGTTTTGTCCCAAACCAATATATGGGTCATTTTGGTAGGTGAATTTTATTCATCTACAACACGTGAAAGACATGACAAAATTTCAGATTTGGGGGATTGGTCACTTGCAATGTTGTAAAATTCGCTAGGCGCTAGTCGGGCGTCCGGGAGGGGCTTAGCGCCTAGATGGTCTAGGCGGGGCCTAGGCGGTTTCCAGGCAGAAATTAGGCGGGTATATATATTTTTTATTCTTTTTATTTATAACATATCATATATGCTAAATTCTACCAAATCAAATGTGTATTTAATTTATCCAAACACTTTTAAAAAAATTATATCAATACCAACAATGAAAAATGAAATTAATACAAAAATAACGTCTTAAGGATGATATTGGATGTATTTATTCTATTTTTAATTTATAACTTAGGCAAATCACATGCCACGCCCTTAAATCAATAAAAAAATTAGTCTTTTCACAAAAGCCAATACGAAACGCGCGTGAAGCAGCACAGAAAGAGGGAAGAAATAGATAAATAATACAATTGCTGTTAGTCCCACACCGATTGTATCATGCAATAAGAGTGGGAATGCTTTCTATATAAACCCACGCAATACACTGAAATATTCCCACTGAGTGCTTGCTAAATCCAAGTGCAACGTGTCCTGACAAGTATTTTTTTATTATAAATATTGGGCCGATTAAATTCCGATTAATCGGCACTAATCGCCCGATTAGTCGAATTAATCGTTGGTTGATCGGGTATTCCGATTAGTTGGCCGATTATAGGGTTTTCGCCACGGTGGCTGCCCGCCTAGCGCCTAAGCGGCGATTACTCGGCCGCCCAGGGCGATTTTTACAACAATGGTCACTTGGATCGAATTTTGTAACTTTTGCTGTTTATGTGATATTGAAGTTTTATATGTGTAAATGTGACGTTAAGAACCCAACATATGGGTTACATATGTGCTCTTAATATGTCGTTGAGTATTTGAAGTTCTGGGAATTATTTTGAAGGTGCTAAGGTTTGAAGGATAGGGTTCGTATTGAAATTCATTTGTTTTATGTGAATCGGGCAAGTCTAATTTCGGACGAATCTTAGAATCGGGCGACACCTTAGCTTAGGGTCAAATCGGGCGAACCATAGTTATCGGGCGAATTCGTAGTTAAGGTTTTGGGTTTAAAGTCAATTCTATGGAATTACTTTCGAGATGGATTTCTTAAAGATCGGGCGATTGATTTATAGTTAAAGATTGAGTATGCATTGTGGGAGATCGGGCGAATGTAATTCCCCAAAAATCGGGCGAAATAGGACACATTGAGTTTTAGGATATTATATTAACTACTTTCGTGGAATTTGATAAGAACTCTAGGACTTCGGCCGATTGAGAAAATCGCCAAACTTTTCATACAAATCGGGCAATTCCAATCGAGCCAAGTGTCGAGCGAAAGTGAAATCGCCGAGCTTGACGAATGCCCCTTTGTTTTTTCACAGATCAGGTGATTCTATCCAAACAAAAATCGGGCAATTCTTGCCAAACCAAGATCGGACAATTCTAGCCAAACCAAGATAGGGCGATTCTAGCCAAATCAAGATCGGACGATTCCAGCCAAATCAAAATCGTGCGAAAGGGACATTCACCGAGCTCAAACCATGATCAGGCGAATTCCATTCAATAACCCAAATCGGGCGCATTTCCTTTAATAACCGAAATCGGGCGAGTTCCTTCTAAATGACCAATATTCGGGCGAATCGCACTGTACCAGAATTCCATTGACCAATTTTCCAACATTAGTTGAGGAATCCGAATTTGTGGGTGTTGACTACTTTTGCGTGACTGGCCCAAACCTATCCTTACTTAGGCTTCAGTCCAAATTTAGGCCCATGTAGCCCATGTTTTACTGTTAGAATTATTTCCAGAAATTTAAAGAAAAGAGTTTTGATTATGTAGGTTGTGCGATATGTGATTTTTATTTTCTGCGACGGCATGATGCCATTATTATTTTATGAGATTTATAAAATGTGCATAGCATATTGATAAACGTATTGTAGGACGTTTATCGTAGTAGTTAATTGGCTCATAATAGAGTTTTCGAAGTCATTTTATGCACTTATTAACCCCATTTCTACTTATTTTGGTATTATAAGGCGCTAGGACGAGTTTCGGGCGAAAAGAAGCGAAAACGAGGCAAAACGGCGCGAAGACGATGAATACTGGTGAAGGTCACGGCTGTGACACATGGTGCACTAGGCCGTGACGTTGGGCAGAGAGTTGGAATGAAGATGGTCACGGCCGTGACACTTATTGCACCAGGCCGTGATCCATAGCAGCAGCAACATTAGAAAATTCATATCTCTCAATCTAGATCTCGGATTGAGAATCCCTTTGGTCAGAATGAAGATTGGCAAGTCTTCTATCTATGGTTAAAATTTCAGGTCAATCGGACATCGTTTACCCCTCCAGCCGAGAGAAATACTAAACTGCCGCAAAGCTGTTGAGAGGGTCACGGCCGTGACGCTACTGCACCAGGCCGTGACGAGAGGCAGTGAGCTCAATTTTTGCCCAGAGAGTGTCACGGCCGTGACCTATCTTGTCCCAGGCTGTGACAGTGTCGAATTTCACTATAAAAAGCCCAAATTCGACCCAGAAAGGGGGAAACCGACCAGAGATCAACCCTAATCCCTCTAGAGACGAAAAATAGCAAAAAGAACACAGATTCGCGTCCCGGAGCGCAAGAGACGGATCATCGACGAAATCACGCCCAATTGAACGAAGAACGAAGAATCATCGACGCTTCCATCGCAGATCATCCGGATATCAAGAATATGAATTCTTCGCCTTTATTCCTTATTTCTTTCGTTGTTTTCCCGTCTATTATGCGTAGCTAATTCCCCTTTGTGTTTCGGATTAGATGAACGCTAGGATGTTTCGTAGTTAAGACTTATGATTATCGTGACTATGTGTTTGATTATTTATCGTTCTATGAAATTGTTTCGTTACTTTAATATGTCTATGTGTTAAAGTAGTCGTATGGAAAACGTTTAGGGCGACAGCTAAACAACGTTTAGGCCGTTCGTAGAAGATAGGAATCGATATAGGCCGAAAGCAAATACTCGATCCTTGCCGTTAGTAATTACTGAATTTTAGATCCCCGCGAGCGGTTAGGGCGACAGCAAACTCGCGAGCGGGTAGGAAAATTATTGCGATCTAGTCAAAATCACGTAGGAACGATTTTAGTGTGTTAGCCGATAATACCTAGCGGGATTCGAATCCCGAGCACATCGTTATCATCTGAAACTCTCGTATCAGTTAGTCGCGTTCTTTGAATTTCTGGTTGATTTAGGAGCGGTCTGTTAGGTTAAGTCGTCAAACAATTTGCGTACTTTATTTAGGCTAAATATCGAGCCGATAGGTCATTACTAGTACTTGATTTATTCCTTGTGTTCGATACTCGTTTACTCACTTTACTGCACTACAAACGATAGGTCCACTGCCTATCGCACGTCGGTGATAGTAATTAGGTATACGTTTTATTTATTACTTGTCGCACTTTTCATTCACACACCACGTGTCGATCAAGTTTTTGGCGCCGTTGCCGGGGAATAAATTGATATTAGGAACACCGTAGTTCGGTACTTTAGCCACTTTTATTTTGACGATTTCTTTTTTTTTACTATTTGCGTTATTTGTGTTATTTGCGTTAGTTGTTTTTGTCGCTATTGATTTCGTATTCTTATTCGACGTATTTGTTTACTTCTTCGCTAATTTTCGTTTTTCACTCATTGTAGGCACGATTCAGCGGTGAATGACCCGAAGCCATCCATCGGGTTCCATCGTTGACGCAGATCCGGATTTTGAGCGAAAGTTGTGAAGGAAGCTTAAGTACAATATCGAAGGAGCTTCCACCAGCTCTCAGGATCCTTTAGTTTGCTATTCAGAGGATAGTTCGCAGGTGTCAACCCAATACTCTCGTGTAGAGGCATCCGTAGACAGCCCAAACACGGAAGTAACCATGGCGGACCACCGAGTGCCCGTCCATCACATTCCAAAGGAGGAGCCATCACTTCAGGACCTCCTCGAGAATGCCGCGCTAGGCGGTACCGAGTCGGCGATTGTCATTCCGCCGATCGAGAACAACAATTTTGAATTGAAGCACTCTTGGCTTCAGATGATTTTCCAGACGGCCCAGTGGCAATCCCGATGACGACCCTTACTCCCATTTGAAGGCGTTTCTAACGGTGACCGACACCATCAAGATCAACGGTGTCCCGGGCGATGCAATCAAACTGATGCTGTTCCCGTTCTCGCTCAAGTTCAGGGCGAGAGACTGGTTGGATATGTTGCCACCCAGATCGATCACTACGTGGGGGGACATGCGAGACGCCTTCATCAACCACTACTTCCCACTAACAAAGGTGCTCAGACTGAAGACGGAGATTTCTCTTTTCCACCAGAAGGATTCTGAAAACTTGTATGAGGTGTGGGAGCGTTATAAGGCTTTACTGAAGAGGTGCCCACAGCACGGGATGTCGAAGGCAGCCCAGATCAACCGATTCCACGAGGGGCTCAACGATCAGACTGTCCATATGCTAGATGGAGCCGCAGGAGGAGGACTCGTGAAACTAAATGCCACCGACGCTTGGAATCTTATCGAGGATTATTCAAGGAACAGTTTCATGAGGGCAATACCAGGATGAAGACATCCGGTGTGTTCGGAGTTAGCGAGGAGACGGCCACTAATGCCAAGATCGAGGCGCTCCAGCAACAAATTGCCTCGACGAACTCCCAGTTGCAGACGGTGATTGGTGCATTACTTCCCAAGTCCGGGCAGACACAGCCGGTGAATGCCGTATCCACGACCACACCGACGCAGCACACACCTTACGTGCCCTTGTGCGGAATTTGCGGCGTAGCCCACGAGACCTCAGAATGCCAACTTGGGCAGACGTTGGAGCATGTCGACTATATGGGCAATTACCAAGGTGGCCAGCGAAGTTTTCTGCCTCGGGCACATCCAAACCTGGCGTACGGAAATCAGAACCATCAGGGCCAAGGACCGTCGGAATTTCAGCCGAGGTCGTCTGGATTCCAAAACGGGCCGCCACGACAGTATCAGAACGCGCCCGCAGGAGGATCCGATGATATGAAGGAAATGAAGGATATGATGAAGACACTCCTCACGAATTTCAGCAGCACCACCGCAGCCCACGAAAGTCGACTGACAAAGATGGAGGAGTACATGGAGGCGAATGACATCCGTGCTCAGAATACAGACGCCTCGATCAAAAGGTTGGAGCAGCAAGTGGGGCAATTAGCAAAGCAAATGGCGGGGCGAAATCAAGAATCACTCCCGAGCTACACCGAGACAAACCACAAGGAGTATTGCAATGCGGTAACCCTGAGGAGCGGGAGAGGATTACAAGAAGCTCCCACCAAGTAGAATTTAAAGGAGAAAGTTGATTTCGAGGGCCACGACGAGCCAGAAGTGGAGGAAAGCAAGAGCGACGGAGTCGAGAAGGTCAAGGATGACGAGAGAAAGACGCGACCATTCGTGAAGCCGTATCAACCAAAGATCCCGTACCCAGCTCGGTTGAGGGAAGTTGCACCTGAAAAAGAGAAGGTTCAACCTAAAAAGGAGGAGGCTGCACCCGAAATAGAAAAAGCGAGGCAGAACGAGCGGCCTCCAGTGATGCCGTACCAGCCGAAGATTCCATATCCAGCACGGTTGAAGAAGGACAAAGACGAGGCGCTAATTGGCAGATTCATAGGTATGTGCAAAGAATTAATATTAACTTACCGTTTGATGAAGCTATTGCGCAGATGCCCAGTTTCGTTAAGTTCCTGAAGGACTTGCTGACGAACCGATGGAAGCTCGAACACGTCTCCACAGTATACCTACGAGGAGAGTGCTCGGTGATACTCCAGAGCAAGATACCGAAAAAGCTCAAGGACCCAGGGAGTTTTACTATTCCTTGTCGTATAGGTGATTTAGTTGTGAGTATGCTTTAGCTGATCTAGGCGCTAGTATAAATTTAATGCCGTACTCCATGCTTAAGCGCTTAGGATTAGGTGAACCACGACCCACTAGAATGAATGTTCAACTGGCCGATAAGATCGTTAAAATACCCTCTAGGTGTTATCGAGGATGTTCTAGTTAAGGTCAATAAGTTCGTTATCCCTGCTGGTTTTGTGATCTTAGACATGGACGCGGATGAAGATGTTCCATTAATTCTAGGTAGACCATTATTAGCTATAGGCGAGACCATGATAGATGTTAGGAATGGAACATTAACCTTGACAGTAGTCGGTGAAAAAGTTACGTTCAATATGGCTGATTCGATGAACAAGAGCAACGAGCAAAATGATAAATGATATTTCTTAGATGTATTTGAGCACGATTTTCTCTTTTCCATGCAAGATCTGTCACAGGTCAGCAAGCATGATAGGCACACGATTATGGCAATTGATAAGTACGGGGAGGAGATTGACGAACCCATCATAGCCATCGACGAGAGCATCGAAGAAGTTAAGGACAAGAGCCCAGTCGAGGAGCGACCGCCACTAGAGTTGAAATCACTGCCCGGCGAAAGGCGACACATCCAAGGTATGGATGCAGGCGAGGGAAACTTAAGCAAAAAAGAGATGTTGTACCTCGACTTCCAGCCACCCTAAGCGAACGAAAGCACGTCCGGCTAAAGACGGTAAATGAAGCGCTTCTTGAGAGGCAACCCAGGTTTTATCTATCTAGTTTTTTTATTATGTCTATTATTGTTATCATTCATGTTTTTTTCTGTTACGTTTAGTTTTCCTTTTAGTCATGTCAGGCATCACGAGTCACGATACGACAACCATCACGCGTTTAGTCACGACCACGTCAACATTTTTCATCAGGGAAGTTTCGTTCTCTTACACCTACTTTTCCCTTTCGTTTATTCAAATTTTACGTTGAGGACAACGTACGGCTTAAATGTGGGGAGGGGAATTTAGGTTGAAAACTTGCGTGAAAATTTTTAATTTTTTATGACGTGTCTGTGAGCTATAAATTTCGTTGAAAGGCATGAATTTATTGAATTCAGGCACGATTTTTGCGCATTATCTCGAGTTAGTCTGGATTATTATGAATTCTTGTTAGCAATTAGGTATGCATGACTGATCGAATCATGTCTACCTGAATAGATATAGCACTGGTTTAAGAGATTCGTACACATAACCCTGTTTCGTTGTGAGAGTTTGAGCCTGACGAGCTTATGCTCATTTTTCTTGATTGTGTGACGTGCCTAGTCTATATCTCTCTAGAACTTGCATGTCTGATGCGTGCTGAAACTGTTTTGGTGTGTTAGTGTGAAAATGATGAGGGCATTATGAATTAAGTCCAGGGCCAGATTTTCCCACCATGACTAACCCCATTGGTTAGCCACTTTGAACCTGAGCCTATTCGTTTGTTTACCTCGTAAATTATAAGAGCCACTGACCTGAATAAGCCTCCAGAGATTATCTGAACCTGAGTTGATTAGGATAGAGCAGAAGTCGAACTTGAGAGTTACCGTTTTAGTGTATGATTTGATGTACTTCTCTGCCATTCATGAAATGACTCGTGCCTTACTTGACCGTTTTCTGAAATGACCTGATCCCTTGCATAAGCCTGCCCATAACCCTTTGGCAAGATATAGGTTTCGGTAATAAGTATCCTTAGGTACACGGCATTCGCTGTGACGATGTATTCTATGCGACAAAAGCCGAACCTTGATGTTTTTAGGGAATAAGGGCAGTGCACAAAAGTAGAGCGTAACTAAGTTGAAAGGGCAGAAAATGAATGGGAACTGAGTCGAGAGGGTCGGGCAGAAAAGTCTAGGATTTCAGAGCGAGAACGTTGAGTCTTATGTTGGGACGTGTGATTGTCTGTTTGATCATGCTGTGTTCTTTGATAATTTTTGCTTAAGTGTCCTAGCTCTAAGATTAAGTGTTCATTATATATGCTTATCGTTTCAAGATTATTCGACCCGTTTCCCCAAAAAGACCCTCAGATTAATGCTTGCCACATTAAGTAGTAGAGATGCGATTAGCTTGCAAGTTTATGGTAGGGGCGGGACTAGTGCACGAATTGAGCGATTCACTATATGCTAGCCTATACACTGAGTGATTTTGAGCGAATCCCATGTGAGATATGAGTCTCGATTGGCAGTGCGAAGGAAGTTTAGGTAGACAAGTGCAAGTCATTAGTGTGATGTCCATAATTGTTCGCTTGATTCCGTTTCATGTTTTCTAGCTCTGATGATAAATTGCGAACAATCGTGCCGTTATCTTGATTGGATACCTTTTCTGACTTTTAATTTACTTGAGGACAAGCAAATGCTTAAGTGTGGGGAGGTTTGATAAACGTATTGTAGGACGTTTATCGTAGTAGTTAATTGGCTCATAATAGAGTTTCGAAGTCATCTTATGCACTTATTAACCCCATTTCTACTTATTTTGGTATTATAAGGCTCTAGGACGAGTTTCGGACGAAAAGAAGCGAAAGCGAGGCAAAACGACGCGAAGATGATGAAAACTGCTGAAGGTCACGGCCGTGACACATGGTGCACTAGGCCGTGACGTTGGGCAGAGAGTTGGAATCAAGATGGTCACGGCCGTGACACTATTGCACCAGGCCGTGATCCATAGCAGCAGCACCATTAGAAAATTCATATCTCTCAATCTAGACCTCGGATTGAGAATCCCTTTGGTCAGATTGAAGATTGGCAAGTCTTCTATCTATGGTTAAAATTTCAGGCAATCGGACATCGTTTACCCCTCCATCCGAGAGAAATACGAAACTGCCGCAAAGCTGTTGAGAGGGTCACGGGCGTGGCGCTACTGCACCAGGCCGTGACGAGAGGCAGTGAATTTTAGATCCCCGCGAGCGGTTAGGGCGACAGCAAACTCGCGAGCGGGTAGGAATATTACTGCGATCTAGTCAAAATCACGTAGGAACGATTTTAGTGTCTTAGCCGATAATACGTAGCGGGATTCGAATCCCGAGCACATCGTTATCATCTGAAACTCTCGCATCAGTTAGTCGCGTTCTTTGAATTTCTGGTTGATTTAGGAGCGGTCTGTTAGGTTAAGTCGTCAAACAATTTGCGTACTTTATTTAGGCTACATATCGAGTCGCTAGGTCATTACTAGTACTTGATTTATTCCTTGTGTTCGATACTCGTTTACTCACTTTACTGTACTACAATCGATAGGTCCACTGCCTATCGCACGTCGGTGATAGTAATTAGGTATACGTTTTATTTATTACTTGTCGCACTTTTCATTCACACACCACGTGTCGATCACATATTCACGACATGTCACGACATTTTGGGTGACGATGACCATGTTGGTGGTGATACCCTGTGGGGACTGTGTGAGTGGGGTAGAACGAGATGATTGTGAGGATGAAGTTAGACTCGCAGGGTACCTGATGGGAGACAGACGTGATCGATCTGTCTACTTAGATGTGAGCAGCCCGACGTGCAAACCACCTATTATTAGCTTAGGAGCGGGAGACAAACGTGAACGATCTGTCTACTCGGGTGTGAGCAACCGAGGTGCAAACCGCTGGATATATATTTTGCTCAGGGACGGCAGACAGGCGTTAACGACCTGTCTATTCGGGGAGAGCGTGTTTGCGCAACCCAAGGTGCAAAACTGTCGGTGAGACATAGGAGTAGCTACCCAGTAGTCTTTTGCACGCGGGGGTGCCGAGTCTAACCTTGGCTCCTAATATTGAGATAGAGCAGAGTGTGGGAAGGAGCGTGCATTGCATTGATCATGTGGTGAGGTGTCGGGTTTGGGGTTGAGTGCACGCTGCATTAGCATGAATGCATCTACTGAGCGTATCGCTCAGGCCTTTATGTGTTGTAGGTAATGATGAGTCCGACGTCGGCGAACGTCAGGACTAGGTTAGCGGCTGGTGGTGATGACTCCACGGGCTTTTGAGGTGCGGGAGCGGTACATGGATGCGACATGTGGAGCGGCTTTAGTATTTTTGATATTTTGGGGCTAAGGCCCGTGCAACGACACTTTCGTAAAACAATATTTTTATTATGTATATTATTCCTTTCAGAAGTTCTTATTAAATGGGCTTTCCGCGGTGTTAGGATATTTAATAGATTGTGTCATTAGTTTACATCTTGGGTTATCTATTGTAATTATCCTTTTAGCTTGTGCTTTGGACTAGATTGTAATTAGCTTTTGTGTTTGGGCCTTAATATACCTAGGTCAAATGTGGTATATAAGGTTTTTCCAGCACAATTTTCGAGAAAATCAAAGATTAAAAGGCAAACCATAATTTTCACACAATACACGCACTTGAAGGTGAGGTCCTCTCCCTTTTCCTCCCATCCAAGCCTCTTTGATTCCTTGTTTGGTGCAATCCGGACCAACAAGTGGTATCAGAGCAAACGTGGATCGATCTATATCGATTTGAATCCCGTTTCGTTCGATTCCGAGAGAGATCAAAGGTGTTTTGGGCAAAAAATCACTTTCGGTTATTTTGAATTCGTTTTGGGGTTTTAATGCTTCGTGTTTGTGTTTAAAACCTTCCCCCAGATCGATTCTATGCCTAAAGTGTTTTTAGAACACTTTTGGATCAGTTTTAACGAGTTTTGAGCGAGATCGAAGCAAAAATCTTCAGAAAACGTCATCTCTGCCGGTTTCAGTTCTTGGTCGATTTTGACTCGTTTTTTGTTGTTTTTAGCCCACAAATCGGTCGATTATGTGTTTAGGGAAGAATTTCTGAAGTTTTGGATCAAGTTTGAGTGATTTTGTTGAGATTTGAGTGAAAACCGGACGATTTTCTGGTAAAACTCGCGACAGCAATGGAACAGTGAATACATGTTCTTGGCCGCGAAATTTTCTGTCACGTCGTTCAAGTCCGAGAAATTTTATATCCGAGAAATTTCATTCCGAGAATTTATCTAAACCGCAAAAATTTCTCTGTTTCACTTCACTTTTTCTCAACAACTTATTTTCAAAATCCGAGAAATTTTATACTCGAGAAAGTTCATTCCGAGAATTTATCTAAACCGCGAAAATTTCCAGAAGCTGAGAAATTTTTCTAAGCCAAGAAACTTTTCAAACCAGAGAAAGTTTTTCAAACTTGCGAAAAATGAGAAAGTTTGTCAAATCCGAGAAATTTTCAGCAGAGAATTTTTTTCAAAACCGAGAAAATTTTTCAAAACCACGACTTTTCAAATCCGAGAAACTTTCTAAAACCTCACTTCAACCCGCGAAATTTCTTCCAAACTGAAAAATTTTCAACCTGAAAAGTCTCAAAACTGAGAAACTTTCTTACATGCAAAATTTTAAATCTAAGAAAATAGTTTTCAACTGAGAATTTTTTAAGTCCGAGAATTTCTCTTTAAACACACACAAGCACTGAAATTTCTCAATAATTTGTCGGGTAACTTATTTCGCAATCACGAACCGTTTTGAAACGTTTTCTCAAAACGCAAATTTTTCTCGTGTTAAATTTTTCTCGAACTTATTCAAGTCTTGATCCTTTACACTTTAGTACCACTCTTCTAGACCATTTTTGACAAAAATTTACTTTTCCAAGTTCGTTTTTAAATTTCTTGAACTACTCCGAATTTCAAGATATTTCCCCTTCACACGTTTTCGACCATCACACACGTTCATTTAGTTCTAAGAAATTATAAACGATTTTCTCAAACTCTACTCGTTAAATTCATATTTGTCATCTCGTTCGTCACTAACCTTCTGATCTATACTAGATCAAAACCACGGACGATTCGACTGCACCAACCATGTCTACCTCAAATGACATCTCAACAGTGGGTTCCGACACCAGGCCTCCGATGCTGCGACAAGGCGATTACAACATATGGACAAACAGGTTCCTCACGTTCAGCAGGAACAAAGGCGCACCACTCTCTCAGTACTTACTGGACTCCATCCTCAACGGACCAGCACAGTTTTGGACGATCATCCCTGCTCAACCAAATGCGAACCCTCCTATGGCTGAACGCCGCACTCCAAGAGGTCCCAATAATGAGGAAGAAGGGGCTCGCCTACAGGCCGATGAGACATCGAGTGCTGCTCAACTGCCAAGGAAATATGGGATGAACTCGTGGAAATTATGACAGGCACAACAGAGAGTGCTCAGGGGAGGAAATCAGCCTGTCTTTTGCAGTATGAACACTTCCAGGCGTATGAAGGAGATGAGCTGCGTGACACGTACCTCCGATACTTGAAGGTCATCAATGAACTCAAGAAAGCCAAGATCTCGAGGGACAAATTCGATATCAACAACCGCTTCCTTGGTAGCCTCAAACCACAATGGGGCAATGCGACGGTGACGATGATTCAGAGTAAGGACCTCTCCAACACCTCCATCCACGCCCTCTACGATAGCCTGTCTGCCTATGCTCCTTACGTGCAACCGCAGTCTACCAACACTCGAGTTGACCCGCTGGCTCTCCTCTCGAACAAGACTGCCGAGCGATCTTCCACCTCTAAGGCCAAACAGAACAAAGGGAAGCACCCAGCTGTTGTATCTGACACCTCTTCAGGATCCGAAGTTGATACGGAATCTGATGAAGATGTTCGTGTTATACGGAAGCAGATGGCAATGCTCACGAAGATGGTCTCAAAAAGGATCGGGAAAAAATCCTCATATTCCTCCAATTGTCAAAGAACCTTTAGCTGCACCAAAAAGACCACTCCTACGAAGGAAGCTAAGCCGATAAAGAAGGAGGAGGAATCCAAACCTCAAAAGTCTGTGAAGTGCTTTTCGTGTGGAAAGTTAGGCCACTTTGCCAAGGAATGCCACACCCACGCGTGAAGGACTCTGACTACTACGATTGTAAGGCCAGAATGACCCGCAAAATGAAAAGTGGGAAAGTTCTTCTCACCGAAGAAGCTGAGTGGGTGAACGACACTTCCGAAGACGAGGAGCCTAAGGATGTGGATTGTTGCATGGCAAGGCTGGTCGAATATGACGAGGACGATGAGATGGTTAACACCGGTGCGAGCACTGCTTAGACCCCTACCAACGCAGAGTCTGAGGTACGGATTTCACAACTCGATGACGTGTTTAATCGCCGTCACACCATTAAGAAATCCACCGTAGACGCTAGGGATTATGATGAACTTAAACTGAAATTTGACAACAACTATGCCTTACTTAGTTTAAAAGTAGAAGAGCTTGCTTGCGCAAAATAACGACTAATTGCCTCGGAAGCGTTAGTCAAACGTCTGCAAAACAAGAATCAACAAAGTGAGACTAAGGTTAAGGAAACCACACTGGCCATCAGTTCATGTGAAACATCTCGTCTCTTGACCGCCTCACAATATGAACTGCTTACTGAAGAAAGAGTTAGGTTGTACCAAAAGGTGCAAGAGCTTGAAGAGCAACTTCACCTTAGAGACAAACACGCACCCCTCTTATGCCACTTGAACAAACCGGCTGAAGAGAATTCTACGACGCCCGGGTGGGAATCGACTTGACTAGCAATTGCAAACCAACGCCGATAATGGTAAAAAGGTATAACATGTATAGCACTACGTTCCTGCAAACGAGGAAGGGTACTCCATCACAGCTTATGCCATTTGTGAGATCCTCCTTCGTTGTCCTTTCGAAAGAAAAGAGGGAACAGAACATTCGATGGGCGGAAATCGCGTATGACTACACAGAATTGAATGCTAGTTATAAGACTAAAAAAAACCTTCACTCTCTGAGGACATCAAGACTCTATTTCCAACCAAAGAACAGGAAATTGCTTTCCGAGAAGCGCTTTTTCGCATCTATATCCCAGAGAAACTTCTGGTCATAGCAGAACTAGAACGAACCCTAGAATTAGAGCGAAAAGCCTTCGCGAAGGAGCGGGATGAGCTACTTAGCAAAAATCTTTACCCTAGAGCAATTTCATAATACGAACAAACCCTCTACGTCGAGTCAAGTACCCGATTCTCAAACATATAAATGTAAGAAAACGGCGAAGATGACTCCTGAAGTTGAAACATGTTCAACCACTGACTCTCGTATTCCTATGGATACAGGGAATGTGAGTTCGACGTCTCTGGAAGGTAGTTCTTTTGAAATAAAGGAGAATCCGCTCTTCGATGACAAGAAGAAAAGACCATCCTATATTCGTCTTTCCTCTTTGTGTAATGAATCTCAATATCTTAAGGACTTAGATAATTATATTGCCAGAACTTATCTTTCTTTTACCAAGCTTATGTCTATGTGTTACTGCAATGACTTTGTTCTCCCACGTTTTCATGAATATGAAACACATGAACACGCAACACTCCGACCACGCAAACGAACCTCCTCTACGACACCTTTGCATTCTTCCATTTTGCCTAAACCTACGGTTAAGCGAACACGCCTTTCGTCGTCAAACGCAAAGTCACCTACTGCTCGCAAGCAAAAGGCGACTAAAACCGAAGCACGAAAACAACAACCACATCCCCCACGCCAATTCGTGCTGCATAAGGCACCATACATGCAAGCACAAGTTAGGCAAATATGGGTTAGAAAAACCATAATCCCGCCACCTCAAACAAATAACAACGGGAAACCTAAATTAGATCCAGCGCAACCTGATTTAGACCCACATTTCCCGTTAAGCGCACGAAAACTGTACTTGTATCACAAAAAGGTCCCGTCGGTAAACGGGAACCAAAGTTTGTTGATGATTGCAGGTATGTCATGTGTGGTATCTAGATTCAGGTTGCTCCACACACATGACGGGGAACAAGGAGCTGTTGAGCAACTTCTCCGAGCGCTATCTCGGAAGGGTCTCCTTCGGAAACAGTCAAATGGCGCCAATTCTCGGAACTGGCGATCTCGTCCATGACAAACCGACAATCAAGGGCATCTCTTACGTCGAGGGTTTGAGCTACAATCTCTTCAGCATTGGTCGTTTCTGCGACAAAGGATACAAGGTTCTCTTCGAATCTGATATCTGCAGCATTATCGATGCCTCGGGAGTGCCTCTTCTTTCTGGAACGCGCACGTCTCACCTCTACGTACTCAATCTTACGACCTCTCGACCAATATGTCTTCTCTCTCGTGCTACACTCAAGTTGAACGATCTATGGCACCGACGTCTTTCACATCTCAATTTCAAGACTCTCAACAAACTGCGTCAGAATAAGCTCGTCAACGGTCTACCCCAGCTGTCCTATCAAAGGAGCATCTCTGCTCTGCCTGTGAATTGGGAAGATGAAGTGCTCGTCTCACATCTCCAAGGAAACGCCGTCCTCTAAGCTCATCCTCGAGCTCGTGCACATGGATCTTTGTGGCCCGATGCCTACGGCTACACTCGGAGGAAGACGGTATATTCTTGTGATTGTCGATGATTTCTCGCGTTATACGTGGACGAAACTTTTTCGCACAAAGGATGAAGTTCCTGATTTAATCATCGAGTTTGTTGTTACGTCCCAAAATCTTCATCAACAGAAGGCTCGAATTATCATAAGACAACGGAACTGAGTTTAAGAACAAGAAGCTCAGTGAGTTCTCGCCTGTGAAGACAGCGGAACAGAATGGTGTCGTCGAGCGTAAGAATAGGACCCCGGCTTGCTACACGCAGAACCGATGTTTCGACGCGTTCGGCTACGATGAATGAAAGTCTGTTCGCTAGCTATCTCAGTCAAGCCGAACCATCACGAGTAGCTGAAGCTCTCAATGATCCTGATTGGCTGATTGCAATGCAGGAGGAAAAAAATCAGTTCGAACGTCTACAAGTTTGGGAACTCGTACCACGCCCTCGCGACAGATCCATTATCGGCACGAAGTGGATCTTCAAGAACAAAAAGGAAGAAGACGGTGTTGCATCCGCAATAAAGCAAGACTTGTGGCTAAGGGGTACAATCAACAAGAAGGCATCGACTACGATGAAACTTTCGCCCCCGTTGCCAGGATCGAACCTATACGGATCTTTCTTGCCTTTGCTGCTCACAAGAACTTCAAAGTATACCAAATGGATGTGAAGACTGCTTTTCTGATTGGATTTCTCAAAGAAGAAGTGTACGTCGATCAACCTGAAGGGTTCTTGAGCGAAGAGTTTCCTCATCACGTATATCGACTCGACAAGGCTCTCTACGGACTGAAACAGGCTCCCCGACCTTGGTATGACGTCCTTTCAGACTTCCTCGTTCAGTCAGGATTCAAGAAAGGATCTCTGGATACAACTCTCTTCACCAAGCGGAATGGCCCGGACATCATGCTTGTACAAATTTATGTCGATGACATCATTTTTGGATCGACTGAACCACAACTGTGTGAAGAATTCGCGGAATTGATGAAGGAGAAAATTCGAAATGAGTATAATGGGCGAGCTGAACTTCTTTCTTGGTCTTCAAGTAAAGCAACTTCCAGACGGAATCTTCATCAACCAGTCCAAATATATCCATGACATCCTCTAGAAATATGGAATGAAAGATGCTAAGACTGCCACTACACCTATGTCTCCCTCTGGCCGACCCGACGCGGACCCATCTGGTGCTCCCGTCAACCAAACCGTCTATCGTGGGATAATAGGCTCTCTTCTGTACCTCACTGCTAGTCGACCGGCGTTCTCTCGACAGGAATCTGCGCTCGTTTTCAGGCTATACCTAAGGAATCCCATTGCACTGCTGTTAAAGGATTCTCAGCTATCTCAAAGGAACACCCAATCTGGGTTTGTGGTACCCCACTCAATCTGAGTTCAAACTGGTTGGATTCTCCGACTCGGATTACGCAGGATGCAAGATGGATCGGAAAAGTACCTCTGGAGCTGCACACTTCTTGGGCGATAAGCTCGTGAGTTGGTCTTCTCGAAAACAAAACTGCGTCTCAACTTCGTCGATGGAGGCAGAATATGTCACCGCCGCTAGTTGTTGTTCAGAGCTTTTGTGGATGATAACCCAACTACGAGATTTTAATTTTCATGTTGATAAAATTCCCATTTATTGTGACTCGAAGAGTGCGATTGCGATGACGAGTAATCCAGTGCATCACTCGCGAACGAAACACATAGACATTCGTCGCCACTTCATCAAAGAGCATGTCGAACATGGGACGATTGAATTGCACTACGTAACTACCGAAGATCAACTGGCCGACATTTTCACAAGCTGTTGGATGTCAAACGATTCCAACACCTTGTGACTATGTTGGGCATGTTGAATCTTCAGTTCAATCGACCCTACATCAACTTTGATAAAGTGTACATATTTTTCTTCATTTTACTCCATTTTCTATGTGTCTTGTGTAAATTTCGCGAAGTAGCCTGAATCATGTCTCTTGAGGGGAGTTTTCGATTAAGGGGGAGTTTCTGATTTTTCTTATTTAAAAAGGGAGTTTTCGATTAAGGGGGAGTTTCTGATTTTTCTTATTTAAAAAGGGATTTTTCGATTAAGGGGGAGTTTCTGATTTTTCCTATTTAAAAAAAATAATAAAAAAAATTGGTCAAACGGAGTCAAAATTTTCTTTAAAATTGGTCTAATGTCAAAATTTTAAATTTTGGTCAAATGGAGTCAAAATTGGACCAATTGGACCCAATTTTGACCAAGCTCGAGAAATTTGGCCCATTTACTCAATATCTCGCATGAACAGTCACAAAACCCCCAAAATACTTAACTCTTTTCACAACCCTTTCAACTTCCCGAGAAAATTCAAAGATTTCGCATCCTCCCCATCGAAAATTTCTCAACCTCTCGCATCGTCGTCTTCTTCAATTTGCCTTCATAATCCGTTTTCCTGCATACCCCGTCGTTGCAATTCAGTTATTCGGTATGAATACACCCCAATAAACCAATTCCCTTTCGTTTTACCAGGTTTTTGCCCCGGTTTTAAAATTTTTAGGTTTAAGATTATTTTTCTCGGCTTCGATTCGGCCGCGTGATACGATTTTGGTGTTTAAAACCCCGAAATATGTATTGCCCGTCCAATTTCGAGTCGATTGAGTCCAGTTTATCACATTTTGGTTAAGATTTGAGTGGTTCCAAGGCAAAAATCATGGCGTCGTCTCGTTCGCTTTCGCACTATGTTCTTCGCCGAGAAAATTTCTTCCGAGAAAATATTTTAACGATAGATTTTCGCTGCTACAGTAAGTGGTCCTGCGGAAGTTTTATCCGAGAAATTTTTTACGTTAAAATTTCGCTGCTACAGTGAGTCATGCCCCGCGAAATTTTCATACCCTTCACTTCATGTCAGTCTTCTCGCAGCTTCACTATTTCGCGGCTACAGTGACTCAATAATTTCTCAACCCATGCGTCATTTTTTTTCTCTTTCGCGGATCACGCAACTTTCTCAACCTGAGAAAATTGTCAATCCGAGAAACGTTATCACTTATCAAATTGTGAAATTTCAAACAGAGAAATGTTATCACATGAGCAAATTTTCTTCAAAGTTTTCTCACCCCGCGAAACTTTCATACCACTTGAGAAAATTCAAAACATGCGAAACTTTTGCTAACTTGGAAATTTCTCTACTTGCGAAACTTTAATACCATTTGAGAAAATGTTTTAACTGCGAAATATATGGACAACTTAGAAAATTTCTCTACATGCGAAAATCAGACTACTCACTTGTGAAATTCCTCCACTTGCCTATGTGTTATAACCTGCGAAATTTTACACTACATGTGAAAATTTTCTCTCCGCTACAAAATTTTTCCCATGTACCAAAATTTTCTCATATCACATGAACACTTAAAAAAAAATTCGTTTCATTCCCGAAAATTGTCGTAACTCGCCATCACATGACCATCTTTCAATCTTAACAATTTTATTTCAGAAGGACTCTAAGTTACCTTTATTTTTAATTTTATTTTTACCTTTATCTTTATCTTTACGATTTTGGGTTCTTTTATTTTTCGTTTTATTGTTTCACCTACGACTTACTTATATCCATCTTCTCGCGATTTAGTCCGTACTAATCATGCTACAATTACTGTCGAGCACAGACATGACCAACACAAATCAAGAAGCACTTGAGGCTGCAGCAATCCAAAGGGACGTCGCTCGTATTGAGCTCAATACGCTAACATTTGTTCCATCGATCGAGCAGGTCTTCCCAACAAGTCGATGGGCTGCCTTGATGCCAAACAATCACATGGTGGACTTGGACAACTTTCGGTGCGATGCCCCCGTCATCATAGAGATCCTCAAAGGGCATCCCCTCCGACACGCCCATCGCATGGCGAGCCAGAAGCCCAAGTCTATCTCCAACAGTTCTGGCAGACACTGCAGATTACTGGACCGCACTACATCGCTTCAGCAATGTCCGCCGAAATCGATCAAGAAATCGTGGTCCTCACTCTCAAGATTGTCCAAGATGTACTTCAACTGCCAGTCTACTCAGCTTACGAACCACTTCCGACGCACGAACAACTCATCGACGACATCGACAGATTGGGCTATCAACCTGAAAAAAGAAGAAGCAAGGCCCACTCGTTCTCAGCGAAGTCACCACACGCAACCTACCTCAACCCTGGTGGACTCTGTACCTCCTACTGAACAAATGCATGTCAGGCAAGCATGCTGGCCAGGACCGCGGGAACCACCAAATCCTTACCATCCTAACCGGCATCGCACACAACCACAAGTGCAACTACAGTGAGATCATCTGGATGAATCTTGTCTCTATGATTCAGCGTCGCGATCGGGAAATCGCCAAGGACTTCAAGAACCGCTTCGTCCCTTACATGCGATGGCTCCCAGCGCTCATCAAACACTTCTGCATGTTCCCACCCGCATCCGCCCGGCGAGTGAACATTTCGTGATCCCCGTTGTCGACAAGTTCGCCAAGAAAAATACTACGGCGAAAGATCGTCACGCTATGATCATCCCGGACGAAGTACTTGCCTCTGCCGACCCGACAAATCCGCACGTTCGAGAATATCTCTCCTCCACCGCTTCATTCCGCGAGAGTCCACTACACACTGTCCCTACGGAGCAGACCAACCCTGCTGCTCCTAACCCCGGGATTAGCCAGAACCCCACCTCCACTACTAAAAAGTCATCGAGTCGCGCCGCATCCTCTTCCAGCCGCGTACCGAAAAATGGTCGCGCGAGGATGACGTAAGCCGCACCACGGAGCGCCGATCAAAACAGAAAAACGATCGACCTCCTCAGTCACAAACAAGCCGAGCCCAACCCATAGGTGCATGGGTGATGTGTTCACCTCCCGAGTAGAAGACGTGGCACATGGCTCAACAATGCAAACGACCCCACCAATCCACTTATCTTCCTCTTAACAGGAAGATACTTCATTCCTCGAGGAGCTACGTATGCCATCGACATCCCACTTGGAGATAGTCGATAAACAAGCAGTCCTCCGCCTCAGACTCCATCCTCTTCAATCACATCGAGTATAGTGATTTCACTCTCCATACTTTCATATGTTCCTAGGACACATACACTTTCTATGGCACAACAGAGTCTCCGTGATTCTGTCAGAACGCTCGGTGATGTCTCTGCGGCTGAGCGCGGAAGACCTAGCACGACCAACGTCACCACAACCGTGAGCCTAGGCCATCAATCGTTTGAGTCTGTCTCATCGATGATGCCAACGGAAAGTCTAGTGACCCCGTCTTTTCCCGTCCTGTGCAAACGGGCGGCCGATCGGCTCTCTTTTCCGACTCGGTCTCCATTGGAATTCGTCGTGACTCCAACTTGTTAGACTTACCCCGTTTCATCACCGAGACCGCGCTAGAGGCTTGCCATCAAGAGTTTGCAAAGACTCTTGAGGCATCCATCCTAGATAAAGTCTATGCGGGACTCGAGGCGTCCACCCGCGACAATGGCAAAGGTGTGGCCCCGAAGACGCCACCACCAACGCAACCTGTGGACGTCGAGCTGTTCTCGCCTCCATTTCCGCAAAGGAGCTCTATACACACGCCGAGCCCGACTCGAATCAATGACGGTACTAGACGAGGAGGAATAGCGAATGAAGGCTATCATGACTCAGCCGATGACTTGTCGCGCTCAAGGCGAGTCTAGCGCGATGAGACGCGATGATCAAGACGATGATCAACGCGAGGGGGAGAATAGGCAGCAAGGGCAATCTCAAGGACTTGAGCAATCGACGCCGCCTTCCTCCTCTGGACCTGAAACAGGACAGAAACCTCACACCCCACCAGCCAAAAATTCCATCCCATTAACCCCGAGTCACTAGCCAAGTCACCCTCACCACCACTTACTGTAACCGTCTCCGAAACTCTAATCGTCACATCGACATTAGAGACCACCACCGGACCTTCTCCACCCACCTTTTTGGGACCTTTAACTGTCACATCGATTAGAGGCCACCACCACATCTACGCCACCCGACACCCAAACCATCCTCGCCAAATCCATCACCTCAACCGAGCCCCCAGAATCTGCACCACAACTATCTTCATCATCCTCACCCCGACTATCCCCACAATCTACAACCTCCTCCGACGCAACACCCTCGCCACTACACAGCCCTACCCCTCTCAATACCGACCCCAACGTGGCTCCCGAGCACTTCTACTGCGCGCAGAACGAGATTGAGGCCTACATCTTCAACAATGAATGGCTTTACACACCCGCCGACGCAGTAGCAGCCACGAAGTTGATGGAGAATGCTCGACGTCTGCTAAAGGAAGCATCGCTTACGCTGATCAATAATGCAGACAACGAGAATGGGGAGGAGTACGGTGCTGAACCCGCCAAGCTCGAGAACATCCTACGGTTTCAAGCGGAGCAAGCTGAGGCTCCTGCTGCTCAACCGGATGTGCCCACTGCAGATAAACCGGAAGCACCGTGGGAAAATAAGAAGATCACCGCACCCTTCCAAGAAGAGATTAGGAAGAGGATCTGGCGACGCAAGGAGCAGATTATCATGGTCTTCGATGAATACGAGCTGATAGATATCCAAAAGTGGAGCGAGGAGAAGAAGAAGCTCTACCGATGGAGTCTTCTTTGCCGCAAGTGCACAAAGCGGACGCTTCCGATGAGGAGAACATCGTGCTTGAGATGAATCTGGCTCCCATCTGCAAAGTCACTGCCATTCGCCTGGAGTCAAAAGGACGTGTCCACTATCCAGTGTTCACGGTAATGAGGCGAGATGAGAGCTACAGTGAAGTGAGCGAGGCAGACTTCAAGTTTTTGCACCTGGATGATCTGTACAGCATGCTGGATTCCATGAAGCAGTTCAGACTCATCTCCAGAGGTTCTGGACATCTCGTACAAGCTGAACCGGTCACTATGGGCTACGTGGCTCTCAAGCGACACATGCTCCGACAGGTGAGATTCTTCGCCTCCCACGATCTGCAGATGGCGATGGAGCACAACCTAAAGAAGGTGAACCTGACTCGCCTATCTTTCAAGAACGCGGATGACTATCGAGAGGGAGATGTGATCGACGGAGATGATCGGCGGTCGCCTACTCAAACTACAAGGGAAAGATGAGGCTACTACGCTGCTCTGAAGTGGCAAAGTTCTCGGATGGGACACTCACCCTCATTCAGGACAAGCTCATGAGAATTTGTCGCATCCTTTTGGAAGAAGACCCACACTGCCGATCCAAATTCGCGAAGTCCATTGACGCTATAGCTGATCGAATCGTTCTGCGAAGGAATCTCCGCGCCTTCGAGTTCAAGCTAGGCTTTCGCGGAACACACACTCGCTGATCCACCATCACTACGCCCAAGATCCAAGACTCCCAACAATTGACACAAAGGGGGAGATTGTTAGGATATTCAATAGATTGTGTCATTAATTTACGTATTTGGTTATCTATTGTAATTATCCTTTTAGCTTGGGCTTTGGACTAAATTGTAATTAGCTTAATCATTTGTGTTTAGGCCTTAATATACCTAGGTCGAATGTGGTATATAAGGTTTTTCCAGCACAATTTTCGAGAAAATCAAATATTAAAAGGCAAACCCTAATTTTCACACAATACACGCACTTGAAGGTGAGATCCTCTCCCTTTTCATCCCATCCAAGCCTCTTTGATTCCTTGTTTGATGCAATCCGGACCAACACGCGGCTTTCGTTGCGGAAATCTGCCAAAGTAGGGTTGTCCAGGATACGAGAGCGTGCATAATACAAGATCGCCCGAGAGCAATAAATATTCGCCGTTATGGGCGTCTGATGTCGACTCAAAGTTGAGTCACGACTCTTCTATGCTACCATGGTGACTTTTATGTCGCCACCTTCAAGACATGACATGTTCATGACAAGACATGATTTTAGGGCGAATGCCCTCATGGCTGAACGTGAAACCTGGAGGATGCGAGCTGAGGGGATAAGCGACACCGAGGGTATCTCTGGCGTCGGCAACGTCAGAATAGGCTACAGTGTGAAGCGTGTGCGTGACGTAGGAAAGCACCTTGGGATCGAAAAGGAGCCCTAGGGTTAGCCTTCCATGTGTGGGTATTGTCACTTATATATTTATATCCCTAGTGGATTCGAGCTCCATGATAGTGCATAGCAAGTAGCCGAGGGTCCTACATGACAAGAAAATACAAGGAAGACATGAGGTCTAGGGAGCATTGGCGCGGATGCCTCTACGAATTACGACGCGTGCATGGCATGCATTACTTTCGCTTACTAAGCTTTATAAGCTCATTCCACGTTTTATGTGTTGTAGGTTCACGGTACGTGATAATTATAATGGCGAGGTCTAATTTTAAAGCTTTGGAGGACTTTTGAGGTGGCAGTGTGTACATGGATGCGACCGAGGTGGCCGGCCTATAGACTTATTTTGATTTGCATGCGCACTCTTCCTTGGACTTAGGATCCCTGAATATTTTGTATTGTACAGAATGGTTTCCTCTATATAAAAGAAAAAATTTTGCACGCATTTTCGCTTATATTATTTTTAATTTCATTTGCAGTCACATAAACCAGTAATAAGAATAGGTGGTAAAAGTCAGGGGCACAACAGGTGGTATCAAAGCTTCGGTTGTAGGTTCTGTAGACCGGCCATGCACACACACTCAAAAGCACGGAAGCGTCCTTGCTTGTAAGTCTCATGTTTTTATGAATTTCGTATGTGCATGATTTATTGGCCTTAGGGACTATTAGGGTATAGGAGAATAATGGGTAGGAGAAGAGTCGAAAGCAGTGGGGGTGCGGATAAGGGCAAACAACCCGCAACTCCTACTGATAATCGGGATACCGCAATTCTTCAACTTACAGAACTTGTTCGCCAACAATCCACTTAAATCCAAGAGATGATGCAACAAAGAAATACAGGCGGACAATCTGGCAATGGACTTTCTCAGGTTGAGAGGGTCGAAATAATTGGGGAGAGGTTTCGCAAACTCAATCCCCCGACGTTCGAAGATGCCGTTGACCGTACAACAGCTGAAGATTGATTAAGAACACTGGAAAGTATGTTCCTGTATAGTAGGATCCTAGATGAAGAAAACGTTCTGTGCGTTGCCTTCCTGGTGAGGGGAAGTGCGGGTCATTGGTGGGACACAATCTTGGCTTCTGAAGATCCGATTACGATGAGCTGGGATCGCTTCACTGAACTATTCCAGAGCAAATACTTCGTCTCTCCTGTTCGAGCCCAACGGATGAACGAGTTTATTAATCTATGCCAGGGCTCGATGACGGTGGCTGAGTATATCAAAAAATTTGAACAACTATCCCGATTCACAGGTCACATGGTGAGCACTGACGCGCTGAAAGTCGATTGCTTCATGGAAGGCCTGAAGCCAGAATTATATAGAGACGTAAACATGTCCGGATCTCAAGGAGCTACCTATGCTCAGGTGGCAGAATGCGCGTTCATGGCGGAGCAAGTTGAGTCCGAATTATCCGAGCTCAAGAGGCGAAAAGGAAGTTTGTACAAGGACCAAAATGGGGTGGAAGTAACCCCAATAAACAATTCATTCCCAAGAATGCTAAACCCAACTTTCAGAATAAACCTGCGCTATCCCAACAGCCCAATACGAGTCAGTGGAGACCGCAACTGACTATACCTCCATGTCCACGATGTACACGGCGACATCTGGGCATCTGTTATTCGCAGAATGCAACCTGTTACAAGTGTGGCAAGACAGGCCACTTCTCCAAAGCATGCTCGGAAAATGCGTCCGGGTGTCAAGCACCAGATCAAGCTAGACCATCTACAGTACTCGCTCAGGTATATACGCTGACATCTTAGGAGGCGGAGAACAACCGGTCCGTGGTGGCAGGTACCCTATCTATCCATTCAACCCCGACATGCATACTAGTTGACTCAGGAGCCACGCATTCATTTGCATCTACTAACTATGTGGCGAGACTCGGGGTTACACCTATCCAAACCATTTCGAATATAATGTTACCATTCCTCACGGAGCTTCTACAAGAACCAACCAGATCTTACGAGATAGCCGAGTAATAGTGAACGATAGAACCCTACCCGTTGACCTGATAGTCATTCCAATGAACGATTATGAAGTAATCCTTGAGATGGATTGGCTATCAAAGTACGGAGCAGTTATTTACTGTAACCGTAAGGAAGTGACCTTTAACCTAGAAACACCGAACTCTTTACCTTCACGGGGACTAGTAAGAGCGGTAAGATACCCAAAATCTCAGCAATTAAAGCACAACACTTGAGCAGGGCAGTATGTGAAGCCTACCTAGTATTTGCAATGACTTCAGAAGAACGCTCACCCCCGAAATTAGAAGAAGTACCGCTATTACAAGAGTTTTCGGATGTGTTTTCCGAAGATTTGCTAGGTCTTCTGCCAGATCGAGAAATTCAGTTTACGATCGACTTAGTACCAGGACCTGCGCCGATTTCTAAGGCACCATACCGAATAGCCCCAGCAGAATTAAAGGAACTGAAAGAACGACTGGATGAATTACTACAGGGATTCATTCAACCGAGCTTCTCACCCTCGGGAGCACCAGTCCTATTCGTTAAGAAGAAAGACGGATCGATGCGGCTCTGCATCGATCCGTCTTTCTAGAGAGCTGAACAAAATTACGATAAAAAACAAGTATCCCCACCCCAGAATTGCGACTTATTCTATCAATTACAAGGAGCAACGACGTTCTCAAAGATATATCTGAGATCGGGGTATCACCAGCTGAAGATCCGAGAAGAAGTCATTCCGAAGACGGCGTTTAGTACTCACTACGGGCATTACGAATTCCTAGTCATGCCTTTCGGGCTGACTAATGCGCCGGCAGCCTTCATGGACCGATGAACCGTGTGTTCAAGCCATTAAATGTGTCATCGTATTCATCGAACATTCTCATTTACTCGAAGACGCGCGAGGAACATGAACAACACCTGAAGATATTAGGAGAAAAGCAACTGTACGCGAAATTCAAGAAATGCGAGTTTTGGCTCGATCAAGTCGCATTTCTTGGGCACGTGATTTCAGGAGTTAGAATTTCCGTTGATCATAGCAAGATCGAGGCTATTAATAATTGGCCTCAACCGACGAACGTAATCGAAGTAAGGAGTTTTCTCAGCTTAGCAGGATACTACTGAAAATTCATTAAGTATGTCTCGAAGATCGCTCAACTTTAACAAAGCTAACGAAGAAGAATACTCCATTCAAATGGGATGATGCTTGCGAGCAGAGTTTCCAAGAATTGAAAAGACGACCCACTTCGCTAACGATTCCCACGGGGACCGGAGGATTTTTTGTCTATAGCGACGCATCGAAAAATGGCTAAGGATGCGTCCTTATGCAAAAAGGGAACGTAATCGCATACGCTTCATGACAGCTAAAGGAATATGAGAAGAATTATCCAACACATGATCTGGAACTTGCTGCAGTGTTTTTGCTTTGAAGATTTGGAGGCATTACTTATACGGCGAACGATGTGAAATCCTCACAGATAGGGTTGCAAACGAATCGAATCAAATAGCATGATATTCTATTTGTATTCGATTAGTTTGTCGAATATTCGTATTCGTTTAATATACGAATTTTTTTCCGATTCGAATTCGATTCGAATGTGCTATCCGAATATTGGAATATTTATTCGAATATTCGGATTCGAATATATTGTTTTCCTGTAAAAGAAAGCAAATATTATAACAAAAAATGCGAAGATGTAATTGAGTTCATTGAATCAATATATCTTACAAAACACATTCAATCCAAAATGATGATAACCGAGACAACATTCAATCCAAAACGATGATAACCAAGACATAGACATCAAAAAATTATTGTCTCCTTGCTTCTAGAAATGACGCTTAAAATGACATCAACCGATTCTTTTTCCACCTATAAGAAAATTAAGAGATACCAAAAGTGACTGAAATCCATCAAATTTTCAATCCCACACAAGCAAACTATTCAAAAAACCCTAACCATTGCAGAACAAAAACCCTTCAATATAGCAAGGAACCACAACCAAAACATCAAGATCTCAATATAACAATGATTTTTGAAGATCCTAATTTCGAACTAATAGAAATAGCTTTTTTCTGGAAAAATACCTTACTATCGCGGAAAGTAACTTATGACGCGGTTGGACCACGGTTCTAGCGAGTGAGCCTACTCGTGGCATCGGTGGGTGCGTTCGCTGGTGGCCGGACTGTTGGCGAAGGCGAGAGAGAGCTGCGATGGAGACTTGGAGTTCTGTGGTCTTTTAGTTGATATGACATGGGGGTGAGGGAGGGTTTTTATATGGATTGTGATTTTTGGGCTATTGTATTTATTTGGGCTCTAATATCTTCTTGGGCCTATTAAAAAATACAAGTATTTATAATATATTAAAACATATATTTATATATATATATATATATATTAAATTATTCAAATCGAATAATTCGATTAATATACGAATCGAATACTGAGGTTTCATATTCGTATTCGGATAGCTCTCGAATAAAGAAAAATATTCTTATTCGGATTCGTATTCTAAATATTCGAATTCGAATCTTAAAATTCGAATCGAATCGCAAATCGAACCAAAAAAATTCGATTCGTTTGCAACCCTATTCACAGACCACAAGAGCCTGAAGTACTTCTTCACTCAGAAGGAGTTAAACATGCGACAACGGCGATGGCTCGAATTCGTCAAGGACTACGACTGTGTAATCAGCTACTACCCGGGGAAAGCAAACGTAGTTGCGGATGGACAAAGCCGCAATACCGTAAGCACAGAATTACAAAGACTCGAAGTGGAACTAATACAGATAGGCGAGATCGAAACAAGGCTAGCCGCGTTAACTCTTCGACCTACACTAATGGAGCGAATCATGAAGGCGCAAGAACAATTATAGTGCAAACAGAGACAGAGATAGCCATAGCAACATGTGCATAAATTGTCAACCCCTTCAGTTTGGGTGTACCCTTTGCAACAAGATGGGCTTTGTACCTATCGATGAAATCATCAGCCTTGCATTTGACCTTAAAGATCCATTTGCACCTTACAATGCCCCGTGGAGATTTAACAATGTCCCAGGATGGCTCATTCATATTATTCGGATTAGCCAAGAAACAAATGTACTTAGGAGAGAAATGATTGTTAGTGGGAAAGGGATAAGTTTTTGGAGTATGAGGGGAAGATGTACAGTATTTCAGCTAGTAGAGGTGGCAGAACCAGCATGTACCTTGCAAGATACATATTCATTCATCCAGCGATGAGGGTTCTGCGTAGGTTCAGTTGGCAAGGGTTTAGGAGACTCGGATTAGAATTTAATTGAGCTGAGTTATTTGGAGATGTGTAAGGGGAGTATGTGATATATCTGTTGTAGTTGAAGTTTGTGGTGTACAAGTGTCATCAGAAGGTATATCAGAGGCTGAACAAGGTAAAAAGCTACCATAACTGTCAGGAGAGGAAATAGTATTGGGGGACATGTAAAGGAAAGGTAGATGGAATCTGTGTTGGAAATATCCCTCAGAATGATGATACCCGAGGATTAGATGAATCTGAGCGATTTAACGTATGTAATTTTCACAATTTGTTTTATATCTTGATTGTATGACATTCGATTGATAAACGCATGTTATTCTTTTTATCATACATTCTTGCAAGACAATTTTTAAAAGATAAATTGAATAAAATATCGATTCTACTTGGCAGAGATGGGGTGCCGATAGACTATTACTCTCGGATGTTAAAGTAGTCCACATATCTCCGACAGGGTGCCAGGTTGATCATATAAATTTGATATGACAGCGAGTCGATGTGACTGCTCCTGTCGATCACTCAGGAGAGTGAGAGCTTGTGACATTGATACATGAAATATCTGGGATTTTCTGTATTTGGACAATGACTCATAGTCGAATCGATCGCATGCTAGTAATGCAAAGATTGAATCGACCGACTGTAGTAGCATACGCGAACGTTAACCAAAATCAACGAAGTGGGAGTTGGCTTCCGGATCACGACCTAACACTAGCTTTCCTAGGTCCGCCTTGCTTTTGCATGAGTCGGCGGCGACGTGCGGTCTTGACAACGAGCTGCGATTATCAGCTTTATCATTGAGCGAGATTCACGATGCTGAAAGAGATACATATCCTATGAGAATTTCAAGGACGAGAAATTACCACGTCCTTGGCCAAAGCATTGAAACTGACTCACTTGGAGGTGGAAGATTTCATTATTATTCTCTTCAATCGAACCAAATATAACCATCAAATGTGTATTCATCTTTCCAATTTACATTTCTATTTTCTTTTACAGTAATGTTTTCTGATACCAAAATCTAATCATTTCAAGAACCTTGGAATAAGATGTAAATAAAGATGATAGCTTTATGCATCTCTTTCTCAATTTCTTTGAAATCTCACACGAACCATTATTTTAAGGAACCATTTCACTTTATGATGCTATATTTCGGAGTTTCAATATCATTATGTCATTTATAATAATTTTAGAAAATGTGTAAGTAAGGTATTTTGATCATTATTTTTGTACTAAAAAAGGAAAATAAGAAGTAATTGTGTTCTGACACAATTCACGATTCTTCTGATATTCAACAATGGTCTGTGGATTCAATTTTCCAGTCAAATCAAAGATACAAAAGCAAAGACGGTTCTTCTAATAATGTAAAATGTATTTTTCTTAACATCAATATATGGTATTATTAATCGGGCCAATTTTCTCTCCTTCAGCCATGGTGAAAAAAAGAAGAACGGCGACACAGAGGGCAGCGTCAGTCACGGTGGTGACGACGCTGCCCCCTCCCGATGAGCAATCGACGGAGAATGTGAACTGTGCGAGCGATGGTGACCTGTGGTGAGGCCCTGCAACTGAGAAGGGTGCGCACTGTTCCATTAGTGACACATGCGCAGCACCAATCTCCAATCACTTTAGATGGACAATTGGATGTGACGCGACCTCAATTGATGACAAATCCTGGTGATCGCAATCGGCAGCGAGGCAAATCAAGTGCTGATTTGCGGAGCTCTGTTACATTGGAGAAAGATGGTAGTGGCTGCTGATGAACAAATGGATAGAGAATAGCCAAAATTGACGAGCTTAGGTAACCGGGTTCTCGCGCCACAGGCTGTAAGTAATTGGTCCAAATTCAATGCAAAGCTTCTACAAAAACAGGACAATCGCCTGGATTATGTTGCCCCTATCACAGAGGCTGGCCAGGAGATAAGTCCGGTAGCGAGTGATGAGATTCAAGAGGAAGTTGATCATTGGAATTCAGCTCTGTTATGCTATGTCCTTGGGGCAGATTCTCTCTATGGTGTTATGGCTGGATTTTTGAAGCGGAAATGGGACAAATTAGGGCTGCAGAATGTCTGGCAAGTAAGGCAAGGCCTCTTCCTGGCTAGGTTCAAGAGTGTGGCATCAAGAGATTAAATCCTACAAACTGAGATCTTGCACTTTGATAGAAAGGAGGGACAAGGCCCTTGGCAAAAATAATGATCAAAATACCTTACTTACACAAAAAGGGCTGGAAAGGAGGGACAAGGCCCTTGGCAAACTTTTATACACCGTAAAGAGCTCTATCCAACCACGGGCATCAGCCCAAAGTTTGAGGGCATCAACCCAACCATACTAAAGCATGAGGGCATCAACCCAACCACGCGAATCAAGGACATAAGGGCATCAACCCGACCATGGGGTCATCAACCAACCATGGTAATCCCCCGACGCATCAACGTTGATCGTATATTGGCGACGCATCAACGTCGCCTACTGCGCATCACGCGGTCCCGGTGCCCTAGAAGCCGCCCCTTAACTTTTCACTCAATGTCATTTGCCACCTCGGCACTTACCATTCGCGTTTTGCGATATACTTTATGCACGCTCAACTCACATAATTCCCAGAGTGATTCGTGCATGCTCGTGAAATGCATCGTGCCTTAATGCAATAAAACTTATCATAATCATAAAATCACGCACATAATTCAAGCATGTAATAACATCGAAGCACATAGGCACATACATTAGGCACGTAGTCATGTAACGTTAAGCACACGCAAGTAAGTTATGTGTTGTAGTTGAATTTCCACTTACCTGGCGCCGTAGATTAACCGCTAACCGGTCTGTTGAATTTCCTAATACTTTGTCCTTTAAACAAAAAAAGGGTATAAAGTTAGTGTATAAATTATACTAGTTGACTGCATAAATTTTCTTTCGAAAATTCTACCAAAACAGCGTTTGCCTATACCGAAAATCGACCCTGAAACATACTGATAGGCTATTAATGATCGGGCGTTGAAAGAGCCTATGCACATTGGAATCAGAATATTTTTCATATTAAATGGTGTAAACATATTTTTCTTATTAATGGTGCATAAATTAGATTAACAGAATTTTTTATTTACTTAAAACATTTTTATCTAAATGGTTCAATTCGCGACTTGCATAGAGTTCGCGAAGTCCTCCTAGTTCGCGAACTATCCTACTTCGTGAATTCTTTTGAACTAAGTTTGGATTCGTGATGCTCACAATTCGTGAAATACCCAACAAGTTCGCGAAGTTTCTACTCTACTCATAATTCGCAAAGTTTTCTTTCCTCACAATTCGCGAACCCTAACTAAGTTCGCGAATTGTATCTTCTAACTTGTGGTTCGCGAATTGATTCTACACCCTAATAGTTCGAGAATTGTTGCATTCAATGTTCGTGAAATGGTCTATTCCTAACTCGCGAATTCATCTAGCTTATGTACACTTCGCGAACTCAATTCGTGACTTGTATGGATTCGCGAACTGCACTCAATTCGCAAAGTTCACTCCAGGGTTCGCGAATTTATTTGCATTATTTCTTAATTCGCCAGATGGACACAGCCCGCGAACCCCTAACTCACTTCGCGAACTCCCTTCAATTCGCGGACCTAGTCTTAGTTCGCGACATGATCTACTCACACACTTCGCGAACTCTTCCTAGTTCGCGATCTTATGTAGTTCACGAACTTAATCTTCGCGAATCCTATGTAGTTCAAGAACTACTCATGGTTCGCAAACTCGCGGCTTGCTTAGTTTGCGAACCCTCAATTCGTGAAGTTCTTTACCCTATATATGATTTGCAAAGTGCTCTCTATACACATAATTCGCCAACTTAAATTTATTTTGCGAATTCTTTCCTACTTCATTTCACGAACCCATGCATGAAACCTTACCCCATATTTCGCGAAGTGCTCTATACTAATAGTTCGCGAAAGCCTCCATGAGTTCGCCAAGTTTACACTTCGCGAATTCATGAAGGTGAACCTATTGAGTTCGCGAAATCTTACGCTAATTATGGCTCGTGATTCGTCTAGTTCGCAAAATGCTACCATAGTTCATTTCGCGAGTTCATGATGTGAACCTTAGGGTTCGTGAAACTTACCTTTCACGAATCCACTCATACCAAAAACATTTTTTGATTCGCGCAACCCTTGCTATAAGGATCAACATACGACTTTTCTCAAGAACACTTTGAAGATTAGAATCAGTTTCAAAAACCCTAAAAATCAATCTTAGTAAGAATACGAGTTTTAAACAGATTTTGAGAGTGCTAATTATCCTAAGCATGCTAAATCCGAACTTAAACTTAAAATCGAACTTTAGAACTTAAAGTCTTAACAAGATTTATACCTTCTCCAAAGCTTAAGGTCGCTGTCTCCTTCTTCTCTCTACCTTCGAATTTTAGTTGGATAAGTGGATTATGATGTTAGATAAAACATCTTAAGCTACATAGGTATGATGATAGGACTAATGTGGCGTGAATCTCCCATAATATAGGGAACTTTGTTTCCAAAATATCCTCTAAGGGTTTTGGGCCTAATATTTAAATCTAGCCCAACTAAATCAACCATTAGCCCAATTTCCTATTCTTACTACTATTTATTACCTAAATCTTTCTTACCCTATATTTTCCAAAATCCTCAAGTAAGTTAGATACCACCAAGGCACGTAATTTCATAGATTTCACATAAGCGTAAAACGCATATGTTGAATTCATGCAGGCACATAAGCATACAAGGTACGCGCAAATTTATTGGCCAACTAGCTTACGTGGACTTGGGTTCCACAGAGGTGGCTCTCTTCTGTAGTAGATATAGAATAAATATCATATGCTTACTACAAACAAAGCTAAAAGGAGATTCTGTAGATAGCTCAATAAACTGAGTGTTTGAAGGCTGGGATTTCTGTCATAATAGTAGTGAACACCCTAATGATAGAATTGTAGTGGCTTGGAAAGGTGGACTTGAGCTGGAATTGACGTCTAAATCTGACCAACACATGCATTTCAAAGTGCTTAAGAATAGAGCCTGTTAGGATATTTAATAGATTGTGTCATTAGTTTACGTCTTGGGTTATCTTTAGTAATTATTTTTTACGGGTTCAAGAGTGTGCGCTCTGTTCAATTCTTAAGTGAGAAAGGGCATCTTATAGAACAAAAAGTCACCTATGAGTGGAAGCCTGTGCTCTGTAATAACTGCAAGGGATATGGTCATGAAACAACCACATGCAAAAAAGTGTTCTAGAAAGATTGGCAGCCTGTCCACAGGAATAATCAGACGCAGATGAGTACTGAACCAGCTCCACGAAGCCAGGCACCTAGTGGAAATATAGTTGATGTATCCAGGGCAGAGGCTGAACAACCACCAGAGGTTTCAAGCTCCTAGTGACCCGGTATCAGAGCTGGAAAGGAGGGACAAGGCCCTTGGCAAACTTTTATACACCGTAAAGAGCTCTATCCAACCACGGGCATCAGCCCAAAGTTTGAGGGCATCAACCCAACCATACTAAAGCATGAGGGCATCAACCCAACCACGCGAATCAAGGACATAAGGGCATCAACCCGACCATGGGGTCATCAACCCAACCATGGTAATCCCCCGACGCATCAACGTTGATCGTATATTGGCGACGCATCAACGTCGCCTACTGCGCATCACGCGGTCCCGGTGCCCTAGAAGCCGCCCCTTAACTTTTCACTCAATGTCATTTGCCACCTCGGCACTTACCATTCGCGTTTTGCGATATACTTTATGCACGCTCAACTCACATAATTCCCAGAGTGATTCGTGCATGCTCGTGAAATGCATCGTGCCTTAATGCAATAAAACTTATCATAATCATAAAATCACGCACATAATTCAAGCATGTAATAACATCGAAGCACATAGGCACATACATTAGGCACGTAGTCATGTAACGTTAAGCACACGCAAGTAAGTTATGTGTTGTAGTTGAATTTCCACTTACCTGGCGCCGTAGATTAACCGCTAACCGGTCTGTTGAATTTCCTAATACTTTGTCCTTTAAACAAAAAAAGGGTATAAAGTTAGTGTATAAATTATACTAGTTGACTGCATAAATTTTCTTTCGAAAATTCTACCAAAACAGCGTTTGCCTATACCGAAAATCGACCCTGAAACATACTGATAGGCTATTAATGATCGGGCGTTGAAAGAGCCTATGCACATTGGAATCAGAATATTTTTCATATTAAATGGTGTAAACATATTTTTCTTATTAATGGTGCATAAATTAGATTAACAGAATTTTTTATTTACTTAAAACATTTTTATCTAAATGGTTCAATTCGCGACTTGCATAGAGTTCGCGAAGTCCTCCTAGTTCGCGAACTATCCTACTTCGTGAATTCTTTTGAACTAAGTTTGGATTCGTGATGCTCACAATTCGTGAAATACCCAACAAGTTCGCGAAGTTTCTACTCTACTCATAATTCGCAAAGTTTTCTTTCCTCACAATTCGCGAACCCTAACTAAGTTCGCGAATTGTATCTTCTAACTTGTGGTTCGCGAATTGATTCTACACCCTAATAGTTCGAGAATTGTTGCATTCAATGTTCGTGAAATGGTCTATTCCTAACTCGCGAATTCATCTAGCTTATGTACACTTCGCGAACTCAATTCGTGACTTGTATGGATTCGCGAACTGCACTCAATTCGCAAAGTTCACTCCAGGGTTCGCGAATTTATTTGCATTATTTCTTAATTCGCCAGATGGACACAGCCCGCGAACCCCTAACTCACTTCGCGAACTCCCTTCAATTCGCGGACCTAGTCTTAGTTCGCGACATGATCTACTCACACACTTCGCGAACTCTTCCTAGTTCGCGATCTTATGTAGTTCACGAACTTAATCTTCGCGAATCCTATGTAGTTCAAGAACTACTCATGGTTCGCAAACTCGCGGCTTGCTTAGTTTGCGAACCCTCAATTCGTGAAGTTCTTTACCCTATATATGATTTGCAAAGTGCTCTCTATACACATAATTCGCCAACTTAAATTTATTTTGCGAATTCTTTCCTACTTCATTTCACGAACCCATGCATGAAACCTTACCCCATATTTCGCGAAGTGCTCTATACTAATAGTTCGCGAAAGCCTCCATGAGTTCGCCAAGTTTACACTTCGCGAATTCATGAAGGTGAACCTATTGAGTTCGCGAAATCTTACGCTAATTATGGCTCGTGATTCGTCTAGTTCGCAAAATGCTACCATAGTTCATTTCGCGAGTTCATGATGTGAACCTTAGGGTTCGTGAAACTTACCTTTCACGAATCCACTCATACCAAAAACATTTTTTGATTCGCGCAACCCTTGCTATAAGGATCAACATACGACTTTTCTCAAGAACACTTTGAAGATTAGAATCAGTTTCAAAAACCCTAAAAATCAATCTTAGTAAGAATACGAGTTTTAAACAGATTTTGAGAGTGCTAATTATCCTAAGCATGCTAAATCCGAACTTAAACTTAAAATCGAACTTTAGAACTTAAAGTCTTAACAAGATTTATACCTTCTCCAAAGCTTAAGGTCGCTGTCTCCTTCTTCTCTCTACCTTCGAATTTTAGTTGGATAAGTGGATTATGATGTTAGATAAAACATCTTAAGCTACATAGGTATGATGATAGGACTAATGTGGCGTGAATCTCCCATAATATAGGGAACTTTGTTTCCAAAATATCCTCTAAGGGTTTTGGGCCTAATATTTAAATCTAGCCCAACTAAATCAACCATTAGCCCAATTTCCTATTCTTACTACTATTTATTACCTAAATCTTTCTTACCCTATATTTTCCAAAATCCTCAAGTAAGTTAGATACCACCAAGGCACGTAATTTCATAGATTTCACATAAGCGTAAAACGCATATGTTGAATTCATGCAGGCACATAAGCATACAAGGTACGCGCAAATTTATTGGCCAACTAGCTTACGTGGACTTGGGTTCCACAGAGGTGGCTCTCTTCTGTAGTAGATATAGAATAAATATCATATGCTTACTACAAACAAAGCTAAAAGGAGATTCTGTAGATAGCTCAATAAACTGAGTGTTTGAAGGCTGGGATTTCTGTCATAATAGTAGTGAACACCCTAATGATAGAATTGTAGTGGCTTGGAAAGGTGGACTTGAGCTGGAATTGACGTCTAAATCTGACCAACACATGCATTTCAAAGTGCTTAAGAATAGAGCCTGTTAGGATATTTAATAGATTGTGTCATTAGTTTACGTCTTGGGTTATCTTTAGTAATTATTTTTTTAGCTTGGGCTTTGGACTAGAATGTAATTAGTTAATCTTTAGTGTTTGGCCCTTAATATACCTAGGTTTAATGTGGTATATAAGGTATTACCATCACTATTTTTAAAGTAATCAAAGATCAAAAGGCTAACCCTACTTTTCACACAATACACACACTTGAAGGGGAGAACCTCAACCTTTTCATTCCATCCAAGCCTCTTTGATTCCTTGTTTGGTGCAATCGGGACCAACAAGTGGTATCAGAGCAAACGTCGGTTGATCTACATTGATTTGAGTCCCGTTTCGTTCGATTCCGAGAAAGATCAAAGGTGTTTTGGGCAAAAAATCACTTTCAGGTATTTTGAACTCGTTTTGGGGTTTTAATGCTTAGTTTTTGTGTTTAAAACCTTCCACCAGATCGATTCTATGCCTAAAAAGTTTTTAGAACACTTTTGGATCAGTTTTAACGAGTTTTGAGCAAGATCGAAGCAAAAACTCTTCAGAAAAAGTCATCTCGGCCATTTTCTTTTTTGGTCGATTTGATCCGATTTTTGTTGTTTTTAGCCCACAAATCGGTCTATTATGTGTTTAGGGAGGAATTTCTGAAGTTTTGGATCAAGTTTGTGTGATTTTGGTTGAGATTTGAGTGAAAACCGGACGATTTTCTGGTAAAACGCGCGACAGTAATGGAACAGTGACTCCATGCTCTTGGCCGCGAAATTTCCTGTTGCGTCGTTCAAGTCCGCGAAAGTTTTATATCCGAGAAATTTCATTCCTAGAATCTTTCTAAAACCGCGAAAATTTGTCTGTTTCACTCACTTTCACTTCGCTTTTTCTCAACTGCTTATTCCTCAAAATCCGAGAAACTTTATATTCGAGAAATTTCATTTCGAGAATTTATCTAAACCGCGAAAATTCTCTATTTCACTTCATTTTTTTTCAACTGCTCACTTTCAAAATCCGAGAAATTTTATACCAGAGAAAGTCTTTTCCGAAAATTTATCTGAGTCGCGAAAATTTTCAAAAGCTGAGAAATATTTCTAAGTCGAGAAACTTATAAAACTGAGAAAGTATTCAATCCGCAAAAACTCTTTGAAACTGAGAAAGTTTGTCAAATCCAAGAAATTTTCAACCGAGTAAGTTTCATTCTTCCGATAAAATTTTTCAATATTTCTAAGTCGAGAAACTTATAAAACTGAGAAAGTATTCAATCCGCAAAAACTCTTTGAAACTGAGAAAGTTTGTCAAATCCAAGAAATTTTCAACCGAGTAAGTTTCATTCTTCCGATAAAATTTTTCAAAACCACGACTTTTCAAATCCGAGAAACTTTCTAAAACCACACTTCAACCCGCGATACTTCTTTCAAACTGAAATTTTTTTTAACCTGAAAATTCTGAAAACTGAGAAACTTTCTCACATGCGAAATTTTAAATCTGAGAAAATAATTTTCAACTGAGATTTTTTTTTCTTTTATGTTTTCTCTTTAAACTGACTCAAACGCTGAAATTTCTCAAACAATAATTTCTCGGGTAATTTATCTTGTAATCACGAGCCATTTTGAAACGTCTCTTCAAACTACAAATTTTTCTCGTGTTAAATCTTTCTCGAACTTATTCAAGTCGTGATCCTTTACACTTTAGTTCTATCCCCCCTAGACCACTTTTGACAAAAAATTTACTCTTCCATTCTCGTTTTAAATTTCTAGAACTACTACGAATTTCAAGATATATTTTCCCTTCATACGTTTTCGACCATCACACACGTTCACTTAGTTCTAAGAAATTCTTTAAACGATTTTCTCAAACTCTACTCGTTAAACTCATGTTCTCATCTCGTTCGTCACTAACCTTCCTATTTATACAAGATCAAAACCACGGACATTCGACTGCACCAACCATGTCTACCTCAAATGACATCTCAACAGTGGGCTCCGACACCAGGCCTCCGATGCTGGGACTAGGCGATTACAGCATATGGACAAACAGGTTCCTCACGTTCATCAGGAACAAAGGCGCACCACTCTCTCAATACTTACTGGACTCCATCCTCAACGGTCCAACACAGTTCTGGACGATCATCCCTTCTCAACCAAACGCGAACCCTCCTATGGATGAACGCCGCACTCTAAGAGGTCCCATTAATGAGGATGAAGAGGCTCGCCTACAGGCCGATGAGACTGCCAAAGGATACCTCTTCCAGGCTATGGGCAACGAAGTCTACGCACACATCGAGTGATGCACAACTGCCAAGGAAACATGGGATGAACTCGTGGAAATTATGTAAGGCACAACAGAGAGTGCTCAGGGGAGAAAATCAGCCTGTCTCTCGCAGTATGAACACTTCCAGGCCTATGAAGGAGAGGAGTTGCGTGACACGTACCTCCGATACTTGAAGGTCATCAATAAACTCAAGAAAGCCAAGATCTCGAGGACCTCTCCAACACCTCCATCCATGCTCTCTACGACAGCCTGTCTGCCTATGCACCTTACGTACAACCGCTTTCTACCAACACTCGAGTTGACCCGCTTGCTCTCCTCTCGAACAAGACTGCTGAACGATCTTCCACCTCCAAGGCCAAAAAGAACAAAGGAAAGCAACCAGCTGTTGTATCTGACACCTCTTCAGGAACCGAAGCGGATACAGAATCTAATGAAGATGTTCGTGATCTACGCAAGAAGCTGGCAATGCTCACAAAGATGGTCTCAAAGAAGATCGGAAAAAAATCTTCATCTTACTACAATCGTCAAAGAACCTTTAGCGGTACCAAAAAGAGCACCCCTACGGAGGAAGCTAAGTCGATAAAGAAAGAGGAGGAATCCGCACCTCAAAAAGTCTGTGAAGTGCTTCCGGTGTGGAAAATCGGGCCACTTTGCCAAGGAATTCCACGCCCCACGCGTGAAGGACTCTGGTTACTACGATCGTAAGGCCAGAATGACCCGCAAAATGGAAAGTGGGAAAGTTCTTCTCACCGAAGAAGCTGAGTGGGTGAACGACACTTCCGAAGACGAGGAGCCTAAGGATGAGGATTGCTGCATGGCAAGGCTGGTCGAACATGACGAGGACGAGGAGATGGTTAACACCGGTGAGAACTCTGCTAAGAGCCCTACCAACACAGATTCTGAGGTACGAATTTCACAACTCGACGATGTGTTTAATATCCGTCACACCATTAAGAAACCCACCATAGACGCTAGGGATTATGATGAACGTAAACTAAAATTTGAAAACAACTATGCCTTACTTAATTTAAAAGTAGAAGAGCTCGCTTGCGCAAACGAACGACTAATTGCCTCTGACGCGTTAGTCAAACGTCTGCAAAGCAAGAACAAACAAAGTGAGACTAAGGTTAAGGAATCCACAATCCACACTGGCTATCAGTTCATGTGAAACATCTCGTCTCTTGACGGCCTCCCAATATGAACTGCTTACAAAGGAAAGAGTTAGGCTGTACCGAAAGGTGGAAGAACTTGAAGACCAACTTCACCTTAGAAACAAAAACGCACGCCTCTTATGCCTATTGAACCAACCAGCTGAAACAGAATTTTACGACACCCGGATGGGAATCGGCCTGGCCAGCAATTGCGACCCAACGCAGATAATGGTTAAAAGGTATAACATGTACAATACTGCATTCTTAAAAACGTGGAAGGGTACTCCATCACAGCTCATGCCATTTGTAAGATTCTCCTCCGTTGTCCTTTCGGAAGAAAAGAGGGAACAGAACATTCTTTGGGCGGAAATCGCGTACGACTACACAGAATTGAATGCCAGTTATAAGACTAAAAAACCTTCACTCTCTGAGGACATCAAGACTCAATTCCCAACCGAAGAACAGGAAATTGCTTTTCCGAGAAGTGCTTTCTCGCATCTATATCCCAGAGAAACTTCTTGTCATAACAGAACTAGAACGAACACTAGAATTAGAGCGAAAAGCCTTCGCAAAGGAGCGAGATGATCTACTTAGCAAAATCTTTACCCTAGAGCAATTTCACAATACACACAAACCCTCTACGTCGAGTCAAGCACCCGATTCTCAAACATGTAAATGTAAGAGGACGGGGAAGATGACTCATGAAGCTGAAACATGTTCAAATACTAACTCTCGTATTCTTATGGATACAGGGAATGTGAGTTTGACATCTCTGGAAGGGAGTTCGTTTGAAATTAAGGAGAACCCACTCTTCGATGACAAGAAGAAAAGACCATCCTATATTTGTCTTTCCTCTTTATGTAATGAATCCCAATATCTTAAGGACGTAGACAATTATGTTGCCAAAACCTATCTTCCTTTACAAAACTTATGTCTATGTGTTGCTGCAATGACTTTGTTCTTCCACGGTTTCATGAATATGAAACACACGAACACGCAACACTCCGACCAAGCAAGCGAACCTCCTCTACGACGCCTTTGCATTCTCCAATTTCGTCTAAACTTACAATTAAGCGAAAACGCCTTCCGACGCTAAATACAAAGTCACCTACTGCTCGCAAGCAAAAGACGACTAAAACCGAAGCACGACAACAACAACCAAAATCCCCACGCCAATTCATGAATAAGTCACCGTACATGCAAGCACAAGTTTGGCAAATTTGGGTTAGAAAAAACATAATCCCGCACCTCAAACAAATCACAACGGGAAATCCAAATTAGATCTAGCGAAACCTGATTTAGACCCCACAATTCCTGTTAAGCGCATGAAAATTTTACTTGTATCACAAGAAGGTCCCCTCCGTAAACGGGGACCCAACGTTTGTTGATGATTGCAGGTCTGTCATGTGTGGTATCTAGATTCAGGTTGCTCCACACACATGACGGGGAACAAGGAGCTGTTGAGCAACTTCTCCGAGCGCGATCTCAGGGTCTCGTTCGGAAACAATCAAATGGCACCAATTCTCGGAACTGACGATCAAGGGCATCTCTTACGTCGAGGGTTTGAGCTACAATCTCTTCAGCATTGGTCGTTTCTGCGACAAAGGATACAAGGTTCTGTTCGAATCTGACATCTGCAGCATTATAGATGCCTCGGGACTGCCTCTTCTTTCTGGAACGCGCACGTCTCACCTCTACGTACTCAATCTTACGACCTCTCGACCAATATGTCTTCTCTATCGTGCTACACCCAAGTTGAACGATCTATGGCACCGACGTCTTTCACATCTCAATTTCAAGACTCTCAACAAACTGCGCCATAATAAGCTCGTCAACGGTCTACCTCAGCTGTCCTATCATAAGGAGCATCTCTGCTCTGCCTGTGAATTGGGGAAGATGAGGCACTCGTCTCGCATCTCCAAGGAAATGCTGTCCTCTAAGCTCATCCTCGAGCTCTTGCACATGGATCTTTGTGGCCCGATGCCTCGGCTACACTCGGAGGAAGACGATATATTCTTGTGATTGTCGACGATTTCTCGCGCTACACGTGGACGAAGCTTGTTCGCACAAAGGATGAAGTTCCTGATTTAATCATCGAATTTGTTGTTACGTCCCAAAATCTTCATCAACAGAAGGTTCGGATTATCGGAACTGACAACGGAACTGAGTTTAAGAACAAGAAGCTCAGTGATTTCTATGCCACTCAGGGCATCACCCAGTAGTTCTCAGCTGTGAAGACACCGGAACAGAATGGTGTCGTTAAGTGTAAGAATAGGACACTAGTCGAAGCAGCTAGGACTCTTCTCATCCAATCCGGCCTTCCTCACTCTCTTTGGGGCGAAGCTATTCAAACGGCTTGCTACACGCAGAATCGGGCTTCTATCCATAAGAGATTCAACCGCACCCCATACGAGATGCTAAATAACCGTCGTATCCCGAATATATCTTATCTAAGGGTGTTCGGTTGCCGATGTTTTGTTGCCAATGATCGCCAACATCTTGGGAAGCTCGATCCAAAAGCACTTAAAGGAATCTTTGTTGGATATTCGCTGAACTCGAAGGCGTACAGAGTCTATCTTAAGGAGAAACGATCAGTCATAGAAAGCACAAATGTCACCTTTGACGAAAGCGAAGGTGACCACATGGCTTTTGCTCATATCAGATCAGAACCAAGTTTTCTACAGTCGTTGACAAAAGGTCAACTTTCATCGACGGATACTTCCTCATCTGAGGGCAACTCTGGCGAACTGGATCTCGATCTGCTCTTCGAGTACTTCTATCCAGTCCCCAAGACTCCCGTCACCACCACTCAACCTACTGCTGCAACCACCCCACCTACACCACCTGATATCGGCAATGATGTCGTCCCTCCAAACTTGGATGATCTCAATCTCAACGAAGACGACACTATACCCAACCATGGGAACATTGCTGATCCTGATGCCGAACCCTCACAATCTACTACAATTGAGATCTCATCCTCGGACATCGGACCCCAATCTAGTGAGCCTCCAATCGACACAAATGCTGCTAGCTCTTCACAGACTAATGAACCACTTTGGACTCGCTCTCATCCTACGAATCAGATTATTGGGGATCCCACATCCGGTGTTTCGACTCGTTCGGCTACGATGAATGAAAGTCTGTTCGCTTGCTATCTCAGTCAAGCCGAACCATTTCGAGTAGCTGAAGCTCTCAATGATCCTGATTGGCTGATTGCAATGCAGGAGGACATAATCAGTTCGAACGTTTACAAGTTTGGGAACTCGTACCACGCCCTCACAACAGATCCATTATCGGCACGAAGTGGATCTTCAAAAACAAAAAGGATGAAGACGGTGTTGTCATCCGCAATAAAGCAAGACTTGTGGCTAAGGGGTACAATCAACAAGAAGGCATCGACTACGATGAAACTTTCGCCCCCGTTGCCAGGATCGAAGCTATACGAATCTTTGCTGCCTTTGCTGCTCACAAGAATTTCAAACTCTACCAAATGGACGTCAAGACTGCATTTCTGAATGGATTTCTCAAAGAAGAAGTGTACGTCGATCAACCTGAAGGGTTCTTGAGCTTTCCTAATCACGTATATCGACTCTACAAGGCTCTCTACGGATTGAAACAGGCTCCCCGAGCTTGGTATGACGTCCTTTTAGACTTTCTCGTTCAGTCTGGATTCACGAAAGGATCTCTGGATACAACTCTCTTCACCAAGCGGAATGGCCCAGACATCATGCTCGTACAGATTTATGTCGATGACATCATTTTTGGATCGACTAAACCACAATTGTGTGAAGAATTCGCAGAATTGATGAAGGAGAAATTCGAAATGAGTATGATGGGCGAGCTGAATTTCTTTCTTGGTCATCAAGTAAAGCAACTTCCCGACGGAATCTTCATCAACCAGTCCAAATACATCCATGATATCCTCAAGAAATATGGAGTGAAGGATGCTAAGACTGCCGCTACACCTATGTCTCCCTCTGGTCGACCCGACGCGGACCCATCTGGTGCTCCCGTCGACCAAACCGTATATCGTGGGATAATAGGCTCTCTTCTGTACCTCACTGCTAGTCGATCGGATATCGTTCTCTCGACAGGAATCTGCGCTCGTTTTCAAGCTACACCTAAGGAATCCCATTTCACTGCTGTAAAAAGGATTCTCCGCTATCTCAAAGGAACACCCAATCTGGGTTTGTGGTACCCCACTCGATCGGAATTCAAACTGGTTGGATTCTCTGACTCGGATTACGCAGGATGCAAGATGGATCGGAAAAGCACCTCAGGAGCTGCACACTTCTTGGGCGGTAAACTCGTGAGTTGGTCTTCTCGAAAACAAAACTGTGTCTCAACTTCGTCGACGGAGGCATAATATGTCGCCACCGCTAGTTGTCGTTCACAGCTTTTGTGGATGAGAACCCAACTACGAGATTTTAATTTTCATATTGATAAAATTCCCATTTATTGTGACTCGAAGAGTGCGATCGCGATGACGAGTAATCCAGTGCATCACTCGAGAACGAAACACATAGATATTCGTCACCACTTCATCAAAGAACATGTCGAACAAGGGACGATTGAATTGCACTACGTCACTACCGAAGATCAACTGGCCGACATTTTCACAAACCGTTGGATGTCAAACGATTCCAACACCTAGTGACTATGTTGGGCATGTTGAATCTTCCGTAATGATCAATCGACCCTACATAAACTTTGATAAAGTGTACATATTTTTCTTCACTTTACTCCATTTTCTATGTGTCTTCTGAATTATGTCTCTTAAGGGGGAGTTTTCGATTAAGGTGGAGTTTCTGTTTTTTTCTTTATTTAAAAAGGGAGTTTTCGATTAAGGGGGAGTTTCTGATTTTGCCTAAAAAAAAATTAGGTTGAAATTTTAAATTTTGGTCAAACGGAGTCAAAATTGGACCAATTGGACACCAATTGAACCCAATTTTGACCAAGCCCGCGAAATTCGGCCCAGGACCCAATTTTGACCAGCCCGCGAAATTAGGCCCATGTACTCAATATCTCGCATGAACAGTCACAAAACCCCAAAATACTTAACTCTTTTAACAATCTTTCCAACGTCCCGAGAAAAATTCAAAAATTTCGCAATTTTTGCTAACCTGAAAACTTCTCTACTTGCGAAACCTTAATACCTTTTGAGAAATTATTTTAACTGCGAAATTTCGCTGATTATAACACAACACGCCGAGATAAAATTTTCGCATATAGTGTAAAATTTCGCATATAGTGTAAAATTTTCGCATGTAGTGGAAAATTTTCGCAAGTTAAGGAATTTCACAAGTTATCCAAAAATTTCGCAAGTAGAGAAGTTTTCAGGTTAGCAAAAATTCGCAAGTTTTGAATTTTCTCAAGTGATATGAAAGTTTCGCGGGGTGAGAAAATTTTGAAAAAGTTTGCTCAGGTGGTAAAAGTTCTCGGTTTGAAATTTCTCAGTTTGACAAGTGATAAAATTTCTCGGATTGACAATTTTCTCAGGTTGAGAAATTGCGTGATCCGCGAAAAAACAATGACGTATGAGTTGAGAAATTAATGAACCACTGTAGCTGCGAAAGAATTTGATCAGCACGGATCCGAGAAAAATTTAAGTTTATGGGTTGAGAAAGTTTTGGGTCAATGTAGTTGCGAAATAGTGAAGATGCGAAAATATGTAATATGAAGTGAGGTGTATGAAAATTTCGCGGGGCATGACTCACTGTAGCAGCAAAAAAAAATTTTAACGTAAGGGAAAAAATTTTGTCGGATGAAAACTTTCGTGGGACTTCACTACTGTAGCAGCGAAATTTTAACGCAAGAAATTTCTCGGATAAAACTTTCGAGGACTTCACTTATTGTAACAGCGAAATTTTAACGTAAGAAATTTCTCGGATAAAACTTTCGCGGGACCTCACTCACTATAGCAGCGAAAATCTATCGTTGAAGTATTTTCTTTGAAAAATTTTCTCGGCGAAGAACACAGTGCGAAAACGTACGAAACGACGCTATGTTTTTTGCCTTTGAACCACTTAAATCTTAACCAAAATGCAATAAACTGGACTCAATCGACTCAAATTGGACGGGCAATACATATTTGGGGGTTTTAAACACCAAAATCCTAACATGCGTCCGAATTGAAGCCGAGAAAAATTAATTTTAAACCTAAAAATTTTAAAAGAACGGGGCAAAACAGAATAAAACGAACAAGGATTGGTTTATTTGGGATGTATTCATACCGAAATGCTGATTTTGACGATGGAGTATGCGGAAAAAACGGATTTTGAAGGCAGATTTGAAGAAGACGACGATGCGAGAGGTTGAGAAATTTTCGAAGAGGAGGTTGCGAAATTTTTGAATTTTTCTCGGGAAGTTGGAAAGATTGTGAAAAGAGTTAATGGGGTTTTGTGACTGTTCATGCGAGATATTTAGTAAATGGGCCGAATTTCGCGGGCTTGGTCAAAATTGGGTCCTGGGCCGAATTTCGCGGGCTTGGTCAAAATTGGGTTCAATTGGTGTCCAATTGGTCCAATTTTGACTCCTTAACTTGCGAAAATTTTACACTACATGCGAAATTTTGCACTATATGCGAAAATTTTCTCTCGGCGTGTCTATGTGTTATAATCAGCGAAATTTTCCATTGCATGTGAAAATTTTTGGCTAACTTGTGAAATTCCTTAACTTGCGAAAATTTTGCACTACATGCGAAAAGTTTCAATTTTACACTACAAGCGAAAATTTTCTCTCTACTACGAAATTTTGCTCATGTACCAAAATTTTCTCATATCACATGAACACTTTCAATACTGAAAATTTTCTAACTGTTGGAAAAATTTCGTTTAATTTTCGAAAATTGTTGAAACTCGCCATCACATTACCATCATTCAATGTTAACAACTTTATTTCAAATGGACTCTAAGTTACCTTTAATCTTAATTTTAATTTTATTGTTACGATTTTGGGCTCTTTTTATTGTTTCACCCACGACTTTCTTATATCCATGTTCTCGTGACTTAGTCCATACTAATCATGCTACAATTACTGTCAAGCACAGATATGACCAACACAAATCGAGAAGCACTTGAGGCTGCAACAATCCAAAGGGACATCGCTCGCATCGAGCTCAATACACTGACATTTGTTCCACCGATCAAGCAGGTCTTCCCAACAAATCGATGGGCTGCCTTGATACCAAACAATCACATGGTGGACTTGGACAACTTTAGGTGCGATGCCCCCATCATCATAGGGCATCCCCTCCGACACGCCCTCACTCATGGCGAGCCAGAAGCGCAAGTCTATCTCCAGCAGTTCTTGCACACATTGCAGATTGCTGGACCACACTACCTCGCTTCAGCAATGTCCGCCGAAATCGATGAAGAAACAGTAGTCCTCACGCGCAAGATTGTCCAAGAAGTACTTCAACTCCCTCTCTACTCACCTTACGAACCACTAACAACGCACGAACAACTCATCGAGGACATCGACAGATTGGGCTATCAACCTGAAAACAAGAAGAAGAAAGGCCCACTCGTTCTCAGCGAAGTCACCACACGCAACCTACCTCAACCCTGGCGAACATTGTACCTCCTACTGAACAAATGCATGTTAGGGAAGCATGCTGGCCAGGAGCGGGAACCACCAAATCCTTACCATCCTAACTGGCATCGCACACAACCGAAAGTACAACTACACTGAGATCATCTGGATATATCTCGTCTCCATGATTCAACGTCGCGATCGGGAAGTCGCCAAGGAAGTCAAGAACCGCTTCGTACCTTACATGCAGTGTCCCCCAGCGCTCATCAAACACTTCGGCATGTTCTCCACCAGCATCCGCATCTGCCCAGCAAGTGAACACTTCGTGATCCCCGTTGTCGAGAAGTTCGCCAAGAAAAACACTACGGAGAAAGATCGACACGCCATGATCATCCCGGACGAAGTACTTGCCTATGCCGACCCGACAAACCCGCACGTTCGAGAATATCGCGCCTCCACCGCTTCATTCCGTGAGAGTCCCCGTCCACTACCCATTGTCCCTACGGAGCAGACCAACCCCGCTGCTCCTAACCCCGGGACTAGCGAAAACCCCACCACCACTTCTAAAAGGTCATCGAGTCGCGCCACATCCTCTTCCACCCGCGTACCGAAAAACCGTCGCTTGAGGATGACGTAAGCCGCACCACGGAGCGTCGATCAAAACAGAAAAATGACCGACCTCCTCAGTCACAAACAAGCCGAGCCCAACCCATATGTGTAGGAGGTGATGTGTTCACCTCCCGAGTAGAAGACGTGGCACTTGGCTCAACCACGCAAACAACCCCACCAATCCACTTATCTTCCTCTCTACAGGAAGATACTTCGTTCCACGAGGAGCTACGTATGCCATTGACATCCCACTTGGAGATAGTTGATGATGAAACAAGCAGTCCTCCGCCTCAGACTCCATCCTCTTCAATCGCATCGAGTATATTGCCCCCACTCCCCATAATTTCATATGTGTCTAGGACACATACACCTTCTACTGCACTACAGAGTCTTCGTGATTCTGACGGAACGGTCGGAGATGTCTCTGTGACTGAGAGCGGAAGACCTAGCACGGCCAACATCACCACAACCGTGAGCCTAGGCCATCATTCGTCTGTCTCATCGATGATGCCAACGGGAAGTCTTAGTGACCCCATCTTTTCCCGTCCTGTGCAAACGGGCGGCCGATCGGCTCTCTTTTCCGACTCGGTGTCAGTTGGAATTCTTCGTGACTCCAACTTGTTAGACTTATCCCGTTTCGTCACCGAGACCGCGCTAGAGGCTCGCCTTCAAGAGTTTGCAAAGACTCTTGAGGCATCCATCCTAGATAAAGTCTATGTGGGTCTCGAGGCGTCCACCCGCGACAAAGGCAAAGGTGTGGCCCCAGAGATGCCACCACCAACGCAACAAGTGGACGTCGAAGCTGTTCTCTCCTTCATTTCCGCAAAGGAGCTCTTCTACATCCTCCGAGCCCGACTCGCATCAATGACGGAACTCGACGAGGAGGAACAGCAAATGAAGAACATCATGACTCAGCCAATGACTTGCCACGCTCAAGGCGAGTCTAGCGGGATCAGACGCGACGATCAAGACGATGATCATGATCGACGCGAGGGGGAGAATAGGCAGCAAGGCCAATATCAAGAACTTGTGCAATCGATGCCGCCTTCCTCCTCTGCACCTGAAACGACGCCCGCGACTGAAACCTCACACCCCACCAACCAAAAATCCCATCCTATTAACCCCGAGTCACTAGCCAAATCACCCTCACCACCACCTACTGTAACCGTCTCTGAAACTCTAATCGTCACATCGACATTAGAGACCACCACCACACCTACACCACCCCACACCCAAATCATCCTCGCCAAAACCATCACCTCAACCGAGCCCCCAGAATCTCCACCACAACCATCCCCACAATCCACAACCTCCTCCGACGCAACACCCTCGCCGCTACACAGCTCTACCCCTCTCAATACCGACACCAACGTGGCTCTCGAGGACTTCTACTACGCGCAGAACGAGATCGAGGCCTACATCTTCAACGATGAATGGCTTTACACACCCGCCGACGCAGTAGCAGCCTGGAAATTGGTGGAGAATGCTCGGCGTCTGCTAAAGAAAGCATCGCTTACGCTGATCAACACTGCAGACAACGAGAACGGGGAGGAGTATGACGCCGAACCCGCCGAGCTCGAGAACATCCTACAGTTTCAAGCACAGCAAGCTGAGGCTCCTGCTGCTCAACCGGATGTGCCCACGGCGGATATACCGGAAGCACCGTGGGAAAACAAGAAGATCACCGCACCATTCCAAGAAGAGATCAGGAAGAGGATCTGGCGGCGCAAGGAGCAGATCATCACAGTCTTCGATGAATATGAGCTGATGAATATCCAAAACTGGAATGAGGAGAAGAAGACTACCGATGGAGCCTTCTTTGCCACAAGTACACAAAGCCGACGCTGTTCGATGAGGAAAACATCGCTCTTGAAATGAATCGGGCTCCCATCTGCAAAGTCACTGACATTCGCCAGGAGTCGAAAGGACGTGTCCACTATCCAGTGTTCACGGTAATGAGGCAGGATGAGAGCTACAGTGAAGTGAGCGAGGCGGACTTCAAGTTTCTGTACAGCATGCTGGAATCCATGAAGCAGTTCAGACTCGTCGTCAGAAGTTCTGGACATCTCGTACGGGCTGAAACAATCACTATGGGCTACGTGGCTCTCAAGCGACACATGCTCCGACAGGTGAGATTCTTCGCCTCCCACGATCTGCAGATGGCGGTGGAGCCAACCTAAAGAACGTGAACCTGACTTGCCCATCTTTCAAGAATGCAGACGACTATCGAGAGGGCGATGCGACCGACGGAGATGATCCGACGGTCGCCTACTCGAACTACAAGGGAAAGAAGAGGCTACTGCGCTGCTCCGGAGTGGCAAAGTTCTCAGATGGGACACTCACCATCATCCAAGACAAGCTCATGAGGACTTGCCGCATCCTTTCGGAAGAAGACCCACACTGCCTATCGAAATTCGCGAAGTTCATTGATGCTATAGCTGATCGAATCGTTCTTCGAAGGACTCCGCGCCTTCGAGTTCAAGCTAGGCCTTCGCGAAACTCACACTCGCTAATTCACCATCACTACGCCCAAGATCCAAGACTCCCAACAATTGACACAAAGGGGGAGATTGTTAGGATATTTAATAGATTGTGTCATTAGTTTATGTCTTGGGTTATCTTTAGTAATTATCCTTTTAGCTTGGGCTTTGGACTAGAATGTAATTAGTTAATCTTTAGTGTTTGGGCCTTAATATACCTAGGGTTAATGTGGTATATAAGGTATTACCATCACTATTTTTAAAGTAATCAAATATCAAAAGGCTAACCCTACTCTTCACACAATACACACACTTGAAGGTGAGAACCCCTCCCTTTCATTCCATCCAAGCCTCTTTGATTCCTTGTTTGGTGCAATCGGGACCAACAGAGCCCTTGTCACCTACCTCACTTGTGTCTATGGTCACAATGAGCCAAATGCTAGGAGTAGATTGTGGAAAATTATGGTGCAGGTTGGAGAGGTACTAAATGATCCTTGGATGGTCTGGTGAGATTTCAACAATATCAGAGGGTTTGAGGACAGGTTGGGGGTGCCACCATCAATGCTGCTGAATTTAGGGCGTTTAACCAATGCCTGCAAATATGTCAGCTACAGGAAATAAAAAGAAGTGGTTGCAACAGGAAATAAAAAGAAGTGGTTGCAAGTTCACTTGAACCAACAAACAAAGCAATTAGAAGAGAATCTCAAGTAAGATTGGCTGGGCTTTTGCCAATCCAAGCTGGATAAACAAATTCAGTGATCACATCACAATGTTCCTTCAAGAGGGTGTTTCTGATCATAGCCCTATTGTGCTCAGGAACACAAAGCAACAACCAGCTCCAAGGAGATCTTTCGAGTACTTTAATATGTGGTCACGGCTCCTACCTTTCTCACCTTAGTAAAGGACATTGGCGCTATTTGTCTGGGTCAGCTATGAGGAGTGTGTGCTGGAATTTGGCCAATCTGCAAAGACATCTTCGAGCCATCAATAGAACTGAGTTGGCCAACATAGTAAAAAACACTAAAATGGTTAGACAGAAACTAGAGGACTTGCAAGCTGCCCTTCATGCAGATCCCCTAAATCAGGTTCTTCTAACCAAAGAACAAGAAACAAGAACAGGATTTGGCTTCCTAAGTATGGCTAATGATAAGTTCCTGACGCAAAAAGCCAAAGCTAGATGGCTGGCTCAAGGTGACCAGTACTCAGCCGCTTCCATGCCAGAATCAAACAAAGATCCTGTGCCAACAGAATCTTGTTCATAGCTACTCTAGAGGGAATAATTACTGAAACTGGAAAAATTCATCAACACTTCTCTTATTATTTCCAGGAAGTGCTGGGGAAGGAGGGATACTCATAGAAAACTGGATCACAGGGTCGCTGAAGTTGGCTATACTCTTTCTCTGGAAGATCAATTGAGGCTCATTCAACCATTTAAAAGGGGGGAGATCTGGGAAGTGATGAAGTCTATTCATGCTGAGGTAGCTCCGGGACCTGATGGATATGGTAGTGGTTTCTTCAAGAAAGCCTGGAGTGTTGTGGGGAACAAGTCACCAATGCCATCCTGGAATTTTTTTACTCTGGTAAAATACTACCCCTGCCGAATCAAACAGTGCTCTGCTTAATCCCCAAGGTGCCCAATCCTAGTACTTCCTAGGAATTCAGACCTATAGCATGCTGTCATACTATATACAAATGCATTGCTAAGCTGTTATGTGGTCGAATTAAGCCCCTACTTCCCAAACTTATACATGCCAACGAAAGTGCATTTGTGGAGGGGAGATCAATAGTGCACAATATACAGTTATGTCAGGATTTACTCAGACAGTATAACAGAAGGAATGCATCACCCCGGGCTCTCATGAAGGTTGACGTCAGAAAATCATATGATACAGTGGCCTGGTATTTCTTGAAATCTTGGTTGTGCCTTCTCAGGTTTCCCCAAACGTTTGTGACTATGGCATGTGTAACCACTGTTTCATACACTGTATCCATCAATGGATCTCTAACTGGGGCAATGAAAGGTGCTCGGGGTCTGAAACAGAGGGACCCTGTTTGTGATTTCTATGGAATACTTGACTAGGAAATTGCAGCTGTCCTCTCAGAATCCCAGCTTTAGATTTCACCCCATGTGCAAGCATCTTAAATTGGTGAATCTCAAATTTACAGATGATCTCATGATCTTCTGTAAAGGCAGTAATGGAGCTGTAACTGTGGTCATGGAAGCATTAGATCACTTTCACCAAGTCTCTGGTCTGGCTGCAAATCAGCAGAAGTCTAGCATATACTTGGCTGGTACTAATACTGTGGGGACTGAGTAGATTCTACAGAGCACGGGTTTTCCTTTGGGTAGCTATCCCATGAGATATCTAGGGGTCCCTATGTCTCCAATTAGATGGAGCAGAAACTCCTGCCAATCCCTAGTGTAAAGGATCACAGCTAGAACTCAATGTTGGGCCACTAGGAATCTCTCATATGCTACTTTGCTGGCAACTCATGGCTACTGGGGATCCATTTTGCTACTACCCAAGCTGTGACCAAAGAGGTAGATAGAATTTGTAAGGAATTCATGTGGGGGAAGAAAGCTCATGGTAAATGTCTCCCCCTATTAAATTGGGACAGTGTGTGTCATCCAAAGAAACAAGGTGGGTTGAACTTGTGGGATTGTGTCATATGGAATCTTGCCTTAGCAGGTAAACAACTTTGGGATATCACACTGGCAGTGGACTCCTTGTGGATCAAATGGATAAATATCATATACTTGAAGGGGAATAATGTAATACCCGTGTCTTGTAAGTAAGCCGGCCATAACTTTGCATACATTATGTGATTTAATGACGGCATATTACATGGATTGTGTGATTAGGTGCTTATATTATGTTTAGTCTAACAAATAACTAGATATGGATTTAGAATAATTTTTATGAAATAAATAGAGGGAACTTATGAAAGGAGAAGAAAGCAAAGTTCAAGAATTTCGAAAGATCAGTTTTCGACAGATCAAAGTTTCGAAATTAAAGAATTTCGAAATGAGAGCTTTGTGAAATATAGAAGTTCGAAAGAGAGAATAGTCGCGAGCTGGGAAAAATTCGAAACCTTAGAATTTCGAAACTTAGGGTTTTCTTTGTATAGTTATGAATACTTAATGGCTAGGGAAAACTAAAGTAGTATTAAAATAATATCTATTTCATAACTTAGGATAAGAAGCATAACCTTCGACGTCATTCACTTATTATTACACGCAAATCATAAGATAAGGATTAAAAGAAAACTTAGTTCCTTTACAAACTTTCGAAAAACCTAAGAACAGAGAGAAGACGAGGAACTGAGATAGCAAACATCCTTAAAGCTAGAAAAAGTACGCATAATAGTATGTTATAGCATGTAATAAGTACGCATAAAAATTTAAAGGGCTCCTGTTTATTAGAAGCTTTGATCATTGTAGTTTAAGTCGGCTTTGAAGTTCACTGATATGTATCTTGTTCTTGAAAATATGTCGTTTTTTCAAGGGGTAAGATAATTTTGTACAAAAAGAGTGTTTTCCGAAAGATATGATTTTCGAAATTAGGATTTTCGAAACCATATAAGTATTGTAAGAAGAATTTCGAAATCAATTATAAGAAGGAAAATTTCAAGATAAAATACGAAAGGAATTTCGAAATGAAGTTCGAAATAAATTTTCGAACTCATTCGAAATTGATTTCGAAAAAGTCTAGGTAATTTCGGGCTAGTTTCAAGAGATTTCGTGGGCCAACAAGTCTTCGCAGTAGAAAGACGAGCCGAGATGATTTCGCCGGCCGACCTGTGTGAGGAAGGACGCGCCGAATCAATTTTCGCAATTAGGCATCTTTCGAACTCACTTTTGAAAACCAATTTCGAATTTCAAGTTAGATAAAGTTCGAAGCCATTTATGAAACAATTTCCGAAATCCTTATTTTACGAAATTAAATTTTGGAAGGCATTTCATTTCGAAATTCTTAAACATACAATCATTGGACATAGGCAAATTTCGAAACAAGCGTCTAACTTAGTCAATATACTAACAGAATAACATTTCTATACTCAAGGGTCGTGATATTAGGAAATTCACCAGGGAATTAGCAAACACTGTCAGGATACCACGTAAGTGGAAGTCCTAACTACAACACATAATTTTATGTGTATGAATTATGTGTCTATGTGCTTCTATGATTTTACATGATTTGTTTATATTACATGACGACTACGACATGACATGCATATTCACAACGTTCATATGCACGCACGATTAGTAGACGGATACGAGAGCATGCATGGTACAAGATCGCCTGAGAACGATAAATATTCGCCGATATGGGCGTCTGATGCCGACTCATAGTTGAGTCACGGCTCTTCTATGCTACCATGCTGACTTTTATGTCGCCACTTTCAAGACAGGACATGTTCAAGACAAGACATGATTTTTGGGCAAATGCCCTCAGGTGGAACGTGAAACCTGGAGGATACGAGCTGAGGAAATAAGCAACACCGAGGGTATATCTGGTGTTGGCAACCTCAGAATGGGCTACCAGTGTGAAGCGTCCGCATGACGTATGAAACCACCTTGGGATTGAAAAGGCGCCCTAGGGTTAGCCTCTCATGAGTGGGTATTGCCACTATATTTGTATATCCCTAGTGGATTCGAGCTACATGACAATACAATACAAGAAAAATATATGGTCTAAGGAGCATTGGCACGGATGCCTCTGCGAATTTAAGGCACGTGCATGGCATGCTAACTTTCAATTACTGAGCTTTATAAGCTCATTCCACGTATTTATGTGTTATAGGTTCACGAGATCACGGTACATGATCTTTTGATGGCAAGGTCAAATTTTGAAGCTTCCGAAGGACTTTTGAGGTGGAAGTGTGTACATGGATGCGACCGAGGTGGCGGGCCGATAGTTTATTTTTGACACGCATGCGTACTCACCTTGTATTTAGGATCCTTAGCCTATTTTGGAATGTACATTATGAATTCCTTTATATAAAAGGAAAAATTTAGTACTCATTTTAGTATATAATATTTCCTTGCTATCACATGCAGTCACGTAAATTAGTAATTAAATGAGTGGTAGGAGTGAGGGGCGCCACAAATAACTTATAGGACTTTATGCTTGCAGCTGATTAGAGCTGGCACTGGAGAAACTCAACAGACACGATAAACGTTTGCATTTAATGGCTCTTCTATGCTACCATGGTGATTTTATGCCACGATTTCAAGGGCATGCATGTGGCGGAAAGTTGCGACCTTGAAGATGCACCGTGAGGAAACAAACGGCACCAAGGGTTTAATTGGTGTCAGCAACCTCAGAGTGAGTCTACCAGTGTGAGCGTTCGTGGGATCGATAAACTACATTGGGATTGGAAAGGCACCTTAGGGTTAGCCTTTCAGTGGAAGTATCGTCCATATTTATATATATATTTATCCCTAGTGGATTTGTGTTAGGATTTTTCTAGATTGTGTCAATAGTTTAAGTCTTGTGATTAAAATTGTAATTATCCCTTGGTTTTGGGCTTTGGACTAGAATGTAATTATTTAATTTTTGGTATTTGGGCCTTAATATACCTAGGGTTAATGGGTATATAAGGTATTACCAACACCATTTGAAAGGTAATCAAAGATCAAAAGGCTAACCCTAGTTTTCACACACTACACACACTTGAAGGTGAGAAATCCTCCCTTTTCCATTCCATCAAAGCCTCTTTGATTCCTTGTTTGGTGCATTCGGGACCAACAAGTGGTATCAGAGCAAACGTGGATCGATCTGCATTGATTTGAATCCAGTTTCGTTCGATTCCGCGAAAGGTCAAAGGTGTTTTTGGGTAAAAATCACTTTCGGGCATTTTGAGCTCGTTTTGGGGTATTAATGCCTTGTTTTTGTGTTTAAAACCTTCCCCCAGATCGATTCTATGCCTAAAATGTTTTTAAAACACTTTTGGATCAGTTTTAACGAGTTTTGAGCAAGATCGAAGCAAAAAACTCTTCAGAAAAGGACATCTCGGCCATTCTCTGTTTTTGGTCGAACCTATTTTCTGTTGTTTTTAGCTCAACGGTCGATTATGTGTTTAGGGAAGAATTTCTGAAGTTTAGGATCAAGTTTGAGCGATTTTGGTTGAGATTTGAACAAGAACGAGACGATTTTCTGGCAAAACGCGTGTAAGCAATGGAATAGTGAAAGCTCGTTCTTGAGCGCGAAATTTTTGCTTAATCGTTCAAGTCCGTGAAATTTCCATATCCGCAAAAGTTGATCCCGAGAATTTTTAAACCGCGAAAATTTCTCTGTTTTTACCTCACTGTCGCTTCATTTTTCTCGACCACGTACCCTTTAAAATCCGAGAAACTTCATATACGAGAAATTTGATTCCGAGAATTTTTCTAACACGCGAAATTTGCTTACTCTTCTTAATCCGAGAAATTCCATATCCGAGAAAGCTTATTCCGCGAATTTTTCTAAGCCGCGAAATTTTTTTCCGAGAAACTTTCTCAAATCACATTACAACACGCGACACCTTATAAAATCCGAGAAACTTTATATGCGAGAAATTTCATTTCAAGAATTCATTTAAACCGCGAAATTTTCATAACTTGCGAAATTTCATCTCAAGGATTTTCTCAACAGCTCACTTTCAAAAGCTAAGAAATATTTCTAAGTCAAAATTTTTGAAATTGAGAAAGTCTTTCAAAACCACACTTCAACTCTCGATGCGAAATTTTTATAACTTGCGAAATTTTCTTGCGAAGCTTTAAAATTCTCAACTGAGAATCTATCTCACATGCGAAATTTTAAAATCCGAAAAATTTTTCAACTGAGAAGATTTCTTCCGAGAATTTCTCTTTAAAACTCACAAAACATCGAAATTTCTCAACACATAATTTCTCGGATAATCCTTCACACAATCACGTCTCTACCTGCGAATTTTTCTGACGTGTTAAATATTTTTCCTCGAGATAAAATTTTCTCGGGGTAAATTTTTCTCAAACTTATTTAAGATTTGATCCTTACACCTTAGTCTTATCACCCTAGACCACTTTTGACATAAATTTTTTTTTCCCGCCTCAAAATCTCGTTTTTAAAATTTCTAGAACTTCTCATAATTTCAAGATATATTTTCCCTTCATACATAAACGACCATCACACACGCTCACTTAGTTCAAAGAAATTCTTTAAACGATTTTTTTTTCTCAAAACTTATATTTCTCATCTCGTTCGTTCGTTACTAACTCTCTTGTCTATACAAGATCAAAACCACGGACGATTCGACTGCACCAACCATGTCTACCACGAATGACATCTCAACAGTGGGCTCCGACACCAGGCCTCCGATGCTGCGACAAGGCGACTACAGCATATGGACAAACCGGTTCCTCACGTTCATCAGGAACAAAGGCGCACCACTCTCTCAATACCTTCTGGACTCCATCTTCAACGGCCTAGCACAGTTCTGGACAATCATCCCTGCACAGCCAAACGCAAACCCTCCCATGGATGAACGCCGCACTCCAAGAGGTCCCATTAATGAGGATGAACAGGCTTGCGTACAGGTCGATGAGACTGCCATAGGATATCTCTTCCAAGCTATGGGAAACGAGGTCTACGCTCACATTGAGTGTTGTACAACTGCTAAGGAAATATGGGATGTACACGTGGAAATTATGGCAGGCACAACTGAGAGTGCTCAAGGGAGGAAATCAGCATGTCTCTCGCAGTATGAACACTTCCAGGCCTATGAAGGAGAGGAACTGCGTGACACATACCTCCGATACTTGAAGGTCATCAATGAACTCAAGAAAGCTAGGATCTCGAGGGACAAATTCGATATCAACAATCGCTTCCTTGGTAGCCTCAAACCAAATTGGGGCAATGCAATCGTGATGATGATTCAGAGTAAGGACCTCTCCAACACTTCCATCCATGCTCTCTATGACAGTCTGTCAGCCTATGCTCCTTACGTGCAACCCTAGTCCACTAACACTCGAGTCGACCCACTGGCCCTCCTCTCGAACAAGACCAATGAACGATCTTCCGCCACTAAGACCAAACAGAACAAAGGGAAGCTACCAGCTGCTGTATCTGACACCTCTTCAGGATCCGAAGCTGATACAGAGTCTGATGAAGATGTTCGTGATCTACGCAAGCAACTGGCAATGCTCACTAAGCTGGTCTCAAAGAAGATCGGGAAAAAAATCCTCATCCTCCTCCAATCGCCAAAGAACCTATAGCGGCACCAAAAAGACCACCCCCACGGAGGAAGCCAAGCCGACAAAGAAAGAGGAGGAATCAGCACCTCAGAAGTCTGTGAAGTGCTTTCGATGTGGAAAGTCAGGCCACTTTGCCAAGGAATGCCACGCACCACGCGTCAAGGACTCTGGCTACTACGACCGTAAGGCCAGATTGACCCGCAAAATGGAAAGTGGGAAAGTTCTTCTCACCGAAGAGGCTGAGTTGGTGAACGACACTTCAGAAGACGAGGAGCCTAAGGATGAAGATTGCTGCATGGCAAGGCTGGTCGAAAAGGATGAGGACGAGCAGATGGTTGACATCGGTGAGAACACAGCTAAGACTCCCAGCAACGCCGAGTTGGAGGTACGAATCTCACAACTCGATGATGTTTTTAATCACCGACACACCATTAAGAAACCCACCGTAGACGCTAAGGACTATGATGAACTTAAGCTAAAATTTGAAAACAACTATGCCTTACTTAGTTTAAAAGTAGAAGAGCTCGCCTGTGCAAACGAACGTCTAATGGCCTCTGAAGCGTTAGTCAAACGTCTACAAAGAACAAACTAAGTGAGACTAAGGTTAAGGAAACTACACTAGCCATCAGTTCATGTGAAACTTCTCGCCTCCTGACGGCCTCCCAATATGAACTACTTACGAAGGAAAGAGTTAGGCTATACCGAAAGGTGAAAGAACTCGAAGAGCAACTTCACCTTAGAAACGAAAACTCACGCATCTTATGCCTATTGAACCAACTAGTTGAAACAGAATTCTACAACGCCCGGGGGGGAATCGGCCTGGTTAGCAATTGCAAATCAACACCACTAACAGTTAAAAGGTATAACATGTGTAACACTGCGTTCCTGCAAACAAGAAATGGTGATCCCTCGCAACTTAGGCCATTTGTGAGATCATCCTCCACTGTTATCTCGGAAGAAAAGAGGGTACAGAACATTCATTCGGCGGAAATCGCGTATGACTACACAGAAATGAATGCTAGGGATAAGACTAAGATACCTTCACTTTCGGAGGATGTCGAAACTCCACTCCCAACCAAAGAACAGGAAATTGCTTTCCAAGAAGCGATCTCTCGCACCTATATCCCAGAGAAACTTCTGCTCATAGCAGAACTAGAACGAACACTAGAATTAGAGCGGAAGACCTTCGCAAAGGAGCGAGATGAACTACTTAGCAAAATCTCTACACTAGAACAATTTCACGGTACAAACAATCCCTCTACGTCGAGTCAAGTACCCGATTCTCGAACATGTAAATGTAAGAGGACGGCGAAGATGTCTCCTGAAGCTGACATATGTTCTAACACTAACTCTCGTATTCTTATGGATACAGGAATGTGAGTTCGACGTCTCTGGAAGGGAGTTCGTATGAAATAAAGGAGAATCCGCTCTTCGATGACAAGAAGAAAAGACCATCCTATATTCGTCTTTCCACTCTATGTACTAAATCCCAATATCCTAAGGTCGTAGACAATTATGTTGCCAAAACTTATCTTTCTTTTACCAAGCTTATGTCTATGTGCTGCTGCAATGACTTTGTTCTCCCACGCTTTCATGAATATGACACACATGAACACGCAACACTCCGACCACGCAAGCGAACCTCCTCTACGACGTCTTTGAATTCTCCCATCTCGCCTAAACCTAAGGTTAAGCGTAAACGTCTCTCGTCGGCAAACGCAAACTCACCGACTGCTCGCAAGCCAAAGGCGACCAAAACCGAAGCACGAAAACGACAACCACATCCCCCATGCCAATTCATGTATAAGGCGCCATACATGCAAGCACAAGATAGGAAAATACGGGTTAGAAAAACCATAATCCCGCCTCATCAAACAAATGACAAAGGGAAAGCTAAATTAGAACCGACACAATCTGATTTAGAAACCACATTTCACATTAAGCACATGAAAATTTTACTTGTATCACAAGAAGGTCCCGTCCGTAAACGGGGACCCAACGTTTGCTGATGATTGCAGGTCTGTCATGTGTGGTATCTAGACTCGGGTTGCTCCACACACATGACGGGGAACAAGGAGCTGTTGAGCAACTTCTCCGAGCGCTATCTCGGAAGGGTCTCCTTCGGAAACAGTCAAATGGCACCAATTCTCGGAACTGGTGATCTCATCCATGACAAGCTGACGATTAATTGCATCTCTTATGTCGAGGGTTTCAGCTACAATCTCTTCAGCATTGGTCGTTTCTGCGACAAAGGATACAAGGTTCTCTTCGAATCTGACATCTGCAGCATTATAGATGCCTCGGGGCAGCCTCTTCTTTTTGGAACGCGCACGTCTCACCTTTACGTACGCAATCTTACGACCTCTCGACCTATATGCCTTCTCTCACGAGCCGCACCCAAGTTGAACGATCTATGGCACCGGCGTCTTTCACATCTCAACTTCAAGACCATCAACAAACTGCGTCAGAATAAACTCGTCAACGGTCTACCCCAATTGACATATCATAAGGAACACCTCTGCTCTGCCTGTGTATTGGGGAAGATGAAGCGATCATCTCACATCTCCAAGGAAACACCGTCCTCTAAACTCATCCTTGAGCTCTTACACATGGATCTATGTGGCCCAATGCATACGGCTACACTCGGAGGAAGACGATACATTCTTGTGATTGTCGACGACTTCTCACGCTATACATGGACGAAACTCATTCGTACATAGGATGAAGTTCCTGATATAATCATCGAGTTTGTTGTTACGTCCCAAACCCTTCATCAACAAAAAGTTCGGATTATCAGAACTGACAACGGAACTGAGTTTAAGAACAAGAGCTCAGTGATTTCTATGCCACTCAGGGCATCACCCAGCAGTTCTCAGCGGTGAAGACACCGGAACAGAATGGTGTCGTTGAGCGTAAAAATAGGACACTAGTTGAAGCAGCTAGGACTATCCTCATCCAATCCGGCCTTCCTCACTCACTTTGGGGCGAAGTTATTCAAACGGCTTGCTACACGCAAAACCGGGCTTCAATCCACAAGAGCTTCAACCGCACCCCATACGAGATGCTGAATAACCGTCGTATCCCCGATATATCTTATCTAAGGGTCTTCAGTTGCCGATGTTTTGTGGCCAATGATCGCCAACATCTTGGGAAGCTTGATCCAAAAGCACTTGAAGGCATCTTTGTTGGATATTCGCTGAACTCGAAGGCATACAGAGTCTATCTTAGGGAGAAACGATCAGTAATAGAGAGCACAAATGTCACCTTTGACGAAAGCGAAGGAGACCTCATGGCTTCTGCTCATATCAGTCCAGAACCAGGCCTTCTACAGTCGTTGACAAAAGGTCAACCTTCAATGGCGGGAACTTCCTCATCTGAGGGCAACTCTGGTGAACTGGATCTCGATCTGCTCTTCGAGTACTTCTATCCAAATCCCAAGACTCCCGCCGCCACCACTCAACCTACCGCTGCACCCACTCCACCTACACCACCAGCTATCGACAATGACGTCGTCCCTCCAAACTTGGATGCGCTCAATCTCAACGAAGACGACATTTTACCCAACCTTGGGAACATTGCTGATCCTGATGCTGAACCCTCTCAATCTACTACGGTTGAGATCTCTTCTTCGGACATCGGACCTCAATCCAATGAACCTCCAACCGATACAAATGCGGCCAGCTCATCTCAGACCAATATACCACTTTGGGCTCGCTCTCATCCTACAGATCAGATTATTGGGGATCCCACATCTGGTGTCTCGACACGTTCGGCTACGATGAATGAAAGTCTGTTTGCTTGCTATCTCAGTCAAGTCGAACCATCACGATTAGCTGAAGCTCTCAACGATCCTGATTGGCTGATTGCAATGCAGGAGGAAATAAATCAGTTTGAACGTTTACAAGTTTGGGAACTCGTACCACGACCTCACAATAGATCCATTATCGACAAAATGGATCTTCAAGAACAAAAAGGATGAAGACGGTGTTGTTATCCGCAATAAAGCAAGACTTGTGGCTAAGGGGTATAACCAACAAGAAGGCATCGACTACGATGAAACTTTTGCCCCAGTTGCCAGGATCGAAGCCATACGAATTTTTCTTGCCTTTGCTGCACACAAGAACTTTAAAGTCTACCAAATGGACGTGAAGACTGCATTTCTGAATGGGTTTCACAAGGAAGAAGTTTACGTTGATCAACCAGAAGTGTTCTCGAGCGAAGAGTTTCCTCATCACGTATATCGACTCTACAAGGCCCTCTACGGACTAAAACAGGCTCCCCGAGCTTGGTATGACGTCCTTTCAGACTTCCTTGTACAGTCTGGATTCAAGAAAGGATCTCTAGATACAACTCTCTTCACCAAACGGAGTGGCCCGGACATCATGATTGTACAGATTTATGTCGATGACATCATTTTTGGATCGACTGAACCACAAATGTGTGAAGAGTTCACAGAATTGATGAAGGAGAAGTTCGAAATGAGTATGATGGGCGAGCTGAATTTCTTTCTTGGTCTTCAAGTAAAGCAGCTCCCCGACGGAATCTTCATCAATCAGTCAAAATACATCCATGACATCCTCGTCAAAATACATCCATGACATCCAAGACTACTGCTACACCTATGTCACCCTCTGGCCGACCCGACGCGGACCCATCTGGTGCTCCCGTTGACCAAACCGTGTATCGAGGGATAATAGGCTCTCTTTTGTACCTCACTGCTAGTCGACCGGATATCGTTCTCTCGACAGGGATCTGCGCTCATTTTCAGGCAACACCGAAGGAATCCCATTTCACTGCTGTCAAAAGGATTCTCCGCTATCTCAAAGGAGCACCCAGTCTAGGTTTATGGTACCCCACTCGATCGGGCTTCAAGCTGGTTGGATTCTCTGACTCGGATTACGCAGGATGCAAGATGGATCGAAAAAGTACCTCTGCAGCTGCACACTTCTTGGGCGGTAAACTCGTGAGTTGGTCGTCTCGAAAACAAAACTGTGTCTCAACTTCGTCAACGGAGGCAGAATATGTCGCCGCCGCTAGATGTTGTTCACAGCTTTTGTGGATGAGAACCCAACTACGAGATTTTAATTTTCATGTTGATAAAATTCCCATCTATTGTGACTCAAAGAGTGCGATTGCGATGACGCGTAATCCGGTACATCACTCGAGAACGAAACACATAGATATTCGTCACCACTTCATCAAAGAACATGTCGAACGAGGGACGATTGAATTGCACTACGTCACAACCGAAGATCAACTGGCCGACATTTTCACAAAATCGTTGGATGTCAAACGATTCCAACACCTAGTGACTATGTTGGGCATGTTGAATATTCAGTTTTGATCAATCGACCCTACATGAACTTTGATAAAGTGTACATATTTCCATTTCCACTTCACTCCACTGTCTATGTGTCTTCTGAATTATGCCTTTTAAGGGGGAGTTTTCGATTAAGGGGGAGCGTCTGGTTATTCCATTATTTAAAAAAAAAGGGAAGTTTTAGATTAAGGGGGAGTTTCTGATTTTGCCTAAAATTTGGGTTGAAATTTTAAAGTTTGGTCAAACTGAGTCAAAATTGGACCAATTAAAATGTTTGGGTTGAATTTTTATTTTTCTGGTCAAACAAGGTCAAAATTGGACCAATTGAACTTCAATTGGACCCAATTTTGACCAAGCCCGCGAAATTCAGCCCAGTTGTGGTTTTGACCAAGCCCACGAAATTTCGGCCCATTAACTCAAATTTCGCATGAACAGTCACAAAGCCCCTAAAACCCCTAAACCCTTAACGTTTTTCACAATCCTAAAAATTCCCGAGAAAATTCAGAAATTTCGCAACCCCCTCTTTCAAAATTTCGCAACTCCTCGCATCTTCGTCGTTGTCAAATCTGCAATCAAAATCTGTTTCCTGCTAACTCCATTGTCGCAAATCAACTCTTCGGTATGAATACTCCTCCAATCAACCAATTTCCGTTCATTTTATCCTGCTTTGCCCCGTTTTTGATTAAAACTGTTAGGTTAGGATTAATTTTTCTCGGCTCTGAATCAAACGCATGTTTGGTTTTTGATGTTTAATACCCCCAAATATGCATTGCCCATCCAATAACGAGTAGATTGAGTCCAGATTATTGCATTTTGGTTTAGATTTGAGTAGGTCTAAGGCAAAAATCACTGCGTCGTTTCAAACGTTTTCGCACCATGTTCTTCACCGAGAAAATTTTCAGAAAAATTGCTTTAAACGTTAAATTTCGCTGCTACAGTGAGCAAGGTCCCGCGAAAATTTTTCCGAGAAATTTCTTACGTTGAAATTTTCACTACTACAGCGAGTGAGGTCCCGCGAAATTTTCGAGAAATTTACATGTGTTAAAAATTTTTTTCGCTGCTATAGCATGTTAAGTCCCGAAAAAGTTTATCCGAGAAAACCTTTTCCTCACGCCAAAACTTTCTCTGCTACAGTGAGTTTAGCCCCGCGAAATTCTAATACACTTCACTTCACATTTCATCTTTTCGCATCTTCACTATTTCGCAACCACAGTGAAACACAAAAATTTCTCTAATGCACAAAGTTTTTTTTTCCTTTCGCGAATCTTTCATATAACTTGCGAAGAATTTCTCTACTTGCGAAAAATCTTAATATCTCTTGAGAAAATATTTCAACCGAGAAATTTTTGGATATCCTTTGAAATTTCATAACTTGCGAAAATTTTCCTTATATGCGAAATTCATGGATAGACTGAGTGCGAAATTTCCTTGATATATGCGAAAATGTCTCTCGACTTGTCTATGTATGGTAATTTGCGAATTTTCTCATTACATGCGAAAAATTTGGACAACTTGCGAGATTTCTTAACTTGCGAAAATTTTCCATACTTGCGAAATTTTACTCAATCTGCGAAAATTTCTCACGACATTTCTATATGCTATTTCCCAATACATGCGAAATCTTACTCCATCTGCGAAAAGTTTCTCGGCATGCCTATATATTATAATCTGCGAAAATTTTCCACTACTTGCAAACATTTCCCACTACATGCGAAAATTGTCTTCAATTTAAAAATTTTCTAAGTGCTGAGAAATTTCTCATTGCATGCGAAAATTTTGACTACTTGCAAAAAATTTTCCATGGATACGAAATTTTACACTAAATGCGAAAATTTTCTCAACATGTCTATGTGTTATTTGAGGCCACTTAAATTGTTTCACCCACGACTTATTTATGTCCATATTCTCGGGATTTAATCCGTACTAATCATATTACAATTACTGTCAAGCACAGATATGACCAACAAAGATCAAAGTACAATTGAAGCGCTTGAGGCGGCTGCAATCCAAAGGGACGTCGCTCGCATCAAACTCAACACACGTACCTATGTCCCACCACCCGAGGAGATCTTCCCAATAAGTCAATGGGCGGCCCTGATTCCAACAACTACATGGTGGACTTGGCCAGCTTTCGGTGCGATGCCCCCGTCATTATAGAAATCCTAAAAGGGCACCCACTTCGCCACGCCCTCACACATGGCGAGCCAGAAGTACAAGTGTATCTTCAACAATTATGGCATACGTTGCAGATAGCTGGACCACTCCATCTTGCTAAAACCTTATCCGCCAGAATCGATCAAGAAACGGTGGTCCTCACTCGCAAGATAGTCCAAGAAGTGCTTCAACTCCTAGTCTACTCACCCTACGATCCACTACCGACGCACGAACAACTCATTGAAGACATTGACAGACTGGGTATCAACCAGATAACAACAAGAAGAAAGGCCCACTTGTCCTCAGTGAAGTCACCACCCGAAATCTACCTCAACCCTGGCGAACACTGTACCTGCTGGTTAACAAATGCATGTTACGAAAGCATGCTGGTCAGGACCGTGGAAACTTTCAAATCCTCACCATCCTCACCGGCATCGCCCACAACCGCAAGTACAACTACGCCGACATCATCTGGATGGATCTCGTCTCCATGATCCAACGTCGCGACCGGGAAGTTGCCAAGGGAGTCACAAACCACTTCGTCCCTTACATGCGGTTGCTCCCAGCTCTCATCAAACACTTCCGATTGCACTCCACCAACATTCGCATCCGGCCGGCAGCAGAACACTTCCTCATCCCCACTGTCGAGAAGTTCGCCAAGAAAAACACTCCGGCGAAGGATCGACACGCCGTGATAATTCCGGACGAAGTTCTCGCCTACGCAGACCAGACAAATCCGCACGTCCGAGAATATCGCGCCACAACCGCCACATTCCGCGAAAGCCCCCGACCTCTATCCACTGTCCCTACGGCGCAGATCAACCCCACTGATCCTAACCCCGGGACTAGCCAAAACCCCACCACCACCTCCAAAAAGTCATCGAGTCGCGCCGCATCCTCTTCCACCTGCGTTTCGAAAAAACGGTCGCGTGAGGATGACGTAAGCCGCCCCACGGAGCGTCGATCGAAACAAAAACACGATCGACCTCCTCAGCCACAAATAAGCCGAGCCGAACCAATAGGTACAGGAGGTGATGTGTTCACCTCTCGAGTAGAAGACGTGGCATCTGTCTCAACCACGCAAACGACCCCACCAACCCACTTATCTTCCTCTCTACAGGAAGATATTTCATTCCACCACGTATACCATCGACATCCCACTTGGAGTTGGTCGATGTTGAAACAAGCAGTCCCTCGCCTCAGACTGCATCCTCTTCATGCACATCGAATATAGTGCCCTCACTCCCCATAGTTTCATACCTTTCTAGGACACATACACCTTCTACCGCATCACAGAGTCTTCGTGACTCTGTCAGAACGCTCGGTGATGTCTCTGTGACTGAGAGCGGAAGACCTAGCACGGCCAACATCACAACAACCGTGAGCCTAGGCCATCATTCGATTGAGTCTGTCTCATCGATGATGCCAACGGGAAGTCTGAGTGACCCCGTCTTTTCCCGTCCTGTGCAAACGGGCGGCCGATCGGCTATATTCTCCGATTCGGTGTCAGTTGGATTTCTTCGTGATTCCAACTTGTTAGATTTACCCCAATTCGTCACCGAGACCGCGCTAGAGACACGTCTTCAAGAGTTTGCAAAGACTCTTGAGGCGTCGATTCTCGATAAAGTCTACGCGCGTCTCGATGCGTCCACCGTCAATAAAGGCAAAGGTGTGGCCCCGGAGACGCCACCACCCATGCAACATACGGACGCAGACGCTGTTCTCACCTCCATTTCCGCCAAGGAGCTCTTCTACATCCTCAGCCCGCTTCGAATCAATGACGGAACTTGACGAGGAGGAACGGCAAATGAAGGCAATTATGACTCAACCGATGACCTGCCGTGCTCAAGGCGAATCCAGCAGGATCAGGCGCGACGATCAAGACGATGATCAAAATCGCCGCGAGGGGGAGAATAGGCAGCTGGGCTCACAATCCCAAGGACTCATGCAATCGACGCCGCCCTCCTCCTCTGGACCTGAAACGACGCCCGCAACAGAAACCTCACACCCCACTAGCCAAAAATCCCACCTTATTTACCCTGAGCCCCTAGCCAAATCACCCTCACCACCACCCACTAACGTCTCTGAAACTCTAATCGTCACATCGGCATTAGAGACCACCTCCACACTGTCTCCACCCACCATCTCGGAACCTCTAACTGTCACATCGACGTTAGAGGCCACCACCATATCTACACCACCCGCCACCCAAATCATCCTCGCCAAAACCATCACCTCAATCGAACCACCAGAATCTCCACCACAACCATCCCCACAATCCACAAACTCCTCCGACGCAACACCCTCGCCACCACATAGCCATACCCCTCTCGATATCGATTCCAACCTGGCTTTCGAGGACGTCTACTGCGCACAAAACGAGATCGAGGCCTATATCTTCAACGATGAATGGCTGTACACACCCGCCGATGCAGTAGCAGCCAGGAAGTTGGTGGAAAATGCTCGACGTCTGCTAAAGGAAGCCTCGCTCACGCTGATCAACACCGCAGACGACGAGAACTGAGAGGAGTACGACGCTGAACCTGCCGAGCTCGAGAACATCCTACAATTCCAAGCGCAGCAAACTGAGGCTCATGCTGCTCAAACGGATGTGCCCACGGTGGATATACCGGAAGCACCGTGGGAAAACAAAAAGATCACCGCGCCATTTCAAGAAGAGATCAGGAAGAGGATCTGGCGGCGCAAGGAGCAGATCATCACAACCTTCGACGAATATGAGCTGATGAACATCCAAAATTGGAGCGAGGAAAAGAAGAAGCTCTATCGATGGAGCCTTCTTTGCAACAAGTGCACAAAGAGGACGCTATCCGATGAGGAAAACATCGCTCTGGAAACGAATCGGGCCCCCATCTGCAAAGTCACTAACCTTCGCCAAGAGTCGAAAGGACCTGTCCACTATCCAGTCTTCACAGTAATGAGGCAGGATGAGAGCTACAGTGAAGTCAGTGAGGCGGACTTCAAGTTTCTGCGCCTGGGTGACCTATACAGCATGCTGGAATCCATGAAACAGTTCAGACTTGTCCTCAGAAGTTCTGGACATCTCGTACGTACTGAACCGGTCACCATGGGATATGTGGCTCTCAAGCGCCACATGCTACGACAGGTCAGATTCTTCGCCACCCACGATCTGCAGATGGCGGTGGAACACAACCTGAAGAAGGTGAATCTGACTCGCCCATCTTTCAAGAACGCGGACGATTACCGAGATGGCGATGTGATCGACGGAGACGATCCGGCGGTCGCCTACTCGAACTACAAGGGAAAGATGAGGCTGCTGCGCTGCTCCGAAGTGGCAAAGTTCTCGGATGGGACGCTCACCATCATCCAAGACAAACTCATGAGGATTTGCCGCATCCTTTCGGAAGAAGATCCACTCTGCCGATCCAAATTCGCGAAGCTTATCGACGCTATAGCTGATTGAATGGTCCTTCGAAGGAATCTCCGCGCCTTCGAGTTCAAGCTAGGACTTCGCGAAACACTCACACGCTAATCCCCCACCACAACGCCCAAGATCCAAGACTCCCAACAATTGACACAAAGGGGGAGATTGTTAGGATATTTATAGATTGTGTCAATAGTTTAAGTCTTGTGATTAAAATTGTAATTATCCCTTGGTTTTGGGCTTTGGACTAGAATGTAATTATTTAATTTTTGGTGTTTGGGCCTTAATATACCTAGGGTTAATGTGGTATATAAGGTATTACCAACACCATTTGAAAGGTAATCAAAGATCAAAAGGCTAACCCTAGTTTTCACACACTACACACACTTGAAGGTGAGAAATCCTCCCTTTTTCATTCCATCAAAGCCTCTTTGATTCCTTGTTTGGTGCATTCGGGACCAACAATTTGAGCTCCATGATGGTGCATAGCAAGATAAGCCAAGGGCCCTACAAGATAAGACACGAACTACAAGACAAGATAAGACACGAACTACGAGAAAAGACATGACACGAACTACAAGATAAAACAAGACACGAATTTCATGACATGAATTTCAAGACTCGAATTACATGATACGATTAGGAAGCATTGGCGCGGATGCCTTTGCGTTTTAGGACACGTGCATTGTATAGTTTCCACTTACGGAGCTTTATAAGCTCATCCCACGTTTTATGTGTTGTAGGTACGACAGAGTCGGACGTTGAGAAACGTCACGACTAAGGCGGACTGACGGCGGTACTCCAGGGTCTTTTGAGGGCAAGGCTGTACATGGATGACGACCTGTGGAGCGATGTTAGGATATGTTTTGGGGCTTCGGTCTTTGTATAATTAAGACGATCTAGGCTATGTTTCGTAGTAAGATATCGTATTTTAGGAAAATTTTTTCTTAGACGGGTCTCCCGCAACTTACGTTGCGAAAATCCGCCACTAAATATGATTATAAAGTCAGTGACGCTACAGGTGGTATCAGAGCTTAGGATATATGTTCTGTAGATTGTCCATGTACGGCCACTCAAAAGTTTGGAGGATCAACCTTGCCTGTAAGTTTTTGCGCTTTATATGATTACATGCTTACAATAACGTGCCTATTTGCTTGAATGAATTGTAGAATGACTAGCGAACTTAGGGAATGCGTTGGTGAGTCAAGTCGTGGGGTTACACCTAAGTCCCCTATGAACGAACGAGACTCAGCACTCTCACATCTTACTGAACTGATCCAATGGCAATCGGGTCAGATCAGTGAACTTAAAGATCGACTTGGTGAACTCAAGGACTTGGTCTATAAGCTTATCAATGAACAAAGATCATCGGAACCCCGTAGATTCTTACCTGCAAATATTGCTAACCCTATTAGGGAAGAAACCCGGATTTTCCAAAATCAGAAAGGAAAGCGAAAGATAGAGAATAGGCCAGAACCAGAAACTACTAAAAAGCCATTATATTTTAAGAATCCCCACAATGTCCAGATAACTCATCAAGGGCCCCAACTTTGCCAATCAAGGCCAAACCCGATGGATGCTACTTTTCTTGCTCATGTTCCGAACCCCATACCTCGATGTCAACAGTGTGGACGACAACACAGAGGCATTTGCTACTCACAAGATGCCAACTGTTTTAAATGTGGAAGGCGGGACATTTCGCAAAAATCTGTCAGATGCAGATATCATTGGAACTAGACCAAACATCGACACAATCCTCCCAGTTCCTCCACGAATGTTCAACCTAAACCTAGAGGAAACAGAAATTCCTTCTACAGAAATAACGGGTACGTTAATAGTTTATAATGTACCTATGCTCCGATGGTTAATTCTAGGAAACTGAGCCACATATTTAAATGTGTCGCCAATATCGCGTACCGAAGGTGGAAATACCTTCTGACCATTCAAATATGATGTACTAGCCTGCCACATGGAGGTCCAACGGTAAATAGTTTAGTGTTGGAAAGATACTCCATTATTTCCATAGAATGGCAGCTTGGGTATCGATGAAAACTATGATCTTGACAGATATGCTTTCAAAATATGAAGCCGTATCTGATTTCTCTAGGAAAGATAAGCTTCAATTTCCTGAGAAGAGAAATACGGTCTTACGGGCAGGATCGACTAAAATAGAATCTCCCAAAGACGCCAATGCATGTTTCGATAATATTTCGAAAATATTTTCTGATCGATATATTATGATCGATTCATGATCAAAGTTGTATTTCTTTTCTTTGAATATTCTTCCTTATGGAATATGATGGTGAAGCTACATTTCATTTCTTTCAGCCCAATAAGCCAAAATCCTATTATACCAGAGTATACCTGATCTCCCAATTTTTCAACCCCTTCTGCAAATTATACATGCTCCATATCAGAGTGGCGCAGCGGAAGCATGGTGGATGCTCATGATTTCTAAATTTTGGTCTGAATCAAAATTATAACCGTTCTCGTTAGCCCCACCTTAAGGCGATATAGGTCCGATCAACTTAGACGAGCGTTATATGCATTCTATCAGGAATTAGTTGTCAGCATCCAAGACGACAAGGGAGACCTTACATTAATTTGTTTTTACTTAATTTCATTCTACTTCAATGGAATGTTTTTCTTTCTTGAACTCCCGTCACCACATGAAACATTTATTTCCAGACTTCTAAAAATAAGGAGTAGCAGATCTTTTTAAAGCAGGAAGAGTAGATTATGAATTAATTGTTGGATTTCCCTCCCTGTGCTGTTAAGATTCAGGACAAGGATGTATCCTACAATAAACACATGAGAAAGTTACAGAAATCTTCGATGAAACCTTGCATGACGGAAAAACGTCAAGGGTGAGATAAATCAAGACAGACAATACCGTTTCGCTGAATTCCTTGATTTATGATAATCTTGTTGTTTATGACCTTCCGTACTTGTTATTCGATTGTTATTCTAGGACAATCGAAATTTTTGAATGCAAGTAATACGAAGTTGGGAATTAAGATTATTTTGCTGCAATACGTTTCTTTGTAGGATTTCCTTTAAGGGTAATAGGTGATTTGCTATCACCTAACCAAGCCAAGTCGATTCCCTATCGACCGTTACCCTGAATATTCCAGTCGACGGAATTTCGGGGGCGAAATTCATTTTAAGGGCTGAGGATGTAATACCCGTAAAATCTATTTACGGAATTGACGATAATTAGAAATGGAGGATACTTAATTAGATATGTATGATTTGAATGATGATTATTAGGACTTAGAAAATTTTAGCGAACACTTATACGTAGCATGGACTAGTGTTGGCCCATAAATATGCTTACATATTATGTGACTTTTATGTGCTTAAATGATTCCATGTTATATGCCAAACATGACATCTATGAATTGGAAAGTAGACTTTGAATTTAGGTTAGTTATGGATTTTAGGGTTTCATAATGAGATAAGAGAAAGCAATTTCGATACATTAAGACTTCGAGATCTTTGACTCTCAAGACCTTTGAGGCTCGAATTCTCTAAGTTTTGAAATCCATGAAGTTCGAGAGAAAGAATTCATCCAATTAATAACTCGAAATTCTTAGGATCTCGAAACCGTTAAAGCCAAAACTTATGAAGCTCGAAATATGTAAATCTCGAGATCTATTGATCTCGAAATTTTTAAGTCTCAAGATCTAGGAAGTTGTTTGAAATGTCGAGATGAGAGGATGTCGAAATCATAGAAATTCGAAATGAGAATGTCGCTAAATATCGATACACTAGAATTTAGAAGGAAAGGTGAACATCGAGTAAACCTAATGTCGAATAGGAATTCCTTAAATGAGAGGGAAAGGCTTAGTCAACAACTTGTCACATCACTCACAAATCCCTAAGCTCTAATCCTTATCATATAAGGATTGATTATCGAAAGGAAGAAGAGAATGAGAAAGAGAACTCTATTAAGCATGAAAGAGAGAAAACTCTCACAACACAACAAAAAGAAAGAGAATTAATGGAACGAAGGGATATTGCATCAAAAGATCACAGCTCAAACTCGGATCTTGGGAAGTGCAATTTTTCTTTCATAATTCACCTAGGATTATTAAGGTGTGCTAACTAACGAAACTAGGGTAATCTGGGTGTAAGAAAGACCCAAAAAGCTCTAGTTTGTAGGATAAATTCTTATTCCCACGAGTTAAGGCATACTTGAGTTAAAACCTTAATTGTAGGGAATTATTTCTGAAACAACGTCGTTTGCTTTAGGGTTCAAATTTAAATTTTGAATATCAATTATCCTGAGGTTAAAATTTTGAATAGCCATCTCGAAATCTTTGTTAAAATGTCGAAACATGTGACTGAGAAATTTTCAAACCTATGAAATTCAAGTCAAGGCACTCAAGACTTTAGGGTTTCGAAACTTATAAAAATCGAAACTAGGGGTTTGATTCTAAGCTACTTTCGTAAGACTTTAATCAAACTAACAGACCCTAATTTTATATGTTTCTACACTTAGGGTTTGAAGGTTAGCGATTTACAAGTACGATAAGCTAAGTAGCTAAGGATACCAGGTAAGTGGAGATCCCAACTACAACACGTAAATTATAGGTGCATGAATTACATGGTTACGTGCTTGAGTGACATGATTATATGCTTCTATGACTTTACGTGAATTCTTATGTGATTTATTTATTTACATGAATTAATTATTACATGGAGTGGCATGACAAGCACTTCGGCATTATTCACATACGCATTATCACGTGCATACACGAAGTTACAAGACACGAGCATAAGTCATGTATGATTGCTTAAACACGATAAACGTTTGCATTTAATGGCTCTTCTATGGTACCATGGTGATTTTATGTCACCGATTTCAAGACATGACATGTCTCAAGGCAAGGGCATGCATGTGGCGGAAAGTTGCGACTTGGAAGATGCACCCTGAGGAAACAAACGGCACCAAGGGTTTAATTGGTGTCAGCAACCTCAGAGTGAGTCTACCAGTGTGAGCATCCGTGGGATCGATAAACTACATTGGGATTGGAAAGGCACATTAGGGTTAGCCTCTCAGTGGAAGTATCGTCCATATTTATATATATATCTATCCATAGTTGATTTGAGCTCCATGATGGTGCATATCAAGATAAGCTAAGGGCCCTACAAGATAAGACGCGAACTACAAGACAAGATAAGACACGAACTACAAGACAAATAAGACACGAACTACAAGACAAGACATGACACGAACTAGAAAATAAGACAAGACAAGAAATTTCATGACATGAATTTCATGACACGAATTACATGATACGATTAGGAAGCATTGGCGCGGATGCTTTTGCGTTTTAGGACACGTGCATTGCATGGTTTCCACTTACTGAGCTTTATAAGCTCATCCCACGTTTTATGTGTTGTAGGTACGACGTCGGACATTGAGAAGCGTCACGACTAAGGCGGGCTGACGGCGGTACTCCAGGGTCTTTTGAGGGCAAGGCTGTACATGGATGACGACCTGTGGAGCGATGTTAGGATATATTTTGATATGAATATGTTTTGGGGCTTCGGTCTTTGTATAATTAAGACGATGTAGGCTATGTTTCGTAGTAAGATATCATATTTTAGCAAAAGTTTTTCTTAGACGGGTCTCCCGCGACTTACCTTGCGAAAATCCGCCACTAAATATGATTAGAAAGTCAGGGGTCGCTACAGTTGTGTTCTGAGGTCGATTGAATGGAGAAAGTAAAGGAAAAGAGAGATTTAGAGAAGAAGCTTGAAGAAGATGATGATGACCAACAGCTAACCTCGTTCCCTGCTTCTTCTTTCTAATTTAATTATTTTTTGTATTACATACAAAAAGTACTAAACTAAACATGCCCACAGGCCCAAAAATAAAACATTTGGGTCACAACCCAACAATATCCACCTTGAGACAAATTGTGCCAAACCGACAAAACCAAAAGACAAAATGAATATAACAAGCTAGCATATGTCGAATATACTATCACCAAAAAGAAAAGATAAAGTGACAAGAAGCTAGAAGCGAACCGAAACTGAGCTTGTGCAAAAATTGACCTTTGCAATCGGTAGATGTTTCATGAGCATGTCGGCTGGGTTCGATTCGATACCAATCTTCTTCACAAGAACCGCCCCATCTGACACTACATCTCAAACGAAAGATATCGAATATCGATATGCGTCGTCCTCTCATGATGCATTCGGTCCTTGTCAAGTGCACCGCACTTTGATTATCACAAAACACCAGAAGAGAGCCAACAAGAGACGAAATCTCACCCACAAGTGCTTTAAGCCAAATAGCCTCCTTTATAGCCTTGGTTATTGCCATATACTCGGCTTCGGTTGTTGAGAGTGCAACGGTTGCTTGAAGTTGAGACTTCCAAATAATTGCACACTCTGCAAAAGTAAAGATATATCCGTTCAAAGATCTCCTCTTATCAAGATTGCCTCCATAATCCGAATTAACATAACCCGTTAGTGACTCATTTCGATTTCCAAACTCTAAACGAGCATCAATAATACCTTCGCCAATGACCAACAGAAGCCCACTGGTTCCACAAGAAGAAGCAGATGCGGAAATGCTCTTGGCCCTAGCGAAAATCGTAGCTACCTTAAGCTCAACTGCTCTCGACCAGTCGGGACATCAAGACGTGAAGTCGACCCACACGAAGTCCTAGATAAGTACATTTTTGAGGGACAGTGGGTAACTCACCATCTATCGGACACGATCGCAAGGAAAAGGCTCAAGGGTGTTCGTCATTTTCTACGCCAAGCTTTGATCGACCTAATTCTCATATAAGTCGAAGAACTTCAGGAAGGCAAGGACTATAATTTGGATCCCCCAAGGCTTCCAGAGTTGATTGCACAGCGAGCGGACACCCCTCCAACATTGACTACAGGGATCGTTCGAGTTGAATCGGCCTGGGAGAATGTACGAATAGAAGTCCCGTTCCTCGAGGAAGCTCGTCAGCATATTTGGAGGCCACCGCACAAAATCAAGAAGGTGAACGAGTTCAATCTCAGAGGTATCTCTCATTGGGATCGGCAAAGAAGAATGAACTACCTATACAGGCTGACGCAACTCGGGCCTGATTGGAGGCTGGGACTTCCTAAAGGTCAGCTGAGGAGTCTTTTAAAGAATCTACCTCCAATTTACCAATTGCTGGGAGACTATCACTCAAAAGGAAGATTTCCAACTCCAATCTAAATCATCGAACGGACAAATAGAACTCGAGAAAAGATAGACCATAGCTATCTACCATACCTTCTAGTCCACGAGATCTACCATGTTTTCCAGATGTACGTGGAGAAGTACAAGGATCCTCAAGGCTATATCAAGAAGGAAGGGCTCGAGGGAATCAACTGGTTCATGGAGCACGAAATCAAGTATTTTGCCACACACGACCTTTAGATGGCTCTGGAGAGCAACATTAAGAAGGTCAACATGACAGTTCCTGTAGCGACCCTAGCCATCACTACCTCGGCTAATGTTAACTTATGTGCCTAACGACGTGTTATGTTGAAAGATGTGCGGAAATGCACCTGAAATTTTTCCATTTATATAATAGAACGTTTATTTACATGTCAAAAGAGTATTCCTAATTCTAGTTACATGGAAGTGTACACATGCACAGCAAAAGAAACCTATGCGCCCGGCCTCACAGGTCGTCATCCATGCACACACCACCCCCAAAAGTCGTTTGGAAGCTTCAAAAGGTCGCCTTGCCATATAAGCCATCACGTACCGTGTTCGCGTGCACCTACAACAACGTAAGGGGTGACCGATATGCTCAGTATGTGAAAATTATGTATGAAATGCAAGTGATAAATCCCCCACAAAGGCATCCCCGCCAATTCACTTAATACTCATGCTACTTTCGCTCAGGGCCCTCGGCAGACTTGCTAGGCGTACACCGTATAGAGCTCTAATCCAACCATGGGCATCAGCCAAGAGCATGAGTGCATCGACCCAACCATGCTAACAAGGATATAAGGGAGCACCGTATAAGAACTTGTGCACCGTATAAGGGAGCACCGTCACGGCATCAACCCAACCATGGTAATCCTCCGATGCATCCACAAGTTCTTATAACTAAAAATGCGCATAGAAATAAAATAAAAACATAGGATAGGCTTGGGGTGCCTCCCAAGTAGCGCTTTCTTTAATGTCTTTTAGCTAGACATTTCTCGGTGGTTCAACTCTGGGTGGTGTTGAGGAGATGAAATGTTTCTGTGCCGAATGCCTAAATGTCACCGCCATAGTAATGCTTGAGACGCTGCCCGTTCACCTTGAAGGTCCCTTTTTCTGGATGTGTGATCTCGACCGTCCCGTAGGGAAACATTCGGGTCATCGTGAATGGACCAGACCACCTCGATTTCAGCTTACCGGGAAATAGTCGAAGGCGCGAGTTATATAGCAAGACGTGGTCGCCCTCTTGGAATTCCCGCTTCATGATTTTACGATCATGGTAAAGCTTCATACGCTCCTTGTAGAGGCGGGTATTTTCATAAGCCATTTGCCTCTACTCGTCGAGTTCGTTGATCTGCAAGTTTCGTTTTTCACCTGCATGATTCAGATCAAAATTTAGCTTTTTTCAGAGACCAATATGCTTTATGTTCTAGCTCGACGGGTAAATGACAAGATTTCCCGTAAACAAGTCTGTAGGGCGTGGATCCGATAGGCGTCTTGTATGGTGTCCGGTACACCCATAAAGCATCGTTCAGCTTGTTTGGCCAATCTCGCCTATGGTGCTCCACAGTCTTTTCGAGTATACGCTTTAGCTCCCTGTTTACGACTTCTGCTTGGCCGCTCGCTTGAGGATGGTATGCCGTGGTAACGCTATGTTTCACGCCGTATTTTCCGTGCGTCCTTGCAAAATGATTGTTATAGAAATGCGTACCTTTATCGCTAATTATGCAACGAGGTGAGCCAAATCGAGAAAATAATGTTTTCAAAAATTTTACGACAACCCTAGCATCATTAGTGGGCAGCGCTTGTGCCTCTACCCATTTTGAAACATAATCAACTGCAACTAGGATATATCGATTCTTGAAAGAGGTAGGAAACGGACCCATAAAATCAATGGCCCAAACATCAAATATTTCACATATACGAATAAAATTTTGAGGCATCTCATTCCGTTTAGAAATATTACCTGTCCGTTGGCACCTATCACATTCCTCTACATATTTTTGAGCATCTTTGAAAATCGTAGGCCAATAAAAACCGCATGTGAGTACCTTTTGTGCAGTTCGATTACCTCCGTAATGTCCTCCACATGGCCTCGAATGACAATGGCTCAAGATTTTAACAGTCTCGGGAAAGACACGCATCGCTGAATTATCTTATTTGCGCAAACCCTAAACAAATATGGATCATCCCAAAAATAATACTTCAAGCCCGAGAAGAATTTCTTCCTCTGGTGACTTGTCTATCCTTTTGGCATGATCCTAGCGACAAGATAATTAGCAAAATCGGCATACCATGGGGTTTCATCGAATACCTAACGTATAGCATATAAATGCTCGTCGGGAAATTGGTCTTGGATAACTTCCTCGTTGGTACCCTCGTGGGATGCGTCTTCGAGTCTTGACAAGTGATCGGCTGCGCAATTCTAGCTATCTTTTTGGTCACGAAATTCAACGTTGAACTCTTCGAGTAACAGAATCCACCGAATAAGCCTCGGTTTTGCATCCGGTTTAGCGAAGAGGTGTTTGAGGGCCGAATGGTCCATGTAGATGATGATTTTTGAGGGAACGAGATATGGACGGAATTTGTCGACGGCGAACAAGGCTGCGAGCAACTCCTTCTCTGTGGTGGTGTAATTCGCCTGTGCGTCGTTTAGAGTCTTGCTCGCATATTGTACCGGCTGAAAATGCTTTTTCCGTCGCTGCCCCAGAACTGCACCTACAGCAACATTACTCGCATCGCACATTAGTTCGAATGGTAGGCTCCAATCGGGGGCTACCATAACAGGGGCATTAATTAGCTTATCCTTATGTATAGTAAAAGCATTCATGCACTCGGGTGTAAATTCATAAGGCACGTCTTTCTCAAGCAAACGAGTTAAAGGCCTAGCAATTTTAGAAAAATCCTTGATAAATCTATGATAAAAACCCGCATGTCCTAGGAAACTTCTAATTGCCTTTACCGACGAAGGTGGAGGTAATCGTTCTATGGTTTCTAGTTTAGCTCTATCTACCTCGATACCTCTCGACGATATTTTATGACCTAAAACAATACCCTATCTTACCATAAAATGGCATTTCTCCCAATTTAGCACAAGGTTCGTTTCCTCGCATCGCTGGAGCATTTTCTTTAAATTAAATAAGCATACCTCGAATGAGTCACCAAAAATAGAAAAATCATCCATGAATACCTCCATTCCGTCACCTATTAGTTTATCGAAGATAGCCATCATGCAACGTTGGAGGGTGGGCATCCGTCGGTAGGCGAATGTCCCGAATGGGCACATGAACGTTGTCTTCTCTTGATCCTCAGGTGCAATGGGAACCTGTAAATAACCTGAAAGTCCATCGAGAAAACAATAAAATTCATGACCAGATAAACGTTCAAGCATTTGATCAATAAAAGGAAGAGGAAAATGGTCTTTTCGCGTTGCGTCATTTAATTTGCGATAATCAATGCAAACGCGCCATCCCGTGACAGTCCTTGTCGAAATGAGTTCGTTCTTCTCGTTGGGTAAATCACTATCTGAGATCGGGTAAATCACTCCCGCGTCGAGCAGTTTAATTACCTCGGCCTTCACCACCTCCTTCATGTTGGGGTTCAAACGCCTTTGGTGTTGTACCACCAGTTTGAAGTCGTCTTCCATTAAAATTTTATGCATGCAAAAGGTCGGGCTAATTCCTCGAATATCCGATATCTTCCATGCAAGTGCCCTCTTGTGCTCCCGTAGTGTGTTTAAGAGCATGAGTTTTTGCTCCTTCTCTAGATTTGACGCGATGATTAACGGAAGCTTTGCATTCTCCTCGAGGAAAGCGTACTCCAAGTCATCGGGCAATTGGTTGAGCTCGAGCGTTGGTGGTTCCTCGACCGAGATCTTCTCACGATTTTCTTCGCTGCTCTTTTACACCTCGATCGTTGGTTTCTCATTGACAATCTCATCTACATCTACTTGGGCAACAACGAGGGGTAGGTCATCATGCGGCTCTTCCTTATGGAGTTCCTCGTTTTCCTCTATTTCTTGCTTCGAGATGAAGGAATCGGGCTGCGAAAGTCCCTGCAACGATTAGAATTCATTCCATGCATCAATATAAAAACACTTATCGTCTAACTTCTCGGCATTATTCATGGACTCGGCCATATCATATGTCACTTTCTCACTATCTATAGTTAATGTCAATGTTCCATTACGAACATCGACCATAGTCCCTCCGGTAGTGAGGAATGGCCTTCCTAAGATTAGAGGAATATTTTCATCTTCCTTAATGTCGAGAATTACAAAATCTGTAGGAATGATAGATTTATTGACTTTAACAAGAACATCCTCGATAATACCCCTAGGATATTTAACAGATCTATCCGCTAATTGTATACTCATCCTAGTAGGTTTGGGTTCCCCTAAGCCAAGTTTCTTGAACATCGAATAAGGCATTAAATTTATACTCGCACCTAAGTCAGCCAATGCCTTATATACAACAAGATCGCCTATTAAACAAGGTATAGTGAAACTCCTTGGGTCTTTTAATTTTTTTGGGATTTTGCTTTGTAAGATGACGGAGCACTCCCCTCGTAGTTCGACTGTGGACACGTCTTCGAGCTTGCATTTGTTCGTGATAAGGTCCTTCAAGAATTTTGCCCAACGAGGCATCTGCGCAAGGGCTTCAACAAGCGGTAAATTAATGTGTAATTGTTTAAAAATTGCAAGGAATTTACCAAACTGAACGTCAACGATGTCCCTTTTAAGCCTCGATGGGTATGGAATTTTCGGTTGATATGCCTTGACAGGTGGCTTAGGTACGGTCTCCTCTTCTTTGTCGGCCTCGATGTTTGGATTCGCGGGCTCAACATTCTTCTTCTTCTTCATTTTATGCACTTTCTCGAGCTCTCTCTCGTTACGAAGCGTCACCGCCTTTACATGGTAATCGTGTGGGTTGGTCTTGGTGTAGCTTGGCAATGAACCGGGAGGTCGTTGTTGGATTGATTCGGCAATCTGCCCAACCTGTTTCTCCAAGGCTCGTAGGGAAGATTCTGTGTTTTGAAACCGTGCCTCTTGATTGTCCAAGTGAGAGTCGAGCTTTCCCATTAGCTTCTCGAGCATCCCCTCTAGCTTATCACCGCGACCTTCAGGGGAAACTTCAGAATTTCCACCATGGTATCCATGCGCGCTTTGATTTGAAATCCCGGTGGTGCTTGTTGTTGATTCCCATAGGCCAGGTTCGGATGAACTCGATTTGGAATGAAGTTTCGCTGATCTTGGTAATTTCCCATGTATTCGACTTGGTCTATTGGAATAGTGGCTAGGAAGTGAGCTGCGTCGTGGCTTCCTCCGCATATAGTGCATGGTGGGGTATACGTCGGACATGAATGAGAAGGCGCACCAGCCACGGGGGTCATCGCGGCAGGTTGTAATTGGACAGCGTTAACGGCCGGCTTCGTTGATAGCTTAGACATGAGCACGTTCATTAAGGTCTACATTTGAAGATTAGTCGTTGACATTTGTTGTTGTAGGGCGTCGAACTTGGCATTTATTGCAGTGGTATTGTCGACGTCGTACATGCCCGGAGGTTTACATCGATTGCTCGAACTCCCTATTCGAAAACTATTTGCACTATAGTCCTCGATAAGATTCCAGACCTCTGTGGTGCTGATATTACATAGGCCTCCGTTGCAACTCCATCCAATAATAGCACGGTATGGTCGTTCAGCGATTCGTGGAACCGCTGAATTTGCTCGCTCTTTCTCATCCCGTGTTGAGGAAATCGGTTCAAAAGCGCCTTGAATCTGGTCCATACGTCATACAGATTTTCGCCCTCCTTTTGTTGAATGCGGTGAGGTCCATTTTTAGTTTCAGTGCCTTGGAAGGTGGAAAGAAGTAATTGATGAATGTGGCATGCATCTGGTCCCAAGTGGTGATAGATCGTTCGGGAAGTAGGTTGAACCACTCCTTGGCATTGCCCCGCAGAGAGAAAGGAAACAGGTAGAGTCGAATGGCATCTGAACTTACACCTTGTACCCGTATTGCATCGGTTACGGATAGGAAGTCTCGGATGTGGCGATAAGCATCTTCCTCGGAGAGTCCATCGTATTGAGCTGTCGCCTGCAGCATTTGGAGCCAATGATGTTTGAGCTCAAAATTATTCGGTACCTGAGGAAGTACTATTGCCGAGCTAATTATTCCCACGGCGTTGTTTCTCCAGAGTTCTCTCATTGGAGGTTCTTGCACCGCTAATGGCATTTCATTGTCATTTTGAGTAGCCATTACGGCTTGCCTTGCGTTTTCTCGCACGTTGCGTCGAAAAGTCCTTTCGGTCTCCGGGTCTCCGTCCACTATTGGTAGTGTAGGGTTCCCTCGGGTCATGCACCTACGTACACGTACCTAGACCAAAAGAAATATGATTAAGCGAAGATTTTGATACTTACTAATAAATATATAGAATAATAAACTAAGGCTTTCTAATATCGATAGTTCCCCGGCAACGGCGCCAAAAACTTGATCGAGCGGATCGAGTAATAAAATAAAACGAACACTAACAAATTATCCTACGCTCAACAGGCAAGTATACCTATCGAAGTAGCATATACGTAGCAAGTATTCGAGTATCAAATCCCAAGGGAACTATATACTTTAGAAAATCTTTCGCTTAAATATCCTAGCACGAATGTTCGGTTGTCGAAACGGTAAATAACAACTAGATAATACAACTTAATAAAATAATACGGAGAGGAAAACCCTTATGTAAACAGACGTATTTGAGACTTCGAATCCCCCTAACTTGACCAAAACAAATATTAAGTGTACGTAAATAAAGCTATCATTAGACCGTGGAGATTCCTACTACATGCATACGAGTTATGTAGCTGATGAAACTGCGCCTTACCATATAATGATCGCAAACAACTAATCAACGAGTTAAATAGCCGGGCAAGCTTCCCTAACTACTTAACCGTAGATTGCATTATAAACACAGTGAATCCCGCTATTAGATTTGACTCTAATCCGGCGGGATAGTCCAACCTATCTCTAGTGATGGTTGTATTCCGCTCGTTTACGAGTGGTTTAATCGTCCGCCCCTCTCTCGAGCGTAGCTTACGATTTCCCGGAATATGTTAACTTAAACACGTAGACATGACCAAGCTAACTAGATAATTTCAATCACATAGACATAATCGAAATCATATGCTTCGTAAACGAGTCATAACAACAACAAAACATCAAATACACTTAAACATACGATCGATCTCGCTAGGGTTCATCTAATCTCAAATACAATAGATTTAGCTACTCATTATCAACACAACGAAGCACATAACTAACATCGAATACATCATAAATACTTCCCTGAATTCGACTTCGAAGTTAATCTCGTACTTCGTTTAGAACTTTTATCGAGCACTTGGTGAGCAACTAATGTGTTCTTGGGGCTTAGAATGGCAACGTGCATGTGACTATGTGTATGTATATATGAGCTTAGATTGGTCTTTCACGTACCTTCTCCTCCTTATATAGAGGTTCTCATCATATCTTTTATCATCTTTATTGAGCCCCTCAAAAATAGCAAATATCATCTTCATAGACTTGTGAAGCCATAGTTCTCTCTTGAGCAGCCCTTGCATTAAATGGTCTTGAAATAAACTTGTCCTATGCAGAATCTCGTTCCAAGCGTGGTTTATTTTCATCCAAGTTGGTCATACTTTCGATCTCAAGAAGATAAGGTAAGTAAGGGTCGTTTTCTTTTTTATTTGCTTGACTTTTAACATGTCCACGGGATGTTCACGGCCTCTTCTATGCATCTTCACGGCCGTGACCTCATAAAACCTGAAGAAAACAATGTCTCTGCCCGTGTTCACGGCTTAGGTAGCCACCATTCACGGCCGTGAGGCGTTCGGGGCTTAAAAGATGGCTATATGCCCTCATTCACGGCCTCTTGCACCTACATTCACGGCCATGAAGCACCCTTCACGGCCTGTTGTTCAATGTTCACGGCCGTCACACAATCGGGATAGAAAATGGCTATCTGGTGCTGTTCACGGCCTCGTGCAAGGTCTTCATGGCCGTGACTCCTTTTCCTGCAAAACAACAGCACGTTCAAAAATTCATATCACCCAATCTAGACTTCGGATTGAAAATCCCATTGGTCAGAATTAAGAACGAGTCCTCTATCAATGGTCAAAATGTCAGGTCCATCGAACATCGTTGACCCCATGATAATTGAGAATAAGAAACTGTCGCAAAACTGCCGTAAAACATTTTATTTTGTCGTGAAACCATATTATAGCACAAAAATAATCAAATCGGCTTCACTTATCATGCAAACGACTTAAATATAACAAACATAAACGTAAGAAAATACGTTTATCAGCCCCTAACTTAACTTACAACTCGATACCGATTGCCTACCTCGGCAATTATCATTTGCTTTTTGTTGTTAGGAATATGCCCTCGAATGCTATACGAGGATTAGATTGTATAGGGCATTAGATTATTTATCATTTGACCTTTTGTGTAGTAAGATATTTCGTGTGTTTAATGAAAGGCATTGTTCGTTTATTGGATATAAGATTTCTTTACTTAGTATCCGGTAAAGCAATAAATGAACAAATCCGAATGTGTCGATTTGAGTCACTGTTCTTGTGGGTACGAGAGAGGAAGGCACCAGTGGACTCTTAACCTCGAACATTAAAAGTCCGTAAGCCTGATGCTCCAGTTGGGTGCTGCATAACAGATCACGAGTTATTTGTCGATGACCTATCGTGTGCCGAATCGAATCAAGAGATTAAATCGTTTCAAGGACTCACGGGTCGTACGGTCGAACATGGCTTATTACTCAAGGAGTGCCAATGACCGACGATAACACTATAGTAGTCTACGTGAACCTTAGACCGAAAGGAGCTTCGACGAAGTTGACTTCAAAGTTTCGACTGTCACTGGTCCCCTCGACCCGATTTGCTGTTGCATGGCAGCGGGCCAGATGCTGTCTTGATGACGATTTGTGATTGTCGGGCTTAGACCTCCGAGTACGGATTCACAGTCTCGCAAGTAATCGAGATAAGTCTCATATGAGGATGGCGACGGGAAATTACCAAATCCTTGGTCAAGGTATTGAACTAACTCATGTGAGACATGGAGTGTAGTTGGTAATTTGCCTCGTCTCCGTTTTATCATAGAATCGAGTTTAGTGAGTTTGACATAGACCATGGCTCTCACTTGATTGGGACACAGCTGAAGGGTTTATACATAGCACTGTTATCTATGGTGAGGTTCTGGAATAAAAACTTGGTCGAAATTCGCACTCGAATCGGGTTACGGTCCGGTACTGCGGAATTGGCTAAGTAAGTACCGGACTCTTGGATTCCTCCCTTGCCAATTGAGTCGAACCTAGCGAGTCGGGCTTAAAAAGGATCATCAACGTGACTGATAAGGAGAGAAAGTGTTTTGGGCCTAACGGGATTGGGCCGTTGGGCCACGCCTTAATGGGCCTCGGGCCATTTATTGGATCGAAGTTGGACTACTTATGAAACTAACTTTAAGACTTGGGCTTGGTCAAGTGCTTAATGGGCTTGAGGATAAAATTGGATTTCACCTTAAGCGAATTTCGAAATATGCCTTTGAGGGTATTTTCAGAATTTGCATAGTTGGTATAAATAAATATGAAATAAAATATTTGGAATATTATTTATTTAAATTTTAAAATTAATCTAGGACTTGGAATTCAAAAGAGAGTAATATTATACCATATTTAAATATACTTAGTTTGACTTGGTATTTAAGTTAGTTTTTCTAATAATAGCAAGTTTCCTTAAGTTTGGATTTGGAATTCAAAAGAGAGTAAGATTTGGGTAAAATCTCTCACACTTCAAGGACTTATAAATCGAAATCCAAGCCTTTAAATAGGCGCTATATTTCGTGCTACATAAAGAAGAGAAAATACGTAATTTTCGAAATCAACAAAAGGCACAAAACACACACCGAACGCACACACTTTTCTCGCACGCGACGACTCCGTTCTCTCTATCCATCTTTAGAGAACTGATTCTGTGGTACACTGCGAGGTCGGCGTGACGATCTAGTGCCATCCACCACCATCGACGAAGTCTTGGAGAAAAGGACGAGGAGCTGCCACTCGCTTCAACTCGTAATTCTCTACGGGTTTGACCCGCCCTATTACATGTCTATGTGTTACTATTCTGATCCGAGCAACGAGGGCAATCGGGGAACCCGAAAAATTTTTGTTCCGCACCTTACCCGGGGACGTGGCGTCTCCGGGAGACACCGAGTAACCCTATAGTGGTATCAGAGCGGGCGCTCATGATCAGAATCATAACGTGTTTAAATTGAAACGAGGTGCGTGGGAGACGATCGAAAGCCAATGCGGTTTGACCGGCGTGGGGCTGATTGATGCGTCGTTTGCCATCCCACAGCCACCACCTCGTGCGGCATGGCAGACGAGGCAGCCACCGACAAGACCGAAACGCGGGCAGCCATGGGCGGCGGCGCAATCCGACCGCGGCTGCGCGCTCGTACCATCGGGCTGCTCGGAGCAAGCCCGATCAGCCGTGAGCTTTAGGCACCGGCCATGGTGGCTCTTGCATCTCCAAGGAGGTTCCGCCACCCAAGCGACAACGACGGAAATAGATCAATCGCGGCAAAATTCTGCGTGGATGAAATCGTGAGTTGCGCGCGGCGCGTCGCCACCGCCGGCGGCGGTTCCGGCTTCAGTCGGGGCTCAACGCCAGTGGCATGCTCCGTCGAGGTTCTCCGGCATATTTTGACGTCTGAGCGATTTGAGTCGCGGAAGCTGCGTTAGGGCTTCACGCTCAAAGCCTTAATGGGCCTTTTAAGGGGCTTGGCCCATTTAACGCCAAATTTGCGTTCCTTTTTAAAATCACGTAATTGTCAACGTACTCGTTATGAATGTGATTTAAGGCACACTTGCGGGTTTAGAAATTTGGTTTCTGGGACATTTGTTAAGGGTTACGTCCCCCGGGTTGTATTTGTTTTATACGGGTTGTTCGGGACTTATGATCTCCCCGTGTTGTAATTAACTGTTTTATTAGATTATCTAAAATACGAACACGAGGGCCCATTTGATGGTTGACAACCCCCCGACGGTGACAAGGTGGTGGACGTTCGGTGACTTTGAGGCCGTTCGAGTGACGAAGGACGTTTGACGATTTCAAGACCCGTGCGATGACCCGATGTTTTTTGAATACGCATGTAATAGGGATAGACTAAAAATAACCCGCTTGTGTTGTCTTGTAGTTTATTTTCCTAGGGTTAATTTACTACCTACTGTGCGTGTTGGTTTTTGAAGTGATATGCATGTTCAATGTGCTCTAATGTGAGATGGTTTATTCTCCCGTTTATAAATACTAAGTGGGTAAAGGAGTTGGATTCCTGTCTTCTATCATGCTCGAGATGTCTACGGTTGGGGAGTTTTGTGATTTGTTCCGAGTTCGTTTGTCAGGACCCACCGTCCTCGTTACCTAATTCTAACGTATCATATGTGACTAACGATGCTTTAACTTAAAAGGGATGCGAAAATCCGTATGAAATTTTTTCCATTTATGTAACGGAAGTTGTTTCTATACATGACAAAAGAATTACAGGAATTCCTAACTTCATGTGAATCCTAATTACACAAGATGTGTATACATGCACGGCAAAAGAATCTCTATGCGCCCGGCCTCACAGGTCGTCATCCATGCACCCACTCCAACCCCAAAAGCTGTTGGAAGCGCCAAAAGATTGCCTTGCCATCTAAGCGATCACGTACCGTGGTCGCTCGCACCTACAACACATAACTTAAAGGGGTGAGCGATATGCTCAGTAAGTAGAAATCATGCATGACGTGCACGTGAGAATCCCCCACAAAGGCAATCCACGCCAATGCAATTTACGTCTCATAGACTAAACTCAATCTCATATCTTTTATCTTAGGGCCCTTGGCAGGCTTTTACTCAGGCGTACACCGTAAAGAGCTCTATCCAACCACGGGCATCAGCCCAAAGTATGAGGGCATCAACCCAACCATACTAAAACGTGAGGGCATCGACCCAACCACGCTAACAGGGATATAAGGGCATCAACCCAACCATGAGGGCATCAACCCAACCATGGTAATCCCCCGATGCATCAACGTCGTTCGTATACTGGCGACGCATCAACGTCGCCGACGGCGCATCAATGCCGTCTCGGTGCCCCGGAAGCCGCCCTTTGCTTAGCTTATGACTTGATTGCCCACCTCGGCAATTATCTTTTCGCTTTTTGCGACATAATCATGCACGCTCATCATTTTATTACCCTCAAGTGTTTCGTGCGTGCTCGTGCATATGCATAATGCATTAATGCCATAATTCTTACCATAATCATGAAATCATATCATACAATTTCACATAAGCACGTAAGCACCTCATCACGTAATCGCATAATTTAGACACATACACACATATTATGTGTTGTAGTTGGATTTCCACTTACCTGGCGTCCGTAGATTAATGCTACTGGTTCGGCGAATTTCCTAAGCCTCGACCTTAACCATAAAATTATTACGTCAGTACGCCATCTAAATTATCTCGCTATTTATCTCTTAAGCTTCATATGTATCTGAAATATTAGTTATCGACTAGTCTTATAACTACTTGCAATGATCTGCTAAGTCGAGTCGACTCGTGAACTGTACGTATTTGTGAACTAACCTAGCCTCGTACGATTCGTGAACTCATATAGTTCACTAAATTCCTATTGACTCGTGAAGTTACTTCGTGAGCTTATGTAGTTCGTGAAGTTTATAAAATTCGTCCCTAAGCTATTTGTTAGTCGGTCTGGTGCATTTCCTAATATTTTTGTTCTTTAAACACGAAAAGGCTATAAAGTCAGTCTATAAATTATATCAATTGACTACGTAAATTTTCGTTCCAAAATTCCACGAAAACGGCATCTGCCTGTACCGAAAATGGACCCTGAAATGTACTGATAGGCTAATTATGATCGGGCGTTGAAAGAGCCTATGCTCATTGGAATCAGAATATTTTTCTTATTTAATGGTGTGAAAATATTTTTCTTAAATCGTTTTAATCTGAGGGTATAGATTCGTGGAGTTGCCCTAATTCGTGGACTTCTCTGAATCGCGACGTATAATTTGCGACGTCGGAGTCGCGATTTGTGGGGTTCGCCAAATTTGCTCGGCCCATGAAAATGGAGGAGTTCGCGAAGTGCTCCCTCAATTCGCAAAATAGCTGAGCCCATCACACGAGTTCGCAGAATGGCCTGATTCGCAAGATAGTTCTGCGGCTTCTTCACTTAGCGGCCTTGTGGGTTCGCAAAACCCTTGATTAGTGAAATAGGGTTTGCGGCCTCATAACTTCGCGGCTTGTGTGATTCATCAAATGGCTTGGTTCGCGGCTTGAAGATGGGGTTCGTCAAGTTTAGAGTTCGCGAACCTTGGTGGACTCGCGAACTCACTTCGCCAATTTGATGGTTCGCGAGTCTTCATGCCTCCTAGGGGTCGTGAAATGGAGTTCGCCAACTCCGTCGGGTTCGCAAAACGTCAAGCTCTCCCTCTCTCTCTCTCTCTCTCTCTCTCAATTCGCGAAATAAGGTTTGCATGGGTTCGCAAACTTCGTTCGCCCCTCGAAACTTTTGGTTCGCAAAGTGTCGAGCACGTGAGTTCGCCGAGTTTCCCTAGTTCGTTAAACGAGTTCGCGAACTTATACTTCGCGATCTCGAGTTCGCATAAACAGTTGTAAATTCGCAAATTCTGTTCTTAAGGATCAAAAAGATTATTTTTTCAAGAACACATTGAAGATCGATATGAACCCCTAAACCCTAAATTTTGAACTTGATACTAACGCATCTCCTAACCTTATTCTTAGTGCCCTAGAACTCCCAAAATATGTTAATCTAGACTCAATCCCTTAAGCTAAGGTTCTACACCCTTCAAGAACTAGAATCGCACAACTCCTTAGCACACGTGAGTCATACCCGTGCTTGAAATATTTAAAATGTGAGTTTGAGTTTGATAGCTTAATATTCACCTTTCTCCTTCCTCGTTTGCTTAAGCTCTCGCTAGTTCTTGTAAATGGGGTTTATAAGGTTGAAAATGGTTTCTAGGTAATTGTTAGCTTATTAAGGCACGATGATGGGACATTTGTAGCGAAAATATCCCTTATTTTAATTGTCCTAAGATTTTTCTTAAGCAATTTGGGCCCAAGTTCAATTCCTAACCCAATTAATCATTTTAATTATCTCTAGGCCTCATCCTCTAAACTTAGCCTATTAATACCCTTGGCCTAATTCTTGGCTTTGGTCCAAATTTATCTCTGTCTATAAATTAGAGGTCATTTGGCACAATTTAACTGCACCAAATTCCCGATCAACTAAGCACGAATTCATGCACATAACTGGCCACGTAAGACATAAGTCATCTAAGCACGAAAGTAATGCACTGAAGGCACATAATTGCATTCCATATTTATGCAAATTTATTGGCCCTACTATTTACGAGGACACGGGTGCTACATAGTTGCGTCGTATATCCCGCCCCAATGTTAGCGTCTCGGGTGTAGAACCCGAGTCCCCGTAGTCCCCGTGAGCTAGTTGGTCAATAACATTTGCATGCACGTTTTATGCTTATGTGATTCACTGGGTTCCGTGCTTAGACGAATTCTGTGTTAATATGTTATGGTACGAAATTTTGTGCCCTTAATTATGTGCTATTGTTAACATTTAACTAAATAGGAAATAAGGCAAATAGAGATAATAATATTAGTGGGAATAAAATTTGAACTAAGGATGCAATTGGGCTATATTTATGTTAGCATTGAAGTTAGGCCCAAATCCTTGAGAATAAAGCTTTTGCAACAAAATTCCCTAAATTATGGAAACCCACATCAATTAAGTCCCATCACTATGCATTCGGTGAAAATATCTATCCAAACCTTTTCTCTCAACACTAGTAAGAAAACCATCGAAAGCTTAAAGAAAGAAGAAAAGAGAACTCGACCCAAACCCAAGCACGCTTAAGAATAGGACAAAATATTACGAAATTCACCAGACCGGTTAGCGGTTAATCTACGGACGCCAGGTAAGTGGAAATCGAACTACAACACATAACATGTTTGTATGTGCCTAATTTATGTGATTAAGGGATGTAGTGTCTACGTGCTTATGTATATCTTGTGAGTATATGTAACGTGATTTCATGATTAAGGTAAGCATTATGGCGTTATGCATATGCACGAGCATGCACGAAACACTTGGGGGTAATAAAATGATGAGTGTGCATGAATATGTCGCAAATAGCGAAAGATAATTGCCGAAGTGGGCAATCAAGTCATAAGTTAAGTAAGGGGTGGCTTCCGGGGCACCGAGACGGCATTGATGCGCCGTCGGCGACGTTGATGCATCGCAGTATACGAACGACGTTGATGCGTCGGGGGATTACCATGGTTGGGTTGATGCCCTCATGGTTGGGTTGATGCCCTTATATCCCTGTTAGCGTGGTTGGGTTGATGCCCTCACGTTTTAGTATGGTTGGGTTGATGCCCTCGTTTTGGGCTGTTGCCCGTGGTTGGATAGAGATCTTTATGGTGTACGCCTGGGTAAAAGCCTGCCAAGGGCCCTAAAAGATAAAAGATATGAGATTGGGTTGAGACTAAGGATGCATTGGCGTGGATTGCCTTTGCGGGATTTTATCACGTGCACGTCATGCATGATTTCTACTTACAGAGCATATCGCTTACCCCTTACGTTATGTGTTGTAGGTACGAGCAACCACGGTACGTGATCGCTTAGATGGAAAGGCAATCTTTTGGCACTTCCAGCAGCTTTTGGGGTGGGAGTGTGTGCATGGATGACGATCTGTGAGGCCGGGCGCATAGGGATTCTTTTGCTATACATGAATACACATCTCGTGTAACTAAGTCTTGCATGTAATTAGGAATTGGAATCATTCTTTTGAAATGTAAAGAACGATGTTCCATTGCACAAATGGAAAAAGGAAAAAAAAAATCATACGTATTTCCGCATCCCTTTTAAGTTAAAGCATCGTTAGGCACATATGATATGTTAGAATTAGGTAACGAGGACAGTGGGTCTTGACAGAGTGGTATCAGAGCTTCGGTCACAGGTTCTGTAGACTGTCATGTACACACACCCAAAAGCGTGGAAGCAGCCTTGCCTGTAAGTTTTACGATAACATGAATTCCTTGTGTTGCATGAAATTATTGGCTATAGGGACTGCCATGGTAGAATATAATCATGGTAAGAACTAGAGGCGTAGGTAGTGGGAGTGCTGATCAGAACCGAGAGAACTCAGCCCCTACCGATAACCAAGACGCAACCATCTTCCAGCTCAAAGAATTGGTTCGCCAACAGTCCACACAAATCCAGCAACTAATTTAGCAGAATGACACGAACGCTGGACCTACTCAGACGAAAAGAACTGAGCTGGTAGGAGAACGGTTCTGGAGGCTGAAGTCGCCGACATTCGAGGACACAACCGACCCGACTGCAGCCGAGGACTGGCTGAGAACGCTCGAGAGCATGTTTGTGTACAGCCGGGTAACAGAAACAGAGAAGGCCCTCTGCGCTGCCGTTTTTACTGAGGGGAAGCACAGGACACTGGTGGGACACTATTATGGTGATCGAGAATCCTGCGACCATGAGCTAGGACAGATTTAAGGAGCTGTTCAGGGGCAACTACCTCACTGCTGCAGTGCGCGCCCAACGAACGAATGACTTCGTAAATCTTAGGCAAGGAACGATGACGATTGTCGAGTACATCAGGAAGTTCGAGTAGCTGTCGAGGTTCGCAACCCACGGACGCTCTCAAAATTGAACGATTCCTTGAAGGCTTGAAGCCGGGGTTGTACAGGAACGTAAGTATGGCAGGACTTCAGGGAGCCACCTATGCGCAGAAAGGGCCATGGTGGCGGAGCAGGCTGAGGCCAGGATAGTTCGCGCGCAGGAGGCAAAACGGAAGTTTGCACAAGTACAAGGAGCACAGTGGAGTGGGGGAAACAAGAAGTGACAGTTTGTGCCCAAAGGCAAGAAGCCGAACTTTCAGAATACGCCACCACAACGCCTGGAAGGAATTCCAAATAGACCGCCTAACCCAAATCAATGGGGATTTCCAGCCCCTACTATCTCGAACTGCCCGAAGTGCGGGAAAAGACACTCTGGCAACTGCTTTAAATGCGGGAAGTCGGGACACTTCTCGAGGCAATGCTCGGAATGGGCGACAGAAAGTCAAGCCGGAAGCCAAATAAGACCACAAATGTTACCAACTCGGGTGTACACAATTACGTCAGAATAGGCAGAAAATAACCCGACGGTGGTGACAAGTACCCTCCTTATCCACCAAACTCCCACATACATCTTAGTAGACTCAGAGGCCACGCACTCATGTGCATCCATCAAGTATGTGACAAGACTCGGGGTCACACCTCATCAATCTGAGTGCGAATATAGTGTAGCTATGCCAAATGGGGGTTCGGCTAGAACCAATCAGATGCCGAGAGATTGTCTTTGTTATTTGGCGATAGGGAATTACCAATCGATTTGATAGTCATCCCAATGAACGACTATGAGGTGATTCTTGGGATGGATTGGTTGTCGAAGTACGGAGCGATTATAGATTGTAATCGTAAGGAACTTACATTCAACATAGAAGGAAGCAAGCCTTTTAGTTTCGCGGGAACGACGAAGGGGAGAAGCGTTTCGAGGATATCAGCATTGAAGGCTCGACGATTAATTCAATCAGGATGTGAAGCGTGTTTTATTTTCACGATAAAAACGGAAGAGAGTTCAGCCCCGAAATTGGAAGAAGTACCCGTAATTCGGGACTTTTCGGACGTATTTCCCGAAGACCTACCGGGATTGCCACCCGATAGGGAAATTGAGTTTACGATAGATTTGGTGCCTGGAGCAGCGCCAATATCGAAGACTCCTTACCGGTTAACGCCAACTGAACTGAAAGAACTGAAGCAACAGCTAGATGAACTTCTACAGAAAGGATTCATCCAGCCAAGTTTTTCTCCCTGGGGAGCGCCGGTATTGTTTGTGGGGAAGAAGGACGGAACAATGCGGTTGTGTATAGATTACAGAGAGTTGAACAAGATAACCGTCAAAAACAAATATCCTCTCCAAGGATTGATGATCTGTTCGACCAGCTACAAGGCGCCACGGTGTTTTCAAAGATCGATCTACGATCGGGGTATCACCAGCTAAAGATTCGGGAGGAAGATGTCCCAAAGACTGCCATCAGTATGCGCTATGGACATTACGAGTTCCTAGTCATGCCTTTCGTGCTGACTAATGCACCGGCAGCTTTTATGGATCTGATGAATCGCGTGTTTAAGCAGTTTTTGGATAACTTCGTCATAGTATTCATAGACGACATTCTGATCAATTGAAGGACAAAGGAGGAACATGAGCAACATCTGAGAATAGTTCTTGGAGTATTACGGGAGAAGCAGCTGTACGATAAGTTCAGAAGTGCGAGTTTTGGCTGGACCAAGTCGTCTTCTTAGGACATATTATCTCCGGAGCGAGAATTTCTGTGGATCCGAACAAGATCGAAGCCATCAGTAACTGGCCTCAGCCAACAAATGTGACCGAGATACGGAGCATCCTCGGCTTGGCAGGCTATTACAGGAAGTTTATTAAGGACTTCTCGAAGATCTCCTCAACGCTGACAAATTGACGAGGAAGAACACGCCATTTCATTGGAGCGAGGAATATGAACAGAGCTTCCAAGAATTGAAACGGCGACTAACTACAGCCCCAGTTCTCAGGAACCGGGGGATTGTCAGTTTACAACGACGCTTCGAAAAATGGATTAGGATGCGTACTAATGCATAACATGAGCGTAGTGGCCTACACCTCACGTCAATTGAAGGAGTACGAGAAAAATTATCCGACGCACGATCTAGAATTGGCAGCAGTGTCTTTGCCCTGAAGATTTGGAGGCACTATTTGTATGGGGAACGATGTGAGATCTACACGGACCATAAAAGCCTGAAGTATTTCTTTACGAAGAAAGAATTGAACATGAGATAGAGACCGTGGCTTGAACTTGTGAAAAATATGATTGCGTAATCAACTACCACCCAGGCAAAGCGAATGTGGTAGCAGATGCACTAAGCCAAAAGGCAGTTAGTGCAGAATTACAACTACTTGAGGTAGAGGTTGTACAATTAGGCGAAGTCAAGACTAGATTGGCCTGGAACGGATCAGAAGGGCGCACGAACATGATGAATTCTATATGAAGATCAAGGGACCACAAACAGAACAGCCAGCGACAGACTTTACGCTAAGGGACGACGGAATCTTATATTACAAGAATCGACTATATGTACTAGATGATACAAAGCTTCGCTGAACTATCATGGCGGAAGCACACGCCACAATGTACTCAGTACATCCAGGAGCTACGAAAATGAACAGAGACCTTCGACTAAACTACTGGTGGCCAGGAATGAAGAAGGACATAGCAGTGTTTGTGAGCCAGTGCCTGACTTGCCTGCAAATCAAGGAAGAACATCAGCGGCCGGCATGAACGTTGCAGCCATTACCAATACCAAAATGGAAGTGGAACAATATAACAACGGACTTTGTTGTCGGTCTGCCAAAGAATGTGAAAGGGCACGACGCGATTTGGGCGATCGTCGATCGACTAACCAAGTCTGCTCATTTCATGCCAGTAAGTACGACGTTTTCTTTGTCGCGGTACGCAGAACTCTATATTCAGGAGATAGTGCGTCTCCAGGGAATCCCAACATCGATAGTATTAGACCGAGACTCCAGATTCCTCTCGAAATTCTGGACTAGCTTGCAAAAAGCGATGGGAACAAAATTATCCTTCAGTACTGCTTACCACCCGCAGACGGACGGCCAATCCGAGCAGACTATCCAAACCTTAGAAGACATGCTATGAGCCTGTGTGATCGATTTGAAAGGCAATTGCAGCAGATACCTTCCACTCGTCGAGTTCTCGTACAACAATAGTTACCAAGCTACAATAGGAGTAGCTTCATACGAAGCTCTATACGGACGAAAGTGCAGATCTCCCGTACATTGGAACGAAGTCGGTGAACGGGCAATATTAGGCCCAGATCTAGTGCGAGAGATGACATAAGTCATAGCGACGATAAAAGAAAGGATGCGAACGGCACAAAGTAGGCAGAAGAGTTATGCAGACCAAAGACGCAGACCACTAGAATTCGAAGTAGATGATTTAGTATTTGTGAAAGTGTCGCCGATGAAGGGTATGAAGAGATTCCGAAAAAAGGGCAAGCTGAGCCCGAGGTACATTGGTCCGTTCAGGATAATTAAACGAGTAGGCGAAGTAGCATACCAGCTGGAACTACCATTGTCGTTATTGCAAGTTCACGATGTTTTCCACTCAAGGAAATACATCGCTAATCCAAGTCAACTGCTGAGGAATGAGGTTTTCCACCAATAGCTAAAACCAGATTTGAGTTACGAGAAGTGCTAGTGGAGATTTGATGTATGAGACAAAACGACATAGAAATAAGGACATTCCTTTAGTAAAAGTGTGGTGGGCGAACCAAACAACGGAAGAGGCTACGTGGGAACGTGAGGATTAGATGAGATGAGCGATTGTTACCCCGAATTATTCCAGACGGACTGATTTCGGGGGCGAAATCCTCTTTAAGGGGGGAGGATGTAGAACCTGAGTCCCGTAGTCCCCGTGAGCTAGTTGGTCAATAAAATTTGCATGCACGTTTTATGCTTATGTGATTCACTGGGTTCCGTGCTTAGATGAATTCTGTGTTTAATATGTGATGGTGTGAAATTTTGTGCCCTTAATTATGTGCTATTGGTAACATTTAACTTAAATAGGAAATAAGGAAAATAGAGATAATAATATTACTAGGAATAAAATTTGAACTAAGGATGCAATTGGGCCATATTTATGTTTGGACTAGCATTGAAGTTAGGCCCAAGTCCTTGAGAATAAAGCTTTAGTAATAAAACTCCCTTAATTATGGAAACCCATGTCAATTAAGTCCCAACACCATGCCTTTGGTGAAAATATCTATCCAAACCTTTAATCTCTCAAACACATTTAGTAAGAAAACCATCGAAAGCTTAAGGAAAGAAGAAAATAGAACTCGAACAAAACCCAAGCAAGCTTAAGGAGAGGACAAAATATTACGAAATTCACCAGACCGGTTAGTGGCTAATCTACGGACGGCAGGTAAGTGGAAATCCAACTACAAGACCTAACATGTTTGTATGTGCCTAATTTATGTGATTAAGGGATGTAGTGTCTTCGTGCTTATGTATATGTTTTGAGTATATGTAACGTGATTTCATGATTAAGGTAAGCATTATGGCATTATGCATATGCACGAGCATGCACGAAACACTTGGGGGTAATAAAATGATGAGCATGCATGAATATGTTGCATAAATGGAAAAGAAAAGAAAAATTCATACGCATTTCTGCATCCCTTTTAAGTTAAAGCATCGTTAGGCACATATGATACGTTAGAATTAGGTAACGAGGACAGCGGGTCTTGACATCGGGTGCGTCTTGGACGCTGCTCGTCATACCAGTTCGCCCCCACGAATCGTATGGCAGCAAGGGGCGGTACATTCTGAGCGGCTTGAGCATAAGTTGATAGCTCACACTTAGGCAATTATACCCAATAAGCAGGGTTAGCCGTGAGGGTCAATGACTGAGACAAAGATAGTTGAAACTCTTATTGGATAAGTTCACGTTTGAGCAATGAGTTGTAGCGCACTCACTCGGAAATGGAAGTGGGTGCCATTTTGCTTCATTTGAAGGTTTTTGGCGAACATTCCAGGAGTACTCGCTAATCGCTTGCAGAGCAACTATTTCATTGGAGAATGGCTGAGGGTAGTGACATCAGAAAGCATGTGCTCGATGATCGATTGGATTGAAAGACTCGAGGCACTAGACTTTATCATGGATAATGACCTCTAGAACAATCTGATACTTCAGTCGCACCTTCCTTCAATTCGTTCAATGTGAACTTTAACCTGAACAAGGCCGAGATGACATTGACTGGGTTGATGAACCAGTTGTCGGCGGTGCAAACTCAAATGAAGAAGGTGAAAGGAAAGGATGTTGTTCTTGTCGCGAATGCTAAGACTCGGGGTCGAGTAAAAAGAAAAATTCGGATAAGCCCACTAAGCCCAAAGGACGAATTTCGAAAGGTAAGGCCAAGAAGAACGTGTTCAAAGGCGCCAAGCCGACGGGCAAATGCCTTCGCTGCAATGAGCTTGGCCATTGGAAGCGCGATTGCCCAAAGCTAGCCGCCTCAGGTAAAGAACTTTATGTTTTAGAAACTAATTGTTCTATGACAGTATATTCCGCTTCGTAGATCTTAGACTCGGGAGATAGTGCTCACATCTGTGTTTCGAACCAAGGTCTGGAACGAAGTAGGAAACTGGTGGACCAAGAGATCATGATCAACGTAGGAAGTGGACATAGTGTACCGGCGACCCACATTGGATCAAGAACTCTCATTCTATTTACTAGACATAGTCTACTACTTTACGATTGTTTAGTTTTGCCTAAGGGGCTTAAAAATATTGTTTTTGTTCCCGTTTTGAGCGGAAACGGTTACGAGTTCCATTTTAGTAATAATATATGCAATATTTATTTTGGAAAAATTGCGTCGGAAGTGCAAGTTTACTCAATTGATTATATTATCTAAATGTCGAAGAAATTGTGAATACAATCACCAACAAATAAAAATTGGAGTCGAACTCAAGACTGTTGTGGCATCTTCGACTCGGTCACGCAGGAGAACAGAAGATTCCCGAGTTGGAGAAAACCGGCATTATAAAGCTGCTTGGGTCTGATCCCTAACCGACTTGCGAATCTTGTATCCTTGGAAAGATGACCAAGTCGCCCATCACAGAGACTTTTGCGACAGCCGCAGAACTTCTCTGTTTGATCCACATGGATGTTTGCGCACCGTTCGAGGTAGCGGCTCGCGGTAACTTCCACTATTTCGTTACCTTCACTGATGATCACTCTCGCTTCGGCAAGGTGTATCTCATGAAGCACAAGTCTGATACTTTTGAATGGTTCAAAGAGTACAAGGGTTTGGTGGAAAATCAGACTAGAAAGATCATCAAAGCCGTTCGTTCAGCGAGGCGGTGAGTACATGTGCCTCGAGTTTGAGGAGTTCTTGAAAGAAAACGGGATCATTTCACAGATGACACCGCCCGGAACAACGCAGTTGATCGATGTGCCTGAACGTAGAAATCGAACTCTGTGGATAAGGTTCGATCTACGCTGAGCTATACAGACCTGCCCATATCGTTGTGGGGTCATGCCCTGTCGACAGCAGTACACATTCTGAATAGATGTCCTACAAAGTCTGTCGATCGCATTTCGTATCAGATATGGACAGGACGAAGATCGAGCTTGAATCACATTAGAGCTTCGGGTTGCCCCTCATTCGTGAAAAAGCTCAAGACAGATAAACTGGAATCGAAGGCTGTGAAAGGATGTTTTGCCGGGTGATGATTCCATGGGATACCAATTTTACTTCCACGACGATCAGAGAATCGTTGTAGCCCTTCAAGCTCACTTTCTTGAAGAAGAGTTCGTTCGAGAGGGTGGAGCGTGTCGCGAAGTGACTCTTGAAGAGTCGTCAGAAGCGCTTTCACATACTCCAGTGTCAGATGACATCGTCGAGGTTGCTGCGATGGAAGGGAACGTCGGAGACGATCCCACTACCTATGACCAAGCAATCAGGGACAAAGATTTGGAGAAATGGCTTATAGCGATGCAAGCCGAAATGATTCAAATGCACAAACAAGCTGGTTGAGATGTACGGAGCTGGGCTCGTAGCAAAATGTTTCAGTCAAACTTAGGGCATTGACTTAGGAAAGTCTTTTACCAGGTGCAATGATGAAATCGATTATAACCATGTATTGGCCCTTATATTACCAAACAAGGATCAAAAGAAAGTTTGAATGTGTAAAACGTGAGGAACACCTTGAGTGCGTGTTAGTGTGTGTTTGTCTAAGGAAAAGTACAAGGTGGCTTAACTTTCTAATTCTTTTGATAAAACCCTAATTAGGGTAAATGGGGCTTTATATACCACAATATTTGGTATATTAAAGAACAATACAAAACTATCAACAAATATCATAAGTCTTCCCAAACTACTACAACCCACTGAATAAACCCAAGATTACATAAATCAAAGGATGCTACAAACTATTCCTAACAATCTCCACCTTAGCATCTTTTTTGCTTTGGCGTCCTTGAAGTTGTCTTCTTCTTGGATTTCTGCACATGGTATGGAGATTTCCTGAGCCCTAAGAAGTACTCAAACGAACGTAACCTTCTTCGAAAGGAAATCTTCGCAGAGATGGTCTCGATCAGCTTTTCGTATTTCTCTTGAACTTCGTACTCTTCTTTTTTTTAGCTCGAGTATCCTTCTGAGCTTCTTCCTTATAATCAGTAGGGTTCCGTCGCTGAACTTGTGAATCTTTGATGTCTTCATAAGTCTCTTCTCTCCTTTGAAGTTATAGATGATTGATGGATCGTCGTCTTCATTTATGATGTGCCCTTCACCATAACTTGGATCTGGGACCTCAAAGGATGGCTTCGTCTGATTCACCTTCTTCATGTTGCTCTCAACCGCCATTTGTATATCATGTGTTGCGTTGAACTTGACTTGGCGTAGAATGAACCTCTTCAGTGCGTAGTAGCCAAGCCTGAGTTCTGGCGTCTTGAGCGCTCCAAGCATTCTATATACCTCGCTATTTGTTCGACATCTTCTCCTCTGATGTAGGCGAGGTCGGCTTCATTCAGTTCTGCACATTCTCCATTTTCTCGCCGTACCTTGTGGATAGGCATTTCCATGTCAGCGAACCTCACTTTGCGAACCCCCATAATTTCTCTGATTCTGGGCATCTTCGTCTCTTCCTTTCTCAGAGTGTCTACGTTGCCCCATTGTCCTCTGAACATCAGAATTCGTCGAAGCGACAGCAGGTACTGAACTGCTTTTGGTTTGGAGAGATGGCTCAGTCCTATAAGCTCAAGTTCGTCGAGCTTCTTGATTCTATCCTCTTTTCTCCAAATTCTCCTTTGAATTTCTTCTTGATAGGGGGCAGTTACTTTGACATTCTCCCATGGAAATTCCACCACCTCCTTTGTCTTCGTCTTCATTGGTGGACCTTCCTCATCGATGACGGTGTGTTCGAGTAACTCGAGAAGTTCTGGGATGTCTGCTTCGTAGTCTTCACCTTCCTCGAGTTCATCCTCATCGATAAGGACCAGGCTGATGTTTGCCTTCATTAGAAAATATCTGGCATTCTCCATTAGTCCTCTGGCCATGGCTGGGTCCATCGGTTTGGTTATCCAATCCTCGTTGAAGATGTAGTTTTCCACGGCGCCATGTGATTGTACAGTTCTTCGGTTTATTGGATTGGTTCGTTGGTCTGAAGGGAGAGGATGGGAGATGATGGATATATTAAGGGACTGTCTTGGTTTGTGGGAAGAGGAGGTGAGAGGCTCATAGTTGGTGAGGAGGGATGTTGGATTGTTTTGGTGGTAGTTCGGTAGTTTTCTTTGTTTGTTTGGGTGTGGGTGGTTTTGTTCTGGTGGGTGTTTGGGTGGCTCTAGGCTGTGGTGGCATAGGTCAAGGCCCTATTCCTCGTCTCGTCTCCCCCTCGGGACGACCCCCACCGTCAGGGTCGTCAGGGTCGTGGGGGTCGTCACGTTAATGTGAGGATTGGGCCTCGCCTGGGTTCGTTGGATTGAATGGAAGTTCCAGACGTCTGAGTACCTCTGCTTCATATGCGGTCAGCGTCGGTGCAGTGCGGAGTCTGGCCAGTAGAACGTCAATGAGTTCGGAGATTGGGACGTTCCACGGCCCTCCGTTAGCGTCAGGAGAGGGTGTGGCGTGGGGGGTAGCTTCTTCGGTGACAGGGGCTTTCCCTTTGTCTCGAGAGGACGTCCCAATGGCGCTGTAGACTTGGGTCATGATCGTGTCCTCAAGATCCTTTCCGAGCTCTTCCAGGCGATCTTCTAGCCTTGCCTCCGTCACGAATGGGGAAAATAACCTGACGGAGTCACTAAGACGTTCCGTCGTCACAACATCAGTGGAGGGTACTGATGTGCCGCCTGTTTGGACAGGGCTTGAAAGACCGAGGCCACTTTGGCTCATCGTTGACATCAAAGCTGAGACAGGCTCAGATTGATGGCCCAAGGTCGTAGATGCAGTGATGTCCAATACGTTGGGTCTTCCGCTCTGTTCTGTACTAGACTCTAGTACGGAGACATCATGGAGCGTTCTGTCTAGATCACTAAGATCTAGAGGTGCAGAAAGTAATGGTAGTGTCCTAGAAAGTGGACAAATTATGGATGGTGAGGGCACTAGACTAGACGTGATCAAAGAAGGTGCAATCTGAGGCTGATGACTGCTTGTTACATCAACCTCCTCCGAGCGAGGTGGTGATGAGTGACGTGGCACCTTGTGAATATGTGAAACAATCATCTGTTGGGAGATGATTGAGTGGCCGGGGAGGGTAGTTTGCTAGATTGGACCAGATGTCGCGACTGCTACTCGGGGGAAGACAAAGTCATCCCCTGTACCTATGGGCTCGGTCCGGCTTGTTTGTGGACTGGTGGACAGAGGATTACGGTCGTGTTTTTGCTTTGTACGCCGTTCCTGTTGGACGCCTCTATCACCCCCTTTTGATTTTCTCTTTAGTTTTGAAGTAGGGGATGAAGAGCTTCCTAGACCTACATTTGGTTGTGGGGATTGGCTTGTCCCTGGTTAGGTTCAACTGGGATGTGTTGAACCACAGGAATGTCATCAAGGTTGTTCGCTCGTAGGTATTTGAGGAGCTCCGGCTCATTTGGATCGAGGAGTTGAGTTAGATAGTCTGGGATGATCATGGCCTCCTAATCGAGTTTGCTTTTTGTAGATTGTATCTTGATGAGCTTCGGAGATAGGTAGCCTTCATCTCTGGGTCGGCGCTCGATTTCGGGATGAAGATCCACGAATTGTTGGACGATGAAGGTAGCCACCGTAGGTATGGGAGCACCGGCTTCGTGGATCCAAGCCTTCGTCGTCGAAGTTGGTCAAGGAGGTCCGTCCAGATTAGTTGGGCGACGTCGTAGTTCTTGTTGAAGACTATCCCATGGAAGATGATCATTATGTTCCGGTTGCACTTGTCGGAACCTGAGTGCTTTGGTGAGACACACTTGCTTACTATTAGGAATAGGGTCCTCCAAGGTGCAGGGATGTCTTTGGCATTGAAGTCAGGGAGGTGAATAGAATTTTGGGTGTTAGGTTTGTGGTCCATGAGTAGGAAGTCCCTGATTAGGTCGTCGTTGGAGGGATAGGGATCATATAGGAGTGAGTGTGGTAGGTTTAGTATGGAACGAAGAATGGACGGGGTAAAGACAACTATGGTGTTGTCAATTATGGCTGAAAGACTGGTTATTCTTGGGTTATTGGTTGGTTTTTGAAGGGTGGACCAGAATTGTTGCACATATACTTCAGGGACTACCTCGGTGATGTTTAAGGCAGTTTTTAGAGGGTGGTTAGATAGGATTTTTATAATGATAGGATCTGGGCACGAGGTGGTGTCAAAATCAAGTTGGAAGTTGTTGGGTGTCCTCTGTGCCCAGTCCCTAGTAGCGAAGATCTCATCTATCAGTCGCACCATTGTAGTATATCTGTAAGATGAGAGCAAGGGATTAGTGAGAACCAATCATGTTAACTTAGAAATTTTGGAAATTTTGATGACACAATGTTCACATGATAGGACTTAGAGAAATTTCGTCGATAGGAACAAAAATGGAGAATTGATTGAAGCACTCGGCGAAACTTGGTATAGGAAAATCAATTTAGGGAGTTTCGACCGAAAGTCTAAGTTCAATAAGTGAAATCTGTTTAAAATTTGTAATGCAAGTGTCGACCGAAAGTCCGGAATTGTGCGATATAATCAAAGTATAATTGAATTCGGAAATTGATTTCGGGCGATAGTGGAACGCAATTAATCAATTTTAGTTTGGAGTCAGTTTCGGCCGAAAGTCAGATTCAATTCAATTTCGATCTAAAATCAGATTTAATTTAGAAAGGTTTGGCGAAAGTGAAATTCAAGTCAGTTTCGATCGAAAGTCAGATTCAATTAAAATTAAGGAATTGAAAGTAATTTAAATTGGTAAAGACCAGTCTCCGCCGAAAGTCCTAAATTAGCCAGTTGAATCAAAATGAAATTGTATTGGATAGTTTCGGTCGAAAGTCGATTGAAAATCAATTTGAAAATGTTAAAGTTCAGTTTCGACCGAAATTAAAAGAAGTCGCTCAAATTGTTCGATTGAAACCCATAGAAGTAAAGATTATCGATATCAATCGATTTTAATGGGAAATTGAATTCGGGTTTTGTTTCTGGCGAAGTTAGAACTAAATGGAAACACGATTGAAGCTCGAGTCGCACGAACCCACTTAACCTTAATCTGCGTGATCTGCAAACGAGAATAATGTTAGTTAAAATCTGCAGATAATGCACTTATCCTTACCAAATATGCTGTTAGTGCTGTGAAAATCGTGGAAAATCGAGTTTGAGTGTCTGTGTGACCCGATTTGTGGGCGACGACTGTGAGGGTTTGAAAGTGAATTTTGAAAATCGATGAAGAAGAATAGTGTTCCGGGCGAAACGCCATATGTAGAAGTTGGGTTTCGATCGGAACTCAGTTTCGCCGAGAAAATTTACAAAGGGTTAATTTTGAGATTCGATCGATTTGATTTAGTTTCGCCGTGTATCTTATAAAATGATTTAGACAAATTTTCAATTTCAATTGAAACGAGTTTCGGGCGAAAGTCAGTTTCGCCGAGAAAATTCTAGAGAGATTTAAAGAAAATTTTCAATTCCGATTGAAACGAGTTTCGGGCGAAAGTCAGTTTCGCCGAAAAAATGATAAAGGTAACTAAAATTCAGTTTCGATCGAAACGCAATTTGTGCGATTTATCAAATCAATTTGAGAAAGTTTCGGCGAGAAAGGTATTGAATTAATTGAAAATTCAGTTTCGATCAAATTTTGAGTTTCGCCGATAAAATTTGTTTTAAGGTTATAGAAATTATTATTTTATAAGTTTAATCCTTAAAGCGATTTTGAAAGTTAAATTTGGTAAAAGATCAGGAAAAACTCCCTCTCAATTTGTGCAAAGTGTTCAATGACTCCTCCTAGATTAGTGCATAATTTTCAAACTCTCCCCCTAGATCCATGCATAGAGTTTTTATTGAACTCCCCTAGATACGGTAGTGGAATTTTTTACATTCATACGAAAAGCATATAGAGAAAGAAAATTATGTGACCTATTTACACAATATCAGGTTCATGTAGGGACAATCGATCATGTCTAACGGTTGAACATGCCTAACCTAGATACCAAGAATTGGAATCGCTTTTCATCCAATGCCTTAGTGAATAGGTCGGCAAGTTGAAGATCTGTGTGAACAAAATGCATTTCGATTGTACCTTGTTCCACATGTTCCTTGATAAAGTGATATCTAATTTCTATATGTTTTGTGCGTGAATGGTTTACTGGATTACTTGTTATAGCTATAGCACTTTTGGAGTCACTAAAAATTGGGATATGATTCAACGTTATGCCAAAATCTCGCAGTTAGGTTCTTCATCCACAAAATTTGTGAGCAGCAACTCGCAGCAGCAACATATTCTGCCTCTGATGTCGAAGTTGAGACACAATTTTGCTTTCGAGATGACCAGCTTACGAGTTTACCCCGAAGAAGTTGAGCGGCTCCAGAAGTGCTCTTCCTGTCCAGTTTGCATCCTGCGTAATCAGCGTCAGTGTATCCTATGAGGTCGAAGCTTGACTCCATCGGGTATCATAGACCTAGGTTTGGTGTTCCCTTGAGGTATTTGAAAATTCTCTTGACCGCGAGCAAGTGAGACTCCTTTGGATCAGCTTGGAAGCGAGCACAGAGGCATGTGGCGAACATGATGTCAGGCCGACTGGATGTAAGATAGAGTAAGGATCCGATCATGCCTCGATAAGTCGTCTAGTTAACAGATTTTCCTGATGGATCTGCATCAAGTTTGCATGAGGTAGACATGTGAGTATTGGCAGCATTTCAGTTGTCCAAGTTGTACTTCTTGAGTATGTCGTGAATGTACTTGGACTGACTGATGAAGATTCTATCGTGAAGCTGCTTAACCTGAAGCCCTAAGAAAAAGCTTAGTTCGCCAATCATGCTCATTTCAAGTTTCTGCTGCATGAGATCCCCAAAGTTCCTACACATTCTTGAGTCCGTCGACCCGAATATGATGTCGTCGACGTAAATATGTACTAACATAATGTATGAGCCATCCTTCTTGATAAAGAGAGTTGTATCGATCTTCCCTTTTGTGAAGCCAGAGGAGATGAGAAAATCTGAGAGGACCTCGTACCAGGCTCTGGGAGCTTGTTTAAGTCCATAGAGAGCTTTATCGAGTCTGTAGACGTGGTCTGGGAATTGTTCGTTTATAAAACCTTCAGGTTGTGATACAAAAACTTCTTCTTTTAGGATTCCATTGAGGAATGCAGTTTTGACATCCATCTGGTAGACTATGAAGTTCTTGTGCGCAACGAAAGCTAAGAAGATCCTGATGGCTTCAATTCTTGCGACTGGGGCATATGTTTCATCATAGTCGATTCCTTCCTGTTGATTGTAACCTTTTGCCACCAGCCTTGCTTTATTCCGGATAACAACTCCTTGCTCGTCCTTTTTGTTCTTAAACACCCATTTAGTCGCTATGATTGTTTTCCGAGCTGGTCTAGGTACTAGATTCCAGACTTTTAACCTCTCAAACGGATTGATTTCCTCCTGCAATGCGATTATCCAGTCAGGGTCGGCAAGTGCTTCAGCTACTTTGCTGGGCTCCTTTTGACTGAGAATGCATGAGTAGAGGCTTTCATTTATTGTTGATGCTCGAGTGGTTACACCAGTGGAGGGGTCCCCAATTATTTGTGAGTTTGGGTGTGCTCGGGTCCACTTTCGTGTACTCGGTTGGGATGATCCAGCTGCATTTGTATCGTGTATTGCTTCTTCATTCTGATCAGTCGGATGTTCCGTTTCTTCTCCAGGTTGAGGTATTACTGACTCTCCTGAAGAGATTTCTATTGTTGAATCCGACGGCTGAGGAGTTTCAGTAGCTGAGCTAGAGATAATCTCAGTATCGGTAGGAGATTCACTGTTGTCATCAAGGTGAAGATTTTCCATTGTTGGAGGGGAATTGTCATTGCTAGTCTCTGCATGATTATTATTTTCTGGTGCTATAGAGGTTGTTGGAGCAGTGGGTGGTGTCGGCTTAGAAAAGAGATCCTCGAGTAAGAGATCGAGTCCCATGTCGCTCAAAGTGCTTGATTTTGAAGTTTCCCCCACTGAGGATGTGCTTGGTTGACCCTTTGTCAATTCTCGTAGAAGTCCTGGTTCTGGACTGATTTGTACAGAAACTACTCGGACTACTTCATCAAACGTTACGTTAATGCTTTCCATCACAGACCTTTTCTCCTTGAGATATACTCGATAGGCTTTTGAAGTTGTTGAGTATCCCACTAATATCCCTTCAAATGCTTTTGGGTCGAGTTTGCCTCTATCTTCACGATCATTTGCTACATAGCACTTTCATCCAAAGACTCTCGGGAAAGAGACATCTTGCACTCTTCGATTTATCAACTCGTAGGGAGTCCTATTAAACCTCTTGTGAAGAGAGCCACAATTTTGAGTGAAGCATGCCGTGTTCATTGCTTCGGCCCACAAGAAGTGTTGTAATCCAGAATGAATGAGGAGTGTACGAGTTGCTTCAACTAAGGTTCTGTTTTTGCGCTCGACTACCCCGTTCTGTTGAGGAGTTTTTGCCGCTGCGAACTGTTGGGTGATTCCAAGTGATGCATAGAAGTCGCTGAGTTTTTTGTTCTTGAATTCTGTCCTGTTGTCGGTTATGATGATTTGTACACTTAGTTGGTAGAGGTTTCGAGCGGTTTTGATAAACTCAATGATTAGACCTGGCGTTTCGTCCTTGGTTCTCAGAAATTTGGTCCATGTGTAGCGTGAGAAATCATCAACAATAACCAACACATATTTTCGCTCATTAATGGTCTGAGTCCGCATGGGTCCACACAGATCCATATGAATGAGCTCGAGATTTTTGGAAGTTGAGGCTATGTGTTTGGTCCGGTGGGATGCCTTCCTTATCTTTCCCATTTCACACGCCGAGCAAAGATGCTCTTTGTGATATCTGAACGAGGGAAGTCCTTTGACCAAATTTTCTGATCGCAGTTTGTTAAGATCTTTGAAATTGAGGTGGGAAAGTCGCTGATGCCAGAGATCATTCTGATGTAGGGAGGCTCGAGAGATAAGGCATGTCGGTCGGACAGTCTTGAGGTCAATGGAGTAGAGATTCGTCTTCCTGTGGCCAGTAAGTAGCTCTCTTCCATTGTTATCTGTGACACTACATTTGTTGGTCTCAAAGTTCACCTTGTAGCCTTTGTCACAGAAACGTCCTATGCTGAATAAATTGTAGCTCAGTCCTTCGACGTAGGGCACTCCTTTGATAGTCAGCCTGTCATGGATGAGATCACCTGTTCCTAGCATGGATGCAGATTGGCCGTTTTCGAAGTAGCACTTCCCGAGAAATCCTTCAGAGAAGTTGCTCAACAGCTCTTTGTTTCCAGTCATGTGTGAGGAGCAACCTGAATCTAGTACCACACATGACGGTCCTGCAAAAAGAATCAAGTAAGTTTTCGCACCCATTTATAGATGGGTCCCTTTTGATAGCAGGTTTAGTAGCTTTCTTGTTCGTTGCTAGATTTAATTCTTTGCTAGATTGTTGGATAGCTGGTTTAAGAATCCAAGCGTGATGATTTCCTATAGGATGCAGTTGAGATTTCGGAATCCAAATATGTTTTTGACTTAATTTCTTGTTCGGCTTGGTCTTGGAAGTGGTGTGTTGCTTTACTTTAGATTTAATAGTATGATTGGACGGCGTGGGAGATATGTCCTTAGAACGAGTGCTATGCAACGTGGAAGCGCTTTTGCTGAAATGACTGTCATGAGGATGGGAAAGTAAATCATTGTTTACATGACAGAATTTTGATTTTAGGGAATGAAATAACGAAACACGTTCTGCGACATTACACGAAGTCACTTTTGGAAATGTAAAAGATTTTGAAACATGCGAAGAAATGTTTGAGACTTGCCTCTTCTTCTTATCAGGGATAGTTGTCTTCTTTGCTAAGCCAGCTCGTACCTTCTTCGCTTCCTTAGATCTCACGCCTTTGTCTGTGCGTACATGTGATACAATGTTAGTGTGAGACAAAGGAATTTCCTTTGTGGTTTGCTTGCATTTATATGTAGAGGATTCAGGGACAGGTCTGGAGGTGGAAGGTTTGAATGCGTCAGGAAAGTTCTCGAGAGTATAAATTTTGCTCAACAGAACATTTCTTTCTTCTTCGTGAGCTTTCTTTTCTGACTCTAGAGACGCTGTCAAGGCACCTATTTTGCGTATAATCTCTGGAATATATATAAAAGAATAAATAGGTTTAGTCTGTTCATCAGCGTCTTCCGGTCCAAATGGTGACATGTAATCATCAGAGAGCGTTATCTCTCTAGTTTTGTAGCTATTATTGAGTTCGTTGTAGTCACACATGATTTGAGCCCATTCTTTGTTCCTCCGTTTCTGTTCGGCAGTTTCAGTCACCTCTCTTGAGCTTAGGAAGGGCCTCAATTGTTCAATGCTTAACCCAAAACGGTTAATGTTGTACAGTGAGTGTACATTCTCTGTTTCAGGGTTAGTGGTGGGTTCAATTCCTAAACCTTCGCGGGGATCATAAAATTCTACATCTTTAGGTTGACTAAGAAAGACGGTTCGTTTAGATTGACCTCTTTTGGTGTTAATGTCCTCTAGCTCTTTGACTTTCTTGTATAGACGAACACGTTCGTTTGTGATTAATTCATATTGAGACAATAGTTTGCTCGTTCTTCTTCGCTGTCTTTCAATCTTCTACTCATATCGCTAATTTTTATTTCCTTGTTTTCTATAAGATCTTCTAATGTCTTTACTTTAGTTGTAGACAAGATCAAGGATTCATTAAGAATAGCTATCTCTTCTTGTTGTCTGTTTAACAAGACATAATATTTGTCGAAATTGCTTTGGAGCTCTGAGTAATCTTTACGATGCATGGAGAGTTCGGCTATCCTACGTTCAAGTTTAACGAAATCATTTAGGGATGGAGTGTATACCTCCAGGTTGGATGAAGAGACATCCGTCTTGTCTGATCCCATGGCTGGCTCATCCTCGTCGGAGTCATCCTCGATGCTTTTCACCATGAAGGCCAATTCGTCTTCCTCCTTGTCTGATGTGTCCTCCAGCCATTCCTCTTCCTCAGCCACCAAGACAATTCCCGCTTCCTTGCGCTGTGAGAGCTGAAATTTTTTCTTGTAGTATTCAGTGTTTTTCTTCTTGGGTCTGAAACATTCAGAAGCAAAGTCACCCGGCTTGCCTCAGTTGAAGCACTTCTTCATTACTTCAGATTTCTTAGTTTCAGCCTCTTCAGGGGCAATGTACTTCTCTTTCCTTCCCGCGGTCCGTTGTTTGTTGAAGGAAGAAGATTGTTTTTTGGCGCTCATCTTATTGACCGTATCTGGGATCATTCCCAGTTTCTTTCTGATGGATTCGAGTTCTTCCTCAGATTCTTGGTCTGATTCGGCGTTGTCAGAGGTGTCAGATTGTACGACCTGCTTTCCTTTAGAGGTCCTCGAGCTCCTGTTGCTTGACTTAGAAGTCACGAGTGCAATTGGTTCCATGTCGACGCTTGGTTTTCCTTCGTTCTTAATTTCTTTGGCATACTGCGAGTATTGTGAGAGATTATCGTGTAGGGAGTGAATATCCATAGCGTCCAGATCTTTGTTCTGTTGCTTACCCAGAACTGCAATCCGTCCCCACTCAGGTTGAAGTGTGGAAAGGAACTTGATGTTGTGTTCGAGATTGGACCGTTGGATGTTGATCTTTCTCATCTCATTGATGATGGTCAAGAAGCGAAGGTAAACATCTCGAAGTTCTTCCCCCTGCTTAGCTTTGAAGGAGTCATAGGCAGTAAGGATGGTGGACTTCTTAGACAAATTACTAACTTTTGTTCCAACCATCATCTTGCAGACTTCATCCCAAATTTCCTTTGCAGTGACCATTGCGTCGACTTACTTGTAGACATCATTTGGTAGAGCCTGAAGCACATAGTGTCGGGCAAGCTTGTCTGCTCTGGCTCGTGCTCTCTCAGCATCGTTGTATCGACTAGGGTCCTTAGGAGTTCTCCTCTCTAGAATTGCAGGAACAGCATCAGTTTGAGCAGGGATGATGGTCCAAAATTGAGCAGGTCCTTCAAAAATGGAGGAAAGCATGTCGTTTGCGAGGTCTGCATCCTTGATTTCTATGAAATTGATGAATCGTTGCTTCCATATGCCGTACTCTCCCCATCTTAGTAATGGTGCACGGTTGTCAGATCTGATAGCAAGACCGTCCATGATTGTGTTTGGTAATGATCGTTAACGCGTGATATATCTGCGAAATGAAACGCTTTAGTTTTGAATGAGATATAGTCAAGTTTGAGTGATTTCTATTGTTGAGTCTAAGTGGGTAAATTCACTTAATGAATTCAGTCGCAATATAAGAATTTAGTGAGTTTAGTGTGCTGCTCGAAGATGGGACGATTGGTGTTATGTGATATCGAGAAATTTGTTCTACTTAATTCGAATGCTTGATCGATTCTAGTAAGATTTGGACACAAACTCGGCAAATGGTCCTAAGTGTTGAGTATTAGGCAATTCAAATTGAGTTAAGATTTGAAAATGTGAGTTTCGATCGAAAGAGGGGTTAAAATTTAGATAAGGTTAGTTTCGATCGAAATAGGGGTTTAGATTTTGATTTGAAAAAGAGATAGTTTTGATCGATAGGAATGAGAAGGTTTCGGGCGATCTTGGTCCAAATTGGATTTGTTTCGATTGACTAAGATTGACTTTGACTAATTTGGACGAAGCAGTAAATAATTTGGACTTTCGCTGAGATATGAATCGGGCAAAACTGTGGAAATCGATCGAAATTGGTATTGTAGACTTTCTGGCGAAATAGATTGGACTCTCGCCGAGAATTGTATCGATCGAAACTGCGAAATTGGGCACTGTAGCGTTTCGGGCGATATAGATTGGCTTTCGCCGAGAATTGTATTGATCGAAGCTTGAAATTGGATACTGTAGCGTTTCGGGCGAGATGGATTTGACTTTATCCGAGAGTTGTGTCGATTGAAACTGTGAAATTAGCGGATAATTGCCTCAAGACTCCAATCGATTGACTTTCGCCGAGAAATGTATCGGCGAAACTGTGAAATTGAAGAGAAATAGCCCGAAACTCAAATCAATCGAAGCTTTTCAAGGTGAGTTTCGGTCGAAACCTTCAAACTAAAGTACTGTTCTATCGATACTGATGAACAGTTCAGTAAAAACCCAGATTTTGGACTCGTTTTTGCTCAAATCCTACTCAAACTTGACTGAAATCGACGTGAAAGAACATAAATACGCTCAATAGTAGCTTTCTAACGTTTTAGGGGTCAAAAATAATTGAAACGAATTAAAAACACCCAAAAATAGAGAAAATATTGAAAATGAGTTTTCAAGCCAAAAACTTCCTCAAATCACGTCGGAATCAAGCAAAACTGGATTCAAATGGAAGATATTGATCCGCGTTAGGCTCTGATACCACTTGTTGGCCCTTATATTACCTAACAAGGATCAAAAGAAAGGTTTGAAGGTGTAAAACGTGAAGAACACCTTGAGTGCATGTTAGTGTGCGTTTTTCTAGGAAAAGTACAAGGTGGCTTACCTTTCTAGTTCTGTTGATAAAACCCTAATTAGGGTAAATGGGGCTCTATATACCACAACTATTTGATATATTAAAGCCCAATACAAAACTATCAACAAATATCATAAGTCTCCCCAAACTACTACAACCCACTAAATAAACCCAAGATTACATAAATCAAAGGATGCTACAAAATATTCCTAACACCATGCTTGCGATAGAATCACACTATAAGTGTGAGGTCTGGCAGACGGATGTGAAAATATAGTTCCTAAACAAATACCTCAAGGAGGGGATATATGTGGAACAGCCCAATGGTTTACATCGCAAGGAGATGCTCATAATGTGTGCAAATTAATACGAGCCTAAAAATCTGGAACTTTCGGTTTGATGAAGTAAAGGACTGCTGATTCATAAGGAACGAAGATCCTTGCGTCGACAAGGAAAGCAGTGTGAGTTAGATATCATTCCTCGTATAGTACTTGGATGACGTCCTTTGGACAGAATAATATATCGGGATGCTCCCAATGGTGAAAGTGTGGCTTTGAACGAATTCTTCATGAATGACTTGGGAGACGCTACCTACATATTGGGTATTCGCCTTTATAGAGATCGAGCAAATCGTATGTTAGGACTCCCCTAGGCCCTCTACTTAGAAAATGTCCTAAAATAATATAATTTGGACAACTCTAGGAAATGGTTCCTGCCTATGTGACATGGAATTCACATTTCCAAGGCTATGAGCCCTCAAAGTGAGTTGGAGCGGAAAGAGATGAATGGAATCCACTATGCATCCGCAGTGGGTAGCTTGATGTACGCGATGCTTTGCATGCGGCCTGACTTGGCGTACGCTGTGAGCGTAGTAAGTCTGTTTCCGGCTGACCCTGGTAAGGAACATTGGACAGCAGTCAAGACTTCCACCACCCATTCTTACTACTATTTTGTATGACTACACGTAATTTAAAGAAAATAATCTATACGAAAATGCGTACAAAATTTTTCCTTTTATATAAAGAAAACTCTTCTATAAAATACAAAATATTCTTAGGACATAAATACAAGGTTGAGTGTGCATGCGTGTTCAAAATAATCTATCTGCACGCCACTCAGGTCACATCGATGTACACATTGCCACCTCAAAAGTCCTGCGGAAGCTTAAAAATTTGACATTGCATTCCTAAAGATCACGTACCGTGATCCCGTGAACCTACAACATATAAATACGTGGAATGTGCTTATAAAGCTCAGTAAGTGAAAGCCATGCATGTTGTGCACGTGTCCTAATTTGCAAAGGCATCCGCGCCAATGCTCCCTAGACTTCATATTTTTCCTTGTTTTGTCTTGTCATATAGGGCCCTCGGCTATCTTGCTATGCACCATCATGGAGCTCGAATCCATACGCGATAAATAAATATATAAGTGGCAATACCCACTCAAGGGAGGCTAACCCTAGGGTGACTTTTCTGTCCCAAGCAGTGTTTTTAAAAGCGTGTTGTCGCGCGATTCGAAGGGCGCATAAGCGTTTATTTTTTTAAAACGCGACGAAGCGTTTAGAATTAGGGTTAATTATGAGTCAGGCCCCGTTAACATGTTTAAGTAGGATTCAGGCCCCAATAAAATTTCAGTAAGAGTTAAGGACCTACTTTTCAAAAGTCTTAGAGTAAAAGACCCAAACTATGCGATATGACATATATACCCTCTAACAGATGCGAAATTTACAATTTTTTGCCATCGTCTTCTCCAACGAGCGATTTTCGCTGCAAGCTCAAATCTTCTTTAAAAAAACTTCAAGCTCGATTTGTTTTGCTAATTTGCAGCTTTAATCATCAGAAATCGTTGATATTGTAGCCGAAAATGATAAACATAAATCGTTGAGATTGAAAAATAAAACTTCAAAAGATCTATGGAAGCTAGAAAAAAACTGCTACATACAAATAACAGAAATCATTGAGACTGTCGCCGAAAATATAAAAATTTATGACCTAACATGTTGAAATTATTGTTAACTTGATCGTGGGTATGATTTGTATATCTAATTTGCAGCTTTAATCGTCAGAAAAATATAGCCAAAAATAACAAATGTCTTATGTTTAATAACAAATGTTGACTTACAAGTAACACGACGCTGAAAGGTAATAACGCATGCTTTGTCGTAAATAACACATTCTGTATACAAGTAATAGATCGAAATGGATGAAACGAAAATCACAAACGACAGTAAAAAACAAATGAAAACTGCATAAATCTCCGAGTTATTGACTCAATAAGGTAAAATAGGCCTCAATTTCTCATGAGTGCCACGAATTTATACCGATTAGTTGCAAGAAACGGATATTATATTTTCCCTAAATCGTGTAAAAAGAAATACTTATAACATAGCCAAAAATAACAAATGTCTTATGCTTAATAACAAACGTTGACTTAGAAGTAACACGACGCTGAAAGGTAACAACGCATGCTTTGTCGTAAATAACACATTCTGTATACAAGTAATGGATCAAAATGGATAAAACGAAAATCACAACGACACTAAAAAAAGATGAAAACTGCATAAATCTCCACGTTATTGACTCAATAAGGTAAAATAGACCTCAATTTCTCATGGGTACCTTGAATTTATACCGATTAGTTGCAAGAAACGTATATTATATTTTCCCTAAATCGTGTAAAAAAGAAATACTTATAACATAGCAAAAAATAACAAATGTCTTATGTTTAATAACAAATTTTCACTTAGAAGTAACATGTCGCTGAAAGGTAATAACACATTGTTTGTCGTAAATAACACAGTTTGTATACAAGTAATGGATCGAAAGGAATAAAACGAAAATCACAAACGATACTAAAAAACAAGATGAAAAGTGCATTAATCACGTCGTCATTGACTCAATAAGGTCAAATAAACCTCAATTTCTCATGGGTACCTCCAATTTATACCGATTAGTTGCAAGTAACGGATATTATATTTTCCCTAAATCGTGTAAAAAATAAATACTTATAATATAGCAAAAAATAACAAAAGTCTTATGTTTAATAACAAATTTTGACTTAGAATTAACACTCGCTGAAAGGTAATAACGCATTGTTTGTCGTAAATAACACAGTCTGTATACAAGTAATGGATCGAAAGGAATAAAACAAAAATCACAAACGACACTAAAACACAGATGAAAACTGCATAAATCACGTCGTTATTGACTCAATAAGGTAAAATAGACCTCAATTTCTCATGGGTACCTAGAATTTATACTGATTAGTTGCAAGAAATGGATATTATATTTTCCCTAAATCGTGTAAAAAGAAATACTTATAACATAACCAAAAATAACAAAAGTCTTATGGTTAATAACAAATGTTGACTTAGAAGTAACACATCGCTGAAAGATAATAAAGTCTTCTTTGTCGTAAATAACGCATTCTGTATACAAGTAGTGGATCGAAAGGGATAAAACGAAAATCGCAAACGACACTAAAAAACAGATGAAAACTGCATAAATCTCAGCGTTTGTGACTGAATAAAGCTTTTCCGTCCTCAATTTCAGATGGGTCTTACTAATCAAGACGAATTCTTTTGAGAAAATTTAGCTTTCTGTAAGACTAAAACGTTTTTTAAGTGAGTAACAGTTTACCCAACAAATATAACACATATACATGTAAAAAAGACACTTCATTGAGAATATTCTAGAAGGTTCTGGACCGTCAGAGAATTTAACAGAATTGTCAGAGAATATTTACAGGACTTTCTCAAAATTGTACTACATTAATTGGAAATAATAACACATGTTAGGTAAGAAAAAACAACACGAACTCAACTAATAACACATTGATCAATACTGATACCTCATAAATGCTGTTTAATACCACGCCAATAATTCGATTAATTCGTACAAAAATACACTTTTATTTTGGATGTTTAATATGGATGGTCATGTAAATATATAATTTGATGAAGTTTAATCACCACATTCGTTTGAAAGACACATTAAGCGAAATTTGATGTCAATAGACGAATATTGATTTCAATAGATATATAAATATATAATCCTCCATTGCAAAACATAGACTATTACATCTTTCAATGGAACATAACATTATGAATTGCACCAGGAACATATTCAAACATCAACATTAAAGTACGAATAACATTTATAGACCACAAACACTAAATACTAAGCTCAAAACCCTAAATCCGAAGCCCGAAACCCTAAACCCTAAAACCTAAACCCCGAACCCCAAAATTTTTTTAAGGTTGTAGAAATACCTGCACAAGTCGTGGATCGTTCTCCCAAAATTTCATGTCGTAAACCCTTAACCTTAACCTCGAACCCGTAAGTCCTAAACCCCAAAAACTACCCAAAAACCCTAGCGCATAGACGATAACCAATTATCTAGAAACCCTAGTGCATAGACGGCAATTTTATAACAAATAACACTCTATTGGTAACAATTAAACCCTTAAGGGTACCACATTAAACTGTCCAGAAATTTTTTTGTAATATCACGCCGAACAGTTCAGAAACTCTACGGTGGCGCGAGAAACTTTAAGGCTATGGGTCTCTCGAATCTACGTGTGTTACCTTCAATTTCAACTAGAAACATGCTTCGTTGTACATATATTTTTATTGTTTGCGTCGACAAAATTTTAAGATTCAGTCCCGACACCGTCGCGCTCGTGAGATCCGCAACAGAGAAAGCAATATTAATTTGTAAATGGGTTTAACCAAGGCAACTATCGATATTATTATATGTGATAAACCCAAATCATAGAAATTCCTAAGATTGCAGATGCTATGACCGTATATGTTGAAATTATCGTCAATTTCATATGAATGTTGATAAGTCTCACAAAAATAACAAATGTCTTCAGGGTAATAACAAATGTTGACTAAAAAATAATACATCGCTGAAAGTTAATAACGTCTTGTTTGTCTTAAATAACACATTCTGTATGCAAATAATGGATCGGGATAAAAAGAACGAAAATCACAAACGACACTAAAAACAGATGAAAACTGCATAAATCACGTCGTTATTGACTCAATAAGGTAAAATAGACCTCAATTTCTCATGGGTACCTCGAATTTATACCGATTAGTTGCAAAAAACGTATATTATATTTTCCTTAAATCGTGTAAAAAAGAAATACTTATAACATAGCAAAAAATAACAAATGTCTTATGTTTAATAACAAATTTTCACTTAGAAGTAACATGTCGCTGAAAGGTAATAACACATAGTTTGTCGTAAATAACACAGTCTGTATACAAGTAGTGGATCGAAAGGAATAAAACGAAAATCACAAACGATACTAAAAACAAGATGAAAAGTGCATTAATCACGTCGTCATTGACTCAATAAGGTCAAATAAACCTCAATTTCTCAGGGGTATCTCGAATTTATATTGATTAGTTGCAAGAAACGTATATTATATTTTCCCTAAATCGTGTAAAAAGAAATACTTATAACATAGCAAAAAATAACAAATGTCTTATGGTTAATAACAAATTTTGACTTAGAAGTAACATGTCGCTGAGAGGTAATAACACGTTGTTTGTCGTAAATAACACAGTCTGTATACAAGTAATGGATCGAAAGGAATAAAACGAAAATCACAAACGACACTAAAAACAAGATGAAAAGTGCATTAATCACGTCGTCATTGACTCAATAAGGTCAAATAGACCTCAATTTCTCATCTGTAACTCGAATTTATATCGATTAGTTGCAAGAAACGTATATTATATTTTCCCTAAATCGTGTAAAAAAGAAATACTTATAACAGAAAATAAAATAACAAGTGTTTCATGTTTAGTAATCATAAATGACTTATTAGTAACATACCGATGAACTTTAATAACACTTTATTCGTTGAAAATAACACATTCTGCATTCAAGCAAATGCACCGCGAGAAATATAACGTAAACCACAAACGACACTAAAAATCAGATGAAAACTGCATAAATATCGGCGCTTTTGACTCAATAAGGTAAAATAGACCTCGATTTCTCATGGGTACAACGAATTTATACCGATTACTTGCAATTTATGTCGAAATCAAAATTCGATTAACCATTATGTTCTCGAATTTGCACCCTAATTAGACAAGCAACTACCTCGCGCGTCGTCCAAGTCATAATGGATCCAACATGACACGTCGAATCGGTTGGATGGAGTAGTCGAATTTTTTTTGATCGATTCAGTGTAAGAAAAATGAGTTCGATCGTTAAATGAAAAAAATTCTGTTGATAACGTTTTGCAGTAGGAAAGTAACATAATATTGTTGAAAAATAACGTAACTATTTTCTATAGTAACAATATATTGTACCTGTGTAACAAATAAAGAAGTAAAAGTAACGCTTCATATAAGACCAACAGCATGTCGCGAGTTCCCGCTGGGAAAAAAGGGCAAGGGGTATTTTCGTCAATGTATATTTTTGGGTCCTTTGCTCTGTTTTTTACAAAAAGTAGGTCCCTTAAACTTAACCATTTTCTGACAAGGACTGACGGCTTAATGGAAACTTTATTGGGGCCTGAACAGAAATCTTCCCTTAAAATTAAGCGTTACTTTTTATTTTTATTTATCTATTTATTTTATTATTTTTCTCGGTCCAAGCGCTGCTTTTTGACCGACTTTATCGTGCTTGACATGACATGTGGGTTACTCTAAACGTTACATATATCGAATGAAGTAAGGGTTTATTATGAGTCAGGCCCTGATAATAGTTTAAACTAGTGTTCAGGCCCTAATAAAGTTCCATTTAGTATGAAAGACCTACTTTTCAAAAATCTTAGAGAAAAATACCCAAACTATGCGATATGACATAAATACCCTCTAACAGATGCGAAATTTACAAATTTTTGCCATCATCTTCTCCAACGAGCGAGTTAATCTTCAAGCTCGATTTCCACCTATAATCTCGACATTCGTGAGCAGACGAGGTCCGACCCTGACCCGTCGTCGTAGTAGAGCTCGAAGGAGGCCACAGGCGAGGCGACAGGCTGCCGGAGCTTAACTTGTTTTTTTTTGTCCAAATCACTTGGCGACGTATGACACATCCCTTCTATTAAATAACAAATCGTCACAAAAAAAAACCACATCTTACATTAGAAATAACGATCCATATATTGTTAATAACACAGTCTGTATACAACCCATAGATCGGGAGAAAAAGAACGAAATCAAAAAACGATACTAAAAACAGATGAAAACTGCATAAATCACGTCGTTATTGACTCAATAAGATAAAATAGACCTCAATTTCTCATGGGTACCTCGAATTTATACCGATTAGTTGCAAGAACGGATATTAAATTTTCCCTAAATCGTGTAAAAAAGAAATACTTATAACATGAAAAAAATAACAAATATCTAATGGTTAATAACTGATATTGACTTAGAAGTAACACGTCACTGAAAGGTAATAACACACTGTCTGTCGTAATAACACATTATGTATACAACCAATGGATCAGGAGAAAAAGAACGAAAATCACAAACGACACTAAAAAACAGATGAAAACTGCATAAATCACGTCGTTATTGACTCAATAAGATAAAATAGACCTCAATTTCTCATGGGTACCTCGAATTTATACCGATAGTTGCAAGAAACGGATATTATAATTTCCCTAAATCGTGTAAAACATAAATACTTATAACATAGAAAAAAATAACAAATGTCTTATGGTTAATAACAAATTGTGACTTAGAAGTAACACGTCACTTAAAGGTAATAACACATTGTTCGTCGTAAACACAGTCTGTATACAAGTAATGGATCGAAAGGAATAAAACGAAAATCACAAACGACACTAAAAACAGATCGAAAACTGCATAAATCTCAGTGTTTGTGACTAAATAAAGTTTTCTCGTCCTCAATTTCAGATGGGTCTTACTAATAAAAACGAATTTTAGCTTTATCTAAGACTAAAACGTTTTTTAAGTGAGTAACAGTTTACACAACAAATATAACACATATACATGTAAAAAAACACTTCATTGAGGATATTCTAGAAGGTTCTACCGTCAGAGAATTTAACAGAATTGTCAGAGCATATTTACAGGACTTTCTCAAAATTGTACCACATTAATTGGAAATAATAACACACGTTAGGTTAAAAAAAACAACTCGAACTCAATTAATAACACACTGATCAATACTGATACCTTATAAATGTTATTTAATACCACGTCAATAATTCGATTAATTCGTACGAAAATACACTTTTATTTTGGATGTTTAATATGGATGTTCATGTAAATATATAATTTGATGAAGTTTAATCACCATATTTCTTAAAAATACACATTACGCGAAATTTGATGTCAATAGAAGAATGTTGATCTCAATAGATATATAAACATGTAGTCCTCCATTGCAAAACATAGACTATCACCTCTTTCAATGGAACATAACATTACAAATTGCACCACAAACATGTTCAAACGTCAACATTAAGTACTAATAACATTTATAGACCACAAATACAAAATATTAAGCTCAAAACCCTAAATCTGAGGCCCGAAACCCTAAACCCTAAACCCTAAATCCCGAACTCCAAAATTTTTTTTAAGGTTGTACAAATACCTGCACAAGTCGTGGATCATTCTCCCAAAATTTCATGTCGTATACCCTTAATCTTAACCTCGAACCCGCAAGTCCTAAACCCCAAAAACTATCGTCAATTTCATATGAATTTTGATAAGTTTCACAAAAATAACAAATGTCTTCAGGGTAATAACAAATGTTGACTAAAAAATAATACATCTCTGAAAGTTAATAACGCATTGTCTGTTGTAAATAACACATTTTGTATACAACCAATGGATCGGGAAAAAAAGAACGAAAATCACAAACGACACTAAAAAACAGATGAAAATTGCATAATTCACGTCGTTATTGACTCAATAAGATCAAATAGACCTCAATTTCTCATGCGTACCTCTAATTTATACCGATTAGTTGCAAGAAACGTATATTATATTTTTCCTAAATCGTGTAAAAAAGAAATACTTATAACATAGCAAAAAATAACAAATGTCTTACGGTTAATAACAAATTTTGACTCAGAAGTAACGCGTCACTGAAAGGTAATAACAAATTGTCCGTTGTAAATAACACAGTCTGTATACAAGTAACGGATTGAAAGGAATAAAACGAAAATCACAAACGACACTAAAAAACAAGATGAAAAGTGCATAAATCACGTCGTTATTGACTCAATAAGGTCAAATAGACCTCAATTTCTCATGGGTACCTCGAATTTATACCGATTAGTTGCAAGAAACGTATATTATATTTTCCCTAAATCGTGTAAAAAAGAAATACTTATAACATAGCAAAAAATAATAAATGTCTTACGGCTAATAACAAATTTTGACTTAGAAGTAACACGTCACTGAAAGGTAATAACAAATTGTCCGTCGTAAATAACACAGTCTGTATACAAGTAACGGATCGAAAGGAATAAAACGAAAATCACAAACGACACTGATAAACAAGAGGAAAAGTGCATTAATCACGTCGTCATTGACTCAATAAGGTCAAATAGACCTCAATTTCTCATGGGTACCTCGAATTATACGGATTAGTTGCAAGAAACGTATATTATATTTTCCCTAAATCGTGTAAAAAGAAATACTTATAACATAGCAAAACATAACGAATTTATCATGTTTAATAACTGGTGCTGACTAATAGGTAACATTTAGCTGAAATTTAATAACTCTCTATCTGTCTTAAATAACACAATCTGCATTGAAGCAATGCAACGCGAGGAAAATAGCGAAAATCACATCCGACGCTGAAAAACAGATGAAAACTGCATAAATATCTGTGTTATTGACTCAATTAGGTAAAATAAACCTAGATTTCTCATGGGTACCTCGAATTTATACCGATTACTTGCAATTTATGTCGAAATCTAAATGCGATTTGCCATTAGGTTCTCGAATTTGCACCCTAATTAGACAAGCATATTCGACCTCGTGCGTCGTTAATATCATAATGACACGTCGAATCGGTTGCATGGGGCAGTCGAATTTGTTTGGCTCGATTCAGTGTGAGAAAAATGACTTCGATCGTTACATGCAAAAAATTCTGTCGAGAACATTTTGCAGTAGAGAAGTAACATAAGATTATGGAATAATAACGTATTTGTCTTCCGGAGTAACAAAATGCGGTAGCTGTGTGGATTCATATAAAAGCAAAAGAACATGTCGCGAGATCTGCTGGAAAATAAAGCCAAGGGTATTTTCGTCAAACTCTACTTTTGGGTCCTTTACTCGATTTTTACAAAAAAGTAGGTCTCTTAAACTTAATCAATTTCTGACAGGGTCTGACGGGTAATTGCAAACTTTAGGGGGGCCTGAACAGAAATCTTCCCATGAAGTAATTGGAGTCAGAAAGTGTCGTTGTCATAATTTCCCTTCCTATTTAATGGTTTTAAGTTAATTCTTTACTTATTGTTTTATTGTATTTTTATTTTTTCTTTTTGTTATTTATAATAAATAGGAAATAATGGGGAAGCAAAAAATTAAAAATGGTGTGAACTAAATATATTATTGAAGATATAAACTATAATATAACAAATTTATGTCATATATTACTTTTTCCTGCATTATAACTTACTTGCTTGAAATACTCATGCGATGCTCTAGGCAATTTACGCTACGCGCTTCCGGAGCCAAAACGCGACGCATTGCGCTTCACGCATTTTAAAACATTGGTCCCAAGGGACGCCACGCGGACGCTTCACATTAGTAGCCTACTCTGAGGTAGTCAACACTAGAGGTACCCTCGGTGTCGCTTACTCCCTCAGCTCACATCATCCAGGTTTCACGTTCCGCCATGAGGGCATTAGCCCTAAAATCATGTCTTGCCTTGTACATGTCATGTCTTGACGGTAATGACATACGACGTCACCATGGTAGCATAGAAGAGCCGTGACTCAACTGTGAGTCGACATCAAATGCCCATATCGGCGAATATTCATCGCTCTGGCGATCGTATATTATGCACGCTATTGTATCCTATCTTTCATACTAATCGTGCATGCATATGATCATGTCATGAATATGCATGTCATGCCATCATATAATGTAAATAGATTACATCAGGAGTCATATAAATTCATAGAAGCCACATAAAATCATAAAAGTCCATAATCACATAATTCAGGCACATAAAATTACGTGTTGTAGTTGGGACTTCCACTTATCTGGTATCCTTAACTACTTAGCTTATCGTACTGTAAATCGCTAATTGTCGAACCCTAAGTATAGAAACATATAAGATTAGGGTAAGTTAGTCTATTTACAGTTTCTAGAAAGTGGCTTAGTTTGAAAACCCTAATTTCGAGATTATATACAAGGATTTCGAGGTCAATATCAAACATAGATTTCGAGCTTGATTTTGATATCCTACACAAAATTTTAAAGTCGATCATAAAACTAGATTTCGACATGGATCTCGAGCTTGATCTCGAGATCCTATACTAAATTTCAAAGTTAATACCAAAATGGATCTCGACATGTTCTCGAGATAAATCTCGAGCTTGATTGCGAAATTCTACTAAACATGAATCTCGAGTTTCATTTCGATATTTTCCTATCCTTATTTTGATCTCAAAATCATTCCTACCAAACTAACAGGGTTTCGAAATCTATCAAACTGGAAATCATATTGCTCAAAAACACCTTTTCGGTATGGAAATCATCTATTCGATCAAAATATATTTCTCCTAAGAACAGTATATTATAAGTACTTTAAGTGAAACCCTCGACAACTGAACTTATTTTCACCCGAATTATTTTTAGCTCTTTTGTACCGAAGGTTGTAATAAGTTATACCTTCTTCCAAGCCTTGTGCTAGATTTCGATACAAATCTCCCTTCCTTAATGAAGTTCTTCGATAGTTTTCTCAATAATGGTTTGAAGACTGTTCTTCTTATCTTAATTTCCTTTTGCGTATAAATGTTAGCAATTGACAAGGATATACATACCGTTATAATCCTTATCTTATGTGATATTTTATTTTATTAATATTTTCGCTTTCCTTCTTAGCTAAGTTATCGATACTTATCTTAATCTTTAGTATTCTTTTCGAAACCCTCTTCTTTCCCATGCTTTCGATTTTATTAATTAAGTAAACAACTTTCTCTCGAGAGTCATAAATCTCGAGATTCAAAGATCTCGAGATTCCAAGATTCTGTGATACCAAAAATTTCGAGACCCTAATGTATCGAAATTCTTTCCTAGCTCCTTCGAGATTTAATCATTTCGACATTCATGTTACTTGTTTTTTATTTCAACCCTTCTCTTGAAAATTATAAATTTCGAGACTCAAAGATTTTGAGATTTATTGTTTCGAAATTGCTCTCTCTTGAAATTTCGAGACTCAAAGACTCAAAAAATATAATTCTTCTACTTGGTTAGTTACCCTAATAGCGCCTACAGATATATTACATCACATGAAGCATGAAATCATATAAGTACACAATATGCAATCACATAGACATATAATATGTAAAACACATTTCATGCAGTCACGTAAGTCATATAATATGTATGCATATTTATTGGCCAGCACACTTACGGGACTCGGGTATTACAACTCGAGGCACTCGACTTATCATGGATAATGAGCTCTAGAACGATCTGATACTTCATTCGCTCCCACCTTCCTTCAATTCATTCATTGTGAACTTTAATATGAACAAGGCCGAGATGACGTTGACTGGGTCGATGAACCAGTTGTCGGCGGCGCAAACTCAAATGGAGAAGGTGAAAGGAAAGGAAGTTGTTCTTGTCGCGAATGCTAAGACTCGAGCAAGTAGAAAGAAAAAGCCGGGCAAGCCCACTAAGCCCAAAGGACGAATTTCAAAAGGCAAGGCCAAGAAGAAAGTGTTCAAAGGCGCCAAGCCGACGGACAAATGCTTCACTGCAATGAGCTTGGCCATTGGAAGCGCGATTACCCAAAGCTAGCCGCCTCAGGTAAAGAACTTTACGTTTTAGAAACTAATTGTTCTATAACAGTATATTCCGCTTCGTGGATCTTAGACTCGAGAGCTAGTGCTTGCATCTGTGTTTCGAACCAAGGTCTGGAACAAAGTAGGAAACTGGTGGACCGAGAGATCATGATCAACGTAGGAGCGAACATAGTGTACCGGCGACCCACATTGGATCAAGCTCTCATTTTATCTACTAGACATAGTTTACTGCTTTACGATTGTTTAGTTTTGCCCAAGGGGCTTAAGAATATTGTTTCTATTCCCGTTTTGAGCGAACGGTTACGAGTTCTATTTTAGTAATAATATATGCAATATTTATTTTGGAAAAATTGCGTCGGAAGTGCAAGTTTACTGAATGGATTATATTATCTAAATGTCAAAGAAATTGTGAATACAATCACCAACAAACGAAAATTGGAGTCGAACTCGAGACTGATGTGGCATCTTCGACTCGGTCACGCTGGAGAACAGAAGATTCCCGAGTTGGAGAAAATCGGCATTATAAAGCCGCTTGGGTCTGATCCCTATCCGACTTGCGAATGAATCTTGTATCCTTGAAAAGATGACCAAGTCGCGCATCACAGGGACTTGGCGTACGCTGTGAGCGTAGTAAGTCGGTTTCAGGCTGACAATGGTAAGGAACATTGGACAGCAGTCAAGACTATCCTCAAGTACCTCAGACGGACTAAGGATATAATGCTGGTCTATGGTAATGGAGAATTGGAAGTGGAAGGTATACAGATTCGAATTTCCAATCTGACGTGGATGACCGAAAATCCACTTCAGGATTACGCTCAACGGTGGAGCATTGTCTTGGAAAAGTTCCAAATAGAGCACTACTACGGATTCCACCTGTGAAGCAGAGTATATAACGGCCTCAGAGACAGCTAAGGAAGGTGTTTGGATGAGAAAGTTCTTGGAAGAACTTGGTGTCGTTTCTGTAGCAGATAGGCCATTGCCATTGTGGTGTGACAATACTGGCGCTATTGCTCAGGCAAAAGAACCGAGATCTCACAGCAGGTCCAAACATATAGAAAGAAAGCACCACGTGTTACGTGGATTCGTTGAGAATGCTACATAGCCGTGCAGAAGATTGCGACCGCGGAAAACGTGGCCAACCCATTCACCATTCCTCTATCACAGGCAGTGATGGCTAGACATCTCGAAAAGATGATTATTATATATTGCAGCGCATGGCATTGAGAGCAAGTGGGAGATTGTTAGGAATATGCCCTCGAATGCTATACGAGGATTAGATTGTATAGGGCGATTATTTATCATTCGATCTTTTGTGTAATAAGATATTTTCGTGTGTTTAATGAAGGCATTGTTCGCTTATTGGAAATAAGAGTTCTTTACTTAGCATCCGGTAAAGCAATAAATGAACAAATCCAAATGTGTCGAGTTGAGTCATTGTTCTCGATGGGTACGAGAGAGGAACGCACTAATGGACTCTTAATGTGACGCCCGGGGCCGATGAGGGCGGGGAGTGATAGCCGGTGCCAGAGAGGTGCACGGACAAGGAGCGGCTCCTGGCAGGCTTCTAGGCGAAGGGGTACGTGAACGAACTGATCCGACACCGAATGAGAGGGGATCCTGAGGCTGACAATGTATGGGCTTGTCAGACTAAGAATCGTAGAAGGAAATAGATAGTACTACTCATATCACCAACGTCGACCTACCCTTTCGGGAGTCCATCTATAGAAACTCCGAAGTTAAGCGTGCTTGACTTGGGGCAATCTAGGGATGGGTGACCCCCTGGGAAGTTTCTCAGGGTGCGTGTGAGCTAGTGCACGAAGCACGCTAAAAGATTAAATGGTGGTACAGTGGGGCCAGACTATCACTCGGAGTGTGGTGGGCCCAACCCCACTGGTCCCGGTAGGGACCGACGCTATAATGACACCCGGTATGGGACGGGTCGTTACAGTTAACCTCGAACATTAAAGTTCCGTAAGCCTGAGGCTCCAGTTGGGTGCTGGACCGATCACGGCTTATTTGTCGATGACCTATCGTGTGCCGATATCCCGCTTGGAAGCGGAGGTCATGTAATAACCGTAAAATTTCATACGGGGTTACGATGTAGTTAGTGGAATAATTACGCAACTTAGAAATTTTGATAAAGAAAATAATAGTTTTAGAGGTTTGAATTAATTTCGAATTTTTAATAGATGAAAGTATGAAAATAATCACATAGAATATTTTAAGAAAGTTCTTGTTATATATATATATATATATAGTAAATAAGGTGCTTTTAAGTGTAATCAAAGCTTTCGTGATAATTGGGTAGGCTAGAAAGTCTTGTGGACTTAAATCAAAGTTTTGTGTTATTTGATATTTGGATGAGTCTTAGTGACATATGAGATAATAATAATAATAATAATAATAATAGATCAAAGTTTCGTGGGACATATAGGTTAGATTAGAAAAGTTTGAATGATGGTTATATGTTATAATATATTGAGGGATGTGGATAGGATATAAAGGAAACTTTTCGTGGCCCATATATGCCTCAAATACCATTACCTTAGTAATATTAACTCCCAATGGTCTTGAGAATGAAAGGTGGTCGTGGGATAATGTCCACATGCATGCATGTATAAATATATATTGATATTGCTAATCATAGCTAAATGATAAAGATTATTATTGATTACAAAAGATGTGTGGGAGACGATTTTACTTATACAAACGGTAAATGTCCATAATCATTTAAGGTCATTATGCTCAATGATTGAGATACCAATATATTTTATTACTAATTATATATTTTAAAGATAAGAATGACTAATGAAATTAATAAAATATTGTTGGGAATACCCGTGGGTCCCTGGACCCACGTTATTAGAACGGCGGATTTTAAAATTTTACGGGGTTTCCCGCCTATCCAAGATAGCTCGGCTACAAACACGAGAACGTATTGACATAAAGAGATAAGGGATCAGTCATGATACCTTGTCGAAATCTCTTAATGATGGCTAGCTTCGCATCCCCGAGGCCTAGTGCCCCTCTCCTACGCCAAAAGCACACGAACGGGACGCCTTCTTTGCGCAAGATCGTCATGCCGGCACCTTACTAACGTCGCAGCTGTTCTTGCATGTGCGGCTAGGCCAAGAACGAACTGCTTGCTGCCCCCGAGAGAGAGAGTGCGATAGAGAAAGTGGTGGGAGGAGAAAACTCTTAGGTTTTCCTCTCTTTGGCTTGTATTTCGAAAATTTAGCTTCCACTCACTTTAGGATCTTGAAAATCCTCCTTTATACCTCTCATGATTAGCCAGAAATAGGTTAAGGTGGGTGGAGAAAAATCATCAAACCTCCCCTTTTACCAAGTCTTTATTTTACCAAGTAATTAATTCAAAATTTAAACTTTATATTTAATTAATTAAATATCCAATACCTTAATTAATTAAAATATCATATTTAGTATATTTTAAATATATAATATCCAATATAAATATAATTAATAATTTTCGAAATTTTATCTAATAAAAATTCGAAACTATATATATATATATATATATATATATATATATATATATCCGATATACATTATTTAATTCCTAATTAAACAATATTATTTCTCTAAGAAAATAATAAAGATCTAAATCTAATTTAAATCGTATACTAAATATTCAATATCAAATATTTTATTTCAAAAATATATCGTGACGTGAAAAGACCATTTTACCCCTCACTAGCCAAACTTAGTATTTTCGGCCGATCAAGGTTTTGGCCAAGCCTCAAACTCTAATGTCACAATCTAGGACCTAGCCTTGTCTCTCTCTCTGATGACGACGTTGTATCGGTTGCCCTTTTTAAGCCCGACTCTCTTGGTTCGTCTCAACCGGCCCAGGAGGTATCTAGGAGTTCGGTATTCACCTAGCCAGCCCCGTGGTACCGAACAAATCCCAAGTTGAGTACGAATTTGATCTAATCATAATCCATGAACCGACTGTAGATTTTCGTCATACGTATAAACCCTTTACGCTTGTCCCGGTCGAGTGAAAGTTACACATAGTGAAACTTACAGAACTCGACTCTATGTCGTTTATGTCGGTGAAAGTTCTGAAACTGCAGTGCACGACTATAGTGAGTCAGTTATATGCTCTTGCCAGAGACTTGGATAAATTCCCGCACATTAAGCTTGCCATATGACGTTAACCTCGAATTTAATCGAGACCATAAATCCCGCTCCGCTGTTCAACCAGCAATCACATCAAAAAGTCAAGACCGCATTTCGCCGCTGACCCATGCCACTGACAAGACGGGCCTAGCAAACTACTGACAAGTCAAGACCTCAAGATCAACCCCAAGTTAACCCTTTCGGTCTAAGGTTCACGCATACTACTACAATCAATCGATCGATCAAGGACAATCCAAGCGTGTGATCGTTCGATTACGAGTCAGTGTCCTAACACAGATAATCCCTTGATTCATCTTGTATCATTGACATGGGCTCCCACTTCCCAAGTGAACGGTTGGAACAACCATATTGGACCCATCGACAAACAAGTCGTACGTGTCACTCCAGTCACCCTACTAGAGACTTAGACTTGTGGACTATTTTAATATTGCAGTATCTCAGCTTACTGGTGCCCCTCTCTGTCCCCACAGAATCAATAACTGAACTGCCAATATTTGGATTTTATTAATTTGTCTTATCCACCCAGACTGCAAGGTGAAATCTTTAGACTAATTAATAATTTGCCTTTTAATTTATTCATCCAAAAATTAATTAATGATGAATAAAGTCATTCCATTAATAGAAGTAATCAAGTTACATCACTAAACACTACAAAACTAGCAAATTGCCCTCGTACTCCCAGTCCTCGTACGGCATCTAGGGCATATACCTCAACAATCTCCCACTTGCACTAATGCCACGTGTTATCATATCTTAACCCCATTCTATCGAGGTGTCGATCGAGCACTGCCTATGGTAGTGGCGTCGTGAACGGGTCCGCTGCATTCTCTACAGAGGCGATTTCTGCATGGCTATTGAGCCATTTTCAACAAACCCACGCAGCACGTGGTGTTTTCTCTCTATGTGTTTGGATTTACTGTGAGCACATGGTTCCTTAGCTTCTGCAATAGCCCCACTGTTGTCGCACCACAATGACAGCGGGCGATCCACGATGCTAGGTACCACCTGTAGTTCCTCCTGAAACTTGCGTATCCAAACACCCGCTTTGGCAGCTTGTGAAGCTGCGATATACTCTGCCTAAGTGGTGGAATTTGCAGTCGTGCTTTGCTTGAAACTTTTCCAAGACACTGCCCCACCATTGAGCGTATAGACAAAACCCGAAGTAGACTTTCAGTCATCCACATCTGATTGGAAGTCCGAATATGTATATCCATCTACTTCCAATTCTCCTGGGCCATAACTCAGTATCAAGTCCTTAGTCCGTCTAAGGTACTTCAGAACTGTCTTTACTGCCGCCCAATGTTCCTTACCATGGTTAGCCTGAAACCTGCTCAATACGCCCACCACGTACGCTATGTCTGGTCGTGTGCAAAGCATCGCATACATCAGGCTACCCACAGCTGAAGCATAGGGGACTCCACTCATCTCTTGTCTTTGTACCTCATTCTGAGGAGACATAGCCTTTGAGAGATGAATCTCATGCCTCATAGGTAGGAACCCTTTCTTAGACTCGTCCATTTTAACCATTTAAGGACTTTACCGAAGTAAAGGGCCTGGGACAAGCATATTGACCTTTTCGCCCTATCTCTTAATAGGCGAATTCCTAAAATATAGGTCGCTTCTCCGAGGTCTTTCATAGAGAATTCGTTTGAAAGCCAAGCTTTAATCTCTGAGAGCATCCCAATGTTGTTTCCTATCAAAAGGATATCATCTACGTACAATACTAGAAACGACACCTTGCTCCCACTGGCCTTTCTGAAAACACAGGGCTCATCTTCACTCTTTATGAATCCGTAGTTCTTAACTACTTCATCGAACCCTAGATTCCAACTCCTTGAAGCCTGTTTCAGCCCATAAATGGACTGATTCAGTTTGCACACTTTTCGAGCATCTGCTTCTGACGTAAAACCCTTGGGCTGCTCCATATAGATTTCCTCCTGGAGGAATCCATTCAGGAAAGCAGTCTTTTCATCCATCTGTCAGATCTCATAGTCGTAGTGTGCTGCTATCGCAAGCATGATTCGGATGGACTTTATCAGTGCGACAGGTGGGAAGGTTTCCTCATAGCCAATTCCCTTTTTCTGACTATACCCTTTCGCTACAAGCCTAGCATTGTACGTCTCCACCTGTCCATCAGATCCAATCTTTTTCTTGAAGATCCATTTATTGCCAATTGGTTTAAAACCATTAGGCAGGTCTACAAGAGTCCAAACCTCGTTTGTGTGCATCGAGTCCATTTCGGCCTGCATAGCCTCAAGCCCCTTGAGGGAGTCTGTACCAGCAATTTCCTGGTCGTAGGTGACAGGATCGTCCCCGACGCATCCCTCAGTCGCAGCATCCCCATGCTCGACGTGTACCATGCCATATCTCTCAGGCATATAAGATATCCTATTGGACCTACGCAATTGCGGCTGAGCCGGGTTTTCTGGAACATCGTCCAACGACTCTGGAATAGGAGTCGATTCGTCCTCTAACTCTCTTAGAGTTATTTCTCGTCCTTTACCGCCTTCGCCTACGAATTCTTGCTCCAAGAAAGTAGCGCGTAAAGCGACGAACACCCTGTGTTCGTTTGGGACGAAGAAGCAATACCCCATTGAGTCCTTGGGATATCCGACGAATCTTGCCATTAATGATCTTGATTCAAGCTTATCTGCCATCAGCTTTTTCACAAAGGCTGGGCAACCCCAAACCCTGATGTGCTATAGACTCGCCTTACGATTATGCCAAGCCTCGTAAGGAATCTTGTCGACAAAGCGGGTAGGTATCCTGTTAAGGATATAGGCCGTTGTTTCTAAGGCATAGCCCCACAATGGGGAGATCTGTGTAACTCGTCATCGACTGAACCATATCTAAAAGCGTTCGGTTTCTCCGTTCGGCCACGCCATTCAATTGCGGCGTGCCTGGCGGGGAAAACTGTATGATGATGCCATTTTCTCTAAGAAATGCATCAAACTCAAGGCTCGTGTATTCACCTCCTCGATCTGACGGAACGGCTTTAATGAACTTGCTAGTTTGCTTCTCCACTAATGCTTTATACTCTTTGAACATTTCAAGAGCTTCGGACTTTTGTCTCATCAAATAGACATTCCCGTAGCGGGAGAAATTGTCCGTGGACGTTATGAAGTAGCGGCAATTACCTCGGATCGTTACTTTAAATGGTCTGCATACGTCAGTGTGGATCAAATCCAACACTTCCGTGGCCCTAGTGAAAGTCCCTGTGAAGGGCGACTTGGTCATTTTCCCTAAGATGCAAGACTTACAGGTAGAAATCACGCATGTTCGCACTATGCTAATCAGACCGTCCTTTTCCATCTGTTCAATGTTCGCTTCTGCTGCGTGACCTAGTCGTAAGTGCCACATGTATCGATCGTTCGACCCAGTCGATGATTTGGTGATTACATTTACAGTTTTAACATTGTCTTTTAAGTTGACGTAATATAAAACATTTATTAACGTCGCACTTCCAACATTTTCATTTCTAAAATAAATATGGCAAACATTATCAATGAATCGAAATTCATAACCCAGTCTGCTCAAAACAGGAATCGAAATAATGTTTTTAAGCCCCTTGGGCAAAACCAAAACGTCAGAAAGTTCTAAACAATGTAATGACGATAAGACTAAAGGTCTTCGATCCCATGTGTGTAGCTGGTATACTATGTCCGCTACCTACGTTGATCAAGACCTCGCTAGCTCGAACCTTCCTACTTCGTTCTAGACCTTGGTTCAAAACACAAATGTGGGAACTAGCCCCTGAGTCAACTATCCACGAAGTAGAATACACAGAACAATTAGCTTCAAAAACTAATTGTTTTCCTGTGGCGTCAGACGCCTCCAGCTTCGTACATTCACGCTTCCAATGGCCCAGCTGATGGCAAAGGAGGCACTTATCCGTGGGCTTTGCGCCCGACCTTTCGACCTTGGAGGTCTTCGTCTTCTTGTCGACTCTACCCTTGGTCATGTCTGTCCTGTTCGACTTCTTCTTCGATCCCTTGGACGTAGAAGTCGCAACAAGCATGTAGACGTGCATCTTCGCTGAATCTTCAACCCACTTATCGTGGAGTACAATCTCCTCATTAGTGGATTCAGTTGCGGGCAATTTTGCTCCTTAATGTCCAAGACAAAATCCAGTTTTGCTCATTTGAGGACAATCCTCAAATTTCTGAGCCAGTCTACATAGTTCGGTCCCGCCAAACAATGTTTCTCCAAGAGTGTAATTAATGGGTTTGCCATCGCAAGTAATAGAGAGGAAAATAAAGCGCAGAAAATAAACAGATAGTTAGGATTTGTAGTGTTTAATCAGACTAAATTAGGACTTTAAATTTTTGTCTGACTCCCACTATTTTTCTCGAAACCCTTTCTCCGGCTAGGCATTTCAGAAACCTTGTCGAGTGGTTTCATAGTGGCGTTGAGTTCCCCGCGCTACTACAAACTAGCCTCAACTTAACAGCTTATTGGCTCGTTTAGTTAGCCAAGGTCGTGCCCCGCACATTTCTGTCACACAGAAGATTCAACGTCTTCGTCTCAGCTAGGGTCCCTCAGCCGTAACTCGGATCATATTGGGAATGACTGTCCAAGTGCAACCTATCAACGTCCTGCTCACCTTCCATTTTTTTGTGAACTTCATCACCCATAGGATAACTCTTTATTAGAGGGTGAAGAGTGGTCGGTGAGCGGCCATTCATAATTGCATCCAAACCCGTTCACGCAAAGGCGAGGGTTTTGGCGCCATAACTCGGTCAACTGCAACCGTACCCCTAGGTCGTAACAATTTTGGACTTGATAAAAGACAGGAGCCTTGCCCCTTTACTCACTTGATATTAAAAGTCTAACCTCGAGAGAATCCTCATAGTTTTAACACGAGCACATTATGCACATTATCACGTTCGAAACCAACACGCACATAATGGACTTTAATAATAAACCTAGTTTAAACCTATTACAGTAAATGTGAAAGATCGGGGATATTTCTAGTTCTATCCTAATTGTACAAAACAATAAGACTTTACGTCTTCGGGCTTTGCTCGAACGGACGCCTCGGCTACCAGCTCGTTCGTTCGGGTTCCTCTCGATCGACACTCGTACGGCCGTCATAACATAACTACAATAGCCTATGATGGGGAATCTATTCCTAATAAAACCGTCCGTCTTATCTAATAAAAACTGTAAAGTACAACCCTGGGGGGATCTTGTCACCCTTAACATATCACCCGGCAAAAACCAGAACCTAATCCCCAATCAATCACCACGTTATTCAAATAACATGTATCACGACAAATTTAACACATTTCCGAGTCGAAATCAAATTTTGGCTTTTAAATGGTCCGGGCCTAGCCCAATGTATATCGGGTCGTAGGATGGGCCAGACCAGGCCTATTGGGCCTGTGTTGAGGATGCTCGCGCCATGCGAGCTGCCAGCCTCGTGCCGCGCGCACCATGCGGCAAGCCCCGATCCGCGTGCGCTCTTAGCCTAGCACAGCTCGCACACACGCGCACGGTCATACCTACTTTCCGCGCATCCACACACGGCTCTCCCGAGTGCTACGTCCACCCATGTGTGCAGCCCGTGCCTCTTGTGCCGTATGCCCCGCGTGCGGTCAGCCCTATGCGTCGCGGTCCGCCCGCAGCCCGTCTTGAGTCGCGCACCCCCGCGCCTTGCGTGCCGGCTGCCCGTGTGTCGTGCGCACCATGCGCACTGCTAGGAGCAGGCCTAATGCTGCGTGCAGCCCGCCCTGAGTTGCGCTTCGCATGCGACTCGATGCAGCCCCGCTCGCCCTGTGCGCGGGCTGCCCGTGTGCCATGTGCGCCATGTGCACGGCTAAGGCTTTTTCGGGTTTTTCGTGGCCTTTTGTCATAGTCCCGCGACTTTAATGGAGCCTATGGCTCTGATACCACTGTTGAGAATCCCCGAGGGTCCCTGGACCCACGTTCCTAGAACGACGAAATTTTAAAATTTGGGGTTTCCCGCCTATCCAAGATCGCTCGGCTACAAACACGAGAACGTATTGACATAAAGAGATAAGGGATCAGCCATGATACCTTGTCAAAATCTCTTAACGATGGCTAGCTTCGAATCCTTCGAATCCCCGAGGCCTAGTGCCCCTCTCCTACGCCAAAAGCACACGAACGAGATGCCTTCTTTGCGCAAGATCGTCACGCCGACACCTTACTAACGTCGCAGCTGTTCTTGCATGTGCGGTTAGGCCAAGAACGAACTGCTTGCTGCCCCCGAGAGAGAGAGTGCGGGAGAGAAAGTGGTGAGAGGAGTTAGGTTTTCCTCTCTTTGGCTTGTATTTCGAAAATTTACTCACTTTAGGATCTCAAAAATCCTCCTTTATACCTCTTAGGATTAACCAAAAATAGGTTAAGATGGTTGGAGAAAAATCCTCAAACCTTCCCTTTTACCAAGTCTTCTTTTACCAAGTAATGAATTCAAAATTTAAATTTTTTATTTAATTAACTAAATATCCAATACCTTAATTAATTAAAATATCAGATTGAGTATATTTTAAATATATAATATCCAATTTAAATATATTTAATAATTTTTTTGAAATTTTATCTAATAAAAATTCGAAACTTATTAGATAAAATTTCGAATTATAAACTTACAGAGCTCGACTCTATGTCGTTTATGTCGGTGAAAGTTCTGAAAATGCACTGCACGACTATAGTGAGTCAGTTATATGCTCTGGCCAGAGACTTGGATAAATTCCCACACATTAAACTTGCCATAGGACGTTAACCTCGAATTTAATCGAGACCGTAAATCCCGCTCCGCTATTCAACCGACAATCATATCAAAAAGTCAAGACCGCATTTCGCCGCTGACCCATGCCACCGGCAAGACGGGCCTAGCAAACTAGTGACAAGTCAAGACCTCAAGATCAACCCCAAGTTAACCCTTTCGGTCTAAGGTTCACGCATACTACTACAATCAATCGATTGATCAAGGACAATCCAAGCGTGTGATCGTTCGATTACGAGTCAGTGTCCAAATACAGATAATCCCCTGATTCATCTTGTATCATTGTCATGTGCTCCCACTTCCCAAGTGAACGGTTGGCACAACCATATTGGACCCATCGACAAACAAGTCGTACGTATCATTCCAGTCACCCTACTGGAGACTTAGACTTGTGGACTATTTTAATATTGCAGTTTCAGCTTACTGGAGCCCCTCTCTGTTCCCACAGAATCAGTAACTGAACTGCCAATATTTGGCTTTTAATTTGTCTTATCCACCCAGACTGCAAGGTGAAATCTTTAGACTAATTAATAATTTGCCTTTTAATTTATTCATCCAATAATTAATTAATGATGAATAAGTCATTCCATTAATAGAAGTAATCATATTACATCACTAAACACTACAAAACTAGCAAATTGCCCTCGTACTCCAAGTCCTCGTACGGCATCTAGGGCATATACCTCAACAAATATTGCATAGGGATGAGTTATCTTTGCTTAATCAAGGAAGAAAAGGATCACCTAACCTACTCGTTACTTGGTTGTCTTTACCACAAAAATGTATTATTAGGTAGAGTAACGTAATCACCTTGTCTTATTTCACAACGAATGGATAGATATCAAATGCATTATAAACTTTAGAAAACCCTCAAAAGCAAAGGAGATGTCGAACAGAGGGTGTTAAAGCTTAAGAACTCAGGCTTGGAAGGATTAGTGAATTAAAAGACTGAATATTCGACCAAAGGTATATGAGGAATTTTTCATATTTAATGTGTTTATCTTATTTTCGATAGCTTAATTCGTTAGGTCATAGTTTATCAACTCTATGATCCTAGACATGAATTCTATGGTTATCGATTAGAACTGAATAGAATCGAATTTCGATCGAAAACCTCTTTTGAAGGACAAGAGAGAGAATCATTGTAGTGAGAGAAGATATTTATTGTTTCTCTCTAGAAATTGAATAGCAAGCCTTTCGGATCAATTTTCTACAACTTCTCTATTAGCTCAATGTTTGTACATCTATTTGTACCAAACATACTTGGTATAAATAGCAAACTAGTCCTAAACAAAGGACAAATACATGAAACGCCACAAATTGCAAGGACAGCTAATAAATCAAAGCACAAGTTAAGACATGATATTCTACGTTCTCCCCCTTTGTGCTTGATTCCTCTTGCGCGCTGTCTGTCCTCGTCGGGCGTAATACGACCTGCGCAAGCCCAGCACATACTCGTAGTTCCTGCGAGTATTTCTCAGCTCCAGTCGCTCTTAGATTTCGTCGAGAAGTTCCATCAAGATCGGCTGTTCTTTCACGAACCGGTGGATCCTCAGCATTGTCACTCGGTTGATTTCTTCCAACCTCTGCTCTATATTCCTCCTGATGACCTTGAGCGTCCCATCACAGAACTTGTGGATTTCAGTCTTTAGCATCAACCTATTCTTCTTAGCGATAGAATTGTGGTAGGTGATGTCTAGGACTGAGCTGATGTGCACGTGATTGAGCCCTTCGATCTCAGCTCATTTGTTGAGCGGAGCGGTCATGTTGACCTTCTTCATGTTGCTCTCCAGAGCCATCTGAAGGTCGTGTGCGGTGAAGTACTTGACTTGGCGCATCATGAACCGGTAGAGCCCCTCGAGACCTTCTGTCTTGATGAAGCCTTGATGACCTTTGTATTCCTCCAAGTAAAGCTGGTAGAGGTTGTACACCTCCTCGGCAGCGAGATACGGTAGGTCACCCTCGCTTAGATCTTCTAGAGTCCTATCTACTCGCTCGATGACGTAGTGAGGTGTTGGAAGTCCTCATTTCGCACAGTATTACAAATTCAGCATTGGACATTTCTGTGATAAAGGCTGCAAGGTCAATTTCGAGACTAACAATTGTAGCGTCTGTTAGGGACTGTGCCCTCGGAATGTCATACGAGGACTAGGAATAGTATAGGGCGCACGATGATGTATAGGTTGATAGATAGGTTTATTGTATATACCGTCAAATAAATTAATGAATATTTATTTTCACTATAATAAAGGCATTATTATTTATTTATCGAATTTAAAGTCTACTTGGCATCCGGCAGTGCGATAAATAAATAACACCCAAGTGTTTGAGTTGGACGTCTGCTTCTCGTTAGACGAGAGAGGAGACATCGGACGGTCCTTTATCTCAACATTAAATAAAAAGTCCCTAAGTCTAAGGATTCTAGGTGGGTGACTAGATATCTGGATATGACTTACCCATTGACGACCACATAGTATCGGTAGTGTCACCGATTACCTGAGAGGTTGTGGGTCGTGATGGAGATATCGGTGATCGGAGAGATCGCATATCCGGACATTCGGCTCGTATTCGTCTCAATCACATGGCTAGGATGTTGTCAATGATTGAAGAAATGACTATAGCAGCTTCAGACCGATAGGGTCATTGACGGATTTGCTTTCGCAATTTTGGTTTGTCTCTAGTTGGCTAGGCTCGCGAGTGTTCATAAATGAGACACGGGTCAGCGACGAAACGCAACCGACTTTACAGAGGTGATTGCCGGGCTTTGACGACTATCGGGATTCACTGCCTATATTAGTATAGGTTAATGTCCTATGAGGTAATCGAAGAGCGACGATTATAAAGCCTTCGGCCGAAGCTTGGAAAACTTGCTTGTATTAGATACGGAGCTGAGTTTAAATAATCGGTTCGGTCTCGAATATAACATAGTGTTAGGTTAGTGAGTTTGACATTTGCATGGCTCTCACCTAACTGGGACGCAAGTGAAAGGCGTAAGAAGTATTTAAATGTACACACTATAGTTGGTTCGCCCGAATTTCGATTGGATCAAAATTCGTTCTCAACTGGGATCTGTCCGGTACCGCGGGATTGGCTAGGCGAATACCGGGACTCGCGGATTCCTCCCGTGCCAATTGACACAGACCTAGAGAGTCGCGCTTAAAATGGTAATGAACTTGAACAAAAATGGCGGGCTTTTCTCTAGAACCTAACGAATGGGATTCGTTGAGGTAGTGGCAAAGTTGATACGAGGTGTCGATGATTTAGTTAAATTTCGGTGATGGTCACGGGAATAAGTAGGACTTGAGATTGTCTTAAGTGCTTAATTAATTAACTAAGTGGGCTCAATTATAATTAATAATTAGATTGGATTTAATTATTTTAGTATTTAAAATTGAGGGACTACAAGGAGCCAAAAGGAAATCATCAAAATAAATAAAAAAAAAAAGAAGAAACTCTACACATCCACGTTGGGATGTGTAGAATGAATGAGTCATTTTTGTTTTTTATTTATTTTGACACTTATTAAGACAAGTGTCTCAATTAAATTAAAAAAAATAAGAATAAGTAGAACTAACGTGAAGAAGCTTGTGAAGGAATTAGGACTTGTACTTTTGCTCAAAATAAACTAGAGAGAAAGGTAGATAAAACTTTTAAACATTTTCTCAAGCCACGCTAAATCGAAGGGTTCGTTTGACGAGTCCCGGCGCCCGGACCAAATTGCGCTAGCCATCGGGAGCAGTTTTGGAGGTTTGCTCAAGGTCATACCGGCGTGATAATCTAGCCCGGAAGCCCCGGGATCCAGACGAGGTGTAGCCACGTCCATCCGAGGCGACGACAGAAGAAATCTCGTTCACCGAAGGTATACCTCGAACCCTAAAGATTTGATTTACGAAAAATACCAAACGATATCGGAATAATTTGCAAGACCCCTCATTGCGAACGCTGGGAAGTGCAGAATTATTCTGGAAAATTTGGTATCGATCGGAAATTGTTTCATTCATCAAATAGTCGAAAGACGGCAGACTGCTGCTTTACTCGAATTAATAATTTCGAACCACAGATTTGATTTTGTGAAAAATACCAAACGACATCGGAATAATTCGAAAGACCTATCGTTGCGAACGTTGGGAAGAGTATAATAATTTTGGAAAATTTGGTCTTGATCTTCGAAAAACGACTGGTTGCCGCTTTGTACGATTAGTTTGGAGCTAAATTATTAATTCGAATAAATTTGAAATAAATTCGAATTTTGATAATTCGAATTAACTGCGATCTCCCAAGGCTTAGGGCAGTATTTGAGACCCTCGGGAGAATTCGGATAGCGTAAGGTTGAATTTAGATATTAAAATTGAAAATTCGCCACCCTACGCCGCTCGGTACAAATCGCGCTTCCGATATAGCCACGTTACGCTGTTCGGGGGCCGGTGTCGATTAATCGGGCCCATCCCAACAGCGCACCGATGATAATGGAAGAGAACTACTCACTGGCCACAGAAAAACAAATCTCTACTCCATTGACCTCAAGACTGTCCTACTGACGTGCCTCATCTCCCGTGCCTCTCTACATCAAAACGACCTCTGGCATCAGCGACTCTCTCATCTCAATTTCAAAGACATTAACAAACTGAGATCAGAAAATTTGGTCAAAGGACTTCCCTCGTTCAGATATCACAAAGAGCATCTCTGCTCGGCATGTGAAATGGAAAAAATAAGAAAAGCATCCCACCGGACCAAACATATAGCCTCAACCTCCAAACCCCTCGAACTCCTTCACATGGATCTGTCTGGACCTATGGGCACTCAGACCATCAGTGGGCAAAGATATGTGTTGGTTATTGTAGATGATTTATCGCACTACGCATGAACCAAATTTCTCAGAACCAAGGACGAAACCCCAGGTCTAATCATTGAATTTATCAAAATCATACAAAACCTCTACCAACTAAGTGTCCAAATCAGTCCAACTAAGTGTCCAAATCATCAATGACAATGGGACCGAATTCAAGAACAAAAAGCTTAGTGACTTCTATGCGTCACTTGCAATCACCCAACAGTTCGCAGCGGCAAAAACACCACAACAAAACGGCGTAGTTGAGCGCAAGGACAGAACCTTAGTTAAAGCAACTTGAACACTCCTTATTCACTCTGGATTACCTCACTTCTTGTGGGCTGAAGCAATGAACACAGCTTGTTTCTCTCAAAATCATACCTCCCTTCACAAGAGGTTCAATAGGACTCCCTACGAGTTAATCAATCGCAGAGTGCCAGACGTCTCTTTCCTGAGAGTTTTTGCATGTAAGTGTGTTGGTCCTAGATTACACCAACAATGCGACTTTGGACGGATTAAACACGCCTAATGATCTAGATTTTTGGGTTAGGGCGTGGGGCTTGGTGGAAGAAAAAGAGGCTCTCTTGATTCTAAAATGTTTCTTTGATTTTCACACACAAGCACGCCTAACTATGTGTTAGGGTTTTCCTATTTATACCACAAGTTGGTATATAATAGGTGGGCTTCTTGTGAAGGCCCATTACATGAATAACTAAGAACTAACCCAACTAAGAGCTAGCCCAAAGTTTAATAAAGCTAACCAACAAGGATAATATAATGAAATTGAACACTACAAAATATTTCCTAACAATCTCCCCCTTAGTGTTCAATCTTCAGTTCAGCGCGGGATATCTTTGTTGAGCATATTGGAGATCTCGATTCCTAGCAAACTCCCCCTACATGGGATATCTCCTCTTCTTGCGGAGGCATTGATGGCTCGGCTAGGACTCACTTGTTAAGATTCTCCAATCTTCTTCTTCTTGGCGCCGGATTTGTCGTCTTCGAATGGAAGTTGTCTGGTTCAGCCTCGAAAATGACTCGTCTGGCTCCAGAAGAAGGTAGGCGTGGGGCGTAAAGAATGTGCCAAGGCTCCATTGAAATGTGACTTTCAAGAGCAGGGAGCCCGGTCTTCAGAGTGGTCAGCGCAGTAGTGGCGGAATGTGGTGGATGAGATGTGCCGTGGCTCCTTCGAGTGTTCCATTATGAACATAATAGCCTGACACATAAGAATGTGCGCGGAGGTAGTGGAAGCCTCCGGCGGGGCGTAGTTGGTGGAGGTGGTGGAGTAGGTGTTGTGAGAGGTGGCATAGGTGGTGTGAGTGGAGGTGGATGATGGTTGCTGCTGATGCTGCTGTACGATCTTCAACTCATTTCTTCTCCTTTGCTCCCCCTTGAGATGATCTCCGTCTTCGGGATCGTCACGTCGTCCGTGGGACGAGTCTGCCTCTGGCGTTGATGGTGGTGATGGTGATGTGGTGTGGTGTTGAGTGAGGCAATCAAGTGGGATTCTCAGGAGTAGCAGCAATTGATGTTCCTCCGGGTTCAGTTTTGAAACACTGGAGAGACGGAGCAGCATGTGGTGGCGTAGGCGTAGGCGTGGTGGAGTGGTGTCGGTGATGGGACCTTTTCCTTCATAGATCCTTGTTGAGCGCGGCATGGAATGTGTAAGTTCCTCGCTGATTGCTATGAGTCGGGGCTCCATCACGAACGGTGTAACTAACCAGACGGGGGTCACAAAGACGCTCCGTCGTCACAACATCGAAACATGTGTCCGATGTGCCGCCTGTTTGCACAGGACAAAAAGAACCGGAGAGCCACAAAGGCTTTCCGTTCGCACGGACGATGAGACAAGCTCGTATCCGTGGCCCATCGACAGTTGTGCTGAGGGTGGCTGTCGTGGGTCTTCCGCTCTCGGTCACAAGGACGTCATCAAGCGTTCGGGCAAGTTCACAAAGAACCTGCGGTGCGTAAAGAGTGTTTGTGTCCTAGAAAGTTGAAAATTTCGGTGGGTGAGGACACTAGACTCTATGTGGGTGGAAGAGGTGCAGTGAGAGGCGGGGCACTGCATGTTCAACATCAACCGTCTCCAAGTGGGACGGTGATGGCTAACGTGGTTCCTCTTGTGCGAATGAAACAGCTATCTGTGAAAGGATAGCTGAGTGGTTGGGAGGGGTTAATTGCGCGGTTGGACCAGATGCCGCGACTTCTACTCGGGAAACGAACGAGTCGTCTCCTGTACCTAAGGGCGAGGTCCGGGTTATGGTGAGATATGACAGAGGAGTGCGATCATGTCGTCGTTGGTTCGCAACTCCTGCAAGCGACTTACTTCATCCTCCCGAGATCGTTGATTGGATCTTTGCGTGGAGGAGGATGTCGCGCGACCTAGACCTAGACTAGAGAGGCTAGGGTAGGCTCGTTCCTGGGTTAGGATCAGGGGGGTTTCACTGATCCATGGGAACTATGGTGGCGTGGCGTGATCGCGTTGAAAGGCGACCACGAGTGATGTCGACGAGGGTGGCCCAAAACTGTTGATCAGACACTTCTGAGACTCGTCTGGTGGAAGTGGTGGTGAGGGCGTAAAGAGGATCACGGTGGCTTAGGACGTCTCCATGTAGCGCACCATGGTGGAATGGATGGCAGTGGGTGGACGGTGGAGTCTGGTACATGAGATCCACATCGCCTAAGCATCGAGATTGGATGGCGCGCCCACTGATTGTACAGAAGTCATGATGATTGCTCGCTTCTCTGACATCCCTTCATGCACGTGGAGCAATCCGTGTAACGTGCATGATGGGGTTGGTTGCTCGCAGTGCATACCGGTCATGAATGTGGAGCAACCCTTGTACCATTCATGCCGGGGGGTGGTTGCTCACGTCGTGTACCAGTCATGTATGTGGAGCAACCCGGGTACCATACATGCTGGGATAAAATTAGCTGCCCTCGTCGCATACCAGTCATGAGTGTGGAGCAGCTTTCTTAGTACCTACTCATGCTGGGAATGTGCAAAAACTTTATTGGGACTTTGGTACCCATTTTTGGATGGGTCCTCCCTTGTTAGCAGAAAACAAGTTAAGCACATTTGGTTCAGCTATTGATCCTAAATCATCCTTTAAAGTCCTATCCAATTTGATTTGTGATTTAGGAATCCAAGTTTGGTGAACCTTAGAGGGAAATGACAATTCAGCGCAGGTGAATGTGTGCCTAGGTGTAGAAGACCTAAAGATTTTCTCCCTAGCCAGTCGCATAAGATGCTTTCTAGAATAAATCTGGACTGGGTATTTCAAGTAGGAATATGAGCTTATGGCGCTATATGCGTCATTGGATGATGAGTTGTATTGCCTACAAGAGTTCACATCATTCACTCTATAATGATGAAGGGGTGTAGTTTGAGAAGTTCGCTTGCTTGAGCTTTGAACTTCTTCGCATGCTCTCCTTTTAATAGGAGTCGAAGAGGGGCAATCATTAAAATTTTTGTTCAAGTTTTTCAAAAAGAAAGTCGATTTTCCTCTCTTTATTTTTTCTTTTAATTGTTCCTTTGAAAATTTAAGCGCTTTGCTTTTACTAAACATATCAGTATCAGTCAAAGGTGACTCAGAATTTGTAGAAAAAGCAGTTTTAATTTTTGGAACAAAGATGCTTGACTTTCTTTTCTTTACCTGTTTCGAGGAAGATGTATCTTTTAAAAGATCATTGGAGACAGGTAAAGACGGGGAATTTTTAAGATTTGAAATCTCATTTAAAAATATTTCCTTTTCAGACTCAAACGAATTTTCGAGATTAGAAATCTTCTCTAAAAGCTTTTTCTTTTCCGCGCCAAAACTTATTCTTTCGAATTCCAGAGTTTCTTGCAAATCTTTCAATTTACGAAGAGTCTCCGGGATATCACATGGAATAGGGTTTTCAGAATGTAAATTATTTTCCCCGTTCGAATCTAAGTTTGAAGATGTATTGCGTTCCTCTAAGAGCATTTGATATTGCAAAGAGAGGCAATCTCGCTCACCTTTGCAAATATCTAAGCTTTTAGTTAGATCGCAGACTCTCTTTTCACTCATTGCTACCTTAGATTCCAAGCTAGTCAAAATTGACTTGAAGGATACTAATGTTCCTTTAGCGGAAGCCAAAGCGTCATTAGCTACAGCTAGCTCCGTCAATTTTGTCTCTAACAATGCGTAATTATTAGCATATTGTGCTTCTAATTTCGCGATTGTCCTTGCTTGAGCATCCATTTTTGTTTTCAAAAATATTTTAAATAAAAAAGAAAAATTGGCTTTGGAAAATTTTTACTCCGAAAAGTTTGGTTCGTCGAGAAATATCGTGAAGTTTCGAAAAAACGTGAGTGTCGAAATTTTTGGTGGATACCGAAAAATTTTATAAAATGATTTCGAAAACTTCGTGAGTATTACCAAAACTTTTTCTATGATATGCCTAAACCGTCCTAGGTCGATCGTTGGGTACGGTGATCGTTGCCGCGTTTTGGATTTGCCTTCAAAAATTTTACAAAAACATCGTCTATACCGAAAATTTTGGCCCAGAAAAAAAATTTTTTTCGGAAAATTTTTAAAAGTGTAAAATAGACAAAGTCCAATAGGCTTAGAAAATTTTTCTCTATCCAATGATATAAATTTTCCGTAGGCTTATTGAAAAATTTCAACCCTTTTTTTTTTTTTTGGCTCTCTTGAAACCTTATTTAATCCGAGGGGGGCCAGAATTTTTTTTGGTGGTCAAAAACGTTTAAGTGTATTTTTAAAGAGTGATTTTTGCAAGATTTGAAGCTATAAGGTGTGTTTGGATCAAGTTTAAAGGTTGGGTGCAAATTTCTCGGGGGGTGCGAAAAATGGTGTGTGAAATGTGCGAAAAATGTTGTCCCGAGAAATTTCGTTGTGAGAGTGAGTTGCGAAAATAAGGAAATTTTGCATTCAGAGGAAAATTTCGCATGTACAGTAAAAGTTTCGCATATCAAGAAGATTGCGCATTCAAAGTAAAATTTCGCATGTATAAAAATTTTCGCAAGTTATAGCACATCGACACGTCGTGAGAAATTTTCCCAGATTGAGTAATATTTCGCAAGTATGGAAAATTTTCGCAAGTGAGAAATCTCGCAAGTTGTCCAAATTTTCGCATGTATTCCAAAAATTTCGCAGAGAAAATTTGTTCTAAAAACGGTATTAAATTTTCGCAGTTAGAAAGAGTTTTCAAGCTGGAAAAAATTTCGCAAGTTTGAATTTTCTCAAGTGATATGGAAGTGAAGTGATGATGCGAAGTAGTGAAGATGCGAAAAAGTGAAGTTGAAATTTTTTGGATCACTGTAGATGCGAAATAGTGAAGATGCGAAAATATGTATGATGAAGTGAAGTGTATGAAAATTTCGCGGGCTTCACATGCTGTAGCAGCGAAATTTCTCGGAAAAATTTCTCGGCCTGCGAAATTTCTCGGCCTGTAGATGCGAAAATTTCTCGGGCAGCGAAAGTTTCTCGGCCTGCGAAATTTCTCGGCTAAGAATTTCTCGGGTAAGAAAATATCTCGGCCAAGAACACATGTTACTGTTCCATAGCTGCGCGACTTTTACCCGAAAAATGGCTCGTTTTCGCTCAAATCTCACTCAAAATCGACGAAACTTGTTCCAAAACTTCAGAAAAACATTCCTAAACACATAATCAACCTTTGGGATGTCTAAAAACAACAAATCGAGGTCGAAATCGCCCAAAAACAGAAAGTGACGAAAATGGTTTTTCAAGCAATTTTTCACTCAAATCTTGCTCAAAACTCGCAAATCCGGTCGCGTTGGGCTCTGATACCACTTGTTGGTCCTAGATTACACCAACAATGCGACTTTGGACGGATTAAACACGCCTAATGATCTAGATTTTTGGGTTAGGGCGTGGGGCTTGGTGGAAGAAAAAGAGGCTCTCTTGATTCTAAAATGTTTCTTTGATTTTCACACACAAGCACGCCTAACTATGTGTTAGGATTTTCCTATTTATACCACAAGTTGGTATATAATAGGTGGGCTTCTTGTGAAGGCCCATTACATGAATAACTAAGAACTAACCCAACTAAGAGCTAGCCCAAAGTTTAATAAAGCTAACCAACAAGGATAATATAATGAAATTGAACACTACAAAATATTTCCTAACAAAGTGCTACGTACCAACAATCGTAAAGACAGAGGCAAAGTCGATCCAAAAGCATTTGAAGGAATACTGGTGGGATACTCGACAACCTCCAAAGCCTATCGAGTATATCTCAAGGAGAAAACATCGGTTATGAAAAGCATTAATGTGACTACCACTTAGTCCCAAATCAATCGTCGCTTGAGAAGCTGCGAACAAAATTCGCCCGAATTTCTCGATAGCAAGTTTTCTATATTATCAGATTGAACCTAAGTTTAAGAGTAAACCATATAATTGCTCCACCTATATATATGAAAATAAACCCAGTTAACTCCCTGTAATTCTGGTTGATGACATCTGGCTCCTTCTTTACATTTTATAAATCTGCAATGCTTAGAGCAACAGATGTCGAAAATATTAGAGTTAATTTTGGAAGCAATTTTTCTATTTGATTCCCCTTGAAAAATATTTTTGAGATAAATTGATTAAATTCAAATTCAAAAAACACGTTAACGATCCAAATATTTAACCAACCAACATTTGAACCACTGCCGTGTACTCCGAGTCGAGATAAACTCGTGAAGTCTTCCTCATTGTTTCTGTAGCAATTAGAGAAAGATCATCAAAATAATTTGAAATTCAGGCATAACTTTTGTAAATTCTCCCCCTCAAATAGTGCACCTCAATTGATTTATCGATTAAGTACATAAATCAATCTAAGTAACAGTTATTAAGATCATGCGATTTATCATGATTAGCATAGATATGGTCCCCTAAACATGTAATCTTTATTTTCGCCCGATGGTATGAGCATGAACAATATACCGCATTTAATCAATTCCGTATAAATGCAAATTAATATTGCATATCAAAATGTGCGAATTAAAAGTATTCTTATATAAAATTTTTATTATTATGATTATTATTATTATTATATTATATATATATACATATTAATTTTATTAATAATATGGGGTCAGATTATTTTGCTTCGATCATTGTCACGCCTAAAAATTCACAGGACAGTTGAAAGATTTTTATGGCGTCTAGTCAGGTCAGCATACTGAAGTCCTAAGTTCGCAATAGTATCCATTTCTACAACTCTCACTAGGTTCGCTGTAGCGGTCATTTATTTTTAAATAGGGATTTTTATATTTATATCACTCAAGTCAACACAAGTCACATTAAGTCAGTTTACATGTGATCTGGTGCTTTTAATCATTTCACCGAGCGAGAGACCGTCGTTTTGGAATTAAAGGGACTTTTGAAGGCTTTATTTGGTTATGACTAAGAAGGGAATGGAACTTATTGGGAAAAGTGAGCTTTATGTCTTCTTCCATTTCTTCGCCGTTCTCCTTTACTCCGGCATTTTTCTCTTTCGTCTTTTCATTCCATCCTTTAAATTTTTCATATTCCTCTGCACTTGCTCAAGCTGAGAGATTATCTATGGCGTAGTTCTTTCTTTTTGGTTCTTGGGCCGATACCGTGCTCCTTTTCTCTTAATCCCTAGAGAGGTTTCAGAGATTATCGATTTGAAGAAGTTCACAGTAATGGAATTCGAGCCCAAGGCCGTGCTCCTCTTCTCATTGTCTCGATATAAGACCTGATAATCATTGGAGAAGTTCACTTCGTGGTGCTCCTCTTTCTAGCCGGTCTGATGAGTGTATGAGATTATCGATGGAGAAGTTCACAGCAAGATCCATACCCCCTTTTGAAATATTTTGCGGTTGATAGTTTCGAGAGGCAGGTTCTTTTGGTCTGCTTTATGTGCGTTGAGCATTCCTCGTGTGCGCTTTCCACCTTCTTTTGTCATCTTTTTCTTTTTTTGTCTCATAGTTCTCCCCCTTCTATTCCTGTTTGAACATCCACCGAAAATTTAGATAGGTGGTTGAAGGCTCAACGGGTTTTCAAATAAAGTAGAGGAATTTGGAGAATGCTCAAAATGGATGACTAAAGGCAATGTTAAAGGAATGAACAATTTTTACATTTGGCCGAGTGAGGAATTTCCTAAGTGCCCTAATCATTTTGCTAACGTCCTAACACAAGGCGAGTATGAGACCAAGAATCACTAGTTAATACAAGCAATAATTGTGTGACTCGCTCAAGGATAGATCAGTTGAAAGAGATAGAAGGCTAGAAATTTCACTTCATATAAAGTGGCTTTGTGTCTAATGGAATTTAAGAAAGAACTTTAGACACAAGTATGCGATTTAGACTGACAAAATTAAGCACTTGATCAGTCATGGCAGGGGAATTCATACGCGACTTAGATCGAGCGTCATAAAGATATCGTCATTCCCCTAGTATTATACTTATGTATAATATTTTTGGAATTTTTATGATATTAGTTAGTTCAAGTAATATAAGATATTTCACGCAAGATATGGCATTTAAAGTATAGAAAACGCATAGCATAGAGCATGGGAAAGGACATAGGATCACGTAAACACAAATTACGGAAGGTTCAACATGCCTAATTTTCCGACAAGGAATTGGAACCGTTTTCCATCCAATGCCTTGGTGAAAATGTCAGCTACTTGATACTCCGTGTTCACAAAGTACATGTCAATGGTGCCTTTTTCTACGTGATCTTTGATAATTGATATCGTATGTCTATGTGTTTTGTGCGTGAGTGGTGAACAGGATTACACGTAATTGCAATGGCACTTTGGCTATCGCTATAAATGGGTATATTATTTAGATTGTACCCATAGTCGTGAAGCTGAGTCCGCATCCACATCATTTGCGAGCAACAGCAAGCAGCCGCGACGTATTCTGCCTCGGCCGTCGATGCCGAAACACAATTCTGCTTCTTTGACGATCAGCAGACTAGCTTTTTTGCCTAGAAATTGAGCGCCAGCGGATGGGGGCTGAGTTATTGTTGCCGAATCTGACTTTTTCATATGGTCGGTCTTTGTAGTTGCTCAGCAACTCTTATTCCCGTCATGTGTGTGGAGCAACAAAAGTCGAGGTACCACACATGATTGATCTGCCAAAACAATTAGAGCGCTTTAGGTACCCACTTATAAATGGGTCCTCTCTTATTAGCAGATTTAGGTGTTGGTTCAGATATGGTTCCTAAATTAGTACACGTAGGTGTTTTAGTGACCCAAGTCATCTTCGTAGAAGTCGATTTGGGTTTGCCCTTCGAAGAGGACCTGGCCTTTCCGGCTTTTGTTTTCTTGGGCGGAGTTTTGGGAACCCATTTAGGTTGAACCTGGCAGGGAAGATTAATTTCAGCGCGGACAAATGTTTTGGTAGGCTTGACCGAGGAAAAGATCTTTTCATTCGCTAGTCTCCTAAGGTGCTTGGGGGATTCGATTTTTACAGGATACCTTAGGTGAGAGCAAGCATGAATAGAGCTATAAGACTTTTAAAGGGCTGGATCTTGTTTCCTATGGTTCTTCCTAGTCACATTTGTCTTAGAATGATTATGTTTAATTTCTGATGTAGAGCCTATTTCAAAATTAGTGCTTCTAAAAATGGTAGGCTGAAGAGAACAAGTAGAAGCAATTATTTGAACGGAAGAAACAACTCTTTTATTCCTACCAGTGTCTTTTATTTGTACAGAAGATGTATTCTTGAAAGTTTTCAAATCTACGGTCTTCTTCTCTATTTCACTATTAGACACTCTCGCATTTGATTATAATACCGGCCCTACGCTCCCTTTAAACATAAGTGAACCAGAATTAAATTTATCATTTTTCAAGATATTAATTTTTCGTTTTTGATCGTTTGAAGGCAATTTTTCTTTCTTCACGCTCTTTAGAATATTTTTATCCTTTGAGGAAGATGCGTGAGAAGTGGCTTGGGAGGAAGTTTTGAGATTCTCCATATCTTTTCGGAATCTTTTCTTTTCAGCTTCAAAATCATCTCTTTCCTTTTCTAAAGAGGCTCTTAACTCCTCTATTTTCTTAGCTATGGGAGGGATGTGAAGAGAATTTTTAGAATGATGATTTTGAACTTCCACAATTTTAGAAGATCTTCAAGAAAATTAACTGTTTCAAGGCTCCAGCCCTTGGGAGGTACCCAAATTTTGTCGCGTTGATTCAGTTCGATGTAGGAAAAAAGGTATTTCAGCCCTAGTGTTGGCTTGTCTCTTGGCTTCTTCTTCCTAAAACGTTACTTTTTCGTTAGTAAAGGTCATGAGAGAAGTTAGTCCGAGATATCATAAAGTTGTTTGCAATTAACTTTCTTCAAGTTACGTGGGTTCTCATAGCCTAAGCCATACTTATAGAATTCTAAGTCCTTGGGCTGATTCAAAACTATAGTTTGATCAGTATGTGCCCTTTTCACCAAAAGATCTAATTTCTTAATTTTATTATATAGCTTCTTACGCTCAGCGTCTAAGGTAGCATAGTTATCTAGAGCGGTGCTCTTTTCGGTCTGACAGACGTCTAGACTTTTAAGTAGTTCACTAAGCTTAGAATTTGACTTAGTCAATTCTTCTTCGAAATTAGTGACCGTCTTAGTTGCTGCCTCAAGTTTACTTTTTACAAGACTCTTTTCTTCCAAGTTCCTTAGTAGACCTTTGTGGTTATTGTCTAGCCTGTCCTCTAGTTCTTTTATTACCGAGCTATGCTTATTTAATGAGGTGTGCTTAGTCTCTTTAGACTGGAGTCTCTTAGTCTAGTCATCTATTTTGAGACTAGAACTCCTAACTTGTTCTTTGAGACTAGCTATGGTTTCCTTAGACCTAAGAAGCCTTTTCTATACTTTTATTCCTCGTTTCTGCTCAGTTACCATGTTACCAAATTTAGAGCTTAACTCGGCTAACAAGTTAGAATTTGTAGAGTCAAAGGTTTCTACCTCCTGAGATGAGGTGGACGCTTTCTCGTTGTCCGTCTCTGCTGGAGTTTCATCATCTTTTTCATCATCAAGGCGTGCCATTAGGGCAAGATGTCGGTGTTAGAATCTGAGTTGTCCTCTAGCCAGTGGTCCTGCTCTACCGTAAGAGCTACTCCATCTTCCTTTTGTTTGGATAGTTGAAGCTTCCTGGAGTAGTAGTTAGCATCCTTTTTGTTTGGGAGGGTGCACTCACTGGCAAAATGACCTGTTTTTCCACAATTAAAACATTTTAGTATGTCTTTGGAAATTGAGGCTTATGAGGACTCAACCAGCTTGCCTTTATTCTTCAAGCTTGTAGTTCGAAGTTTGTTGGCAAAAGATGATGACTTCTTCTTGAAGAACTGCTTTGTCATCATCTTGGCGACTAATGCCAGCTGTTTGCCAAATACTTTGATCTCAGAGGGAAGTTCTGAATCAGATGTGTCTTCATCCTCAGAGGAGCTAGGGAGCTTGACGTGCTTTTCCTTGCGTGAGCTAGAGCTCTTCTTCTCAGAAACTAGAGCTATGGAGTCATCGGCCTGTTTGCCCTTTTGCTCCTTTTGTAACTCGCCTATGTCTTCTTCACGCTGTGCGAGGTTATCAAAAATAGCATGAATATCCATCTCGTCCAAGTCCTTATTTTGTCGGAGTTGGGTAGAGATCTTCTTCCAGTCGGTGGGCAGTGCGGACAGGAACTGAATGTTCATCTCCATGTTAGTCTTTTTGATCTCAGTCTTCCTCATTTCGTTGAGAAGAATGTGGTACCACTGATAAAGATCGTGTAAGCTCTCCTCACTTTTGGCCTTGAAGGAGTCATAAGCTGTGAGTATGTTAGCCTCCTTAGCTTTGGCACCGACTTCGGTTCTTTGCATCATTCGCTCCAGTTCATCCCACATCCCTTTAGCAGTTGGGATGCTATCTATTGTCTATAGATATCATTCGGGATGCCCTGCATCAGTGTGTTCTTAGCTATAAGATCTGCTCTTGCTCTTCTTTTCTCAGCTTCATCATACTCACTAGGTAATTTTATTCGCCTTGTGAATTCGATTGGAGGATTGTTCGAGATATCACCTTCTTGGGTTATGTAAAAAGTTTTCGGTCCCTCATGAAGTGATTTGACCATATATTCAGCCTGATCTTTAAGTTCGATGAAGTTTAAGAGCCGACTTCTCCAAACTGTGTATTCGCCCCTTTTGAGAATTGGAGGACGATTCTCATTTCCTAGAGAATAGGCATCCATTTCTTCTTTGAGTTAGGATATTCGTTTCTTGTTTTGATGTCTTGAAATGACGTGCTGTGCTTCACAAGTAGCAGATTAGTTAGTAGCGTTTGATTCTAGAGCAGTTTCGAGAATAATTTTTGACTCAATCTTTAAAGTTTGATCAAAAATTAATTCCTCGAGAAAAATTGGTGTTGTTACTGTTCTCGTGCAAGAAAATACGTAAGCGAAAAATTTATTTCGAGCGCGAAGAAACAATGTGTTTAATAAGTTTTTCGCTGCGTCAAAATAATTCGTTGACTAAAAAGGTTTCTCGTATGCAAATGATTTTTGGTTAGTCAAACTAAGAAGTCTGACTGAAAAAGTTTTTCGACAGTAAGTTTTACGCGCGCAAAGTCAAAATTGGTCTTTGTCGAAAAAAAAAATTCGCTAAGTAATGCTCGAGAAATTTTTACTAAAGTCGTTCTTGATAGAGGCGACTTTATGGCTTTCGTTTGAAAAAAAAAAATAGAGGCGACTTTAGGTCTGACTCAGTATTCTGATCAAGAATAATTTTCGCGCAGATTTTCTCGATCGAGAAATTAATCTGATCGAAGAACCTTGCGAGAAAAATTGAACTTATCGCAAAAATTCACAGAATACAGGTAACACAGATCAAGCAAAAACACCAAATTTGAACGTGAAATTGCAGGTATTTGCTCGCAATCATCTACTTAGCACACACGAACAAGTAATTAAACATGTTATGAAGCAAAGTATATGGAATTTGATCAAAATCAGAACACGTTCAAACTGTTTATCGTGTGAACAGTAATCGCTAAATTCGACCGATTCTGCTAAATCGAAGTTCAAATAGCTGCGGATCTACTCGCAATCAATGAATATTACTAAATCGAGCACATAAACATCAAATTCAAACCAATTAAACGTAAAATTGAGCTATTAGATCGAATTTGAGATTCGCGCCAAACTGTTCTTCGATGGAACAATACCCAAACTCAAATTTCGATCCAATTCTAACAATTTTCGATTCAAAACAGAACGAATCTGCTCTGATACCAATTGTTAGGTCCTAGCTTATCAACTCTATGATCCTAAACATGAATTCTAAGGTCATCGATTAGAATTGAATAGAATTGAATTTCGATCGAAAACCTCTTTTGAAGAACACGAGAGAGAATCCTTGTAGTGAGAGAAGATATTTGCTGTTTCTCTCTCTAGAAATTGAATTGCAAGCCTTCCGGATCAATTTTCTAAAACTTATCTATTAGCTCAATGTTTGTACATCTATTTATACCAAACATACTTGGTATAAATATCAAACTAGTCCTAAACTAAGGACAAATACATGAAACGCCCCAAATTACAAGGACAGCTAATAAATCAAAGCACAACTTAAGACATGATATTCTACATAATTACTTTTATGTGATTATGCGAATTAGTTTATTACATTATAGAATAGCTAGTAGGTAATGTGACGTTTTTACATGTTATGATTTGAAGTATTAAAGTTTTCGATGTCTTGGATGCTTAATGTATTTGTGACTTTATGTTAAGATTAGGTCCAGAGTTGTGAAATAATTATGTGAGTTATGCTTATATGCTTAGATTTCGGTATTAGAAAAATACTTGAAATAGGTTAAGGGGCAGTTAACGGGGTTTGATATATTTTGTTAAGTGTATGGTAATTGTTCGATGCTTATTAATGTTTTCGGCAAAGTATATGAAAGTTTTTGGTGTTATAATAATATTCCAAGGTTATCGATATTATCTAAATGTACAATGTATTAAGCACTAATTAGGGTTTTCATTATTTTAGATTTTTGGGATTCTTAGGGTTTTCAATAATTAGGATTTTGGAATTTCGAAATTTACGCAATTTACCAAATATACTGCAGTGATAATATTTTATTGATCAGAGGGTCGATATTTAGAGAATTCATTAGATATTGACTAATCTCATCAGGAGGACAGGTAGGTGGAAACTTCACCTACGACACGTAGACTTGTTTGTGCTTCGTATGTTTTTAGATGTCTATGTGATTACTTGATTTATATGATGATTTGAACTCTGTTTTATGTGTACTGTGTATTTTGCATTCCATATGTATGTCATGTGCACTACACTTGCATAGCATGTCAGTGCGAGGGGGTTGAGCCTTCCGAGCGTACGAGGGGTCAAGTGACGGACGTGTTGTGACATTATAGGACATTTCGAGTATAGGGCAACTCTAACGAGACTTGAGTAGCTTACCCGTTCCAACGAGACCTGAGCGGGATATGCGACTCTAACGAGACCTGAGTAGCCACTCACTCTAACGAGACCTGAATGGGATATTTCATTCTAACGTGACCTGAGTGGGAACCCGTTCTAACGAGACCTGAGTGGGATATTAGAAATGTACTTAGTGTCGAGTAGTGTGGGGTGTTGAGACGTGTTAGAGTTGAGATGAGTAGAGTCGAGTCGAGCTTGCATTTGTGAGGTGTTTAGGATATGGGTTGAACGTACACTTGCATCATGCATATTTTCACCTAATGTGCAAGGAGCTCAGTTTACGTGTTATAGGTACGTTTGAGTCCGGCGCAGATGAGTGTCGCGATTGAGGCGGGCTGACGGCGGTGCTCCACGGACTTTTGAGGGCAGGGCGGTACATGGATGAGACCCGTGGAGTGACATTTAGGGTTTGTCGTGTGTCGGGCTTATAGACTTTGTAAAATAAAAATAATGGACTATGACTTTGTATTATATGACGTGTGCGAATTATGTGTGTGCTTGTAACATATTATTTTTTTAAATAAAAGGTCTTTAATTAGACGGGTCTTCCGCGACTTACGTTGCAAAAATCCGCCAAAATATTTATTAGGAGGTGAGGGTCGTTACAGGTCATGACTAGTGATACGAATCGAATCAAGGGACTGAATCGTTTCACGAACACTGACTCGCTGGTCGTACGGTCGAATATGGCTTATTACTCAAGGAGTGTCAATGACCGACGACAACACTATCGTAGTCTACGTGAACGTTAGACCAAAATGGGCTTTGACGGAGTTGACTTCGAATTCTCTATTGTCACTAGTTCCCCTCGACCTGATTTGCTGTTGCATGGATCAACGAGCAAGATGCGGTCTTGATGACGATTTGTGATTGCCGGGCTATGACCGTCGAGTACGGATTCACAGTCTCGCAAGTAATCATTGGCCAAGGTATTGAACTAACTCATGTGAGACATGGAGGATAGTTTGGTAGTTTGCATCGTCTCCGTTTTATTATAGAATCGAGTTTAATGAGTTTGACATAGACCACGACTCTCACTTGATTGGGACACAACTGAAGGGTTTATACGTAGCACTGATATCTATAGTGAGGTTCTGGAATAAAGACTGGGTCGAAATTCGCACTCGAATTGGATTACGGTTCGGTACTGCGGGATTGGCTAGGTAACTACCGTACTCTTGGATTCCTCCCTTGCTGATTGAGTCGAACCTATAGAGTCGGGCTTAAAAAGGATCATCAACGTGACTGATAAGGAGAGAAAGTGTTTTGGGCCATAACGGGCCTTGGGCCGTTGGGCCACGCCTTAATGGGCCTCGTACCATTTATTGGATCGAAGTTGTACTTCTTACGAAACTAACGTTAAGACTTGGGCTTGGCCAAGTGCTTAATGGGCTTGAGGATAAAATTGGATTTCACCTTAAGCTAATTTCGAAATATGCCTTTGACGGTATTTTCAGAATTTGCATATTTGATATAAATAAATATGGAATAAAATATTTGGAATATTATTTATTTAAAGTTCGAAATTAATCTAGGATTAAGTTTCGAATTTTATACCATATTTAAATATACTTAGTTTGACTTGGTTTTTAAGTTAGTTTCCTAACAATAGCAAGTTTTCTTAAGTTTGGATTTGGAATTCAAAACAGAGTAAGATTTGGCAAAAAGCTCTCACACTTTAAGGACTTAGATATCCAATCAAAGCCTTTAAATTGGCTATATTTCGTGCTCCATAAAGAAGAGAAAATAAGTGATTTTCGAAATCAACAAAACACACAAAACACACACCGAACACACACACTTTTCTCCCACGCGACGGCTCGATTCTCTCTAGCCATCTTTAGAGAACTGATTTCGTGGTACACTGCGAGGTCGGCGTGACGATCTAGTGTCATCCACCACCATCGACGAAGTCTTCAAAAAAAGACGAGGAGCTATCACTCGCTTCAACTGGTAATTCTCTACGGGTTTGACCCGCCCTATTACATGTCTATGTGTTACTATTCGGATCCGAGCAATGAGGGTAATCAGGGATCGGAAAATTTTTGTTCCCCTTCCGCACCATACCCGGGGACGTGGCGTCTCCGGTAGACACCGGGTAAGGTAACCCAACATTTGCGACATGAATTATGCACGCTCAACTCGCATAACCCCCTGTGTATTTCATGCATGCTCGTGAAATGCATATTGCATCCATGCCATAATGCTTACCATAAAAGGTTATATAAGTTCACATAAGCACGTAGGCACTAAATCACATAATCACATAAGTTAGGCACGTACAAATATGTTATGTGTTTTAGTTGAACTTCCACTTACCTGTCGTCCGTCGATCAATTGCTTATGATCCGTGAAATCCATAGTTTCGACCTTAGGCACAAAATAATTATATTACTACATTATATAATTTACTTAACTAACTAGGCTGTCGGGTCTTCTAAATCTTAGAATATTATTTTTAATGTCATATCTAAAAAGGTAATTGTTTTGAAATGGGTCGTTAACTTTAAAAGTTCATGACTCTTGACCTATACTTAATTCGTAGAGTTCTTGGTTCCCTAAGTTCCTCATCTGATTTGCTAAACTTATCCAATTTTTGACATTAAGGCTACACACATTCGCACTTGGTAAACTAGGGTTCGCGAACTATTTATGAGTCACGGTCCATCCCTACTTTGCGAACTGTGACATACATAATTCGTGAACTCCCTATGGCTCGTGAAATTTATATTATCCGTGAACTATCCTAACCCTTAAACTCGCGAAGTGGTGCACATGGTTCGCGAACTCAACATCTCACCCACTTCGCGAACCCTCGCTCTCAACTCACTCAATTCGCACAATGTACCTTCCAACTTATAGTTCACGAGGTTCCTTGCCAAGCATACATGATTCTTGAAGTGCTTGGTTAGTTCGCTAGCTTACCATAATTCAAAAACTATATCTACTTCGCGAACCCCTGAAACCTTAGTTGGTTCATGACTTGCTCAATCGCTAAGCTTCATAGATTCGCCAAGTTGAAGCTCATTCTCTTAACTTCGCGAATTCACTCCTTACACACTACACTTCGCGAACCTACCTAAGTCGTGAACCTCACAGATTTCGCGAACCCACTTGTCGGCCTCAACTCGCGAAGTTCGATGGATTTGCCAAGCTCGCCCAACCCGCGAAGTTGATGCTCCATACCCTAATTCGCGAACTAGGATCTCCAAGTGCTCCTCGCACCTCGTGAAGTGTCTATCTCTTCCTATAGTCCGCAAAGCTTACTACAAAACCTATCGCCAACCTAGCCTAATTCGTGAAATGCTTTGGGTCTCATCAATTCGCGACCTTCCAAATTCGTGAAGCTCTTCGCCTGATTCTCGGCTTACTCAGTTTGCGACGTCCACGGATTCGCCAAACATAGAATTCGCAAGGTACATTTCCCATTGGTTCAAGAATTGTGACTTGGTTGGTTCGCGAAACCCTACAAGCCATAATTTTGCGAATTCATGCACGCAACCCCTAGCGTTCGCGATCCTCTTCCAACTAATGGTTCGTGAACCAAAGTTCGCGAAGTTCACACTTCGCGGCCTCAACGTACCAACAACATCACTTGAACCCGCGAAGTTCCCAAAATTCGATCTAAGTGCACCTTTTTCTTAAGAACTCTATGAATATCACATAACGCTTAAACCCTAAAATCCAAACTTAGAAAAATACGAGTTGGGCAGGTTTCAAGTGTGGAAATCATCTTAACCAAGTTAAATTCGAACTTATAAACTGCATTACAAGCTAAAAACGTAAGATCACGGGTAAAATTTCATACCTTCCTCAAGTTAGCTTTCGATCTCTCTCCCTTCTCTCTAGCCTCCTGAGTTTAGTGTGAGAAAAATATCTTATTTTTCCTTTCTTCTAACACTTAATGTTTATTGTTAAAAATAAAATTTTAGCTTAGAACTTAAGGCATGGTAGATGGGACTTAATTTGGCGTGAATTCTCCTCATTTTATGGGACCTTGTTTCCCAAGGTTTGACCTAAATTTGGGCCTAAGTTATATGTCTCGCCCATTAATGGTAAGAGTCCAATTTATACCCTAATACTCCCTCTGTCCCATGATTTTGTTACATTTCTTGGTGGGCAAGGATATTAAGGTGGAATTATTATAATAATATAGTACAATGAAAAGGTAAAAAGTGTATATTTTGACACGTCTTTCAAGAATATATAATAATATTATATTGGTTGTTTGTGATAATTTTTACCCAAAAAGGTAATGTGATAAAGTTAGTGGGACGCCCGAAATGGAAAAAGATGATAAAATTAGCGGGACGGAGGGAGTATTATTTACCTCAATTCATATCTTATTCTTTCATTTTCGAAGATTCCTAAGTTAGATGTCACATAATCACATATTAGTGCACACGAAATCCATATAATTACATAAGCACACAAATTAGTACACGAAATCTTCACAACCACATACAACGTGAATGCAAATTTATTGGCCATTTTAGCTTACAAGGACTCGGGTTCTACATCCTTCCCCCCTTAATGAGGATTTCGCCCCCGAAATCAGTCCGTTTGGTACAGTTCGGGGTAACGGTCTCTCATCTCATCTCATGTTCCCGACGTAGCTTCTTCTGTTGACTGATTCCACCACAGGACTTTTAGTAAAGGTATATCTTTATTCCTAAGTCGCTTCGTCTCGTGCATCAGAATCTCCACTAGCACTTCCTCGTAACTGAGATCGGGTTTTAGTTGCTGATGGAGAATATACATGACTTGAATCGGCGATGTATTCAGTAAAGTTGAGATATGGAAAACGTCGTGAACTTGCGACGACTCTGGCAGTTCCAACTGATATGCTACTTCGCCAACTCGTTTAATTATCCGGAACGGATCAATGTACCTTTGACTCAGCTTGCCCTTCTTTCCAAACAGCTTGACTCCCTTCATCGGTGACACTTTCACAAATACATAATCATCCACCGCGAATTCCAACAGTCTGCATCTCCGATCTGCGTAGCTCTTCTGCCTGCTTTAGGTCGTTCGCATTCTTTCTCGTATCGCTGCTATGACTTCTGTCATATCTCGTACTAAATCTGGGCCTAGTACCCCCCGTTCGCCGATCTCGTCCCAACGTACCGGGGATCTGCACTTACGCCCATATAAGACTTCGTATGGAGCCGTTCCAATCGTAGCTTGGTAGTTATTGTTGTATGAGAACTCGACGAGTGGAAGGTATCTGCTCCAATTGCCTTTGTAATCCATTACATAGGCTCGTAACATATCCTCTAAGGTTTGGATAGTCCGCTCGGATTGACCGTCTGGGGATGCTATGCAGTACTAAGTGAAAGCATCGTCCCCATTGCCTTTTGTAAGCTAGTCCATAACTTCTTTAAAAATCTGGAGTCTCGATCCGAGATTATTGATGTTGGGATCCCATGGAGTCGTTCTATCTCCTGAATATAGAGTTCTGCGTACCGCTCCGAGGAAAACGTTGTACTTATTTGTAAAACGTGATCGGATTTGGTTAGTCAGTCAACAGTCACCCAGATTGCGTCGTAGCCTTTCACCGTCTATGGCAAACGGACAATAAAATCCATCGTGATATTGTTCCACTTCCATTCAGGGTTGGTAGCGGTTGTAACGTCTATGCCGATCGTTGGTGTTCCGCTTTGATTTGCTGACAAGTCAAGCAATGTCTCACGAACGTCACTATCTCCTTTTTTATTCCTAACCACCAGTAGTTTAGCCGCAAGTCTCTATACATTTTTGTAGCTCCTGGGTGCACTGAATACATCTTGGCGTGTGCTTCCGTCATTACAATCTGTCGAAGCTCCGCATCATCGCGTACATACAGTCGATTCTTGTAATACAAACTTTTGTCGTCTCGAAACGTAAAGTCTGTCGCTGGATGTTCTGTTTGTGCTCCCTTGATCTTCATATAGAATTCGTCCTTTTCTTGCGCCTTTTCGATCCGTTTCAGTAGCGTAGGTTGGAGTGTTAAGGCTGCCAACTTGGTTTCGACTTCGCCCAACTGTACGATCTCCACCTCAAGTAACTATAATTCTGCGCTCACCACCTTCCGGCTTAGTGCATCAGCTACCACATCTTTGTCTGGGTGGTAATTTATTATGCAATCATAATCCTTCACTAGTTCCAGCCACCGTCTCTGCCTCATATTCAATTCTTTTTGCGTGAAGAAATACTTCAGGCTCTTGTGGTCCGTGTAGATTTCGCACCACTCTCCATAAAGGTAGTGCCTCCAAATCTTGAGAGCGAAGACCATTGCTGCAAGCTCTAGGTTATGCGTCGGGTAATTCTTCTCGTATTCTTTCAGTTGACGAGAGGCATAGGCGACTACATTTCCGTTCTGCATAACTCGCATCGTAAGCCACTCTTTAAGGCGTCGTTGTAAACCAAAAATCCTCCTGTTCGGTTGGTATGGTGAGAACTTGGCTGAAGTGAGTCGCCTTTTCAATTCTTGGAAGCTCTGCTCACATTCCTCTCTCCAATGAAATGGGGTGTTCTTCTTGTTAACTTCGTCAGTGTTGAGGCGATTTTCGGAAAGTCCTTAATGAACTTCCTATAGTAGCCTGCTACGCCGAGGAAACTCGGTACCTCGGTCACATTGTTGGTTACGGCCAGTTGCTGATGGCTTTGATCTTGTTGGGATCAACCGGAATTCCCACTCCAGAAACGATATGTCCTAAGAACGCGACTTGGTCAGACAAAACTCATACTTTTTGAACTTGGCGTACAGCTGTTCTTCCGTAATACCCCAAGGACTATTCACAGATGTTGCTAATGTTCCTCCTTCGTCTTCGAATAAATGAGTATGTCGTCTATGAACACGATGAGAACTTATCCAAAAATGTCTTGAACGCACGGTTCATCAAGTCCATAAAAGCTACAACGCATTAGTCAGCCCGAAAGGCATGACTAGGAACTCAAAATGTCCGTAGTGCATACTGAAGGTCGTCTTCGGGATATATTCCTCCCAAATTTTTAGCTGATGATACCCTGACCTCAAATCTATCTTCAGAAACATCGTTGCGCCTTGTAGATGGTCGAACAAGTTATCAATTCTTGGTAGTGGGTTCTTGTTCTTGATTGTTATCTTGGGCAATCCATGTAATCTATGCACCGCCACATTGATCCTTCTTTCTTCCGTACAAATAGTACTGGCTCTCCCCACGGAGAGAAACTCAGTTGGATGAATCCTTTCCGCAGAAGTTCGTCTAGCTTTTCCTTCAGTTCTTTCAGCTCAGGCGCTAACCGATATGGAGTCTTGGATATCAGTGCTGCTCCAAGTACTAGGTCAATTGTGAATTCAATCTCTCTGTCCGGTGGTAATCCTGGTAAGTCTTCGGTAAAAACATCTGAGAATTCGAACAACTGGCACTTCTTCTAACTTTAGGGACGAATTCACTTCCCTTTTTAGCGCAAAGACGAAGTATGCTTCGCATCCGGCCTTGATCAGTCGTTGAGCCTTCAAAGCTGATATTCTCGAAAGACTCATCTCTTTCGTTGTCCCCGCAAAGAAAAAAGGTTTGTTTCCTTCTATGTTGAACGTAACTATCTTGCGGTTGCAGTCTATCATGTCTCCGTACTTTGATAGCCAGTCCATCGAGGATACTTCGTAGTCATTCATCGGAATTATTATCACGTCTATGGGCAATTCCTTGTCACCAGCTAACATAGGACAATCTCTCAGTATCTTATTAGTTCTAGTTGGATCCCCATATGGCATAGCTATAATATATTCGCACTCAGACTGACGAGGTGTGACCCCGAGTCTTGTCCATACTTAATGGATGCAAATTAGCGTGTCACCCTGAGTCTACTAGTATGCACGTGGGAGTTTGGTGGATAGATAGGATACTTGTCACCACGGACGGGTTTTTCTCTGCTTCCTTTGAGGTGATTGTGTACACCCTAGCTGGCACGGCCAGTGGTCTGGCCTGATTTTCAGCTTGAGTTCCTGGCATATCTCCGGGCATATCCTGGAAAAGTGTCCCGACTTTCCGCATTTGAAGCAATTGTTGGTCTTGGCATAGCAGTTGCCTCTCTTTCCGTACTTCAGGCAGTCCGGGATAGGCGCTAGAAACCCTCCTTGATTTGTGTTCGATGGTCGGTTTGGAATCCCTTGCTGGCGTTGTGGTGGCTTGTTCTGAAAGTTCTGCTTTGCACCTTTGGTCACAAACTGTTGCTTCTGACCTCCCCCACTCCACTATGATCCTTGTACTTGTACAAATTTCATATTCGCCTATTGGGCGGGAACAATTCGGGCCTCCGCCTGTTCTGCTACCATCGCCCTTTCCGCCACTTGCGTATAAGTGGCTCCTTGAAGCCTTGCCATACGCACGTCCCGATACAACTCAGGCTTCAGGCCTTCAAGGAAATGCTCAATCTTGAGAGCATCTGTGCTCACCATGCGGGCGGCGAACCTCGACAGTTGCTCAAATTTTCTGATGTACTCGGCATCCGTCATCGCTCCCTGCTTGAGATTGATGAACTCGTTCATTTGTTGCGCTCGAACTGGGGTATTGAGGTATTTGCCCCTGAGCAGCTCCTTAAATCAGTCCTAGCTCATTGTTGCGGGGTTCTCGATTACCATAATGGTATCCCACTAGTTTCCCGCGCTTCCCCTCAGTAAGAACGCGACGCAGAGGGCTTTCTCCTCTTCTAGGACTCGACTGTACACGAACGTGCTCTCAAGTGTCCTCAACCAGTCTTCGGCCGCAGTTGGGTCGGCTGTATCCTCAAATGTCGACGGGTTCAGCCTACAGGTTCCTCCACTATTTCTGTCCGTTCAGCCTGAGTAGGTCCAACATTTGTGTTGCTCTGCTGAATCAGCTGCTGAATCTGGGCTGATTACTGGCGAACTAATTCTATGAGATGGAAGATGGTTGCATCCCGGTTATCGGTAGGGGCTGCATTTTCTCGATTCTGATCGGCACTCCCATTACTCTCACCTCTAGTTCTTGCCATTGCTTCTAGTCTACCCTGACAGTCCCTATAGCCAATAAATTCATACAACACAAGAAATTCATGATATCATAAAACTTACAGGCAAGGCTCCTTCCACGCATTTGGCTGTGTGTACATGGACAGTCGACAGAACCTGTGACCGAAGCTCTGATACCACCTGTAGCAACCCTAGCCATCACTACCTCGGTTAATGTTAAATGTGCCTAACGACGTGTTATGTTAAAAGATGTGCATAAATGCGCATGAAATTTTTCCATTTATATAATGGAGAACGTTTCTTTACATGTCAAAAGAGTATTCCTAATTTAATTACATGGAAGTGTACACATGCACAGCAAAAGAACCATATGTGCCTGGCCTCACAGGTCGTCATCCATGCACACACCACCCCCAAAAGTCGCTTGGAAGCTTCAAAAGGTCGCCTTGCCATCTAAGCAATCACGTACCGTGTTCGCGTGCACCTATAACGACGTAAGGGGTGAGCGATATGCTCAGTAAGTGAAAATTATGTATGAAACGCACGTGATAAATCCCTCGCTAAGGCATCCCCGCCAATGCACTTAATACTCATGTTACTTCGCTCAGGGCCATCAGCAGACTTGGTAGGCGTACACCGTATAGAGCTCTAATCCAACCATGGGCATCAACCAAGAGCATGAGGGCATCAAACCCAACCATGCTAACAAGGATATAAGGGAATCAACCCAACCTGAGGGCATCAACACAACCAAGGTAATCCTCCGACGCATCAACGTCCTTCGTATAACTGGCGAGGCATCAACGTCATCGACGGCGCATCAATGTCGTCCAGATGCCCGGGAAGTCGCCCCTAACTTAACTTACAACTCGATACCAATTGCCCACCTCAGCAATGATCATTCGCTTTTTACGACATAAATTATGCACGCTAACTCGCATAATCCCCCGATTGTTTCGTGCATGCTCATGAAATGCATAGGGCATCCATGCCATAATGCTTACCATAAAACCATGTTACATAAATTCACATAAGCACGTAGGCACTAAATCACATAATCATATAAGTTAAGCACGTACCAACATATAATGTGTTGTAGTTGAATTTCCACTTACCTGTCGTCCATCGATCAATTGCTTATGATCCGTGAAATCCCTAGTTTTGACTTAGGCACAAAGTAATTATATTAGAACGTTATATAATTTACTTGACTAACTAGGCTGTCGGGTCTTCCAAGTCTTAGAATATTATTTTTAATGTCATATTTAAAAAGGTAATTGTTTTGAAATGGGTCGTTAACTTTAAAAGTTCATGACTCGTGACCTATACTTAATTCGTAGAGTTCTTGGTTCCCTAAGTGCCTCATCTGATTTCCTAAACTTATCCAATTTTTGACATTAAGGCTACACACATTCGCACTTCGTAAACTAGGGTTCGCGAACTACTTATGAGTCACGGTCCATCCCTACTTTGTGAACTGTGACATACATAATTCGTGAACTCCCTATGGCTCGTGAAATTTATATGGCCCGCGAACTATCCTAACCCTTATAACTCGCGAAGTGGTGCACATGGTTCGCGAACTCAACATCTCACCGACTTTGCGAACCCTCGCTATCAACTCACGCAATTCGCACAATGTACCTTCCAGCTTATAGTTCGCGAGGTTCCTTACCAAGCATACATAATTCGTGAAGTGCTTGATTAGTTCGCTAGCTTACCCTAATTCACAAACTACATCTACTTCGCGAACCACCCGTAAAAACCCTTAGTTTGGTTCGTGACTTGCTTAATTGCTAAGCTTCATCGCCAAGTTGAAGCTTATTTTCTTAACTTCGCAAATTCACTCCTTACACACTACATTCTGCGAACCTAACTAAGTCGTGAACCTCACGGATTTCGCGAACCCACTTGTCGGCTTCAACTTGCGAAGTTCGATGGATTCGCCAAGCTCGCCAACCCGCGAAGTTGATGCTCCATACCCTAATTAGCGAACTGGATTCGCCAAGTGCTCCCCGCACCTCGTGAAGTGTCTATCTCTTCTTATAGTTCGTGAAGCTTACTATAAAATCTATCGCAAACCTAGCCTAATTCGTGAAATGCTTTGGCTCATTAATTCGCGACCTTCCAAATTCGTGAAGCTCTTCGCCTGATTCTCGGCTTACTCAGTTCGCGAAGTCCATGGATTCACCAAACATAGAATTCACAAGGTACATTTCCCATTGGTTCACGAATCGTGACTTGGTTGGTTCGCGAAACCCTACAAGCCATAATTTTGCGAATTCATGCATGCAACCCCTAGAGTTCGCGATCCTCTTCCAACTAATAGTTCGCGAACCGAAGTTTGTGCAGTTCACACTTCGCGGCCTCAACGTACGAAAAACATCACTTGAACCCGCGAAGTTCCGAAATTTCGATCTAAGTGTACCTTTTTCTTAAGAACTCCATGAATATCACATGAATGCTTAAACCCTAAAATCCGAACTTAGTAAAATACGAGTTTGGGCAGGTTTCAAGTGTGCAAATCATCTTAAACAAGTTAAATTCGAACTTATAACCTGCATTACAAGCTAAAACGTAATCATGGGTAAAATTTCATACCTTCCTCAAGTTAGCTTTCGATCTCTCTCCCTTCTTTCTAGCCTCGTGAGTTTAGTGTGAGAAAAAATATCATATCTTTCCATTCTGCTAACACTTTACGTTTATTGATAAAAATAAATTTTAGCTTAGAACTAAAAGCGTGGTGATGGGACTTAATGTGGCGTGAATTTTCCTCATTTTATGGGACCTTGTTTCCCAAGTTTTGACCTAAATTTGGGCCTACGTTTTAAGTCTAGCCCATTAATGGTTATAGTCCAATTTATACCCTAATATTATTTACCTCAATTCATATCTTATTCTTTCATTTTCGAAAATTCCCTAAGTAAGTTAGATGTCACATAATCACATATTAATGCACACGAAATCCATATAATCACATAAGCACACAAATTAGTACACGAAAGCGTCACAACCACATGGAACGTGTATGCAAATTTATTGGCTATTTTAGCTTACAAGGACTCGGGTTCTACAGCTCCAAGCTTGAAAATTCCTGAGATAGATGGGCTTCCCGTCAATCACATGTTCTTGGACCTATTCTTAGCAATCACTTACCACAACGAAGTTGCTGAAAAGATTAGATTGATGCTAGCGACGAAGATTAACAAATTCTTTAATGGGACGCTCAAGCTGATCAGGAGGAACATCAAGAAGGATTGAAAGAAATTGATGAAGATACCAGGCTACCCGATCGGAAAAGAATAAGAGAGAAAGATGGATAGAACAGAAGGGCAATCAAGCACTAGGCTTGCACAGGTCGTTCTATGCCCGACAAAGATTGATAGAACAGAAGGGCAATCAAGCACAAAGGGGGAGATTGTAGAATATGCTTTGTAATTGTGCTTTGATTTTATTCGCTATCTTCGTAATTAGACGCGTTATTGTTTTAGTCCATAGACTAGGACTAGATTGTTATTTATACCAAGTTTGTTTGGTATAAATATAATTGTAAACATTGAGCTGAATAGAGAAAGTTTTTGAATTTGATCCGAAGGGCTTGAAAATTAACTTCTGGAGAAAATACAAAATGCTTTCTGTCACTAAGATTCTCTCTCGAGCGCGCAAAAGAAGGTTTGCGATCGAAGATACAAATCTCTTAATTCTAATCGTCAATCTTAGATTTATTGATAGGATCATAGGAGTTGATAATCGAGTACCTAACAGATAATGTTGGGGAGAATGTTGACCTAACATTGGAACGTTCCATGATAGGCAGTATATTATATCTTTCAACGAGTAGACATGATAGGCAGTCTATTGTGATAATCTAAGTGCCATCAATATTTCTAGGAATCCTATTCAACATTCGCGTATCAAGCATATAGATATTAGGCATCATTTTTGAGAGATGTGGTCGAAAAAGAGTTAGTTAGAATAGAGCATATAGATACTAAGCGTCAATTAGCCGATATATTTACGAAAGCATTGGATTTTGAAAGGTTTTCGGACCTGAAAAAATCCGTAGGTCTGCATCAGTGTGTCTGAATGTTGGTCCAACATTTGGATCAACATAGTATATGTCGAACTTGATTGTTACTGCTTTGATATTTGATTTAATGTTCTCTTTGTTATTCTATGAAATGATTCGACTCACCTTGACCGTTTCTGAAATGACCCAATCCCTTGCAAAAAGCAAAAAGCATGCCCATAAACTGTTTCAAGATATAGGTTTTGGTAATAAGTATCCCTAGGTATACAGCATTCGCGGTGACGATGAATTTTTTGCGACAAAAAGCCAAACCTTGAGGTTTGGGGAATAAGGGCAGTGCACTATAATTCAGATCAATACCTAAGGTGAAAAGGGCAGAAAATGAAAGGAAATTGAGTTGTGGGTGTCGAACAACAGGTCTAGAATTTCAGAGTAAGAATGTTGAGTCTTATGTTGGGGCAACATATGTGACTGTCAGTTTCGTCATGCTCTATTCTTTGTGTTTTCACTTATGTGCTTTAGTTTTACGATTGCATGTGTCTAGTATCTATATCTCTCAGATTGCATTAATATCTCTCGAAGAACAGCCTGCTACGCTTGTCTCATGTGCACATCAATGTCGTCTAATCGGCTAGTATCGCTCGCTCCTACTACGATTTTTGACTTGGTATGTCGCTGGATCATAACTTGCTCCTGAGAGTTCGTGTGTGATATACTATTTAGGTCTCCAACGGTTATTTTTTTGTTTTCACTTATTCCACGATGCATTTATGTTGTATGACCGTTTTACCATTGGAAACTCTGAACTTTTATGGACTTGGCTCGGCTCCTTGATATCTTCCACTTTCACAAATCCTATTTCATAATATAGGCAATCTCTGCAAATTCGAAAAATTCTTTCAGGCCTTTATAGATTTCAAGACTTATACTACTCTGCTTTGATACTTTTAATCTTGAATGTCTATTTCGAACTCACCCAATTTCGAGTCTGAGAATGCTGCCCAGCTGTCTCGACATCGTCCTCACATCTCACCTGGAGAAATTCTTTGAGGTTTACTTTTTCCATAAAGGGGGAGAAGATGGTGCTAAGGGAACTTCGATAGGGGGAGCTAGAACTGAAACAGAAAGAAGCTCAACAGGAGAATGCAGAAGACTCTATTGAGAGTTTTAATTTTGATCCTTATTAATTCTTGCATGCCTGATAGAGTTTTATGCTTTTGTGCATGCTGATTTGCTTCTCTATATGATTGCGTGTTTGATTACCTGTCGAATGTTTGTGTTTAGTTGATTTACCTAAAGACCTTGGATGGCTATGTACTAATTTTTAGTATTTTGAATAGCGTGATAACTATTCTTTTATTTTTGCTCTAACCATACTGAATTTTCGGTTGGGTATCGTTTTGCCTTCAGGGGGAACTTTTGGAGATTCTACACTGATTTGTTATAGCAGCGGGTCATTTGACGAGGAACATCAAATGTTGCACCAAACGTTAGTTCAACATCTGCTCGAATATCAATCCTGGAACGTCAAATTAAGGGGGAGATTTCTTCTTCCCAAAACAGGGAAATGATGCAGACGACAAGCCAGGACGACTGAAGTCGCTAGTGGACTACGCTAAGTGGATGTGCACATGTTTTGGGAAGAAAGACAGAAAGGGGGAGATTGTTAATGTCGAAGATATGAAAAAAGATTTTGTCTTTCATGCCCAAAATAAGTGGTGCACGTACCAACTGTAACTCCAGACTAATCCAAGAACACTTTGAATACTTCTAAAGATTAAAACCTTCTATACATGATAGTAAATAGTGTTTGGAGGCTTTAGAGTGTTTGAGTACGTGAAGTATTTTGTAAATGGAATCTTAACATTAACAGTGGTTAGGGTTTAATACCTCGAACAAGGTATTATGCCCATTGGGCCCCTAACAAGCCCATTACAACTCACAACCCAATTAAATAAAATACAACATAGAAAATACAACATAATGAAATAAAAAGACTTAAAAAAAATATTACATTTGTAAAATATTTCTAACATTCTCCCCCTAAGTGTCCAAATTTCAATAAAGCCTAAACTAATTCTTCTCTTTCATCTTCAAGCGTGGAGGCGGAGGAGGTTTCATGTGAGCAAAGAAGGATTTCCTCAGACCTAAGCTGATTTCGTAGTGTTTGATATCATTTCTGTTATCCAACCGGTCTTGAATTCCTAGGCGCAGCCTTTCTTAGATGATATCGTACGTTTTCTAGGCGAAGGCTTTTCTAGGCGCAGCCGAGCCTCCACCTCCGTCTCTGTTCTCTGTAGCCACTCCTCCTCCAAACGTACTTGTCGATGTAAGGATGTTGGATGGCTGTTTGATTGTGGTTGTTTGGACTGTTTGAGTGGAGGTCCTTGCAATGCCAGGCTCGACTTCGCGAAGGGAAGTTGTCTGGTTCGACCCTGATGAAGCTTGCTGGTTCCGAAGAACCTTGGTGGTGGTGGTGGTGGATTGGATGACCGTGACCCGATTTCACGAATTTGCACTCCGCTTCCTCGTCCACGACTGCTTGAGCTTGTTATTTGCCTCTTGTTCTCCCCCTCAGGATATTCTTGGTCGTCAGGATCGTCATGACGACGTTTCTGACTGGGGCCTTCTTGGCGACATGAAGTCCATGGAGGCAGATCGCGACCCTCGAACAACCTTCGATAAAGACCTTCCTCTTCTGGGGTTCTCTGTTCGAGGTTAAGCAGACGTAACATGAGGATGTCGGAGAGCTGGAGTATTGGCATGGTATACGGGTCAGATTGGTTGCAAGTTGGTGGTGATGGGAGTGCGCGAGGTTGTAACGGCAGCTGTTCGACCATGGGGGCCTTCCCTTTGTCTCGAGTTGCTGCATCATGAGTCCTTGAACACGAGGTATGGTGACGTGTTCAAGAAACTCCATCAATCAATTCTCCAGGTAAGCCGTCGTCACACCTATTGTGTTAGCTCCGGCACCACTAGGGGCAGCCGTTAACACCCTGGGTAAGTTAGGGCGGCCCTCGTCAACGAAAGTCAAGAGGATTTCAGTCTCAGTGGGTCTTCCGACCTCTCTTTGCGACGCATCTTGTGAAGATGGTGCTCAGGTCGTTACGGCCTCATCACGGAGACGGGCTACTGTGGAGCATTCACCGGCGCCACTTCCCGTTAGCACACATCCAGGACTATGTCCGATACGGTGGCTCTCGAATGATGAGTTACTGAAGTCATCATCCGTGAGACTTCCGTCCAATCCTTGAAGTGCCTCAATTACGTGTGCTTCTGTGAACGTTGAGGCCTGTTCGTCAGGCTGAGGCTTGGTCTGTATCATAGATGTATGTTTAGTGGAACAGACACTAGAGCCGAGCTGCTGGTGGTTTGGGGGGTTCTACACATTTTGAGACACTGACTGTTGGGAAACAAGTGAATGGTCGGGTTCAGGTTCGGCGTCTTCTATCCTAGGGTTTGACCCGGCTGTTTCTGACTGGGGAGCTTCGGTCGTCGTTACCTCAGGGACGACTATTTGCAGTTGTTCAATACGCACGGCTTGTTGTCATTGCCCTCGAGGTATCAATGCCTTGCGATCTTCGTCATCCACTTCGTTGTTTGCGGATGGTTGTGAAGGTTCAGGAATGGCTTGTTGAGGGGACTGTTGAGGTTGTTGTGGGTCTATCGGTATTTCGAAGGTCGTCTCTGTTCTTCGTTGTCTCTCTCTCGCTAACCACTGAGTTAGACCCGGGTGGGTTTTCCTGAGTCATGGGGTCGGTGCTAGCAGTATGACTCGACGTCATCTGTGCTGGCCAGCGCTAACAACTCCCGCAGAATTGACATGGGTCGTCGTGAGTACTTTTCATCCTTCTTCCCCTTCTGAAGATATCTGAGCTTTGGAGGGGTGTGGTTTTTCTCTTCTGGTCGTGCGGGTATATTCCCCGGTGTTGTAGACATAAAATTGTGGATCATCAGTGAGAACCATCGGGGATAGGGCAGGTTCTGTGGCTTCTTCGACTTCGTCCACTGTATTACTTGATCGTCCAGGTCCAATATACTAGCTTGGCGTAGTCATAATTTTTCCTAAAGGCGATTCCATGGAAGATGCGCTGTATCGTTATGTTGCATCGATCGTGGCCTAAGTGCTTTGGTGAGAAGCACTCGTTGACGAGTGCGAAGAGAGTCCGCCAGTGAATATTGGAGACGAACTTGATTGGAGTCTAGTATCCCATCTTCATCATGTCGTCGCTGAGTTCATCCTCGGATGCCTCAGGTTCGTATTAAGGTTTACTTGGCAGCTGGAGGATGCTTCGAATGAGTTCCCTGGTGATGCTACCAGTCTCGTTCGCAGCCTAGCCTCATAGTAGATGCTGTTATCCACAGCAACTTTGGTCGTCAATGGCCCCCAGAATAGTTGTTGGTACACTGTAGGGACTCGGGCCGAAGCTGAGAAAGCATACACGAGGTGATGGTTCTTCAAAACGGACAGAATGATCTCGTCCTGACACTTGAAGTTGTTCAGGTCGAGTTGGATGTTACTGTCTTTGGTAGATATCCATTTTGAAGTCGAGTACACGAGGTCCGTTGGTGTCGTCATTTTCTTTTTTTTTTTTGTTTTGGGGCTTTGTTTTGTTTTCTCTTTTTTAATTTTTGCCCTGTTTTCTTCTTTTCCTTTGTTTTGTTTGACACCGGAAATTCTGTCGAAACTGCAACACGAAAGAAAAACGGGATTAGAATATAACATACCGAATGAAGAATAGGTGCTTTAATTAAAATTTCGTTTTGTGAAAGATAAGTCTCGGCCCAAAACTGTTCACCCCAAATGCATTTGAAAGAATCGTCAAAATTTGCTAAGTGAGGTCCGCGGTCTGTATTAAAAGGGCTTTGCCAAGTGAAAAATCAAATAATGGGGTTGAGACTTATCAGTTTGCGAATTGCATATCCCAAACTCTGGAGTTCACGAACTCCAACTCACGAAGCTGAGTTTTCCTGAAATTTTCCGAAGTGTGGATCGCGGGTCTGTGAGAATGAGAGCTCGCGAATTGACCAGGTCAAACATGTAAACGTGACTAAACAGTTCGCGAATTGAAACTCGCGAACGTTGAGATTCGCTAACTTCGAATTCGCGAAGTTACGAACACAATCAGTAAAACTCGCGAAATCGAAAAAAATAAGTTGAAATTTTAATTCGCGTACTAGGAAAGAGTTTCAAAAGCGAGTAATTCGCGAAGTAATAATTTTCATAAATAAAATCATTTTGACTCGCGAAGCACATTTTGGATTCGCAAAGCAGAGTTTGAAAGATCAAAAAGTCCTCTTTTAAAAAAAAAGAACTCAAATCCTAATTCCTTTCTGCGAATTGCTTTTGAACAGAAAAACACAGATTTTTTCAAGTCCCATTTTTAAGAGAACGACCCTTTTCGGTAAAAACCATCAAAATCTAACATCCTATTTGAAAATTTTGACCAATTTCTCCAGAAAATAATGCGATAACCCTGTTCTTCTGAAAAATTTCACCTGCAAAAGAGGAATCGAAACTGTAAGTGAGATTAAATGGGGTGTTTCTTACCACAGATAAGTTCGTGTGTGTGTGGGGTCGATTTGAGAGAAACGGAACGATGCGAAGGAATGAAATTTTTTAAGATAAAGAGCTGTTTCGCGAATTAGAGATTTTGAAGATTCGAATTAGGGCCTGGAAAAGTTTAGAATTTGATTAGTGATATTTGGGCCGCGAAGTTTTTATTATAAAGTAGGCCCACTAGGATTCGCGAATTGGTTTTAAAAATTACTTCGTGAAAGAGTTTGCGAACCAGATATTTTAATGTTTTGGTTCTCGAAGTGAGCGTTGACAATTTTGACAAGCAAATTTGATAGATCCGCGGATTGAGATGAAAGTGAATTCGTGAAGTGGAATTAGCGAAGCATAGAATTTGAAAAGTTGAAGAGTTGGTTCGCGAAATAAGAAGTATTGAAATTTTAAAATCAGTGTACGGAATTGGGTTGGAGTACTTTGCAAAAAAAATTTGCATTGTTTGGCTTTAAAAACAAATACTGCCCCTCAATATTGCGAAAATTTTCTTCTAATAGAGATCTGATTTTAGAAACATAAACTTAAGTACTAATATATGCGAAGTTTTCTACTAATCTATAACACGGAACTCAATTATTAGTAGTGTTGGCAACGGGGCGAGGCGGGGACCTAATCCCCGTCCCCGTCCCCGCGATGCATTCGAGGACAAAATTGTCCCCGTCCCCGCCGGATCCCCGCGGGGCGGTGATTCAAATTTTTTTTAAAAAACGTATAATATTTTAAATATAATATATAAATATAAATATATTTTCATTAAAAATATTATATAAATTATAGTTTTATATATTATTTGTATTAATTTAATATTATTTAATCTATATGTAACATTATTTGAATTATAATTTAATATTATATATATTATAATATATAAATAGGGGGCGGGATCCCCGTGCGAAAAAATCAGTCCCAGTCCCCTCCCCGCGGGGATAAAAACTCGGGGATTGATCCTCGAGGGGACGGGGAATCCCCGCCCCACTGCCAACCCTAATTATTAACCTTATAATATCAATTTGACCCGATCAATCAACAAAATGAATACCTAATCAACGAGTTTTCAACATCGATTTGCGTCAGGCAGAATCCGATAATCGACTAAGAAAACATCGCTTTCTTTCGCGGCGCTGAACCCTCAAATCAAAAATTCGTATATAACATGATTATGTTTGTCGGAACAAAAATGATGTTGTTGTTGAATTCATGCCTATAAATAGCCATAACTCGAACAACACCACCAACCATTAATCTAAAACTTACTCGTCTTTCATCTCATTTTCAGCATTCTCACTAAGAAAACTAATTGCACCAGCTAGACCATGATAATGAGACTGAAGAACATGCGGAGTTAAGATGTAACTTTAAACGCAATTTGGATAGGCTGGCGCTCGAGCTTTCGCTTCTTTTGTGCTTATTCGCCGTTTTACTAGCTATTGTGTATTGGGTCCTCACAAGGCGTACTAGCTTTTGAGAGTGTTTTTCGTATTTTGATAAAGTAATTTTCAGTTCGCGTTGTGAAAGTGTTTTTCGCATTTGGAAAGGTTCACGTATAAATAAAATTTAAACTCAGTTCCTCAAAACAAGGCAACTAATCCCCCTCAATATTTGCATTTTTGGAATTAAACTCCCCCCAAATAAAAAGCCTATCGAGAATCTAAGAAATTTCATAAATCATTTACTGAATGTAGCATTTCTCCCCCTCCATGTAGTGCCATCAGCACTATCTCTACATCGACTTATTGGAAACGAAAAAATTTTTTTCTAAACTAAACTAAAATATAGAACAGAAAATTAACAAACTAACATACATGCACAGAATGAAAATTTTAAAAGCAGAAGTAGACAATTAACGAATCGTAGGAGGCACAATCGAAGTTAGACTTTATTCAACATCCCCAACTTTGCAACTAAGGATTGGAATCATTTCTCATCCAATGCTTTTGTAAACAAGTCGGCTAGTTGAATTTCTGTATTGACGAAGTACATTTCAATTATGCCTCTTTCTACTTGGGCCTTTATGAAATGATATCTTAGGTCTATGAGCTTAGTGCGTGAATGGTGAACGGGATTGCACATAATTGCTATGGCACTTTTGGAATCGCAATAAATAGGAATTTTATTAAATTCAAACCCGTAATCTCGCAGTTGGGTTCTTATCCACAAAATTTGTGAGCAACAACTTGTGGCAGCGACATATTCTTCTTCTGTCGTAGACGTTGACACACAGTTTTGTTACTTGCGGCATCCTTTTTCTTGGGCCTTCTGCATTCTCTGGCAAAATGTCCAGGCTTCTTGCAGTTTTCCGGCTTGAGGGGCAATTGCAGAATTAGTTTCTTCATCTTGAGATTTTCCTGTTGTGTTAGAAGAGTTTCTCTGTCGGTTGGATGAGGATCCAGACTTCTGATAGTATTTCTTCTGCACAAAGCTTAAGATCAATGCAAGTTGTTTAGCAAGTTCCTTGATTTCCGCATATTGTGTAAGCTCCTTGAGTTTCCCATCAGAGTCTGAATTTTCTCCCTCTGAGATTTGGGATGATTGCATAATCTCCTTATTTTTTGATGGCCTTCTGGATTGTCGTTGAGACATGAGTACGAGCGTGTCATTTCCTGCTGGTCTTGCTTCCTCTCTTCTTTTCTCCACATAGTTGGAGTGTTGGTTAAGGTAGTCGAATAATATGTGGATGCTGGTCTTTGTCAAGTCGTGCATTTGTCTCATCATGATTGTCGTCGCTTCCCATTCTGGGTAGAGTGAGCCGAGAAACTTGATGGTGATCTCCATTATATTTTTCGTAACTCCGTTCATCTTCAGCTCAGTTAGTAGGATGATGAATGGATGGAATGTTTCTTGAAGACTTCCTGCCTTGTTTGCCTGAAGACGATCGTAAGAAATGAGAATATTCGCCATTCTTGCCTTTGTGTTCACCTCTATTCCCTGCATCATGATCCTTAGAGCATCCCACATTTCTTTGCCTCTTTCACCACATTCGAGCTGCATCAGGATGTCGTTATGAATGACTTCCATTAGGTATGACTTTGCGATTTGATCAGCTTTATGTCACAATTTCTCTTCATCATTGTATTGGTCAAGAGTATTCAGGATTGCTTGTTGTTCTCTTGCAAGAGTGGTGGTAGTTGTGGCTGGGATTATAGTCCAGAATTGTGCAGGTTTGTTATAAATTGATTCCAGCAAGTTTTCAGAATTGTCCTTGCTTTCAATGAAGTTGATGAACCTTTTCTTCCAGACGATATATTCGCCATGTCTGAGGAGGTCTCATATCATTTCCCGTGCTTAGGGCATCCATTTCTTGTGTTTGGATGTGATTGTCGACGTGTAATGTGAGGAAAATAGAATTTTGAATCGAACATTTTGAGTCAAAATTGAGCTTTGATTTTGAATTTGGAAATGAGACTTTGTTTCGCGAATTGGACAAGGTCTTTGATTCGCGAATGGAAGTTTGACTGGGATCGTGAACCGAGTTGTGGTTCATGGATTTAGTTCAGTGTTCACGAATTGGTAGAAGTCCCACTTCACGAACTGGTCAAGTATTGGATTAGTGAAGTGTTGGATGGCGAGTTGTTCTGAGAACTGGATTCACGAACTGGCTCGAGAACGTGGTTGCGCGAAGTAGACTTGGTTCGTGAAGCTTCGGTTCTAAGATTCGCGAAGTTCTTCTCCTTGAAACTGATTTGCGAAGTGTCTGGATCGCAAAATGACTGGATTCGTGAACTTTTGTTTAATTCGTGTAGTGACTGGATTTGTAAACTGATTGGATTGCGGATTGGCCTGAGAATTCGCGAACTTGCCTGAGTACTTGGGTTCGTGAAGTAGTCTTGATTCGTGAACTTCAATTTCTTCAATTGATTCGCAAAACTCTTCTCCTAAACACTGATTCGTGAAATATGATTCGCAAACTTGAGGGTTGATTTTGATCTTTGAAAATCCGAAGGCCCGATCACTTCCAACTCGCGAAACTTTACTTTGTGAAGATAAATGATGTGTGAACCTAATTCGCGAAACTGAGGACGTGAACTTGAATTCGCCAAACTGGGAGTGTAAACCTGATTCGCGAAGTGAACAGCACAGCCCGTGAAATCAAAACCCTATTGAATCGTCGTTCGCAAATTAAGAACAGCTGAAAAACAGAGGTCGTGAATTGCAATTTTTCCAGAAAATCCCACTCGAACTCAACAGGAACTGGATGGGTAATTCTCAGAACTTATAGTTATGCAAAGTAACACCTTGAAAACCCTAGAAAACTGACGAAAACAGCTTGGAAGTAAAACTTGGGTTGTTTGTCGAAAGCTCAAAAATCCTGAAAAAGGCTCAAAAAATTCGATTCTTTGTTGCTTGAAATGAAGTTTCCTTACCCACACGCTTGCTCTGATACCACTTGTAATTCCAGATTAATCCAAGAAAATTTGAATACTTCTAAAGATTAAAACCTTCGATAGATGATAGTGAAAGTGTTTGGAGGCTTTAGGGTGTTTGAGTATGTGAATTATTTTGTAAATGGAAACTTAACATTAACAGTGGTTAGGGTTTAGGGTTTAATACATTGAATAGCTATTAAGCCCATTGGGCCCCTCCCTAGGTCGCCCCTTCCCGTGTCGCTCCTCCTGCCTCTAAAATATGGCAGTGCTACACACCGGGTGGCCTACGCTAGCATAGCTAGGTCGCCCCTTCCCAGGTCGCTCCTCCTGCCTCTAAAATATGGCAGTGCTACACACCGCGTGACCTACGCTAGTACTCCCCTAGGTCGCCCCTTCCCAGGTCGCTACTCCTGCCGATGGTGCACTAGAATAGCCATTACTCAACAATGAGTCGACACCAGATGCCTATATCGGCAAATATCATTCGCCTTCAGGCGATAAATATAATGCACGCTTACACTTCGAAGTCCTCCAAATGAATCATGCGTGTATATGCTCATGTCATGGTTCATGCGTACATGCATATCATGTCATTATGCATCATAAATAAAACATGTCATATAAGGTTCACATATTGCCACATAAACACATAATCTGGTAATTCATGCACATACAAGTTATGTGTTGTAGTTGAATTTCCACTTATCTGTTGTCCGTAGATTACTTGCTACATGACCGGCAAAATTCCTACTCTCGACCTTAGGCATAAAATTATCATGTCAGTATACTATCTAAATTACTTGACTAGCTAAAGTTTCAAATTCCTAAAATATTATATTTAATACGATATTTGAAAGACAGTTGTTTGTAAAGAGTTCGCTAAGTTAACCTGTAAAATATCAAGCTAGGCCGAAGGATTAACCTTTAAAATTTTAAATATAGGTTGACCCGAAAATATTAATCGACATACGAAAATACTTTATTTTAAAACTGATTTGGGCCTATAATAGGGCTATAGCCCAAAAATTTGAATCGTCGGTCGTTACACAAATCTGGTTAAAGCCCAAATCTTAAATCGCCCGATCCCACTTTCAAAAGCTGGTCAACCCGAAACATTTGCGGGTCAACGCTCGAATTCAAGGGTCTTTCGCCGTGTTTCGCTGGATCGCCCTATTGGACGCGCGAAGCCCGATTTAAGCCCGCGATCGCCCGACTTCTCTCACGGGAATCACCCCGCGAAAGTCAATCGGCCCGCGAAACGTAAAGTTGGCCCGCGACGCCTTTCACAGGAATCACCCTGTCGGCCCGCGAAAGGCTTAAGCCCGCGAAACTCGAAGCCTTGGCCCGCGAAATACTTGTTTTATTCACACATAAAAATCCTTTGGGCCCGCGAAAGACTTTCGCGACCAGAAACTCATTCGGCCGATTTCCCTATTCATTTGAAAATCCATATCACACTCAACACGCGAAGTAATTTCGGCCCGCGAGTTTAAATCGATCGAAGCTCAAAATCGCCTGAAACCTAGAATCGATCGAAACCTTCAAAACTTCATATATTATAAAGAATATACTAGCCTGGAACACCTTACGCCCAAACATTTATCAAACCCTTATAACTTCGTATCCTTTCAAAAATCATAAACTCACATTCCTAACATAACACCAACAATGAGTAATGATTTATTATTGAAAAATCTGAGTTTCCCAAATACTTAAACATTCGAAAATAACTTATGTAGCAAATCCGTATTGACCCGCGAAATAACATTTCTTTTTCACAATACGCGAACCGCTAACCCGCGAACTACCTAGCGATCCGAACTCGCCTCTCATTTCACGAACTACCCCAACCCGTGAACTAACCTTCTATTTTTCACTTAAAATTTCTAATTTCACTCGTTAAGCACATACAGTTAATCAATTAATTCAAGACCTATTTTCTGGATAATTTCCCCACCCTTTTAACACTAACCGAATGTTTCCCTAAGCATATGAACATGTTTACACCTATAAAAGACCCATATATTGGGTTTGGGACGAAAACACATAATACCCAACAATTAATACCAACAATTACAAGGTTAGACACCTAGTAAACAATACGAAACCTCACTAATCACGAATAGACTCTATTTTCTGGAATTTCTCTTCACCTTTCAATGTCCCTCGCATAAATACGCTAAGCACACAAGCATGGATATTCACTCCAGACCGATTTTGTTTTAGGTTCCAACGAAACATATACCATCAAATAAAAATTACCAAAGTCACCTAAAATTCGTTATCTCCACTCTAAACCCCTAAAACTCACACCTTAAATTCTTCGAACCCCCAAACGGTTCCAGACCGTCATATCATCAAAAACAACTCGAAAATACAGATTTTAAACCAATATTTTGGGTTTTATTCATAGCATCTAAACACCTAAAACCCCAAAATCGAGCCTAGAGCATAAGATCCGAACTAAAGCATTTTAAGAGGTCTTAAACGTGTGTAAGGTGGAAATAATTTACCAACCTCACTTCCTTGAGCTAGGTTAAAGGGTTTGGGATGGATGGAGCTTGCCAAAATTTCCTTAGCTCGTCTTCGTCTATTCTTCCTTCTTGGGTTTTCTTCTTTCTTTTGTTCTCTCTCTCGTTTCTATCTTTGACCCAAAATAATTATTTTTGTACTAAGTGGCAAGGAGGAGTATGGTCCTCACGTCTCCTAGTGATTAGTAAAAGTCATATTTATCTTTTAATTCTTTTGGGCCAAAGTACCGATCTATTTGGGCCTTGGAAACCTCTTATATCAAATTCCCACTAACTTGGACCACCATAGTATATTGGATCAAACCTATAAATCAACTTGGGCTTTTTAAATTTACTTGGTTGGCCTCAAATATTTATTGGATTCTCATTAATTTGGTTTAATTTGCTTGGGTAATATATTACTTTGGGTCATCATTTAAAATTCGAATTGGGCCCTTATTAATTGGGTTATTTATCTAGCTTGTCAATAAACCTTTTCATAGGGCCGAATTTATTATTCTTATATATTCATTTGGGCATTCTTAATTAAATTAGTTGGGCTCCATAGTAGTTTGGCCCAAATCATTTATTTAACTTAAATTATTTGTTACATTTTATTGAGTTGGGCCAAGATCCTTTGGGTCGAATATTAATTGGGCCAAGTTCCTTGCTCGGTTTGATCTGTTCGAATATTAACTTCGTTAGTTCGAACATCTATCGGATTAATTACCTTCTAATTTCCGGTATTAGTTTACGGGTATTACAATAAATCAATCTAAGTAACAATTTGAGAACATGCAATTTATCAAGATTAGCTTAGATACATGGTGCCCTAAACATGTAACTATACTATCGCGCGAGAGTATGAGCAAAAACAAATATTCGCATTTTCAACAATTCAGCTCAAATGCAAAGTAGAATTGCATATCAAAATGTGCGAAGTACAACAATTTTTTTATTTAGTAATTTATTAATAGTATGATGTCAGATTATTTTGCTTCAATCATTGACACGCCTAGAAATTCACAAGACACTTGAAAGATTTTATGCCGTCAAGTCGTGTCAGCAAACTAAAGTCCTAAATTAAAAGTAGGAAGTATTTCGACAACTCTCACTAGGTTCGCTCTAGCGCTCAATGAATAGGGATTTTATATTTATACCACTCAAGTCAACACAAGTCATATTAAGTCAATTTACCTGTGATCGAGGCGCTTTTAATCATTTTACCGAGCGAGAGACCGTCGATTCGGAATTAGAGGGACTTTTGAGGGATTAGTATTTTGGTTCTGACTCAGAAGGGAAGGAAAAGCAAGAAATAATTCTACCTAAATAAGGATATAGGTTTTGTAGACTGTCCATGTACAGCCGCTCAAAAGACTGGAGGATCAGCCTTGCCTATAAGTTCTATGTTTGATGTGATTATGTGCTTACAATAATGTGCCTACTAGCTTGACTGATTGTAGAATGACTAGCGGAAATGGGGAATGTATTGGCGAGTCGAGTCGTGGGGTTGCACCTGAGTTTCATGTGAATGAGCGTGACTCAGTGCTCCTGCACCTTACAAAACTGATCCAAGATCAAACGGATCAGAATAGTGAACTTAAGGATCAAGTTAATGAGCTTAAGTATCTGATCTATTTGTCAACTCTTCAAGTTCATCCGAACCTCGTAAATTCCCGCACTATGAACGTGCGACGATTATAGGGAAAAGAAAAGCGAATTAACAATTTGAGCAAGCAGTTAACAAAAAGAGTCGACTTTTCAAGGATTCTAATTTGTAGTCAAGGCCAAATTTGTGGGGAATTAACCTCTCCACTCGAGCTCCAAGTTCTATTCCTCGATGCCGATAATGTGGGCAATTCCATTGGAGCATCTGTTATGGCCCAGGACTAAAACCCTACCTTCAGTGCTTTTGATGCGTAAAGGAGGGGCACTGTACTAAAAATTATGTTCAACTTAAACCTCGAGGAAACGGAAATCCATCCCACCATAATGATTGGTGCGCTATGAATATCTACAGCATAGCGTTCCTATGTTAATAAATTCCGGAGCCGTGCAATTTATTTGCACACGCTAACTATGAGACTAAGGTAGAATTATTTCTTGCTTTTCCTAGTACAGTGACGTGGAAGTCCAACCGGAGTTAATAAAATATTGGAAAATACTTCATACAAAGGTCGAAGCCCCGAAATACTCACGCTAACGAAATATCCTAACATCGCTCCACAGGTCGTCATCCATGTACAGCCTTGCCCTCAAAAGTTCGTGGAGTACCGCCGTCAGCTTGCCTTAGTCGAGACGTTTCTCAACGTCTGACACTATCGTACCTACAACACATAACGTAAGGGATGAGCCGTCGTGGCTCACTAAGTAGAAATTATGCATGAATGCACGTGTCACTCCCCCGCAAAGGCAATCCACGCCAATGCACATAATTCTCCGCAAAGGCGATCCGCGCCGATGCACATAATACTCTGCAAAGACGGTCCGCGCCGATGCACCTAATACTCGTACTAACATGACTCGGGACCCTCGGCTAATCTTACTATGCACCACAACTGAGCTCAACTGATCATATCTGGCAGTGCTACACATCGGTGGCCTACGCTAGTACTCCCCTAGGTCGCCCCTTCCCGTGTCGCTCCTCCTGCCTCTAAAATATGGCAGTGCTACACACCGGGTGGCCTACGCTAGCATAGCTAGGTCGCCCCTTCCCAGGTCGCTCCTCCTGCCTCTAAAATATGGCAGTGCTACACACCGCGTGACCTACGCTAGTACTCCCCTAGGTCGCCCTTCCCAGGTCGCTACTCCTGCCGATGGTGCACTAGAATAGCCATTACTCAACAATGAGTCGACACCAGATGCCTATATCGGCAAATATCATTCGCCTTCAGGCGATAAATATAATGCACGCTTACACTTCGAAGTCCTCCAAATGAATCATGCGTGTATATGCTCATGTCATGGTTCATGCGTACATGCATATCATGTCATTATGCATCATAAATAAAACATGTCATATAAGGTTCACATATTGCCACATAAACACATAATCTGGTAATTCATGCACATACAAGTTATGTGTTGTAGTTGAATTTCCACTTATCTGTTGTCCGTAGATTACTTGCTACATGACCGGCAAAATTCCTACTCTCGACCTTAGGCATAAAATTATCATGTCAGTATACTATCTAAATTACTTGACTAGCTAAAGTTTCAAATTCCTAAAATATTATATTTAATACGATATTTGAAAGACAGTTGTTTGTAAAGAGTTCGCTAAGTTAACCTGTAAAATATCAAGCTAGGCCGAAGGATTAACCTTTAAAATTTTAAATATAGGTTGACCCGAAAATATTAATCGACATACGAAAATACTTTATTTTAAAACTGATTTGGGCCTATAATAGGGCTATAGCCCAAAAATTTGAATCGTCGGTCGTTACACAAATCTGGTTAAAGCCCAAATCTTAAATCGCCCGATCCCACTTTCAAAAGCTGGTCAACCCGAAACATTTGCGGGTCAACGCTCGAATTCAAGGGTCTTTCGCCGTGTTTCGCTGGATCGCCCTATTGGACGCGCGAAGCCCGATTTAAGCCCGCGATCGCCCGACTTCTCTCACGGGAATCACCCCGCGAAAGTCAATCGGCCCGCGAAACGTAAAGTTGGCCCGCGACGCCTTTCACAGGAATCACCCTGTCGGCCCGCGAAAGGCTTAAGCCCGCGAAACTCGAAGCCTTGGGCCGCGAAATACCTGTTTTATTCACACATAAAAATCCTTTGGGCCCGCGAAAGACTTTCGCGACCAAAAACTCATTCGGCCGATTTCCCTATTCATTTGAAAATCCATATCACACTCAACACGCGAAGTAATTTCGGCCCGCGAGTTTAAATCGATTGAAGCTCAAAATTGCCTGAAACCTAGAATCGATCGAAACCTTCAAAACTTCATATATTATAAAGAATATACTTGCCTGGAAAACCTTACGCCCAAACATTTATCAAACCCTTATAACTTCGTATCCTTTCAAAAATCATAAACTCACATTCCTAACATAACACCAACAATGAGTAATGATTTATTATTGAAAAATCTGAGTTTCCCAAATACTTAAACATTCGAAAATAACTTATGTAGCAAATCCGTATTGACCCGCGAAATAACATTTCTTTTTCACAATACGCGAACCGCTAACCCGCGAACTACCTAGCGATCCGAACTCGCCTCTCATTTCACGAACTACCCCAACCCGTGAACTAACCTTCTATTTTTCACTTAAAATTTCTAATTTCACTCGTTAAGCACATACAGTTAATCAATTAATTCAAGACCTATTTTCTGGATAATTTCCCCACCCTTTTAACACTAACCGAATGTTTCCCTAAGCATATGAACATGTTTACACCTATAAAAGACCCATATATTGGGTTTGGGACGCAAACACATAATACCCAACAATTAATACCAACAATTACAAGGTTAGTCACCTAGTAAACAATATCATGGTCGAAACCTCACTAATCACGAATAGACTCTATTTTCTGGAATTTCTCTTCACCTTTCAATGTCCCTCGCATAAATACACTAAGCACACAAGCATGGATATTCACTCCAAACCCATTTTTTTTTAGGTTCCAACGAAACATATAACATCAAATAATAATTACCAAAGTCACCCTTAAATTCTTCGAACCCCCAAACGGTTTCAGACCCTCATATCATCAAAAACAACTCGAAAATACAGATTTTAAACCAATATTTTGAGTTTTATTCAAAGCATCTAAACACCTAAAACCCCCAAATCGAGCCTAGAGCATACGATCCGAACTAAAGCATTTTAAGAGGTCTTAAACGTGTGTAAGGTGGAAATAATTTACCAACCTCACTTCCTTGAGCATACGATGGATGGAGCTTGCCAAAATTTCCTTAGCTCGACTTCGTCTTCTTCATCTATTCTTCCTTCTTGGGTTTTCTTCTTTCTTTTGTTCTCTCTCTCTCTCTCTCGTTTCTATCTTTGACCCAAAATAATTATTTTTGTACTAAGTGGCAAGGAGGAGCATGGTCCTCACGTCTCCTAGTGATTAGTAAAAGTCATATTTATCTTTTAATTCTTTTGGGCCAAAGTACCGATCTATTTGGGCCTTGGAAACCTTTTATATCAAATTCCCACTAACTTCGACCACCATATTATATTGGATCAAACCTATAAATCAACTTGGGCTTTTTAAATTTACTTGGTTGGCCTCAAATATTTATTGGATTCTCATTAATTTGGTTTAATTTGCTTGGGTAATATATCACTTTGGGTCATCATTTAAAATTCAACTTGGGCCCTTATTTAGTTGGATTATTTATCTGGCTTGTCAATAAAATTTTCTTGGGCCGAATTTATTATTCTTATATATTCGTTTGGGCATTCTTAATTAAGTTAGTTGGGCTCTATAGTAGTTTGGCCCAAATCATTTATTTAACTTAAATTATTCGTTACATTTTACTGAGTTGGGCCAAGATCCTTTGGGTCGAATATTAATTGGGCCAAGTTCCTTGCTCGGCTTTTGATCTGTTCGAATGTTGACTTCATTAGTTCGAACATCTATCGGATTAATTACCTTCTAATTTCCGGTATTAGTTTACGGGTATTACAAAAATAAAAGAAAAAAAGACCCAAGAAAACGAAAGAAAACAAAAAGCGAAATCTTGAACGCGAAGAACTGAAGAACCTACCATAAAACTGGCTATTAAGCCAAATCTACTTCACTTCTTTCGTCCTTTGACTTGAGATCTTGTCTTCTTCTGTACTGGCACTCCCACAAGGGGTGAAAATAGCTCATACAATGAGGAGAAGAGAACTCTCAAACTGGGATACAAAACAAAAAACAAAACAAAAAGCACGTAAATAAGGAAGAAATAGGCAAAGTGGAGCTCCTCCAACCTCCATTAATGGAGGATGGGAGAGAAGGATTTTGGCGTTTAGGGGTTTTGGTTTTTTAGAGAGAATGAGGAGCTTCATTAGAGAGAAGGAGAGTTCGTGACTTTTTCTTACCATAAGTGGAGGCTTTCAATGCTTGTTCTTATGAACTTGAACTACTGTTCGCTCCATCTTCAGATCATGAAGCAATAAGGAGCATTGCAGTTCATCTAGAGAGAGTTTATCTATATCTTTCGACTATTCAATTGAACAAACAACATAATTGAACTTCTTTCATCAACGAGCGTATAATTTTCTCCACAATGATAACATCAGTCATCTTTTCGCTTAAGAAATGCGTATTATTATGGACCTCCCATCTTTCATGGTCAACATCTCAAATTCCTTTCTCAAAGTTTGAGCCTGATAGAGTCTCGTACTTCTTCATCTAATCCAAATATCCTTAGATCTTCATGTCCCTCTTGAAATTTCAGATTAAACAACGGATCAATACTCCTTTGACCGCAAAAATATCTCCAGTAACATACTCCGATGATCATAGTGAACATCGAAACGAGTTATCGCTGCATGCACAAAACTTTCTTTTGTTGCCACTTGATGTTTCACTTTTCAAACAGCGACATCGTAGATCAATGCTGCTCTGATACGACTGTTAAACAAAGAGGAAGCTCCTATATTTGATAAACTGATGAAGATAAAAGAACACCAAATACACGTTTTTAACTAAACAACATTAGTTCGAACAATATGTACTTCTTCCAAGGACAACAAACAAAAATGAAACAAAAAATCAACTGAATCAAAACCATCCTAACACACAAACCTTCGTATAAAGAAAAAATAAAATTTTTAGAACAAAGAAAAGAAAAAACATCCGTAATCATCCCATGTAATAAACAAACATATACGTACCTACGATGCCAAGCTCCATAAACCAAATAAAAGAACGCTGCCACTTTACACGAAATAAACAAACTATTACGTGGATCGTTTTTTTTAAAGTAGATAATCATTTTCATAGTAGTTTCGTCTATCGTCCACCGTCGTCTTGGAGCTTAGTGTACTTCCTATGTCGTCTCTCCCTCGCATAGACGACCCAGAATATGAGTGAGAGCATAACCGCCGAAGAAACCATAGCCAAACCTATGTAGACCCAACGGCTGTACTTTCTCAGTCCCGGGCAGTGGTCTGCATATATCGCAGTCAGCGTGTCTCGAACGAAAGTGCAGTCGACTAAGTCGCTAAGGAACAGTCTGTAGTGGTCGAGCCCGTAGCTCACGTTCACTGCGCTGCTCATCTGATCGTATAGGGACGGGGTTAGCCGACCCACCGTCGTGCATACATTGTTGTTGTTGGCTTCGCATTCGTAGCTTCTCCATACCTGGTTATTCATCGCATGTAGAGAAGAGATACAAACAAACAATTGTAAGGATAAAGTTTTAAGATCTTTTGGAAGAAAAAAAAGAACGTTAATCTGGTATTTATATTTAGTTACGAATTACTATGAATAGGTGGATTTTTCGCGATTTTCGATACGACGTAATAATTTTCTCTACTTGGACGTACTCGAGGATTGAGAGTGGGATAGCACTAATGGATTAGGCCATCTCCAGCTCATAATACAGGCAATTTACACGAAAAACACAAATGCTATAGAGTTTTTTCTCAAAGCATCAACTCTATTTTCGACACACAACAAAATTTGGTACATATTCCCACTTATTGTTACAATTAATTATAAAAGAAAAACAAATAACCTGAATTTAAAGTATGCCTGAAATTATTTATTATTTATATTTCCGGAAAATAATATATAATAACGATTGTCGAATTAAAAATGGACAAAACATAAATAAACATGAAAAACAAACGAGCAGAAATAAAAATAAGTGTAAAACTTAAAAAGAAAAAATAAAAATTAAAATTCTAACTCTAGTTTTAGGTTGACAAATAGTGTTACACCAAAATATTAAGCAACACTAATGAACCCAAAAAGAGCGTCGAGTATAGAGTTGCCAGGGACGAAACTCAAAAAATGAGTATCAACTGGAGTTGGTCTAAGGCATTCAGTCGAGAAATTATTCTAGGCACCGACTGATTGGAGGTATAATAAAAGGACTTACTTGTGTGGCATTGTTAAGGTCGACTTCCCCGGCTACGCAATTCCTACTTGTCCTGTCGGGATTGTAGGGATTGCAGAGGAGAGGAACAGACGGCCCAGATTGATTGTAATTAATTGGAGGTCCGAGATTGGGTGGAGGATTTATGTTCGATACGTTCCTTATAATAACGTTTAAGAGGTTGGCCATGTCGAACGTCACGTCCTTGGTCTGATTGAGTGCTTGTTGGGCCGTCGCGGGGTCCACGCAAGGTATGATCTTGTTGAGCGCCGTGTGGGCCGCGGGGTTTCTCACCCACTCGTTCATGGCCACGCAAGTGTCTCCCATTAGACTACGAACAGGAAAAATAATTTCAAAAATTACGAAAAATAGGTAAAGAAATTATCGAAGTCGAAGGTCTTGCTTGTGGTAAGAACTTACTTGTGTAGAACGAGAAATACGCCGCACAATATGAAGGAAATAGCCACGAGAATCCAGCCGACGATGACCAGTCTGCAAAAAAGGTAATAAGGTTTTACAGAAGTGAGTAATTAAGGCTGTACATTTGGGGTGCCGATGCGGAAAAGAAAAAGAAACGTATAGTAGCATGCATCGAATCATTGTACGCTGCGCTTCATGTCATACCATTACACTTTTTATTTTCTTTTCTGCAATGAATTCCGCGTGTCAAACATATACTTAGCGCGTGTTTGATCGAGGGAATGAGTGAGGAAAAGAAAACTAAAGAGAAAACGATTTTCTCTTGTTTTCCTTCATTTTCCTCATATTTGGTAAGGAAAAAGCTTTTCCATGATTTTAGCTTAAATTTGGTTTAAGTTTTATTTTCTTTTCTTTTCCTCGTCTATTTCTCTAACCAACCAAACACAAAACTAATTTTCCTTTCCTTTCCTTTTCTTTTCCTCACCAAATTCAAGAAACCAAACATGGAAAATAAATTGGAGAGAAACTATTCGTAAGTTGTTATTTCTTTTGCCCCATAATTTGGTGAGAAACCAGTTTTCCTAGTTTTAAGTAAGAACTTAAGCTACATTTTCTTTCCTATTTCATTCCTTATTCATTTTCTTCAATTAAACCAAATATAAAAAACTAGTTTTTCTTTTCTATTTTGTGTTCCTTTCCCTGCTAATTTCCTCAAACCAATCTGAATTCTGAGTGCAAATCAAACAAACGGAGGAAAAAAAAAAAAGCTTAAAGATGAACGAAATAGGCACTCACATGTTAACAAGAAAGGGCAGGCCCAAAATAGACAACACTGCGCCGGAAAACAATAAAGAAGAGCAATAAAACAAAAGATTCAGCCAAATTAGAGCAAAAGGATTCAAGAAATAGATAAACCAAAAGGATTCAAGAAATAGATAAAGAACACGCTTACAGAAGCCAAGCACTGCTAGCCCAAGCATAACCGCAGCTACAATAATAAGAATCAACCCACTGCACCAAATTTGAAGAACTTTAAATATATAAACAGAATATGAAATAATGTCAAAAAAAGGTCTAATAAGTTTCAAAGTGCTTACACATCATTCAAATAACGTAATATGCGACCTTTATTATTTCCGGTCGTATTACCAAGAGTATCCCCAGCAGCGGTGATCAATCGATCGACACCGTCGATTTTTCTCTTAACATCTTGAGGAAGAAACACTTGATCAACCCCAATATTCTTAGCGGCTGCTAAGAAATCAGATACGTTCCTCAAATTTTGCTCAGTTGAATTGGCTTGGTCCATGACATAGTTTAACGTATTCTTCGTAGTTTCGTGAAATTTCCCTTGCCCAGTGTAGAGAACAATAGAACCAACACTGTAAGTAGATCAACAAAAAAAGAACAAACGATTTTAGGAAATGGGATGAAAGATTTTATTCTATCTTTTGTCATTGGTTTCTCTTCATCCAGCCATTTTACCTCTTATATTCACAGAGAGAGAGAGAGAGATAGAGAGAGAGAGAGAGAGAGAGAGACAGAGAGAGAGAGAGAGAGAGAGAGAGAGAGAGAGAGAGAGAGAGAGAGAGAGAGAGAGAGTCTTACACAGCAGCTATGGTGAAAAGGGCGAGGAGAATGAGAGAGAGTGCATAAGCAAATCGAGAATATCCATAAGGGCGACGCCTGCAGCAGCAAGCGTACATACAAGCCAAAAGCAAGAATATCCCGAAAACAAAAAACCATATAGCAGCGATTAGGAAGAGAGGCGCTCCAGTGTAAATAACGGACTGTTGAGAGATACAAAATATCAAATGTTAGCATCGATCTCAGAAATCAGGGATATACCAACAAAACAGGGTATTCGATTAGGACAAATACGGATTCTTTTTCCTTTCACAGAAAGTATCGTTGCACACGTTTGATGCATTTATAGTCCCTATAGTTTGTAATTCGGAAAAGCATGGATCAGAGCAGATAATCAAATTACACAACTTCTGCATAATTTGATTGTCTAAAACATAACCATCCCAGTTTCTTGAATAGGGCAAATTACACAACTTGCTTGGTCTCGATAAAGAACAGATTTTTACCACAATCATCATAGGGTTATGATGTTAAAGACCTCACAATATCGCGAAATTTCCAAATCCCAGCTGATTTAAGAGCAGATTATAAACCAATAGTGGAATATCATAAACAGCTACGGACCGAGACTGAAACCCCAAATGTCCTGAGCCCCAACTAATTTCCAAATTGGGAACAGCAATAAACCCCATAAGGTTCCATTAACATAATTTAAGATGGTGTTCGAAGAAAAAAAAGAACATTAAATCAACAATAAAGCTTACGGAGATGTAATGGTCGTTGCTAATATTCCATCCTCCGTTATAGTAATTGAAATGGTCGGTTGGGTCTTTCCTGTGAGTCCTCTCCTTAGCCAAAACCAAAGAAGAGGAATTCCCATCTTCCAAAACCGACCTACCAATCAAAACGACAGCGTTTGGATCAGCAGCACCTGAGAATAAATCTCAGAGGGTTAAAAACTGTATCTTTCACACAGTAACAGCTCGTGAAAGAAAAAATTAAAGAAAAGTAGAAAACCCAACTCACCCAGTGAGGAAAAGAACGACGAATACAAAAATAAGACGGTTGCGAGGACGAGCAGTGAAGAGGGTTTAGGCTTCGTTGAGACCATTTTCATCAGCTCACATTTGTGGTGGAATCGTTCGTCGATGATGTTAATAGAGAGGATAGAGAATCGAGTATATATATGAGTAAATTAAGATTCAGGCCCTTTTAAGCAACTTTCGTTTGAATTCAGGCCCTCTTACTTTAAATTTCTGTTTAAAAGACCCATCTCAAGTTTGTATTAGAGTTAAGGATCCATTCGTGGTAAAAAGACCTTGCCCTCGATTGTTGCCAAAAATTACATATTTGTACCATCATCCTCACATCAAAGGTTTTGTCATCGACGATTCTTCTTACATCCAAAACTCCATGAATCGTAGAGATCTTGAACGTTAGTAGTCGAAAAAGGTAAAATCGATATCAATTTGTCATGGTCCTCATAAACAAGAAAAATTTTCGATGTTAAGTTAATAATGCTTCAAAAAAGCTTCGAAAAATTTGATAAATATGAATGAAATCTCGACTTATATGCTCGAATAACGAGTATTCACACCAATTAAGATGTGGGTCTTAGTAATCGACATGGAATAACAACGGATCTTGCCCGACCTAAGATCCATACATTTTCAATTTCAATAACAAATAACTTTATCTGGGTACCATTTTCGGCTATAACGGAAACTCTACCTTGGAAAACCTATACCAGATTCTTAACTTCGACGAATATATGTTGCCTCTCTTATAACAAATAATTCGAAAATAGTGTCACGAGGAAGATAAAAAATTCATGTAACACATCGTTGTACCACTTCTGTTATTTACGAAACTCCATCCTCAACACTAATAACAGATGCCAAATATTGAAGAATAAATGTTGGCTTACCTATAACAAACAGTGAGAAAACAAAACAGATTTATTTCCTATAAAAACTACATGCAACTAGTACGGAATAGGGTGTAAAGAGGAAGATCGAAAATTCGTACGACACCGAAAACTCCCTGAAATTGCGGAAATCTTCAATGTTAGTAATCGAAAAAGGTAAAATCGATCTCAATTTTTCATGGGTCCTCATAAACAAGGACAATTTTCGATGTTAAGTTGGAATAATGTTTCAAACACAATTTGAAAATATTTGTAGAAAAACGAGTGAAATCTCGACTTTTATGCTCGAATAATGAGTATTCACACCAATTCAGATGTGGATCTTAGTAATCGACATGAAATAACAACGATTTTTGCTGCGAACTAAGATCGAAACGTCTTTAGTTTCAGTAACACATTCCTTTATCTGGGTACCATTTTCCGCTATTTTGGAAACCCTACCCTAAAAAACAATAACAGATTCCTACCATTGAGGAATAAATGTTGCCTCATCTATAACAAATAATGCGAAGACAATAACGGTTTGTTTCCTATTAGCTACATGCAACTAGTACGGAATAGGGCATCAAGAGAAAGATCAAAAATTCGTACGACACCCGGAACTCTCTGAAATCGCAAAAATCTTCAACGTCAGTAATCGAAAACGGTAAAACTGGTCTCAATTTCTCATGGGTCCTCATAAACAAGGACAATTTTCGATGTTAAGTTGGAATAATGCTTCAAACACAATTCGAAAATTTTGGTAAAAAAAGAGTGAAATCTCGACTTTTATGCTCGAAAAATGAGGATTCACACCAATTCGGGCGTGGGTCTTATAATCGACAATAATTATCGATGTTAGTCACGACATAATTTTGATGCGAAATATTGGAACGTTTGTCAAATAAAAAGTTGGTTGGTAACACTTCATTTATTCTGGGTAACAATTCACACATTCTGGGTAACACATAACTAAGAACATTCTAGAAGGTTCTAGATTGTCAGAGATATTACCACATTGCCTGTAAATAATACCACATGTCTGATAAACAATAACAATATAAACAAAGGTTATACCACATTTGTAGCTTCAAGAACCACAAAATAGCTAATCAATACCACATTGCTATTTCGATTAATTTCGTTCGTAAATTCATTCCGTTGGGATGTATAAGATTGACATTCATGGAAATAGGTGATATGATGAAGCCAAATCACAAAATTTCATTAAAAGATACGATTTGCGAATGTTAATAATATGTGAAAGTTGAGATCAAAAGTCATGTAAACACATACCTCTTCTTTCACAAAGTATATTAGTACCTCTCTTGATGAGACATAACATTATGAATTCCATCGCAAACGTATTCAAACTTCAACATTAAAGCACGGACAACATTTAATAGACCATAAACTGAAAATTTGAGACCTCAAACTAAACGATCGAAGCAAAATGGATTTTTTAGCGTACATAATGAAATGTTTTAGAATATTACCACATTACCTGCAAATAATACCACGTGTCTAATATAAAAAAACAAGATCAATCGAATTTATGACACAATGTTTGGTGTAGATACCACATAATACGTTTTCCAGTATAACATCATTAATTAGATTAATTTTGTTCGTAAGTTCACTTTTTTCCGAATGTATAAGATTTATGTTGATGTAAGTATGTGATTTTTCTTCTTGATGTCTTGTCGACCTAACCGAGGACTGATCTGTCTCTTTGAAAAAATCCAGTTCTCTTATCCCCTGCTGTTAGCTCGATGGCCATCACTAAGTTAACAAACCAAATTCCCTTAAAAGACATGTTATGCGAATGTTGATATCAATATGTGAAAGTTGAGATCAAAAGTCATGTAAACATATAGCTCTTCTTTCACAAAATATACTAGTATCTCTTTTCATGAGACATAACGTTATAAATGTCATCACAAACGTATTCAAAGTTCAACATTAAAGCACGAACAACATTTAGTAGACCATAAACTCAAAATTCGAGACCCCAAACCCTAAATAATCGAAAAAATTATGGATTTGTGAGCGAGACTAATGAAATTTTTATTGTGGTATGCAACTTATTATGCAATATCAGTAACTAAAATAGTGTTAAAAATTGCATTTGTATTGTTATTTTATTTCGAAATAAGTGATTTGGTACCAGATAAACCACGTTTTATACCTCTTAACTAGAGGGATGTACCACATTATTTGACGAGCTCCTTTATTGCCAAATATGACAATTCCCGCCTAAATTATTGACATCCCGCCTAAATTGTTGAAATCCCACCTAAACTGGATAACACAAGTTACACAAAGAATAACAATTAATAACTTACTGGTAACCACTTTCTTATTTCAAAAAATTAGGCAAAAATCCGGCGATTTGTTTAAATTTCGGCAACCCAGAGCGAAGAACAATAGAGCCAACACGGTGTCTCAGTGCTTTGATCAGGATATGGGTCTCTCGAATTTGTACGAAGTATCTTCAATTTCGACCGAATCGGGATTCGATTTCACCGATTTTAATTATTTGCATCACAATAATTCCGAAAATATACCCGTAAAATCGAGCATTTCGAGACCTCATAACATAATAAACCGTCTAGGACACACTCAACTTGGTGTGGTGTAGGATGTATGTTCGCGCATATGGAAATAATATATACGATAATTGTTTCGATCGAGTTTCCATTGTAATAAAGATACCAGATAATAGGAATTTGGTACCTAATGCAGCTTACTGCTACCTTTAAATCTAAACGCATACCAAATGAGAGTTTTCAATATCTATTAACTGTTTTACTAGGACAGATGCTTGACAGTCCATACCACGTTCTCAGAAAGTGGTTTAGGCAACAATCCGGCGATTATGTTTAAATTTCGGCTAACCTTGAGCAACGAACAATAGAGTCAATACGTGTTTCAGTGATTTGTTCAGGATATGGGTCTCTCAAATTTGTACAAAATATCTTCAATTTCGACCGAATCGGAATACGATTTCACCGTGTTTTTTTATTATTTGCGTCGGAAGAATTCGAAAAACTTACCCGTAAAATCGAACATTCGAGACCCAAATAACATGATAAACCGTCTTGGACACACCCAACTTGGTTTGGTGCATGATCTGTGTTTGTGCAGATGGAAATAATATATACGACCAATTGTTTCGATCGACTTTCCACTGTTATATCAATACCAGATGATAGGCATTTGGTACCAAATCCAGCTTACCGTGACCTTCAAATCAGTATATATATACCATATGCCAGCTTATCAATACCTATTAACTGTTTTACGATAACAGATGTATGACAATTCATACCACGTTCTGGGAACAGTTGTTAGGCAACAATTCAGCAATTTTAAATTTCGCCAAACCATGAGCGACGAACAATATAGCCAATATTGTGTTTCAGAGATTTATTTAGGTTATGGGTCGCTCGAATTTGTACAAAATATCTTCAATTTCGACCAAATCGGGAGTCGATTTTATCGTGTTCTTATTATTTGCGTCAAAAGAGTTCGAAGAATATACCCGTAAAATCGAACATTTTGAGACCTGAATATCAAAATAAACCCTCGTGGATAGATATCCAAATCCAACATTTTGAGTCCAAGGATCGTTCGAACGAAATAGAAATATGTGAGATTTTTTATCGTAAAAAAAGTGGTTAACGATGGTAACAGAAAACATGTTCTGGGTACCTCTTATTATACAGTTTTTGTAGGGGTATTTTGGTCAGATCAACTTTTTGGTCTTTTTCTCTAACTTTGAAAGATATCGGGTCCTTTTTAATGAACTTTATACTGACAGGGCCTGAACTATATTATGAAACTTAAAGAGGGCCTGATTCTTAAAAGCCCCTATATATAATTGCATGTTCTGACGCGTATACGTACAACAGTTTGGATGCTTTAGAATAGGAATCGTTGAGCTCCGACCAAGGCACTAGACAAAAGTTGGTATGAGATTATGTTTATTTATTCTTTGTTGTTGCTTTACATATTGCCCAATTATATATTTTTTACCCCAATAAACAAATAATTTAGCAGAATGGTCAATACGTGGAGTACTGAGAATGAAACGTTCGAGTTTAGCTAGTTTAGTTCATATTATTATTATTATTATTATTATTATTATTATTAAACACCCAAAATGTCATACTTATGCAATTTGTATTTTGGAAAACAAAGTCATTAATATTATCACATAACTCGTAAAAAAGATTAATAAAATGATAAAAACAAAGTCTTTTTTTATATCAGGATTAAACCAAAGTTACAATACACAGACACGCTTATATTAGTATATTTATATTGTTTACTTGTAGAGCTAAAGGATCAAAGGCTATATATATTAAGAGTTCATTATGATTCAGCCCCATTCAAGTTTTAAAATCGATTTCTACCACTTCTTTGTTGTGCAGTACAACATAATTGTTCTGCAGTACCACTTCATTTTTTTTTTCGGTAAAAATGAAGTTGTATTGCAGATCACACGAAGTGGTACTGCAGAACAATTATATAGTACTGCAGAACAACGAAGTGGTACTGCAGAACAAAGAAGTGGTACCGCGTACCGATGAAGTGGTCTGAAAAATCAGATCCTAAAACTAATTGCTTTTTCTGACAGGGACTGAATTCGATTTTTAAACTTGAATGGGGGCTGATTTGAAAAAGCCTCTATATATAATGGAAAGTAACGTTTCTTTATGCTTAGTAAACGATTGGAAAGGTCCACATTAAGGTTGTGACTAGTGGCGAGTTGGTGTAGTAGATGCGTATAATAATGTATGTATTTACTTTAGACGTTTTGATTAATTGAGTCGCACAGCCTACCACCTGTCGACTAAGTTACTAGACAAGGGCCACGATCTATGTTTCTATTATATGTTTAGTGATCAGGATTCTTATATAAATATATCTGATATGGACTCAACTAAGCTGGGCCAAGAAAGGTAAAAACAAAGAGAGGCCCAATAAAGCCCATAAAGAAGAAGGGCCCATAGTGAAGTACCAACCTAGGAAGAAGAACCAGCAGGGACCTGACGGACACAAGCAGGGAGCGGGCAAAGGAGGAAAAAACCCCGTGTATCCATATAAAGAGACAACAGAAGAGGAGGAGAAAAGATTACAGGGATGCGTGTCATCTCATTACAGGAGGGTATCACTGAACACCTCACTGTAACCGTCGCAGGGGACATTCCATCAAGCAATCCGTCACTTTTCCTGCAGCCCCTAGGCGGTACGTCCGCCGGAAATCCTGGAACATAGCATCAAACAGACGGCGGGGAGCTGCTATAAAATGAAGACTTAGCCACATTTTCCGGGGATATCACCTTTTTTACAGAAGCATTCACATAGTATTTTCTCTTTAGATATCTCAACGTATTTTCTACATTTAAGGTGCGAAAGTGAGGATTATCTGAGTGCGTAAAGTGTTATTACTTAGAGGAAGGAAGTTCCCAGCGCCCCGTGGACGTAGAATCCAATAGGATTCGAACCACGTACATCCCTTTGTTTTTTCTGTCACGTCCGCTCATTAGAAGCACCTCGTGTACCTACAAAATCGCATAACTACCAATCTACAGCTAACTAAGCATCCAGAGCCCCCACACATACAAATATCGTTGATTGGGAGAGCCCCATATCAAATGGCGCCGTCTGTGGGAAATCGGAGTTAAAAGGCGTGAGTAATTTTTCTGGACGAGGTGCGAAGTGTCGTCGAAAGTTTCCGGTGCATTTTTCTCTGTGTTATAGAAACGAAGCAAAGTGTGCGAAGGCGCTGATGGAAGATTCAGCCACACCCAAGAACCTGGATCCTCAATTCGAGGAAGTGATGGGGGACGACCCGTTAGAGCAAGCCACCACCCCGACACCGACTCATGTCGTGCTAGCGCCGGAGACGCTGATCACTCTGACTGCCGCACAGCTAGATCTCTTGGTGCGTAACACCATCAACAGCACCCTCGCCGAGAGAAGGAAGAAACAAAGGGAGCGAAAGGAGGCCAAGTCGCATGACGAAACAGAGCGAGTAGACGGCCGATTCACAGAGGTAACCGGGGAGAACGAACCAGAGATGCGACCCCAGGGAACGCCCTTGGAACCTAGCAAAATTCTAGGCAGTCGTCGGGATCTGGAAACGAGTCAAAAAGGAAAGCCGGATCTCCGAAGTCACCAAGCGCCCCGGAAGGCACATGGGATCTGGGGAACAGGTTCAAGGGAAGGAAGATGAGCGAGATAATGCAGCCCAGGCAGATAAAAATGCCAGGACCCCCATGCGAATCTCCGAAGGGTCTGTCAGCAAAGCCCAAGACCATACCAAGGTGGTGGGGAGTCCCAAAAGATGAAAAAAGGTCACGTTGCATCCGGAGGGAAAAGAGGAAGCTTGGTCTAAGAAAGCGAATGAGCTGCGAGATCAACTCGCGGACCTCAAACAAGTAGTAGATGGGGTCAGGAGCAGGACTATGCCCCCAAGGATAGGAGAAGGGCTGATAGCAGGAACACCCTTCGCAAAAGAACTACTAGTGGGGGAGGTCTCGTCCAACTTTAAGCAACTACCCTACGAGTACGATGGAACAACAGATCCCGTGGAGCACGTCCTACGCTTTCAAAGCGCCCGAATCCATCAAGTCTTTCGAAGAGTTCCAGTTGATGTTTATTACCCAGTTCGCTAGTGCCAGAAAGCAGCCTAAATCCAACATGTCACTCTTTCAAGTACGGCATGGGGGGCGAAAGTCTCCGAGCGTATATGAGCAGGTTCAACATCACCGATCTGGAAGTGCCAGCGGCTACGCCTTCAGTCAAGGTAAGCCCTGATGTAAATGGGCTCTGGGATTGGGACTTCTTCGCTTCCCTCTCCAAGAGACCCCCGCCGACTTTTGAGGATTTGTTGTTAAGGGCGGATAAATACATCAATTTGGAGGAAATCAAAATGGCCAAAGCACAAGAAGAAAAGCAAATAGTTACGCCAAAAAAGGAAGGTGCTGTGAGGAACCAAGGGCAAGGGAAACCACCACCGCGACCACCCTACAAAGAACCCTGGGGATCTCCACCCAGAGTGCTAAGAAGGTTCACGCCGTTACGTGCCAACCCAGAAGAGGTCCTAGCTGTAGCGGGACGACATCCTGCCTTGAGGAAGCCTCTCGCAGGATCTTCAGGACCTTCTAGACCTTATTCTAATTTATATTGTCGTTTTCATAATGAATACGGACATCACACTAACAACTGTTATCATTTAAAGGATGAGATAGAAAGGCTCATACAAACAGGACATCTGAAGGAGTTTGTCCGTCAGGGACCTGAGCCCAGCCCCCGAAAAAATGAAAAGGAACAAGGAGGACCTGCGCCAAACAAGGGGAGACCGTTACCCCCACCGCCGAATAAGGGCACCCCAGGTCCACCCAGGGCCCCCATCCTAATCATCATCGGAGGTCCCAGCGGCGAAGACTCCAACCGGGCTAGGAAGTCCTACGCAAGGACGACGGGGGAGCTCCGACCATGGGGGTTGGTGGGGCATACGGAGGCCGTCGCAAACGTACAATTCGGACCGGAAGACGAGGCACATGTCACTAGACCACACAACGACCCCCTAGTCATTACGACGGACATCGCGGGATATGATGTGTCCCGAGTCTTCATAGACGGGGGAAGCTCGACCGACATCATATTCCTGGACTGCTTCAAGAAAATGAACCTGGGGGTGGAGCTCCGACCAGTCTCTACCGCCTTATACGGATTCGGGGACCTGGGATACAGCCCGTGGGAGAAATAACGTTGCCCGTAGGAATGGGAAGATAACCGGTTCGGGTTGTAAAAATGATCAACTTTCTTGTGGTGGATATCGCCTCCTCCTATATGTCATTCCGGGACGACCTGCCATCAACGCAGGGCAATTCCCTCCACCTATCACTTAAAAATTAAGTTCCCCGCAGGGGAGCACTCGGGGAAATCTTGGGGGACCAGCAGAGTTCCCGCCGATGCTACGCCAATGAGGTCAAGGCAGTGACCAAGGAGAGGGAGGTTACCAGAGAGGGAAGCAGTCGTGACAAGAGGGTCAAAATCGAAGGCGAGGGACCTACGAGCCTACAACCCGAGCCAGATGAAGAGCTAATCAACGTGGAGTTGTACCCCGATCAGCCAGGAAGGACCACCAAAATAGGGACACACTTGGGGAACAAGCCACAAGGGAGCTGGTAGGATGCCTGTAGAGGAACGCAGACTTATTCGCGTTTTCTCCAAAGGATATGACAGGAATCCACCCCGATATAGCCAAACATCACCTGAACGTCCTGCCAGGTGCTAAGCCCATTAAACAGAGGATCCGATTGTGTGGGGCCGAAAGAGCACAGACCCTGAAGGAGGAAGAAGACAATTACTCCAGGCAGGCCATATCCAAGAGATCCAGTTGCCCACTTGGTTGGCCAACGCCGTCCTGGTGAAAAAATGAAATGGACAATGGAGGATGTGTATCGACTTTAGAGACCTTAGCAAGGCCTGCCCCAAGGACCACTACCCACAACCAAGAATAGACAAACTCGTGGACTCCACCTCTGGGTGCGAGGTCCTTAGTATGATGGATGCGTACCAAGGCTATCACCAGGTGAGTCTCGATTCAAACGATTTTGACAAAGTTTGCTTTGTAACTCCAGGGGGAACATATGGATACGTCCGGATGCCTTTCGGACTCAAAAATGCCGGAGCCACGTACCAACGGATGGTAGACAAGGTTTTCAAACAACAACAGCTAGGAAGGAACATGGAAGTCTATGTGGATGATATTCTGGTAAAATCCAAACACCTCGCAGACCATACGAAGGACTTAGAGGAGGCATTTATGGCAATTAGAGGAAGCAGAATGAAGCTCAATCCCGAAAATGTGCGTTAGGGGTAAGATCGGGGAAGTTCCTCGGTTATATGGTGACCCAGCGAGGATTCGAGGTCAGCCCCACGAAAGTGAAAGCTATTCTAGAGATGCAACCTCCCCAGGGCCTTAAGGAAGTCCAGAGGCTCGCGGGGCGACTGGCGGCCCTTAACCGGTTCATCTCCCACTCAGCAAAAAGGAGCCTACATTTCTTCAGAGTGTTACGAAAAAACAAGCAGTTTGAGTGGACCAGGGAATGCCAGCAGGCCTTCGAAGAACTAAAGGAGTACCTCCATGACACGCCTCTTTTGAGTAAGCCCTCAGTGGGGGATGTGCTAGTACTATAGTTCTCCGTGGGGGACCATGCAGTGAGTTCCGTTCTGTTGAAGGAAGAGGGGACTTCCCAGAAGCCCATCTACTTTGTAAGCAAGGTGCTCCTAGAGGCTGAAACTAGGTACTCAGAGGTTGAGAAGGCCGCCCTAACAGTGATGGTATCTGCTCGAAAACTTCGGCCATATTTCTTGTCACACAAGGTGAATGTGCGGACTAACTTCCCGCTGAAGCAGACGCTAAGCAGGCCGGGCCTATCAGGAAGAATGGTAAAATGGGCCATCGTACTAGGGGAATATGACGTTGAGTTCGAGCGAAGGGTAGCCATAAAAGCCCAGGCCCTCTCAGACTTCGTCCTTGAGATCACTAAGGGACCACCAAAGCACTAGTGGAAAGTGTACGTGGATGGATCCGCCACTTCTCAGAGGTCGGGAGCTGGGGTCCTCATCATCAACCCAGAAGGAGAGGAGCTCCGTTTTGCTATCACGTTCCAATTTCAGGCCTCGAACAATGAGTCAGAATACGAAACCCTCATCCATGGCCTGCGAATCGAGGAGATGGGAGCACGAGACGTCACCCAGTTCTCTCACTCACAGTTAGTAGTACAACAAATAAAGGGGAACTACGAAGCAAGGGATGAAAAAATGGTTGAGTACGGTAAAAGAGTAGAGGAACTAATAAAGACTTTCAATTATTGTGAAGTTGTGCAGGTCCCTAGAGAAGAAAACCATAAGGCCGATTATTTAGCGAAGATGGCAAGTTCCGGATCGGCCCCTAACGATGAAGGCGTGACATATCTCGTTGCGGATAAAGAGGAAACTGGGAAGTTCGTGGCGAACATAGAAGAGAGGGACGACTGGAGAGCCCCCATCATAACCATTCTTGAGAAGGCGGAGCTGGAGGACAGGAAAGGATACCGGAAAAAATTCTGCCTGATCGATGGGCGCCTGTTCAAAAAGTCTTTCGTACACGCCTACGCTCGATGCCTTTCCACGGAGGAAGGAAATAAGATACTTGAATAAATTAACGAAGGATGCGCCGGGGACCACGCTGGATACAAGTCCTTGACGAGAAGAGTGGTGAGGGCTGTTGGGGTAGGCCCGATTAATTGACGCCGGCCCCCAAACAGCGCAACGTGGCGATAGCGGAAGCGCGTTTTGAACCGAGCGGCGTAGGGTGTTGAAGTTTCGATTTTCAACATCTAAATTCGATCTAGCGCCCTTCGGCTTCTCCCGAGGGCTCAAGATACTTCTCTGAGCCTCAGGAGACCACGTCTAATCCGAACTTCTCAGATTCGAATTTAATACAAATTTATTCGAATTAGTAATTTCATTCCAAACTAGTTCAAACAAAGCGGCAACTGACAGTGTTTCGACTATTTGGAGACTGAAACGATTTCCGATCGATACAAATTTTCCAGATTGATTCTACACTTCCCGATGATCGCAACGAGGGGTCTTTTGAATCATTCCGATGTCGTTTGGTATTTTTCGCAAAATCAAATCAGTGGTTCAAAATTATCAATTCGGCTAAAGCGGCAGTCTGCCAACTTTTGACAGTTTGACAACCCAAATGATTTTAGATCAATACCAAATTTTCAGATTGATTCTACACTTCCCAAAGATCGTAACGAGGGGTCTTTCGAATCATTCCGATATCGTTTAGTATTTTTCGTAAAATCAAATCAGTAGGGTTCGAAACATACCGTCTATTAACGTGATTTCACCTCGGATGGACGTCGCAGCGCCTCGTCTGGTTCCCGGGGCCTCCGGGCTAGATTGTCACGCCGGTATGTCCTTGATTGAACCTCCGAGACTGCTCCCGATGGCTAGACGCAGTTCGGTTCGGCGTCGGGCTTTGTCGAATGATCCCGTGGCTTGACGTGGCAAGTATAAAATGGCTTGTTGAGAGCATGTATCTTGTTTTTCAACTTAGAGCACCTAAGGTTGCATGGTCTTTTTTTTTCACATTTATGCATGTATCTTATTTATTTTCCCCTTAGCTCATGAGGTGTCTCATTTACCTTGTAGTAAAAATTCACTAAGGTTAGTTTATTGATTTATATTTAACACTTGTCATGCTTACATCAAAACCAAGAGTATGACTCACATGCCACCTCATCCAATGTGGCAAGCTAGGAATCATACAAATGTCCAAGACCAAGTCAACATGCAAACATTTCATTTAAGCCCATGAGGTTTCTAATTTCTCAATTTAGTCCCTCAGTTTTAAGTAATAAAATAATTAAATCCAATCTAATTATTTTAATTACAATTGAGCCTCATTTAGTTAATTAATTAAACACTTAAGACAATCTCAAGTCCTAATTATTCCCGTGACCATCACCGGAATTTAACTAAATCATCGACACCTCGTATCAACTTTGCCACTACCTCAACGAATCCCATTCGTTAGGTTCTAGAGAAAAGCCCGCCGTTTTCGTTCAAGTTCATTACCATTTTTAAGCGCGACTCTCTCGGTCCGTCTCAACTGGCACGGGAGGAATCCACGAGTCCCGGTATTCGCCTAGCCAATCCCGCGGTACCGGACAGATCCCAGTTGAGAACGAATTTTGATCCAATCGAAATTCGGGCGAACCGACTATAGTGTATACATTTAAATACATCTTACGCCTTTCACTTGCGTCCCGGTTAGGTGAGAGCCATGTAAATGTCAAACTCACTAACCCAACTCTATGTTATAATTGAGACATAACCGATTATTTAAACTCTGCTTCGTATCTAATACGAGCGAGCTTTCCAAGCTTCGGCCGAAGGCTTTACAATCGTCGTACTCCAATTACCTCATAGGACGTTAACCTATACGAATATAGGCATCCCGATAGCAGTCAAAGCTCGGCAATCACCTCCGTAAAGTCAGTTGGGTTTCGTCGCTGGCCCGTGTCCCATTTCCGAACACTTGCGGACCTAGCCAACTAGCGACAAACCGAAATCGCGAAAGCAAATCCGTCAGTGACCCTATCGGTCTGAGGCTGCTATAGTCATTCGTTCAATCATTGACAACATCCTAGTCATGTGATCGAGACGAATTCGAGCCGAATGTCCGAATACGCGATCTCTCCGATCACCGATATCTCCATCACTACCCACAACCTCTCACGTAATCAGTGACACTACCGATACTATGTGGTCGTCAATGAATAAGTCATATTCGGATATCTAGTCACCGACCTAGAATCCTTAGACTTGCGGAATTTTATTTAATGCCGAGATTAAGGACTGTCCGGTGTCTCCTCCCTCGTCCCCACGAGAATCAGACGTCCAACTCAAACATTCGGGTGTTATTTATTTATCACACCGCCATATGCCAAGAAGACTTTAAATTCGACAAATAAATAATAATGCCTTTATTATAATGAAAATAATATTCACTACTTTATTTTGACAGTATATACAATTAAACTGTCTGTCGACCTATACATCATTGTGCGCCCTATACTATTCATAGTCTTCGTATAGCATTCCGAGGTCACACTCCCTAACAGCCTCCCACTTGCATTCGAATGCCATGTGCTGCATTATGCCAGTCACAATGGTATCGTAGCCCCATCTTGTCCAGATGTTGTTCCTTAACTGCCTGGGACAAGGGCTTCGTGAGTGGGTCCGCCACATTTTCCGCAGTGGCGATTTTCCGCATGGCGACCATTCCGTTTTCAATGAACTCACGCAGTACGTGATATTTTCTCTTAATATGTTTGGACTTGCTATGAGATCACGGTTCCTTTGCTTGCGCGACTGCACCGCTATTATCGCACCAAAGTGTAAGCGGTCTGTCCGCAACTGGTACCACAGTAAGTTCCTCCAAGAACTTTTTCATCCAAACTGCTTCTTTAGCTGCCTCTGAGGCTGCTATGTATTCTGCCTCACACGTGGAATCGGCAGTTGTGCTTTGCTTGGAGCTTCTCCAAGACACTGCCCCACCGTTGAGCACGAATATAAAACCTGAAGTAGATTTTCGATCATCCACGTCCGACTGGAAGTCCGAATCGGTATAAGCTTCTACTTCTAATCGCGCTCCTCCATAGACAAGCGTTAAGTCTTTAGTCCGTCTAAGGTACTTAAAGATATTCTTAACGGCTGTCCAGTGTCCTTCCCCTGGGTTTGCCTGAAACCGACTAACCACGCTCACAGCGTAGGCAATGTCCGGCCGTGTACACAACATCGCGTACATCAGACTACCCACTGCAGACGCATAGGGTATTCCACTCATCCGTCGTCGGTCTTCCTCACTTTGAGGAGACATTGATTTCGATAAATAGATCCCATGTCGCATAGGTAAGAACCCTCTCTTAGAGTCATCCATTCTGAATTTCTTCAGGATTTTCTCTAAGTAAAGGGCCTGAGATAAGCCGATCGTTCTGTTCGCTCGATCCCTGAACAAGCGAATACCAAGTATATACGTCGCTTCTCCCAGATCTTTCATGGAGAACTTAGTTGAAAGCCATGCTTTCACCGACGAGAGCATTCCGATGTCATTTCCTATCAAAAGGATATCATCCACGTACAATACAAGGAACGACACCATACTCCCACTGCTCTTTCTGTAGACACATGGCTCATCTACGTTTTTCTCGAATCCGAAATTCCGAACTGCTTCATCGAAACGTAGGTTCCAGCTACGAGAGGCCTGTTTCAGTCCGTAAATGGACCGATTCAGTTTGCACACTTTGTGAGCATCTACATGCGACTCAAAACCTTTTGGCTGCTCTATATAGATCTCCTTCTTGAGGAATCCATTAAGGAACGCCGTTTTGACGTCCATCTGCCAAATCTCATAATCATAGTGCGTAGCTATTGCGAGCATTATGCGGATAGACTTGATCATGGCTACAGGCGAGAAAGTCTCCTCATAGTCGACTCCCTCCTTTTGGTTATAGCCCTTGGCAACCAACCTGGCTTTGTATGTCTCAACTTGTCCGTCAGATCCAATCTTTCCCTTGAATATCCATTTACAACCAATTGGTCTAAAACCGCTCGGTAGGTCTAAAAGAGTCCAGAATTTGTTGGAGTACATTGAGTCCATCTCAGCCCGCATAGCCCCAACCCATCGTTTTGAGTCAACATCGGATATAACTTGATCGAAAGTAGCGGATCTTCTCTTAGAAGTCCCCTGTCGCAACATAATCGTGTTCGACATGTGAAATGCCATACCGCTGTGGTTGGCGTGGCATCCTTTCAGATCGTCGCAAGAATGGTTCGCTCGGACCATCCGATTCCAAATTCTGTGAGGGCGTTTCGGTCGACTGCTCCTCGAGAGTGACCTCTCGGCCAACGCCACAATCTCGAATGAACTCTTCCTCAAGAAAGTGTGCGTGCAGGCCCACAACGATCCTTTGATCATCGTGAAAATAGAATAGGTACCCCATAGAGTCTTCTGGTAACCTATGAAACGTCCTTTCATTGACCTAGACTCTAGTTTGTCTGTTTCAACTTTTTACATAGGCGGGGCAACCCCAAATCCAATATGTGATAAGCTGGGTAAACGACCAGTCCATATCTCATACGGAATTCCGTTAACAGACTTCGAGGGACACCGGTTTATGGTATACGCCGCTGTCAAAAACGCGTGTTCCCACAATGACATCGGTAAATCTGTATAGCTTAACATAGAACGAACCATATCTATAAAGTTCAGTTTGTACGTTCGGCCACGCCATTCAACTGTGGCGTACCAGGCGGAGTCATCTACAATATAACATTCTCCTTCAAGAACTGGTCAAACTCGACACTCATGTACTCACCTCCTCGATCCGATCGAATGGCTTTAATGAGTTTCGACGTTTGCTTTTCCACTAATGCCTTATACTCCTTGAACCTTTCAAGAGCATCAGCTTTATACCTCATCAGATAAACGAGTCCGTAACGACTGTGATCATCCGTGAAGGTAATAAAATAGTGGAAGTCACATCGAGCCTTCACATTGAATGGCCCGCAAACGTCCGTGTGAATCAAACCGAGAATTTCTGTGGCTCTATTAAATGTCCCCGTGAAGGGTGATCGAGTCATTTTACCTTGGAGGCACGACTCACAAGTCGGATAGCGATCTGATCCCAATGGTTTCCAAATCCCGTTTTTCTCTAACTCGTGGATCTTGCGTTCTCCAGTATGCCCTAATCGAAGATGCCACAGATACCTCGCATTTATTCCTGACTTTTGTTTGTTTGTGATAGTATTCACAGATACGTCGTTCTGGGTATTTAAATAGTACAAACCATTAAAAAGTGTCGCGTTGCCAACATTTTTGTTTCAATACATAATGTGGCATGTATTTTTATTAAAGTTAAATACATAACCATTCCTGCTCAAAACAGGAATGGAGACGATGTTCTTAAAACCCTTCGGGAGTACAAGACAATCGTACGGACGCAACACATGCCCAGATAACAAAGTAAGAGATCTGGATCCGACGTGGCTTGCCGAGAGACTATCCCCGCTACCCACTCTGACCTCGATCTCCCGCTCCCCAAGCGCTCTACTTGGTCCCAGACCCTGCGTGGACATACAAATGTGAGTACTAGCTCACGAATCCAATATCCAGGAAGTAGAGTATACAGATGTAGAACAAACTGTTTCTAAAACATTAAGTTCCATACCTGACGCAGCCTGCTCACCCTTGAGCTTCGGACAGTCCCACTTCCAGTGGCCAAGCGCACCGCAATGCAGACACCTATCCGTTGGCTATACACCGGCCTGCTTAGATTTCCCAGAAAATTTGTTCTTTTTAGAAACCTTCTCTGTTGGCTTGAGCTTGTTGCCCTTCTTCTTTTTGCCTTTCTGGGGCTTCGAAGAGGTGGCGACAAGTGCAGTATGCTTTGCCCTCTTCATTTGAGCTTGAGCCGTTGCTAACTGATTCATCAAATCAGGAAGCGTCAGCGTCATACCGTTTAGATGATATTTCACAATGAACACGTTTAAGGACGGAGGGAGAGACTGCAAGATGAGATCGTTTTGTAATTCCCGATCAAATCGGAAATTGAGAGTCTCCAACCTCTCGATCATGGTAATCATGTTCATAACATGTTCGCCGACATTCTCACCCTCAAACATCCTCGATCGAATGAGCTGCGACGAAGCCGCATAGCGACCTGTCCTTGACGTCTCACGATAAAGCTCTTTCAGATGCTGAACCATCGCACAAGCATCAGCCATACCCTCATGGCTACGCTGCAGCGTGTATCGATCCGAGGACATGAGCCTTTACGAGCTGCTCGTCGCGTAGTCGCTTGTCATAAGCGGCACGAGCCTGCTCGGTTGCCCGCGCCCTGGGGCCGGTGGCAACTCGGAGTCAAGGAATGTAATACCCGTAAAGTTAATGCGGGATTTTGCTATAACTATCTGTGTAATTATTTTGCAAGTTAAGCACATTAACAACAAAAAACAAATCAAGTTATGCAAGGAAAAATATGAATTTTAATAATTTCAAATTTATTCCGAAATTGAGTGAAGAATTAAATATAATTAACAAATAAGAAAATTTTGGACTAACATTTAACATTCGAAATTAGGCCCAGATTTAATTATTTTTAGGCCCAAAATTATATACATAATATATTAGATAAGTTTCCTTAAGCTTAGGGAAGAGAAATCGTTATCTCTCCCTTGTCCCATCAAGTTTTCTTTTAACCATGTAGTACTTATCTACCTTTACAAAGACTATAACGTCATTTTGAGGAAGAAAATCCCTAAGAGAAGAAAATAAGAAATCACATCAACAGTGAAGGAGCTTTTCAACGAAATTGAGAAATCTAACACCAGAAGGAGTTCGAAGGTGATAGTTACCAAAGGTATAATCTCTTTAGCCTTAATATTTAATTTATTTTGGTAACAAATGCTACTACACGGCTATATAAAGGTTTTAGAAAATTTCTAAACTTATAAGGTTTAAGAATATTAAAGAGTTCGAAACTTCAGACCATATTAATGGGTAGTTAAATAGCGTTCATAAGAAATCAATCATTATAAGCTGTATTAGTTTCTGGGATTAGTGTAGTTTTGGAGGATTAGTTTGGAGGACGATTTTAATGGTACAATTTTAGGGTTTTGGGGAGAAGTACTGTTTTTAGAAGGTCTCGACATTGTATAAGACTTCGATATTTATAAGGTCTCGATATTTATATGTCTCGACATTTATATTGGTAAAGACCTCGACATTTGTATGAATATTTCGACATTTCTTTTCAATTAAGGATCTCGACATTTCATGTTAACAAAGATTTCGAAATTTCTTCATAGAATAATCTCGAGATGTGTCTTATGAGAATCTCGACATCATCAAGGATTTGGACATGATAGGAACAGTTTCGAGATGTAACATAAGGAGAATCCGAAATATAATGGTTTTCGATATAATAAGATTTCGACATTGTGTTTTAGTTAATAAATTTTCGGTATTTTAGAACTTTGCTATTTCTAGGGTTTTCGATAATTTAGGGTTTATTTATTTTAGGGATTTCATTATTTTTAGGTTTTCATAAATTTTAGGGTTTTGATAATTTTAGCATTTTCGAAACTTATATGACTTAGTAAATTTATTGATGTGAAAAATATTTTCAATATTCAGAGGATCGAAGCGTAAGAAATTTACCCGACTTCGTGGCTAATTTTATCAGGAGGACAGATAGGTGGATCATCCATCTACAATGCGTAAACACATGTGTGATCTATGTGTTTTCATGTGATTATGTGATTTACGTGACTTATATGATTTACGAGTTTACATGTTCTACGTACGTTTTATTTAAATCATGCTTCCATGAGATTTTATGTGCATGGCATGTGCATATCACGTCAGGAAGTGAGTGTTGTACCGTAGTGAGACGGTAACGATATGAGATATTGACGTACGGGGTAGAATGAGATGCTTGTGATTGATGACTCTTAGAGGAGTCGAGGTTGGGCTCACTGGGCACCTGGCGGAGACAGACGTGATCGATCTGTCTACTCGGGCGTGACCGTCCCGAGGTGCATACCGTCGGATGAGATTTTGGTGCGACCTGATAGGAGGCCATTGGTGTGATCGTCCAGTGCACTATCAGTGTATGCTTGGGTGCGGAGCGACCAGGTAGGAGGCCATTGACGTGATCGTCCAGTGCACTACCAGGGTAGGCTGTCGCGAGACTTGGGGGTGGCCTCCCAGTAGTCTATTGCGCGCGAAGGTGTCGAGCCTAACATAGGGCCCTGTGTTGCGTGAAATAGGAATGTGGGAAAAGAATAATGTGCATACTATCATGTTGTGACATATTGGGATTGGGGTTGCGTGCACACTTGCATACATGCACTTTATTCACCTACTGGGCAAATTGCTCAGTGTTTACGTGTTGTAGGTACTGAGTCCGACGCTGATACGCGTCGTGACTGAGGCGGCTGGTGGCGGTGCTCCACGGACTTTTGAGGGCGGAGCGGTACATGGATGAAGACCTGTGGAGCGGCGTTTGGGCTTTTGGTCTTTTGACATTTTTGGGGCTTCGACCCATGTATAGTGAAGACGATGTAGATAGATTTTTATAGTAATGTATATTATTTTAGGAAAAAGTTTTAAATGCTAACTTCTAACTGCTTCAAAATATACTCCTAATACCAAATAATGAATCACATATGCACAACGCATTCCTCACATAGCTCTTTTAGATTTTTGATATCTATCACCGTAATACAAAAAAAAAATCACGAAAGCTTTACATTGGCCAAACACCTATATTGAAAATTTTATTATATTTATACCAACCACTTTAAGAGTTACCAAAACCATCTTTTGTTTGATAATTAAACTAATATTCATATTAAGTCGAATCCAAAAAATATTTAGTGTCAAAGAGATATGAACTCACGTAGCTAATTCAAAGTTTGAAGTCTAACATTCAACCTAAAAATCACGAAAACTTTCATAATAATCACAAAAGCCTAAAACATTATATTAAACCTCAAAAAATACCTAAATTTTTCAACTTATAAAACACCTAATAGCCGAAAACTTCTAGGTAAAATAAAAGGTACCGAAGATCTAAATATTGCCAAAAGTAATAAGTAAAGAGATAAAAATAACCTAACATACTAAAACCCTCGCCAAAAACTTCCACAAGTTTCAATTACTTTAAGCACACAAGTTTTGTATGTACCCACACATGCACTGACTGAAACTCTCCCATTGGAAATAATACAACATCGAAAAGAATCATACATTGTCATGTACTTGCCACATGAAAAGTTAAGAAAACGTTCCTAGTTCAATATCCCAAGTTCATACCTATATTGACCCAACACCACGCATTAACTACACTTTTATTACCATTCTCTATAAGGTATTAATTTTGACGAATATTCATAGAAGCTCCCACGCGCCATAAAAAAAAATTCGGTAATTCATTCCAACATGTACAGTCACGAAAAACATCATATGCTTTACCTTAAACATGTATTAAAATAACGTAGTCTCATAATCACCAAAATAAAAATTATAACTATCCTAATAATCATAATCACGTAACACAAATAAATAACATATATCAGGTAAAACATATAACACACATAGCACAAAGGTATTTACGTGTTGTAGATGAAAATTTCACCTACCTCACGTTCAAATCCGGACTTAAAATTGATCTCCTTAAGCTCAGTCGAGCTTCTTCTTCTTCTTCTTCTTCTTCTTCTTCTTCTTCTTCTTCTTCTTCTTCTTCTTCTTCTTCTTCTTCTTCTTCTTCTTCTTCTTCTTCTTCTTCTTCTTCTTCTTCTTCTTTAGATCCTTTGTTATTCTAATTTTCGTTCTTTCTCTATTGCTAAGTGCTATCTACCCCTATATATTTTAGTTCTTGTGGTGGGTCTTTTTATGAAATGTTATTTGGTTATATGTCTATTATTGAGATGAAGGTGATGTTTTCGACATGTAACAATTAATTGCCTCCCACATGCTAAGAAAACTATGCGAAAACTTTGATGTAGACCTAGAAAACTTTCTAGCTTTAATTCACCACCAAAACTTTCTTAGCACTAATATCCATGACCACCATGTGTTCTACTTTAGTTTCTTTGATAGGTCATTATTATTATACATATTTATATGTGTATGTAGTCATATCATTTAATCTAATTGTGTATAATATCTAACTTTACACCGAGAATGTCAATGTCTTTCTAATATTTAGGACTGCCTCTTCCTAGTAATGTTTTAATGTTTAAGATATCTATAGAATCATCACTCGTAAGACATGACAAGTAGAGTAGGTGAATGTCATATTCCTATTTGATTAAGTAATCTTCATCTGTTTATGTATTGTATGACATTAATTAATTTTTTTTCCCAAGCTCATCCACGAGAGCTTTAAGTGTGCCTATGACTTGTGCCAACCGATAATTGTACTTGCATCTATTATACCACTAAATATATGACTTAAGACAAGACGTGAGCTTTCTAATCTTGGTGGAAGGATGAGCTAGCAAAAACCTTTGAATGAGAGAGTGACAAAATATATATATTTGTGTATCGAACTCTGTGATGTTACTTGATGTACCGAAAATTATAATTGAGGCTTGCCGAAGTCATTTTCGTATAGTTTAGGTTTCGTACCAAAAACTTCCTACCAACAAGAACTTACTTTGAAGCCTAAAAACATTCCACTTGACTATTTAATATTTTCGGATACACCTTTGTTAAAATATACAATTCAATTCAAGCTTCTAAAACTTATATTTTCTTTATCAACACTTCTAAGTTGCAAAATCATTCCACTAATTACACTGAAATTCCGCATTTAATTTTTACGGATATTACAACCCCCTCCTTAAAGGAATTTCGTCCCCGAAATTACACCGATTGGAATAATTCAGGATAACGATTTCTCATATCATCTTCTCGCTCCCAAGTGGCTTCTCCAACTGATTGGTTTTGCCACAACACTTTAACGAACAGAATATTTTATTCCGAAGTCGCTTTACTTCTTGCATTAGGATTTCGGCCGGCTTTCCCTCGTAACTTAAGTCCGGCTTATGCTGTTCATGAAGAAATTCATTCTCGATCACATGACTCGGCTCTGCGACGTATTTGCGTAATGTTGATACGTGGAAAACGTCGTGGACTTGTGATAGTGAAGTCGGCAATTCCAATTATCTTCCGTAAGTTTGCCTTTTCGTCCGAATCGTTTCACGCTTTTCATTGGAGATATCTTCAAGAATACCCAATCATCTTCCGTAAGCCTTCGTCTTTAATCTGCGTAGCTTTTTTGTCGGCTTTGGGCCGTTCGCATTCTTTCCCGAATCTTGTCTATAACTTCCGTCATTTCTCGTATCATATCGGGGCCCAATAATGCCCGTTCACCAATTTCGTCCCAATCGGGGATCGGCATTTACGCTCGTATAAGGCTTCGTACGGGGCCATCCCGATGGTACCGTGATAGCTGTTGTTATAAGAGAATTCGATCAACGGAAGGTATTTGCTCCAATTTCCTTTGAAGTCGAGGATACACGCTCGTAACATGTGGCGCCCCTGACTTCTACCGCTTACCATTCTTATTACTAATTCGTGTTACTGCATGTGATATAAATGAAACCTATATACGAAAATGCGTACAAAATTTTTCATTTTATATAATGGAAATTCTTCTGTACAGTACAAAATATTCTTAGGACATAAATACAAGGTAGAGTGCGCATGCGTGTTCATAATAATCTATTGGCCCGCCACTCAGGACACCTCAAAAGTCCTCCGGAAGCTTCAAAATTTGGCCTCGCCTTCGTAAAGATCACGTCCCGTGATCCCGTGAACCTACAACACATAAATTCATGGAATGAGATTATAAAGCTCAGTAAGTGAAAGTCATGCATGCCATGCACGTGTCCTAAATTCGCAAAGGCATCCGCGCCAATGCTTCCTAGACCTCATATTTTTCTTATCTTGTCTTGTCATGTAGGGCCCTCGGCTATCTTGCTATGCACCATCATAGAGGCTAACCCTAGGGCGCCTTTTCTGTCCCAAGGTGGTTTGCCACGCGGACGCTTCACACTGGTAGCCTAATCTGAGGTAGTCAATATCAGAGGTATCCTCGATGTCGCTTACACCCTCAGCTCGCATCCTCCAGGTTTCACGACTCGCCATGAGGGCATTAGCCCTAAAATCATGCCTTGTCTTGTACATGTCATGTCTTAACGGCAGCGCCATACGATGTCACCATGGTAGCATAGAAGAGCCGTGACTCAACTGTGAGTCGATATCAGACGCCTATATCGGCGAATCTTTATCGCTCTCAGGCGATCATATATTATGCACGCTCTCATATCATGCCTTTTCATACTAAACGTGCGTGCATATGATCATGTCATGAATATGCGTGTCATGCCATCACATATTGTAAATAATTCATACGTGTCATGTAACACATAATTTCATGCACATATAACTACGTGTTGTAGTTGGGACTTCCACTTACCTGGTATCCTTAGCTATTTAATTTATCGTACGGTAAGTCGCTATCCTTCGGACCCTAAGTATACTAATATATGAAATTAGGGTTTGTTAGTTTACTTATAATTTCACGATATTGGCTTAATTTGAAAACCCTAATTTCGACTTTTATAAATTTCGAAACTCCCTTGACATGATCCTCGAGTTATATAAACCCTAACATGGATTTCGAATTGCCTTGTAACATAAATCTCGACATAGGTAGACTTTCGACATGAGCTATAGAATGGATCTCGAGCTTTTAGAGCTAGGTTTCGACATCAATGGATCTTGACATAAATCTTGAGATAAATGTCGAGCTTTATTTCTACATCCTACATGAAATGTCGAGACTTAAACCATGGAAGATTTCGAAGTTGGTACTAATAGATCTCGACATAATTTCAAGAAACATGTCGATATTATAAATAAAGTTCTCGATATGGTTTCACTTCTGATGACAAATCTCGAGCTAGAGTGTACATTAGATCTCGACATTTTCAAGATAGATCTCGATATACATAACCCTAATATCTTGAAGTAGCTATTACATAAACTCGAAATTGATTAAACAATACACATAAACTTCGAGATTTAATAATACACAAAGATTTCATAGATTTCGAGATGATTTTCGTACTTAGATCTCGAGATTAATCAACACACAATTTTTGACATGGATCTCGAGTTCGATCTCGAGATTTTATATAAATTTTCGAAATTGATTTCAAAACTAGATATCGAGTTTGATTAAACACTACATGATTTCGACATTTTCTATTCTCATCCTTAAACTCGAGATCTTCTTACAAAACTTAACAGAGTTCGAAATCTACCAAACTGGGGATCATCTTGTTTGATTTTTAACTTCCGATCAAACATATTTTCTTCTACGAACAGTATAACTACCGTATGAACCTTAAACGATTCCCAAACCCTCAAAACTTATGTAAACCCTAATTATATGATTTTTATCATGCTTAATAATTTCTAGAAGCTATTGACATAAGAGTAAAAACATGAAATTATATTAAGAAATTATACCTACTCCAAGCTTTGTGCGAAATTTCGATATAACTCTTGGTCCTTTCTTATTCCGAGTTCTCGATGGTTTTGGTGTTTATTAATTGGGGTTTTCATTTCTTATTTTATCTCCAAGTTGGCGTGTGTACATAAATAAATGACATCGACACCTACACCTAGTAAATCCTTCCTAACTAAGCAATCGATATTTATCTCTTCATCCGAAATTCTCTATTTGTTCCTTGATCTCAAGTTTTACATATTTTGAGCTTTAACAACTTCGAGCTCCTAAAGATCTCGGCTTCTAAGGTCTCGACATTTAAAGATCTCAAGTTTATTAATTTCGGCTTCAATGATTTCGATATCCTAGGACTTCGAGCCTCCTATTTAGCAACATCCTTACTTCGACATCTTATCATTGCGACATTCATTCCTTTCGAGTTTTAACCTTTCGAGCTTTAAGAATTTCGAGATCCAAAGATCTCGGAGATTCCTAGTTTCAAAACCCTAATGCATCAAAATCTCTATCTAGCCTTTCTCGGATTTTATTCCCACTAATTCGTGTTTCTCCAAAACGTGGCATTAACACTTAATACATTACATCAAATTTTCTAGGTTAGCTTACCATGTACTAGAAACCCTGAAATCAATAATTAACCTAAATCCAAAGTTTACGTTCCAGTTCATACATGTCACGTTAGCATATAGCATGAAATCATTTAGGCATATAGAAGTCACAAAACATGTCTCATGCAGTCATATAAGTCATATAATACGTATGCTTATTTATTGGCCGACTTACTTACGGGGTATTACATAACATATCCTCGAGGGTTTGTATTATTCGCTCTGATTGCCCGTCAGTTTGGGGGTGATACGCTGTGCTGAATGGGAGTTTAGTCCCCATCGCCTTTTGTAAGCTCCTCCAGAATTTGGACAGAAATCTCGAGTCTCGATCCGAGACAATTGAGGATGGAATTCCATGGAGTCGAACTATTTCTTGAACATATAATTCAGCGTACCTCTCTAGGGTGAAGGTCGAACTAATAGGCAGAAACTGAGCAGCTTTGGTTAAACGATCAACGATTACCCAAATGGCATCGTGGCCTTTTACAGAGTTTTTGGTAAGCCGGTGATAAAGTCCATCATAATGTGATCCCATTTCCACTCAGGAATTGGCAAAGGTTGCAACGTTCCTGCCGGTCGTTGATGTTCCGCTTTTATTTGTTGACAGATTAGACATTGACCCACGAATGCCGCAATGTCCTTTTTATTCATGTCCACCAATATGTTATTCGTAAGTTCCGATACATTTTTGTAGTGCATGGGTGTACCGAGTATGTTGTGCTATGTGCCTCCGTCATTATAAGTCGTCGTAGTTCTTCATTGTTGGGCACGTACAAGCGATTCTTATATTGCAAACTCCTGTCTTCCCGTATTCCAAAGTTAGATGGTGCTTCTTCTGTTTGCTCGCTTTTCACTTTCAAGTAAAGTTCATCTTCTTCTTGAGCCTTTTTGACCCGTTCTAGCAGCGTGGACTGAAGGGTTAGCGCAGCTCGTTTCTATGTCACCAAAATTAATTATTTCTACTTCAAGTCGACGGAGTTCCGTGTTTATGGCGTTTCTGCTCAAAGCGTCGGAGACTGCATTTGCTTTGCTGGGATAATAATTGATCACACAGTCATAGTCTTTAATGAGCTCCAGCCAACGTCGTCTTATACTCAACTCCTTTTGTGTGAAGAAGTACTTCAGGCTCTTGTGATTTGTATATATCTCGCATCTTTCTCCGTAGAGATAGTGCCGCCAGATTTTCAAAGCGAATACTACTGCTGCGCGTTCTAGTCATGAGTGGGATAATTTTTCTCGTATTCTTTTGACTGTCTAGAAGCGTAGGCAATAACCTTTCCATTTTCCATCAACACGCATCCCAAGCCATTTTTCGAGGCATCGCTATACACAAAGAACCCCTCAGTTCCTGATGGTATCGTCAAGACTGGAGCCGAGGTGAGTCACTTCTTCAGCTCCTGAAAGCTTTGTTCACATGATTCCATCCATTTGAATAGAATATTCTTCCTGGTTAGGTTCGTCTTGGTCGAAGCAATGCTGGAAATGTCTTCGATAAATTTGCGGTAGTATCCAGCCAACCCTAAGAAACTTCGAGCCTTAGTACGAGTAGTTGGTCGTGGCAATTATTTACTGCCTTGATTTTGCTGGGGTCCACGGAAATTCCACTTCCTGAAATGATGTGTCCCAGAAAAGCCACTTGTTCAAGCCAAAATTCGCACTTCTTGAACTTGGCGAATAGTTGTTTCTCTCGTAGGATTCTTAAGACCGTTTGAAGATGAATTTCGTGTCGTCTTAGAATAAACAAGGATGTCGTCAATGAAAACGATAACAAAACGGTCGAGGAAATTCTTGAATACCCGGTGCATCAGATCCATGAAAGCAGCTGGTGCATTTGTCAACCCGAAAGGCATGACAAGGAACTCATAGTGGCCATATCTCGTGTTGAACACCGTCTTCGGTACATCAGCCTTTCTGATTTTTAGTTGATTGTATCCCGAACGTAGATCGATTTTTAAGAACACCGTCACACCATGCACGAATAAATCGTCGATTCTTGGCAACGGATATTTGTTCTTGATGGTTATTTTGTTCAGTTCACAATACTCGATACATAACCTCATCGACACATCCTTTTTACGCACAAACAACACCGGTGCTCCCCACGGAGTGAAACTAAGTTGAATAAACCCTTTTTGTAATAATTCCTCCAATTGCTCTTTTAACTCCTGCAACTCATTTGGCGCTAGTCGGTAAGGAGTTTTAGAGATCGGTGCTGCTCCTGGTACTAAATAAATCGTGAATTGAATTTTCCGATCAGGGGGTAACCCTGGAAGATCGTCGAAAAATACATCGGTGTATTCGTTAACGACGAGTACATCCTTTAACTCCGGCTGGGAAGCCTCGTCCGCCTTTACTGCGTATACGAGAAAAGACTCACAGCCTGACCTCAGAAGTCGTGAGCCTTCAGAGCAGAAATTCTGGGGATACTATTCTGATTTGTTTTATAAGAAAAGTGAACACCTTTCCTTCGGGCAATTGAAATTTCACGATCTTCTTATTGCAGTCGATGATGACTCCATATCTTGAAAGCCAATCGTAATCGTTCATCGAAATTACGATCAGATCGACGTACAAATTCCTACCCTCAATAATCACGGAGCATCCTTCAAACACTTGATTAGTGCGCGTTGGATCACCGTGTAGTAAAGTTATCCCATAACTATACTTAGATAAGGTAGGAATTTTTTCCACCTTTGCAACATACTTAACCGACACAAATGAATGAGTGGCTCCATAACCCATTAACACAGAAGTGGGTGTGTTGAAAATATTTAACGTACCCGCCACCACCTCTGTGTTCGATTCCACCTCCTCATTCGTCAAAGTAGTATCCCAAGCTGGAACTGCTGGGTTCTCCTCCACCTTCTCATTCGTCAGAGTGAACACCTGGGCTGGAACTTGTGGTGGTCGTACCATTGCTTGGGTTCGGTTATGGGGCACACTCACTTCACATGTTCTGGTCAAATGCCCCGGCTTCCCACATCGAAAGCATTGAATATTGGGATTGAATCCCACTCCGAAGCAAACACCTGTATGATATCGCCTGCATTATTGGCACTGTGGGGCGAGATTTGGAGGACGGACTGTGATATTTGCTGGTCCTTGGTTCAGGCTCGGTTGCCAACTTTGTTGCCCCTGGCGATTATTCTGATTGTTGTTGGGGCCTTTTCCGAAAAATTGTCGTTTTCGGTCTCCTCCACTTCCTTGTTGCCTATCGAATCTTCTTTTCACCTCCTGTGCCTTCAAGATCTGGGCCTCAGCCTGTTCAGCTATGATCGCTCGTTCCGCCACATGTGTAAATGTCATTCCTCGTGTTCCAGCCATGCTAACATCTCTGTAGACCTCTAGTTTGAGGCCTACTATGAACCGTGCTACTTTTAGTTCTTCTGTTACCACCATATGTGTAGCGAATCGCGACAGTTCTTCAAATTTGCGGATATATTCCACGACAGTCATTCCACCTTGCTTCAGGTTGATGAAGTCATTCATCCTGCGGGCTTGCTCATGGACTGTGAAATATTGGTCGTGGAACAGTTCTTTAAATCTTTCCCAAGTCATGGTGATAGGATCCTCAAGGATTTTAACAGCATCCCACCAAAACCTCGCATTCCCTCGGAGCATAGAAACGACACATAGCACCATTTCGTTTTCTGGTACTCGGCCATACAGGAACATATCTTCAACGGTGCGCAACCAATCCTCAGCCATTGCGGGGTCGGTGGCGTCCGCAAAGGTTGGGGGTTCAATTTACGAAACCTTTCCCCTATAATCTCCGTGCGTTCGAGCTGTGGGAATCGATGATTTTCAGACGAACTTATTTGATCTGGTCCGCTTGACGTTGAATTAGTTCAGCAAGGCGTAAAATCGTGGAGTCTCGTTCATTTGTCGGAGACTCAGATGCTGCCCTACGACTTGACTCACCATTGTTTTCTCTGTGCCCTCTCGTCATTTTAGCCCTACAATCTACAATACTTCACGCAAACAAGGCTACTATTAATAGTATCTAATCACGTCAAAACTTTAAAACTTACAGGCAAGGCTGATCATCCAGGCTTTTGAGCGACAGTACATGGACAGTCTACAGAATCTATATCCTACGCTCTGATACCACCTGTAATGACCCTCAATTTCTAATGATAGAAAATGGCGGATTTCGCAACGAAAGTCGTAGAAAACCCATTTTTACAATTTTTTTCGCATAAAATATTATATTAAAACTTGTTTTATAAAATTCAACGTAGAACAAAGTTTCAGATACGAAATATTTAATAGCGCACAATAAAACACACGATACAGTTCCACATGTCTTCATCCATGTACATTCCTGCCCTCAAAAGCCCGTGGAGTCACCGCCTTCAGCCCGCCTCAGTCACGACGAATCTCATCGTGAAACTCGGTCATACCTACAACACGTAAACTCTAAGCGAATGCCCAGTAGGTAAAAATATACAAGTATGCAGCGTGTGCTCAACACCCTTCCCAATACATCTCATAAATGCACGCTCGACTTTTTTACTATCATCTCAATCTAACACATCTTAACATATCCCAATAGGGCCATAGGTTAGACTCGGCACCACGGGCGCACAAGAAATTACGGGATCAGGGGATCCGAACATCGGGTAGCCTACATAGGTTACTCACGTTAGGCCGCTCCTTCTCGAGGTTCCGCCTGTTCTCAAGGTAGCCTACACTGATTTCGCACAAGGTAACCAGGTCAGTCACGTTAGGTTACCCGACCAGGTCGCTCCTTCTGATAATAAACAACAAGTAGACAGGTCACTCACGTTTGCCTCCCAAGTGGTACCTAAGTACTAACCTCAACTCTATTATGTTGTCCACGACCACATATCGGTCACGTTCTACTCCATTCGTCAACCATTTTAAAATATCACCTTATCAATACGATCATCACCCCTCACCGATATGAAATGCATATGCCGTGCAAATGAAACACAACAATAAATATTTTCCCCGAAATCCCAACCCAACTCAACCTGAAATTCACTAAAATAACCTCCGTGAATATTCTAATTCTGTCCAAGGATGAATATATCTACCTAATATTTTAAAAGCAAATCATATGTACTCAATAAAGAAAGTCAACCTTCGAAAACAAAACCAGTGACATATTGCTAACTTCTAAATGCTTCAAAATATACTCCTAATACCAAATAATGAATCACATATGCACAACGCATTCCTCACATAGCTCTTTTAAATTTCTGATATCTATCACCATCATAAAAAAAATCACGAAAGCTTTACATTGGCCAAATACCTAAATACTGAAAATTTTATAATATTTATACCAACCACTTGAAGAGTTACCAAAACCATCTTTTGTTTGATAATTAAACTAATATTCATATTAACTCGAATCCAAAGAATTCTTAGTGTCAAAGAGATATGAACTCAGGTAGCTAATTCAAAGTTTAAAGTCTAACATTCAACCTAACAATCATGAAAACTTTCATAACAATCACAAAAGCCTAAAACATTATATTAAACCTCAAAATACCCAAATCTTTCAACTTATAAAACACCTAATAGCCGAAAACTTCTAGGTAAAATAAAAGGTAGCGAAGATATAAATATTACCAAAAGTAATCTGTAAAGAGATAAAAAAACCTAACATACTAAAACCCTCTTCAAAAACTTCCACAGTTCAATTACTTTAAGCACACAAGTTTTGTATGTACCCACACATGCACTGACTGAAACTCTCCCATTGGAAATAATACAACATCGAAAAGAATCATACATTGTCACTATGTACTTGCCACATGAAAAGTTAAAAAACATTCCTAGTTCAATATCCCAATTTCATACCTATCTTGACCCAACACCACACATTAACTACACTTTTAATACCATTCTCTATATGGTATTAATTTTGAAGAATATTCATAGAAGCTCCCACGCACCATAAAAAAAAAAAATTCTGTGATTCATTCCAACATGTACAGTCACGAAAAACATCATATGCTTTACCTTAAACCCGTATTAAAATAAAGTAGTCTCATAATCACCAAAATAAAAATTATAGCTATCCTAATAATCATAATCACGTAACACAAATAAATAACATATATCATGTAAAACATATGACACACATAGCACAAAGGTATTTACGTATTGTAGATGAAAAATTTCACCTACCTCACGTCCAAATCCGGACTTAAAATTGATCTCCTTAAGCTCGGTCGAGCTTCTTCTTCTTCTTCTAAATCCCCTGTTCTTCTAATTTCGTTCTTTCTCTATTGCTAAGTGCTATCTACCCCTATATATTGTAGTTCTTGTGGTGGGTCTTTTTATGAAATGGTAATTGGTTATATGTCTATTATTGGGATGAAGGTGATGTTTGCGACATGTAACAATTAATTGCCTCCCACATGCTAACAAAACTATGCGAAAACTTTGATGTAGACCTAGAAAACTTTCTAGCTTTAATTCACCATCAAAACTTTCTTAGCACTAATATCCATGGCCACCATGTGTTCTACTTTAGTTTCTTTGATAGGTCATTATTATTATTATTATTATTATTATTATTATTATTATTATTATTATTATTATTATTATTATTATTATTATTATATATAGGTGTATGCAGTCATATCATTTACTTTAATTGTGTATAATATCTAGCTTTACACCGAGAATGGCCATGTCATTCTAATAATTAAGACTTAAATGCCTCTTCTTAGTAATGGTTTAATGTTTAAGATATTTATTAAAATCATCACTTGTAAGACATGACAAGTACAGTAGGTGCATGTCATATTCCTTTTTGATTCTCTTGTATGTATCGTATAACATTTATTAATTTTTTCCCAAGCTCATCCACAAGAACCTTAAGTGTGTCTATGACTTGTGCCAACCAATAATTGTAATTGCATCTATTATACCACCAAATATATGACTTAAGACAGGACGTGAGCTTTCTAATCTTGGTGGAAGGATGAGCTAGCAAAAACCTTTGAATGAGAGAGTGACAAAAGTATATATATTTGTGTATCGAAAACTGTGATGTTACTTGATGTACCGAAAATTATAATTGAGGCTTGCCGAGGTCATTTTCCTATAGTTTAGTTTTCATACGAAAACCTTCTTACCAACAAGAACTTACTTTGAAGCTTAAAAACATTCCACTTGACTATTTAATATTTTCGGATACACCTTTGTTAAAATATTCAATTTAATTCAAGCTTCTAAAATTTATATTTTCTTTATCAACACTTCTAAGTTGCGAATCATTCCACTAATTACACTGAAATTCCGCATTTAGTTTTTACGGGTATTACAATATTGCCGGAATAGCTCGACTTGATCGGGAGCAAAATCGTGCATCGAGTCATCTGCAAACAGTAACGAAAGCGCAGCATGGAGCACATAGACGCCACACTCATCGTTACCCGGAATTATTCCAGCCGACGGAATTTCGGGGGTGAAATTCTTTTTAGGGGGGGGGGGGGAGGATGTAATACCCGCAAAATCTAATTACGGGATTTACGATTTAAGTAGCGATGAAAGTATTTAATCGGGAACTTGATGGGATTAATAAGTATATTCGAAGATACGATACTTTCATATTCTCATACCTTTAAGTGACTTATGTGCCTAAATGATTTCATGTTGTGTGATTTACAAACCTTATGTGTGTTACGAATTATGACTTACGTGACTGCGTGAGACATGTTTTGTGACTTTTATGCGTGATTGCACCAAACAAGGAATCAAAGAGGCTTTAATGGAATGAAAAGGGAGAGGTTCTTACCTTCAAGTTTGTGTATTGTGTGAAAAATAGGATAAGCCTTTTGATCTTTGATTTTCTTTCAAATTGTGTTGGTAAAACCTTATATACCACATTTACCCTAGGTATATTAAGGCCCAAACACCAAAAATTTAAATAATTACATTCTAATCCAAAACCCAAGCTACAAAGATGATTACAATATTAAACCCAAGACTTAAACTATTGACACAATCTATAAATATCCTAACAATCTCCCCCTTTGTGTCAATTGTTGGGAGTCTTGGAACTTGGGCGTTGTGATGGTGGATTAGCGAGTGTGTGTTTCGTGAAGTCCTAGCTTGAACTCGAAGGCGCGGAGATTCCTTCGAAGGACTATTCGATCAGCTATAGCGTCTATGAACTTCGCGAACTTGGATAGGCAGTGTGGATCTTCTTCCGAAAGGATGCGGCAAATCCTCATGAGTTTGTCTTGGATGACGGTGAGCGTCCCATCTGAGAATTTTGCCACTTCAGAGCAGCGCAGCAGCCTCATCTTTCCCTTGTAGTTCGAGCAGGTGACCGCCGGATCATGTCCGTCGATCACATCGCCTTCTTGGTAGTCGTCCGCGTTCTTGAAAGATGGGCGAGTTAGGTTCACCTTCTTCAGGTTGTGCTCCACCGCCATCTGCAGATCATGGGTGGCGAAGAATCTGACCTGTCGGGGCATATGGCGCTTGAGAGCTATGTAGCCCATGGTGACCGGTTCAGCTCGTACGAGATGTCCCGAACTTCTGAGGACGAGTCTGAACTGCTTCATGGATTCCATCATAAGCGCAGAAATTTGAAGTCCGCCTCGCTTACTTCACAGCAGCTCTCGTCCTGCCTCATCACCGTGAACACTGGATAGTGAACACGTCCTTTCGACTCTTGGCGAAGGTCAGTGACTTTGCAGATGGGGGCCCGATTCATTTCCAGAGCGATGTTTTCTTCATCGGACAGCGTCCTCTTTGTGCACTTGTGGCAAAGAAGGCTCCATCGATAGAGCTTCTTCTTTTCCTCGCTCCAATTTCGAATGTTCATCAGCTCATATTCGTTGAAGGTCGTGATGACTTGCTCCTTGCGCCGCCAGATCCTCTTCCTGATCTCTTCTTGAAATGGCGCGGTGATCTTCTTATTTTCCCACGGTGCTTCTGGAATATCCGCCGTGGGCACATCCGGTTGAGCAGCAGGAGCCTCAGCTTGCTGTGCTTGAAATTGTAGGATGTTCTCGAGCTCGGCAGGTTCAGCGTCGTACTCCTCTCCGTTCTCGTTTTCTGCAGTGTTGATTAGAGTGAGCGAGGCTTCCTTTAGCAGACGTCGAGCATTTTCCACCAACTTCCTGGCTGCTACTCCATCGGCGGGTGTGTACAGCCATTCATCGTTAAAGATGTAGGCCTCGATCTCATTCTGTGCGCAGTAGAAATCCTCGAAAGCCATGTTGGAATCGGTATTGAGAGGGTAAGGCTGTGTGGTGGCGAGGGTGTTGCGTCGGAGGAGTTTGAGGATCGTGGGGATGGTTGTGGTGGAGATTCTGGTGGTTCGGATGAGGTGATGGTTTTGGCTAGGATGATTTGGGCGTCGGTTGGTGTAGATGTGGTGGTGTCCTCTAACGTCGATGTGGTAGTTAGAGGTTCCGAGACGGTGGGTGGAGAAGGTGTGGTGGTGGTCTCTATTGCCGATGTGACGGTTAGAGTTACGGAGACGGTAGTAGGTGGTAGTGTGGGTGATTTGGCTAATGACTCGGTGTTAATGGGATGGGATTTTTGGCTAGTGGGGTGTGAGGTTTCTGTTGCGGGCGTTGTTTCACGTGCAGAGGAGGAAGGCGGCGTCGATTGTACGAGTCCTTGTGATTGTGAGCCTTGTTGCCTCTCCCCCTCGCGGCGATCTTGATCAACATCTTGATCGTCGCGCCTAATCCCGCTTACGCCTTGAGTGCGACACGTCATGGGTTGAGTTATTATTTTCTTCATTTGCTGTTCCTCCTCGTCGAGTTCCGTCATTGACTGGAATCTTGCTCGTAGGAGGTAGAAGAGCTCCTTTGCGGAAATTGAGGAGAGAACAGCTTCGGCGTCCACATTTTGAGTTGGTGGTGGCGTCTCCGGGGCCACACCTTTGCCTTTGTCGATGGTGGATGCATCGAGACGCGCATAGACTTTTATCGAGGATAGACGCCTCAAGAGTCTTTGCAAACTCTTGAAGACGAGTCTCTAACGCGGTCTCAGTCACGAACTGGGGTAAGTTTAACAAGTTGGAATCACGAAGAAATCCAACTGTCACCGAATCGGAGAAGATAGCCGATCGGCCGCCCGTTTGCACAGGACGGGAAAAGACGGGGTCACTCAGACTTCCCATTGGCATCATCGATGAGACTGACTCAAGCGAATGATGGCCTAGGCTCACGGTTGTTGTGATGTTGGCCGTGCTAGGTCTTCCGCTCTCAGTCACAGAGACATCACCGAGCGTTCTGACAGAATCACGAAGACTCTGTAGTGTGGGAAAAGGTGTATGTGTCCTAGAAACGTAAGAAATTATGGGGAGTGAGGGCACTATACTCGATGTGCATGAAGAGGATGCAGTCTGAGGCGAGGGACTGCTTGTTTCAACATCGACTATCTCCAAGTGGGATGTCGATGGTATACGTGGCTCCTCGTGGGATGAAATATCTTCCTGTAGAGAGGAAGATAAGTGGATTGGTGGGGTCGTTTGCGTGGTTGAGCCAAATGCCACGTCTTCTACTCGGGAGGTGAACATATCATCTCCTGTACCTACGGGTTGGGCTCGGCTTGTATGTGACTGAGGAGGTCGATCGTGTTTTTGTTTCGATCGATGCTCCGTGGGGCGGCTTACGTCATCCTCACGCGTTCGTTTTTTCGGTATGCGGGTGGAAGAGGATGCGGCGCGACTCGCTGACTTTTTTGTAGTGGGGGTGGGGTTTTGGCTAGTCCGGGGTTAGGAGCAGTGGGGTTGATCTGCTCCGTAGGGACAATGGATAGAGGTCGGGGCTTTCGCGGAATGTGGCGCTTGAGGCGCGATATTCACGGACGTGCGGATTTGTCGGGTCTGCGTAGGCGAGAACGTCGTCCGGAATGATCATTGCGTGTCGATCTTTCGCCGGAGTGTTTTGCTTGGCGAACTTTTCGACAGTGGGGATGATGAAGTGCTCGCTCGCCGGGCGGATGCGGATGTTGGTGGAGAAGATGCGGAAGTGCTTGATGAGCATTGGGAGCCACCGCATGTAGGGTATGAAGCGGTTTGTGACTCCCTTGGTGACTTCCCGATCTCGTCGTTGAATCATGGAGACGAGATCCATCCATATGATGTCGGCGTAGTTGTACTTGTGGTTGTGGGCGATGCCGGTGATGATGGTGAGGATTTGGTGGTTCCCACGGTCCTGGCCGGCATGCTTCCTTGACATGCACTTGTTTATTAGGAGATATAACGTTCGCCAGGGTTGTGGTAGGTTGCGAGTGGTGACTTCACTGAGAACTAGTGGACCTTTCTTCTTCTTGTTCTCAGGTTGATAGCCTAATCTGTCTATGTCCTCGATGAGTTGTTCGTGAGTTGGTAGTGGGTCGTATGGTGAATAGACAGGTAGTTGAAGCACTTCTTGGACAATTTTGCGAGTGAGGACCACAGTTTCTTGATCGATTTGGGTGGACAGTGTTTTAGCACGGTCGAGTGGTCCAGCTATCTGCAAGGTGTGCCAGAACTGTTGCAGGTAGACTTGAGCTTCTGGCTCGCCATGAGAGAGGGCGTGTCGGAGGGGATGCCCTTTGAGGATCTCTATGATAATGGGAGCATCGCACCGAAAATTGTCTAAGTCCACCATGTGGTTGTTTGGTATCAGGGCTGCCCATTGACTTGTTGGGAAAACCTGCTCGATTGGTGGGACATAGGTTAGCGTATTGAGTTCTATGCGAGCGATGGCCCTTTGTAGTGCTGCTGCCTCAAGTGCTTCAATTGTTTCTTGATTTTTGCTGGTCATATCTGTACTTGACAGTAATTATAGCATTATTAGTATGGATTAGATTGTGAGAACAGGGATGTGGGTGAAACAATAACAGGAGACATAAACGTGCCCGGAAAAATAAAATTAAGATTAAAGCTAACTTAGAGTCCTTTTCCCAATACTTAGAAAACATTTGGATTGAAAGTATTCATGTGATATGAGACAATTTAGGAATTCATACGAAATTTTTTCCTACACTTAGAAAATTTTCAAGATTGAAGTTTCACATTTAGTGTAGAATTTCGCGTAGGTAAACTCAAGTTGTCCAAAAATTTCCGCATGTGATGAGAAAATTTGCTAAGTATAACACATAGTCATGTCTAGAGAATTTTCGCATTTTGTGTAAAATTTCGCATGTAATGAAAATTTCGCAGATTATAACACGTAGACATGTCGAGAAAGTTTTCGCATATTGTGTAAAATTTCGTATGCAGGGAAAATTTTCGCAAGTTGAGAAGTCTCGCAAGTTGTCCAAAATTTTTTGCATGCTATGAGAAATTTCCCTGATTATCACACAAAGCCATGTCGAGAGAACATTTTCGCAGATTGAGTAAAATTTCGCAAGGATGGAAAATTTTCGCAAGTTAAGAAATCTCGCAAGTTGTCCAAAATTTTCGCGTGCTATGAGAAATTTCCCTGATTATCACACAAAGCCATGTCGAGAGAACATTTACGCAGATTGAGTAAAATTTCGCAAGTATGGAAAATTTTCGCAAGTTAAGAAATCTCGCAAGTTGTCCAAATTTTTCGCATGTAATGAGAAAATTCGCTAATTATCATTTGTAGACAAGTCGAGAGACATTTTCGCATATATCAAGGAAATTTCGCACTCAGTTTATCCATGAAATTTTTCATATAAGGAAAAGTTTCGCAAGTCATGAAATTTCAAAGGATATCCAAAATTTTTCGGTTGAAATATTTTCTCAAAAGATATTAAGATTTTTCGCAAGCAGAGAAATTTTTCGCAAGTTATATGAAAGTTTCGCAGAGGGAAAAAGCTTTGTGGATTGAGAAATGTTTGGTTCACTGTGGTTGAGAAATAGTGAAAATGCGAAAAGATGTAATATGACGTGAGGTGTATGATGTTTCGCGGGGTATAACTTCACTGTTGCGGAGTAAAATTTAACGTAAGGAAAACAAATTTCTCGGATGAAAGCTTTCGCGGGACTTCAGCCAATGTAGCAGCGAGAATTTTATAGCGCAAGAAATTTCTCGGATAGAAGTTTCGCGGGACCTCAGTCATTGTAGCAGCGAAAATTTAAGGTAAGAGATTTCTCGGATAAAAACTTTCGCGGAAACTCACTCACTGTAGCAGCGAAAATCGATCGTTTGGAGTATTTCTGAAAAACATTTTCTCGGCGAAGAACACTGTGTGAAAAACGTACAAAACGACTCAATGATTTTTGCCTTAGACCTATTTAAATTTTAACCAAAATGCATCAATCTGGACTCAATCGACTCGAAATTGGATGGGCAATACAGATTTGGGGTTTTCAAACTCCAAAAAACTAACATGCATCCGATTTTAAGCCGAGAAAAAAAAACTTTTAAACCTAAAAAAAATAACAGAACGGTGCATATATAAAGCAAAACGAACGAGAAGCAGTTTATTTGCGATATATTCATACCGAAAAGCTGATTTTGAGGACGGAGAATGCAGATAAACATAGTTTGAAGACGGATTTGAAGACGACGACGACGCAAGAGGTTGAGAAATTTTCGAAGAGTAGGGTGCGAAAGTTTTGAATTTTTCTCGGGTATTTGTAAGATTGTGAAAAAGAGTTAAGTGTTTTGGGGTTTTGTGACTGTTCATGCGAGAATTAGAGTAAATGGGCCGAAATTCGCGGGCTTGGTCAAAATTGAGTCCTGAGCTGAATTTCGCGGGCTTGGTCAAAATTTAGTCCAAATGGATTTAAATTGGTCCAATTTTGACCCAGATTGACCAAGAATTAACATTTCAACCCAAAATTCAATTGGTCCAATTTTGACTTCATTTGACCAAAAAACTCCCCCTTAATCGAAAACTCCCCCTTGAGAGACATAATTTAGTGACACATAGAGAATGAAGTGAAGTGAAAAGACATATGTACACTCTCAAAGTTCATGTAGGGTCGATTGATCACAACGGAATATTCAACATGCCCAACATAGTCACAAGGTGTTGGAATCGTTTGACATCCAACGGTTTTGTGAAAATGTCGGCTAGTTGATCTTCGGTAGTGACGTAGTGCAATTCAATCGTCCCTTGTTCGACATGTTCTTTGATGAAGTGGTGACGGATATCTATGTGTTTCGTTCTCGAGTGATGTACCGGATTACTCGTCATCGCAATCGCACTCTTCGAGTCACAATAAATGGGAATTTTATTAACATGAAAATTAAAATCTCGAAGTTGGGTTTTCATCCACAAAAGCTGTGAACAACAACTAGCGGCGGCGACATATTCTGCCACCGTCGACGAAGTTGAGACACAGTTTTGTTTTCGAGAAGACCAACTCACGAGTTTACCGCCCAAGAAGTGTGCAGCTCCAGAGGTGCTTTTTCGGTCCATCTTGCATCCTGCGTAATCCGAGTCAGAGAATCCAACCAGCTTGAAGTCCGATTGAGTGGGTACCACAAACCCAGATTTGGTGTTCCTTTGAGATAGCGGAGAATCCTTTTGACAGCAGTGAAATGTGATTCCTTCGGTGTAGCCTGAAAGCGAGCGCAGATTCCTGTCGAGAGAACGATATCAGGTCGACTAGCAGTGAGGTACAGAAGAGATCCTATTATCCCACGATAGACGGTTTGGTCAACGGGAGCACCAGATGGGTCCGCGTCGGGTCGGCCAGAGGGAGACATAGGTGTAGCAGCAGTCTTAGCATCCTTCATTCCATATTTCTCGAGGATGTCATGGATGTATTTGGACTGCTTGATGAAGATTCCGTCGGGGAGTTGCTTTACTTGAAGACCAAGAAAGAAATTCAGCTCGCCCATCATACTCATTTCAAACTTCTCTTTCATCAATTCTGCAAACTCTTCACATAGTTGTGGTTTAGTCGATCCAAAAATGATGTCATCAACATATATCTGCACAATCATGATGTCCGGCCCACTCCGCTTTGTGAAGAGAGTTGTATCCAGAGATCCTTTCTTGAAACCAGACTGAACAAGGAAGTCTGAAAGGACGTCGTACCAAGCTCGGGGAGCCTGTTTTAGTCCGTAGAGGGCTTTGTAGAGTCGATATACGTGATGAGGAAACTCTTCGCTCAAGAACCCTTCCGGTTGATCAACGTACACTTCTTCTTTGAGAAATCCATTCAGAAATGCAGTCTTCACGTCCATTCGGTAAACTTTAAAGTTCTTGTGAGCAGCAAAGGCGAGAAAAATTCGTATTGCTTCGATCCTGGCGACGGGGGCGAAAGTTTCATCGTAGTCGATGCCTTCTTGTTGGTTGTACCCCTTAGCCACAAGTCTTGCTTTATTGCGGATGACAATACCGTCTTCATCCTTTTTGTTCTTGAAGATCCACTTCGTGCCGATAATGGATCTGTTGTGAGGGCGTGGTACGAGTTCCCAGACTTGTAAACGTTCAAACTGATTTATTTCCTCCTGCATTGCAATCAGCCAATCAGGATCATTGAGAGCTTCAGCTACTCGTGATGGTTCGGCTTGACTAAGGTAGCTAGCGAACAGACTTTCATTCATCGTAGCCGAACGCGTCGAAACACCGGATATGGGATCCCCAATAATTCGGTAGGATGAGAGCGAGCCCAAAGTGGTATATTGGTCTGTGAGGAGCTGGCCGCATTTGTATCGATTGGAGGCTCATTAGATTGGGGTCCGGTGTCGGAAGAAGAGATCTCAACCGTAGTAGATTGAGAAGATTCAGCATCAGGATCAGCAATGTTCCCAGGGTTGGGTAAAATGTCGTCTTCGTTGAGATTGAGATCATCCAAGTTTGGTGGGACGACATCATTGCTGATAGCTGGTGGTGTAGGTGGGGTGGGTGCAGCGGTAGTTTGATGGTGGCAACGGGAGTCTTGGGGACTGGATAGAAGTACTCGAAGAGTAGATCGAGTTCTAGTTCACCAGAATTGCCCTTAGATGAGGAAGTTCCCATCGTTGAAGGTTGACCTTTTGTCAACGACTGTAGACGACCTGGTTCTGGACTGATATGAGCAGAAGCCATGAGGTCGCCTTCGCTTTCGTCAAATGTGACATTTGTGCTCTCTATTACTGATCGTTCCTCCCTAAGATAGACTCTGTATGCCTTCGAGTTCAGCGAATATCCAACAAAGATTCCTTCTAGTGCTTTTGGATCAAGCTTCCCAAGATGTTGGCGATCATTGGCCACAAAACATCGGCAACCGAAGACCCTTAGATAAGATATATCTGGAATACGATGGTTATTCAGCATCTCGTATGTGGTGCGCTTGAATCTCTTGTGGATGGAAGCCCGGTTCTGCGTGTAACAGGCCGTTTGAATGGCTTCGCCCCAAAGAGAGTGAGGAAGTCCGGATTGGATGAGGAGAGTCCTAGCTGCTTCAACTAGTGTCCTATTCTTATGCTCAACGACACCATTCTGTTCTGGTGTCTTCACAGCTGAGAACTACTAGGTGATGCCCTGAGTAGCATAGAAATCACTGAGCTTCTTGTTCTTAAACTCAGTTCGGATAATCCGAACCTTCTGTTCATGAAGAGTTTGGGACGTAACAACAAACTCGATGATTAAATCAAGAACTTCATCCTTTATGCGAACGAGTTTCGTCCATGTATAGCGTGAGAAGTCGTCGACAATCACAAGAATATACCGTCTTCCTCCGAGTGTAGCCGTAGGCATTGGGCCACATAGATCCATGTGTAAGAGCTCAAGGATGAGCTTAGAGGACGGTGTTTCCTTAGAGATGTGTGATGATCGCTTCATCTTCCAGGCAGAGCAGAGGTGTTCCTTATGATATGACAGTTGGGGTAGACCGTTGACGAGTTTATTCTGACGCAGTTTGTTGATAGTCTTGAAATTGAGGCGTGAAAGACGCCGGTGCCATAGATCGTTCAACTTGGGTGCAGCACGGGAGAGAAGGCAAATTGGTCGAGAGGTCGTAAGATTGAGTACGTAGAGGTGAGATGTGCGTGTTCCAGAGAGAAGAGGTAGTCCCGAGGCATCGATAATGCTGCAGATGTCAGATTCGAAGAGAACTTTGTATCCTTTGTCGCAGAAACGGCCAATGCTGAAAAGATTGTAGCTCAAACCCTCGACGTAAGAGATGCCCTTAATCGTCAGTTTGTCATGGATGAGATCACCAGTTCCGAGAATTGGTGCCATTTGACTGTTTCCGAAGGAGACCCTTCCGAGATAGCGCTCGGAGAAGTTGCTCAACAGCTATTTGTTCCCCGTCATGTGTGTGGAGCAACCCGAGTCTAGATACCACACATGACAGACCTGCAATCATCAGCAAACGTTGGGTCCCCGTTTACGGACGGGACCATCTTGTGATACAAGTAAAATTTTCATACGCTTAACGGGAAATGTGGGGTCTAAATCAGGTTGTGTTGGATCTAATTTAGCTTTCCCTTTGTGATTTGTTTGAGGAGGTGGGATTATGGTTTTTCTAACCCATATTTGCCTAACTTGCGCTTGCATATACGTTATCTTATTCGTGAATTGACGTGAAGGTTTTGGTTGTTGTTGTCGCCTTTTGGTTTTAGTCGTCTTCTGCTTGCGAGCAGTAGGTGACTTTGTATTCAGCGTTGGATGGCGTTTTCGCTTAACCGTGGGCGTAGATGAACTGGGAGAATGCTAGGGCGTCGTAGAGGATGTTTGCCTTTTTGGTCGGGGTGTTGCGTGTTCGTGTGCCTCATATTCATGAAAGCGTGGAAGAATAAAGTCATTGCAGCAACACATAGACATTAGTTTGGCAAAGGAACGATAAGTTTTGGCAGCATAATTGTCTACGTCCTTAAGATGTTGGGAATCAGTACATAGATTGGAAAGACAAATATAGGATGGTATTTTCTTCTTGTCATCGAAGAACGGGTCCTCCTTTTCTTCAAATGAACTCCCTTCTGGAGACGTCGAACTCACATTCCCTGTATCCATAGGAATACGAGAGTTAGTGTTTGAACAAGTTTCAGCTTCAGGAGTCATCTTCGACGTCCTCTTACATTTACATGTTTGAGAATCGGGTTGACTTGATGTAGAGGGATTGTTTGTACTGTGAAATTGTTCTAGTGTAGAGATTTTGCTAAGTAGTTCATCTCGCTCCTTTGCGAAGGTCTTCCGCTCTAATTCTAGTGTTCGTTCTAGTTCTGCTATGAGCAGAAGTTTCTCTGGGATATAGGTGCGAGAGCGCTTCTTGGAAAGCAATTTCCTGTTCTTTGGTTGGGAGTGGAGTTTCGACATCCTCCAAAAGTGAAGGTATCTTAGTCTTATCCCTAGCATTCATTTCTGTGTAGTCATACGCGATTTCCGCCCAATGAATGTTCTGTACCCTCTTTTCTTCCGAGATAACAATGGAGGATGATCTCACAAATGGCCTAAGTTGCGAGGGAGCACCATTTCTAGTTTGCAGGAACACAGTGTTACACATGTTATACCTTTTAACTGTTAGTGGTGTTGATTTGCAATTGCTAGCCAGGCCGATTCCCCCCCGGGCGTTGTAGAATTCGGTTTCAACTGTTTGGTTCAATAGGCATAAGATGCGTGAGTTTTCGTTTCTGAGGTGAAGTTGCTCTTCGAGTTCTTTCACCTTTCGGTACAGCCTAACTCTTTCCTTTGTGAGGAGTTCGTATTGGGATGCCGTCAGAAGACGAGATGTTTCGCATGAACTGATGGCCAGTGTGGTTTCCTTAACCCTAGTCTCACTTTGTTTATTCTTGCTTTGCAGACTTTTGACTAACGCTTCTGAGGCCATTAGACGTTCGTTTGCACAGGCAAGCTCTTCTACTTTTAAACTAAGTAAGGCATAGTTGTTTTCAAATTTTAGCTTAAGTTCATCATAATCCCTAGCGTCTACGGTGGGTTTCTTAATGGTGTGCCGGTGATTAAACACATCATCGAGTTGCGAAATTCGTACCTCAGCCTCGGTGTTAGTAGGCGTCTTAGCGGCATTCTCACCGGTGTTGACCATCTCCTCGTCCTCGTCATGTTCTACCAGCCTTGCCATGCAGCAATCTTCATCCTTAGGCTCCTCGTCTTCTGAAGTGTCGTTCACCCATTCAGCTTCTTCGGTGAGAAGAACTTTCCCACTTTCCATTTTGCGGGTCATTCTGGCCTTACGGTCGTAATAGCCAGAATCCTTCACGCGTGGGGCATGGCATTCCTTGACAAAGTGGCCCAGCTTTCCACACCGAAAACAATTCACAGACTTTTGAGGTGCGGATTCCTCTTCTTTCTTTATCGGCTTAGCTTCCTCCGTAGGGGTAGTCTTTTTGGTGCCGCTAAAGGTTCTTTGACGATTGGAGGAGGATGATGACTTTTTCCCGATCTTCTTTGAGACCATCTTTGTGAGCATTGCCAGTTGCTTACGTAGATCACGAACATCTTCATCAGATTCTGTATCAGCTTCGGATCCTGAAGAGGTGTCAGATACAACAACTGGTAGCTTCCCTTTGTTCTGTTTGGGCTTAGAGGTGGAGGATCGCTCGGTAGTCTTGTTCGAGAGGAGGGCCAGCGGGTCGACTCGAGTGTTGGTGGACTGAGGCATGTAAGGAGCATAGGCTGACAGGCTGTCGTAGAGGGCATGGATGGAAGTGTTGGAGAGGTCCTTACTCTGAATCATCATCACGGTTGCATTTCCCCAATGTGGTTTGAGGCTACCAAGGAACCGGTTGTTGATATCGAACTTGTCCCTAGAGATCTTGGCTTTCTTGAGTTCATTGATGACCTTCAAGTATCGGAGGTACGTGTCACGCAGCTCCTCTCCTTCATAAGCCTGGAAATGTTCATACTGCGAGTGACGTGCTGATTTCCTCCCCTGAGCACTCTCAGTTGTGCCTGCCATAATTTCTACGAGTTCATCCCATATTTCCTTGGCAGTTGTGCAGCACTCGATGTGAGCATAGACTTCGTTGCCCATAGCCTGGAAGAGGTATCCTTTGGCAGTCTCATCGGCCTGAAGGCGAGCCTCTTCATCCTTATTAATGGGGCCTCTTAGAGTGCGACGGTCATCCATGGGAGGGTTTGCGTTTGGTTGAGCAGGAATGATTGTCCAGAACTGTGCTGGACCGTTGAAGATGGAGTCCAGTAGGTATTGAGAGAGTGGGGCGCCTTTGTTCCTGATGAACGTGAGGAACCTGTTTGTCCATATGCTGTAATCGCCTTGTCACAGCATCGGGGGTCTGGTGTCGGAGCCCACTGTTGAGATGTCATTTGTGGCAGACATGGTTGGTGCAGTCGAATCGTCCGTGGTTTTGATCTTCAATAGATAAGAAGGTTAGTGACGAACGAGATGAGAAAGATGAGTTTAACGAGTAGAGTTTGTGAAAAATCGTTTAAGGAATTTCTTAGAACTAAGTGAGCGTGTGTGATGGTCGATAATGTATGAAGGGAAATTATATCTTGAAATTTGGAGAAGTTCTAGAAATTTAAAAACGAGATTTGAGGCGAGAAAGAAAAAAAATTATGTCAAAAGTGGTCTAGGGTGACAGGACTAAAGTGTAAGGATCAAATCTTAAATAAGTTTGAGAAAAATTTACCCCGAGAAATATTTTTAACACAAAAAAAAAAACTTAACACGTCAGGGAGAAAAAATTCGCAGTTTGAAGGGACGTGATTATATGAAGAATTATCCGAGAAATTATGTGTTGAGAAATTTCGGTGTTTGTGAGTTTTAAAGAGAAATTATCGGAAGAAAAATTCTCAGTTGAAAATTTCTCGGATTTTAAAATTTCGCATGTGAGAAAGATTCTTAGTTTTGAGAATTTTCAGGTTTGAGAAGAAATCTTCATGTTGGAAGAAGTATCGCGGGTCGGAGTGTGATTTGAGAAAGTTTCTCGGATTTGAAAATCGTGATTTTAAAAAAATTTCTCGTAGGAAAGAAACTTCCTTGTCTGAAACTTTCTCGGATAAAGAATTTCGAAAAGTTCTTGGCTGAAAATTTCTCGACTTAGTAATATTTCTCAGGTTTTGAAAGTGAGCAGTTGAGAAAAGATGAAGTTACACAGAGGTAATTTCGCGGTTTAGATCATTCTCGGAAAGAAATTTCTCGTATATAAAGTTTCTCGGATTTGAAGATAGGCCGTTGCGAGACAAAATGCAGTGAAAGTGAACTTTTCGCGGTTCTAGGTAAATTCTCGGAATCAAACTTCGCAGATGTGAAAATTTCGCGGACTTGAACGATTAAGCAAAAATTTTCGCGGTCAAGAACGAGCTTTCACTGTTCCATTGCTATCATGCGTTTTGCCAGAAAATCGTCCAGTTCTTGCTCAAATCTCAACCAAAATAGCTCAAACTTGATCCTAAACTTCAGAAATTTTTCCCTAAACATATAATCGACCGATTTGTGGGCTGAAAACAACAAAAAAACAGATCAAATTGACCAAAAACAGAGAATGGCCGAGATGTCCTTTTCTGAAGAATTTTTGCTTCGATCTTGCTCAAAATCGTTAAAACTGATCCAAAAGTGTTCTAAAAACATTTTTGGCATAGAATCGATCTGGGGGAAGGTTTTAAACACAAAAACGAAGCATTAAAACCCCAAAACGAGTTCAAAATACCCGAGAGTGATTTTTGCTCAAAACACCTTTGATCTTTCTCGGAATCGAACGAAACTGGATTCAAATCAATGCAGATCGATCCACGTTCGCTCTGATACCATGGTCCCGATTGCACCAAACAAGGAATCAAAGAGGCTTTAATGGAATGAAAAGGGAGAGGTTCTCACCTTCAAGTGTGTGTATTGTGTGAAAAATAGGATAAGCCTTTTGATCTTTGATTTTCTTTCAAATTGTGTTGGTAAAACCTTATATACCACATTCTAGTCCAAAGCCCAAGCTACAAAGATGATTACAATATTAAACCCAAGACTTAAACTATTGACACAATCTATAAATATCCTAACAATGTGCTTAAATGATTTTATACTTTAGCCAACATGACGTGTGTGAATTGGAAGTAGACTTTGAATTTTGGGTTGTTATGAATTTTAGGGTTTCATATGAGATAAGAAAGGATAGATTGAGTTGTGTAGATTAGTAAATTTCGAAAGATAGGATGTTGTCGAAATAGGAAAACCACGAAGTGAGCAAATCTCGAAAGTGTTGAGGAAGAACTTCTAAATCATTGAATCTCAAAGTTCGAAATCCTAAATCTCGGAATTCATGAAGTGGTTCGCTTAGTTAATAAACTCGAAATCTTTGGAGCATGAAATCTTAAATCTCGAAATCAAAAGATATTGGTAGAATGTCGAGATTAGAAAATGTCAAGTTGATGTCGAAAGGAAAATTCGAACCATTAGATGTCGAGACCTTGGATTCCAAATTCTAGGATTTTCTACACAATTCAAATTCTTAACTACAAGGGAATGCACAAAGTATAATAATATAATACAAAAATGAGATAAGGACTAATTACTTAACCATAAGGGAAGTTACGTTCTACATGTCCCATCAATTCCACTTTTAATAATTTAAGGCTATCCAATGCTTAAGAGAGTACCAGACCATTTAACAAAAAAAACCCTAAGTAAAAGAAAAAGAGATCAAACGAAAGCTAAGCTGAGAGAAGAATAACGAGTTGAACAAAGGAAAGCTTAAGCTTCGACTTAGAAAGGTAACAATTTCGTTTAAGATTCCTAACTCAATTCGAAATCTTTATATTCAATATATTATATAACCTAATAATAAGAAGAAGTTAAGGCGTACCCTTTTTAGGGTTTAGCATGTTTTCCGAAGAGAATTATGACTCTATCTATCGATTCTTAGGGTTTTAACCATCTTGAATTTAAGATCATGATGTTACATGAAGTTAGATGATTCTGTTCTTGGAAAATTCTGCAAAATATTAAATATTTGTAGGTTTTGGTGTTCTTATATGGTTCTTAAGGAAAACGTGGTTTTGATCGAAAGTTAAGAATAGATGATACCGATAAGGTGTTTCAAGTAGGAATAGAATTTCTCCAAATTATAAATCTCGAAGTTATGTTAAATTGGTAGGAATGGTTTCGAAATGTTCATGAAAGTTTAGGAATGTCGAGATGTTTGAAGCTTGAAATCTTTGAAAACTCGAGATCTTTGTGTAGAGTTCAAATGTCGAACTTTAGTACATATATTGTCGAGATCCCTCTAACCCTAGCTCGAGATCTGTTTTTGATATGTCGAGATTTAATTCAACTTTCAAGCTCGAGAGTTCACGTTGTAAGTCATCTCGAGAAACAAAACAAAAACATGTCGAGATCCTATGCGAGATCTAGCTTTAAGATTAACTTCGAAATCTTTGTATATAATATCGAATTATGTATATACTATACTATGTCGAGATCCACTTTAGGACATGTCGAGATTTAGGTTTAATAGGATTTAGCAATTGAGCTCGAGATTCACCTCGAGATTTATGTCAAAGACCATGTTAGTATTAAGGTCGAGATTTATCTTGAATATGTCGAGATCTATTTCAAATTTGGTTTCAAAATTATAGAAGTCGAAACTAGGGTTTTCAAACTAAGCCAATTTTCGTGAAACTGTAATTAGACTAACAAACCCTAATTTTATATGTTTCTATACTTAGGGTTTGAAGGTTAGCGATTTACTGTACGATACAGCTAATGATACCAGGTAAGTGGAAATCGCAAGTACAACACGTAATTTTTATGTGCATGAAGTTATGTGTTATATGCTTTTATGATTTTATGTGACGTGTCTATACTTATATGATTTTATGTGAGTTCTTACGTGATTTAATTACATTATATGATGACATGACACGCATATTCATGGCATGAGCATATGCACGAATGACTAGTATAAGAGTCAGGGAAAGAGAGCGTGCATGAGTATAAGATCGTTTAAACGTGATATGTCTAATTGCCGATATAGGCATTTGTGTCGATTCAATGATGAGTCACGGCTCTTCTATGCTACCTAAATAATTTACGGCGATTCATGAGGCCGACTGCCCGATTCACGAGAGGCAGGTATATATGTATTACGGCGATTCACGAGGCCGACTGCCCGATTCACGAGAGGCAGGTAAATAAATATATTATGGCGATTCACGAGGCCGACTGCCCGATTCACGAGAGGCAGGTAAATAAATATATAACAACGATTCACGAGGCCGACTGCCTGATTCACGAGAGGCAGGTAAATACCCCGTAGCGGGAGATGTAACCTGGATGATGCGACCGAGGGTATGAGCGGCACCGAGGGAACCTCGAGTGTTGGCGACCTCGTAGTAAGCTACCAGTGGGAAGCGCCCGCGTGTCAGACCACATTGGGATGGAAAGGCGTCCTAGGGTTAACGAAATTTGTGTGCCTGGGTTAGCCTCTCAATGGGAATGCATTGGGATTGAAAGGCACTATTAGCCTCTCAGTGTGGACCGCATTGGGATTGAAAGGCACCATAGGGATAAGCACAGATGGAGTACTCAGGTTTAGCCTCCCAGTGTGTGTATTGTCACTTGTTTATACCCTTAGGGGTTTGAGCTCTATATGGTGCATAGTAAGATTGAAAGCCGAAGTGGCCCAAATATGAAAGGAAAAGAACGAGAGGGTTGCGAGAAGTCAATAGCGTCGGCGCGAATGCCTTCGCTATTTAGGTCACGTGCATTGCATGCATGGTTTCACTTACTGAGCTTTATAAGCTCATTCCACGTTTTATGTGTTGTAGGACCCCGCGATCACGGTACGTGATCATTTTCACGGCGAGGCCAACTTTTGAAGCTTCCGAGGGCTTTTGAGATGGAAGTGTGTGCATGGATGCGACCTCGTGGAGGCCCAGTAGATAGATTTATTTTGACCCGCATGCGCGCTTTCCTATGTAAATAGGACCCATGATAATTTTGTAGGAACCGTTACGATTCCTTTTTATAAAAGGAAAAATTTTATCCGAAGTTTCATACGATCTATTTCATTATTAGGATATTAGTCGCGTAGACTAGTGTAGAAAGTAGTGGTGGAAGGCGAGGCGCCACAGGTGTTATCAGAGCTTAGGATATAGGTTCTGCAGACTATCCACGTACACACACTCAAAAGCACGGAAGCGGCCTTGCTCGTAAGTTTTATGTTTCTATGAATTTCTTGTATTACATGATTGATTGATCTTAGGAACGTTAGGATTAAAGAACATTGGGTAGAACAAGAGGTAAGAATAATGCAGGTGAAGATAAAGATAAATAACCCGCAGCCTCTACTGATAGTCGGGATGCGACTATCCTTCAGCTCGCGGAACTAGTCCGCCAACAATCTGTCCAAATTCAGCAACTAATTCAGCAACAAAACGCTGGCGGGCAATCAAGTGACGGACCCCCTCAGGCCGACAGAATCGAAATGGTCGGGGAGAGATTTCGCAAACTTAACCCCCCAACGAAGACGCTCTTGATCCAACATCGGCTGAGGATTGGCTCCGAACCCTAGAAACTATGTTCCAACATAGCTGTACTCCTGAAACAGAAAAGTCATGTGCGCTGGTTACCTACTAAGGGGAAGCGCAGGTCACTGGTGGGATACCATATTAACTCTCGAAGACCCCGTGACAATGACCTGGGAGCGTTTCAAAGAGCTTTTCTGAAAAAGTATTTCACTGCCCCCGTCCGTGCCCAAACGATGAACGAGTTCATCAATCTCCGCCAAGGAGTAATGACGGTAGCAGAATATATTCGAAAGTTCGAACAGCTGTCTCGATTTGCAATCCACGTGGTAAGCACCGACTCGCTAAAAATTGAGCAATTTATGGAGGGCTTGAAGCCAGAACTCTACCGTGATGTTGGCATGGCTGGATTCCAAGGGGTTACTTATGCCCAAATGGCAGAACGAGCTCTGATGGCTGAACAAGCAGAAACCAAAAATTGTACGAGCCCAAGAGATTAAAAGGAAATTCGAACAAGGACCCAAAGGGAATGGAAATAACCCGAAGAAACCATTTGTTCCTAAGAATGTGAAACCCAATTTCCAAAATCGCCCTGGACCACCTCAACAAATGAATCCGAATCAGGGGCGACCCCAACCGAACGCACTCGTGTGCCCAAAATGTGCACGACGTCATCTAGGCGTCTGTTTCTCCAAAACGCCACCTGCTTTAAATGTAGCAAGACAGGCCACTATTCTGTAGCCTGCCCAGAGAATACATCGGGAAATCAGGCCGCCAATCCGACTAGACCACAGAAGGTACCCGCTCGGGTATACATGCTTCCAGCGGAAGATGAAGAAAACAACCCATCCGAGACGGAAGGTAACCTCCTAACCGAAAAACAACCTATTCCTTTCTATCCTCGAAAATTATTTGAGATTCCATGATAACTTCCTAAGGTGAATTTCTATCACCTAATTCTAACCAAGCCAGTTCAACTCCCTACCAATCGTTACCCAGAATTATTCCAGCCGACGGAATTTCGGGGGCGAAATTCTTTTAAGGGGGAGGATATAATAGCCGCAAAATCTAATTACGGGATTTACGATTTACGTAGCGATGAAAGTATTTAATCGGGAACTTGATGGGATTAATAAGTATTTTCGATGATACGATGCCTTCATATTCTCATACCTTTAAGTGACTTATGTGCCTAAATGATTCATGTTGTGTGATTTACAAATCTTAGGTGTGTTACGAATTAGGACTTACGTGACTGCGTGAGACATGTTTTGTGACTTTTATGTGCTTAAATGATTTTATACTATATGCCAACATGACGTGTGTGAATTGGAAGTAGACTTTGAATTTAGGGTAGTTATGAATAGGGTTTGATATGAGATAAGAAAGGATAGATTGAGTTGTGTAGATTAGTAAATTTCGAAAGATAGGATGTTGTCGAAATAGGAAAACCACGAAGTGAGCAAATCTCGAAAGAGTTGAGGAAGAACTTCGAAATCTTTGAATCTCAATGTTCGAAATCCTAAATCTCGAAATTCATGAAGTAGTTCGCTTAATTAATAAACTCGAAATCTTTGAAGCCTGAAATCTTAAATCTCGAAATCAAAAGATATTGATAGAATGTCGAGATTAGAAAATGTCAAGTTGATGTCGAAAGGAAAATTCGAACCATTAGATGTCGAGACCTTGGATTCCAAATTCTAGGATTTTCTACACAATTCAATTTCTTAACTACAATGGAATGCATAAAGTATAATAATATAATACAAAAATAAGATAAGGACTAATTACTTAACCATAAGGGAAGTTACGTTGCTATATGTCCCATCAATTCCACTTTTAATAATTTAAGGCTATCCAAAGCTTACGAGAGTACCAGACCATTTAACAAAAAAAAAACCCTAAGTAAAGGAAAAAGAGATCAAAACGAAAGCTAAGCTGAGAGAAGAATAACGAGTTGAACAAAGGAAAGCTTAAGCTTCGACTTAGAAAGATAACAATTTCGTTTAAGATTCCTAACTCATTTCGAAATCTTTATATTCAATATATTATATAACCTAATAATAAGAAGAAGTTAAGGCGTACCCTTTTTAGGGTTTAGCATGTTTTCCGAAGAGAATTATGACTCTATCTATCGATTCTTAGGGTTTTAACCATCTTCAATTTAAGATCATGATGTTACATGAAGTTAGATGATTCCGTTCTTGGAAAATTCTGCAAAATATTAAATATTTGTAGGTTTTGCTCAAATAATATTAATAATAGTAATGATGAGATTATAATAATAATAATAGTAATAAATATAATAATAACAAACCATAATAATAAGACTGAAAATAATTTAAAAATATTTTTGGTCGAAAATGTAATTTTACCATAGGACTTTAACATAATTAAGTAACATTATGGGTCAAAAATCAAATTTTATCGAACTTTTGAGTATATGAACAATGCAAATGCAAAAATGCGTTCAAAAGAAAAAAAAATAAAAACGCATTTTGCGTTGTCCTTTGCCGATCGGTTGGACCTCTTCCTTCTACCCAAAATGGGTTTTGCGTGCCGGGTGGAGTTGGTCTAAAGGATAGAGAGAATGGTGTAAGGATTGGGGCGTTGGCCGTCGAGGTTTCGACTGGCAACTTTGTTTATGGGGATTTTCTGGAGGATTTCACGAGGAACGGTTTAAAGGCGATGATTTTGAAGTTGACGCCGGTCGAGTTGCTTGTAAAGAGGCCAATTTTGAAGCAAACGGAGAAGGTAGTTTGAATGATTTTGGTCGTAGGTTGTTTCATGCATGAATGAAATGTTAGATTGCTGTACTGCGATTTATCAGATGTGAAACCGAAGTGCTTGTTGGTTTTGGCAAGAAAACGTATTTGACACTATGTTAAAGTGCTGGGAAATAGTGACTTTTGCAGTTTGGTAGGGATATTGATCGATACTTTATAGTTGCTGTAGGGATTTTGATCATAATAACTAGATGGATTTTGTTTAAGGACCAACTTAATTATGTTTTTCCTTATATGGATCCTCATGGTTTCTTTATTGTTGTCATGTTTTCTATCACCTGGTTTTTAAAAGCGACTTAGTTTTTTCTTTGGTTTCATGTTAGTTGCTATTGGCATACGCTGGCCCTGTCTTGAATGTCCGAATAGAATAGGCCTCACCCAATTTCTTCAGTCACAACGATGCGCTTGCTGAAGTTATGTCACTCCATGAGGGCTTAGATGAATACGATTTAGCAGATGAAGAAAAGGTAATTGCTAGATTCTGCACTTCCTTATGACACAATAAAGAACTTTTCCTCTCATGTATTGTTTCCCTTCTGCATCCGAAGAGATTGAAGGATATGCCTAAGTTGGTTGTTCAAGCATTAGCCCTCACAATTGTCCATCTAAAAAAATTTGGATACGAAAAACTTCTGTACATGGAAGCTTCGTTCCGTCCCTTCTCTTGCACCATGGAGATGACCCTTTCTTCCAACGCACTGCAACAGCTAGAGGTGATTATGTTGTGTTAGTTTTTCTTTTTGTTTTTTTGCTTATTGGCTCGTTTGTTTACGAGTGATTACTTTCTCTGCCCTCCTTAGGTGTTGAAGAACAATCATGACGGTTCTGAGGATGGCTCTTTGTCTAATTGCATGAATCGTACTCTTACCTTGTTTGGCTCGAGGCTTTTCAGACACTGGGTAAGCTATCGTATAGTATTGTAATTTGTTTCCCGAAAATACTTGTTTTGTCCTTATAGTACACTTGGCTTTGTCCACAAAAAGTGCAATGATCATTGATGTCCAACAAACAACTTTGGACGTCATTTGCATACTTTCGGTGAACACCAAAAGTTTTCGACGCTTAAATTCTCAAAACTTTACTCACACGTAAGGATCCACATACCCAATCAATCAATGAAACCCTTCCACAAGTCCCATAGTAAGAAAAACACCGAGCCAATCAAATGCTATTGCGGCAGACCTGCGCACACGGCTGTAGACTGCTTCCTACCCAAAAACAATGATGAGGAGTACTACCCAGAAAATTATGACAGATTAGGCATGCAAAAGCTGGAGTAGCTTCGATGGCAGAACAAGACAGCTGTCTAGATGAAACATCTGAAAGCGAGCAAGAAAATGTAGCCCAAATTGCCCTAGTATAAGGAGCATTATCGGAGCAAAAGAACATGAAAGCAGACGATGGTGGTGAAAATGATGAAGCAATTCAGAAAGGGAGGTAGAATCTATTGACCCCCTTTCGTATTTCGAACTCCAAGAAAAATTTACAGCTCTTCATAGCAATTTCAGGTCAATAGAAAAGAAACTAGCTAAGACTATAGCCGATCTAGATATGACACGTGAAAACGTAGATAGACTAGAAACTAGCTTAGCTAATTCTGAAGTCAATTTAGTTGAATCAGCCTCAAAAGTCATTGACTTAATAAACAAAGTCTCAAACTACGAGCAAACAACAAGCAAATATGTACATCACGAGAGAGGACAATCAAGGACTTGCAAGCTCGGTTTGATAACAATTATCAATGTCTGCTCAGGCAGCTTCGAGACATTAGTAATCTTGATTGCCTGCTGGAAGTAGCGCAGGCAAAGAATGGGACACAACTGAAGGGACAATCAATCAATGTGCGACGGGAAATTACGAAATCCTTGGCCGGTATTGAACTAACTCATGTTAGACATGGAGGTTAGTTTAGTAATTTGCCTCGTCTCCGTTTTATCATAGAATCGAGTTCAGTGAATTTGACATAGACCGTGTCTCGCACTCGATTGGGACACAGCTAAAGGGTTTATACGTAGTACTATAATCTATAGTAGGGTTCTGGAATAAAGACTGAGTAGAAATTCGCACTCGAATCGGGTTACGGTCCGGTACTAGGGGATTGGCTAGGTAAATACCGGACTCTTGGATTCCTCCCTTGCTGATTGAGTCAACCTAGACAGTCGGACTTAAAAAGGATCATCAACGTGTACCGATGAGGAGAAAGTGTTTTGGACCTTAACGGGCCTTGGGCCGTTGGGCTGCGCAATAATGGCCCTCGGCCATTTATTGGACCGAAGTCGGACTTCATAAGAAACTAACTTTAATACTTTGGCTTGCCTAAGTGCTTGAAAGGCTTGAGGGTGAAATTTGGGTAAAATTGAAATTTCACCCTAAGCTTAATTTCGAAATATACCTAGGAGGGTACTTTCGAAATTTACATATTTGATATGCTTAAATATGGAAATAAACACATTCGTAATATTAATTATTTAAACTGAAAATTCGAAATATAGATGGTATATTTTCAGTATTTAATCCATATTTAAGATATTCTATTTGGAGTAAATATCTAAAGTTAGTAAGGGTGATTATGGATTGTTCCCTTAATTGATTTGGAATCAAAAGGAAAGAAATATTTATGGCAAAAAGATTTCACTTAATCATGGCTTGAAATTCGAAATTAAGGCTTGCTAATGGGCCAAAATTTCTTGCCCTACTCCAATATAAAAGAGGGTGAAACCCTCGTCCAAAACAGAAGAAGTTACGCGCACGAAAACACACCGAAATGCACACAGTTTTCTCCCACGCGACGGATCAATTCTCTCTAGCCATCTTTAGTGAATTGAATATGTGGTGCACCGCGAGGTCGGCGTGATAATCTAGTGACATCCACCACCATCGTCGTAGTTGAAGAAAAGGACGAGGAGCTGCCACTCGCTTCAATTGGTAATTTTCTACGGGTTTGACCCGCCCTATTACGTGCAATATGTGTTACTATTCTGATCCGAGGTACGAGGGCAATAGGGGAACCTGAAAAATTTTTGTTCCGCACTATCCGGAGACGTGGCGTCTCCGGTACACACTGGGTAACCCAACAGTGGTATCGGAGAGGGCGCTCGTGAACGAAATCATAACGTATTTAAATTGAAACGAGGCACGTGGAAGATCTCAACCAAAAGCACTCCCGACTTGCTTCGTGTCTTGCCAAAATTTCTGCATGGTTTGAAGAAGTGGCGGTTATAGTTTGTTTCATTGAGCGCCAAGAAATAGCCGTACCACCACATGTAAATACATAACCCGTTTGAGACCGAGCATTGTGTGGATCAGATAAATAACTAGCATCCGCATAGCCTATGAGATCGGATTTTGCAGATTTAGAATAGTAAAGACCCAAATCTATCGTACATTGAAGGTATCGAAATATATGCTTAATCCCATGCCTTCGTGTGGGTGACGAACTATACCTTGCTAGTGAATTAACTGCAAATGATATCAGGACGGTATGACTCGCAAGATACATTCATGTTCCTATTACACTTAGATATGGTACTTCTGGACCAAGTAGTTCTTCGTTATTCTCACAAGGTCGAAATGGATCTTTATTCGCATCAAGTGATCTCACTATCATAGGCGTGCTCAAGGGGTGTGCTTTATCCATATAAAAGCGTTTAAACACTTTTGCAGAAGAAGCGGACTGATGCAAGAATACGCCATCCTCAAGATGCTCAATTTGTAAACCAGGACAAAATTTTGTCTTGCCAAGATCTTTCATTTCAAGTTCTTGCTTTAAATAATTAGCCATTTTTGGGAGCTCTTTTGGAGTTCCAATTAGATTAAGGTCATCAGCATATACAGCTATGATGACAAAATTTAACCCTGGTCTCTTTATAAATAAACAAGAACATACTTGATCATTTTTATATCCTTCTTTTAATAGGTCCGACTTACTTTAAACCGTAAAGAGATCTGCATAGTTTGATCGAGTAAATATCACTGACTATATTCTTCAGGCAATTTAAATACTCCAGGGAGTTTGATATAAATGTCACTATCTAACGAGCCATATAAATATGCCGTGACAACATCCATTAAACGTATTTCTAGTTTTTCATTTGTAGCCAGACTTATTAAATATCGAAAACTAGTCCCATCCACTACGGGGGAATACGTTTGATCATAATCAATGCCGGGTTTTTGAGAAAAACTTTGTGCTAGAAGACGCGCCTTATATTGCACAATTTCATTTTCTCATTCCGTTTCCTCACGAAAACCCATTTATGCCCTACGGGTTGCACATCTTCTGGTGTGCGTATTACTGGCCCAAAAACATGCAGTTTTGCCAGTGAATTCAATTCAGCTTGAATTGCATCTTTCCATTTTGGCCAATCACTCTAAGTTTACATTCACTCATAGACCTAGGTTCATGATCCTCATAATCATTAACAATTGTTTTTGCCACTGCATATGCAAAAATATCGTCGACGTTTATTTCAATTCGATTCCCCGTTTTCTACTCATGACATAATTTATTGAGATCTCATGATTATCAATATTTCAAGTACATGTGTTTCTTCTAGAAACCTTTCAATAGTCATGTTAGTAGACTCTTCAGGAGTTTTAGTTTCCTCGAGACCATCTTGAATTATTGCTACTTTCCTTTTACGAGGAACTTTATCTTTAGAACCGATCAGTCTACCACGTTTTAAATGTGCCGTAGACTCATTAGTAGTGGTTATTTGTCCTGCAGGGACACCAGTCGGAGCATTCACAACCTGAATATGAGATTTAGTAACTTCTTTAGGGTCAGTAAACACGTCTAGTAATTGATTTGCTAGATTTTTCAAATGAATTATCTTTGAACTTCCAGCTCACATTGCTTAGTACAGGGATCGAAATGAGACAATGATAATTCGTCCAATTCCGGCATTTTTCGTCTCCCCCTAATGTTGGGAAAACTGATTTGTTGATAAACGTATATTAATACGTTTATTGTAGCAGTTATTTGGGATACAATAGAATATTCTTCATCGTTTCTTGCATTTATATGCTCTATTTACACCTATATTAGCACACTGTAGGACCTTGGGACGATTATCGAGCGAAAAAGAACAAAAACGAGGCAAAACAAGTAAATCCAAGTGCTGCAGGAGACTGTCATGGCCGTGAAAAAGGTGGTGCTCGAGGCCTTGACAGATGGCCGAGAGCAAGGCGAAGCGAAGCAGAGACGTTCACAGCCGTGAAGGCCCATGTTTCAGGCCCTGAAGGTTGCGATTGTTGGTTTAAAAGCCCAATTCCAACTCAAAAAGAGGGGAACTCTTTTCAGAACTCAACCCTAACATATCAGAGACGAAAGAGGGCCATGAAGAACATTGAAACACCTCCAGAAGCGTAAGAGACGGATTAACAACAATTACACGTCGAATTGAACAAATAAGGAGTTCCTCCGAGACCATCCCAGGTCAATCAGAAGGGAAGATTATGAGTCCTCTGCCCTTTTCTCCATTTCTTTCGTTGTTTTCTCGTCAATTATGAGTAGCTAATTCTCCTTTATGTTTGGGAGTAGATGAACGCTAGGTTGCTTCGTAGTTAAGACGTAGATTTATCGTGACTCGTGTATTCTGACTATCTATCTATCTATGGAAGTGTTTCTTTGCCTCAATATGTGTATTTGTTGAAGCGAATGTGTGGTAAATCGTTTATGGCGATAGCACAACGATTAGGCCATTCATAGATGATAGGATTCGGGTATAGGGCGACAGCAAATATTCGATCCTCGCCGTTAGTAATTATTGAATCTTAGATCCCCCGCGAGCGTCTTGGGCGACATCAAATTTGTGAGTGGATAGGAAATTACAATGATTTAGTCAAGAATCAAGTAGGAGCGATATTCTATTTTCTTAGCCGATAGTACCTAGCGGGATTCGAATCCCGAGCACACCTTTATTATCTGAAAATACTCTTATCAGTTTTAGTCGTGTTCTCTCAATCTGTTGCATTAGGATTGATCTGTTAGGATATTTTGTAGTACAGACAATTTGCGCACTTTATTTAGGCTAGATATCGAGTCGATAGGTTATTACATCAAGTTTAATCCTCGTGTTCGGTACTCGTTTACTCACCTTACTACACTACAAACGATAGGTCCACTGCCTATTGCACATCTGTGATAGTAACTACATATTCGTTTTAATTATTACTTGTCGCACTTGCACTTAAAGTTAATATACGCCGCGTGTCGATCAAGTTTTTCGCGCTATTGCCGGAGAATAGATGGAACACCGTAGTTCAGTACGTTAGTGTTGGAACTATTTAATTGTATTCAATTAATATAGTTGTTTTAGTCTTGATATGCAAATTAGTAGTCTTGGGCTAAATTGTAATTAGTCATTGTATAGGACTACTTGTGTAAATATACCACGATGTGGTATTTATAAGTGAACTCCTAAGAAAATTAGGAGTGCGCTTAGTATGGTTTACGGATCGAAATATTGAAGAATTGGAATTTTAGAGAGAAAACTTCAAGCGCCTTTGTGTTCTTCGACGTCATTTCTCTCCAAACCTCAACGTTGGTAAATCTCAATCGTAAGTGTTCGAATTCTTCAGATTTACTATCCGATTCTTCGTAAGTCGATCTAGGTTGGATATTAGAGGACCTAACAATTGGTATCAGAGCAGAGCGTGTTAGGATTTGAATCGAAATTAGGATCGAATTTTGAAATCTGAATTTTTTTCGCAAGCTAATTTTCATCACGCGTTACTGTTCATCGCGAAATTCACTGCTCATCGCGAAAAGTTACTGCTCATCGCTGATTTTCAATCTGATTTTTCTTAAGTCGACTTGTTTTGATGTTATTGAGGTTCGATTGCATGTTTCTAATGGATCTGCGCGTGTTTTCGTTCGATCGAACCACAAATTTTAGCGAATTTTGAAGATTTAATAGAAAATTGTTCTTCAAGTTCTTAATCTGATTTTTCAAAAATCGAACTGATTTTGGTTTGATTGTGCTAAATTGAGTGTTTGTTCTTATCAATTGCATGATTTCGATCGATTACCCAGAATTTTACAGATTAATTTGTTGATTTCGGTCGGATTCGTGATAAAATGTGTTCTTCGTGTTCTTAAATCTTACATGTTTTGCTGTTTTCTGGTTTAATTCTGTGTTAGAAACAAATTTCGATCATTTCATTGTGATTACCCATGATTAATCAATAATTTTGAGTGATCTTGAGCTAAACGTGTGTTTCTGGTTTTCTTTCAGTGCCATCGTAACAGTTTCCTAAGTTTCTCGACATAAAGTCTCGATAGGCTACTATTCATATTCACGTGATCGAAAACTTTTAACGATCGCAAATAGTTATCCATCAAAAAATAGTCATTTGTCTATTATGATAGACAGTCAATTTACTTTTGTCTTATCTGATCGAAAATTTTATGACCAAAAAGTGGTTTGACCGAGATTTTTTTTTGATCGGAAAAGTCTTTAGTTGATTGCTAATGAACGGAAATTCTCTATCGAAAAAAAAACTATTATGTAGTTACAGTTGAAAAGTCAAAATCATCTAGTCATCATTGTCGTAATCATTACACATCCATCTCATCATCATTTAGTCATTACGTCCATTATCATATCAATTTCTCAGCAATACCTTTGTCATCATCGAAAATTTAAAGCCAAATTGCATTTCAAGTTCCAAAAATATTATTTTAGTCCCTGTAGTTACCTTTCGATCCCAAATAGTTTTCAATTAAGTCCTAAAAGTTCTGATCTGGTCCAAAATTTTCAAATTAATCCCAGAATTTTCAATTTTATTCAATTCTCACTCTTTTACTTGATTTTACGATCACAAAATTTTGTTTAGTTGAGGTTGGCACATTATAGAAAAAGCTTTTGGTATATTCTATTAAATTTTTAAAACAAACTTTAAAAACCAAAATCTTTTTGAAACTGAAATTTTAAAAGCCAAATATTTTAATCAATATTAAAAATTCAAATCCACAAAACACGTCAACGATCAAAATATCCAACCCAAAATTCAACTACAATGAAAACATTACGAATCCAACTATAAAGAAATTACAAGACGAAGTAAAAACATTACAAGACAATGTAACTGAGCTAAATCGTCTCGAACTCAAATCAACTCAGTGGAATGAAGTCATTGAACAATATGAGATTATCCTAACATATCGCAAAATCTGGTACACTAGAGTTATCTCTTTAGAGAAAATTATTGCGAAGCTAGTAGAAACTAACACATCCTCTCAGGAGGCTGTGATTACTAACTCTAAATTGTTTAAGTTGTTAGAATCCTTACAAACGGGGTATGCTAACATGAAAAATGAGCGGACAAGTACAAAAGAGTTAGAAGAGAAAATAACTAAGTCTCAGGAACAAATAGCTAGTCTCGAATCTAACCTTAGGAGCTCTAGAGCGAAAATAGATGAATTAACTACGAGCTTGAATTCTAGTGAGACTAAGCATATTTTGTTAGAGAAGCACAGTTCAGTAGTTAAGGAATTAGAGGACAGGCTTGACAACAACCATAAATGTCTACTTAGAAATCTAGACGAGAAAAGTCTTCTTAAAAGTAGACTAGAGGGTGTGAACAAAAAGGTCACTAGTCTCGAAGCTCAAATAGAAAAATCGAATTCTAAGATAAGTGAGTTAACTAAGAGTCTAGACACCTGTCAAGCCGAGAAGAGCACTTCTCAAAATTGCTTTCTTAAGAGAAGAATGTGGGACGCTCTATTCTAAGATTAATCAATTAGAAAATCTTCTTGCGATTTCTAAGACCAAGTAAACACAATCTCATCATTCTGAAAATTCTTCTTCCGTCGATATATCTCATGTTCTTAAGAAATTAAAGGATTTAAATTTTACATTAGAAAAGGAAAGAAAGAATTTTGAAGCGGAAAAGAATGCGTTTTTATTGGAAATATCTAATCTCAAAGCTTCCTTACAAGAAAAGTTAATCTTTAAGCAGATTAAGAAAGAAAAAGAGCCTTTGAGCGCCAATAGATCAAACTCCAATTTCTAAAGTCGTTACTTCTACATGTTCGTTAAAGCCCATCAGTTTTAGAAGAACAAACTTTGAAAGTGGCTCATCCTCCACCAAGAAAATTTTTCACGAAAATAATTCAAGTTCTAGCGCACAAACTTCATCGTGTGTTTCAAATTATTCCACTAACTTTTCACTTAAAAATCCTAGACTTGAAAATAATTTTTGAAATTCTTATTCTCATGTGAAAAATGTGCATTCTCCACGTAGGAATTACCACACTTCTACTTTACATGCTTATCACTCTATTTGCTCGTATTCTTACATGAAGTACCCAGTCAATATTCGTTCCGAAAAGCATTTATTACGACTAGGTACTGAGAAGACCTTTACAAGTACACATTCTAGGAGCACATATTCACATGCTAGAATTACTTATCCGTGTAAAATCAAGCAAAAATGGATTCCTAAGTCGGATATCAAGTCACAAAGTCCTAGTCAAATATGGACTCCTAAGACTAAATCTTCGACCAACTTAGGCTCACAATATAATTTTACACGATTTACGACTAACTCGTTTTCTGCTAATAAGGGAGGACCCATACGACAATGGGTACCACACGCACATGATAAAGGGATGAGGCGAGAGCTACTACAAATAAGTTTCAACGATGTATATTTCAAACTTACATATGCATATGAGTTCGTCGAAAAAAAAAATATATACCTATTTTCTTTGAAAACTTTTCAAATGATATATTTTCGATATGCATTTCAGCGCTTTAAACGAGTTTGAAAATTTTCAAATGCATATTACGAACGGAAACGATAAATATCATTTTTCGATTAATACTTTCAAATGAGCTTTAATTGAGGGGGAGCTACTCGTTATTTTAATGAGGAGCAACCTTTATATTTTTCAGGAAGCACAATTTTTAATTTTGGAGGGAAGAAAAACTTACAACGAGCGATTTAAGGGAATGAGATTCTTAATATTCGTCAAGCTAACTACGCAGATTTCTAGGGGGAGAAAATTTATTTTCGAAGCATATTTTGGGAGATATAAATATAATACTACTTTACTAATAATACTCATATATATATATATATATATATATATATATATATATGAAAAGGAAGATATATATAAAAAAAGAAAGGGGAGATAAAAAAAGAAGAAAAAAAGGAGATAAGAAAAAAAAGAGAGAAGAAAAAAAAAGAGAGAGAAAAATTCTTGCGTCAGATTATATATATACTTTCATATTGTTGTTTTCTCTAGATTGTGTAGTTACAAAGTTCAATTATGTGAGACCAATCTTTGATTTTTACTATTTGTTGATGATGATTCAAAAAAAAAAAACAAGACAAAAAAAAACAAAAAAAAAGAAGAAAAAAATAAAAAAAAAAAATATAATGAGAAAATATAAAAAAAAAGAGTAAAAAAACGAAGAAAAAAACTATTTCTTTTTCGATATGCTTTTCGGATTTATTCTGCCACATCCAAAGATGGACGTACCACGAAGAATCTCGAGCTTTCAAACAGGCAAAATTTTCCAAAGACGACGGCGACGATCTAAGTGAAGATCAAATGCTCCGTATTTTCATCGACCGGCTCCGGCTTGCTAATTCAACTAGAGCAACACTTCTCACGTACCCCGGAAGCACGGATTTCATGTTCGTATGGTTCAGTCTAATTCGACTTGATCCTAACCGCGGAACGCGTTCAAGCATTTGAGACCAATCAAGATTATTTCGATGATGCCTAGGAAGTCTTTGAAGATACATCACTCCCTTATCTCACATAATTTCCGGACCAACCCCCATAGGTACAGGTGCTAATTTTAATTAGCTCCCGGGTAGAAGTCGTCGCATTAGGTCCAACGGCGCATGCACAACCGAGCCTTACCCACTCGTCTATCTCTCAAAAGATAGGTGTTTCATAAATCACGGGGAGCCACGTATGCTATCACCGTTTCACTCGGAAACTGGAGATATTAAACTAAGTGGTATTCCGCCCCGTACCACGCTTTTATTGATCACTCGCGTCTAGTGTGTCCTCACTCCCCAAAATTTTCAAATTTTTAGGACACATACACTTTTTAATACACCTAATCTTTGTTTTACGTTAGAACTTCCGTAGACATGTTCTTTTTAAAGACATGCTTCGAGGATCGGAAGGTAGTCCGGCCGTTGCAACATCAAAGCAACAACGGTTTCGGCCATCTTCTACGAGCTTTGCTCCTAGTTGATGTCAACGGGACGCCTATGTGGCCCCGGTACTCATTTTGACGGCTTGCCTTTGTGGCTCCATCCGGTGGTCACCCACACCGACCTTTTTGTGTCTTTTCTACCTCCAAATTAACATACCGAAATCGTTAACACGATTCGCCATGAGGGGGAGAAGGGGTTATGCATACACAATCGGTCGGTCCACCCAGCAAATTCAGCCGCGCGTACCACTCTGAAACCGGGCTCTCTCACAACGCCACATTCAAAGGAAGCTCGGTACAACTTAAAAAAAATCAATCAAAGAAAGAGATGGCCTACCTTCTTTTGGAACTAGAGACGCTTCTTTGAGACCGAACCAGACAACTTCCATTCGGAGAAGACGAATCTGGCGAAACGCAGAAGATGGCTAAATCCCGAGCCCCCTCCTCGACTCTCTCATGCCCCTGCTTCCGGAAGAAGAAGCACGGACTGAGGACCGAACGACACGTGACTCAAGCATCACAAGGACTGAAGTTGCCAACCGTGTCCACTGCATCAAGGACCAAAGTTGCCAACTGTGTCCACTGCATCAACGATCGAAGTTGCCAACTGCATCAACGATCGAAGTTGCCAATCGTGTCTACCTCTCCAAACCTCACATTAGACTCCCCGATCTCGACAAAAGGTTGACCCAAATAGGGGGAGTTTCGAGTTTCGTGTGCTTTCAACTGGAGAAATGGAACACGGACTTTCTAAATCCGGCAAGAATACTTTGTACATCTTATGGCATTTAGGAGAAGAACTTCAAAGGAAGATTCGAAGAAAAAGCCGATGCCTAGAAGACCAGGTGAGCTTGAAGACATTCTAAAGAGGAGATTTCGACGACTCGAGGACTCTTTCCACTTGCAAGACGAAGACAACCCGCGCTATATTGGAAATTGAATACAAAGGGGGAGATTGTTGGAACTATTTAATTTTGTATTTAATTAATATAGTTGTTTTAATCTTGATATGCAAATTAGTAGTCTTGGCTAAATTGTAATTAGTCATTGTATAGGACTACTTGTGTAAATATACCACAAGGTGGTATATATAAGTAAACTCCTAAGAAAATTAGGAGTGCGCTTAGTATGGTTTACGAATCGAAAATTGAAGAACTGGAATTTTAGAGAGAAAACTTCAAGCGCCTTTGTGTTCTTCAACGTCATTTCTCTCCAAACCTCAACGTTGGTGAATCTCAATCGTAAGTGTTCGAATTCTTCAGGGTTACTATCCGATTATTCGTAAGTCGATCTAGGTTTGATATTAGAGGACCTAATAGTTAGCCACTTTCATTTGATAAACGTAAATTAATACGTTTAATGTAACAGTGATTTGGGATATAATAGAATATTCTTCATTGTTTCTTGTATTTATATGCTCTATTTACACCTATTCGCACACCGTAGGACCTTGGGATGGTTATCGGGTGAAAAGGAGAGCTCCACGACCCTGAAGCTCTTGCACCAGGCCGTGACAAGTGCTGTAGGAGACTGTCACGGCCGTGAAAAGTGGTGCCCGAGGTCGTGACAGATGGCCGAGAGCAAGGAGAAGCGAAGCAGAGACGTTCACGGTGAAGGCCCGTGTTTCAGGCCGTGAAGGTTGCAAATTTTGGTTTAAAAGCCCATACCCACAAGGATTCAATCAAATCACTCAGTGTATAGACTAAAATATGGGTGGATCGCTCTATTCATGCAATAGTCTAGTCCCTACCGTATGCTTGCAAATCGATCGAACTATTGCTTAAGGTGGTAAGCATGAATCTGAAGGTCTTTTTTCAGGTCATAAGGGGTCAGATAATACTGAGGTGGTAGGCATGGAATTATATACGAGCAGCAGTCGTGTCGGTCTTCATGTCATTGTCTAAAGCGCGTCAGGAATCAGCCTTCTGTTTCTGTCGTCGCCGTGCTCCAGTAGGCCTTTCTTCTCCCAATTCTCGGTATAGATAGATGTGGTGGAGTTTCTTAGAATGGAAGATTATCGGAGGAAAGGTTCTTTTTCGTGTATTTCGCAGAAGCTTATTCTCTTTTTTTTCCTTCTCCTTCTCGTTTTTTCGACTTTTTTTTTTTCAAAAACTCCTCGGATTTCAGCGGTGCGCTCTTTTTCTCTAGGTCTTGTTGCGCACCGAGATGACGAGGCCGTTCTTGACTACTTTTGGCGTTCTCTTGGGGGCGTCATCTGGCTACGCTTTTCGACCTTCACTTTCACTTAACTTGGGTTCAGATGATCTCTGGAAGCTTATTCAGGTTAGCGGCTTATGATATACGAGGTTTAAGAAATAAACAGGCTTAGGCTCAAAGTGGCTAATTACGGTAATAAGTCGCGGTCGAGAAATTTGGCCTTGGACTTATTTCCTAATGCTTTCGTCATATTCACACAAAACACACCTCAAGAAATCTCAATGCGTAATCAGACAAGCATGTTCTAGAGAGACATAAATTATGCACTACTCACACAACCAAAAAAACTGAGCAAAAGCTCATCAGCTCAAACTCTCACAACGAAAACGGGTTATGTGTACGAATCTCTCAAAGTAGCGCTATGTCTATTCAAGCAGACACGATTCAATCAATCATGCATATCCTAATTGCCCACAAAATTTCATAAAATGCAAATCAACTCAAGATAAACGCAAACAATCATGCTCGACCTCAATAATTTATGCCTTCTCGAAGAAATTAATAGCTCACGCATACGTAATAAAAAACGATTTCATGTAAATTCTCAACCAATTTTCCCCTCCCCACACTTTAGACTTACGTTGTCCTCAACGTAAAAAATGAATAACTAAAGGGAAAAGAAAGTTAAAAAGAACGTGACTCCCCTGACGATTATGTGACATGTTCGTGACTGAACATGTTAAGGTCGTAGTAGCGTGACTCATGATACATATCCTGACGAGGCCGTTCTTGACTACTTTTGGCGTTCTCTTGGGGGCGTCATCTGGCTACGCTTTTCGACCTTCACTTTCACTTAACTCGGGTTCAGATGATCTCTGGAAGCTTATTCAGGTTAGCGGTTTATTGATATACGATGTTTATGAAATAAACAGGCTTAGGCTCAAAGTGGCTAACTACGGTAATCAGTCGCGGTCGAGAAGTTTGGCCTTGGACTTATTTCCTAATGCTTTCGTCATATTCACACAAAACACACCTCAAGAAATCTCAATGCGTGATCAGACAAGCATGTTATAGAGAGACATAAATTATGCACTACTCACAACCAAAAAAACTGAGCAAAAGCTCATCAGCTCAAACTCTCACAAGGAAACGGGTTATGAGTACGAATCTCTCAAAGTAGCGCTATGTCTATTCAAGCAGACACGATTCAATCAATCATGCATATCCTAATTGCCCACAAAATTTCATAAAATGCAAATCAACTCAAGATAAACGCAAACAATCATACTCGACTTCAATAATTTATGCCTTTTCTAAGAAATTAATAGCTCACGCACACGCATAAAAAACGATTTCATGTAAATTCTCAACTAGTTTTCCCCTCCCCACACTTTATACTTACGTTGTCCTCAACGTAAAAAATTAATTAATAAAGGGAAAAGAAAGTTAAAAAGAACGTGACTCCCCTGACGATTATGTGACATGTTCGTGACTGAACATGTTAAGGTCGTAGTAGCGTGACTCATGATACATATCCTGACGAGGCCGTTCTTGACTACTTTTGGCGTTCTCTTGGGGGCGTCATCTCGCTACGCTTTTCGACCTTCACTTTCACTTAACTCGGGTTCAGATGATCTCTGGAAGCTTATTCAGGTTAGCGGCTTATTGATATACGATGTTTATGAAATAAACAGGCTTAGGCTCAAAGTGGCTAACTACGGTAATCAGTCGCGGTCGAGAAGTTTGGCCTTGGACTTATTTCCTAATGCTTTCGTCATATTCACACAAAACACACCTCAAGAAATCTCAATGCGTGATCAGACAAGCATGTTATAGAGAGACATAAATTATGCACTACTCACAACCAAAAAAACTGAGCAAAAGCTCATCAGCTCAAACTCTCACAAGGAAACGGGTTATGAGTACGAATCTCTCAAAGTAGCGCTATGTCTATTCAAGCAGACACGATTCAATCAATCATGCATATCCTAATTGCCCACAAAATTTCATAAAATGCAAATCAACTCAAGATAAACGCAAACAATCATACTCGACTTCAATAATTTATGCCTTTTCATAGAAATTAATAGCTCACGCACACGTCATAAAAAACGATTTCATGTAAATTCTCAACCAATTTTCCCCTCCCCACACTTTAGACTTACGTTGTCCTCAACGTAAAAAATGAATTAATAAAGGGAAAAGAATGTTAGAAAGAACGTGACTCCCCTGACGATTATGTGGCATGTTCGTGACTGAACATGTTAAGGTTGTAGTAGCGTGACTCATGATACATATACTGACACAACTAAAAAGAAAATTAAACATAAAAAGGAAATGGACATATATAATAATAATAGACATATTCATATGCATCATAGTCATAGACAAAATAAGAAGAAAGTACTAGATAGATAAAAACTGGGTTGCCTCCCAAGAACCGCTTTTTTTAACGTCTTTAGCCGGATGTAACTCTTTTTTTCTTAGGGTGGCTGGAATTTTAGGTACAATACCTCCTTTTCGCTTAAACCTCCCTCGCTCCGTGGTAGTGCTTCAATTTGTGGATCAGCGGCTCCTCAGCTGAACTTTTTTCCTTATCCCCCTCACTACTTTTGTCGACGACTATTATGGGCTCGTCGATCTCCTCCTCGCTCTCGTCAATCGCCATAATCATGCGCGTATCATGCTTATTAACTTTTTCATCAAATCAACCATATTAAACGTAACTTTCTCGCCGTCTACAGTCAAAGTCAATGTCCCATTCCTAACATCTATCATAGTCTCGCCCGTAGCTAATTGTCTACCTAGAATCAACGTGATATTATCATCTTCCTCCATATCTAAAATAACGAAATCAGTCGGATCACAAACATATCAACCTTATCTAGGACATCCCCGATAACACCTTGAGGGTATTTTAATGTTCTATCAGCTAATTGGAGGCGCCTCCTAATGGGTTGTGGTTCACATAATCATAAGCGCTTAAACATGAAATACGGTATCAAATTACTACTAGCGCCTAAATCAGCTAGAGCACGCTCAACTACTAAATCGCCTATAAGACAAGGATAGTAAAACTCCGTGAGTCCTTAAGCTTCTTTGGGATCTTGCTCTGGAGTACTGCCGAGCACTCTCCTCGTAGGCATACGGTGGAGACGTGTTCGAGCTTCCGTTAATTCGTCAACAAGTCCTTCAGGAACTTAGCGAAACTGGGCATCTGGGTAATAGCTTCGACAAACGGTAAGTCAATATGTAATTCTTTGCACATACTCATAAATCTACCAAACAGCGCCTCGTCTCTGTCCTTCTTCAACCGTGCTGGATAGGGAACCTTTGGCTGGTACAACTTCACTGGTGGTCGCGCATTCTCATCCGCCTATTCTTTTTCAGGTGCGGCCTCCTTCTTTTTAGGTTCGAACTTCTCCTTTTCAGGTTCGGCCTCTCTCAACCGAGTTGGGTTCGGAATCTTCGGCTTGTACGACTTCACGAATGGCCGTGCCTTTTCTTTGTCAACCTTGACCTTCTCGACATCGTAGACCTTGCTTTCCTCCACTTCTGGCTTGTCGTGTCCCTCGAAATCAGCTTTCTCCTTTGAATTTCTGCTTGGCGTGTACTTCTTGCAATTCACTCCCGCTTCTCAGGGTTACCACATTGCAATACTCCTTAGGGTTTGGGTCGGTGTAACACGGAAGTGATCCTTGATTTCGCCCCGCTAGTTGTTTTGCTAACTGGCCTATTTGCTGCTCTAACATTTTGATTGAAGCGTCTGCGTTCTAAGCACGTATGCCGTTCGCATTCATATACTCCTCCATTTTCGTCATTCGACTCTCGTGAGCCGCGGTGGTGTTGCTGAAACTCATAAGGAGCATCTTCTCATGTCCTTCATCTCCATCATATCATCAGATCCTAACCCCGCGGATGCGTTCTGATAATGTAGTGGTGGTTCGCCTTGGAAACCAGACGGTCTCGACTGATATCCCGACGGTCCTTGCCCGTGGTGGTTATGATTTCCGTACACCACTCAAGGTTGGAAACCTCGCCGTCCTTGGTAGTTTCCCATGTAATCCACGTGCTCCAGTGGCTGCCCGAGTTGGTATTCGGACATCTCGTGGGCTACTCCACAAATCCCGCACAACAGTATGTACGGCGTATACGGCGGTGGGGCGGTGGTCGTCACGGCGTTCATAGGCTGTGCCTGCCCATCTTTTGGAAGTGCGCTAATCACCGTCTGCAGCTGAGAATTCGTTGCCGTGATTTGTTGCTGGAACGCCTCGAATTTGGCATTCGTGGTCCTCTCCTCTCTCACTTCGAACAAGCCTGACGTTTTAATCCTCGTATTGCCTCTCATGAAGCTGTTCCTCGAGTAGTCCTTGATCAGATTCCCAGCATCGGTTGCACTAAGCTTCACGAGCCCTCCTACTGCGGCTCCGTCTAGCATGAGAACAGTCTGATCATTGAGGCCCTCGTGGATTCGATTGATCATGGCTGCCTTCGATATTCCATGTTGCGGGCACTTATTCAGTAGTGACTTATATCGCTCCCACACCTCGTAGAGATTTTCTGAATCCTTCTGGTGGAAAAACGATATCTCCATCTTCAGTCTTAGCACCTTCGATAACAGAAGTAGTGGCTGATAAATGCAGCTCGCAGCTCCTCCCACATAGTGATCGATCGGGGTTGCAACATCTCAATCTAATTCTTTGCTCTGAAATTAGCGAGAATAGGAATAACATCAGTTTGATCGGTCGCCTATGACCCCATTGATTTTGATGGTGTCGATCACCGTCACAAAGGCCTTCAGGTGCAAGTAGGGTCGTCGTCTGGGTTTCTCTCAAACTGGACAGTCTGAAAAGTCATCTGAAGCCAAAAATGGTTCAGCTCGAAATTGTTATTCTCGATCGGCTGAATAACGATCTCCGACTCCGTACTGCCTAGTGGCGGCGTTCTTGAGCAGATCTTGTAGTGATTGCGCCTGTTGTGGAATATCGGGGACAGGTACTCTATGGCCCGCCATATCTTCTTCTGTCTCCGAACTATCTACAGAAGTCTCCATTCTGGAATTTCTTATCAACTCCTGAGAGTTGTCCTCTGAGTAGCTAACTAGAGCTTCTTGCGAGTTACTGGTCATGCCTTCAGAATCGTATCTGAGTTGCCTTCGTAACTTACGGTCGAAATCTGGATCTACTTCAAAGTGGGACCCGATGGATGGCTTCGGGTCATTCACTGTTGAGTTGTACCTTCAATAAGCTAAAGTAAAAATCAGTGAAGAAACAAATAGACACGTCAAAGAAATAACGAAATTATAATGATGTAGAAACACAAATAATGCAAATAGCGAAAAACTAAGAAAACGTTAAATGAAAGTGGCCAAAGTACCGAACTATGGTGTTCCTAATATCAATCTATTCCCCGGCAACGGCGCCAAAAACTTGATCGACATGCGGCGTATACTAATATAAAGTGCAAGTGCAACAAGTAATAATTAAAACGTAGTTTCTATCACCGACGTGCGATAGGCAGTGGACCTATCGTTTGTAGTGTAGTAAGGTGAGTAAACGAGTATCGAACACGATGAATAAACTTGATTACAAGTAATAACCTATCGACTCGATATCTAGCCTAAATAAAGTGCGCAAATTGTCTACACTACGAAAATCCTAACAGATCACTCCTAATGCAACGAGAGATTGAGAGAACACGACTAAAACTGATAAGAGTGTTTTCAGATAATAAATGTGTATCTGGATTCGAATCTCGCTAGGTACTATCGACTAAGACTATAGAATATTGCTCATACGTGATTCTTGACAAAACTGTAATTTCTAACCACTCACGAATGTGTTGTCGCCTGATGGACACGTGGTGTGCTAATATAAATTGCAAGTGCGATAAGTGATAAAATAAAACGAATACTTAATTACTAAGTATTATCGGCTAAGACAATGAATTATCGTTTCTACGTGATTCTGACTAGATCGCAGTAATTTCACACCCGCTCACGAATTTGCTGTCGTCCTAAACGCTTGCGGGGATCTAAAATTCAGAAATTACTAATGGCGAGGATCGAGTATTTGCTTTCGCCATATACTCTAATCCAATCGTCTACGAACGTCCTAATCGTTGTTTAGCTGTCGCCATAAACGATTTACCACACATTCACTTCACCACATAGACTTACTGAGGCAAATAAACACTTTCATAGATAGATAGATAGTCAGAATACACGAGTCACGATAAAGCTACGTCTTAACTACGAAGCAACCTAGCGTTCATCTACTCCCAAACACAAAGGGGAATTAGCTACTCATAATTAACGGGAAGACAACGAAAAAAACAGAAAAACAGAAAAGAAAGACTCATAATCTTGATATACTGATGGCTCTTGGATGGTGGCGTGGATGAATCTTCATTCCTCGTTCAATTCGGCGTGATTACGTCGTTGATCCGTTTCATGCGCTTCTCGGATGGAATTCTGCGTTCTTCGCGTCTTTTTTTCGTCTATGAGGTGTTAGTTGTGATATGAGAGGTCTCCTCTCTTTCTGAGTCGAATTTGGGCTTTTATACGGATTTTCGTAAGTGTCACGGCCTGGGACATGGGCTGTCACGCCCGAGACCATCGTCGATTTGCTCCTGCTATGTGTCACGGTCAAGTGCTTGAAGGGTCACGGCCGTGACGAACTTCGCTTCAACTCTCTGTCCATTGCCATGGCCTAGTGCAAGACATGTCACGGCCGTGACAATCTTCTGTTTGGACTTCGATGCTTGCTGCCCTGAGTCACGGTCTGAGACATGATCAGTCACGGCCGTGACGTTGATCAGTGTCTTTGGTTTTGGCTTCTGCCTCGAGTCATGGCCTGGTGCATGGGATGTCATGGCCGTGATAGTGTACTGCTTTCTGCATACTTGCTCCATTTTGCCTCGTTTTCGCTCCTTTTCGCCCGAAAGTCGTCCGAAGCTCCTTCAATATCAAAATAAGTGTAAATAGGGCGAATAAACGCATAAAATGATTGCTAGTGCTCTATTATAACCCAATTAAATACAACGATAAACGCATTGAAATACGTTTAGTATCGCCTTAGACGCTCGCGGGGATCTAAGATCCAATAATTAGTAACGGCGAAGATCGAGTATCTGCTGTCACCCTATAATCGAATCCTATCATCTATGAACGGCCTAATCGTCGTTTACCACACATTCACTTCAACACATAGATATATTGAGGCAAAGAAATACTTTCATAGATTGATAGATAGTCAGAATACACGAGTCGCGATAAATCTACGTCTGAACTACGAAGCAACCTAGAGTTCATCTACTCCCAAACATAAAGGGGAATTAGCTACTCATAATTAACGGGAAGACAACAGAAGAAATAGAAAACAGGGAAGAAAGACTCATAATCTTGATATACTGATGGCTCTTGGATGGTGTCATGGATGAATCTTCGTTCCTCGATCAATTCGGCGTGGTTTTGTCGTTGATCCGTTTCTTGCGCTTCTCGGGTGGAGTTCTCCGTTCTTCGTGTCTATTTTTCGTCTATGAGGTGTTAGGGTTGTGATATGCGAGGTCTTTTCTCTTTTTGAGTCGAATTTGGGATTTTATACGGATTTTCGTAAGTGTCACGGCCTGGGACATGGGCTGTCACGGCCGTGACCATCGTCAATTTGCTCCTACTATGTGTCACGGTCAAGTGCTTGAAGGGTCACGGCCGTAACAAACTTCGATTCAACTCTCTGTCCATTGTCACAGCCTCGTGCAAGACATGTCACGGCCGTGTCAGTTTTCTGTTTGGACTTCGATGCTTGCTGCCCTGAGTCACGGCCTGAGACATGATCAGTCGCGGCCGTGACGTTGATCAGTGGCTTTGGTTTCGGCTTCTGCCTTGAGTCACGGCCTGGTGCATGGGATGTCACGGCCATGATAGTGTACTACTTTCTGCATACTTGCTCCGTTTTGCCTCGTTTTCGCTCCTTTTCGCCCGAAAGTCGTCCGAAGCTCCTTCAATAGCAACATAAGTGTAAATAGGGCGAATAAACGCATCAAATGATTGCTAGAGCTCTATTATAACCCAATTAAATACTACGATAAGCGCATTGAAATACGTTTATCATCGCCCTAGACGCTCGTGGGGATCTAAGATCCAATAATTAGTACGGCGAAGATCGAGTATTTGCTGTCGCCCTATACCCGAATCCTATCATCTATGAACGGCCTAATCATTGTTTAGCTGTCACCATAAACAATTTACCACACATTCACTTCAATACATAGACATATTGAGGCAAATAAACACTTTCATAGATAGATAGATAGTCAGAATTGACGAGTCACGATAAATCTACGTCTTAACTACGAAGCAACCTAGCGTTCATCTACTCCCAAACACAAAGGGGAATTAGCTACTCATAATTAACGGGAAGACAACGAAAGAAACAGAAAAACAGAAAAGAAAGATTCATAATCTTGATATACTGATGGCTCTTGGATGGTGACGTGGATGAATCTTCATTCCTCGTTCAATTCGGCGTGATTACGTCGTTGATCCGTTTCATGCGCTTCTCGGGTGGAATTCTGCGTTCTTCGCGTCTTTTTTTCGTCTATGAGGTGTTAGTTGTGATATGAGAGGTCTCCTCTCTTTCTGAGTCGAATTTGGGCTTTTATACGGATTTTCGTAAGTGTCACGGCCTGGGACATGGGCTGTCACGCCCGAGACCATCGTCGATTTGCTCCTGCTATGTGTCACGGTCAAGTGCTTGAAGGGTCACGGCCGTGACGAACTTCGCTTCAACTCTCTGTCCATTGCCATGGCCTAGTGCAAGACATGTCACGGCCGTGACAATCTTCTGTTTGGACTTCGATGCTTGCTGCCCTGAGTCACGGTCTAAGACATGATCAGTCACGGCCGTGACGTTGATCAGTGTCTTTGGTTTTGGCTTCTGCCTCGAGTCATGGCCTGGTGCATGGGATGTCATGGCCGTGATAGTGTACTGCTTTCTGCATACTTGCTCCATTTTGCCTCGTTTTCGCTCCTTTTCGCCCGAAAGTCGTCCGAAGCTCCTTCAATATCAAAATAAGTGTAAATAGGGCGAATAAACGCATAAAATGATTGCTAGTGCTCTATTATAACCCAATTAAATACAACGATAAACGCATTGAAATACGTTTACTATCGCCTTAGACGCTCGCGGGGATCTAAGATCCAATAATTAGTAACGGCGAAGATCGAGTATCTGCTGTCACCCTATAATCGAATCCTATCATCTATGAACGGCCTAATCGTCGTTTACCACACATTCACTTCAACACAGATATATTGAGGCAAAGAAATACTTTCATAGATTGATAGATAGTCAGAATACATGAGTCGCGATAAATCTACGTCTGAACTACGAAGCAACCTAGCGTTCATCTACTCCCAAACACAAAGGGGAATTAGCTAATCATAATTAACGGGAAGACAACGAAAGAAATAGAAAACAGGGAAGAAAGACTCATAATCTTGATATACTGATGGCTCTTGGATGGTGTCATGGATGAATCTTCGTTCCTCGTTCAATTCGGCGTGATTTTGTCGTTGATCCGTTTCTTGCGCTTCTCGGCTGGAGTTCTCCGTTCTTCGTGTCTATTTTTCGTCTATGAGGTGTTAGGGTTGTGATATGCGAGGTCTTTTCTCTTTTTGAGTCGAATTTGGGCTTTTTTACGGATTTTCGTAAGTGTCACGGCCTGGGACATGGGCTATCACGGCCGTGACCATCGTCAATTTGCTCCTGCTATGTGTCACGGTCAAGTGCTTGAAGTGTCACGGCCGTAACGAACTTCGAGTCAACTCTCTGTCCATTGTCACAGCCTCGTGCAAGACATGTCACGGCCGTGTCAGTTTTCTGTTTGGACTTCGATGCTTGCTGCCCTGAGTCACGGCCTGAGACATGATCAGTCACGGCCGTGACGTTGATCAGTGGCTTTGGTTTCGGCTTCTGCCTTGAGTCACGGCCTGGTGCATGGGATGTCACAGCCATGATAGTGTACTACTTTCTGCATACTTGCTCCGTTTTGCCTCGTTTTCGCTCCTTTTCGCCCGAAAGTCGTCCGAAGCTCCTTCAATAGCAAAATAAGTGTAAATAGGGCGAATAAACGCATAAAATGATTGCTAGAGCTCTATTATAACCCAATTAAATACTACGATAAACGCATTGAAATACGTTTATCATCGCCCTAGACGCTCGTGGGGATCTAAGATCCAATAATTAGTACGGCGAAGATCGAGTATTTGCTGTCGCCATATACCTGAATCCTATCATCTATGAACGGCCTAATCATTGTTTAGCTGTCACCATAAACAATTTACCACACATTCACTTCAATACATAGACATATTGAGGCAAATAAACACTTTCATAGATAGATAGATAGTCAGAATTGACGAGTCACGATAAATCTACGTCTTAACTACGAAGCAACCTAGCGTTCATCTACTCCCAAACACCAAGGGAAATTAGCTAGTCATAATTGACGAGAAAATAACGATAGAAACAAATATCAAGGGCAGAGGACTCATAATCTTCCCTTCGATTGATCTGGGATGGTCTCGGGGGAAGATTCTCGTCACTTGTTCAATTGGGCGTGAAATTGTTGTTAATCAATCTCTTGCACTTCTGAAGGTGTTTCTCTGTTCTTCACGGCTCTCTTTCGTCCATGATATGTTTGGGATGAGTTCTGAAAAGAGTTCCCCTCTTTTTGAGTTGGAATTGGGCTTTTAAACCAAAATTTGCAACCTTCAAGGCCGAAACATGGGCCTTCACAGCCGTGAACGTCTCTGCTTCGTTTCGCCTGCTCTCGGCCATCTGTCACGGCCTCGGCCACCACCTTTCACGGCCATCACAGTCTCCTGCAGCACTTTTCACGGCCTGGTGCAAGGATTCACTCAAATATATCCGTGTATAGGCGAAAATATGGGTGGATCGCTATATTCATGCAATAGTCTAGTCCCAACCATATACTTGCAAGTCGATCGCACATCTACTGCTTAAGGTGGTAAGCATGAATCTGAAGCTCTTTTTTGGGTCATAAGGGGTCAGATAATACTGAGGTGGTAGGCATGGAATCATATACGAGCAGCAGTCGTGCCAGTCTTTATGTCATTGTCTAAAGTGCGTGTAATACCCGTAAAATATAAAATACGGGGTTTTGACATGATTAATTATGAGACTTTGTGGACGAAGCATGAGATAAATTAATTAAAACTTTAAATCGAAAATATAGATGTTGGAGGACTTCAAATTAAAAATGAAACTTTATTAAAGAACTTTTGGAAATAATAATAATAGACTTACAATAATTAAGTGGGTAAATCGATAATATAGACTTGAGATATTAAGCTTGGTTTAAATACATGACTTTGGCCCAAACGATTTTATACGATAAGATTAAAATTTCGTTGCTTGAGTGGGAAGGAAGTAACAATCACCGCCTAGTCATTTCAGATTTATTAAATCAAAGTATGATACTTATCTTCAAGTAGTACAACTAACAAAAAGATATACAAGAACAAGTGTTAAAGAGAGAGAGCGTGAGCAAGGAGAAGAAAACGATAGGAAGCCACCAAACTTTTAACTTCAAAAGAGAAACTAATCAACGATTGAGGTATGAAATTTCATAATATATATTGAGTTATTCTTTTGTTTGGATATTTTAAGAATATATAGGGCTGGGTCACGATTATAATGGACACTCAAAAGCTAACATAAATCGAAAACCCTAATTCATAAGGATTCACTTTGTAATAATAAGGTGTTAAGATGATGTAAGTCTTAATGATTTTACAGCATGAGGTGTTTTGAGGGATGTCGTGCTCTATAAAACTTAGTGTATTAGGGTAGATGAATCCCGATCTTTAGATTTTCAACCTTTCTATAAGGTTCGACATTGATAAGGGTTTTGATATATATAACAGGTTACGACATTAGTGAGAATTTGATAAAATCTCGAGGTCTACAGTACCAAGGTTTCGAAAATGCTTTAGAGTAAGATTTCGACATTTGTCCTTAGAAGGTTTCGATATTTTAATGAATAATCGTGATAGACTATGAATTAATAAATTTCGACCTTATAATGGAAAAGTTCGACATTTTGGTAAGAATAGGTCTCGACTTTTATATGCGACATTTTGGTAGGAATAGTTCGACATTTTGTAGGAGTTGATCTCGACATGCTCACTGAAACATTTCGACATTTAAAACTGATACAAACACTTCGACATTTACAAAGTATCGACATTAATTATCAAGCTAAGTCTCGACATTTGCTCCTAAAAAAAATCTCGATATTATCTTTCAAAAATCTCGATAAACACATGAAGGGGCTCGACATTTATAAAATGTCGATATGATGACTTCGACTTTATTTTCCCCAACACAAAATGTCGACAATTCTTTTTAATTAAAGATGTCGACATCTTTAATGTAACATTTCGATATTGCTAAGAATTCGAGCTCAACATTTTTATATGACTCAATATTTTGTTCGAGCTCGACATTTTATATGTCTCGACATTCTTTAGAAATAGATTTCGACAATGTTTAAATATTTCGACACTTAACATAATTTCAATAATTTAACAATGTTCCACATTTAATAAATTTTTGGTATTTTAGAATTTGCGATAGGGTTTTTAATATTCTGGGATTTAGTTATTTTTAAGAATTTCATTATTTTTAAAATTTAAGGTTTTCAAGAACTAGCACATATACTAATAATATTTATTTATTTAGAGGTTCGACATTTACGGATTCCACCATATCCCTTGATTGACAATAGCAGGAGGGCAGGTAGGTGAATTATTCATCTACAATGCGTAAACACTTAATTAAATTACGTGCTTTTATGTGCTTTGATGATTACGTGATTTATGTGTTTTCCGCACGTTTCATGTATTATCACGATTATATGCATAGCATATGCATATCCTATTACAGAGGTGAGAAGTACTTATACCGTACTGAAACGGTGATGATTTGGTGTATCGCTGAGCGGGGTAGTTCTAGTTGTTGTGATATTTGTTGTTGACTCGTTGAGGAGTCGAGGTTGGTACTCGTATGACACCTGACGGCAGACAGGCGTGATCGATCTGTCTACTCGGGCGTGAGCGTCCCGAGGTGCAAAACCGTCGTGATTATATTTTCAGCGGAGGGAGCGACCTGACAGGGCAGTTGCGTGATCGTCAAAACGCTGTCGGCGTAGGCTACCGCTTACGGAAGAGCGGCCTAGCAGGGCAGTTGCGTGATCGTCAAAACGCTGCTAGTGTAAGCTTCCGTATATTATTATTATGGGCGCGCGAGGTGTCGAGTCTGACCTAGGGCCCTGTGTTGTGTGATTTGAGACAGGATTATGGAAAAGAAAGAGTGAACATTGCATGTGAGATATTGGGATCGGGAATGAGCGTTCACGTGCATACATGCATTTCTATTCACCTACTGGGCAAATCGCTCAGTGTTTACGTGTTGTAGGTACTGAGTCTGACGCCGACGCGCGTCAAGACTGAGGCGGCTGGTGGCGGTGCTCCACGGACTTTTGAGGGCGGGGCGGTACATGGATGAAGACCTGTGGAGCGATAATAGGGGTTTTTGTTCTTTTGACATTTTTGGGGCTACGCCCGTTGTACAGATACTAATATGTAAACTAATATTTTATTGTATTATATTATCTTTTAGGAAAAAGTTTTTATTAGACGGGTCTTCCGCGACTTACGTTGCGAAAATCCGCCACTAATCCTAGTTAGAAAAGTAGGGTCGCCACAGGTGGTATCAGAGCTTAGGCTTTAGATTCTGAAGACTGTCCATGTATTGCCACTCAAAAGCTTGGAGAACCAGCCTGGCCTGTAAGTTAAATGCTTGATTATGTGATTATGGGTTATCTGATATGTGCTTTATATGAATTATTGTAGATAATAGTTGAAAAATGCCAAGAACCCGTAGTGAACATGTGGCTGAATCCAGCCGTAGGGCAGAACCGGAGTCCCCTCCAAATGAAAGGGACTCCACTATTCTACGATTGACCGATTTACTTCAACGTCAGTCGGAACATATCAATCGCCAGTCGAGTCAAATCGATGAGCTACTCCATCATCATAGCTCGTCTGAACATCGTCCTCCCCCACAGCCAGCGCGTGTAGAAATTATAGGGGAACGATTTCGGAAAATGGATCCCCCAACCTTTGCTGATGCTACGGACCCAGCAGTGGCGGAAGATTGGCTGCGTACTATAGAAGATATGTTCATATATAGTCGTGTGCCTGAGAATGAAAAGGTCTTGTGCGCCGTTTCTATGCTCAGAGGAAACGCCCGATTCTGGTGGGATACCGTTAAAGTCCTAGAAGATCCGACGAATATGTCGTGGGAAAGATTTAGAGAATTGTTCCACGGCAAATATTTTACTGCCCATGAACAGGAACGACGGATGCTAGAATTTATGAATCTCAGGCAAGGAGGAATGCCTGTAACTCAATATATCCGTCGATTCGAGGAGTTGTCCCGTTTCGCTCCTCACATGGTGGCAACAAATCTACTCAAGGTGACGAGGTTCATTACGGGCCTCAAACCTGAGCTTTATCGTGACTTAAGTATCTCGGGGGCCCGACAGATGGAATTTACCCAAGTAGCGGAAAGGGCCATGATAGCGGAGCAAGCTGAGGCTCAGATTTCCGAAGCTCAGGAGGCGAAGAAGAGGAGGGAGAGTCAGCAAGGACCTGGAAGTGACCGCAAGCGCCAATTTTTCAACAAAGGTCAAGGTAGCCAAGGAAATCGCCAGGGCCAACAGAACTGGCGCCCGACGCTGAATCAGGGACCCGTAAATATTCAGAGCAAACCTCCAAACCCAGCACCCCAATGCAAACAGTGTGGCCGTTACCACTTCGGCGCCTGTTATCAACCCAGACCCAACCCAAATCCACAGTGTTTCAGATGCGGAAGAATGGGGCACTATGCAAGGAACTGTAACACGAACATGCCCCAGAACCCGACCCGAACACCAGTTCGACCTCCACCGGTTCCTGCACGGGTTTTCACGCTTACCAATGAGGAGGCCGAGGCGAACCCTTCTGTTGTGACGGGTACGTTAACTATCTATAACGTGCCCACTTCGGTGCTAATTGACTCTGGAGCCACACATTCATTTGTGTCGGCTAAGTATGTGACGAAGGTAGGAATATCTCCTACCTCATCTGAATGCAACTATGTAGTTACTCTACCACACGGGGATCCGACGCATACCAACCAAGTACTGAAAGGATGCGTCGTAGTTATTGAGGGTAGGAACTTGAGTGCCGACCTGATTGTAATCCCGATGAACGACTACGATGTCATCTTCGGAATGGATTGGCTTTCAAGATATGGAGCCATCATAGATTGCAACAAGAAGGTCGTTAAATTTCAACTGCCCGAAGAAGAAGCATTCACTTTTTCGGGTAAATCAGATAAGAATAGTATTCCAAGAATATCGGCTCTGAAGGCTCAACGACTCTTGAGGTCAGGTTGTGAGTCTTATCTCGTATATGCAGTGAAGGCGGAGGACTTACCTCAGCCGGAACTAAAAGATGTACCTGTAGTTAACGAATACTCTGATGTATTTCCCGACGATCTCCCGGGGTTACCCCCTGATCGAGAAATACAGTTCAAGATAGATCTGATGCCAGGATCAGCCCCAATTTCTAAAGCCCCTTACCGTTTAGCACCGAACGAGTTAAAAGAGTTGAAAGAACAGCTGGAGGACCTACTATCTAAAGGGTTTATCCAGCCGAGTTTTTCGCCGTGGGGCGCACCCGTTCTTTTTGTACGAAAGAAGGATGGGTCGATGCGACTCTGCATTGATTACAGGGAGTTGAATAAGATCACGATCAAGAATAAATACCCTTTACCAAGGATCGATGATCTGTTCGATCAATTGCAAGGAGCTTCGGTGTTCTCGAAAATTGACCTCCGTTCGGGATACCATCAGTTGAAGATCAGGGAGGCAGATGTTCCTAAAACTGCGTTCAGTACGAGGTACGGCCATTACGAGTTTCTGGTCATGCCTTTTGGCCTGACAAATGCTCCAGCTGCTTTTATGGACCTGATGAACCGAGTCTTTAAAGACTACCTCGATCGGTTCGTTATCGTCTTTATCGACGATATTTTGATCTATTCTAAAACAAGAGATGAACACGAAAGCCATCTACGAACCGTCTTAGGAATCCTGCGAGAGAAACAGCTCTACGCCAAATTCAAGAAATGCGAATTTTGGCTTGAGCAAGTAGCCTTCTTGGGACACATGATTTCCGGGAATGGAATCTCCGTGGACCCGAGTAAGATGGAGGCCGTGAACAATTGGCCACGACCTACTACTCCGACCGAGGTCCGAAGTTTCCTTGGACTTGCGGGATACTACCGCAAGTTTATAGCTGACTTCTCTAGCATCGCCTCAACACTGACGAACTTGACTAGAAAGAACGTGCCTTTCAAGTGGTCTGAAGCGTGCGAACAAAGCTTTCAGGAATTGAAGAAGCGACTCACTTCCGCCCCCATTCTAACAATACCATCGGGAACTGGAGGATTCTCAGTCTACAGTGACGCTTCGAAGAATGGACTGGGATGTGTATTGATGCAGAACGGCAAGGTAATCGCGTATGCCTCCAGACAACTAAAAGAATACGAAAAGAATTACCCAACCCATGACTTAGAACTTGCAGCAGTGGTCTTCGCTTTAAAAATTTGGAGACATTATCTCTACGGAGAGAAATGTGAGATCTTCACAGACCATAAGAGTTTGAAGTATTTCTTCACCCAGAAAGAACTGAATATGCGACAGCGAAGATGGCTAGAACTCGTAAAAGACTACGATTGCGTCATCAGCTATCATCCGGGTAAGGCAAACGTAGTCGCAGATGCGCTAAGTCGAAAAGCGGTGAATGCAGAGTTACATCAGCTTGGAATAGAGGTAGTTAATTTGGGTGAAGTTGAGGCAAGACTAGCAGCGCTAACTCTCCAACCTACGCTGCTAGAACAGATCAAGAAGACGCAAGAAGAAGACGAACTCTACCTAAAAATGAAGGAGGCACTACCCGAAGATTTTAACATCCGAGAGGATGGAGTTTTGCTATACAAGAACCGTTTTTACGTACCTAACAACGAGGAGTTACGACGAACGATAATGGCAGAGGCGCACGCAACAACGTACTCAGTACACCCTGGCGCGACAAAGATGTACCAAGACTTGCGAGTAACATACTGGTGGCCAGGAATGAAGAAAGACATCGCAGCGTTTGTAAACCGATGTATGACGTGCCAGCTGATCAAAGCGGAACACCAGCGACCAGCTGGAACTTTACAACCTTTACCTATTCCTGAATGGAAATGGGATCACATAACTATGGACTTCGTCGTTGGTTTACCTAAGACGACGAAAGGCCATGACGCTATCTGGGTGGTGGTAGACCGCCTGACGAAATCAGCTCATTTCCTTCCTATCAACTCTACTTACTCCATGGAACGCTACGCTGAATTGTATATTCAGGAAATTGTTCGACTCCATGGAATCCCAATTTCTATCGTCTCGGATCGAGATTCGAGATTTCTATCCAATTTCTGGCAGAGCCTGCAGAAAGCAATGGGTACCAAGCTCTCGTTCAGTACTGCTTACCATCCCCAGACCGATGGGCAGTCTGAACGAACGATTCAGACTCTCGAGGATATGCTACGGGCATGTGTGCTCGACTTCAAAGGAAACTGGAGCAAGTATTTGCCGCTCATAGAATTTTCATACAACAACAGTTTTCATGCTACCATCGGAATGGCGCCATACGAGGCTTTATATGGACGTAAGTGCCGTTCTCCAATCCATTGGGACGAAATCGGCGAACGAGCCCTATTAGGACCAGATATGATTCGAGAAACGACAGAAGCTGTCACAAAAATTCGAGAAAGGATGCGAACTGCTCAGAGTCGACAGAAGAGTTATGCTGATCATCGACGACGACCTTTGGAATTTACGGAAGATGACCAAGTATTTTTGAAGATCTCCCCGATGAAAGGCGTGAAACGCTTCGGACGAAAAGGCAAACTAAGTCCAAGATACATAGGCCCGTTCAAAATAGTCAAACGAGTCGGCGAGGTCGCGTATCAGCTAGAATTGCCGACTTCCCTGTCGCAAGTTCACGACGTATTTCACGTATCGACATTACGAAAATACGTCGCGGACCCGAGCCATGTAATCCAGAATGAACTTCTTTATCGACAACTCAAGCCTGACTTGAGTTACGAAGAAAAGCCCGTAGAGATTTTGATGTACGAGTCGAAACGACTACGGAATAAGACTATTCCGTTAGTTAAAGTATTGTGGCGTAATCAATCAGTTGAGGAAGCCACTTGGGAACGTGAGGATGATATGAGAGTTCGTTATCCCGAATTATTCCAGTTGGCGTAATTTCGGGACGAAATTCTTTTAAGGGGGGGAGAATGTAATACCCGTAAAATATAAAATACGGGGTTTTGACATGATTAATTATGAGACTTTGTGGACGAAGCATGAGATAAATTAATTAAAACTTTAAATCGAAAATATAGATGTTGGAGGACTTCAAATTAAAAATGAAACTTTATTAAAGAACTTTTGGAAATAATAATAATAGACTTACAATAATTAAGTGGGTAAATCGATAATATAGACTTGAGATATTAAGCTTGGTTTAAATACATGACTTTGGCCCAAACGATTTTATACGATAAGATTAAAATTTCGTTGCTTGAGTGGGAAGGAAGTAACAATCACCGCCTAGTCATTTCAGATTTATTAAATCAAAGTATGATACTTATCTTCAAGTAGTACAACTAACAAAAAGATATACAAGAACAAGTGTTAAAGAGAGAGAGCGTGAGCAAGGAGAAGAAAACGATAGGAAGCCACCAAACTTTTAACTTCAAAAGAGAAACTAATCAACGATTGAGGTATGAAATTTCATAATATATATTGAGTTATTCTTTTGTTTGGATATTTTAAGAATATATAGGGCTGGGTCACGATTATAATGGACACTCAAAAGCTAACATAAATCGAAAACCCTAATTCATAAGGATTCACTTTGTAATAATAAGGTGTTAAGATGATGTAAGTCTTAATGATTTTACAGCATGAGGTGTTTTGAGGGATGTCGTGCTCTATAAAACTTAGTGTATTAGGGTAGATGAATCCCGATCTTTAGATTTTCAACCTTTCTATAAGGTTCGACATTGATAAGGGTTTTGATATATATAACAGGTTACGACATTAGTGAGAATTTGATAAAATCTCGAGGTCTACAGTACCAAGGTTTCGAAAATGCTTTAGAGTAAGATTTCGACATTTGTCCTTAGAAGGTTTCGATATTTTAATGAATAATCGTGATAGACTATGAATTAATAAATTTCGACCTTATAATGGAAAAGTTCGACATTTTGGTAAGAATAGGTCTCGACTTTTATATGCGACATTTTGGTAGGAATAGTTCGACATTTTGTAGGAGTTGATCTCGACATGCTCACTGAAACATTTCGACATTTAAAACTGATACAAACACTTCGACATTTACAAAGTATCGACATTAATTATCAAGCTAAGTCTCGACATTTGCTCCTAAAAAAAATCTCGATATTATCTTTCAAAAATCTCGATAAACACATGAAGGGGCTCGACATTTATAAAATGTCGATATGATGACTTCGACTTTATTTTCCCCAACACAAAATGTCGACAATTCTTTTTAATTAAAGATGTCGACATCTTTAATGTAACATTTCGATATTGCTAAGAATTCGAGCTCAACATTTTTATATGACTCAATATTTTGTTCGAGCTCGACATTTTATATGTCTCGACATTCTTTAGAAATAGATTTCGACAATGTTTAAATATTTCGACACTTAACATAATTTCAATAATTTAACAATGTTCCACATTTAATAAATTTTTGGTATTTTAGAATTTGCGATAGGGTTTTTAATATTCTGGGATTTAGTTATTTTTAAGAATTTCATTATTTTTAAAATTTAAGGTTTTCAAGAACTAGCACATATACTAATAATATTTATTTATTTAGAGGTTCGACATTTACGGATTCCACCATATCCCTTGATTGACAATAGCAGGAGGGCAGGTAGGTGAATTATTCATCTACAATGCGTAAACACTTAATTAAATTACGTGCTTTTATGTGCTTTGATGATTACGTGATTTATGTGTTTTCCGCACGTTTCATGTATTATCACGATTATATGCATAGCATATGCATATCCTATTACAGAGGTGAGAAGTACTTATACCGTACTGAAACGGTGATGATTTGGTGTATCGCTGAGCGGGGTAGTTCTAGTTGTTGTGATATTTGTTGTTGACTCGTTGAGGAGTCGAGGTTGGTACTCGTATGACACCTGACGGCAGACAGGCGTGATCGATCTGTCTACTCGGGCGTGAGCGTCCCGAGGTGCAAAACCGTCGTGATTATATTTTCAGCGGAGGGAGCGACCTGACAGGGCAGTTGCGTGATCGTCAAAACGCTGTCGGCGTAGGCTACCGCTTACGGAAGAGCGGCCTAGCAGGGCAGTTGCGTGATCGTCAAAACGCTGCTAGTGTAAGCTTCCGTATATTATTATTATGGGCGCGCGAGGTGTCGAGTCTGACCTAGGGCCCTGTGTTGTGTGATTTGAGACAGGATTATGGAAAAGAAAGAGTGAACATTGCATGTGAGATATTGGGATCGGGAATGAGCGTTCACGTGCATACATGCATTTCTATTCACCTACTGGGCAAATCGCTCAGTGTTTACGTGTTGTAGGTACTGAGTCTGACGCCGACGCGCGTCAAGACTGAGGCGGCTGGTGGCGGTGCTCCACGGACTTTTGAGGGCGGGGCGGTACATGGATGAAGACCTGTGGAGCGATAATAGGGGTTTTTGTTCTTTTGACATTTTTGGGGCTACGCCCGTTGTACAGATACTAATATGTAAACTAATATTTTATTGTATTATATTATCTTTTAGGAAAAAGTTTTTATTAGACGGGTCTTCCGCGACTTACGTTGCGAAAATCCGCCACTAATCCTAGTTAGAAAAGTAGGGTCGCCACAGTGCGTCAGGAATCAGCCTTCTGTTTCTGCCGTATTGATGTTCCTCTTATTGCCGTCACCGTCCTCCACTAAGCCTTTCTTCTCCCAATTCCCAATATGGACAGATGTGATGGACCTATCATTTGTAGTGCAGAATCACGTAAGAGCGATATTCTATTGTGTTAGTCGATAGTACTTAGCGAGATTCGAATCCCGAGCACACCTTTATTATCTTGAAACACTCTTATCAATTTTAGTCATGTTCTCTCAATCTCTCGTTGCATTAGGATTCATCTGTTAGGATACTTCGCAGTATAGACAATTTGCACACTTTATTTCGCTAGATGTCGATAGGTTATTACTAGTAATCAAGTTTATTCCTCGTGTTTGATATTCGTTTACTCACCTTACTACGCTACAAACGATAGGTCAACTGCCTATCGCACGTTGGTGATAGTAAGTACGTATTCGTTTTAATTATTACTTGTCGCACTTGCACTTTAAATTAGTATACGTCGCGAGTCGATCATTCGTCAAAATGACAATCAGCAAATCTCGAATTAAATAATTTCCAGTCTTTGGCTCGAGATATTTAATTATAGTTGGGTACTCAAAGCCAACATAAATTCCCAATTGCATAAACCGCATAGCCAAAAAATTTTAGATGGGCAATATGTGTTTCCTGACTCTGAACCAATTGCATTGGGGAGACCTCGTTATAATGTGTTGGACAAATGCGAAGCGCTGCCGCATGCAAAATAGCATGACCCAAGCAGAAGTTGGAGATTTGCTCTCATATGTAATGGCTGAGCAATGAATTATAAGCGCTTTATAAACGATTCTGCAAGAACCGTTTTTGTATGAGCATAAGCTACTGGATGTTCAATACTCATCCCAATTGATGTACAAATAATCATTAAAAGCTTGTGAAAAATTCACAAGCATTGTCAAGACTGATTGTCTTGATGGGATAATTGGGAAAATGAGCACGTAACCGATTCAATTCACCTAATAATCTCTCAAATGCAAGTTCGTGAGTTGGTAATAAGATTACATGCGACCATCTCGTTGATGCATCGATTAAATCATAAAATACCGATATGGTCCACACGGTGGGTGAATCGACCCACGTATATCGCCATATATGCGCTCCAAAAGTTTAGAAGATCCGTTCCTATATTTAATTGTGTAGGCCGAATAATTAATTTGCCTTGAGAGCATGCACCACAGGAGAATTCGTTAGATCGGAAGTATTGTCAAATATTCAAAGTATGACCACATGAATTCTCAATAATTCTTTACATCATTATAGGACCGGGATGGCCCAACCGGTTATGCCAAATAATAAATTCATGATCATTTGTAAACTTCTAGTTTACAATTGTATACGATTCAAAGGTAGAGATATGTGTGTAGTACCCCGAGGAATAAGAAGGTAATTTTTCCAACACAATTTTCTTTGGAAATAATACTTGTAATATACAAGTTTCATTTTCACCTTCATCTTTAGTCTCAATATGATATCCATTTCGGCGGATATCTTTAAAACTCAACAATTTCTATTGGACTTTGAGAATATAATGCATCGTCGATGCAAAATTTTGTTCCTCGATGCAAAATTATAATTGCTCTTCCGGAGCCTTCGATAATATTTGTACTACCACATATAGTACTAACATATGACTCTTTCATCACGAGAGAAGAAAAGTATTTCTTGTCTTTAAATATTGAATGCCCGTCGAGCCTAACGGGACTAGATTTTTTAATGTTTTGTAATTTATTTATCTAAAACTCTTTTATTTATTGGTGATTAATTATAATTTATACCATTATTATACACAATATTACAAATATATAATTATAAAAAATTTTATAGCCCATAAATACATCTCAAAAATATATTTTTGCTTATGAAAATTGGAATTTGAACCCACTAAGGCACGAGCCCGGTGTTTTTCAGGGTCGGGTCTGGTTGGCCCGTGGGCTCTGACCCAAAATTTCAGCTCTAATGAGCAAGAACATATTTCATAATACATAGATTGTTGTGAAATTAGTGCAATAGAGTATAAAACATAAGAGAGAATTCTTCCATTCACTTGTCTATTTTCCTTTGTACAAGTGCCTCTATTTATAGGCTTGAGGTAAATCCTTTACATTGTTCACAGAAGATCATGGGGTATAATAATAATAATAATAATAATAATAATAATAATAATAATAATAATAATAATAATAATAATAATAATAGAGAGTAATGTAAATTAAAGAGGACGGGTGAATGAGAAATAATGAGGAGGTTATGAGTTGAAGAAGTTGACTGGACATCCATAAAAAAATGTTTATAACATAGATCCATATTTCATGAACACGGCATCCCATAATATCATACCAAAGATCTCACATATTCATATCTCCTCCCGTAAAACATCTAAAAAGAAACTAATAAACTATGGTATTAGACAACTTCATTCAAAAATCAACTCCTCAACGCAAAATCCGTCGATCCTCCACCACCCCGTCCTTAAAGAAATCCCATCTCGTTTTCATCTCCCCCTCGGGAAAGTCCAAGAGAAGCTTCAGCATTGCTTCACACGAATCCTCGTCCTCCATCTTATTGGAATTTTCCGAACAATCATCGTCCCACATCTTTGCCTTCCTTCGTCCCCATGCGATAGTTTTAGCGTTGTTGTAATAATCTTAGACGTTTCACCTAAGTTGCGATTACTAATACAACCATTTGTCATTTTTGGGCTGCAATTGGAAATGCAATCGATGTTTCTGAACGTTTCTCCGACTTCAGAATTCCACAGGAGCATGAAGTGATCATTATTCGGCAGATTTTAATTTCCTTCTTCGGACAACATCGTTGGAGTTGGATTCCATGTCTGTTGATTGTGATGCTCTTGAGTCTCGATTTTGATAATGTCATTGTTGTTGTTCGAAGGAGAAACGTTGACATTTATCTTCGTCTCTTTGTTGGGCTTGGAAGCAGAAGAAGACGAGGGCTGCTCGATAATAGTAGACGTTTTTTTCGAGAATCGCTTCCTCACATGAGAGTTCCAGAAATTGTTGATATCGTTGTCTGTTCTTCCCGGTAACTGCAACGCTATTGCTGCCCATCTATTAAGAACCAGTCGTTTATTTTTTTCTTTTGCAGGTAAAATAAAAAAAGTGCAATACTTAAGAGAGCTTAGATGGATGCGGTTGGGATCACCTGTTCGACATTAGTGTTCCAACCTCTGTTCATTTCTCCATATGGTTTGGGATCCTCTATTCCAAAACGGTATTGTACTAGGTATTCCAAGAAAAATTTACATGTCTATGTAATATTCATCAAAATTATATATTTATTTTTGTGTTAAAACTTCTGTGTAATGATATCTATAAGTGTAATGATATTTATAGGTATTATTTGGTAGGGGAATGTGTAATGATTTTTCCTAAGCTGGAATACTTAGTGGAACACAGTAGAGGATCTCATACCTTATTCAGATAGTGACATGCGTAAAATAGTGTTTAAGAACTTTTCTTTCATTTTTTATTTTTTCCTAACATTTTAATCATAAAATCATCATTATTTTTCATGTGATTTATATGATAAAAACACGAAAACATCTAATTATTCATGATGATCAAACTGAGAGAGACATGAGTGATTTCATTACTTGTTGCCGAGAATTTGGTGGAGGCGAACAATGGTGGCCTCTTCCTTGGGAGAAAAGGGCCCACGCTTAATGTACGGTCGGAGGTAGTTCGTCCATCGAAGACGACAACTTTTTCCACATGGCCGAAGATCTATAAATTGAAATTGGTATAAAATACCAACAATAAAAAAATGCGAAGTGTTAGTTCCATTGATGTGAGAATCTATTGCAACAACTTAAAGGTCTTACACTTTTTGTTCAGTCTGGCGAGACATAAATCACATTCAGACAACGATGTGAGTACCAACAGACACACACACACATATATAGAGAGAGAGAAGCAAGTTTAGGCAGATTACGCCAAGTGCCATGACCGTTGGTAGTGATGTATTGAACAAGAATCTTGTCTTCCTGTTCAGACCAAGCACCTCTTCTCAGTACACCTGACCATGAAGATGACGACGACGTTTCCTTCTTTTTGCTGCTCTTTCCCTTCTTCTCATCTTTCTTTTTCTCCATTTTTCAAAATACAGCAACTGCAAAACAAACGCTTGGTAAGAAGACATGGGTGTTCTCCAAAAAAGAAGACATGAGTGTAATAATACTAATACCATATGTGGGAAGATGATGATAATCACTATAATGGAGAGAGCACACATAAGTGCATGGGGATAATAATATTCAATAATAATGAAAGCCCCTGTTATTCACAGAAATCACCACTCTTAGGAACAACAAAAGGAAACGCGATAACACTTCAGATCATACCGAATCAGGAAAACTTAAATATAAGATACAAACACATATTGCATTGCGATATATATTATATATATATATATATATATATTATATTTATAATTCAGATACTTAAGAGAGAGAAATAGTACCTGAGACTGAGAGCGAAGTGAAACTCAACTCGAGTGTAATAAGTGAAAGAGAGAGCGTTGTGTGGTTTTACTTTATGTGGTTGGCGTTATTTCAGTTTCGAATAGCTAATTTCATGGAGCAGTTTTTGTCTGGCGCAAAGATGACAAAAAGATTGTGAATTTTTGCTGACGCAGAAAATTAGCATATTAAATCATGCAACTAATACATATATATATATATAACAAAAAAATAAATAAATAATCGAGTGAATCTTCATGGAATTACGATTACCACCATCAACCGAGTAATCCCCGTAGTAAAGGAGTGGGGCATCGGACTAGTTCTTATTTCTTTTCGTATATATGCGTGTGATAATATACACATATCCAAATAATTTAGGGGATTCAACGCTTAAATACCTACATCAATAAAAATAAGACAGATCAGTCCCTTGTCAGTGTAATTTTTAACCTAGGTACCTAGTTGAATTTTATTTTGATGATAGATACCTAACTGACGGATTTACCCCTACTAGAACTGGTTTTTTACATCTCTTACCTTGTTTCTTCACGATCCCTCATAAAAAAAAAGAAAAACCGCACAGCCCCAAACCAAATTTCGCGATTCCTTGGCAGAAATCGACCGGGTTTTTTGGCTTCAGATTCTACGTCGTCTGTCCAGTCGTTCGTCGCTGTATTCCCTTCTGAAATCGATTGGTAAGTCTTTAACAGTATTACCGTAAAGTGGTCGCATTTCGTCACAATTAGGGTTTTTTTGTGCGTGTTTTTGGAATGACATTGATTTGTTGGTCGATTACGGTTTTTGTGCATGCATTTCATCGTGGCTGCTTGATTTTGGGGTTCTTTGGGAATGGGTCGATTTTGGTTTTTTCGAATGGGGTCCCATTGTTGTGGTACTACATTGTAACTGTATTTGGTACCCTCTGTTTTGGCATATTAGTACCCCTTGTGTGAATAAAATGGTACTGCTTGGCAAAAGTGGTCGAATGGGGTCAATTTTTTTGGTACTACATTATCACTACATTAGTTACTCCCTGTTTAGGCAATTGGTACCCCTTATGTGAGTAAAATGGTACTGCTTGTTAACATTGGTTTTATCGACTGGGGTCAATTTGTTTTGGTACTACATTATCCATGCATTTGGTACCCCCTGTTAGGGTAAATTGGTACCCCTTGTGTGAACAAAATAGTACTGCTTGTTAACAGTGGGTTTTTGAAAATGGGGTCAATTTTTTTTGTACTACATTATCACTGCATTTGGTACCCTCTGTTTGGCCAAATTGGTACCCCTTTTGCGAAAATGGTACTACTTGTTAGTGGTTACCTTGAATGTGGTGAATCTGTTTTGGTACTACATTATGACTGAATTTGGTACCCTCTGCCTGGGAAAACTGGTACTCCTTGTGTGAATAAAATGGTACTGCTTGTTAGCAGTGTGCTTTTCAAAAAATGGTGTCAATTTATTTTGGTACTACATTATCACCGCATTTGGTAACCTCTGTTAGGGTAAATTGGTACCCCTTGTGTGAACAAAATAGTACTGCTTGTTAAAAGTGGGTTTTTCGAATGGGGTCAATTTATTTTGGTATTACATTATCACTGCATTTCGTACCCTCTGTTTGGCCAAATTGGTACCCCTTGTGTGAATAAAATGGAACTGTTTGTTAATAGGTTTGTTTTTTTTGCAGAAATGCCTCCGCGGAACAGATTTGAGCTGTCTTTCAGGTGCCATCCTACGCTCTTTCGATCTACCATTAGCAATTTGGAGGGTAGCATGACCCCTGATCAAAAAGAAGCTATAAGAAGGTCCCCGTTTTATTTTACTGATAGGTACCTAATTGACGGATTTACCCCTACTAGAACTGGTTTTTTACATCTCTTACCATTTTTCTTATTTCACGATCGCTCGTAAAAAAAAAAAGAAAAAACCGCGCAGCCCCAAACCAAATCGCGCGATTCCTTGGCAGAAATCGACCCTGGTTTTTTTGGCTTCAGATTCTACGTCGTCTGTCCAGTCATTCGTCGTTGTATTCCCTTCTGAAATCGATTGGTAAGTCTTTAACAGTATTACCGTAAAGTGGTCGCATTTCATCACAATTAGGGTTTTTTTGTGCGTGTTTTTGGAATGACATTGATTTGTTGGTCGATTACGGTTTTTTGTGCATGCATTTCATCGTGGCTGCTTGATTTTGGGGTTCTTTGGGAATGGGTCGATTTTGGTTCTTTCGAATGGGGTCCCATTGTTGTGGTACTACATTGTAACTGTATTTGGTACCCTCTGTTTTGGCATATTAGTACCCCTTGTGTGAATAAAATGGTACTGCTTGGCAAAAGTGGTCGAATGGGGTCAATTTTTTTGGTACTACATTATCACTACATTAGTTACTCCCTGTTTAGGCAATTGGTACCCCTTATGTGAGTAAAATGGTACTGCTTGTTAACATTGGTTTTATCGACTGTGGTCGATTTGTTTTGGTACTACATTATCCATGCATATGGTACCCCCTGTTAGGGTAAATTGGTACCCCTTGTGTGAACAAAATAGTACTGCTTGTTAACAGTGGGTTTTTCGAAAATGGGGTCAATTTCTTTTTGTGCTACATTATCACTGCATTTGGTACTCTCTGTTTGGCCAAATTGGTACCCCTGTTGTGAATAAAATGGTACTACTTGTTAGTGGTTACCTTGAATGGGGTCAATCTGTTTTGGTACTACATTATGACTGAATTTGGTACCCTCTGTCTGGGAAAACTAGTACTCCTTGTGTGAATAAAATGGTACTGCTTGTTAGCAGTGTGCTTTTCAAAAATGGTGTCAATTTTTTTTGGTACTACATTATCACTGCATTTGGTACCCTCAGTTAGGGTAAATTGGTACCCCTTGTGTGAACAAAATACTACTGCTTGTTAACGGTGGGTTTTTCGAAAATGGGGTCAATTTTTTTTGGTACTACATTATCACTGCATTTGGTACCCTCGGTTTGGCCAAATTGGTACCCCTTGTGTGAATAAAATGGTACTGTTTGTTAACAGGTTTGCTTTTTTTGTAGAAATGCCTCCGCGGAATAGATTTGAGCTGTCTTTCAGGTGCCATCCTACGCTCTTTCGATCTACCATTAGCAATTTGAAGGGTAGCGTGACCTATCAAAAAGAAGCTATAAGAAGGTCCCCGTTTTATTTTACTGATAGGTACCTAACTGACGGATTTACCCCTACTAGAACTGGTTTTTTACATCTCTTACCTTTTTTCTTATTTCACGATCGCTCATAAAAAAAAAAGAAAAAAACGCATAGCCCCAAACCAAATCGCGCGATTCCTTGGCAGAAATCGACCCTGGTTTTTTTGGCTTCAGATTCTACGTCGTCTGTCCAGTCATTCGTCGTTGTATTCCCTTCTGAAATCGATTGGTAAGTCTTTAACAGTATTACCGTAAAGTGATCGCATTTCGTCACAATTATGGTTTTTTTGTGCGTGTTTTTGGAATGACATTGATTTGTTGGTCGATTGCGGTTTTTTGTGCATGCATTTCATCGTGGCTGCTTGATTTTGGGGTTCTTTGGGAATGGGTCGATTTTGGTTTTTTCGAATGGGGTCCCATTGTTGTGGTACTACATTGTAACTGTATTTGGTACCCTCTGTTTTGGCATATTAGTACCCCTTGTGTGAATAAAATGGTACTGCTTGGCAAAAGTGGTCGAATGGGTCAATTTTTTTGGTACTACATTATCACTGCATTAGTTACTCTCTGTTTAGGCAATTGGTACCCCTTATGTGAGCAAAATGGTACTGCTTGTTAACATTGGTTTTATCGACTGAGGTCAATTTGTTTTGGTACTACATTATCCTTTTGGTACCCTCTGTTAGGGTGAATTGGTACCCCTTGTGTGAACAAACTAGTACTGCTTGTTAACAGTGGATTTTTCGAAAATGGGGTCAATTTATTTTGGTACTACATTATCACTGCATTTGGTATCCTCTGTTTGGCCAAATCAGTACCCCTTTTGTGAATAAAATGGTACTACTTGTTAGTGGTTACCTTGAATGGGGTGAATCTGTTTTGGTACTACATTATGACTGAATTTGGCACCCTCTGCCTGGGAAAACTGGTACTCCTTGTGTGAATAAAATGGTACTGCTTGTTAGCAGTGTGCTTTTCAAAAAATGGTGTCAATTGTTTTTGGTACTACATTATCACTGCATTTGGTACCCTCTGTTATGGTAAATTGGTACCCCTTGTGTGAACAAAATAGTACTGCTTGTTAACAGTGGGTTTTTCGAATGGGGTCAATTTTTTTTGGTATTACATTATCACTGCAACCCTCTGTTTGGCCAAATTGGTACCCCTTGTGTGAATAAAATGGTACTGTTTGTTAATAGGTTTGTTTGTTTTTGCAGAAATGCCTCCGCGGATCAGATTTGAGCTGTCCTTCAGGTGCCATCTTACGCTCTTTCGATCTACCATTAGCAATTTGGAGGGTAGCATGACCCCTGATAAAAAAGAAGCTATAAGAAGGTCCCCGTTTTATTTTATTGGTAGGTACCTAACTGACGGATTTACCCCTACTAGAACTGTTTTTTTACATCTCTTACCTTTTTTCTTATTTCACGATCGCTCATAAAAAAAAAAGAAAAAACCGCACAGCCCCAAACCAAATCGCGCGATTCCTTGGCAGAAATCGACCCTGGTTTTTTTGGCTTCAGATTCTACGTCGTCTGTCCAGTCATTCGTCGTTGTATTCCCTTCTGAAATCGATTGGTAAGTATTTAACAGTATTACCGTAAAGTGGTCGCATTTCGTCACAATTAGGGTTTTTTTGTGCGTGTTTTTGGAATGACATTGATTTGTTGGTCGATTACGGTTTTTTGTGCATGCATTTCATCGTGGCTGCTTGATTTTGGGGTTCTTTGGGAATGGGTCGATTTTGGTTTTTTCGAATGGGGTCCCATTGTTGTGGTACTACATTGTAACTGTATTTGGTACCCTCTGTTTTGGCATATTAGTACCCCTTGTGTGAATAAAATGGTACTGCTTGGCAAAAGTGGTTGAATGGGGTCAATTTTTTTGGTACTACATTATCACTACATTAGTTACTCCCTGTTTAGGCAATTGGTACCCCTTATGTGAGTAAAATGGTACTGCTTGTTAACATTGGTTTTATCGACTGTGGTCGATTTGTTTTGGTACTACATTATCCATGCATATGGTACCCCCTGTTAGGGTAAATTGGTACCCCTTGTGTGAACAAAATAGTACTGCTTGTTAACAGTGGGTTTTTCGAAAATGGGGTCAATTTCTTTTTGTGCTACATTATCACTGCATTTGGTACTCTCTGTTTGGCCAAATTGGTACCCCTGTTGTGAATAAAATGGTACTACTTGTTAGTGGTTACCTTGAATGGGGTCAATCTGTTTTGGTACTACATTATGACTGAATTTGGTACCCTCTGTCTGGGAAAACTAGTACTCCTTGTGTGAATAAAATGGTACTGCTTGTTAGCAGTGTGCTTTTCAAAAATGGTGTCAATTTTTTTTGGTACTACATTATCACTGCATTTGGTACCCTCAGTTAGGGTAAATTGGTACCCCTTGTGTGAACAAAATACTACTGCTTGTTAACGGTGGGTTTTTCGAAAATGGGGTCAATTTTTTTTGGTACTACATTATCACTGCATTTGGTACCCTCGGTTTGGCCAAATTGGTACCCCTTGTGTGAATAAAATGGTACTGTTTGTTAACAGGTTTGCTTTTTTTGTAGAAATGCCTCCGCGGAATAGATTTGAGCTGTCTTTCAGGTGCCATCCTACGCTCTTTCGATCTACCATTAGCAATTTGAAGGGTAGCGTGACCCTGATAAAAAAGAAGCTATAAGAAGGTCCCCGTTTTATTTTACTGATAGGTACCTAACTGACGGATTTACCCCTACTAGAACTGGTTTTTTACATCTCTTACCTTTTTCTTATTTCACGATCGCTCATAAAAAAAAAGAAAAAAACGCATAGCCCCAAACCAAATCGCGCGATTCCTTGGCAGAAATCGACCCTGGTTTTTTTGGCTTCAGATTCTACGTCGTCTGTCCAGTCATTCGTCGTTGTATTCCCTTCTGAAATCGATTGGTAAGTCTTTAACAGTATTACCGTAAAGTGATCGCATTTCGTCACAATTATGGTTTTTTTGTGCGTGTTTTTGGAATGACATTGATTTGTTGGTCGATTGCGGTTTTTTGTGCATGCATTTCATCGTGGCTGCTTGATTTTGGGGTTCTTTGGGAATGGGTCGATTTTGGTTTTTTCGAATGGGGTCCCATTGTTGTGGTACTACATTGTAACTGTATTTGGTACCCTCTGTTTTGGCATATTAGTACCCCTTGTGTGAATAAAATGGTACTGCTTGGCAAAAGTGGTCGAATGGGTCAATTTTTTTGGTACTACATTATCACTGCATTAGTTACTCTCTGTTTAGGCAATTGGTACCCCTTATGTGAGTAAAATGGTACTGCTTGTTAACGTTGGTTTTATCGACTGAGGTCAATTTGTTTTGGTACTACATTATCCATTTGGTACCCTCTGTTAGGGTAAATTGGTACCCCTTGTGTGAACAAACTAGTACTGCTTGTTAACAATGGGTTTTTTCGAAAATGGGGTCAATTTATTTTGGTCTACATTATCACTGCATTTGGTACCCTCTGTTTGGCCAAATCGGTACCCCTTTTGTGAATGGTACTACTTGTTAGTGGTTACCTTGAATGGGGTGAATCTGTTTTGGTACTACATTATGACTGAATTTGGTACCTTCTGCCTGGGAAAACTGGTACTCCTTGTGTGAATAAAATGGTACTGCTTGTTAGCAGTGTGCTTTTCAAAAAATGGTGTCAATTTTTTTTGGTACTACATTATCACTGCATTTGGTACCCTCTGTTAGGGTAAATTGGTACCCCTTGTGTGAACAAAATAGTACTGCTTGTTAACAGTGGGTTTTTCGAACGGGGTCAATTTTTTTTGGTATTACATTATCACTGCATTTGGTACCCTCTGTTTGGCCAAATTGGTACCCCTTGTGTGAATAAAATGGTACTGTTTGTTAACAGGTTTGTTTTTTTTGCAGAAATGCCTCCGCGGAACAGATTTGAGCTGTCTTTCAGGTGCCATCCTACGCTCTTTCGATCTACCATTAGCAATTTGAAGGGTAGCATGACCACTGATCAAAAAGAAGCTATAAGAAGGTCCCCGTTTTATTTTTTTTAGATATGCCTAAGATGTCGCAGTCGTTTGCTCGAATCTTGGCATTGATAAAGCGTTATAGTGTAGAGGTGAACGCGTTTAGGTTGGGGGAGAATACGAATGTGGTATTCTCCCCACAGGAATTTAATGTTGTAATGGCCTTGCATAACGTAGGAGAGCCCGTGGACCTAAATTCGAAAATGAAATCGAAAACCGTTGAACGGCTTTTCGGTAAGAAAAATGGCAATGTAACCCGTAAAAAAATCTTAGAGTTGTTGAATGAGTTTGTAGGAAAGATTGGGAGGGAGAACACGAGTGAGTTCCTTAGGTTGTTTGTTCTTTTCTTGTTTAACTCTGTATTATTCCAGATGGGGAATTCGAAAAACCCAAAGTTCGTGAATGCGTACGTCGATGATGTCGACATGATGGGGGAGTACACATGGGGAAGGGCGATACACAAGTTTTTTGTCGCCGAGATAAAGCAAATGGTTGCAAATTCGATGCGGATCGACTCGTCCAGCCTAATGATGAATGGGTGCACTATTGGGCTAATGGTAATATTCCGTTACGTTGTGAGTTTACCTTTTTGATTATGTGTTTATTGATGAATATAATGCTTTGGGAACTTTCAGATTTGGGTGTATGAGCATGTGCCCTCGTTAACGCAGAAGCAGGAGATGTATATGTTTCCCTGAATGTTCAATTGGGAAGAAAGTAGGGTTCCGAATGATGTAATCGCTGCGGAGGCTGAATTGGCTGCAATTGCATCTGTCATCCCAATATACCCAACAAAGAAGGAAGTGAAGTTCGTGCATCCGATAAATTTGCTGCCGGAGGTATAAAAATCCATATTTTTTAGGTATTATTTGCTTTGTTTCTAGCTGCTTAATGAATTATGTGTGGTTAAGGTTGATGGGGGAGTTGGCGGATCTCATTTAGAGTGGGGTGCTCGTGTGGAGAGGTTGGAAGCCGAGTTGAGATTGAAGGACGAGGTTATAAGAGATCTACTGTCAAATGGTGGGACGTCGAAGGTTGATATGTCCAACGAGGATGCGAGGGTCATGGAAGAGGCTGAGGATAAGGATAGGGATGTGTGCAAGGGTGATGATATGGTTCACGGTGAGGGTGATGATATGGAAGAGCAGATGGTTCATAGCGACGGTGAGAAGGTCTGGGAGGACAGGGTTGAGGATAGGGATGTGAATATGGGTCACAGTGACCGTGAGGATATGCCCGAGGAGATGGCTCATAGCGACGGGGAGAAGGCCGAGGAGGACAATGTTGAGGATAGGGATGGGGATCAAGCGGAGGATGAGGTTAGTGAAGAAGGAGCACAAGAGGATGATGAGGAGGATAAGGGCGCGGAGGATCAGGCTGAGGAGGATAAGGGCACGGAGTCTCAGCCTGAGGAGGCTTCGTCGATTGCTCGAACGGTGTGAGGCCGAAACGATCGTAAAAAGCGGCGAAATTTGGCTTTTCTCACACCAGATTCAACTCCTCAGCGGCCACAGGAGAAGGGTAAGGCAAAAAACAAAGCTATTGTGGTTGATGTCGAGGCCGCCGAGTCTGCTCGAGAGCCGTCGGTTGCATACTGCTCCAAGTACGCGGACAAACATAACTATGCCGCCCGGCTCGAGATCCATGCGGAGCAGCGTCAGTGCATCGACGCGTACCTTAAAGCGAAGAAGCTTAGGTACCTTTTCTTCAATGTTTCGATAATTTTCATTTGATTACTTTTTAAATGTAAGATTAATACTTATGCAGCGACGTTGTTTGGCAAAGCGACCTTGCCGCCGTCGATGCACAAGGATTCTATATGCTGCTCTTCCGGGATTTGCTTACGTCAAATGTTATCGACGCTTTCGTCGATTGTTGTACACGGCAATCCGTGGGGATCCCCGGGAGACCAAGCGTCTTTGTGTTCCTAAGTTTCGTGCAAGTCGACTACTGGACAAAGATACAGAAGGTGTCGAGAAAGAGGAAGGTGGAAGCTGATCAGCTAGAGAGGTTCGTCGAGGAGATTGCGGAGAGTAGTCGGGCATGGCTACAGCGGCTTGATAGCAGTGCATTGACAAAACTGTCATACTTGTTGACGCCTGTGAATACAGGTAACCATTGGGCAGTGTTCGTCTACAAGGTCAACGAGCGAAAGTTGTACGTTCGGGATCCGATGGCCTCCCATAAGATGACCTGGGCTACTAGAGCCTTCGTAAGTCTCAACATCGGGCATACTTCGTCGACTATGTTGCAGTCTGCGTTAATGTCGTTTTTATATTGTGCAGGCTGATTTTCTGACGAAGTATTGGTCGTTGAAGTACGACTATAAATGTAAGAAGACCGTGAATCCGGAGTTCAACAGGACCCAATTTCGCGACGTAGACTGCGGGGTGCATGCCTGTTTGGAAATAGAGGAGTACGTTGTCGACACCCCAGAGTTCGAGAAATATGGCAAAGAAGTCAGCATGGATGTGTATCGTGCTTCTATGGCTGCTCGCATTTTACGTGACGAGCATAGTTGTATGCTAGATCTTTTTCACTAAGTTTCTTGGATATGCTGTTAGACTCTTTGGAGACTGTGTTGTTTAGTTAGGTTAACTTATTTTGGGTTGGGGATGGGACTGTTTGGAGACCCTTGGTTGTTTAGGTTTTTCTTTAGTGCATGGACGGTTATTGCCGAGTGTGTGCTGTGTTGTGTTCTATGGCTGCCCGTAATTTATGCAGTACCATATGTTATTGTAGGACCGCATCTTATCCTTTACGTACAGAGTACCAGAATATGCAGGTTAGACCGTACCATTATGTAAATATATGGCGTACCATAAACAGAATATAAAAAGTACCTTGTCTTTCATATTACCGTACCATATCGCTTAATAGCGTATAGTAAATGCAGGTTAACCGTACCAATACGTAAATATATACCCTACCTTATATAGGGCACATGAAGTACCTTATCTGTTGTACACTAAGGTACCTTGTGATTTACAGAAGGTACCTTAACATTTACCTATATAGTAGCATAACGTGCAGGATTATCGTATCTATAATTACACATATACAGTACCAAATTATGACAGTATATCGTACCATTTGTTATACGATCGAAAAATAAATACATTCCTAATCGAATCGCGGTGTCGTGCGTGATTTTGACAATACCTAACAATAACGGAATGAAAAAAAAATGTGAAAGCCTAACGCACCGAATTCGCAGATGTAGCACTCACCACATTATTCAAATTATGTTGTAGATGTTCTTGCTTGTATCCTTATAATATAGTGAATCATGGTATTCTAATATTTAATTCATGCGTGCAGGGCGTAATGCACCTTATTTGATCTGAAACGTATTTAATACTATATATTATTGGTCTACGGTGGTTCGAGATGAAAAAGTAATTCGATCGACCCCGAAAAATAATAACCCTAGTATGACGTATCATGTATATAAGGGACGCCGTACATTAAATATTTTTGTAGGGGTACCTGTCGTTTTGTTTAAAGCGTACCAACGCAGCCACGGTTGCAGTACCCAAAATTACATATGACATGAAACATTTTATGAAAGCCACTGACATGTCAGATGAGCTGGCTTTTATTATTTAATACCTCGTATGTCAGAATCTGTCCACTTATGACATAGAAAATGTCAGAAATCTGTCAACTCATGACTGAAAAACGTCAGAAAAGTGTGCAATCATTACTGAAAAAAGTCAGAAATCGTCTAATCCTTTATCCACATCAACACATGCTGAAATGCTTCGTTTGTGACGGAATATAGCCAAGTCTTAAATTCGATGTTTTACTTTAATTTATACGGTACCTACTTCTGAAACGATACAGTACCCTATGTCGTACACTTAGAGTACCAATATGACCTACATTACAGTACCAAGGCTGCGTATATTAACGTACCAAACTGGCATATATTACAGTACCAAATATGCATATTACAGTACCAAACATGCATATATTCCGTGCCAAATGTGCATATATTACTGTACCACTTTTGAATATCGAACGGTACCAAACAGGCATATATTACAGTACCAAACAGGCATATGCTTGAACGGTACCAACATGCATGTCGTAGGGTACCAAACTAACATATATTACCGTACCAAATTTGAATATATCACAGTACCGGATTTGCATATCTTAGGGTATCAAACCGGCATATATTACAGTACCAAATTTACATATATTACGGTGCGAAATGTGCATACATTAGCAAACTGGCATAGGTTACAGTACCAAACATGCATGTCGTAGGGTACCAAACATGCATATTTACAGTACCAAACATGCATATCTTACCGTACCAGATTTGCATATCTTAGGGTATCAAACCGGCATATATTACAGTACCAAATTTACATATATTAAGGTGCGAAATGTGCATACATTAGCAAACTGGCATAGGTTATGGTACCAAACATGTACATCGTAGGGTACCAAACATGCATATATTACAGTACCAAACAGGCATATCTTATCGTACCAGATTTGCATATCTTAGGGTATCAAACTGGCATATATTACAGTACCAAATTTACATATATTACGGTGCGAAATGTGCATACATTAGCAAACTGGCATAGGTTACGGTACCAAACATGCATGTCGTAGTACCAAACATGCATATATTACAGTACCGAACAGGCATATCTTACCGTACCAAACTTGCATATCTTATGGTACCAAACTGGCATGTATTACAGTACCAAATTTACATATATTACGGTGCCAAATGTGCATACATTAGCAAAGTGGCATAGGTTACGGTACCAAACATTCATGTCGTAGAGTACCAAACTGGAATATATTACAGTACCAAACATAAGTATTTTACTGTACCAAACTGGCATATATTACAGTACCAATCATATATATTATATTACCATACCAAACTGGTATATATTACGGTGCCAAATTTGCATAGCTTAGTGTTAGGTCCTTTTTTTTATCCAACACAGATCGAATATAGAAGAATCGAATCGTAAAGCTAAGAAATTCGAAGCTTACGTATGAGATTTACCTTCGTTGAAGATTGGGAGAGAAAACTTGTAGAACAAGTAAGGGTTGGCAAATTTTTCTCTCTAAAATTTTCGACTCTAATTTTCAATCTGTAAAACCCTACTAAGCGCACTCCTAATTTTCTTAGGAGTTCACTTATATATACCACCTCGTGGTATATTTACATAAGTAGTCCTACAAAATGACTAATTACAATTTAGCCCAAGACTACTAATTTGCATAGCAAGACTAAGACAACTATATTAATTGAATACAATTAAATAGTTCCAACAATCTCCCCCTTTGTATTCAATTTCCGATATAGCGCGGGTTGTCTTCGTCTTGCAAGTGGAAAGAGTCCTCGAGTCTTCGAAATATCCTCTTTATAATGTCTTCAAGCTCACTTGGTCTTCTAGGCATCGGCTTTTTCTTCGAATCCACTTTTGAAGTTCTTCTCCCAGATGCCGTAAGATGTACGAAGTTCTTGCCTGATTTTGGAAAGTCTGCGTTCCATTTCTCCCGTTGAAAGCACACGAAACTCGAAACTTCCCCTATTTGGGTCAACCTTGTGTTGAGATCGGGGAATCCGATGTGAGGTTTGGAGAGGTGAACACGGTTGGCAACTTCGATCATTAATGCAGTGGACATAGTCGGCAACTTTGGCCCCTGATTCAGTGGACATCGTTGGCAACTTCAGTCCTTGATGATGCTTGAGTCACGTGTCGTTCGGTCCTCGGTCCTTGCTTCTTCTTCCGGAAGCAAGGGGCATGAGAGAGTCGAGGAGAGGGCTCGGGGTTTTAGCCATCTTCTCCGTTTTGCCAGATTGGTCTTCTCCGAATGGAAGTTGTCTGGTTAACGACTGACCGATTGGTGGGTGGACTTCTCCGAGTGGTAAGCGCGGCGGATATTGGTGGGTGGACCGAGCGATTGTGTATGCATAACCCCTTCTCCCCCTCATGACGAATCGTGTTAACGACGTCGGCATGCTAATTTGGAGGTAGAAAAAGGACATACAAAAAGGTCGGTGTGGGTAATAACCGGGCGGAACCACAAAGGCAATCCGTCGAAAAGAGTACCGGGGCCACATAGGCGTCCTGTTGACATCAACTAGGAGAAAAGCTCATAGAAGATGGCCGAAACCGTTGTTGCTTTGATGTTGCAACGGTCGGACTTCCTTCTGATCCTTGAAGCATGTCTTTTTAAAAGAACATGTCTACGGAAGTTCTAACGTAATCACAAAGATTAGGTGTATTAAAAGTGTATGTGTCCTAAAAAATTTGAAAATTTGGACAGTGAAGACACACTAGACGCGAGTGATCAATAAAAGCGTGGTACGGGGCGGAATACCACTAGGTTCAATATCTCCCGTTTTTGAGTGAAACGGTGATAGCATGCGTGGCTCCCCGTGATTTATGAAACACCTATCTTTTGAGAGATAGACGAGTGGGTAAGGCTCGATTGTGCATGCGCCGTTGGACCCAATGCATCGACTTCTACCCGGGAGCTAATTAAAATTAGCACCTGTACCTACGGGGCTTGGTCCGAAAATTATGTGAGATAAGGGAGTGATGTATCTTCAAAGACTTCCTAGGCATCATCGAAATAATCTTGATTGGTCTCAAATGCTTGAACGCGTTCCGGGGTTAGGACCAAGTCGGATTAGACTGAACCATAGGAACATGAAATCCGTGCTTCCGGGCTACATGAGATGTGTTGCTCTAGTTGAATTAGCAAGCCGAAGCCGGTAGATGAAAATACGGAGCATTTGATCTTTACTTAGATCGACGCCGTCGTCTTTGGAAAATGTTGTCCGTTTGAAAGCTCGAGATTCTTCGTGGTACCTCCATCTTTGGATGTGGGAGAATAAATCCGAGAAGCATAGCGAAAAAATTTGATATATTTTTTTTTGATTTTTTTTTTATCTTTTTTTTTCTTTTTTCATTTGTTTTTTTTCTTTGTTTTTTTTATCATCACCAACAATTGAGAAAAAAAAGTAAAGATTGGGCTCACAAACTGAACTGTGTAGCTACACAATCTTGGAAAAGAAAGCATATAAATAATATGAGGCAATAATGTACATTCCTCTCTTTTTTTCTTTTATCTCTTTTTTTTTTCTTCTTCTTTTTTTTTATCTCACTTTTTTTCATATTTCCCTTTTTTTGGATGTATATATATATATATATATATATATATATATCTACATTATTAATATAGTAGTATTATATTTATATCTCCCCAAAACAATGCTTCGAAAATAAATTTTCTCCCCCTGGAAATTGGCGTAGTTAGCTTGATGAATATTAAGAATCTTGTTCCGTTAAATCGCTCATTGTAAGTTTTCTCCCCCTCAATAGTTAAAATTTGTGCTTCCTTAAAAATAAAAGTTGATCTTATTAAAATAATGAGTAGCTCCCCCTCAATTAAAGCTCATTTGAAAGTATTAATCGAAAAATGATATTTATCGTTTCCGTTAGTAATATGCATTTGAAAATTTTAAAACATTTAAAGCGATGAATTGCATATTGAAAATGTATCATTTGAAAAGTTTCAAGGAAAATAGGTATATATTTTTTTCGACGAAACTCATATGCATATGTAAGTTTGAAATATACCTCGTTGAAACTTATTTGTAGTAGCCCACGCCTCATCCCTTTATCATGTACGTGGAGCCACTACGTCGAATTCCATACATGAGGGAAATCTGCAAAACTATCGGGACTTTGGTACCCATTGTTGTGTGGGTCCTCCCTTATTAGTAGATAACGATTTAAGCATAAAAGGTGTTAAATTTAAATGTTGTCCTAAATCATCCATTAATGTACCTTTCAGTACCCAAATTTGTTTGGGGCTACCTAAATTTTGTGAAGAAATAGGAACCCATGTGGGAGTGGTTTGACACGGATAAGGCATTTCCGCTCGGGTGAAAGTGTTTTTCGGAGAAGGTTTAAAAATTTTCTCCGAGGCCAAGCGCACAAGATGTTTCTTTGAATGAACCTTGACCGGATATTGCATGTAGGAATACGAGCATATAGAATGATAAGCATGTAAAGATGTATCATATTTCCTACATGGAGAATGCACATTTTTCACATAATGATTATAAGAATTTCGAAAATTATTTTCAAGTTTAGGCTTTTTGAATGAAAAGTTAGTAGGATCATTTGAAGCACACGATGAAGTTTGTGAGCTAGAACTTGAAATTTTTTCGTGAAAAATTTTCTTTTTGAGAGCGGGAGAGGAAGACCTTTGATCTCTATTATTCAGTCTTGGAGCTTTTCTGTTCTCTCGTTTCCGCGGGACTTGTTCCTTGAGTATAGAAAGTGCGGGACTTTTACTATGAATTTCAGCTTTGGTCAAGATTGACGTAGAATTATTAGAAGTAGTGTTGATGATAGGAACGAGATCATCCGTTTGCGTTCCTTTATCATGTTTTGAAGACGAGGAAGCTTTGAGACTAGATATCTCCGTTAGAAGTGTATTCTTTTCTGCTTCAAAATTCTTTCTTTCCGTTTCTAATGTAGAATTTAAATCCTCGATGATCTTAAGAATAGAAGGTATATCAACGGAAGAAGAATTTTCAGAATGATGAGATTGTGCTTCCTTGGTCTTAGAAATCGCAAGAAGATTTTCTAATTGATTAATCTTAGAGTAGAACTTTCCACGTTCTTCCCTTAAGAAAGCATAGTTATTTTGACCAGTGCTCTTCTCGGCTTGACATGCATCTAGACTCTTTCTGAATTCACTAATCTTAGAATTAGATTTATCTATTTCGGCTTCTAGACTAGTGACCTTTTTGCTCTCAACTTCTAGTCTACACTTAAGGAGACTTTTCTCGTCTAAATTCCTAAGTAGACACTTGGTTGTTGTCTAGCCTGTCCTCAAGTTCCTTCACTGTAGAACTATATTTCTCTAGTTCAATATGCTTAGTCTCACTAAAATTCAAGCTCTTAGCTAGTTCATCTATTTTCGCATTAGAGCTTCTAAGTTCTAATTCGAGACTAGCTATTTTCTCCTTAGACTTAGTTAATTCGTCCTCTAACTCTCTTGTACTTTTCCGCTCATTTTTCATGTTAGCATACCTAGTTTGTAAGGATTCTAACATGTTAAACAATGTAGAGTTAGGAATCACTGCCTCCTTAGAGGATGTGTTAGATTCATCTTCGTGTGCCAAAGCCAAGTGCGTCTTTTGTTTGGAATTTGTAGTCTCTTGCTTCTTTGAGCGTGACTTGGTCTTTATGGACTTCTTCTTTAATTCCTTCTTGATTAATCGTAGTTGACGCCCAAGCTTCTTCAGCGCTTCATTAGTGTCGGAGCTAGAGTCGTCGGATCGAGTAATCAAGTAGGTGTCCATTTTGGTTTTTATTTAATTTTCTATTATTTAAAATTTTGTTGGATATTTTGATCTTTGACGTGTTTTGTGATTTGGATTTATTATTATTATTATTTTTTTACTGATTAAACTATTTTGCTTATAAAATTTCAGTTTCGAAAAGATTTTGGTGTATGTAGTTTGATTTAAAAATTGAATAGTATTTACCAAAAGCTTTTTCTATAATGTGCCAATTTGAAGGTTACTGTTTTCGATCGAAAAAAAATTCTAGAGTAAAAGTATTTCGAGTGAAAATGTACAGCACTGTTTTCGATCGAAAATAATTCTCGAGTATAAGTTTTTCGAGTGAAGATATGGAGCACTGTTTTTCGATTGCTATGTTTTTCCATGAGGTACTGTTTTCAGAAAATAGTTTTGAATTTCAACTAGTTAGATTTACGATCGTAAAAGTTTTGATATTTAATAAAACGTCGTCGTTTTGAGGTTTTAATATCTAAACCTTTAAAATAAAATTTTTCGGTCGCAAAAAGTTTTGCGGGCGAAAAATAAGTTTTGCGACGACAAACCTGCAAAAGCAACTAAACAAAATTTGGATCGTAAAATCAAGTAAAATAGTGAGAATTGAATAAAACTGAAAGTTCTGGGGTTAAATTGAAAATTTAGGGCAATATCAGAACTTTCTGGGCTAAATTGAAAACCAATAGGGACCGAAATGTAACTTCAGGGACTGAAATAATATTTTCGGGACTTAAAATGCAAAATTTGCCTGCAAATGTATGTATGTGTATCTATATGTTCACGTGAAGAAGATGAGCTGGGATTCACGATCGAGAAAAGTCAAACGATTTTTCGAACGAAAAGCTTTCTTGAGCGGATTTTGCGATCGAAAAAAAGTTCCTCGATCTGATTTTGCGAGCGTTGATCAGTTTCTCGCGTTGAGCGGTTTTTCGAGCTTAAAAAGAAGCTTCTTCTCGCAGTTGAACGACGAACAGATGATGCGGCAAGATGCTGGGTTTTCACGATCAAAAAAAAAAATCAAGACAATAGATTTTGCGATCGTAAACCTTTCTCGAACGAGTTTCTCGAGCGTTGACCCAAGATGCTCGCGTGAGACAGATTTCACGAGCGAATTTTTTTCGATGGTGCTGAGCGAAGAACAGATAACAGCTCGTGAAAAACAGAGACCAACGAAAAAAATCGCAAATCAAAACCAACGAAATTTTCAATCCAAACACAAAATTGTTCAAAATCAGCCTGGGTTGTGGATTGAAATGAGCAGATTAACAGGAACGAACATTCAATTTATCATGATAAGAGCAAAATCGGCCGAATTTCTCGAAATTTCGAAGAACAGTCAAACGGAATTTTCAATCGCTCTTCGAAATTCGTTAAAAATGTTGGTTCGATTGATCGAAAATGAGCTCAGATCAAGGAGAAACAACCAATCGATCAAAAAAAACAGCAAATCAAGTCGAAATTTTCAGAAGTCAGACCGCAATTTTTAAGAACAGTTCGATGAAAAAAAAATGGTTCATATCTTCACAATTCACTCGAAATCATGTTTTGATCAATCAAAATTCATCTCAGACGGTATAAACATATCGATCGACGCCTAAAAATAGCAGATTAAACCAAATTTTGAAGAATCAGATTGGATTTCATCGAAGAACAGTGTCGTAAGTTTTAGAAAAACAGTATCAAAAAATTTCAGAATTCAGTCCAAATTTTAATCCAAATCCTAACACGCTCTGCTCTGATACCAATTGTTAGGTCCTTTTTTTATCCAACACAGATCGAATATAGAATAATCGAATCGTAAATCTAAGAAATTCGAAGCTTACGTATGAGATTTACCTTCGTTGAAGATTGCGAGAGAAAACTTGTAGAACAAGTAAGGGTTGGCGAATTTTTCTCTCCAAAATTTTCGACTCTAATTTTCAATCTGTAAAACCCCACTAAGCGCACTCCTAATTTTCTTAGGAGTTCACTTATATATACCACCTCGTGGTATATTTACATAAGTAGTCCTACAAAATGACTAATTATAATTTAGCCCAAGACTACTAATTTGCATAGCAAGACTAAGACAACTATATGAATTGAATACAATTAAATAGTTCCAACACTTAGGGTACCAAACTGTCAGTCATCACAGTACCAAATTTACATATACGGTGGCAAATTTGCATATCTTAGGGTACCAAACTAGCAGTCAGTACAGTACCAAATTTACATATATTACGTTACCAAAAGTGCATATATTACTGTACCAAACTGGCATTCATTACAGTACCAACTTTACAAATAATACGGTACCAAATGTGCATATCTTACTATACCAAACTGGCAGTCATTACAGTACCAAATTTAGATAAAAACAATGAGCCATATCCTATTGACACATTTGAACAAAACAATGACCTACTGGCATCATTTAGACAAAAAGAATGAGCCAATACTGTTAGGTCTTCAGATTAACAACTCTACGATCCTAGGCTAGAATCCATAGTAATTCGATCGTTTAGATAATCAATTGAATTCGATCGAAAAACTCAAGTTAAGAACACGAGAGAGAATTCAATTAGAGTGAGAAAGTTATTATTGTTTCTCTCTATAGAAATCGAATTGCAAGCCTTTTGGATCAATTCTCTAAACTTTCTCTATTAAGCTCAATTGATTTACATGTATTTATACAAACAAACTTGGTATAAATATCAAACTAGTCCTAATCTAAGGCCTTGGTGAAAATGTCGGCTAGTTGAAATTCCGTGTTCAGAAAGTACATCTCTATCGTGCCTTTTTCTACGTGATCTTTGCTAAATGATTCTAATCTCTATGTGTTTTGTGCGTGAATGATGAACAGGATTGCAAGTTATGGCGATTGCACTCTGACTATCACTATATATGGGTATATTATTTAGATTGTACCCATAGTCGCGAAGCTGTGTCCGCATCCACAGCATCTGTGAGCAACAGCTGGCGGCACTACGTATTCTGATTCGGCCGTCGAAGTGGACACACAGTTCTGCTTTTTGGATGACCAGCAAACCAGCTTTTCGCCTAAAAATTGAGCGCCACCGGACTTGCTTTTCCTATCCATTCGGCAAACTGCATAGTCAGCGTCAATGTAGCCGATAAGTTTAAAATTCGTACCCTTTGGATACCATAGGCCAAGGGTAGAGGTGCCCTTAAGGTAGCGTAAAATTCTTTTGACCACGAGCATATGGGATTCATTGGGATCGGCTTGAAAACGGGCACACAAGCAGGTGGCAAACATGATATCCGGACGACTCGAAGTGAGGTAGAGAAGAGATCCAATAATACTGCGATACAGTGTGATGTCGATCGATTTACCAGAGGGATCGGCATCCAACTTGCAGCTTGGTGACATAGGAGTGCTGAGAGGCTTGCTCTGGTCTTGATGAAACTTCTTTAGAATATTCTTGATGTATTTTGTCTGAGTGATGAAAATTCCATCATTGAGCTGCCTGACTTGAAGGCCTAAGAAAAATTGCACCTCTCCCATGTGACTCATCTCGAATTTGCTCTTCATGAGATCTCCAAACTTCTTGCAGAGCCGAGGATTTGTTGATCCGAAGAAGATGTCGTCGACGTATACTTGGACGACCATCAGATCTTTGTCATGCCATTTAATGAAGAGGGTTGTGTCTATCGTTCCTCGTACAAATCCAGACTTCACGAGGAAATCACTCAGGACATCGTACCAAGCACGTGGGGCTTGTTTTAGTCCATAGAGAGCTTTGTCCAAGCGATAGACATGATCGAGATGTTCTTGATCAAGGAAACCTTCCGGCTGAGCGACATAGACTTCTTCTTTTAACACGCCGTTGAGAAAGGCAGTTTTAACATCCATCTGATAGACTTTGAAGTCTCTGTGAGCCGCATAAGCCAGCAGGAGGCGGATAGCTTCGTACGGGCAACATGAGCATAAGTCTCGTCGTAGTCGATGCCTTCTGTTGATTGTGTCCCTTAGCAACTAGCCTTGCTTTGTTCCGGATCACTTCACCATCTTCATTCTTCTTATTCTTGAAAACCCATTTAGTTCCGACCACTGTTTTCCCATGTGGACGGGGTATCAAGGTCCACACTTGAAGACGTTCGAATTGATTGATTTCCTCTTGCATTGCAATTGTCCAATCCGGGTCTCGAAGTGCGTCTGCTACTTTGGTAGGCTCATTTTGGCTCAGGAAGCAACTGAAAAGACTGTGTTGACGAAGTGTCCTCACACCAACCGAAGCATTGCCAATTATCTGATCAACCGAGTGGCCTCTCGTCCACTTGCGGTCATGAGGCAAGGCCGAAGTCGATGCGTCAGCCATCTGTGGATCTAGATTGCCTATACTTTCCGATTGATCATTTGTCTGAGGAAGTTCTAATACTGCACTTGGATTGATCGTCTCTGATGATACTTCCTCGATGACCACTGTAGGTTCTTCGGTGTTCTGTGGCAATTCTGAATCGGGTAGGGTAGAGGTGTGAGATGAACTTGGTACGTCGGTCTCGTTCGGTAGAGAATCCATTGTAGGTGCAGTTGTGTATGACCCCTATACCAGTTCGAAGAGAGAATCCAAGTCGTCTATTGCAAGTCTCGTTGCTTCGTCTGACACTGATCCTGAAGTTGTTGCCATCTTCTGTTGGTTTTGTGCCAACACACCAGTGATTACGGGTTCTGAAATGTTGTCTTCAGAAGCCAACGGTTGAGAACGGGTCCTGAACCGAATTGAGCAGGAACCAACGGGTTAGGCACGGGTCCCGGACTGAATTGTCCATAAGCCATATCTGCCACTTCGTGGAAAGTGACATTATAGCTTTCCTTAATAGTTTGGTTGGACTTGATGTATACTCGGTACGCTTTTGATGTTAAAGAATACCCGACAAATGTAGCTTCGAATGCTTTAGGGTCGAACTTTGCACGTTGCTCTCGGTCGTTCGCCACAAAGCACTTGCACCCGAAGACTTTAAGGAAAGAGATGTTGGGCACTCTATTATTCACAATCTCGTACGGAGTCTTGTTGAACCGTTTGTGAACCACCGTCCTGTTTTGAGTAAAACAAGCGGTATTGACTGCTTCAGCCCATAGAAAGTGTGGAAGTCCCTATTGGATCAGCATTGTACGAGCGGCTTCCACTAGCGTTCGATTTTTCCTTTCAACGACCCATTTTGTTGAGGTGTTTTGGCGGCTGAAAATTGTTGAGTTATTCCAAGTTTCTGATAAAACTCACTGAGGTGATTGTTCTTGAACTCAGTGCCGTTGTCTGTTCGAACAACTTGAATAGTCTGTTGCAGCAGATTTTGAGTTATGTTCACAAAATTGATAATCAAGTCACAGTCTCATCTTTCGTTCGGAGGAACTTTGTCCACGTGTAGCGAGAATAGTCATCTACAATCACTAGGACATACTTTCTTCCATTTATACTCTGAGTCTGCACCGGACCACAGAGATCTATGTGAATTAGTTCCAATGGTCGAGAAGTAGACGCAATTTGCTTGACGTGATGAGATGCTCGCTTCATTTTTCCTAGGTGACATGCCGAACAGTGATGCTCCCTTTGTAGTTGTATAGTTGGAAGACCGTGAACCAACTTTTTCGTAGAAAGACGTTTGAGAGACAGTCTGAGAAATGAGGCATACAGCTGTCGAGGGCCGCACAGATTTCAGGTTGATCGTGTAAAGATTGGATCTCCGAAGTCCTTGAAGGAGTTCTGTGTCCTGACTATCCAAATTTCTGCACCGGTCAGCATGGAAGACCACCTGGAAGCCTTTGTCACAGAATTGGCCTATGCTGAACAAGTTATGGCGGAGGCCTTCGACGTATGAGACATCTTTGATGGTCAGATTTTTCAGAGTGATATCCCCAAGTCCTAGAATCGGGGCTGAATCGTTGTTCCCAAATCTGACTTTGCCGTTTGGTCGGTCTTTGTAGTTGCTCAGCAGCTCTTGACTACCAGTCATGTGTGTGGAGCAACCAGAGTCGAGGTACCACACATGATGGACCTGCAAAAACAATTTAGAGAGCTTTAGGTACCCACTTAAACATGGGTCCTCTCAGATTAGCAGATTTAATTTTGGGTTCAGATATGACTCCTAAATCTATTTTTGGAAGAGTCTTAATAACCCATTGCAGTGGGTTTGGGTTTGCCTCTATAGGAGACTTGGCCCTTTTGCTTTTGTCGTCCTATGCGGAGATTTAGGAACCCATTTGGGTTGAACCTTACAGGGAAGGTTAATTTCAGCACGTACAACTGCCTTGGAGGGTTTGACTGAGGAAAAGATCTTTTCTTGTGATAGTCTCCGAAGGTACTTGGGGGATTTAATTTCTACGGGATACCTTAGGTGAGTACATTCATGTACGGCTCCATAAGCTTTCTTTATGGCTGGATCTTGTTTCCTACGAGTCTTCCTTGTGGCATTTGTTTCAGAATGATTGAGTTTTGACGTATAGCCTATTTCGAAGTTGGTGCTTCTAAAGGTAATCGGCTGAAGTGAATAAGTAGAAGCAACTATCTTAAAAGTGGAAATAGATCTTTTATTTCTACGAGTGTCTTTTATTGTAACAGAATGAGTAGCATGTTCAGAAACATTTAAATCTAATGGCTCCTTCTTTATCTTAGTGCTAGACACTCTTGCCTTTGTTTTTAGTGCTGACGCTACGCTCCCTGTAAACGTAGGTAAAGTAAAATTAGTCATAGTACTTTTAACAGAATTATTTTTAAAATTTTTATCTTTCAAAGGCGTTTTTTTATTTTTCACGCTTTTTGTAATAGCGTGAGAGGTAATTTGGGAGGACGAGGAAGCCTTGAGATTTTCCATGTCCTTAAAGAATTTTTTCTTTTCAGCTTCGAAATTCTCTCGTTCTTTTTCTAAGTTTGTCTGTGACTCCTCTATTTGTTTTATGATAGGGGGTTTGTAGAGAGAATCGTATATTTCTTTCTTTTGTAAAACACACGGGTTAGTGAAACCTATGCCTTCTATAGGATTATAGAACTCTATATCCTTGGGCTTGTTCAAAAATATCGTCTGTTCGGATTGTCCCCTACGCGTAACTATATTGTCTAATTTCTTTACTTTGGCATATAGTTCTTGCGTTCCTCACGTGGGAGAGCTTAATATTTTCCACGGTTAGTTTAGTGGCTTGACAGGCATCGAAATCCTTACTAAGCTCACTAATCTTAGCATTCGATGTTTCTAATTGAGCTTCTAAGTTAGTGATCTTAGAGGTAGCTTCGGTTATCCTACAATTTAAAATGGCTTTCTCGTTGAGATTTCTAACCAAGCAATTGTAGTTATTTGCTAGCCTATCTTCTAATTCCTTAATCTTTTCGCTCTGTTGTCCTAGTTGAGGTTGACTAGTCTCTCTAGAATGGAGGCTCTTAGTAAGTTCATCTATTTTTGCACTAGAGCTCCTATGTTTTTGTTCGAGACTATCTATCTTCTCCGAGCTCTCTCAAGTTCGTACTCTACTTCCTTTATACTTTTCTGCTCACGTTCCATGTTAGCATATTGCTTTTGATATGATTCTAACATGGTCAATAATATGGAAGGAGTGACTACCTCATTTGAAGACGTGGATGTGTTGTCGTAGTCCGTACGAGTGGATGTTTCGGCGTCCAATTCGTTGTCGAGACAGGCCATGAGGGCTAAGTTCTCTTCTTCAGAGCTCGACGTGTCCTCGAGCCATTGGTCCTGTTCGGCCATGAGAGCTACTCCAGCGTCTTTCTGTTTTGTCAATTGAAGCTTCCTGGAGTAGTAGTTTGCGTCTCTTTTCTTCGGGAGAGTGCACTCTCTGGCGAAGTGACCTGCTTTGCCACAGTTAAAGCATTTGTTAGTCTCTTTGGGATTCTTGACCTCGGAACTCTCCGGAGCACTTTCTTTGTTCTTGGAGCTTGTAGTCCGAAATCTATTGGCTAAGGTTGAAGACTTCTTCTTGAAGTACTTCTTGCTCATCATTTGTCCAATGAGAGCTAACTGTTTTCCAAGGGCTTTCATGTTCGGCTCGATGTTGGAGTCCGATTCATCTTCCGTCTCTGATGATGAAGGTGGCCTAACGATTTTTTCCTTTCTTGATCTTGTGCTCATCTTCTCCGAGACTAAGGTGTCATCGGTTTGTTTGCCTTTCTGCTCTTTGGTAATCTCGCGGATATCATCCTCATGCTGAGAGAGATTATTGAACACGGCATGGACATCCAACTCCTCTAGATCTTTATTTTGTCGTATTTGAGTGGATATTTTCTTCCATTCCTTGGGCAGAGAAGATAGAAATCTTATGTTTGTCTCCATGTCTGTCTTCGTTATTTCTATCTTCCTCATCTCGTTGAGAAGAGTAAGGTATCGTTGTTAGATTCGTATAGACTCTCCTCCGGCTTTGCTTTGAATGAGTCGTAAGCAGTGAGAATGTTCGCCTTCTTGGCCTTTATGCCAACTTCCGTCCTTTGCATCATCCTATGCAGCTCATCCCACATCCCTTTGGCCGATGTAAGGCTATCAATTTGTCTGTATATATCGTTGGGGATGCCCTGCATAAGGGTATTCATGGCTACTAGATCAGCCTTAGCTCGAGCTCTTTCTCCAGAGAGTATCCTCTAGGCTCCTTTAGTCGCCTAGAAGCTGGAATTGCTGGAGTAGCTGTTTCGTCCCCGAGTACATGAACCCAGAACTGTGCCGGTCCCTCTTCAAGGGACTTCAGTAGATTTTCGGCGTGATCCTTTAGAGCGATGAAGAAATATTTCTCGACCGAATGATTTTGAGCAATTTATCTCGCTCGTAAAATATCACGCTGACAAAATTTCTCGCACGAGAACAGTACCTAGTACATTCTATCTCGACGGAATTAATTTCGATCAAACTTTAAAGATTGAATCGAAAATAATTCTCGATCTAATTTTCGAATCAAACGCTACTAACGAATTTCTTCACTTGTGAAGCACATTACATCTTCAACCTTTAAAACAATTAACGAAGATCCTTCAACAACTCGACTACAATACAAACATGGATGCATACTCACTCGGAAATGACAACCGTCCGCCGATCTTGCAAAGAGGCGAATACACAGTTTGGAGAAGCCGCTTTCTGAATTTCATTGCTCTAAAGGATCAAGCCGAAAATCTACTGAAGTCCCTTGAAGAGGGATCGGCACAGTTCTAGGTCCATGAACCCGGGGACGAAACAGCTACTCCAGCAATTCCAGCTTCTAGGCGACTAAAGGAGCCTAGAGAATACTCTCTGGAGGAAAGAGCTCGAGCTAAGGCTGATCTAGTAGCCATGAATATCCTTATGCAGGGCATCCCCAACGATATATACAGACAAATCGACAGCCTTACATCGGCCAAAGGGATGTGGGATGAACTGCATAGGATGATGCAAAGAACGGAAGTTGGCATAAAGGCCAAGAAGGCAAACATTCTCACCGCTTACGACTCATTCAAAGCAAAGCCGGAGGAGAGTCTAAACGAGATCTACCAACGATACCTCACTCTTCTCAATGAGATGAGGAAGATAGAAATAACGAAGACAAACATGGAGACAAACATAAGATTTCTATCTTATCTGCCCACAGAATGGAAGAAAATATCCACTCAAATACGACAAAACAAAGATCTAGAGGAGTTGGATGTCCATGCCGTGTTCGACATTCTCGCTCAGCATGAGGAAGATATCCGCGTGATCACCAAAGAGCAGAAATGCAAACAAATCGCTGACACGGTTGCCTTAGTCTCGGAGAAGAGGAGCACAAGATCAAGAAAGGATACGATCGTTAGGCCACCTTCATCATCAGAGTCGGAAGAGGAATCGGACTCCGACATCGAGCCAAACATGAAAGCCCTTGGAAAACAGCTAGCTCTCATTGGACAAATGATGAGCAAGAAGTACTTCAAGAAGAAGTCTTCAACCTCAGCCAATAGACTTCGGACTACAAGCTCAAAGAACAAAGAACGTACTTCGGAGAGTTCCAAAGTCAAGAATCCCAAAGAGACTAACAAATGTTTTAATTGTGGCAAAGCAGGTCATTTCGCCAGAGAGTGCACTCTCCCGAAGAAAAGAGATGCAAACTACTACTCCAAGAAGCTTCAATTGACAAAACAGAAGGAAGCCGGAGTAGCTCTCATGGCCGAACAGGACCAATGGCTCGAGGACGCATCGAGCTCCGAAGAAGAGAACTTAGCTCTCATAGCCCGTCTCGACAACGAATTGGACACCGAAACATCCACTCGTACGAACGACGACAACGCATCCACGTCTTCAAATGAGGTAGACACTCCTTCCACATTATTGACCATGTTGGAATCATATTAAAAGCAATATGCTAACATGAAACGTGAGCAGAAAAGTATAAAGGAAGTAGAGAACGAACTTGAGAGAGCTCAGGAGAAGATAGATAGTCTCGAACAAGAACTTAAGAGCTCTAGTGCAAAAATAGATGAACTTACCAAGAGCCTCCATTCTAGAGAGACTAGTCAACCTCAACTAGGACAACAGAGTGAAAAGATTAAGGAATTAGAAGATAGGCTAGCAAATAACTATAATTGCTTGGTTAGAAATCTCAACGAGAAAGCCATTCTAAATTGTAGGATAACCGAAGCTACCTCTAAGATCACTAACTTAGAAGCTCAATTAGAAACTTCGAATGCCAAGATTAGTGAGCTTAGAGAGGATTTCGATGCCTGTCAAGCCGCGAAACTAACCGTGGAAAATAATTATGCTCTCCTAGGTGAGGAACGCAAGAAACTATATGCCAAAGTAAAATAATTAGAGGATATAGTTACGCGTAGGGGATAGTCCGAACAGACGATATTTTTGACAGCCCAAGGATATAGAGTTCTATAATCCTATAGAAGGCATAGGTTTCGCTAACCCGTGTGTTTTACAAAAGAAAGAAATATATGATGTTAAACACATGCGCTTAGGAATAACCTCTCTTAGAAATTTTACTGAATCGTCTTATGCAAATACTTTCGATTCGTCCATTAGACAAGGTCCACATGGTCCAGAAATCCCCTTTGACTACAAAGAACTAAATGAAAGGGACAAAAATAGGAAAGAAACTCACACCTGTCTGCAATTTTGTTCAAATTCTACCTCCTGATTCTCAAACACACCACGAGGAAGTTAAAGCCATAAATTATAAAAATTCTCTCTACAAACCTCCTATCATAAAATAGATAGAGGAGTCACAGGCTAAGTTAGAAAAAGAACGAGAGAATTTCGAAGCTGAAAAGAAAAAATTCTTTAAGGAGATGGAAAATCTCAAGGCTTCCTCGTCCTCCCAAGCTACCTCTCACGCTATTACAAAAAGCGTGAAAAATGAAATCGCCTTTGAAAGACAAATATTGTAATAATAATTTTGTTAAAAGTGCTATGACTAATTTCACTTTACCTACGTCTACAGGGAGCGTAGCGTCAGCACTAAAAACAAAGGCGAGGGTGTCTAGCCCTAAGATAAAGAAGGAGCCATTAGATTTAAATGTTTCTGAGCATGCTAATCCTTCTGTTACAATAAAAGACACTCGTAGAAATAAAAGAGCTATTTCCACTTTTAAGATAATTGCTTCTACTTATTCACTTCAGCCGATCACTTTTAGAAGCACCAACTTCGAAATAGGCTCTACGTCAAAAATTAATAATTCTGAAACAAATGCCACAAGGAAGACTCGTATGAAACAAGATCCAGCCATAAAGAAAGCTTATGGTGCTATATATGAATGTGATCACCTAAGGTATCCCGTAGAAATTAAATCCCCCAAGCACCTTAGGAGACTATCACAAGAAAAGATCTTTTCCTCAGTCAAATCCTCCAAAGCATTTGTACGTGCTGAAATTAACCTTCCCTGTAAGGTTCAACCCAAATGGGTTCCTAAATCTCTGCCTAGGCGACAAAAGCCAAAAGAGCCAAGTCTCCTATAGAGGCAAAACCCAAACCAACTTTTTCAAAAGTGCAATGGGTTATTAAGACTCTTCCAAAAATAGATTTAGGAGTCATATCTGAACCCAAAAAAAAATTAAATCTGCTAATCTGAGAGGACCCATGTTTAAGTGGGTACCTAAAGCTCTCTAAATTGTTTTTGCAGGTCTATCATGTGTGGTACCTCGACTCTGGTTGCTCCACACACATGACTGGTAGTCAAGAGCTGCTGAGCAACTACAAAGACCGACCAAACGGCAAAGTCAGATTTGGGAACAACGATTCAGCCCCGATTCTAGGACTTGGGGATATCACTCTGAAAAATCTGACCATCAAAGATGTCTCGTACGTCGAAGGCCTCCGCCATAACTTGTTCAGCATAGGCCAATTCTGTGACAAAGGCTTCCAGGTGGTCTTCCATGCTCACCGGTGCAGAATTTTGGATAGTCAGGACACAGAACTCCTTCAAGGACTTCGGAGATCCAATCTTTACACGATCAACCTGACATCTGTGCGGCCCTCGACAGCTGTATGCCTCATTTCTCAGACTGATTTACAGAGGAACAGCTTATGGCATCAACGACTGTCTCATCTGAATATGAAAGCTCTCCAACGTCTTTCTACGAAAAAGTTGGTTCACGGTCTTCCAACTATACAACTACAAAGGGAGCATCACTGTTCGGCATGTCATTTAGGAAAAATGAAGCGAGCCTCTCATCACGTCAAGCAAATCGCATCTACTTCTCGACCATTGGAACTCATTCACATGGATCTCTGTGGTCCGATGCAGACTCAGAGTATCAATGGAAGAAAGTATGTCCTAGTGATTGCGGATGACTACTCTCGCTACACGTGACTAAGTTCCTCCGAACGAAAGATGAGACCGGTGACTTGATTATCAATTTTGTAAACACAACTCAAATCTGCTGCAACAGACTATTCAAGTCGTTCGAACAGACAACGGCATTGAGTTCGAGAACAGTCACCTCAGTGAGTTTTATCAGAAACTTGGAATAAGTCAACAATTTTCAGCCGCCAAAACACCTCCTCAACAAAATGGGGTCGTTGGAAGGAAAAATCGAACACTAGTGGAAGCCGCTCGTACGATGCTGATCCAATCTAACCTTCCACACTTTCTATGGGCTGAAGCAGTCAATACTGCTTGTTTTACTCAAAACAGGACGATGGTTCACAAACGGTTCAACAAGACTCCGTACGAGATTGTAAATAATAGAGTGCCCAACATCTCTTTCCTTAAAGTCTTCGGGTGCAAGTGCTTTGTGGCGAACGACCGAGAGCAACGTGCAAAGTTCGACCATAAAGCACTCGAAGCTACATTTGTCGGGTATTCTTCAACATCAAAAGCGTACCGAGTATACATCACGTCCAACCGAACAATTAAGGAAAGCTATAATGTCACTTTCCACGAAGTGGCAGACCTGGCTCCTGCACACCTCAGTTTAGGACCCGTGCCTAACCCGATGGCTTCTGGTCAATTCAGTCCAGGACCCGTGCCTAACCCGTTGGCTTCTGAAGACAACATTTCAGAACTCGTAATACTGGTGTGTTGGCACAAAACCAACAGAAGATGGCAACAACTTCAGGATCAGTGTCAGACGAAGCAACGAGACTTGCAATAGACGACTTGGATTCTCTCTTCGAACCAGTATATCGGTCATACACGCCTACTCACAATGAATTATCTACCAAACGAGACCGACGTACCAAGTTCATCTCGCACCTCGACCCCACCCGATTCAGAATTGCCACAGAACACCGAAGAACCTACAGTGGCCATCGAGGAAGTATCATCAGAGACGATCAATCCAAGTGCAGTATTGGAACTTCCTCAGGCAAATGATCAATCGGAGACTTTAGGAGATCTAGATCCACAGATGGCTGATGCATCGACTTCAGCCTTGCCTCATGAGCGCAAGTGGACGAAAGGTCACTCGGTTGATCAGATAATTGGCGATCCTTCGGTTGGTGTAAGGACACGTCGTCAACACAGTCTTTTCAGTTGCTTCCTGAGCCAAACCGAGCCTACCAAAGTAGCAGACGCACTTCGAGACCCGGATTGGACAATTGCAATGCAAGAGGAAATCAATCAATTCAAACGTCTTCAAGTGTGGACCTTCGTACCCCGTCCACATGGGAAAACACTGGTCGGAACTAAATGGGTTTTCAAGAATAAGAAAAATGAAGATGGTGAAGTGATCCGGATCAAAGCAAGGGTAGTTGCTAAGGGATACAATCAACAGGAAGGCATCGACTACGACGAGACTTATGCTCTTTTAGCTCGTATCGAAGCTATCCGCCTCCTGCTGGCTTATGCGGCTCACAAAGACTTCAAAGTCTATCAGATGGATGTTAAAACCGCCTTTCTCAACGGCGTGTTAAAAGAAGAAGTCTACGTCGCTCAGCCGGAAGGTTTCTGTTGGTTTGGATTTCACCAACAATACGACGGAGGACGGATTAAACACGCCGAATGATCGAGATTTAGGTTCGGGGCGTGTGGGGCTTGGTGGTGTTCTTGAGGAGACTCTCTCACTCTAAAATGTTTGTTTTATCTACACACACAAGCACCTGCACTATGTGCTAGGGTTTTCCTATTTATACCACAAGTTGGTATATAATAGGTGGGCCTCTTGTGAAGGCCCATTACATGAATAACTAAGAACTAACCCAATTAAGAACTAGCCCAAAGTTTAATAAAGCAAATCAACAAAGATAATACAATGAAATTGAACACTACAAAATATTTCCTAACAATCTCCTCCTTAGTGTTCAATCTTCAGTTCAGCGCGGGATATCTTTGTTGGGCATATTGGAGATCTCGATTCCTAGCAAACTCCCCCTACAAGGGATATCTCCTCTTCTTGCGGAGGCATTGATGGCTCGGCTAGGACTCACTTGTTAAGATTCTCCAATCTTCTTCTTCTCGACGCCGGGTTCGTCGTCTTCGAATGGAAGTTGTCTGGTTCGGCCACGAAGTTGATTCGTCTGGCTCCAGAAGAAGGTAGGTGTGGGGCGTAAAAAAATGTGCCAAGGCTCCATTGAAATGTGACTTTCAAGAGCAGGGAGCCTGGTCGTCAGAGTGGTCAGCGCAGTAGTGACGGAATGTGGTGGATGAGATGTGCCATGGCTCCTTTGAGTGTTCCATTATGAACATAATAGCCTGACACATAAGAATGTGCGCGGAGGTAGTGGAAGCCTCCGGCGGGGCGTAGTTGGTGGAGGTGGCGTGGGTGATGGTTGCTGCTGATGCTGTTGTACGATCTTCAACTCATTTCTTCTCCTTTACTCCCCCTTGAGATGATCTCCGTCTTCGGGATCATCACGTCGTCCGTGGGACGAGTCTGTCTCTGGTGTTGATGGTGGTGATGATGGTGTGGTGTGGTGTTGAGTTAGGCAATCAAGTGGGATTCTCAGGAGTAGCAGCAATTGGTGTTCCTACGGGTTCGGTTTTGAACACTGGAGAGACGGAGCAGCATGTGGTGGCGTAGGCGTAGGCGTGGTGGAGTGGTGTCGGTGATGGGACCTTTTCCTTCATAGATCCTCATTGAGCGCGGCATGGAATGTGTAAGTTCCTCGCTGATTGCTATGAGTCAGGACTCCATCACGAATGGGGTAACTAACCAGACGGGGGTCACAAAGACGCTCCGTCGTCACAACATCAAAACATGTGTCCGATGTGCCGCCTGTTTGCACAGGTCAGAAAGAACCGGAGAGCCACAAAGGCTTTCCGTTCGCACGGACGATGAGACAAGCTCGTATCCGTGGCCCATCGACAGTTGTGGTGAGGGTGGCTATCGTGGGTCTTCCGCTCTCGGTTACAAGGACGTCATCAAGCGTTCGTGCAAGTTCACGAAGAACCTACGGTGCGTAAAGAGTGTTTGTGTCCTAGAAAGTGGAAAATTTTGGTGGGTGAGGACACTAGACTCTATGTGAGTGGAAGAGGTGCAGTGAGAGGCGGGGCACTACATGTTCAACATCAACCGTCTCCAAGTGGGGCGGTGATGGCTAACGTGGTTCCTCTTGTACGAATGAAACAGCTATCTGCGAAAGGATAGCTGAGTGGTTGGGGGGGTTAATTGCGCGGTTGGACCAGATGCCGCGACTTCTACTCGATAAACGAACGAGTCGTCTCCTGTACCTATGGGCGAGGTCCGGGTTATGGTGAGATATGATAGAGGAGTGCGATCATCTCGTCGTTGGTTCGCAGCTCCTGCAAGCGACTTACGTCATCCTCCCGAGATCGTTGATTGGATCTTTGCGTGGAGAAGGATGTCGCGCGACCTAGACCTAGACTAGAGAGGCTAGGGTAGGCTCGTTCCTGGGTTAGGATCATGGGGGTTTCACTGATCCATGGGAACTATGGTGGCGTGGCGTGATCGCGTTGAAAGGCGACCACGAGTGATGTCGACGAGGGTGGCCCAGTTGATCAGACACTTCTGAGACTCGTCAGGTGGTAGGTGAGGGCGTAAAGAGGATCACGGTGGCTTAGGACGTCTTCATGTAGCGCACCATGGTGGAATGGATGGCAGTGGGTGGACGGTGGAGTCTGGTACAAGAGATCCACATCGCCTAAGCATCAAGATTGGATGGCGCGCCCACTGATGGTTGGTTGAACTTTTGTCAACCCTTCTTTGTAGGTCTGGGTTCTGCACGGATTTGTACAGAAGTCATGATGGTTGCTCGCTTCTCTGACATCCCTTCTTGCACGTGGAGCAACCCGTGTAACGTGCATGATGGGGTTGGTTGCTCGCAGTGCATACCGGTCATGAATGTGGAGCAATCCATGTACCATTCATGCCGGGGAGTGGTTGCTCACGTCGTGTACCAGTCATGTATGTGGAGCAACCCGGGTAACATACATGCTGGGTTTGTGAAATTGGCATTTGGAAATTCCGCTCCGAAAAGTTTGGGGGTGACCTAAACTTTTTCTATAATGTGCCAATACCGTCCTCGGTGGATCGTTGGGTACGGTGATCGTTGCCGCGTTTTGGATTTGCCTTCAAAATTTCACAAAAAACGTCGTCTATACCGAAAATTTTGGCCCAGAAAAATTTATTTCGGAAAATTTTAAAAGTGTAAAATAGACAAAGTCCAATGGGCTTAGAAGATTTTCTCTATCTAATGATATAAAAAATTTTCAACCAATTTTTTTTTTTAATTTTTAATTTATTTGATTATATTTATATATATGTATATATATATATATATATTTTGATAATGTTTCTTTTAGATCATTATCAATATTCAAATTATTAATTTTCTTTTTAGTCCAACAAGTTGATGCTTTATGACCAATTTTACCGCATTTGCGACAAATAATTGGAGGAAATTTATTTCTGTATTGAGTATTTTTATTATCTTTTGAGAATTTTTGTTCTCTTCGTTTAGATTTTCGATATTTTCTTTTTTCATATTGTTTAGAAGAGTATTTTTTGGGTTTATACTCTTTACGAGGTTTACTCGTAGAAAGATTGAAACCAAATTGGCTACAGAATTCTCCTAATTGTTTTTTCTCGTCAAGAGAATGTCTCTTGAGTTGTTTGTTAAGCTTTATTTCATTACATAAAGCTAAACCTTCTTGTATGCAAGTTCCTATTAATCTGCCATAAGTATAAGAATTATAATCTATACTAGATTCTCCATTTCTAAGGATTTTCTTAACCCTTTCGGCAAATAAGAAAGGAAGACCATCAACGAATTTGGATTTCCAGTGAGTACTATTTGACTCAGGAAGTTCCATAACTCTGCTAAGAAAAGTATCCTTATACCATCTAAACGATGTAAGAGTTTTACACCTAAGGTTTTGGAGCAAAGTTCTGACATTTTCAGAATTATCAGACCATCGGCCTGTAAAATGTTCTAAATGTTTATACATAAAGTATAAACAACGTTTTCAATAATTGTATTATTTTCCTCTTTTACATTAAGAAAAATACTTTCTCGGTCTTGCTGAGATAAATAATTATCCCACCAACCTTTCAACTGACCAGTAAAGCCAGCAACAAGCATTTGAGCTATAGTTTTGTCTGCATTACCTTGAGTTTTACAGACTGTACTATACATCATCATCCTATGAACCATACCGAAAGTTTGTCTTTCCGTATAGCCATCTAAATTCCATTCATAAATGCAATGACCATTATATGAATTGTTTATAGTAAGATCATGTTCTTCAATTAGAACATCTTGAGGGGTTGGTCTTGGATAATAATATTTAGTCTGAATTGGTTTACTAGCAAATTTCGAAGAATTTCTTAATTTATTGATTTCTTCAGTAAAAGTATTATGAAAATTATCAGAATTTTCAAGCTGATTTTCAAAATCGTCACTTAAAGTGTTAAGCTTTAAATTTTTAAGCTTATTTTCAATTAAATCTTCAATTTGAGTAATTGATTTAAAATCAACAATTTCAGGAGGAGGTTGAATACTAGTAGAAGCTATATTAGCTATTTTAGTTTCACTTATATTTTTATCTTTATTCATTAAAAGATAATTTTTTATATCTTTAATAGAAAAAGATATTTCTTCAATATTTTTCTTTAATAAAGAAATTTGTTCTCCCAAAACAATAACATACATATTCGTATAATTTTGTTGTTTTAAAAGACTATTTATATGATTTATAGTAACAGTAAGAGTTTCATTTTCAAATAATTTTTGAAAAGCATTATAATAGCGAATCTCATTTTCCTTCTCAATTTGAAAACTGCTTGGAGGAGGATAGATTGACTTCATATTTGTCCCCGTTGAAATCTTATAACTTCTTTCAAAAACTGAAATCATATTTTTAAAATAATTTGTCAAAAACCAAGGAATAAAAGGTAATTTTTCATTTCTTTTTGACAAATCATTATAAAATTTATTTTGGATAATAATTTTATCTTCATTATTAAAACTTTCAAAAAACCATTTTCGAAAGAGTTCCCATTTGGGTAAATTAAATTCCTTTTGAATTTCTTTTCTTGCCGGAGAACCCGGACTAAAATCAATTTGAGGTTTTAAATCCATTAAACACAAAAATCCATTTCTGACTCGGTTATTTCCTCGTCATTATTTTTAGAAATTCCATGAACAATATTATCAGAATTAATTCTTAATTCTTCAACTCTATTTTGTAGATAATCGTTAGAGGTTGATTCTCTAACTTGAGAAGTCGAAGCTCTAGAGGGAGATTTTATCATATAATCACATGGTGATATATGATAATGAGAAGAGGCTGATCTAGTCATTCTAGATCTAGGAGTTCTAACATCTATAGATCGGCAATTTTTATCAAACTGTATTTGAACAGTTCCATTTGTAGATTGTATTATTTGAGTAGGATTGTTTTGTATTTTGGGCAGAAGAGGCATAGCTCGTTCAATTGTCCAGTTTTCTGGAAATTGTATTTCTTCCCATTTTATAGATCTGCGAGTTGTAATATTCGATCTACTAAAATTAGTTTCTATAAGAACAGTTTCGTTGATTGGTTTATCAACTATTTTACACTGTGGATTAAGCATATATAAAGGCTTGTAATAAATTCTATAACAGATACATATTACTTCCGATCCCGGAGCGTAATTATATCCGTGAGTTTTGACATTTAAGGTCAGAGCATCCAATATATTGATATCAGTTAAAGATAATTGGTGATTTGGATAAACATTAAAATAAACTGGTCCATGTGCCAGACTAGACTGAATTATTCCCATAAGGGATTGTTTCCAGTCGAGATTTCTACCATCTCTAAGAGCTGCTATAAAGCTCTCTGGTAAACCTTCTAAAGTTAATGGCTTAAAGGCTACCTGAACTAACCCAATATGAATAAACTTATGGTTTATTCTATATTTTTCTAAGTCTCTATTACTTAGAAGTCTAATAACCATCTCTTCGTTATTCAAAGAAATTGTTTCTTCAGTAGTTTTTACTACTTGTTTTAAACCTAATTTTTCAAAAGTTCCTAATTCATAGATAATTTTATAATCTATTTTTGGTATTGTCCAGATTTAATTTGTCTAAATCTTGAGGAATATCATACTCCTCGTCAATACTGTTTTTAACAGTATTATCTTTACGCTTTATCAAATTCATTTGATAAAGAACGTTAAACTACACCAGAATTTCTTAATACCCTCACCATGGCTCTGATACCATTAGAAGGATCTTTTTTACAAAAAGCTTAAAAACTGTACAAAAAGATGATGATGATACGTGGAAATATCCACCATACAAACCATGACAATGGTACTTAGTCAAACAAAACCTTTTGATCAAACAATCAAACTGTAAACAGTTTAATTCTTAACCAAAGGTAGTCACACTATCATACCAAAATCAGAATCTCGTTTGTAGGCAGTTCAACCGATATACCAAACATCAAAATAAAAATTGGAAAATGGTACGTGGCGTTGTTAAACCTATTAGTCTAGTTATCAAGCTGTAAACAGTTTGACCCCGTTCGGACCCAAGGTAGTCCAGCCTATATACCATTAATCCGAAAACAAATTATTTTTGTGATCTTTAGAATTAAATCATCGAATACAAGGAATTTTACATAATAAAATCTTCATTCAATTAATTCAATTGGTAACAGCCTTACCCTTCAAACGCCTTTTCAACGGCAACACGGGCTAGCCAAGAGCCAACAAAGAATTAATCGAAATCAAATTTTATTATAACCTTTATTCAAAATTTAATTCCTTCAATCGATTTTTAAAAGATTTTATAAAAGAAAATATTACATCATATTAATAAAATTATATATATATATGATATAAAACCATGATTTAAGTATTAAGGCATTTTAGTGTAGTTTAACGTTAAGGTTTAGCCTTCCATTAAGGCTTGATCAAACAAAATTATAATTAGGATAGAAACTTACTTGAAAGAGACGAAGTAGATGCAAACCAGAACTTTTATTTCTTCAACGTATTTTACAAAGAGAGAGAGTACAAGAGTGCAAGGTAAAAACTGAGTATACAACTTATGGCGAAAGGCCATATTTAAAGACACACAAAAGTAAAAAGACAAAAGAAAAGAAATATAATTCAAGCTGGCCTAAATCTTGTTCTTGTTCTCAAATCCTCCTGTCGGCCATTTACTTTATAAAAGTAAAATAATGTTGTCGACATGCTAAAATTTTTAGCCGCCTATGAAAACTCTATGAAAAGCTTGGATATAATCCCAATAATTGAACTTGACTGTAACTTTTAATTCTGGATGGAAATATTCCCTATCCTTCATTGGGTGAATTGCCCAAGCTTCAGGGGATATAATCCTCTTAATAATAATCTTACTGAAGTTATAAACCTTCTGATTTCCAGTAACAAAATGATCAAATTCACAAGATTCTGTGAACTTAAGAATATTTTCGTAGTTCATTCTGTTTTTATAATATCCTCCAGCATATGATGCTGTATCTAGATATCTTTCCATTAAGGTCCATGGTTGATCTTTCCATTTTAAATCATTTTCCGTTAAAAAGAGTATGACTTCTTTATGAGAATTTTGTTCATAAATAAATTCTTGATCTTCAACTTCATCATCTGCTACAATTTTAGCATAAGAAGTCGTACCTTCTTGAGTTTTTTGTTCCTTATATTTAAGGAATTCTTTGTACATCTGTTGATCTTGAGCACTCATGTTGCTCGAAGACGAAGAGAGATTCTCTTTAAATAATTTTCTATTGCCATGTTGAGCAATAGGCTTGCCACCTCTACCACCTCTATTAGAGGGATAGTTTTTCCCATATTGGGACATACCTCCAAAAGAATTCATTGAATAAATTCTCTGGTAAGAAAATCGGGAAGGCTATTATCACTTCCTTTTTTAAATATTATTTCAAAATCAAATGGAGCTAAATGAGCTTGCCATCTTGCAAACATTTGCTTAGAAACATCATGTTTAAAATCTTTTTGAAACATAAATTTTGCAGCTTGACAATCAGTTTTTATTAAAAACTTTTGATTATATAAATCATCCTGAAATTTAAGAACACATTTGACTATAGCAAGTACTTCTCTAGCTATAGTAGCATAATTTTTCTGGGCATTATTCCATTTTTCCGAATGGAATCTTACTAAATATTCTTTCTTATTTTCTGGAGAGATTTGTTTTAAAATTCCTCCATATCCTAAATCAGAGGCATCGGTTTCTATAACATTTTGCCAATTAGAATTAGCAAGCATAAGACAAGGTAAATGAGTAACCTTATTTTTAATTTTTTTAACTGCTTCAGTGTGATTATTTGTCCACTGACAAGGAATTTTCTTAAGTCTATCGTATAAAATAGATGTATCACTAGCAAGATTTTTATAATAAGGAGAAATATAATTTAAACTTCCTAAAAATCTTTGAAGCTGAGTTTTATCTAAAATTTGATCTGGAAATTTTGATGCAAACTCAATACTTCTATTAATTGGATTAATATTTCCTTTTTCAATATTATGACCTAAAAATCGTATTTTAGTTTGAAATAAAACCATTTTTGGACTAGATATAACCAATCCATTTTGGATAACAATTTTCTTAAATATATCAAGATGTTTAAAATGTGTTTCAATATCTTTTGAAAAGATTAAAATATCATCAATATAAACGATAATGAAATTACTATAAGGAATGAATATGTCATTCATTATATTTTGAAATTCAGAAGGAGCATTTTTCAAACCAAAAGGCATTACGTTCCATTCAAATTGTCCTATTGGAACAGTAAAAGCAGTTTTATATCTAACCTTTTCATCAATTTGTATTTGCCAAAACCCTGATTTTAAATCGAATTTTGAAAAGATAATGGCATTAAATAAACGATCTAAAAGATCCTTTTTATTAGGAATAGGATACCTAATCCATTTCAAAACTTTATTAAGGGGTTTATAATTAATAACTAACCTAGGTGCTCCCCTTTCCTTTTCTGCCGCATTATTGACATAAAAAGCTGTGCATGACCAAGGTGATTTTGAAGGTTTTATTAAGCCTTTCTGTAAAAGAGAAGTTATTTCTTTTTTACATAATTCTAATAATTCAGAATTCATCTGACAAGGACGAGCTTTAGTGGGAATATTTTGCTCACTAAAATCATCTTCATAAGGTAAAGAAACTATATGTTTTTTCTATTCCAAAAAGCATTTGGAAGATCGTTACATATTTGCAACGTAAATTCATTATAAAGTAATTTAATTTTTTCTTGTAACTTAGGATTTTGGATTTTATCCTCAATCGTAAGTATATTAATTTCTTGCTTAAGGTAATTTACCTGTTTTTCTTTTGCTTTAATAAGAATAGAATCCTTAATTTCATTAAGAATCCTTGAAAAAGGTTCAGTAAAGAATTCAAAGTAAACTTCTTTATTTTCGAAATTACCTTTAAATCCAAGTTCATTAATATTTTGAATGGGAAATATTTTTCTAAAGAACGGAGTACCAAGGATTACTTGGTTTGTAATATTCTTGACCAGCAAGAATGAAGTAGGAATACAAACCTTATTTTTACAAATGAAGGCTTTAGGGATTTTATAATTAATCTGAAGTTTTTCTCCGCTTGCAGAGCTAAGAGAATGAGTTGTTTTATGAAAATATTGGGTAGGAATTATTCCTTCCTGGATACAATTTAAATCTGCTCCACTATCAATTAATGTAATTAAATTTTTTTGAAAGTTTCCATCGATAAACAGTGATATTTTAACAAGCCATTTTTGAGAAGTAATAACTTCTAATGTCGAAAGGAAATTTTCTTCTTGAATATTTTCAGAAGTACTGGCGAAATTTTCATTAGTTTCAAATTCTTTAACAATTTCTTTCCCTTTTTCTATTTTAGAAAATCTTCGTTCTAAATCAATATGACTTAATTTTAAATTTTTAATTTCAGTTTTAAGATTTGAAATCTCAATTGTCAAATCTTTAATATTAACAGCTGATTCAGTTTTATTTATTTTATTCTTATTACGAAGTAATCTCATTACTTCGGCCATACTATAAGATTCAGTTTTAATTATTTTAGGAATATCTTCTTTTGAAGATTCTTCCTCTTTTTGGATTAATCGTTTGATTATATGATTTTTTAAATCTGGATCTTCTGTTTCTTTTAAAATTTCTAAAAGATTATTATCCAGATCATTTAATTCTAATTCTTGAAATTGAGATATAATTTGATATAAATTGTCTTCTGGTTCAGATTCTGAACTTTTAATATTTTTAGAACAAGGTTGTCCTATTTGACAATTTTGGCATTCTTCAGATTCTGACGATGAAATATCTTCGATGATATTATTTCCATCACACGAAGAATTTTCACTGTCTGATTCCAACAGAATTTTTGATAATGTTTCTTTTAGATAATGTCTGATTCTGACAATTTTTGACAATTTTTTCATATTCTTTTGGGTTTTCTTTTTATTAATAATTTTCTTTTTATTGGTTCTGATACCACGGTAAAATTGGTAATAAAGCATCAACTTGTTGGACTAAAAAGAAAATTAATAATTTGAATATTGATAATGATCTAAAAGAAACATTATCAAAAATTCTGTTGGAATCAGACAGTGAAAATTCTTCGTGTGATGAAAATAATATCATCGAAGATATTTCATCGTCAGAATCTGAAGAATGCCAAAATTGTCAAATAGGACAACCTTGTTCTAAAAATATTAAAAGTTCAGAATCTGAACCAGAAGATAATTTATATCAAATTATATCTCAATTTCAAGAATTAGAATTAAATGTTCTGGATAATAATCTTTTAGAAATTTTAAAAGAAACAGAAGATCCAGATTTAAAAATCATATAATCAAACGACTAATCCAAAAAGAGGAAGAAACTTCAAAAGAAGATATTCCTAAAATAATTAAAACTGAATCTTATAGTATGGCCGAAGTAATGAGATTACTTCGTAATAAGAATAAAATAAATAAAACTGAATCAGCTGTTAATATTAAAGATTTGACAATTGAGATTTCAAATCTTAAAACTGAAATTAAAAATTTAAAATTAAGTCATATTGATTTAGAACGAAGATTTTCTAAATTAGAAAAAGGGAAAGAAATTGTTAAAGAATTTGAAACTAATGAAAATTTCGCGAGTACTTCTGAAAATATTCAAGAAGAAAATTTCCTTTCGACATTAGAAGTTATTACTTCTCAAAAATGGCTTGTTAAAATATCAGTGCTTATCGATGGAAACTTTCAAAAAAATTTAATTGCATTAATTGATAGTGGAGCAGATTTAAATTGTATCCAGGAAGGAATAATTCCTACCCAATATTTTCATAAAACAACTCATTCTCTTAGCTCTGCAAGCGGAGAAAAACTTCAGATTAATTATAAAATCCCTAAAGCCTTCATTTGTAAAAATAAGGTTTGTATTCCTACTTCATTCTTGCTGGTCAAGAATATTACAAACCAAGTAATCCTTGGTACTCCGTTCCTTAGAAAAATATTTCCCATTCAAAATATTAATGAACTTGGATTTAAAGGTAATTTCGAAAATAAAGAAGTTTACTTTGAATTCATTACTGAACCTTTTTCAAGGATTCTTAATGAAGTTAAGGATTCTATTCTTATTAAAGCAAAAGAAAAACAGGTAAATTACCTTAAGCAAGAAATTAATATACTTACGATTGAGGATAAAATCCAAAATCCTAAGTTACAAGAAAAAATTAAATTACTTTATAATGAATTTACGTTGCAAATATGTAACGATCTTCCAAATGCTTTTTGGAATAGAAAAAAACATATAGTTTCTTTACCTTATGAAGATGATTTTAGTGAGAAAAATATTCCCACTAAAGCTCGTCCTTGTCAGATGAATTCTGAATTATTAGAATTATGTAAAAAGAAATAACTTCTCTTTTACAGAAAGGCTTAATAAAACCTTCAAAATCACCTTGGTCATGCACAGCTTTTTATGTCAATAATGCGGCAGAAAAGGAAAGGGGAGCACCTAGGTTAGTTATTAATTATAAACCCCTTAATAAAGTTTTGCAATGGATTAGGTATCATATTCCTAATAAAAAGGATCTTTTAGATCGTTTATTTAATGCCATTATCTTTTCAAAATTCGATTTAAAATCAGGGTTTTGGCAAATACAAATTGATGAAAAGGATAGATATAAAACTGCTTTTACTGTTCCAATAGGACAATTTGAATGGAACGTAATGCCTTTTTGTTTGAAAAATGATCCTTCTGAACTTCAAAATATAATGAATGACATATTCATTCCTTATAGTAATTTCATTATCGTTTATATTGATGATATTTTAATCTTTTCAAAAGATATTGAAACACATTTTAAACATCTTGATATATTTAAGAAAATTGTTATCCAAAATGGATTGGTTATATCTAGTCCAAAAATGGTTTTATTTCAAACTAAAATACGATTTTTAGGTCATAATATTGAAAAAGGAAATATTAATCCGATTAATAGAAGTATTGAGTTTGCATCAAAATTTCCAGATCAAATTTTAGATAAAACTCAGCTTCAAAGATTTTTAGGAAGTTTAAATTATATTTCTCCTTATTATAAAAATCTTGCTAGTGATACATCTATTTTATACGATAGACTTAAGAAAATTCCTTGTCAGTGGACAAATAATCACACAGAAGCAGTTTAAAAAATTAAAAATAAGGTTACTCATTTACCTTGTCTTATGCTTGCTAATTCTAATTGGCAAAATGTTATAGAAACCGATGCCTCTGATTTAGGATATGGAGGAATTTTAAAACAAATCTCTTCAGAAAATAAGAAAGAATATTTAGTAAGATTCCATTCGGGAAAATGGAATAATGCCCAGAAAAATTATGCTACTATAGCTAGAGAAGTACTTGCTATAGTCAAATGTGTTCTTAAATTTCAGGATGATTTATATAATCAAAAGTTTTTAATAAAAACTGATTGTCAAGCTGCAAAATTTATGTTTCAAAAAGATTTTAAACATGATGTTTCTAAGCAAATGTTTGCAAGATGGCAAGCTTATTTAGCTCCATTTGATTTTGAAATAATATATAAAAAAGGAAGTGATAATAGCCTTCCCGATTTTCTTACCAGAGAATTTATTCAATGAATTCTTTTGCAGGTATGTCCCAATATGGGAAAAACTATCCCTCTAATAGAGGTGGTAGAGGTGGCAAGCCTATTGCTCAACATGGCAATAGAAAATTATTTAAAGAGAATCTCTCTTCGTCTTCGAGCAACATGAGTGCTCAAGATCAACAGATGTACAAAGAATTCCTTAAATATAAGGAACAAAAAACTCAAGAAGGTACGACTTCTTATGCTAAAATTGTAGCAGATGATGAAGTTGAAGATCAAGAATTTATTTATGAACAAAATTCTCATAAAGAAGTCATACTCTTTTTAACGGAAAATGATTTAAAATGGAAAGATCAACCATGGACCTTAATGGAAAGATATCTAGATACAGCATCATATGCTGGAGGATATTATAAAAACAGAATGAACTACGAAAATATTCTTAAGTTCACAGAATCGTGTGAATTTGATCATTTTGTTACTGGAAATCAGAAGGTTTATAACTTCAGTAAGATTATTATTAAGAGGATTATATCCCCTGAAGCTTGGGCAATTCACCCAATGAAGGATAGGGAATATTTCCATCCAGAATTAAAAGTTACAGTCAAGTTCAATTATTGGGATTATATCCAAGCTTTTCATAGAGTTTTCTCATATGAAAACGTCAAAAGAAAACATTCTTGGTGGATCAAGATATGTGTTGATGTGTACAAGCAGGAAATTCCTACTTGGTTTTATAATTGGTGGTTATCCTATGGAGCCACAGTTAATATTTTGAAAGATCAATTCTCAGGATTATATACTGAGTGGGTTAAAGTTTCGTCAGCCCTAATAGAGGCCCAACATAATAATAAATGGATTGAAGGAATGGCTTCAATGCATTTTTATATTGAATATAGTATCCCATGGATTTGGAAATGGGCTCCTGAAGTTGGTCATAACCAACAGAATATACCTTGTTAATGGAACACTTTTTATACAAAGTTCTGGAAGAAAATGATCAGAATAGACGGTCAAGGAGAATATGAAGGACAACAAACTGTCGATAAAATCAAAGAAAAAATTGCTTATTATAAGGAACAAATTGAAAAAAGACAGCAAAGGGAATCTCCTAGTCCATTCGAAGTCCTTTCTAGAAGATTAAATATTCAGAAAGGAAAAATGACTAAAGAAGAAATTCTGATTGAATACATGGAAGAAATAAAGAAGGATATCGGAAAGAATTTTGGAATTGATATTTCCGACGTAACTATGGGGACTTCATCAAAAGATGAAGATTTTTGTCAAGCAGGAGAAGCTCAAGACCCCTTTGATGATGATGATTTATTATCATTTGAAGACGATATTAATAATATCACTAAAGAATCCTTCAAAAGGATGAAAGGAAAAGATAAGGAATGACGAGAGAATGACAAGGCATCCACTAGGCGGCTAAAAATTTTAGCATGTCGACAACATTATTTTACTTTTATAAAGTAAATGGCCGACAGGAGGATTTGAGAACAAGAACAAGATTTAGGCCAGCTTGAATTATATTTCTTTTCTTTTGTCTTTTTACTTTTGTGTGTCTTTAAATATGGCCTTTCGCCATAAGTTGTATACTCAGTTTTTACCTTGCACTCTTGTACTCTCTCTCTTTGTAAAATACGTTGAAGAAATAAAAGTTCTGGTTTGCATCTACTTCGTCTCTTTCAAGTAAGTTTCTATCCTAATTATAATTTTGTTTGATCAAGCCTTAATGGAAGGCTAAACCTTAACGTTAAACTACACTAAAATGCCTTAATACTTAAATCATGGTTTTATATCATATATATATATATAATTTTATTAATATGATGTAATATTTTCTTTTATAAAATCTTTTAAAAATCGATTGAAGGAATTAAATTTCGAATAAAGGTTATAATAAAATTTGATTTCGATTAATTCTTTGTTGGCTCTTGGCTAGCCCGTGTTGCCGTTGAAAAGGCGTTTGAAGGGTAAGGCTGTTACCAATTGAATTAATTGAATGAAGATTTTATTATGTAAAATTCCTTGTATTCGATGATTTAATTCTAAAGATCACAAAAATAATTTGTTTTCGGATTAATGGTATATAGGCTGGACTACCTTGGGTCCGAACGGGGTCAAACTGTTTACAGCTTGATAACTGGACTAATAGGTTTAACAACGCCACGTACCATTTTCCAATTTTTATTTTGATGTTTGGTATATCGGTTGAACTGCCTACAAACGAGATTCTGATTTTGGTATGATAGTGTGACTACCTTTGGTTAAGAATTAAACTGTTTACAGTTTGATTGTTTGATCATCATCATCTTTTTGTACAGTTTTTAATCTTTTTGTAAAAAAGATCCTTCTAATGCTATCAGAGCCATGGTGGGGGTATTAAGAAATTCTGGTGTAGTTTAACGTTCTTTATCAAATGAATTTGATAAAGCGTAAAGATAATACTGTTAAAAACAGTATTGAAGAGGAGTATGATATTCCTCAAGATTTAGACAAATTAAATCGTTGGACAATACCAAAAATAGATTATAAAATTATCTATGAATTAGGAACTTTTGAAAAATTAGGTTTAAAACAAGTAGTAAAAACTACTGAAGAAACAATTTCTTTGAATAACGAAGAGATGGTTATTAGACTTCTAAGTAATAGAGACTTAGAAAAATATAGAATAAACCATAAGTTTATTCATATTGGGTTAGTTCAGGTAGCCTTTAAGCCATTAACTTTAGAAGGTTTACCAGAGAGCTTTATAGCAGCTCTTAGAGATGGTAGAAATCTCGACTGGAAACAATCCCTTATGGGAATAATTCAGTCTAGTCTGGCACATGGACCAGTTTATTTTAATGTTTATCCAAATCTCCAATTATCTTTAACTGATATCAATATATTGGATGCTCTGACCTTAAATGTCAAAACTCACGGATATAATTACGCTCCGGAATCGGAGTAATATGTTTTTGTTATAGAATTTATTACAAGCCTTTATATACGCTTAATCCACAGTGTAAAATAGTTGATAAACCAATCAACGAAACTGTTCTTATAGAAACTAATTTTAGTAGATCGAATATTACAACTCGCAGATCTATAAAATGGGAAGAAATACAATTTCCAGAAAACTGGACAATTGAACGAGCTATGCCTCTTCTGCCCAAAATACAAAACAATCCTACTCAAATAATACAATCTACAAATGGAACTGTTCAAATACAGGTTGATCAAAATTGCCGATCTATAGATGTTAGAACTCCTAGATCTAGAATGACTAGATCAGCCTCTTCTCATTATTATATATCACCATTTGATTATATGATAAAATCTCCCTCTAGAGCTTCGACTTCTCAAGTTAGAGAATCAACCTCTAACGATTATCTACAAAATAGAGTTGAAGAATTAAGAATTAATTCTGATAATATTGTTCATGGAATTTCTAAAAATAATGACGAGGAAATAACCGAGTCAGAAATGGATTTTTGTGTTTAATGGATTTAAAACCTCAAATTGATTTTAGTCTGGGTTCTCCGGCAAGAAAAGAAATTCAAAAGGAATTTAATTTACCCAAATGGGAACTCTTTCGAAAATGGTTTTTTGAAAGTTTTAATAATGAAGATAAAATTATTATCCAAAATAAATTTTATAATGATTTGTCAAAAAGAAATGAAAAATTACCTTTTATTCCTTGGTTTTTGACAAATTATTTTAAAAATATGATTTCAGTTCTTGAAAGAAGTTATAAGCTTTCAACGGGGAAAAATATGAAGTCAATCTATCCTCCTCAAAGCAGTTTTCAAATTGAGAAGGAAAATGAGATTCGCTATTATAATGCTTTTCAAAATTATTTGAAAATGAAACTCTTACTGTTACTATAAATCATATAAATAGTCTTTTAAAACAACAAAATTATACGAATATGTATGTTATTGTTTTAGGAGAACAAATTTCTTTATTAAAGAAAAATATTGAAGAAATATCTATTTCTATTAAAGATATAAAAAATTATCTTTTAATGAATAAAGATAAAAATATAAGTGAAACTAAAATAGCTAATATAGCTTCTACTAGTATTCAACCTCCTCCTGAAATTGTTGATTTTAAATCAATTACTCAAATTGAAGATTTAATTGAAAATAAGCTTAAAAATTTAAAGCTTAACACTTTAAGTGAAGATTTTGAAAATCAGCTTGAAAATTCTGATAATTTTCATAATGCTTTTACTGAAGAAATCAATAAATTAAGAAATTCTTCGAAATTTGCTAGTAAACCAATTCAGACTGAATATTATTATCCAAGACCAACCCCTCAAGATGTTCTAATTGAAGAACATGATCTTACTATAAACAATTCATATAATGGTCATTGCATTTATGAATGGAATTTAGATGGCTATACGGAAAACAAACTTTCGGTATGGTTCATAGGATGATGATGTATAGTACAGTCTGTAAAACTCAAGGTAATGCAGACAAAACTATAGCTCAAATGCTTGTTGCTGGCTTTACTTGTCAGTTGAAAGGTTGGTGGGATAATTATTTATCTCAGCAAGACCGAGAAAGTATTTTTCTTAATGTAAAAGAGGAAAATAATACAATATTGAAAACGCTGTTTATACTTTATGTATAAACATTGTAGAACATTTTACAGGCCGATGGTCTGATAATTCTGAAAATGTCAGAACTTTGCTCCAAAACCTTAGGTGTAAAACCCTTACATCGTTTAGATGGTATAAGGATACTTTTCTAGCAGAGTTATGGAACTTCCTGAGTCAAATAGTACTCATTGGAAATCCAAATTCGTTGATGGTCTTCCTTTCTTATTTGCCGAAAGGGTTAAGAAAATCCTTAGAAATGGAGAATCTAGTATAGATTATAATTCTTATACTTATGGCAGATTAATAGGAACTTGCATACAAGAAGGTTTAGCTTTATGTAATGAAATAAAGCTTAACAAACAACTCAAGAGACATTCTCTTGACGAGAAAAAACAATTAGGAGAATTCTGTAGCCAATTTGGTTTAGAAAATCCTTCTACGAGTAAACCGCGTAAAGATTTCGAAGTTCCGAAAAATTTCTCAGTTTGAAAAAAAAAATTCTCAGGTTGAAAAATTCGCGGGTTGAGAAAAAGCAGCTGTGTGAGAGAGACCACGAAAAAATCGTGAAGTGTGAACTGAGAAAGTTTCGCAACTGAAAAGTTTCTCGGATAGAAATTTCTCAGCCTGAGAAAGAAAGTTTCTCGGTTTCGAAATTTCTCAGCCTCAGAAAGAAGAAATTTCTCGGCTATGAAATTTCTCGGCAAAGAGCAGTGAAAAATTTCTCGGTTTCGAAATTTCTCAGCCTTTGAAAGTTTCTCAGGTTTGAAAATTTTCTCAGTTTTAGAAAATTTCTCGGATTTGAAAAATTTCTCGGATTTGAAAAACTTTCTCAGTTTTAGTAACATTTCCCGGGCAGCGAAAGTTTCTCAGGTTAGCGAAATTCTCAGGCAAACTTTCTCGGCTAAGAAATTCTCGCCCTAAAAACAATTTCTCGGCTAAGAATTTTCTCGGGTATGAAAATTTCTTGGCCAAGAACAGTTTACTGTTGCAATGGCTGCGCGACTTTTACCAAAAAATGCTCGTTTTCGCTCAAATCTCACTCAAAATCGACGAAACTTGTTCCAAAACTTCAGAAAAACATTCTTAAACACATAATCAACCTTTGGGATGTCTAAAAACAACAAATCAAGGTCAAAATCGCCCAAAAACTGAAAGTGACGAAAATAATTTTTCAAGCAATTTTTCACTCAAATCTTGCTCAAAACAAGCAAATCCGGTCGCGTTGGGCTCTGATACCACTTGTTGGTCTGGATTTCACCAACAATACGACGAGGACGGATTAAACACGCCGAATGATCGAGATTTAGGTTCGGGGCGTGTGGGGCTTGGTGGTGTTCTTGAGGAGCCTCTCTCACTCTAAAATGTTTGTTTTATCTACACATACAAGCACCTGCACTATGTGCTAGGGTTTTCCTATTTATACCACAAGTTGGTATATAATAGGTGGGCCTCTTGTGAAGGCCCATTACATGAATAACTAAGAACTAACCCAATTAAGAACTAGCCCAAAGTTTAATAAAGCAAATCAACAAAGATAATACAAATTGAACACTACAAAATATTTCCTAACAGTTTCGTTGATCAAGAACATCCCGATCATGTCTATCACTTGGACAAAGCTCTCTATGGACTAAAACAAGCCCTTCGTGCTTGGTACGATGTCCTGAGTGATTTCCTCGTGAAGTCTGGATTCATACGAGGAACGATAGACACAACCCTCTTCATTAAATGGCATGACAAAGATCTGATGGTCGTCCAAGTATACGACGACGACATCATCTTCGGATCAACAAATCATCGGCTCTGCAAGAAGTTTGGAGATCTCATGAAGAGCAAATTCGAGATGAGTCACATGGGAGAGATGCAGTTTTTCCTAGGACTCCAAGTTAGGCAGCTCGATGATGGAATTTTCATTAGTCAGACAAAATACATCAAGGATATTCTGAAGAAATTTCATCAAGACCAGAGCAAGCCTCTCAGCACTCCTATGTCACCAAGCTGCAAGTTGGATGCCGATCCCTCTGGCAAGTCGGGCGACATCACACTGTATCGCAGTATCATTGGATCTCTTCTCTACCTTACTTCGAGCCGGCCGGGACATCATGTTTGCCACATGCTTGTGTGCCCGTTTTCAAGCCGATCCCAAAGAATCCCATATGCTCGCGGTCAAAAGAATTCTACGCTACCTTAAGGGCACCTCTACCCTTGGCCTATGGTATCCAAAGGGTACGAATTTTAAACTTATCGGCTACACTGACGCTGACTATGCAGGTTGCCGAATGGACAGGAAAAGCACGTCCGGTGGCACTCAATTTTTGGGCGAAAAGCTGGTTTGCTGGTCATCCAAAAACCAGAACTGTGTGTCAAATTCGACGGCCGGAGCAGAATACGTAGCTGCTGCCAGCTGTTGCTCACAGATGCTGTGGATGCGAACACAGCTTCGCGACTATGGGTACAATCTGAATAATATACCCATATATAGTGATAGTCAGAGTGCAATCGCCATTATTGCAATCCTGTTGATCATTCACGCACAAAACACATAGACATTAGATATCATTTTATCAAAGATCACGTAGAAAAAGGCACGATAGAGATGTACTTTGTGAACACGGAGTTTCAACTAGCCGACATTTTCACCAAGGCATTGTTGTCGGAAAATTAGGCATGTTGAATCTTCCGTAATATGTGCATTACCTGATCTTCTGTGCTATCACATGCTCTATTCTATGTGTTTTCTACACTTATTTGTTCTTATCTTGCGTGATAATAATATTATAAAAATAATAATAATAATATATATATTTCTATATATAAAATAAAGGGATATGACGAAATCCTTTAGGATGCTTTGATCTAAAGTCACTTAGAATTTTACCCCGACATGCGATTGATTTAATTGCTTAATTTTGTGAGTCTAAGTCGCATTCTTGTGTCTAAAGGTCATTAGGTTGCTCCACTAGACACAAAGCCACTAGAAATGTGAGGATTCAAGCCTTGTTCTATTTTTCTCTCTTCGGATCTATTTCTCGAGTGAGTCACACATCAATTGCTTGTCTTAACTAGTGATACTTGGCTTCATACTCATCTTGCGTTAGATCGTTAGGAAAATGATAAGGGAGTTTACGATATTCCTCATTCGGCCTTATATAAATTTCCCCACGTTAGCCCTTAGTCAATCCACTTTGAGCCTTCTCCAATGTCCTTTTCTTCATTTGAAATCCGTTCTCAGACTAACCGAACTCTATAGTCTTCGAATGGTTGTTCAAACGAGAAAAGGAGGGGGAGATAACGAAAGAAAAAGTAAGATGATGACAAAAAGGCATTGCTCAACGCGCAACAAACAGACCAAAGGAACCGGCCTTCCGACTACCTTGTAGAAAGTGGCATGGATCCTGCTGTGAACTTCTCCATCGATAATCTCGTACGCTCGTCAGAACGGCTGGAAGAGGAGCACCACGAAGTGAACTTCTCCAACGATAATCCGGTCTTATATCGGGAAACGAGAAGAGGAGTGCAGCCACGGATACGAATTCCATAACCGATAACTTCTCCAAATTGATAATCTCTGAAACCTCAATAGGGATTAAGAGAAGAGGAGCTCAGTATCGGCCCGAGAACCAACAAGAAGAACTTCGCCTACGATAATCTCCTAGAGCCCCAGGGAGAAGCGGAGCTTCAGTTTGAGCATAACATAAAAAGGGATAGTTCTTAAAAGAAAAAGAGGGAGATAAGATTGAAAAGAAGAAAGACGCCGAAAAAAAAAGGAGACGGACGTAGGATTGGAAGACGGTGAAGAGATAAGCTCATTTTCCTTTAAATTCCTTCCGTTCTAAGTCCTAGCCAAATTATAACCCTTACAACCCTTTGATTCCACATAGACGGTCTCTCGCTTAGGTGAAATGATTAAAAATGCCTCGATCACAGGTAAATTGACATAAAATTGCTTGTGTTGACTTGAGTGATAAAAACATAAAAATCTCAAGATAGCTAATTGAGAGCAAGAGCGAACCTGGTGAGAGTTGTCGACATGGACCAGTCAATAAACTTAGGACGTTAAGTTTGACGACATGACTTGACGGCATTTTCTTCTTTCAAATGTCTCGTAAAATTTTAGCCATGACGATTGATCGAAGGAAAATAATCTGACCTCATCCCATAAATATATATATATATATATATATATATATATATATATATATACATATATATACTAAGAAATAAATAATAAATAAAAATAACGCACATTCTGACATGAAATATTATGTTTCATATGCGTTGAATTGAATAAATGCGAATTTCTTTAAGTGTATCGCACATTCTAAATGCAATTTTAGATTGCATTGGTGCTGAATTGTTTAAATGCGATAAATTTGTCATTGCTTCTATCCTCACACAATATTTTAAAGTACATGTTTTCGGGGACCATGTACACATGCTTACTTGGTAAATTTGTGTGCTCGTGACTTGAATTGATTTCATATGCTTCCATAATTAATCAATTCGTGTGCATCATTTGAGGGGGAGCAAGTATAAGACTTGTAGCTTAGCTCCAAATATTTTTGACGTTTTTCTCTGAGTATTTCAGATCTTTCAAAATTAAGGAGCAAGACGTCGACAGTACAAAACACTACAAAGAAGGGAGCAGACCAAATATTTCAAATATAGAATTGCCAAAAATAATTGTTAATTAACTCCATCATTACTAACGCTTATCTTTGAGTGGTAAAGATTTTTAAATTTCTGCCAAGGGAGTGATAAACGTATTTTCTTACGTTTATAGGTGTTATAATTGAAGTATTTGCAAGTTAAAAAGGAGTCTTCATGTCAAATTTGGTAATTAATTATGAGTTTACATCATTTCGGACAGTTTTGCGGCAGTTTAGCATGTCTCGTAAAATAAGGGGTTAAAGTTGACCGATAGATCTGAAAATTGGAGGGGAGCTAGAATACTTAATGATCTTAATTCTCACAAAAGGGATTTGCATTTGAATGTCTATCGTGAGATATTAATTTTTGAACTTAATGCAAATTTTTTAGTGAATCAAAGTCAAGCTTTGTTTGCATGATTTCCAAGTTTTTCGACAGTTTCGGATTCTTAACAGATGAGGGGGTAAAAGTTGTCCAATGAAGCTGAAATGTTAACCAGAGATAGAAGACTTGTTAATCTTGATTCTTACCGGATGGATTTGGATTTGGAGCTCTATATGGGGAGATATTAATTTCGGAAGTTACTGCCGTGTTAGAGGTGGTGTTGGAGGTCAAAACACACTAAAAATGACTCCTACCTAACTTGTCTTTTCCTGGTCGAAAGTTCAACCATTATTCAAGGAAAGAGGCATGCTTTAGACCTAACTTTCGACATTGAAACACCCCATTCCATTTGAACTCAATAAAGGAGGCTAAAGTTGAAGGAATTGGGGGACAAAGTTAGCTTTCTTCAATGTGAACAAGTTAAAGCAAAGAAGACTTGCATGTACATGAGTATGAGCTCCCCTTGCTATAAATAGAGGAAGGAATCATTGGGAGAGAACACACACATACACTTAGAGAAGAAAAAGAAAGGCTAGATAAAAAGTTAGCTCATTCACTTAGCTTGTATGCTAGGTATTCGATAAACGGCTCAACGAAGAACAAGGGTACGAAGCCATAAACAGGGAAGATCTATATTTTCTTTGATGTTTATTATGTTCTTAGTTGAGATGAGTAGCTAATTTCTTGTGTATTTGAGATGAGATGAACCCTGGCAAGATCGATCGTATGTTTAAGTATATTTAATGTTATGCTATTGTTAAGACTCTTTTACGAATTTATATGATTTCGAATATGTCTGTGTGATTGAAATTCTTATTTATCTTATTCATGTCTTTGTGTGTAAGATAGATTAATTGGGAAATCGTACGCTGCGCTCGAGAGAGGGGTGAACGATTAGAACACTCGTAAACGAGCGGAATAAACTCATCACTAGAGATAGGTTGAGCTACTCCGCTGGATTAGAGTCAAATCTAATAGAGGGACTAATAATGATTTAATGCAATCTTCGATTAAGTAGTTAGGGAAGCTTGCCCGGCTATTTAAGACGTAGATTAGTTGCTTACGAGCCTCGTGTGATAAGGCGCAGTTTCGTCAGTTATATGAACTCATACGCATGTGTTGGTAATCCTCACGATCTAACGTTTAGCTAAAACTTTGATATATGTTTTCAGCAGATCGATCGAGCTAGGGGGAGTCGAAGTCTCAAATACAATTCGCTTTCTTATTGTCGTTCATTCTCATCATTTTTATTAGTTTTGTTCATTTATATTTTCAGTTTTACAACAATCAAAGCATTTTCACTATGATATTTAAATTCAAGTTTTTCTAATTATTTAGTTCCCTTGGGATTCGATACTCGAATACTCGCCATTCTATACTATTATCGATAGGTACACTTGCCTGTTGAGCGTGGTTAGTTTGTCGATATTCGTTTTATTTTTATTACTCGATTCGCTCGATCAAGTTTTTGGCGCCGTTGCCGGGGAACTATTGATATTTGGAAAACTTTAGTTTATTATTCTAGCTCTATTATATTATTATTATTATTATTATTAATTCTATTGTTTTTATTAGTACTATTATTATTATAGTTATTTTACTGTTATTTCAACTTTTTTATTCTCCGCTATTTTTCGTTATTTTAATTAATATTGTTGCTGTTTTTTTTAGTTAAATCATATTATTTTTATTTTATTTCATTTTAAATATATATTTTGCTTAATCGGATTTCTTTTTGTCTAGGTATCTTAATTAATATTTTTATTATTATTATTTCTTAAACTATCTATTTTACTTTTATCACATCATTATTAAAAAATAAAAATAAAAATTTTATAGTGATTATTATTTCGTTATTACTTTTGTTTTTAATATTATTAGCATCGCTGCCTTTATTTTTATTTTTATTATTTCTTCTTAGCAATAATATTTTATTTTATTGGTTTTTATCTCTAAATATTTATTGTTGTTATTTTTATTTTGTTTGTCTAGGTACGTGAAGTTTCGTGCATGACCCGGAGAAACCATTCGCTACCATTAGTTGAAGGAGTCCCGGAGATCGAAAGAACGTTTCGACACAACCTACGAGAAAACGCAAGGCGAGTCGAAATGACAAAGCAGAATCGCGACGAGATGCCATTAGCAACGAGAGAACCTCCAATGAGAGAGCTGTGGAGAAACAACGCCGTAGGGACGGTTGGCTCAGCGATAGTCCTTCCTCAAGTCCCGAACAACTTTGAGCTGAAACATCATTGGCTTCAGATGCTTCAGACGACAGCTCAATACGATGGACTCTCCGACGAAGACGCTTATCGCCACATCCGAGACTTCCTATCCGTCACCGACACAATACGAGTACAAGGCGTAAGAACCGAAGCTATTCGACTCTACTTATTTCCATTCTCTCTACGAGGCAACGCAAAGGAGTGGTTTAACTTACTTCCCGAGAGATCTATCACCACTTGGGACCAGATGCATGCCACCTTCATCAACTATTTCTTTCCACCTTCCAAGGCACTCAAATTAAAAATGGACCTCACCGCATTCAAGCAAAAGGAGGGCGAAAATCTTTACGATGTTTGGACCAGATTCAAGGAGCTCTTGAACCGTTTTCCTCAACATGGATGACGAAGAGCGAGCAAATTCAGCGGTTCCATGAATCCTTGAACGATCATACCGTACAATTACTAGACGGAGCATGCAATGGAGGGCTATGTAATCTTAGCGCAACGGAAGGTTGGAACTTAATTGAAGATTATAGCGCGAACAGTTTCCGACGAGGGAGCTCGAGCAATAGAGGCAAACCACCCGGAATGTACGACGTCGCTGAAACTACCGCAATCAACGCCAAGTTCGACGCCCTCCAACAACAAATGCAGACTTTGATGAATGCACTCTTGCCTATGAAACCAGCTGTTAATGCTGTCCAATTACAACCCACACCGAGGACTCCCACAACTATTGCGCCTTCTCATTCATATCCGGCGTATATTCCACCATGCACTATATGCGGAGGGAGCCACGATGCAAATCACTGCCCAGCCACTATTCCAACAGAGCAAGTCGATTACATGGGAAACTACCAAGGTCAGCGAAATTTCGTCCCGAATCGTGTTCATCCTAACCTGGCCTATGGAAATCAACAACATGCTCCGCCGGGATTTCAAAATCAAAGAACACAAGGATATCATGGCGGAAATTCAGAACCCCTTCCAGAAGGTCGCGTAGACAAGCTCGAGGGAATGTTATCTAAGCTTATGGGAAAGCTCGACTCTCGCTTTGTCAAGAAGTGCGGTTGCAAAATACAGAATCTTCACTACGGGCTTTAGAGAAACAAGTTGGGAAAATTGCCGAATCAATCCAACAACGCCCTTCCGGTTCGTTGCCAAGTTACACCGAGACCAACCCAAAGGACCACCATGTGAAGGCGGTGTCACTTCGCAACGGACGACAGCTCGAGGAAGTACCAAGGACCAAGGCGAACGTCGAGATCGAGAAGGCGAATGTCGAGATCGAGAAGGCGAATGTCGAGGATGAGAAGGCCAACAAGGAGGACGAAGTCAAACCGACTATTAAGGCGTACCAACCAAAGGTCCCGTACCCAGCCAGACTCAAGAAGGAGATAGTAGACGATCAGTTCGGTAAATTTCTCTCCATTTTCAAAGCATTATATATTAACTTACCGCTTGTCGAGGCTCTTGCACAGATGCCGCGTTGGGCGAAATTCGTCAAGGACTTGGTAACGAACAAGCGCAAACTCGAAGATATCTCCACCGTTTGCCTTCGAGGGGAATGCTCGGCCATTCTCCAATGCAAGATTCCGAAGAAGCTTAAGGATCCAGGGAGTTTTACTATACCTTGTCTTATAGGAGATTTAGTTGTTCATAAGGCATTGACCGATCTAGGTGCTAGTATAAATCTAATGCCTTATTCTATGTTCAAAAGACTAGGTTTAGGTGAGCCCAAACCCACTAGAATGAGTATTCAGTTAGCCGATAGATCTATCAAGTATCCTAGGGGTATCATCGAGGATGTACTCGTGAAAGTTGATAAATTTATAATCCCAGCTGATTTTGTTATTCTTGACATGGAGGAGGATGAGAATATTCCCCTTATTTTAGGAAGACCATTTCTCGCTACCGGGGGAACGATGGTCGATGTTCGTAATGGAACATTGACGTTGACTATAGATAGCGAGAAAGTGGCCTTTGATATGACAGAGTCGATGAGTAACACCGAAGAGCACGATGATAAATGCTATTACATGGATATTATTAATTGGGATAACTTCCTGACTTTGCAGGGACTCTCACAAGCCGACTCACTCTCTTTAGTGCAATAATTTGAAGAGCCCGAGGTTGCCTTAACGACGGACGTTCACATAAATGAAGACAAAAACATCAAAGATGAGCAACTCGTCAAGGTAAAGACGAGCAACGAAGAAGAAAGGGAGAAAAGCTCAATCGAGGAACCACCGACGCTCGAACTCAAGCAACTACCCGATCACTTGGAGTATGCATTCTTAGGAGAAAATTCGAAGTTACCCGTCATCGTGGCCGCAGATCTAGAAGAGGAGCAGAAAAGCATGCTCTTGGACGTACTAAAAGAACACAAAAAGGCGCTTGCATGGAAGATCTCAGACATTCTAGGAATTAGCCCAAGCTTTTGCATGCATAAGATCCTCATGGAGGATGAGTACAAACCGGTGGTGCAACCCCAAAGGCGATTGAATCCAAACATGAAAGAAGTCGTGAAGGCCGAGGTGATTAAGTTGCTCGATGCGGGTGTTATATATCCGATCTCGGATAGCAAGTGGGTGAGCCCAGTTCAAGTGGTACCTAAGAAGGGAGGAATAACTGTAGTGCCCAATGAGAAGAATGAGTTAATCCCGATGAGAACCGTCACGGGGTGGCGCGTTTGCATCGACTATCGAAAGTTAAACGATGCGACGCGAAAGGATCATTTCCCTTTACCTTTTATTGATCAAATGCTTGAACGTTTATCGGGTCATGATTTTTATTGCTTTCTTGATGGTCTTCAGGATATTTGCAGATTCCCATTGTGCCCGAGGATCAAGAAAAGACTACCTTTACATGCCCGTTCGGGACATTCGCATACCGAAGGATGACTTTTGGACTATGCAACGCTCCGGCCACTTTTCAGCGGTGTATGATGGCCATCTTCGACAAGCTAGTAGGAGACATAATGGAGGTATTCATGGATGATTTCTCGGTTTTTGGTAACACATTTGAGGTATGTCTCTCTAACCTTAAGGCTGTGCTTAAGCGATGCGAGGACACCAATCTTGTGTTGAATTGGGAGAAATGCCATTTTATGGTGAGAGAGGCAATCGTGCTAGGTCATAAGATTTCGTCTAGGGGGATTGAGGTAGATAGGGCTAAAATTGAGACTATCGAGCGTTTACCCCCACCCTCGTCAGTAAAAGCAATTCGAAGTTTCCTAGGACATGCAGGTTTTTATAGTAGATTTATTAAGGACTTCTCTAAAATTGCTAGACCTTTGACCCGATTACTTGAGAAAGACGTGCCATATGAGTTTACATCCGAGTGCATGCATGCATTTTCGATACTTTAGGATAAGCTTATTAATGCTCCTATCATGGTAGCTCCCGATTGGGGTCTACCTTTTGAACTCATGTGCGATGCAAGTGATTTTGCAGTAGGGGCAGTTTTGGGGCAGCGACGGGACAAACACTTTCGGCCGATATACTACGCAAGCAAGACTTTGAACGAGGCACAAGCAAATTACACTACCACTGAAAAAGAATTGCTTGCGGTCGTGTTCGCACTCGACAAGTTTCGCACCTACCTCATCCTTTCCAAGGTCATTGTCTACACGGATCACTCGGCCCTCAAGCACTAATCTGATGGATCTTACTACTCCAAGAATTCGACGTGGAAATTCGAGACCAAAAGGGGGCTGAAAATTTTGCAGCCGATCACTTATCGAGATTGGAGGACTCACATTACGAAAAGAAAGACGAGGATAGCATCAAGGACCACTTCCCGACGAGCATCTTTATGCTTTACGTGAGGTAAACGATGATATGCCTTGGTATCCTGATATTGCTAACTATCTCGTGGCAAGGATCATACCAAAGGAATACTCAAGCCAACAGAAGAAAAAATTCTTCTCGGACTTGAAGTATTACTTTTGGGATGATCCATACTTGTTTAGGACTTGTGCCGATAAGATGGTCAGGCGATGCGTGTCATTTCCCGAGACGAACAAGATCTTGGATCATTGCCATACCGGACCGACCGGAGGCCACTATGGGGGGAATCGAACAGCCCATAAGGTACTCGAATGTGATTTCTATTGGCCTTCAATCTTCAAGGACGCTCAAAGGTATGTAGACATGTGCGATAGGTGCCAACGGACAGGTAATATCTCTAAGCGCAATGAAATGCCGCAAAATTTTATTTTAGTGTGCGAGGTATTTGATGTTTGGGGCATTGATTTCATGGGACCTTTCCCTACTTCGTTTACTAATCGATATATCCTAGTTGCGGTTGATTACGTTTCTAAATGGGTAGAGGCGCAAGCGCTGCCCACTAATGATACTAGGGTTGTCGTTAAATTTTTAAAAACGTTGTTTTCACGATTTGGTTCGCCTCGTTGCATTATTAGCGATAAAGGTACTCACTTTTGTAACACTCAGTTTTCTAGGACACTCGAGAAATACGGCGTTAAGCATAGTGTTACCACTCCGTACCACCCTCAAGCAAGCGGCCAAGTGGAAGTCGTGAATCGGGAATTGAAGCGAATTTTAGAGAAAACCGTCGAGCACCACCGAAGGGATTGGTCGAACAAGCTGAACGACGCATTGTGGGCCTATAGGACAGCCTATAAGACGCCTATAGGATCCACACCTTATCGCCTCATTTATGGAAAATCTTGTCAGTTACCCGTCGAGCTTGAGCATAAGGCATATTGGGCTTTGAAGACACTAAATTTTGATTTAGATCTTGCAGGCAAAAAGAGAAATTTTCAAATTAATGAGCTCGATGAATGGCATCTTATGGCCTATGATAATATGCAGATCTACAAAGAACGCACCAAGATGTACCATGATAAAAAAATCCAGCGACGGGAATTCCAAGAAGGCGACTTAGTCTTGCTATACAACTCTCGACTACGCCTATTTCCAAGCAAGTTGAAGTCACGATGGTCTGGTCCCTTCAAGGTAACTCGAGTATTTCCATACGGCACAGTTGAGATCACACACCCAGAACGAGGAACTTTCAAGGTGAACGGGCAGCGTCTCAAGCATTACTATGGCAGTGACATCGAAGCGCTTGGAAAGGAAACGATCCACCTGTAGTACGTTTTGAAACTACTTAAAGTGTGATTGCGTGAAAATGAGGATGGCATTAGGAATTTAGTCCATAGCCAAAGTATCCAACCACGACTGGCCCCCGTAGTTAGCCACTTTGAGCCTGAGCCTTTTATTTGAAACCGGATTATAAATTGCCGACCTGATTAAGCCTTCAGACATGAACCCATCGGAGCGATAGTAGAAGTGGAGGTTGAATGCCGGATTTAAGAAGCGCAACACGTGCTAACTTTTCGAGCTGAGCGTCGAAAAAAAAGGAAAAAAAAAAGAAAAAGAAAAGTAGAAAAAAAGAAAAGAAAAAATATATATATTTTGACTAAGAACCCTTCCTCCGATAATCTTTCGCTCTCAAAAGCGTATTATCTATTTCATAGATCGAGAAGTCGAAAGAAGAAGGGCTTGGTGAATGAAAAAAAAAAGAAAAAAAAATGAAAAAACGACGAATTTTGGCGCATTCGAGATGATGGCATGATTCTGACACGACTACAGCTTATATCCTTTTATGCTTATTCCTTACATATCTTACATATCATAGCCATATTATAACCCGATAAAGACCTTCCGATTCACGCTTGAGCATTGAAAGTGGTAGATTTACGAACCATTTGCAAGCTTATGGTAGAGATTAGATTAAGTGCATGGCCCGAGAGAGTTCATTTTCATAGAAATTTTAACCTATACACTGAGTGATTTGAGTGAATCTTTGTGAGGTTCGGATTTCGATCGCTAAAGGAAATCGTGAAGTTAGTCGGTGATTTCGAATATGCCTTCCGACTTTATTTGCATTATCTCCTACGTGATTTCGTTCTTGATTGATACGTTGCATGATTTTATCCTTTTATATGCCATTTGCATTTCTTTGCTTGAGGACAAGCAAATGCTTAAGTGTGGGGAAATTTGATAAACGTATTTTCTTACGTTTATAGGTATTATAATTGAAGTATTTGCAAGTTAAAAAGGAGTCTTCATGTCAAATTTGGTAATTAATTATGAGTTTACATCATTTCGGGCAGTTTTGCGGCAGTTTAGCATGTCTCGTAAAATAAGGGGTTAAAGTTGACCGATAGATCTGAAAATTGGAGGGGAGATAGAATACTTAATGATCTTAATTCTCACAAAAAGGATTTGCATTTGAATGTCTACATCGTGAGATATTAATTTTTGAACTTAATGCAAATTTTTTAGTGAATCAAAGTCAAGCTTTGTTTGCATGATTTCCAAGTTTTTTGACACTTTCGGATTCTTAACAGATGAGGGGGTAAAAGTTTTCCAATGAAGCCGATATTTTAACCAAAGATAGAAGACTTGTTAATCTTGATTATTACCGGAGGGATTTGGATTTGGAGCTCTAGATTGAGAGATATTAATTTCGGAAGTTACTGCCGTGTTAGAGATGGTGTTGGAGGTCAAAACACACTAAAAATGACTCCTACCTAACTTGTCTCTTCTTGGTCGAAAGTTCAACCATTATTCAAGGAAAGAGGCATGCTTTAGACCTAACTTTCGACATTGAAACACCCCATTCCATTTTAACTCAATAAAGGAGGCTAAAGTTGAAGGAATTGGGGGACAAAGTTAGCTTTCTTCAATGTGAACAAGTTAAAGCAAAGAAGACTTGCATGTACATGAGTATGAGCTCCCCTTGCTATAAATAGAGGAAGGAATCATTGGGAGAGAACACACACATACACTTAGAGAAGAGAAAGAAAGGCTAGAGAAAAAGTTAGCTCATTCACTTAGCTTGTATGCTAGGTATTCGATAAACGGCTCAACGAAGAACAAGGGTACGAAGCCATAAACAGGGAAGATCTATATTTTCTTTGATGTTTATTATGTTCTTACTTGAGAAAATGAGTAGCTAATTTCTTGTGTATTTGAGATGAGATGAACCCTGGCAAGATCGATCGTATGTTTTAAGTATATTTAATGTTATGCTATTGTTAAGACTCTTTTACGAATTTATATGATTTCGATTATGTCTATGTGATTGAAATTCTTATTTATCTTATTCATGTCTATGTGTGTAAGATAGATTAATTGGGAAATCGTACGCTGCGCTCGAGAGAGGGGTGAACGATTAGAACACGCGTAAACGAGCGGAATAAACTCATCGCTAGAGATAGGTTGAGCTACTCCACTGGATTAGAGTCAAATCTAATAGAGGGATTAATAATGATTTAATGCAATCTTCGATTAAGTAGTTAGGGAAGCTTGCCCGGCTATTTAAGACGTAGATTAGTTGCTTACGAGCCTCTTGTGATAAGGCGCAGTTTCGTCAGTCATATGAACTCATACACATGTGTTGGTAATCCTCACGGTCTAACATTTAGCTAAAACTTTGATATATGTTTTCAGCAGATCGATCGAGCTAGGGGGAGTTGAAGTCTCAAATACGTCTTATTGTCGTTCATTCTCATCATTTTTATTAGTTTTGTTCATTTATATTTTCAGTTTTACAACAATCAAAGCATTTTCACTAGGATATTTAAATTCAAGTTTTTCTAATTATTTAGTTCCCTTGGGATTCGATACTCGAATACTCGCCATTCTATACTATTATCGATAGGTACACTTGCCTGTTGAGCGTGGTTAGTTTGTCGATATTCGTTTTATTTTTATTACTCGATTCGCTCGATCAGGGAGCTAGATGTTACTACACGGAAAATACAGGGAGTTAATTGCATTTATTTTAATTACTAAGGGGGAGACTTACAAAAGGTTTTATTTTGAAATAGGGGTCAATCTGAAAATTTTAGAAGTACTTACTATCGAGAAACTAGATAGAAGACTTAATTCACAATCATAAGTTTCTCGATCGTAAACAGTGTTGGGAACAATTTTGATTGGCCGCGATAATTTGCGATCGAAAAATTTGAATTGAGAGCAATTTTCGATTTCAAAAATTTCTCGAACGCAAATAGTAATGGGCCTGATCCATTTAATTGCAAAACGTCCAATCGCAAACCCAACATTGAATTAATGCTAGTTAATAAAAGTTAACTTTTGTCAGTTGAAAAACTTTTTCTCACGCAAAACCTAATCGATAGAAAAAATTCTCTCTCGCAAAACTTTCTCAGACGATACACAATCCTTCAAAAATCTTCCAATTTTTCACTTCAAGTCGTCTGATTAAGGTAGAAATTCGATTCGGTTAACGATTGCGGATGTTATAACTTGATTTGCATTTCCGTTCTGTAGCTTTTCGCATATTTAGTTAAGATTTTTCGACTGTTCTTTAAAGACCATTTAAACGTATACTGTTTCACTAAATCTAGGCATGCTTCTTGGATTTTCTGAGTTAAATGCCTGTTATTTAGACAGATTCGAGGTTTTGATGAAACAGATAGCGTAAATCGTTGGACAATTTCCATCTGTGATGATAAAATGAGTTTCGATGAAACTGGGTAGTTTGAAGTTTTGAAGCTGTCGAAGAACTTTGTCGATCGCAAATAGACTTAATTGAATTGAGAACCTATTTGTGTCGATTTAGTTTTCGATCACAAAATTTTGACTTAGTCATCACGATAAAAGATTTTAACCGTTACACTTACCATCGAGAAATCCAATTTTAATTTTCAGCGAGCGAAAAACTTATGCCCTGACTAGACAATTTGAGATGCAAACTTTATCGAGCGTAAAACTTACTATCGCAAAATAGAATTTTCGATTTAGTTTCAATTTGGTCGCAAAAATTTTTCAACACTTAATTTTTCGATCATAAAATTTTTCGACGGAGTGACATAGTCTTTCGTTGACCAATCTCTCGATCGAAAAATATTGAAGCGACAATTTTTACTTAGGATCGAAAATCACATTTCGCTCGAAAAATTTCAAATCGAAAAATTTTATTCAATTGAGGAAAATTTCTCGATAGTAAATTTACCTGAGAAATAATTTCTCGATCGTAAAATTGATCGACTACAGTCTAGATTTCAACTTCAACACTTAGAAAATTTTTCTCCCAATCTTTTACTCTGTAGCGAAAATCGCAAATAAAATTTCTCGATCGAAAAATCGAACTGAGTCATTACAATAGAAATCAATGCATGGGAAATCATTTTCAAAATTAATTTTATCGAGCGAAAATTCTCTCGGCGTGAACAGTGTCCTTTTTCACGATTTAACACTTAGCGAAATTTCGAACGATTTTTCACGCGACAAATATTTTATTCGAAATTACAATAATGCCATCACGATTTTTGAAATTGAACATACACTATACATTTCTTTTGATTTCAATTCAAAATTCATCAAACATGCTATTATTTGCTATATTACTATAGTTTGATGACATTTATTCATACTTCGACGGAAAATAAAATTGAACTAATAAACTTTTATATATCTTATTTTTCAGATGGATCGCTATCCAAGATACAATCACATATACGACCACAACCTGTATCTGAAGGTTCAGGATACAAACTTTCAGCTCGATCTGGCATGCCTTAACGGCCACCGCATCAGTGCCGATGGTATATCTCCAGCAGTTCTGGGGCTGCAACAAGGAGAAGTGGACAATGGAGCTTTCCGGTTCTCAACAAGGATCGGGACGCGGCACATCAGCATGGACAAGAACCAGTTCGGCACGGTACTGGACTTGCCCCATAGCACTAACTACGACCCCCTCCCATCCGAGGCCGAGATGATTCAAGACTTTTTGCACATGGGATACCAACCGCCGCTCACAAGATTAGCTCAGGTCCAGAGCAGCGGAATCCCACATCCGTGGAAGACACTATTCGGAATAGTGAATAAGTGCCTATCGCCCAAGCACGCAGGATTTGATAAGGGCAACAGCAACATTTTGAGGATCTTCCATGGCATCGCCTTCGCAAGAAATTACGACTACACTCAGCTGATCTGGAACGACCTCGCGGACCAGATTCGGCTAAAGGAAAACCGGCGATCGAAGAACGTGCCTTATGCTCGGTGGTTCAGCATCATCATCAGAGAGATCATGGCGCTGCACCAGACCATCCCTACTCTGCCTCCTGGCGGAAATTACCAACCACCAAGGCTCAAGTTCTTCCACAACCCACGGCTCACGGACCTGGACCAACCGTCGATGCCGATCCCGTTCGAGCTCCTTCGTCTCGCGGACCCCAACTAAGACGTCTACAAGCTATACTGTCGGGACAGAAATCCCATCGAGGAAATGATTCGAGGGCCCCCGACAGTGCATGGAGCTAGCTCTCACCAACAGCAACAACAGCTAAGCCCTGAGGACGCGATAATTGATGATGTCGCTCAGGAGCCAGCTCAGGAGCCACCATTGGTCGAAGAACCAATGGCCGACGTCGATGATACGCTGATAGACGTCGTGGCTACGGAGATGGAACTCGAGGTTCCTGACCTTGAATTACAAGTGGAAGAGCCGGTACATGTAGGACGTCTATCGCGACCTCACTCCTCACACGGCCACCCCGTCTGACACAGAGTCTGACGAGGAAATCAGTCTGATCAGGAGGACTGCCAGAAGACTGAGCATTCAACTGGAGTCTCTCTTTTCGGCCGTCACCGTCGCACCAGATACTCCGCTGCCCACAACGACAAGTGTTGCTGGCACTTCATCGCTCAATCTTGAGCCGCAACCAACTCACATAGTATCTGGTTCGCAGGCGCAACCCGAGCCTGCAACAACACCCATAGAGACGAATCCTCAGGATTCGACTCGAGGATTGGGTGGAAGTCTCATACAGTCACAACCTCAAGTGACTGTGAGCCAACCCACAGAGTCGGTGTCTACTCACGGGTTGATAACAAGCGACATCAGTCGTCGTGGTCCATCCATGGAGGCGTCCACTCCCTTCGTGACGAACGAACAATTTCAGGCCGCTCTCTCTGCCGCTGTACAGTCAATGAAAGAAAAGATCACAGAGAGAGTACTCCAAGCACTCGAGGCATCCCGAAGAGATACCGGGAAAGCACCTGCCTCTGAAGGCCCATCGTCACGAACCAACCCCACACCTCCACAACCCACACCCACCGACCCTCTAGCCAATTCCTCCATCCTCATCAACCCATACACAATCCCAATCACCGAGCTCCACGACATACTCCTCGCCCGTTTGATAGGCATGTCCTTCCGATCGCCTCAAGAAGATTCCCTCTATCGGCGATTGGTGGATCATCCTGAGCCACCGACCGACACCTGCCGCGGCCAAAGCTCCCACTCACAGCGCAGACATGACGATCCTGACGATCAGGACCCTCATGAGGGAGAGAAGAGGCCAAGGACGTCTACAAGTGGCCAAGGACAAGGCTCGGGCGCTACACAGACAAGCGCTGGAGCCGGTGAAACCCAAACAACCCAAACACAAACCCAAACATCCCAAACACAAACCCACCATACCCAAACAAAAACCACCCAAACCGCCCACACCACGCACCACATCGACCCACCAACCTTTCACCTCAGGACTCCTCCGCCACACCACTGATCTACTCAAGCCCCTTGCTTCCGGAAGAAGAAACAAGTGCTGCGATGCTTGTAGCTCTAGCAGCTACCCAAGCCACTCCCACTGTCGCTCCAGACCAACCGGGACCCTCTGGACATGGTGTCAATCCACAGGAAGCCCTAGACAAGTACATCTTCGAAGGACAGTGGATGACCAACTCCATGCCCGAGGAGCATCAAAGACAACGGCTTCACGACGTCCGGCGCTTTCTACAACAAGCATCCATAGATCTTGTAATCATAGAAGACGACGAGCTTCAGGAAGGTGAAGACTACGAGCGAGTTATCCCAAGGCTACCAGAGTTAATGGCTCAACAGGCGGTTTCGTCTCCAAGGCTAATGCCAGGGACCGTCCGGATCGACACGCAATGGGAAAACATTCAAATTGAAATTCCCTTCCTCGAAGAAGTTCGTGAGAATATTTGGAGGTCTCCAGACAGAGTGAAGAAGCCGAATGAGTTCGAGCTCAGAGGGATCTCTCATTGGGACCAGCAGAAGAGGATGACCTACCTCTGGATGCTGACCAAACTAGGACCTGACGTTAGGCTAGGGATGACTAAGACACAAGCCAAGAGCCATTGTAAGAGTCTCTCCCCAATAAGTCAACTACTCAGCGTCTACTGTGCCAAATGAGGACTTCCAACACCCCACTACATCATCGAACGAGTGGACAGGACCCGACTGAGCGAGAGCGACCTGCCGTACCTCCCCACCGATGAAGTGTACCGACTTTATCAACTATACGCGGAGAAGTACAAAGGTCCTCATGGCTTCATCAAGACAGAAGGCCTCGAAAGGCTCTAACGGTTCATATTGCGCCAGGTCAAGTACTATGCCGCACACGACCTTCAGATGGCTCTGGAGAGCAATATGAAGAAGGTCAACATGACCGCTCCACTCAACAAAGGACCTGAGATCGAAGGGCTTCCCAACAATAACGTGCACATCAGCTCAGTCCTAGGCATCACCTACCACAATCCAATAGCAAAGAAGATAGGTTGATGCTGAAGACTGAGATTCATAAGTTTTGCGATGGGATGCTCAAGGTCATCAGGAAAAACATCGAGCAGAGGTTGGAAGAAATCAACAGAGACACTATGCTGAGGATCTACAGGTTCGTGAGAGAACAGCCGCTCCTAATGGAATTGCTTAAAGATATCGAGGAGCGACAGGAGCTTAGGATCACTCTGAGGAACTATGAGCATGCGCTGGGCTTGCGCAGATCATACTACGCCCGACAAGGACAAACGGCGCGGAGACGCAATCAAGCACAAATGGGGAAATTGTAGAATACTATTTGTAATTGTGCTTGATTATATTAGTTGTCCTTTTAATTAGGGGCGTTTTGTATAGTAGTCCTTAGATTAGGACTAGTTTGATATTTATACCAAGTTTGTTTGGTATAAATACTTGTAAATCAATTGAGCTGAAAAGAGAAAGTTTTGAGAATTGATCCGAAAGGCTTGCAATTCGATTTGTAGAGAGAGAAACAATAGTAACTTTCTCACTCTACTCGAATTCTCTCTTTTGTTCTTCATTTGAGTTTTTCGATCGAATTCAATTGTTTATCTAAATGATCGAATTACTATGAATTCTAGCCTAGGATCATAGAGTTGTTAATCGTAGGACCTAACAGAGAGAATTCAATTAGAGTGAGAAAGTTACTGTTGTTTCTCTCTCTAGAAATCGAATTGCAAGCCTTTCGGATCAATACTCTAAACTTTCTCTAGTAAGCTCAATTGATTTACATGTATTTATACCAACAAAACTTGGTATAAATATCAAACTAGTCCTAATCTATAGACTAGTATATAAAACACCTCTAATTACAAGGACAACCAATGAAATCAAGCACAATTACAAATGGTATTCTACAAATACCATACAAAAGAGCACCGAAAAAGGTTATGGGACAAAAGCAAAAAGAAAATAAATGAAAAATACGGACGCTACGTCGTTACGGCTTCTGTACAAGTACGGCGATTATGTCCGTATTTCCCACATATTTTACACTTGTTGGATCTTCTATCTACCTGAGATGGAATCCTCCGTATCTTTCGGCGACCGGGGAGAACACGGATGTCTGGGTCACGAATGAAATTCTCATCATTGGTTTGAGCATTCATCTCGTGAGTCGGAATAGGATTGATGGTCGACATATATGCTTCTCTATACTTCTGACATCGGAATTACGGATCACAATAATCATAAAAAGAATGTCTCATAGTCGCAATACACGTCGCTGCAAGCTTACAAGGGATTCTGTAGACTTCCCATTCTCTGCATGAGCAGGTCCGCTGCTGGATGTCCACGCAAATGCGCCATCTTCACCGACAACCTCAAAGGCCACGTTCGAAGACATACTCAATTTCAACGTGCGAGCAGCAGTGATATTCTGAACAAGTTTCTTTTCTTGTTTTGGGCATAACTCGCTAACAAAGGTCAGTCCTCTCCCGCATCGTTCATGCATCATCGTCATGATTTTCACGCGAATGGTATCAACCATGCCCTTTACAGGCAACGCTCGTGCTTCTTTTACCCAAGAATTCCAACTCTCTGCTTGGTTGTTGTTAATAACTCCCCACCTATTCCCGTCGAATAACGCATTTTCCCAACATGTTGGATTTGATCTCTCAATAAAAGTCTAAGCAATTGGCATAGACGCGATGATGCTGGCGATGTGAGTCTGAAACTGAACCGAAGTAGTTGCATAAGCCGCTTTAAATGTTTCAGGTTATGCTTCGGGTAATGTTTCATCACCTGAAAAAATTTAAAACAAATCATTTGCATGTATTCACTAGTGTAGTTTAAACATTACTAAACAATTACCTCTTTAGTTGTCAACCAAATGGCGCAAGCAATATGCATAACAACTTCCTGGAAATGATATAGAAACAGCTTTAGTGATACTCGGATGCCGATATGAGAAGAACGTCAGCTCTCTCAATGCCGACGGGTAATGATGAAACATGCTCCTCAACTTAGCAGATAACCACTCCCAATTTTCATTATTTTCCATGCTTACAACGCCAAAGGCAATCGTGAACAAGTCTTCGTCTGCATCCTTTGCGACGGCTGTAACGAGCACTCCTTTAAACTTGGTCTTAATGTGAGTACCATCAACGAATATGAGCGGCCGACATCCATGAACAAAACCTACGAGACACGCGTGGAAGTAGATAAAGAGCCGACGAAACTTGTTGTCGTGCGGGTATACATCGTACTTCGCCATGCTACCCGGATTGGTTTCTTTAACGGCATTACAATACCACCTCAACTGATCAAACGTACCATTATCCAGCCCATATATGTTACGGATGGCACTTTTTTTGCCTCTATATGCCTTATGGTACCCCACTTCAACTCCATAGTCCCTTAAGATGTCTTTAACCATGGCAACGGGACGCTAGGATGGCTCATCTCGGACCTCTCTTTCACTATGTTCCCTTCCCACGGCGCGTCCGCTCGCAGATGATCAGGACTCCTAAGAGTATCTTCACCACAAATGTGTTGTAGATTGGATCTCCGAATGGCAAACGAATTGTCGCATTTATAATGCGATGCATATATCCGCCACTTGCACGTCTCATCCTTGCAAACGGCAATGATTTCTTATGCTCGTTCTTTGTATAGAAAAAGTTTCTTCGGATTGCAATGGAGTAGTTCTTCAAATTCCGTCTAAATTCATCTGCATCCCTAAAGATTTGTCCATCTCCCCAAATGCAATGACTCCATGCATCTACTATGTTTCTTTCAAAATCAAACTCAGTAGATTCTCCGTTCTCTTCCGTACTACAAGTAATGTTATCAATCATCAATATGAAAATCTTAAATTTAAAGTTTAACAACAATAAAATAAAAACAAACATGTTAGCCGGGCCACTTGTACCACATTCATCGGCACGTTCCACTTTCATCGGTATCATTAAAAATTTGTATCGAATAAACAGCTGATACATATCGAAAACATCCGCATTTTCTTTCAATGTCGAGTACAAACTTTGGAACGGAACTTGATACTTTATTGAGTCATGCCGGGAATCGATATCCCATTTATACTCACACATCGAAAATAACGTTCCGCCACCAAACGAATTTGCAGACGGCATATTTTCAGATAATATGTCAACCTGTATAAATGGTACGGTGTATAGTTTAGACTGGTACTGCATAACTGGACATTTTGGTAACGTATAGACATGTTACTTGGTACGTAATATAAATACACAAAGATCCTACATAACATAAATGTCCAAGCGGACTGTGTCGCATAATGTATTTAGGTACGGTAAAACAACATAAAATGGTACGTAATAGTCATAGGAAATGGTACATCGTAACAGTTACTTAAAAGAAAACCGAATCTCGATGGATTAGCCTCAATAACTATCAAATCTTAACATTCCACTCTTATATGGAGCTCTCGGATCGCATTGAGCTCTCGGATTTGGGATAAACCATGAATAAACGCCCAAAATCGATTAACCAAACACAAACCAAAAGAAATGCTTACCTGACAAAATCAACCCCCAAAATCGAGAACCCAACGTTCAATAGGCTCTTCGATCCTTGTCTGACGCCGGCACGAGCAGAAGGAGTTGGTCGGCAAGAAGAAATCGTCGACGGCAAGCTGAAGTCGAATTTTGCAGAGAAAAAAAAGCTGAAATGAAATTTTAAATCACTTAATAGGGTATTTTCGTAATCTTAGGTGATTAGGTACCTAAGTGTAAAAATTTTATTCAACTGGGTACCTAGGTATAAAATATGTTTGATTAGGCTCCCCAGACTTATTATTTTATACTATAAGGTAATCCTAATGGAAAGGAAATAATGGTGGTATAAGTTATTTGATGGTGGTATAAGTTATTTGTTGTTTTTTGGTTGATGAGTTTAAACAATAATTTCGGATGTTAGATATATTTAAATGGTATTAGGTTTAATTAATTTCAATTACTATTTTATCCTTTGAATTTAAATAAACCTCGTTAGGGTTTTTCGTCAGCACCCAGTTCCACTCAGCCGAGCAGGTTCGTTCTCAAGCTTTTTCACCTTTGATGCATCATGTTTAATTAGCTTTGGTCTCCGATGATTTGTTCATTCTCAATTTCTTGTTCGTTATTTGCATATAAATAGATCAATTGCATATCAATACTTATTTGCCTTTCACTGTACAAAACGCATCAAAGCTAGCTTCCGTTCACCGTCACCCGATCCATATGTCCACGTGTTAGGCCAGTCATGCCACACGTGAGGGGCGTGTTGAGATTCTAAGTGGGTTTCTTCCCACATCGGATAATACAAGCTCTTGAAGATAGTATATATATAAGAGGCTTTCTCCTCCTATCACCAATTAGTTAAAGGAAGGACCCCTCGATTTCTAATAAAATAAAGGATAAAGTTGTCCAAAGAGCTTGGGATTAAATAAAGAGTTAATTATGATTCAGGTCCCAATCAAGTTTTAAAATCGAGTTCAGGCTCTGTCAGAAAAAGCATTTAGTTTTGAGGACCCGATTTCTGCATACCACTTCATCGTTCTGCAGTACCACTTCTTTGTTATTCAGTATCAATTCTTTGTTATGCAGTACCACTTCGTTTGTTCTGCAGTCCCACTTCATTTTGACCGCAGAAAAATGAAGTGGTACTGCAGAACAAAAAAATGGTGTTGCATAACAAAGAAGTGGTACTGAATTACAAAGAAGTGGTACTGCAGAACAAAGAAGTGGTACTGCGGAATGATGAAGTGGTATGCAAAACTCGGGTCCTTAAAACAATTACTTTTTCTAACAGGGCCTGAACTCGATTTTTAAAATTGAATGGGGCCTGAATTGCAAAAGCATCTTAAATAAGGGTATGGTGGAGGGCTAATTTATTTAATACTTAATAGGGGTAAGAGGGTATTAAATAAAACCTACCTTTAAAATAACCTGTCTATCAAACACAACTTTTATTAATCATTTCCCTTCTAAACCTGCCTAATACCCCGACCAAAGGGGCTCTTATTGTTTGCACGTCGATCGCTACGATACATATAACATTACTTTATATTTTAATTGTTTTTATGATGGGCGGTGGTGGGTTGCGCTGCAAATGAATTTGGTAGTATTTTAATACCCCATTCCTAACTTAAACTCGCCCGATTTGTGGTCGAAGATTGAGTATTTTAATACCCCATTCCTAACTTAAACTCGCCCGAAATTGAAAATTTTCAAACTACCTAAAACACCCGAATACATGTAGGAAATTCCCACGCTTTCGGCTGACTCCAACTAATTGTAATTTTCATTTGCCCGATTCTAGATTCACCGAGTTCTACTTAAAGGCTCAAATAGGCCGATTGGTCCCTCCTTGAAATCGTCCGATTCATCGTGTTTTGAAACTTGGTGTCGCCCGATTCCAAAATCGCCGAGGTCCATCTAAGTCTTCCAATCGCCAATACACCTCATAAATTAATTAATTTTATAATTCGGCGAAAGTTCATGGTATAGAGGTCATTCGCCCGATTCCATGGCTCCAAATCGCCCGATTGTGGTGTTTATCTCGGCAATTCTCCAATTCGATCGAATTGGGTTAAACTTCATTAAATTATTCTACGAGTTATAATACCCTAATTCGTCCGACTATAATATTACAATATTCTAAGGCTTGAACAGCTAAAATCGCCCCATACTCACATGAAATGGAATCGCCCGATTCCTCCAAAAATATCGACTCTTTCGAAAACCCTAAAACGATACTTATCAAGAGCATCTTCAAAAACTAGGCTATTTCCAAAAAACGTTACACCTTAAAACGTTAAATTTCTGGAGAATAGACTAAACTATAAATTTACCCCATGTTCCAAATCCATTAGAACTTATATCGCATAACTTATCAATATCCCCGAACCTAGTAGCTAGGGTTTTCTAAACTACCTATTTCGAAACTTCCTATAATTAACATAAGGTTACTCACAAAACATGTATTGAAATATCAACAGCATATTAAGCATGAAGTTTTTCCTACCTTCCTTCACAAGCAAGTGGATTTGAAATTGGTAAGATCATTGAGTGGTGTTAGGTGTTTCAACGTCAAGCTCTTCTCTCTTTTCCTAGTGTTTCTCTCGTGTTTTACTCTTCCTTTCAATAAGGGTTTTCTACTCATGCTAATTTGATATACACGAGTGTTTCCTTGGGAAGTTCATGTGATGTGACTAGATGATTATCTTTATTTTACCCTAAGTCTTAAGTAAACTCTTACTACAATAATTTCGAATGTTTTTGGGCTTAAGTAATTACCAATTCAGCCGAATTATGTACATCCCAGTTTGATTTATTTGCTAGATCTCTTGATTCACAATATTACGTAATTAATTACAACAAAAGTCGGTATTAAACTTTTACGGTTATTACAAAAGCACCTCACGTTTCCCCATGAATAAAATGTATGAGATGCTTGTCGATCGGCCGAGAAGCAGATCCGCTGAGGTACCATAGCGAGCGATGGAATTCAGCGAACGCATTGTAATAACACGCTGTTGGGAGGCTGCACGTCTGGACAAGCTGTTCACAAGCGAATTCTTGAATGAATATTCGGTGTGATTAGAAGCAGGCGGGTGAAAAGAACCAGGCTCCTCATGAATTATGAAAGCAAGCGAACCACTGTGACAATAGCTAAAGGAAACCCACCAGGGAACCCACGTCGTCGTTACGAGCAACCAAAGACGGGCTCTGAGAGCCGTACGTGGGATGGTGGAACGGCCAGCACATTATCTAGGGCATTGGGCTCCATAGTTACCCACCCAGCTGGCATCGCTGATGGCTAGGCCTTGTTCAAATCCACAGCTGCGCACGGAGAAGCGTCTAGGGCACTGTGACGGCTGTGTGGCTGTGGGCGGAGCACATCTGTCGGGCGTTGTGTGGTGGCTGTGCGACTATGCTCAGATCAGCATCGTCGGACGCAGTGGTGCGGTACATGGAGCAGCATCCTCGACACTTTATGATGTTGTTCATACAACGACACATGGCCGCTGAACGCTGCACGTTTGATCATGCTGCTCCGCGGCTATGCACGAAGCTACTCGTCGGGCACTGTGTGGCGGTGCACGGAGCGGCTCGCTCGGTGCTGTATGGCTGTGACTGGGGCAGCCCCATCACGCATTGTAGATGTTGTTCATAGAGTGCTCGTCAAGCACTGTGCAGCTGTGCTGTGCACGGACCAGCTCGTGGGCGGGTGCCCGACTATGCATGAAACACTGAAAAAAATGCTTCGATGTTGAGCTTAGAGCAGCACAACTATATTAATGGACGAGAAACGATATAGAATCCCGGGCAACATCGATGAAAAAGTGGCGGGATTTTGTAACTCAACCGATGATGGCTTTAGAGGATTTGTTCCTCAGAAGCTTCTATAGGTCACAACCCCACCTACAAATATTTAAAAGTGTGGGGGTATTTGATAACTATTGAAATATCAAAAAATAAAATCGGATACTCCATATTGGAATGAACCGGTGCCCATCATGATAATACATCGGCAATTGGAAGGGCACAAATAATTCTGTACACTGCTAAGTATCGACATACACGTCGTGGACACAACAGCGTAATACATACAGTTGATCTCGAATGGGTTACTTCGGTTGACTACGTGAAGTCAAAGAGAGAAAAATAACCTAGCGGATCCGCTTGCTAAAGGCATTAAACGAGATCAAGTTAACAAACTGGTTAGTGGAATGAGGTAAAAGTCAACAACATAATAACAGTCTTAGCGGTAACCCAACTTTGAGAATCGGAGATCCTGAAACCTTGGTTCAATGGGAAAACTAAGTTTTGACAGTTCAGTGAAACACTTGAAACTATGCTCACTCCAAAGAACCGTCTAGTGTGAAATCTGCCTAAGTGGTGGGGTTAAGTCTAGGACTTTTAGTGATTCCTATACCTAAGGGTGGAGTAAGGCATGATATACTTTATTGGATAATCACCTTTGTAAGTGAATAAGTACATTGGCTGGTTATAAATGAGCACTTACTAAACCGAGATATGGTCCATGGGTGAAATGGGACATAACATGAGAACCATAAATTGTTAGAATTATCATTGTGTGAGTACTGTTGTCTTGGTGCACACAAATGGCCGGTATGTCACTAAAGAAGATTCAAAGCCACAATATGCAATGATGGTTCACCGGGACTCTCAAATGTTGCAAACATGCCTTAAATTCATTCATGTGTGAGATTGTTAGATAAAGTGAATGAATTTTAAAGTGGTGTGAATATGAGGGATGTTATAAAGAACATAGAGGTACATTTGAAAAGGTACCAAACAGGTCCTTTGGCAAAAACTTACATAAGAAAATGTGTTTTTCTTTAAACTGATGCCTTTTGGGAAATGAAAAGATGCATGCAAAAGGGTATCTTTTGTACCTGATGACACTTGGTAATGGTCCCCTACAATTATAAATACCCCACATAGTGAGTATTTAAAAAAATAGAAAAAGATATACCAGTTCTCTAAATTTTAGAAAACAGATAGCATATAGTATTTTAGGGTTCGTCCGTTATGAGTCCCAAACAAGGTTCACCGAAGTTTAGTGTATTTGAGATACCGCTATAAACTAAATGTAAGTCGTTGTATATCGGCGACGTTTGCCGTAACCGTATGTATTAGCGGGGCAATTTTGTCTTCAGGAGAGCGTGTATCACGTGCCTCGACTTGTATTCGCTTCGCTCCTTTCGTAAGAGTTCATTTCTATTTCGAGAGACAACGACAACCTATTAGAAACTACAAGGTAGATAACACCTTACTCGCACAATCTTCTTCGTTAGCGGATTAAACAATTTGTAAGCTTTAGAAACATCACTTGCACCCAGAAAAATGCATTTTTCGGCCTTGTTGTCAAGTTTCTTCCTCTTCTCATCTGAGACGTGAAGCGATACACCCAAAAATTTTGAAATGATCGACAACTGGTTTTCTTCCACTCCAAGCCTTTTCGAGCGTCATATTTTGAACAGAAACGGTTGGGTTTCTATTTGAGCATCAGAGACAACGGCTCAAGGACGTTCGACAGTTCTTGCAACAAGCGTCGGTGGACCTTGTGCTCATAGAAGATGAAGAGCAACTGGAAGGTGAAGATCATGAAGCAGATCCCCCAAGGCTATCCGAGCGGATTGCTCAAAGAGCGGATTCCCCTCCAAGAATGATGCCGGGAACCGTTCGAATAGATACGCCATGGGAGAACATCAGAATAGTAATTCACTTTCTTGAAGAAGTTCGGGAAACATATGGAGGTCACCGAATAAAGTAAAGGAGTTGAACAAATTCGAGCTTAGACGGATTTATCACTTGGATGCTGACCCATCTCGGACCAGATGTGAGGATGAAGATGACTAAAGCGCAAGCAAGGAATCATTATAAGAGTCTATCTCCTATCTGCCAGCTGCTAAGCGTCTACAGCGCCAAAGTAGGACTTTCAACGCCGTTCTATGTAATTGAGAGAGTAGACAGAACTCGAGAAGAACTCAGCGAGAGCAACCTACCCTTTCCTTACGAGGAGGTGTACTGTCTCTACCAGCTCTACGTAGAGAAATACAAGGGTCCTCAAGTCTTCATCAAGAAAGAAGGACTCGAGGGACTCTACCGGTTCATGATGCGACAAGTTAAATACTTCGCCGCACACGACCTTCAGATGGCTCTGGAGAGCAACAAGAAGAAGGTTAACATGAACGCTCCTGTTAACAAAGTACCTGAGATCGAAGCGCTTTCCAAACAATCATATTCACATCAGCTCAATCTTAGGAATCATCTATCACAATCCAATTGCAGAGAAGAATAGATTGATGCTGAAGACTGAGATACACAAATTTTGTGATGAAACGCTCAAGGTTATCAGGAAAAACATAGAACATAAATTGGAAGAAATCAACAGAGAGGATGTTGCGCATACATCGGTTCGTAAGAGAACAACCTCTGATGCTGGAACTCCTTGATGACATCGAGGAGTGCCTGGAGCTGCGAAACAGTCTAAGGAACTTTGAGCATGCGCTGGGCTTGAGAAGATCATACTTTGCCCTACGAGGACAATAGAACGGAAAAGCAATCAAGCACAAAGGGGGAGATTGTAGAGATAATATTTAATTGTGCTTGATTTCATTAGTTGTCCTTGTAATTAGGGGCTTTATTTGTATAAGTCCATAGATTAGGACACTAGTTTGTTATTTATACCAAGTTTGTTTGGTATAAATACTTGTACAAACATTTGAGCTTAATACAGAAAATTAGAGAATCGATCTGAAAGGCTTCTGAACTAAATTCTAGAGAGAGAAACAACAAACAATTTATCACACTAAAAGTTTCTCTCTCGTGTTCTTCAAGAAAGGTTTTCGATCGTGATTCAATTTCTATCATTCTAGTCGATTGCCTTAGAATTCATGCCTAGGATTGTTTGAGTTCATAATCGAGGACCTGACATTTGGATTTGATTGGAATGTTTTGGTTGATTGGGGATTGATTGTTAGGGGATGATAAAACTAAAAATAATATTGAAAATAAATTGATCATGGGCGACGCACATTAGCAAGGAATGAGTCGCACATGCTATATATATTAAAAAACAATTGATCATGGGCGACGCGTTCTGGCCAAGAGTGCGTCGCCCATGATCATTTTTTACTATTATTTAATTTAGTCATGGGCGACGTGTTCTATCAAAGAGTGTGTCGCCTATGTTCAGACATGGGCGACGCGTTCTTGGACAAATGCGTGGCCTATACCTGTCGTGGGCGACGGTTACATAAACGTTGCCCAAGATTTCAAGTACGGCGACGGTGGTCTGGGCGACGACTAGAAACCGTCGCCTATGTTCTATAACAACAGTCGCCCATGTGCTTTAACGCACTAGTGGTTACTACTTCTCTTTCCCACTTGTATATTGAATTAAGTGAGATCATCAAATTTCTTTCGATTTGAAACTTGTCCCAAGAAAACGGAAATCTTCTGTATATGACGCTTAATGCTGAAAATAACCTTGTAGCATATCATTTTTTAATGTTGACGGCTATGTTGAGATCACATTCAGTCAACATTCGATTTTATCTTTCATGCCCAAAAACCGTTTAACCTTGTTTAGTAGCTTTATTTACTTATGTGCAGGACGTGGTAAAGTGCTGGAACGAGTCAAAACCGTGTGAAAAGCGTGTGGAGTAGCTTGAACGAGTTTTGGAAGGAAGCATACTAAATATATGATGCTTGGAGTTCAAGTCAAGCAACTACCATACTTAGAAGATCTGAATATCAAAGGAGAATCAGTCTCGGTTACCATAAATAGAAGATAAGATATTGGCCAATTAAGTGAGAAGATTTGAACTAAATATATACTATATTTAGGGAGATCTTCAAGGAGATATTCAAGGGATCTTTTACCAAAGGAGGGAGCCAAGGCCTATAAATAAAGGAAATTTCGAGCTGCCACAATTGAGCTTTGCACGAGAAATTTGAGAGCTTTTATGGAGTCACTTTTGAGCGACATATTGAGCAAAAATCATGAGCGAAGCACATATCGAATTTGAGAGAGCCTTACTTATCACGAGAGTGTCTTTTAGCCTAGTTCTTTTGCAAAAGTCTTACGACTTTGTAGGTTTGTAGAATCGTTAGATTCGTAGTTTTGTCTAGGCTTGATTTGTACTATCTTCGGATAGTTGTTTTGCAATCCATCTTCGTAGTGGATTTTTGCGCCTTGAGGCACGCAGCAAGTTGAAGAACTTGCTGCACAAATTTACATCTCGTGTTCATCAGTTGTCGTCACTAAGTATTCAAAATATTCCGCTGTGCACTTGAGTGTTAGGTCGAGTGTTACCCCAACATTTTACCCAACATCCAGTTTATACTTAGTGTTTTACATCCATATCGAACGGGACCACTTCAAAGTGGTATCAGAGCCTCCGCTTGACGTGACTAAGCGTTTTTTATCCTTTTCTATGGATGTTACAAGCTCAAACCATCTCGGCAAAGTCCATGTGTTATACGGTTCCAAATGCCTACTGGAAGGTTCATGTCGCCAATGCATCAAATCAAACGCGTGCGTGGGAGGCTGTTCTCAACGGTTATACGACACCCAATTCTGCCCAATGCTGATGGTAAAGTCTATGAGAACCGATCGACAACTGGACGGTTCCTGAGCAAAACGCAGTCGAGTTCAATGATAAAGCCTTAAACGCCATCTTCTCTTCGGTGGACATCTTCATGTTCAAGATCATTCAGAACTGTACTACTGCGAAGAATGTGTGGGATCTACTTCAGAAGTATTGCGAAGGCGATGCGAGTGTGAGGGAAACCAGACCACAGCATCTCCTTAACCAGTTCGAAAACCTCAGAATGAAGTAAGACGAGGACATTACCACGTACTTCGGTGACTCCTTGAGCGAGTGTGTTAGTCTCGGAGATCCAATCTCGAATAAGGTACTAATTTCTAAAGCAATTCGTAAACTAACTGAGAAGTTTAATGTGAAGGTAGCTGCGGTCGAGGAAGCCCAATATCTGGCCACGTTGGACTTCAACACGTTGATGAACATATTGAAGAACAATGAGACGAACAATGAGACCAACCTCGAAGTCCAAGAGAGAGCTTCACGTGGCAAAAGCATTGCTCTAGTCCGTTAGTCATCCAAGGTGCAAACTGAAGTTGACCCTGACAATGATGAGGATATGGCTATGCTCGTGAAGAAATTTACAGAGTTCATTCAGAAGAAGAATGTAGCAAAATGTTGGCCCAAACATTCAGGAAGGGCCAGAATGCCAAAGCAGAACCGTCTTCTGCTCTTCCATACTTCAAACGCAATACTGACGGAAAGAAGAAGATTGACTGGGATTCATTGAGATGCCATGCATGCACTGACTGGGGTCACTTTGCCAACGAATGCGCGAATACTTTACGCAAACAAGAAAATCACTTTGGGTTGATCTTTCCACGATGAAGATGAAGAACAATGCCCTAAGGAGTCCAGGCAATCATCAGTAACCATACATTCCCTATCAGACAACGAAGAAGATCATCAAATCGGCTTTACGGCGGTAACTGATGTTGAGCTAACAATTGACTCAACATCTGAGAAACAAATTGTTTTTATTATGATGACTCAAACTGTTTTGATGGATATTTAAGTACTGAGGATGCAGAGTTAGAATCTGACGTTTGCTCGGAAGTCCAGATTAGTGGAGCCGTCAAGATGTTGTCCGCGCAATATGAGAAGGAAAAGGCAAAAAATTCGGAACTAAGAACCATCGTGAAAATGCTGCCGAGGATAATGAGAAGAGCGAAAAGATGATTGAAAGCCTACTTGAAGGGATGAATAGATTGGAGGCCGTTCTGACACGAAAGGACAAGGAGATTGACAAACTTCAAAAGCGAGTCAATGAGGCCGACGAAACGTTCACGAAGTTGAACAAGGGTAAATCGACCCTTGATGAGGTATTATCGTTAGGCATTTGTATAAGCAAGTCTAGCTCATCCCTCGACTACATGTGATACTGTTATTCATGATAAACATAAGATAGTTTTTGTTAAGGAAACTTCCGAGCATGTCACGAACTAAAGTAGTGAGAATGTAGTCGTTAAGGAGGGTCCTAAGCATGCTGCTAGTAAGTCTAAGAATAGACAGTTTAAATGTAACCATTGTAAGCAGCCTGGTCATATTAAGCCATATTGCTGGAAATTGAGGGGGAGATTTCTGCGAAGAAATCGATGTCGGCTGAAATGTCATCCAACATCCCGCTCAACATTGAGAAATCAGTGTTGAAAGGTATGTCTGGAGAAAGTTCAGCTGGCTCACCTTCAAATTCTGGTAATCCAAATGCTTTTTTATCATCTAAGAAAGTTTGGGTAGAGAAGTCCGTGCATAAGTGCAATGTTGTGTATACCTCTTTGCGAGCTAACGTGACAGGTTCTTGGTACTTCGATAGCGGGTGTTCCCGACATATGACGGGTACCAAAGAGTAATGTGATTACATGCCATTAAGGAGTGGATCTGTGACTTATGGAGGAGGTGCTAAAGGACGGATTCTCGGTCGAGGCAGATTGAACGTGCCCAATTTCCCGAAGCTAAGCAACATTCTACACGTCGACGGACTTGTTGCTAACTTGATTAGCATAAGCTAACTTTGCGACGATGAGCTGGAGGTAAGATCTAATAAGGGATGTTGTGAGGTTTTTAACAGCAATGGTGTTCGAGTTATGGCAGGTAAACGATCGATCGATAACTGCTACTTAGTCGGTAGTTCGGAGGACGTTTGCCAACTCTCGAAGGCCGAAGACGATGTCATCCATTGGCATCACAAACTGGGCCATGTCAACTACCGAACGCTGGAGCAACTTATCAAACACGAGGCGATCAGAGGCATTCCAAAGCTTAAGGAGTTTGGTAAGGTTGTTTGTGAGTCATGTTCGAAGGGTAAGCAAGTGCATGCTAGCCATAATGTTGACCAACATGCTACCCAACATTTCAAACCTGCTCATTGTTTTCAGCTTATTCACATGGATTTGATGGGTCCGATGGAAGTAGATAGCATAGGTGGTAGGAAATATGCTTATGTGCTTGTTGATGATTACTCTAGATATGCATGGATTTACTCCTTAAGGAAAAATCTGAGTCGTTCGATTTTTTAAAAAAGTTATGTGCTATGGCTAAGAATAATTTTAGTGCTCCTATATTTTATTTTAGGACTGATCATGGTAGGGAATTTGAGAATCAATTGTATGATGAATTCTGTGATAGGAAAGGTATCATTCATGAGTTTTCATCTCCTAAAACGCCCCAAAAAAATGGGGTGGCCAAAAGAAAGAATAGGACATTACAAGAAATGGCACGTCTTATGCTGCACTCTAAAAGTATTTCTAAGCGTTTTTGGGCCGAAGCTTTGAATACCGCATGTCATATATCTAATCGTGATTTCTTTCGTCATGGTACTAAAATGACTTCGTATGAATTGTTGAATGGGAAAAAGCCGACTGTCAAGTATTTCCATGTTTTCGGGTGTTATTGCTACATGTTGAATGATCGTGAATACTTGACTAAATTCGATTCTAAAAGTGATAAATGCATCTTTCTAGGTTACTCTTCGAATAGCCGTGCTTATCTAGTGTACAACTTGCAATTGAAATCTGTTGAGGAATCTATTAATATTGTATTTGATGATGTTACTGACCTTAGAAGAAATGCTCCACAAGTTGATATTTCAGATGTTATCCAAGCTGGACAGAGGTTAGTGTGGAGGAAAATGTTGAGCCAACATCTGACTCAACATCTGCATCTGAACAGACTGGTGAGGCTGGACCTAGTGAAGTTCGAAGGGATCCCCCACCTAAGATATAGAAAGACCATCCCACTGGCCTAATCATTGGAGATTTGAACGAATGAAGGAAAACCAGAGACAAGCCGTGCAAGGACTACAAATCTATGATTAAGCAAAGCAGCGAAGGCATTTTTATGTCTCAGGTGAAATACGCGAAGAACATTGTCAAGAAGTTCGGGCTTGACACGGCAAAGGTAATGAAAACTCCAATGGGTTCAACACAAAAGGTATGTAAGGACACAATGTTGGACAGAATGTTGATCGAACATTATATCGATCCATGATACGCAGTTTGCTTTATCTTTCAGCGAGTAGACCCGATATTATGTATAGTGTATCTGTATGTGCTAGATATCAGTCTGAGCCTAAAATTTCTCACCTAAATGCCGTTAAACGTATTCTTCGATATGTGAGTGGATCTTGTAGCCTAGGGTTATGGTTCTCTAAATATACTAATATGAGCCATGTAGGCTACAGCGATGCTGATTGGCAGGTGACGAGGATGATCGCAAGAGCACAAGTGGCGGTTGTTTCTTCTTAGGTAACAATTTAGTTGCATGGTATAGTAAGAAGCAAAATTGTGTGTCTTTATCCACTACTGAGTCTGAGTATGTTGCTGTGGGTAGTTGCTGTACGCACTTAATATGGTTGAATAGCATGTTGTGTGACTAGGGTTTAGAGTGCGAATATGTTCTCATGTATTGTGATAACCTTAGTGCAATTAACATATCTAAGAACGCTATGCAGCATTCACGCACGATGCATATAGATATAAGGCATCATTGTCTGAGAGATATGGTACAAAAAGAATTAGTGCGCATTGAGCATATAGACACGAAACATCAGTTAGCTGACATTTCACGAAAGAATTGGATTCTAAAAGGTTTTCGGACCTGAAGAATCCATAGATTTGCATCAGTCTGTAATTTTGGTCCAATATTTGGATCAACATAGCATATGTCAAATTCGATGGTTATTGCTTAAAATGTTTGATTTAGCAATCTTTTCTATTTTCCGATGAAATGACTTGATCCTTCTTGACTGGTTTCTTGAAATGACCTAACCTTAGATAAAGGCTCTTGGTAATAAGTTTCCTTAGGTACACGGCATTCGCGGTGACGATGTACTCTATGCGACAAAAAGCCAATCCTTGACGCATATAAGCCTGCTCATAATCCTTTTGCTAGATATAGGCTATTGGTAATACATATCTATAGGTACACGGTATTCATTGTGACGATGTACTCTTTGCGAGCAAAATCCAATCCTTGAGGTTTAGGGAATAAGGGCAGGGCAAAATCATTAATAAAGGTGAAATGGCAGAAAATGAAAGGGAACTAATTTGAGAGGGTCGAGCAGAAAAGTCTAGGATTAAGGAGATAGAATGTTGAGTCAAATATTGGGCAACATGTGTGACTGTCAGTTTGATCATGCTATATTTATGAGCTTTCGTTTTATTTGTGATAGCTTTTAGGACTGCATTTGTTAGTCGTGTGTGTCTAGTTTAGATATCTCTCAGAATTGCATTAGAACTCTTCGAAGAACAGCTCGTTACGCTTGTCTCAAGTGATCCTCATTGTCGCGTAAACGGTTAGTCTCGCTCGATTCTATGATGACTTTTGACTTGGTATTTTGTGTTCAATCATGATCTTATTTGCTCCTATATTTTTCAAATGACTGATTCTTCCATATACTATATTTAGCTCCATGTTTACTTAGACAGGTTTGACCTAATTCGACCTTATTCTCAAACTGTCTAAATGCTCTTTATTCCAATGTTAGCTTTACTCAGCTCACTTACACCACGATTTATCCCTATTTACTGAGCGACCGTTTTATTTGGGCCGTTGGATATTTCTCTCTTTTAGGTTCGACTTGAGCTCTCATCACCTTCGCATACCCTATGTCATAATTCGAACTTCACATTGAAAATACTCTCTGTTCTTGACTGTGAGATAATCAAGGGTTACCCATTCTGTCTTGCATCTCAATTTCCTGAATTTGTCTTTGATTTTATTATGGCGAACTCACCTGTTTCTGAGTCTCAGAATGTTGGCCCTGTTAGGACCTACGATTAACAACTCTATGATCCTAGGCATGAATTCTAAGTAATTCGATGATCATGATCGACATTATGATTCGATCGAAAAACTCAAATGAGGAACAACTGAGAGAATTCGAGTAGAGTGAAAAAGTTACTGTTGTTTCTCTCTCTAGAAATTGAATTGCAAGCCTTTCGGATCAATTTCCAAACCTTTCTCTATTGATTGCGATTGATTACAAAGTATTTATACCAACACATTTGGTATAAATATCTATCTAGTCCTAATCTATCGACTAATACAAATAAAGTCCCTAATTACAATGACAACTAATGAATCAGGGGGCCTTTGTCCCGGGCCGAAGTATTGGTCATAATATTATGATTTGTCAGGAACTGCTTAGACTCTATAAAAGGAAGAGTGTTTCTCCAAGGTGTATGATGAAGATTGACCTGCGGAAGGCTTATGATACGGTTGGATGGGAGTTCCTATTGTGTCTGTTACAAAAGTTACATTTCCCTGTGAAGTTTGTGGAGTGGATAAAGGCTTGCCTCACTTCTGTATCCTTTAAGTTGGCCATTAATGGGGTGCTAGTTGGCAATATCCGGGGGGCTAGAGGACTGAGACAGGGGGACCCTATGTCACCTCTCTTGTTTGTCCTTGGTATGGAGTATCTCACTAGGAGCTTGCTCCTGGTGGCTAGTAGAGGGGAATTCAAGTTTCACCCTATGTGTAAGCAAATGCGGATGGTGAGTATGTGCTTTGCCGATGATTTGTTGATTGTTTGTAAGGCTCATGCCAAGACCATTGAGGTAATTCATCAGTGTTTGATGGATTTCCAACACACATCGGGGCTGGGAGCTAATCCTGAGAAGTCTAGCATGTACGTAGCAGGTACTCCCTCTGCTGTGAAGAATGACCTGCTCGCTCTAACAGGATTTGGTGAGGGTTGCTTTCCGTTGAAGTATCTGGGTGTTCCCATCTCACCTACAAAATGGTCCAAGAGTGATTGTGACTTCTTGGTTGAGAGAATTATCAAAAGAATTACTTGTTGGACATCAACGAACTTGTCTTATGCGGGGCGGTGTTGCTTGATTAATTCGATTCTTATGGCTCTACACTGCTATTGGAGCACAATTTTCCTATTGCCCCGAAGTATAATTCACAGGGTGAATCAAGTATGTAGGGATTTTCTATGGGGCAGAGGTATTGGTGGGAAAGTTAAGGCTTTGGTGGCTTGGGAGGTTGTGTGTCATGAGAAGAAATGGGGGGTCTTGGCATCAAGGACTGTGGAGTGTGGAACCTTGCTTGTATTGGGAAAATGGTATGGGATATTTCGAGGAAGAAGGACTGTTTATGGATAAAATGGCTACACTGTGTCTACTTGAAGGAGCAGCTCTTTTGGGCGTATAACCGTTCCGGGGAGGGTAGCTGGCAATGGCTGCAGATACTTAAAGTCCGGGATATGTTCCGCGATGGGTACGAGATGGGCAAGTGGAAAGCTAAGGAGGATGGCTGCTATACTATTTCCTCGGGATATAGCTTGCTTAAAGGAGGGCTTGTTCGGTTCGCACCTGCTCAGGCTGTGTGGAACCGTTTGAATATGCCTAGGCATTCCTTTATCCTATGGCTTGTTATGAACGGAAGACTCTTAACGCGGGATCGTTTGGAGAAGTGGGGAATGGCGGTACCTGATGGGCGATGCGAGTTATGCAGGGGGAGCTGAAACTGTACATCATTTGTTTTTTGAGTGTGCTTTTAGCACTGAGGTGATTGTGAGAGCGCGCAGTTGGACAGATTTTGACCTCCCTGTGCAGTTCGATGGATGGAGTAGGAGGATCATTCAACTGGGATTTTTGAAGAATCGGCTTGCAAAGATTCAGCTAGCGGCCTTTGCGTGGCTGGTGTATGCCATCTGGAAAGAGCGTAACGGGCGAATTCACGGGCGAGCCGAGCACTCGGCCAGGGAGCTTCACTTGATGATCCAAAATGGATTCAAAGTTCAGTTTAGTAGCTTAGAATTACATAAGTTGTCGCGTAAGGAGTGTGATATGTGGCAAGCACTGAGTTGCTAGTGTGGGTGATGAAGTTAGCGTGTTTGGATGTATGATGTAATGTCGAACTCGTGGTAATGAAAGTCCTTATTACCAAAACTAATGAAATCAAAGCACAATTAGAATTGATCTTCTACATTCTCCCCCTTTGTGCTTCATTGCGTCTTTGCGCTGCTTGTCCTCGTCGGGCGTAGTAAGATCTGGGCAAGCCCAGCGCATGCTCAAAGTTTCTGAGCGTGTTCCTCAGCTCCAATCGATCCTCGATATCTTCTAATAGTTCCATTACGAGCGGCTGTTCTCTCACGAACCCGTGGATCCTCAGCATCGTATCTCGATTGATTTCTTCCAACCTTTGCTCGATGTTTTTCCTGACGACCTTGAGCGTCCCATCGTAAAACTTATGAATCTCAGTCTTCAGCATCAACTTATTCTTCTTGGCTATTGGATTGTGGTAGGTGATTCCTAGGACTGAGCTGATGTGCACGTGATGGTTGGGAAGCCCTTCGATCTCAGGTCCTTTGTTGAGCGGAGCGGTCATGTTAACCTTCTTCATGTTGCTCTCCAGAGCCATCTGAAGGTCGTGTGCGGCGAAGTACTTGACTTGGCGCATCATGAACCGGTAGAGTCCCTCGAGTCCTTCTTTCTTGATGAAGCCTTGAGGAGCTTTGTTCTTTTCTACGTACAGCTGATAGAGACGGTATACCTCATCAGTAGGGATGTACGGTAGGTCGCTCTCGCTTAGATCTTCTCGAGTTCTATCTACTCGCTCGATGGTGTAGTGAGGTGTTGTAAGTCCTCCTTTTGCACAGTAGACGCTGAGTAGTTGGCATATTGGGGGGAGACCCTTATAGTGGCTCTTGACTTGTTCTTCAGTCATCCCCAGCCTTACATCAGGTCCAAGTTTGGTTAGCATCCAAAGGTAGGTCATCCTCTTCTGCTCATTCTCTTCTTCGAGGAAGGGGATTTCTATTTGGATGTTCTCCCACGGCGTGTCGATCCGAACGGTTCCTGGCGTTAGCCTTGTAGAGGGAGCCGCTTGTTGCGCGATCAACTCTGGTAGCCTTGGGATGTCTTGCTCGTAGTATTCACCTTCCAGAAGCTCGTCTTCTATGATCACGAGGTCCATGGAGGCTTGTTGTAGAAAACGTCGAACGTCTTGAAGCCATCGTCTTTGATGCTCCTCGGGCATGGAATGGGTCATCCACTGTCCGTCGAAGATATACTTATCTAGAGCCTCATGTGGATTGACGCCATGTCCTGAGGGGCCCGCTTGGTCTGGAGCGACCGAGGGAGTAGCTTGAGTATCTGCTAGGGCTGTGAGCATTGCGGCACTTGCTTCTTCTTCCGGAAGCAAGGGGCTTGTCAGAAACGATGGTGAGGGCGGAGGCGTCCTGAGGTGAAAGGTTGGTGGGTCGATGTGGGTTAGAGTGGTGGTGCGGTCTGTGGTGTGGATAGTTTGGGTGGTTTGTGTTCGGTGGGTGGGGTTTGGTGGGTGGTTTGGGTTTCACCTGCTCCAGCGCTTGTTTGCGTTGCGCCCGAGCCTTGTCCTTGGCCACTAGTAGATGTCCTTAGCCTCTTCTCCCCCTCATGATGGTCCTGATCGTCAGGGTCGTCATGCCGGCATCTTGAGTGGGAGCTTTGGCCTCGGCAAGTATCAATAGGTGGCTCAGGATGATCCACCAATCGCCTGTAAAGAGACTCTTCTTGAGCCCGGATGGAGAGGCCGATCAGTCGGGCGAGTAGGATGTCATGGAGCTCGGTTATGGGTATGGTGTATGGGTTGATGAAGACGGATGAATTTTGTAGAGGGTCGGTGGTAGTGGGTTGTGGAGGTGTGAGGTTGGGTTGTGACGAGGTGCCTTCGGAGACAGGAGCTTTCCCGGTGTCTCTGCGGGATGTCTCTATGGCAGTAAGAACTCTCTCCTTTATTTTGTCTTCAAGCGATTGAATAGCAGCGGAGAGAGCGGCTTGAAATTGCTCATTCGTCTGGTGCGGACGCCTCCAAGGATGGACCAGGACGACTGATGTCGCCTGTTAGCAACCCTTGAGCAGACACCGGCTCCTCAGGTTGGCTCACAGTCACTTGAGATTGTGACTGTATGAGACTTCCACCCAATCCTTGAGTCGAATCTGGAAGATTCTCCTCTATGGGTGTTATGGCAGGCTCGGGTTGGACCTGCAAACCAGACACCAGTAGTGGTTGTTGCGGCTCAAGATTGAGCTAAGAGGTGCCGGCAACACTTGAAGAAGTGAGTAGCGTGGTATCTGGTGTGATGGTGACGGCGGGGAAGAGGGACTCCATTTGTATACTAAGTCGTCTGGGAGTCCGTCTTATCAGGCTAATCTCCTCATCTAACTCCGTGTCGGATGGGGTAGCTGTGTGAGGAGTGGGGTCACGTTCAACATCCCCTAGAGCCTGATCTGTCACCAGTGGAAGCGAGCTCTGCCCCATTTCTATCTCGGGTTGTACTTCTTGTTGAAGAACCTCCTCAATGGTTTCTTCGAGCAGGCCTACATGTACGGGCACTTCCACTTGAAATGTTTCGGTAGGAGCTTCTTGTTCCAACTCTGCAGCCACAACATCGATCAGCGTGGCGTCTATGTCAGGAATTTCTTCGTCCTGAGTTGGTAGCTCCTGCTCGAGCTCCTAGGCCACTTCATCAATCAACATGGCCTCAGGGCTTTGGTGTTGTTGCGGTTGGGGAGGGCTAACTCCAAAATCTATCGGGGGCCCTCTAATCATCTCCTCAGTGAGGTGATTCTCCCGGCAGTACCTCTGATATTCAGCTCCTGTGGGGTCAGCAAGCTGAAGAAGGTTTAGTGGAATCGGCATGGAAGGCTGAGCTAGGTCTACCAGCCTTGGGTTGTGGAAGAACTTGAGCCTTGGTGGCTGATAGTTTTCTCCCGGAGGCAGGCGAGGAATGTGCTGCTCGTACATCTCCATTTGTTGGCGGATGATGACGGAGAACCATCTCACATACGGCAAGTTTTTGGACCGTTTGTTCTACTTTGTCTGATCTGTTCTGTGAGGTCATTCCAGATCACCTGGGCGAAATCGTAATTCCGCGAGAACACGACTCCATGAAATATCCGAAGGTTGTGGCCGTTGCCTTTCTTGAAGCTCGCGTGCTTCGGTGATAGACACTTGTTCACAATCCCGAACAATGTCTTCCACGGGTGAGGGATACCGTTGCTCTGGACCTGAGCTAGCTTAGTGAGCGGCAGACGGTACCCCATCTGGAGGAATCAGTCACCAGTTCATCTGATGGGAGGTGGTCGTAGTTTTGGCTGTGAGGGAGGTCAAGTAGAGCTCTGAACTCGTTCTTGCCCATGCAGATGTGCCTCGTCCCTACAACCATCGTGAAATGGTATGCCCCATCCAAAATGAGGCTCTTGATCATCTTAGGTCACTTGAATCTCAAGGGTGCCTGTTCTCGGGTGAATGTGCAGTTTGAAAATTTTCAGAGGTGCCCTTGTCGTGATTAAAGCTTGCAGGTCTGAAAATTTATATATTTTGCGGGGAACTACACAGGTTCCACAGCATTTTCAACATTCCCCGAGGTTGATACCACGCGATTATGGCTTATGCGACTGGGACACATGGGAGACAAAAGCGTGACTTTTTTAAGCAAGCGGGTATACTTTGCGGTCAAAAGACTGGAAAAATGGACTTTTGCGAAAATTGTATCTTTGGGAAGCATATTCTAGTCATCTTCAATTTGCCAGCTGTCTACAGGACGAAAGATACTTTGGACTATATTCATTTTGATGTATGGGATCGTTCTCGTGTTCCGTCCAAAGGTGGTGCAAGATATAGTTGACTTTCATCCATGATTTTTCAAGGAAAGTCTGGGTCTGTTTTCTTAAACATAAGAGTGATGTCTTCTTATTGTTTAAACAGAAAGCTTTTATTGAAAAGCGGACATGAAAACAAATCAAGCGTTTGACAGATAACGGCTAGAATTTTGTGGAAGCGAGTTCAACGAATTTTGCAAAAATGAAGGAATTGCTCGACATCACACTGTTCGAATGACGTCTCAACAAAATGTTGTTGCCGAGTGCATGAATCGAATGCTTTTAGAGGCTCGATGTATGATCGCCGACGCTGGGTTGACAAATAATTTTTGACCAATTAATTTCAAGACTCCCGAGGAAGTATGGTCAGGTAGTCCTTCTGATTACTCCAACTTAAGAATATTTGTGTGCCCAACTTATATGCACGTAAACGAGGAAAAGTCCGAGCCTAGAGCTAAAACGTGTATTTTTCGGTTATGCTTCATGGGTGAAAGGATATAGACTATATAATCCTGATCCCAAGTCACCCAAATTTATAATTAGAGAAATGTTACATTTGACGAGTCTTCTATGGTAAATCATTCAAAAGAGTATACTAATTTTTTTAATCAAGAAAAGAAGGATAGTACAGAGCGAGGTGGAGCTCCAGATCAACAAAGTTTTTTCAGATGATCCTGCTTGAGTTCAACAGATCATAGGATGAGCCAGAACCTGATTCAGATCCTATTGAAGATGAAAGCACCGAGCAGGAATATTATATACCAGATATATGGAGAGACGGAGATTCGACTACCACATCGGTACGTGAATTTAGTTTCATATGCGTTATCGGTGGCACAAGAAACAGGTGGAGGCGGCGAACCTTCTACCTATTCAGAGGCAGTATACGACGTAAATTCTGATAAATGGCTGGTAGCGATGAATGGAGAAATGGAGTCTCTGCATAAGAATGGTACTTGGATTCTTATGCCTCCGCTGAAGAAAAGGAAAAATAGTCGGATGTAAGTGGGTCTTCAAGAAGAAAGAAGGTTTATCTGGTTCTAACGATGGAAGGTAATAGGCATGATTAGTCGCGAAAGGCTATAGTTAGGTATAAGGTGTTGATTTGACGATGCATTCTCACTTGCCGTTAGACACAGCTCTATTCATGTATTACATGCATTGTTGCCATGTATGATTTGGAGTTAGAAGAGCTTGACATCAAGACGGCGTTCTTACATGGCGATTTAGATGAACAGATTTACATGAATCAACCCGAAGGCTTCTTAGTCGAAGGAAAAGAAGACCAAGTTTGTTTGTTGAAGAAATCCTTATACGGATTAAAGCAGTCTCCAGGACAGTGGTTAAACGGTTTGATTCTTTCATGTTTGGTCATGGTTTCTCCAGGAGCAAGTATGATGGTTGTGTTTACTTCCGGAAGTTAAATGATAGTTCGTTCATTGATAACATGCTCATTGCGGCTAAGAATCTTGCAGAAATTCGCCAATTGAAGGCTTATTGAACGGTGAATTTGAAATGAAGAATTTAGGAGTAGCTAAGAAGAACTTAGTATAGAGATTAGACGTGATAGAAGAGATGGTAAGTTACATATGACACGAGAAAGTTACCTCAAGAAGGTTTTGGAGAGATTTGGCATGAACGATGCCAAACTAATCAACACTCATCTTGCTAGCCATTTCAGGCTATACGCTGCTCAGTTACCATCATCAGATGAGGAAGAAGCGTATATGCACGAGTTCCTTACTCGAGTGCAGTCGACAGTAGTATGTATGCAATGGTATGTACACGTCCTGATATTTCACAGGTTGTTAGTGTTGTTAGCTGGTATATGGCTGCCACAGGAAAAGAACACTGACAAGCAGTAAAGTGGATTCTCAGATACTTGAAGGGTACTCTAAGCACTTTTTTGGAGTTTGGCAGAAACAATGATACTCTTGTTGGCTTCGTTGATTCAGACTATGTAGGCGATCTCGATAAACGACAATCTCTTACTGGTTATGTATTTTCTATTGGAGGTTGTGTAGTTAGCTGAAAATCTACTCTACAGCACGTAGTGGCGTTATCTACTACTGAAGCAGAATACATAGCGACTGACGCGATTAAGGAATCATTATTGTTGACTGGGTTATTCGGCAAATTAACTCAGAATCAAGGAGTTATTACTATTTCTGTGATAGTCAAGGTGCGATTCATTTGACCAAGGATCAGATGTATCACGAAAGAACTAAGCATATTGATGTTAAGGATCTTTTTATTCGTGATATCATTGCAAATAAGAAGGTGTTTATCAAGAATATTAACACGAAGGATAATCCCGCGGATATATTTACAAAGGCTCTTCCAGTTACCAAGTTCAAGCACTGCTTGGACTTGATTAGTATTTCAGAACTGGTGAACTAGCCAGTCAGAGCTAAAGTCAGAGGGAGACAAAATGTGGAGTAATCTACGGTACCAAAGGTCAAGGTGGATTGTTGAGAGTGACCTTTTGGTGGGCTCCGAATACATATGTCAGAGGCAAAATCACTTTTGAAATTTTCTTCTTCACATGGGCTGCTAAAGGAATTCGTCAAAGAAGATGCGCATATTTTTTCTTCTGTTCACATGCAAGATCGAACGCTTAACTTGCTTGTAAATAGCCTCATTCGAAGAAGAAGAAGAAAACCACCACCACAACAAATAAATTTTCTTTCAGTCCACTCGTTTTATTCTCTGTAGGTGTTTGCCGACATATCCTCTTTGCCAGGTATATTTATCTGTAATATTTCTACATAACATAGAAGTTCTACCCTTCGACCCGTAGACATTGGTCATCTGATCGAACAACATAATCTCGTGTTCACTGTCCAAATTTATTTTCGTCTCTTTTGTTTTTATCGTCATTTATTGAGCAATTAATTAAGGGGGATCCTAACAGAAGTATATATGGTTTTCGAAATGTTATGGGGAATCGGTATTCAATATATCTCAAAAAAACATGTCAGATGATTTCTAATTTGCTCTGATTGAAAGAGTCATATAGTGACTAACTGTGTTACCTTTGTTATTGTCATGGTTAATTATCCGATGAAACATCGGTTTAAAAGGGACTAGGAATATAAATGTATTAAACGATAAGCAGGCTTGTCAATGGGGCAGGGATTCCCTGTCCAAAACCGAATTCGCTTCAAATGGAGCAGGGAATCCCTCTTTTTATACCAACGGGGTAGGGGACAAGGATTGCCATGTTTCTCGATACTATTATAAATAATTGAATTAATATGTAATTTATATTAATATAATATAAATAATATATAAATAATCTTTTTATACAGAATTTATATTGCAATTATAATAATAAAATTTTACTTTATACCTAGTTTATATTATTATAATATAATTTAAATAAAATCTAATTTTAATGTTTTAAAATAAGTAGAATTTTTCTAAAAAAAATACGGGCACCATATTAAAATTTATTGCGTGCGCCTATCTTAATATCCTAATGGGCTAGCAATAAAATTTCCTCTTCTTGATTTTTCTCTTCAATGTAGTAAAGTTCTCTTCTACTCTATTAATTTTATGAGCTCGACACTCCTAAGCATAATGTCCAAATTTCTGACAATTATATTACGTAATATGTAATTTGGCATATGTTGATCTTAAGTTACCTCTCCAACGTCCTCTTGGTGAATAATCTTTTCTTTGATAATTATCGTTGTTCTTAGCTGCATCTACGGCCTCCGCCTTGTTCTCCTCTTTGACCTCACCTGCAGTCTCGTCCTTGATATTTCCTGAATTATCACATTCTTTAAAAATATAATTAATATTTTGATACGTAATTTATATTAATATTATTTATTTACCCGATTTATAAAAGTAAACTATAAGTAATATTTAAAATATAATTTGACCTCGTCCGCAGTCATACCGTGTTTGCTACGTTTAGGTGGGAGTTGGGACTTGTTTTCTGTTGGAGGGATCTCCAAAATTTTTAACAAAAAGGATTAGTTGATTAATCGACAGATTAGCATCTGGTTAGTTGACTAATTGGCCAATTAGGTGATTGTCTAACTAATGCTTTGGTGGCCGCCTACAACAATAGTAAGAGATAAAAAGCTGGGACTCACAAGCAAGGGTCGAGGTTGTTGTTAATATTGTCCTCCCTATCGTTTTATTTTTCCAGTCAGGTAGGTTTTCTCACACTCCGACTAGGTTAAGACTTAAGAATTAAATAGGGATCAGCAGGACTAATCCTCATTTGTCCATGCGACCGACCCGAATATCCCAGAAACTACGGCAGTCAAGATCCCTGCATCGAACCCCTGACCTCTCGCTTGAAAGTCAGGGACCGACCCACCAGGTCAAACCCCCGGCCCCGGGGGGCCTACCCTACCTGAAAACTTGCCAATAGTAAACAAGTATGTGGTAACAATGAAATACTGATGAATTAAAATAAGTTGGTTAAGGTTTTTAATAGTATTTTCGTCATTTTCTCTAGGATACTTCAATTCAAGTTCAGTCAGGAACTACGGATAAAATATGTTTGATTTAACCAATGAAAAAAGCAAGAAAAATATACATAATATCAAAAGGATATTTCGATAATAATAAGTTTGAAAACTTTTTAAAGTCGATTAACAAGAAAATCAATCATAGCCATATCTTGGCTCTTTTTTTCCATCTGTGTAACCATTATTTATATAAATCAAGAGCTGGGACGACGACAACCTCGGACTACAAAACTACATATCACTCAAACCCAAACAACGTAGTTTATCACCATGAAAATCAAGCCAATCATCCTCTTACAAACCCTTCTCATTCTCTCTTCTTATTCGTTGAATCCATCAAATTGCCAGACGATGAATAACAACTCATCATCGCCCGATTCGTTGTTGTACGAAATACTACCCTTCATCAGAGTCCACAAAAATGGCACAGTCGAAAGGCTCTTAGGAACCGCCTTCATCCCTCCATGCTACGAACCAACCGTCGCCGTAATATCCAAAGACATAACAATCTCCAACACCCGAAGCATAACCGCTAGGGTTTACATCGCGAAAAACGCAACAAACCCTAATAACCGCCGTCCTAACAAACTCCCGCTCCTAATCTACTTCCACGGCGGCGGCTTCTTCACCGAGTCGTCAGCTTCCCCCGAATACCACACGCACCTAAACGCCATCGCTTCGAAGGCCAACGCTGTCGCACTTTCGGTAAATTTTAGAAACGCCCCCGAAAACCCGCTCCCGACGTGCTATCGGGATTCGTTCTACGCCCTAAAGTGGGCTTTTGAACACCGAAGGGGAAACGATTCGATGAAATGGCTGAGGGAGTACGTGGATTTCGACCGCGTGTTTCTCGCGGGCGATAGCTCGGGGGCGAACATTGCGCACAACGTGGCGGTTCGGGCAGGCCTGCGTGGGATTTCGGTCGAGGGGCTTGTCTTGAACTGCCCGCATTTTTGGGGGAAGAATCTGACGAAAGACGAGGAGAGTGATGTTAGGCATAGGAAAAGGGTCGAGGACGTGTGGATACGGGCTTACCCTAAAACGAAGGGCTTTGATGACCCGTTGTTAAACCCGGAGATGGATTCGAATTTGAAGTATATGGGTTGTAAGAGAGTGCTTGTTTTTGTGGCTGGTAATGATATATTGAGGGGAAGGGGATTGAGTTATAAGGAGGCTTTGGAAAGGAGTGGGTGGGTTGGGAGTGTGAAAGTCGTCGAGGGGAAAGGCGAAGAGCATGACTTTGGTGTTAGGTTTCCTGTCAGGGATAGTGCGGTTAAGATGGTTGAGCAGTACGGTGATTTTATTAATGGTGTTGGTGTGGAATAGGATTATGTAATAAAGGCTTTGTGATATAGATGATATTGGATACGTTTTTATTGGTGTTTCGTGTAATGAGTTGCCAAGGTTTATGGTGCGTTGAAGTGATGAATTGTAATTAAGGGCAGTTTTTACCACACAAAAATTCATGGCGTCGTCTCTTGAGGGTTTCTAATAATTTCACATACTCGCGTCTGCATGGCGTTTAGGCCGCAGTGGACCGGTCGGCCTTAGACTGTGCCTGTTCTTTCGTAGTTTCGTAGGAAACTCACCGAGCCGATTAGTTGTCGAATGAACATTTCATATAATAGGTTAAGGTTGTAAGGAGAGTAACATCAGGGCCGTTTTTTCAATTTTTTGGCCCATAGGGAGGCTGAAAATTGATAGAAATAAATACAAATTAAAATTTTATTATAATTTTCTAAACCCCAGATTTATTAGTTATTGGATTTGGGCCATAAAATATTAATTATTAACATTTTATTATAATTCGTTGACGTTAATTATTTTCTTTCCAAGGATGATCCTGAGAATTTGTACTCATAGCGTCTCGTCTCAGCATGAGTCTAGAATATATCGACTTCAATGTATTTTTTTTTCGTCTATTCAATCGCTGTGATTGATGTTTTCCGAGCAGTCGCATGGGGAAATACCGACCGCCACTTAATACATATGGACGACAGCACTAGGCAACAATTACTAAATAACTTGGCTCCTATAATACGCGCAGGGGCCATTTAATAATATTTTAAAATCAAGACATACTTGGGGCTTTTCACAGCTGACAAGCAGTACTAATAAGCCTTGGGGCATAAAGAGGGCAAAGTGCTTCCGCTCAAGGCGCTCAACAAAAGGCATCACCAACATAGTATAGGTGGCGTTAGTTGTCACAACCGTCGCCTATGACCTATTTTGTATTAGTGCGCCAATGCCTCTACTTTGTAAGCTTGATGTCGTGAAACTAAGGAAAGACAATCAGCTCACTCACTAGAGTGTTACCGAGTTCAAACCCTAAAACTCCCTAGGGCTAACCATTTCACCATAAAATCCAATATGAGGTTGGGATTGATTGAGTTTGTTGTTTTTTAAACTGCGGAGGATCGAGTGTTTGCCGTGTGAAAGGAGGAAAAAAATATTGTTAACAACTCTGCTCTTGTGTTTATGGGAGGAGAAACGAGGAATATTATGACTTGTAAATTCTTTGTTCTCTCTATTCTTCACAAGTTCATGCATTCTTTTCTTTTCCCTCACCCTCACAGTACACACACACACACACACACACACACACACACATATATATATATATATATATATATATATATATATAGATATATATGATAAAAGAAGACAAATGAGATAAAAGCACATAATCTAACTATAACTTATAATCTAACTATAACATGCGTTATCTTATATTTCGGCTGTAGTCCTTGTCTTGACTTATCAACATCTTCAAGGAACATGGTTGATTGATTTTGGCCGCTCCTTCACGTTTGGTCTCTATTATATATTTCATATTTGTTTTTAGTCCTTTTTTATTCTTTCCCTTGGACCCACCATTTAGTCCAACAAATTCCCCCTAAAAGCTCAATTATCTTTCGGTCTTTCAACTCTCCTTAAACTTAACTCTTTTTCGTCTGTCATATGTCGCGGCTCACCACTTGCCGTCAACAAACGTCTTCGAGCACTTCGCTTCAATGCCCAGCATGCGCGTCCCAAAGCAAGCATCTCTGTGAACCCGTACTTCCTTAGTCCGATCATTTCCGCATTCGTTGAACAACTATTGTCTATTTTTTCTGCAAGAGCATTAGCTTTGTCCATGATTGCACGATTTTCTTCATCGCCGTTATCGGGCGTGCCAAATTCTTTCTCCGTATCGTGCTTCTTCTCGTTGAAATTCTCCACGGTGTCAGACTTGAATTGTTCCCTTGCGTTGTTCACGAGCAGTTCGATCTTTTTGAATTTATTTGCGACATTCTCCACGACCTTTACACGGGTTTTGTCGTACCCAATATCTGCGGGTGCGTCGATTGGGTCCTTAGCTCTGGATCTCTTTGTTACGTCAGTCGCTTCTTTTTCCTTCGTAATCGAGTTATCTTCCACCAGCTCGATTATCGTCGCGATCTTGTCCTTCTCGTCTGCCTCTAATTTATCGACGGGATTTTCCTTGTCGACGATTAGGTTCTTCAGGTTGTTCATGTAGATCTCGAGATTGTCCCTCGCTTCGATCCATTCCTTCACCTCCTTGTCTTTCTTGCATATCTTTTCTTCGTTAACGTATTTCTCGTTGTTAAAACTGGCATCTGTAGGTTTTCTAGTCCTCAGTTTACTTTGCGATCAACATGTCGCAAGGCCTCTCTCGTGGCTGCGACGGCCGTCTTACTCGCGTACTTCTGAGTCTCCTTGGCATCGCTGTCTTTCTCGGGCACGGTGCCATCATGTTCAGCTTCATTTGCCTTCTCGCCGATGCCATTGACTTTCTCAGGTGGTTGTCGAGGCGGTGTTTCTTCCACCTCTTCCTCTTTCTCGAGCATTTGTTTCTTTGGAGCTTCATTCTCATTTTTCACTTCTTTCACGGGCACTTCGGCCTTTGGGGATTTTTCCTCCTTTTTTGATTCATGTCTTTCTCCGCCTTCTTTTTCCTTCTCGGCCATAACAGGTGGTTGATGTGTTTTCTTTGCTCAGCGTGATCGTTATCAAGCTTGCTCTCCACGTCACGAGCTACCACTTCTCGTACGGGTTCGCCCTCAACGTTCTTCTCGTCCTCCTTCGTCGTCTGAAGTTCGTCTTGTTTTTGTGGCTGAACTTGGTTGGTGCAATCAACGTCTTTATGTTGGGTTCACTAAGCCGCACGCGGAGATCGAGCCTAAACTTCGAAACAAAATTGTATATTTATCGTATAAATGTCCGCCCCGTCGGTTCCTCTAACGGTTGTTGGGATCGTCATCTTTTAAAAACACGTAAGTGGGTACGAATTTTGCTTGGCTATGTTTTAGTATACTACCTATTCTTTAGCTTCTTATGCGACGAAAGAGGAGGGAATCAATTCCCGGGTAGTGGCGAACACCATCTTCGTAAGTTCGTCGTAGACATCACCGTACTCGTACGCGCCGTAGGGATTCAAATTCCTCCCCTCTAATTGAGTCCACCTTTTTGAGTATGATGCTGGAATGATTTCCTCGCTTGTAGAAAACACCCGAGCCTTTGAATTAATTTAAAGGAATAGCAACTTGTTGAGCGCACGCGTCAAATTAGGGAATCGTCATTGTATTATTCATGTGAAAGCTTTCTTTTCTATATCTCATTCCAATGAATCACCATCATCTCACATGTGGCTTATAACGACATCTTTATGCTTGTTAAAACCGTTCTCTATCATCCCATTTTCATAGAGAATTAATCTCTCTTTATTCAAAGAAAATGTTATGCATTCAAAGCAAAAGAAACGTTTCCTATCTTCTCATATCAATATGGAATTAATCTCCATTAAGTCCACTAACTCTTTTGTTTAAATTCACAATTAAAACACCATTAAGTCCATTAACTTATTTGTTTAAATTCATAACTAAAATAAAATTAAGTCCATATGTGAATGTAGAATACTCATTAGAATTGTGCTTTGATTTATTAGCTATCTTTGTAATGGGGCGTGTAACTAATTAGTCGATAGTTTAGGACATACCAAGTTTTGTTTGGTATAAATAAAATTGTAACTATCGAATTGAATAGAGAAAGTAATTGAATTGATCCGAAGGGCTGCCAATTCTAATTGTAGGGAGAGAAACATAAGTAACTTTTTCACTCTAATTGATTCTCTCTCAAGTTCGTAAAAGGAGTTTTTCGATCGTGATACAAATCTGAATCATTCTCATCGAATTACTTAGAATTCATGCCTAGGAGTGATTGAGTTGATAATCAGGGACCTAACAATTGGTATCAGAGCAGATTCGTATCTGTTTTGAAGCTGAATTGTTGGATTTGGATCGAAATTATGTTCTTTTCGCGTGAAACTGCTTTTTCGATCCAGAGATTTAATTCTGCGCTTAATTGAATTGTTTTGATGTTCCTGTGCTAGCAATAGTGTTAGGAATTAACTGCGATTCGATCGATATCAATCATAACCTCAAATTTAATTGAATTTGGATTCTGCTATTGTCACTGTTTGCGATAGAACCGTTTGAACACGTTATGATTTCTCACAAATTCGTAACTTTTTGCTTTATTACGTGTTGAATCTCTTGTTCACGCGTCATCGTTAGGCTAAACCGAGTAATTACCCAGATTTCAGTGACTTGATGTTTTTGCTTGAATTTAGTCTAAAATCTGCATGCTATGACTTTTGCAATAGGTTAATTTTTCTCGACTAGGTTTTCGATCAGTTGAATTTTTCGATCGAAAACTCTGTTCGAGAAATTTACTTCTCTTGAATTCAAATTTAGTTACTGAAGTCGCTGGCATAAAATGCGGTTTTAGCAGAAAATTCGAGCATTATTTTAGTGAAAATCTTTTTCGACGAGAACTATTTTGACCGTGCACGCGTAAATCTCTTTCTCTCGAGAAACATTTTCGGTCAGACATTCCAGTTTGTATTTTTTTTTGGTAAGCGACTTATCATTACCAACAAGCAATTGTTTACACCAGTTACACATCTAAATCACCAACCAACTACAATCAGCCCCTAAATTACAGCTCGTTATCAATAAGATGCTTTAAGAACTCCATTTCAGGTCTTCGTTCTGCTTTCAAGTTCATGGCCTTAATGTGGTCCCTAACAACCCTTTTAATACTTCCCACAACCGTGTCCTCAGATCTGGCATCACCCCCATGGAGACGCCAATTGCGCTCTTTCCAAATCAGATAAAACACCGCTGTAATCACCGCAATTTGTAACTTGCTAACCTTATTCTTCCGCTTTCCGAGGTGTATCAGCAGTCTCTTCATTCGCACCATTACCTTCGGCAGCCTCAGCTTGATCCATATGCCAATCCTCTCCCTAATGAGATCACTGAATTCACATTCGTAGAATAGATGGTCTATGTCCTCAGCTTCGTTTTTACACAGCAGACACTTGAGATCAGGTATAGCCATTCCCCATCTACATAGTCTATCCCTTGTCAAGATTCGCCCATGTGCCACCAACCACAGCAGCATTGAGTGTTTTGGCACAGACCATCTATTCCAAAATGCACTTGCAAGCGCAAATCGTTCCTCATTTCCAGCCCTCAGCCAAGTGTAGGCTGATGTTGTGGTAAACCGACCATGCGCTGTAGCAGTCCATCGCCCCATCACACACCTTCTCGAAATAGCTCCTTTATCTTGTTTAATTTCCTCCACGCCCAGCTGCTGTCATTAGGAGGATCATATGCCCAGAATTCTGTTCATTTCAGATATACACCATCCAACCATCGGATCCACAGGCAGTCCTTCTTTCCTGCCACATCCCACATTAATTTCCCTATGCAAGCTACATTCCAGCTTCCATAGTCCCTTATGTTCAATCCCCCACAACTCTTCCGTCGGCACACCAAGTCCCAAGCTACCAATGCATTCATTGTTCCTTTTTCATTCCTACCCCATAAGAATTCCCGACACCTCTGATCTACCATTTCAACCACACTTCTGGGAAGTACAAATATTGATCCCCCAATATCCATGTAGAGACATCAAAACAGAGTTAATAAGGCAACACCTCCCTGCGTAAGATAAGTTCCTCGTTGTCCAGCAGGTGATCCTCATCACGATTTTATTCACCAGCTCTTGACAATCCCTTCGGCTCCATTTTGTAGGAGATATGGGAACCCCCAGATATCTCATAGGAAATTGCCCTAAAGTGAACCCTGTTATCTGAGCCAACTCCTTCTTGGTATCAGCTGAAACCCCAGCAACATAGAGTTGAGATTTCTGATTATTAGCTTCAAGTCCAGAGGTAGCATGAAAATGTCTTAAACTGTCACATATGAGCTCAACAGATTTCCCTTGCACCTCCCATAGAACAATAAGGTCATCAGCAAAACAAAGGCTCACAATTCTTAAAGGCTTACAGAGTGGATGGTATTTAAACTCCCTCCCAGCTGTAGTAAGTTGGAGTTTCCTAGTTAAGTACTCCATAACCAACACAAAGAGAAGAGGAGACATTGGATCCCCTTGTCGTAGCCCCTAGCCCCTTTTACCTTCCCTTCCAATGTCCCATTTATAGAGATTTGAAAGGATACCTTGGTTATACACTCCTCAATCCAAGACACCACTTTAACAGGGAAATTGAGTTTGTGAAGCAATCTGCTAATGAACCTCCAGTCAACCATGTCATATGCCTTCCTGAGGTCAATCTTCATCAGACATCTTGGTGAGGCTGCTCCCCTTCTATACAGCCTTAGCAGTTCCTGAGTGAGCAAAATGTTATGAGCAATCGATCTTCCCGGTACAAAGGCCTCTTGGTTATCTTGCACAAGCCTAGGTAGCACCATCCGGATCATAGAGCAAATTAGCTTGGAAATGCACTTATAGATAGTGCTGCAACATGAGATAGACCTGTAGTCCTTGGCATAACAAGGTTGCTCCACTTTTGGTATCAGGGTAATGGTGGTTCTGTTAAAAGTTTTCAGCAGATGATGACTTTGGAAGAAGTTCATCGCCACTTGAATAACATCCTCACCCACCACCTTCCATGCCTTCTTAAAGAATTCACTATTGTATCCGTCCGGCCCAGGGGCTTTTTCACTATGAATTGAGAACATGGCATTCTTGACCTCATCTCGAGTGAAATGTCTGAGTAGGCTCAGCTGTTCCTCAACAGAGAGGATATGGCCTTGCTTTATCACCTCATCCTCAATATCCTTTATGTGGCCCATTCGAGCACCCAATATCCCTTCATAATATTCCACAAGATGCTTAGCAATATCCTCGGGATGCTCCAAGGCTACCCCATCCTCTGAAGATAACATGGCAATTCTGTTTTTATATCTCCTTTGCTTTACTAGATCTTGAAAGAACCTAGTATTCCTGTCACCCTGTTTGAGCCAAGTAGTTTTTGCTGTCTGGGCCAAGAACTTTGTGGCAGCCCTGGATAATACTTCAAATTCAGCAGCACAGCTTCTCTCTTCCTGAATCAGTAAATGGTTTAGAGGCTCAGTATGAATTTGCCCTTGGATTCTTTTCAAGGCAGCTTTGCTTCTCTCCATAGCATTGATAATATCAGGGAACTGTGTTCTGTTCAGTTCCTTAAAGAGGCCTTTCAATCTCCTCAGTTTAGTGACCAACTTGCATTCACTGCTCCCAACATATTCAGCATTCCATGCTTCACTCACTATCTCAATAAACTGTGGGGCATCTGCCCACATATTTTGGAATTTGAAACTCCTTCTGTTAGGCCACTGGAACCCTATTCTCTTTATCATATTGGAGTGTGATCAGATATGCCCTCCTCTAGTACATAAGCTTCTCTGTCAGCATACTTGTCAATCCATGTAGAGTTGACAAACACCCAATCTAACTTGCTCCATACTCTATTCTCCCCCTCCTGTTTATTAGACCATGTGAATTTACTTCCTTTCCTTGGCATTTCCTCAAGCTCACAGTCTCTGATGCAACATCTGAATTCCTCAAGTCAGAAATCCCAACAGGAGCTCCTCCTATTCTATCACCCATGTTCATCACACTATTAAAGTCCCCCCATACTATCCAAGGGTATTGGTCTTGCTGCAACCCTCTCAGGTCAGCCCATAGCTCCAATCTTTTATGAGCACTATTGTGCCCATACACGCAAATCATCAAAATTTCATCATAGTGGTTGGTGATTCTAACATGCAGGAACTGGTCAGATTTCCTAAGTACCCTCACATCCCATTCCTGCTGCCATAGCAGTAGTATTCTCCCATTTGGATGGTGCTCCAAATTATTCAAGTAGTGCCACCCTTTGAAACACCTCTCCATTATTAACTTCATATTTTCCTTCTTAACCTTGGTCTCCACTAAGCAAGCTAGATTTGTCTGTAAGTTTCTACATAACAGCCTAATCTCAGCTTGCTTGTGAGGGGTATTCATACCCCTCACATTCCATACTAATGCTCTATCCATTAGGAGGGACTCCCATCCGCTCCATGAGAGGTTTGGAAGCATTATCCTTTACTATATTGGAGGTGTCCCCCCTTTCCTGGCCCCTGTATGCCTTTCTTCTCCCCTGAATGTGCCACTCAACTAGTACCTCCCTGTCAGCCTGGCTCTGCTGCTTGGATCTCTCCAATCCCTGGTCCAAAGGTGGTGGATCCCCTAAACAACTGGAATTCATCACCTGGGCCTTATCTTTGTCCTCCTCCTTTTGCTCTGCAGGCTGTTTAGGCCTCCAGTTTGAATTTGCTATAAATCAGTTGTGCTCGAAAAACTTTTTCGATCAAACAATTTATTTTGACTCAGCGAGAAACTCTCCATCGGTACTGTTTCTCAACGATCAAAATCAATTTAAGCATAAAAAACTTTTTCCACCGCTAGATTTCGACCGATTTATTTCGCTCGAAACATTTTTTGCTGACAGCATTTTACGCGTGAATGGAGACAAATATCAGGTTTCTGTCATCCCTGCCCACCGAATGGAGAAAAATATCCACTCAGCTCAGACAGACAAAAGATCTTGATGAGATGGATATCCATGCTGTGTTATCTCACACAACACGAGAGGACATCGGCGAGATTCAGAAAGAACAGAAGGGCAAGCAGATCGAGGACTCAGTAGCCCTGGTGTCCGAGAAGAAGAGTTCTCGCACTAGAAAAGAAAAGCACGTTAAGCCTCCTAGCTCATCTGAACAGAAGAAGGTCAGATTCTAACTTAGAGCCAAACCTGAAAGCATTAACAGTTTGCTCTAATTGGAAATATTATGAGCAAGCAGTTCTGTAGAAGAAGTCCTCATCGTCCACAAACAGACTTCGGACCTCCAGCTCGAAGAACAAGGAGAAATTACCCAAGCCCTCTGAGGTAAAGAACATCAAAGAGTCAAACAAATGCTTTAACTGCGGCAAGCCTGGCCACTTCGCCCGTGAATGCACTCTCCCGAAGAAGAGAGGCGCCAACTACTACTCCAGAAACCTTCACCTCACTAAGCATAAAAAAGCAGGAGTGGCTCTCATGGAAGAGCAAGACCACTAGCCGAGGACACCTCAGACTCCGATGAAGAAGAACATTGCTCTAATGGCTCGCCTAGACGAGAATTCAGATGCCGAACCCTCAAACCGGACAAAAAATGACCAGCATCCACATCATCTCAGAAGGTAGATTCACTAAATTCCACATTATTGACCATATTAGAATCGTACCAATTAGACTATGCTAACATGAAACGTGAGCCGAAAAGCATAAAGGAATTAGAAGACCGACTAGCAATAAGTGAGCGGAATTTTCAATTGCTATTTGATGAGAAATTTCACATAGAAATCCTCTTAAGAAAATCGGTAGCCTATAATCTAAGATAGCCTCCTTAGAGACTAAAAATAATGACCTAGATAAAGCACTGAGCAAAAGCAACAGAGAGCTAGCAACCTCTAGAAACAATAAACGGCACTCTTTGATGAAAGAAAGAAACTTTATTGTAGGATCAAGCTCTTAGATTACAGACTGACCTCTATGGGACAAACCGCTCAGACTATTCATCTAAACCAGCCCTTAGAGACCGACATTTATAATGCAAAGGAAGGTTTAGGATTTTCTAACCCATGCAACTTAATGAAAGTTGACTGCATTCAACTTTATGACAATATACATGGGTTTGGGCCTAACTTTCCTAATGACATTTACTAGCACATCTGAGATGAATGCGTTAGAATAAGAAAAGCGTAAAGCTAAACTAGGGCCGAGATCCCTTTCGACTAGACTCGGGAAATACCCCATGATTGTGAGTGCGATTCAATCTATTCGTTACGACCTTCACGTCAGTCTGAGGAAGCCACCATTGATATTCTGAAAACTCTTCTTCCCTTTATAGTCCTCCTATCGTTAAGAAAATCGAGGAATTGTGCTCATCGTTAGAAAACGAAAAGAAGAATTTTGAAGCGGGAAAGCAAGCATTCTTAAAGGAGTTAGAGCATCCTAAAGCTTCCTCGTCTGCAAAACATTTCTCACGCATCCTCAAAAACCATAGAAGACAAATCCATTTTCAAGAGCGCGAAGAAAGAGAAATCGCCTTCTCAAGCCTTAAATTACAAAAATAATAATTCTAAAAATATTATTATTGCTAACCTTTTGTCTCTACTACGTCTACAGGGAGCGTAGTAATAGAGCTAAAGGAGTCGAAGGCGTGGGTGTCTAAAATAAAATAGAGAATGAGCCCTTAGATTTCGTTGTTCTAAACTCAAGTCCTCCTTCTGTAAAAATAAATGACACTCATAGAAATAAAGAGCCATTTCTAAGCTGAAAATCATTAATTCCACATGCTCATTAAAGCCCATCAGTTTTAGAAGTACAAATTTTGAAATAGGTTCTTCATCTAAAATTAAAAATTACTATTCCGCTGATAATAAAATACGTAGGAATCAAGATCCAGCCATTAAGCAAGCTTATGGCGTTATTCACTCATGTGATCACTTAAGGTATCCCGTCGAGATCCAATCCCCTAAGCACCTTAGGCGACTTGCTAAAGGAAAGTTCTTTTCCTCGACCAAGCCTTCATCAGCATTTGTTCGTCCTGAAATACAACTCTGTTGTAAGTTTCAGCCAAACTGGGTTTCTAAAACCCCACATAGGAGACAAAAGCCAAAAAGGCAACGTCTCCTAAAGTGGTTAAACCCAAACTAACTTCTCCAAAGTCGGCTTGGGTTCCTAAAGCTCCAACTAGCAAAAATTTAGGGAGTAATTCTGAACAAATAAAATTTAAATCTGCTAATCTGAGAGCACCCATTTCTAAGTGGGTACTTAAAACTCTCTAACTTGTTTTTGCAGATCCATCATGTGTGGTGCCTCGACTCAGGTTGCTCCACACACATGACTTGGAATCAGAACTGTTGACCAACTATCAATACCGATTTTCTGGAAAGGTCAGATTTGCTAACAATGACTCCGCTCCAATACTAGGCTTCGGAGACATAATTCTGGACAATCTAACCATAAAGGATGTCTCGTATGTTGAAGGCCTCCAACATAAGTTGTTCAGCATAGTCCAGTTCTGCGACAAAGGGTTCCAGGTGGTCTTTCTTGCTAACCGGTGCAGAATTTTGGACAGTCAGGAACAAGAACTTCTTCAAGGTGATAGGAAATCTAATCTCTACACGATAAACCTTATGCCCGTACAGCCTTCAATTGCTGTTTGCCTCATCTCACAAACAACTATTAAGAGGAACAGCTTATGACATCAAAGAGTGTCTCATCTCAACCTTAAGGGCCCGTTTGGTTGGAGGGATAGGTTTAAACAGTATTAGTTTTAGTTGGGTTTAAATAACGGAAGATATGGAGTTTTGACTGTTTATTTAATGGTTTTAAATAACAATATCGTATGTGTTTGGTAAATGGGTTTAGATGGTATTAAATTTAATCAAATGCAATTACAATTTTATCGTTATTTCGATTTAAGAATTTATTAGTGGTTAGGGTTTGCAGTTCATTATATGCGCTGTAAACAATATTGATTAAGGTATCAAATCCGTCTTTCTTTTTGTTTATTCAATTACTGAATTTTTTGTTCTTTCGTTGGTGATTTGATAATCACAATACTACTTTGATATTCTTTTCGTTTTGTTCTTTGATAATCGCCTACTTTGATATTCTTTTCGTTTGATAATCGCAACTCTATTTTGCTCATTATGACATTGATGTATGCTGTAAACAATAGCTTTTATTTGTTTTACTGTATTATTTTACTACTCATTACGTATTCATTTTTTATGTGGATTTTTTTTATTCTGATGTGAATATTTTTATTTGAAAACCAACATGAGGGTGGTTGTTTACGATGGTTGTAGAGAGTGTGATATAGAAAGGGCCAATATAGGAAATAATATTTTATATAAAGGACAATTTAGTCACAAAATAAAAGTATTAGATAAAGTTAGGGGTATAGACCGATTTAAATTAACACCTTATTAGAGGTATTAAGAGGGTATTAATTAAATCTTACCTTTAAAAAAACCCTCCAACCAAACACAACATCAATTAATACTACCCCCTAATACCCCCCAACCAAACGAGCCTTAAAGCTCTTCAACAAGTTTCAATGAAAAAGTTGGTCAACAGTCTACCAACAATTCTAAAATATCAAGAGCACCATTGTTCGGCTTGGCAAATTGAATCGAGCGTCGTACCACGTCAAACAAGTAGCCTCCACATCCCCTCCCTTGGAATTACTACACATGGACCTCTGTGGACCAATGCGAACACAGAGTATCAACGGACGTAAGTATGTGTTGGTAACAGTAGATGACTACTCTCGCTACACATGGACAAGATTTCTCCGAACAAAAGATGAGATAGGGGACTTGATTACCAACTTTGTGAATACTACATACTGCAGCTAACCATCCAAGTCATTGGCACGGACAATGGAACTGAGTTAAAAACAAACGGCTCAGCAATTTTATCTTAAACTAGGAATCAATCAGCAATTTTCAGCCGCAAAGACGCCTCAACAAAATGGGGTTGTCGAAAGAAAGAACCGTACTTTAGTGGAAGCCGCGCGCACAATTCTTATCCACTCAAGCCTTCTGCATTACTTATGGACTGAAGCAGTAAATACAGCCTATTTCACTCAGAACAGGACGATAATTCACAAGCGATTCGAGAAGACTCCTTATGAGATACCCAGCGGAAGAATTCCCAATATTTCATTCTTCAAATTCTTCGGATGCAAGTACTTTGTGGCGAACGATAGAGATCAAAAGAGCCAAATTCGACCCTAACGCATTCGAAGCTGTCTTCATTGGATATTCTTCAAATTCCAAGGCGTACCGAGTATACATCAAGTCGATCCGGACGATCATTGAAAGCTACAACGTCACCTTCCATGAAGTGTCACATATGGCTTCTGAATACGACAATTCAGAACCCGTGCTTACCGCTGTGTTGGCACAAAACTAGCAGAAGACGGCAACAACATTAGTTCCATGGTCAGAAGTAGCTACGAGGATCGCTCTAGATGACTTGGACTCACTCTTCGAGCATCAATATTGGCCAACCAACACAGTTACAACACCTATTGTGGAACCCCCACTTGAAGAAGACGAAAGTACCTCAAATTAGGGGTGAAAACGAGCCGAACGGAGCCCGAACATGGCCCAGCTCGAGCTCGACTCGATTAAGCTTTATTGAACTTGAGCACGGCTCGACCTCGGTCGAGCTCGAAAATTTTCGGCTCGAGGTCGGCTCAGTTAAACACATTAAAGCTCGACTCGGCTCGATAAGCTCGGTAAGTCCGAAATTTGAGCTCGAATTCGGGCTCGAGCTCGAGTTCGATATATATTATTAAATAAAATACGTATTTTAATATAAAATATTAAATATTTAATATATTAAAAATTAAGATTATCGACAGAGCTCGACAAGCCTCGAGCCCATATATGATAGGCTCCAAGCTCGGCTCGATTATTAACAAGCCAGCTCGAGTCAAGCTTTGGCCGAGCTGTCGCGAGCAGCTCGGCTTGTTTACACCCTTACCTCAACTGGAGCACCCCGTTTCCTTTTTCCATATTTTACGCAGCTATTATATTTCCCATAAAATTATTCGCTTTTCTTTCCTTTCATAACGATTCCCCTTGAACGTAAACGGAGGCGTACATCAGTCTATCCCCTTTCACTAATAACGTATATATATGTACAACATAATTATTTAACATCGTATAGAAATCTTACTAATGTTCCTTAAACTATATGCAAACGATGATCATAGGGGAGCAGGTGAGAGCGTAGCCGGCCAACCTTGAATCTATGCTTTCGTATGTGGGTGCGTTCTAGGTAGCCTGTTAGATATGTACAACACTGTAAAACAATTATTAAGAGTATGATCGCACCATGTTATTCCATAGCATATAACAATTAAAACTGTAATAAGAGATCAATCATTTCCATAAACGTTCCCATAAATCTTTTTTTATCAAATACCATGTCAAATAACCATCGTTCATAAGATCCGTAGAACCAATGCCATAATATACCTCTATCATATAACCATTGTTATCCATTCATATGATCCTTAGATCGATGCATTTCTATATGCCCATTTTTTTTTGATACTCCCGCTATAGACTGGCTAGACTCGTATTGTAGTCCCGGTCGGCGCCCATGCATGGGACTCTGTAACCATTCTGTAATCCTCCAATTTGTAGGGACACATGTGTGCCTGTACAGGACTCTGTTATCCCCCGATTTGTAGGGACGTAACCGTAGATTTCCCCCGATTTGTGGGGAAGTATGTCGTAGCATCCGTGTCATTCGATGTCATAGCAGTCATAACGGTTTCTCCGTTCATTATTATGTGCAATCAAATGCTATGCCCATACCCTTATATCACATATCTCATAAATCTATCAAATCACCTTTGTCACATAAGAGCATGTTACGGCACAAAAGCCCAAATCAATCTCTATAGCATGTATATCATATGATTATAACTTAATAAGTTCATATACACAGATAAGCACATAAGGCACATAAAAACATATCACATGTTGCAAATCATACTCATAGTACGGCTTAAAGCCTCTTTCGTTACTCGACTATATCCTTCCTTTTTCGGGATCCTGACCTATTAAAATATATATTTGATAAGCATGAGATCTCTAACTGACATGTATGCCGTGATATGCGTGTTTTGTTATGCATGATCCTGACTCTGTTGGTAATTCTCCCGTTTCCTTCGATTAATCATTCTATTTTACCTGCTGTCGAACTTTGCTAAATTACTTGACTGTATGCATTTCGAATTTCCTAAGTACCGAATAGTCCATATTTAGAAAATGCGCTATTAAAAATTGTACAAGTTCGAAACTCAGTTAAATATCGAATGTGAATTATCGAAAATCTGTTTCGAAAATCTCTTTATTTCGAAATTATCTGCTATTGACAGCCTATTTCGAAAATCAGTTCGAATTGCTTTCGAAATTATATTTCCTTCGAAATATCTCCTGTTTCGTAATTCATTCAAAAATCTATTCAGGCCCGCAAAATCGATTTGACCCGCAAGAAGCCCGACTCGATCTCTAATTTGAAAATTAACTTAGCCCGCGACAATATAATTTCAGCCAGAACTCAATTCGTGAAACTCTTTTGCGAAACAGTTTAAATTGCGAAAACGTTTTACAAAAACATTTATGAAGGCTTTTGCGAGTACTTTTGCGAAATGATTCTTTTGAAAATGGTTTCGAAATCTAATCTTTCGAAATCAAGCTTTTTGCCAAATCCTTTTGCGAAGCCAACCTTTTGAAAATTCATTCGAACAACCTTTCAAAAATCTAATCCCTATCGAAATTTATTACTCAAATCTTTCGAAAACCTTGTAACACTATTAACTTAATCTTTCCAAGTTTAATTTTCCAAAATCATTAAAATCCTCAAGAACAACATATATTCAAAATTTATCAAAACTCATATCGTTGAAATCTCCTTTGAAAATTACTTCAAATACGGAAAACGGTACATTGGAAAACATTTTTATCTTTCGAAATTTTGAAACTTCGAAATCCTCATTTCTTAAGAACATGATGAATTTCATAATGCCTTCATACTTGTTCAAAATTAAACATAAATAAATAGAGCAATTTATTCATATAAATTCCTAAACTGTGTTAAATCGTAACTTCAACTACGAAAACCATAATCAAATTCATACCACCATAAAATTCCTAAAACCTTAATATCGAAAGATCTCTTAATAATGAAAACTATATATACTACACTTGTTAGAACCTAAGTACAAAAAATTCCATATAATTGAAGCTTAAAATTTCAGCTCTTAGTTTGCTTGAAACTTTAAATATCTTAATCATCTTAATACTAAAAACGTTCATATGTCGAAAACTGTTCATCCACTAGAAATACTTTAACTTGCCTAAGCATATTCATTTTAAAAGACTTAAACATCTGATGCAGGGTAGGTTTACTGGAAGAGTGCTTCGTAATGGAACAAAAGATTGATTGTATTAAAGATGAACAGCAAGAACAAATAACATGAGTTTAACAACTCAAGCTTACAAAATAATAATAAGATATTTCCCAAAACTACGACCTTCTACTCCCAAGCTATTATTTATATTATTTTAGAAATCCTAGTCAAAGCATTATTTAATATTACTCCAAAGTCCATGCACGAGTTGGTCAAGCTTCACTCATTGATGATTGACTCTTTATATCCTTTGCCTGTATGTCTTCCACGCCCGCATCAGTTTCCCTAGCTGAGTAGAACTCGTCCACGAGTTCATTATCACCATGGTAAGGAAATATGTCTCGTATGTTAAAAGTTGGGTGAGTGTGGATATTGATAGGCAAGTCAATCGTGTACGCATTATTGTTTATCTTCTGTAAGACCTTACAAAGACCTATCTTTTTCTCCCGAAGCTTATTGTATTTGCCAACAGGAAACCGTTCCTTCCTTAGGAAGACCCAAACCAAATCTCCTTCATGGAAGATTTGAGTTCTTCTGTGAGCTTTAGCAGCTCATTGATACGCTCGATAACTATCTTCTAGCTTCTTCTTAACTTCTTCGTGCACTTTCGCGAAAAAAATGAAGTCTTCAACCTTCTTACCTCCGGATGGAACGTCAGCAAGATCAAGGTAGTGGTTTGGGATTCGACCAAAAATGATCTTGAAAGGGCTCTTTCAAGTTGACCGATTAACTGTAGAATTATAGGCAAATTCTGCTCGAGACAACACGCTATCCCACTGCTTGGGACGCTTGGAAGCTAATGTACGGAGCAGATTTCCCAACGTTCGGTTAACAACCTCCTTTTGACCATCCGTTTGGGGGTGATAAGCGCTGCCGAATAACAGATTGGTCCTAGGTTTTTCCATAGACTTCGCCAAAAATGACTTACGAACTTAGAGTCTTGATCTGACGCAATGCTCTTTGGAATACCATGATGCTTGACCACTTCTGTGAAATAAAGATCAGCAATGTAAGAGGCATCCATGGTCATTTTGCAAGGAATAAAATGAGCCAACTTAGAAAACCAATCGACGACCACGAATATAGAATCAAACCCTCGCTGCGTTTTTGGCAATTCGAGTACAAATTCCATACTGAAGTCGTCCCATGGGGCTGCTGGGATTGGTAGGGGAGTGTATGCGCCAGTATTTTGACTGTATCCCTTGCTAAGCCATTAGTTCTCGAATAGGAAATTGTCGCATGGACCCATTCAGGATGCAAAAATTACTTCCCTTAAAAAGTAATCCATCCGAAATATAATAATCATTAAACCCACCGTTAAGGCTCTTTTCATAAGCCTCATGAAAGTCAGGATCATTACCATATTGCTCTTTGAGGACTTCAAAGCCCACCACTTGGTTAGTTAACGCGGTCAAAAGCTTTACACGTCTGCTAAGTGCGTCGACCACTTTGTTGAACTTTCCGCTCTTGTGCCTAACGACAAAGGTATACTCTTGCAGGAAAGATATCCACTCTGCATGCCTTTTGTTCAGGCTCGCTTGAGAGTTAATATATCGAAGAGCTTCATGATCAGAATTAAGAATGAATTCACTGTGAATAAGATAATACCTCCAATGGCGCAATGTTTGAACTATAGTATATTCGTAAGTAGAGTATTTGTGTCTGACCATATTGAGCTTTTCACTGTAGAAAGCGATTGGGTGACCTTCTTGACTAAGAACGCCCCAATACCCACGAATGAAGCATCACACTCAACCTCGAAAACTTTCTCAAACTTCGGGAGACTTAAGACAGGAGCAGCAGATAAGCGCTTCTTGACCAGCTGGAAACTTTCTTCAGCTGCCGGCGTCCACATGAACTATCCCTTCAGACAGTCGGTTAAAGGTGTCGTTAGAGCGCTGAAGTTGCGTATAAATCTTTGATAGAAAGAGGCTAACCCGTGGAAGCTCCGGGACCTCACGGATATTTTACGGTACTGGCCATTCTAGAATCGCCATTACTTTTTCTTCATCAACAAGGATTCCTGCGGGAGTTAGTACAAATCCAAAAAAAAAAAGGATTCGACTAGTCATAAACGAACATTTCTGAAGGTTCTCATAAAGTTGTGTCGCCCGTAAGGTAGTGATAATTTCTCGTAAATGTCCCAAATGATCTTATGGTTTTGACTATAAATAAGGATATCATCGATATAAACCACAACAAACCTCCCGACAACGGTCGAAGAACCTGATTCATAACTCTTATGAACGTACTTCGAGCATTGGAGAGACCAAACGGCATAACCAGCCATCCATAGAGGCCATCCCGTGTTTTGAAAGCAGTATTCCATTCGTCTCCCGGCCTTATGCAAATCTGGTGATAACCACTTCGAAGATCAATCTTAGAAAAATGTCTAGCTCCAGCCACCATATCGAACATGTCATTAATTCTCGGGATTGGGAACCGGGTATTTGATTGTGATCCTGTTACTCGCTTGACTATCGATGCACATGCGCCAAGATCCATCCTTCTTTGATGTTAAGAGAGCCGGGACAGCGCACAGACTGAAACTTTCCTGAATAAACCCCTTATTCACCAAGTCTTGAACTTGGCGAGTTAACTCTTCGTTCTCCTTTAGGCTCATTCTATAATGTGACTTATTTGGCGAGATGGCGCCAGGAATCAGGTTGATCTGATGCTGGATATCCCTTAATGGTGGAATCCCAACCGGAAGTTCCTCAGGTATGACGTCGGTGAATTCTTCTAACAGAATCTTTACTTGCTCGGGTACTTCAGTTGCTTGCTCGCCATCCTTGGAGATTAGTACATAAAATATCTCACTCTCGGCCTTCTCAAACTGTGATAAAGTAAGGACCATATTTCTCTTACTCTCTGCGGGTTGTGGAGCTGTCTCCTCAAGGTAGTAAAAATACTTTAGTTTTCCCGCCGAAGAATGTATAGGTACTATTTCTTCCATCATGGACAGCTTTCCTATCGTATTGCCATGGTCTTCCCAGGAGTATGTGGCTCAAATCCATGGGGATCACATCACACCAAACTTCGTCATGATAAGTTTTCCCCATCGAGAACGACACGAGACACTTGGTGTTAACCTTCACCTCATTCTCCCTGTTGACCCAAGAAACAGTATATAGTTTAGGATGTGGTTTAGCTGATAGCTTCAACTTACTTACCATCTCCTGCGATGCAAAATTCTCGAAACTTCCTCCGTCGATAACCAAAGAACAAACCTTTCCTTGCGCTCTACACTTTGTTCAAAAATTATTGTTATGTAACCAGTCATGCTCATCACTTTTGTTTGCTGTCAACACCTTTTGAATTATGAGACCCTTCCTCAGCGCTAATTCTTCACCTTCGGGTTCCGTATCATATTTGGGTTCTGATTTATCTGAATCGACGTCCTCCCGTACGACGTTTAGTTTTGAGCGATTATCTCTTATCGGGCAGTCGCTCATGCGATGGCCGGGCTGCCCACATATAAAAACAGGCCGGCGACTTCCCTTTGTTTGAAATATGTAGGTCAGTCTTTGTTACTTCCTCTTTGTTGCCCGAAGCTTTTACAAGGTCCGGCTTTTGCGTGTTCAGTGGATCTGAAAATCGTCTACTTCCCCGTCTGGAAAGTTTCAACTCAACTTTGGATACCAGCTGATAAGCATTCCTCAGCCTCCTTTCTGATGTAGCATCACGTTATCTCTTATTGACCATCTCAGCCCATTTACAAATCGAGCTATCAACTGATCCTCAGATTCATGGACTTCACTTCTCACCTTCAGTTTATAAAATTCCTCGGTGTATTCGTGGACAGTATCTTGCCTTGCGTCAGGTTGTTAAACTTTGTAAAAACGTCTTGGACAAAATTGATCGGAAGAAAGTTTTCTCGCATTCGGATCTTTATCTTTTCCCAAGATGCAATTTTTAACTTCCCCTTTCGCAATCGTCTCTCTTGAACTTGATCCCACCACAAGCAGGCGAAGCCCCTGAGTTTAGCTGCCACCAGCTTTACCTTCTAATTATCGGGAATGTCCTTGTATTTTAAAAATTTTTCGATAGAACTAAGCCATTCAAGGAACTCCTCCGGCTTCAAACGTCCCTGAAATTCCGAAAGATCCATCTTTACAAAATCAGAGTGTCGTGCGGTTCCTTCCACGTTATTAGTTGCAACTGCAGAAGGATTGACATGTTCCGAGTCATCATTGGAATCCCCATGTAAGGTACTTCGTTTGCTCCTGGCTTCATAACGCCCGAGGCGCAGTGTCAATTCTTTAATCTGTCTTTGAAGTGTCTTGATTTCATCATCACCATCGTTACCCCTATTTCCACGGCCACGACCATTCCGTCCTCCCCTTCGCATTGACATGGTTGAAACAACCTTCGACCCGTCGTTCGGGCTCTGATACCAAATGATGCAGGGTAGGTTTACTGGAAGAGTGCTTCGTAATGGAAACAAATGATCGAGTGTATTAAAGATGAACAGCAAGGACAAATAAGATGAGTTTAACAACTGAAGCATACAAAATAATAATAAGATATTTCCCAAAACCACGACCTTCTACTCCCAAGCTATTATTTATATTATTTTAGAAATCCTAATCAAAGCATTATTTAATATTACTCCAAAGTCCATGCATGAGTTGGTCAAGCTTCACTCATTGATGATTGGTTCTTGATATCCTTTGGCTCTAAAATTATCTAAATAAGGATGTAAAAATCTGGATGCTTCTTATAGTTACGATTACGAAAACTCCTTTTGATAGTTATCCTGTATATGTAAATTTTGAAAACGTAATTTTCCTTACCTTCAACCTCTCGAAGATTCTGAATTTTTCCTAAAACTTCTATTACTTTCCTTCACTTTTGTTCGAAGCTGCTCTTCAATTTACGTTCTCTGTTCTCCGTTTTTAACGTGAGGTTTTCCTTATATGAGTGTTATAGATATATATCATACAAGTGATTTGACAAGTAGCTGATTAGGTATTTCCTTCCATTCTAAGAAATCTTTTGTTGATATATATCCCTCATTGCCGAAAACATTAATTCACTTTGTAGAGTATACATTTAATTGTGCTTGATATTATTAGGTGTCATTGTAATTAGGGGCGTTTTGTACAGTAGTCTTTAGATTATGACTAGTTTGATATTTATACCAAGTTTGTTTGGTATAAATACATGTAAATCAATTGAGCTGAAGAGAGAAAGTTTTGAAGATTGATCCGAAAGGCTTGAAATTCAATTTCTAGAGAGAGAAACAACAGTAACTTTCTCACTCTAATCGAATTATCTCTCTTTCGTTCTTCAAACGAGTTTTTCGATCGAATCTTATTGATTATCATTATCTTTGAATTACTTTGAATTCTTGCCTAGGATCTTAAAGTTGTTAATCGTAGGACCTAACAATTGGTATCGGAGCAGATTCGTTCTGTTTTGAATCAAAAATTGTTAGATTTGGATCGAAAATTTAATTCCGTTCACTGTTCATCGAAGAACAGTTTGGCGCGAAATATGTTTTCGATCCAATAGCATAATTATGTGCCTAACTGACTTTAATTTGATGTTTCTGTGCTCCTTTAAGTGTCAACTGATGATTGCGATCAAATCCGTAGCTGTTTGAACTTCGTGTTTGCGAAAGAACATGAAAAAACACGTTCTGATTTTGATCAAATTCGACATATTGTGCTTCATAACCTGTTTAATTGCGTGTTCGTGCGTAGTTAGTAATCGATTGCGTGCAATTACCTGAAAGTTCAGTGTCTAATTCCTTGTTTTTCTTGAATCTGTAATAATTGTATTCTGTGATTTTTTCTCGATCGTTCTAATTTTTCTCGCTAGGTTTTGCGATCGGATTAATTTCTCGATCGAAAAACTTGGCGCGATAATTTTTCTCGGTCAGAATACGAAGTCGGTGCTAAAATCGTCAACACTAGAAACGATTTTAGTTAGAAATATTTCTCGAGCATTATTCAGCGAAAATCTTTTCCGAGGGAGACCAATTTTGACTTTGCACGCGTAAAAACTCTCTCTCGAGAAACATTTCGGTGAGACATTTAAAGTTTGACCACGCTAAAAATCATTTACACATCGAGAAACTTTTCCTGTCAATCGTTTATTTTGACTTGTCGAGAAACTTACTAACGTACTGTTTCTTTACGATCGAAATAAATTCATGATCCGGAAATTTTCCTCGACCGAACGATTTTGGGCAATTTATTTCGCTCGAAAAAATATTTCACTTGAAAACTATCACGCACGTAAACAGTACACACTATATTCTATTTCGACGAAATTATGTTTGATCAAACTTTAAAGATTGAATCGAAAATAATTCTCGAACTATTTTTCGAATCAAACGCTACTAACGAATTTTGTCACTTGTGAAGCACATTACATCATCTTCAAAAATTCAAAACACTTAACGAAGATCCTCTCAACTACAAAAGAAAATGGATGCATACTCGCTCGGAAATGACAACCGTCCACCAATTTTGCAACGAGGCGAATATACCGTGTGGAGAAGCCGCTTCATCAATTTCATCGCTCTAAAAGATCAAGCCGACAATTACTGAAGTCACTACAAGAGGGATCCGCACAGTTTTGGGTACATGTCCCCGGTGAAGAAATGGCAACTCCTCAAATTCCCGCATCTAGGCGACTTAAGGAGCCTAGGGAGTACACAATCGAGGAGAGGGCTCGAGCTAAGGCTGATCTAGTAGCCATGAACACCCTCATGCAAGGCATCCCCAACGACATATACCGACAAATTGATAGCCTTTCATCGGCTAAAGGAATGTGGGATGAACTGCATAGGACGATGCAGAGGACGAAAGTTGGCATAAAGGCCAAAAAGGTGAACATTCTAACCGCTTACGACTCCTTCAAAGCAAAGCCTGAGGAGAGTCTATACGAGATCTACCAAAGATACCTCACTCTTCTCAACGAGATGAGGAAGATAGAGCTCACGAAGACCAACATGGAGACAAACATCAGATTTCTATCTTCTCTGCCCGCGGAATGGATGTCCATGCCGTGTTTGACAATCTTGCACAGCATGAGGATGATATAAGCGAGATTTGCAAGGAGCAGAAAGGCAAACATAACGAAGACACTGTTGCCTTAGTCTCGGAGAAGAGGAGCTCAAGATCAAGAAAGGAAAAGACCGTTAGGCCACCTTCACCTTCAGAGTCGGAAGAAGAGAATTTAGCTCTCATGGCCCGTCTTGACAATGAATCAGACGCCGGAACATCTAATCATACGGACGACGACAACGCATCCACTTCGTCCCAAGAGGTAGTCTCTTCTTCCACATTATTGACCATGTTAGATTCATATAGAAAACAATATGCTAACATGAAATGTGAGCAGAAAAGTATTAAGGAAGTAGAGGATAAACTTGCGGGATCACAGGAGAAGATAAATAGTCTCGAATCAGAACTTAGAAGCTCTAGTCAAAAATTGATGAACTTACTAAGAGCCTACATTCTAGAGAGACTAGTCAACCTCAACTAGGACAAAAGAGCGAAAAGATTAAGGAATTAGAAGTTAGGCTAGCAAATAACTACAATTGCTTGGTTAGAAATCTCAACGAGAAAGCCATTTTAAATTGTAGGATAACCGAAGCTACCTCTAAGATCACTAACTTAGAAGCTCAATTAGAAACATCAAATAGTAAGGATTTAGATGCCTGTCAAGCCGCTAAACTAACGGTGGAAAATAATTATGCTCTCCTGGGTGAGGAACGCAAGAACTATATTCCAAAGTAAAGAAATTAGACGATATAGTTACGCGTAGAGGACAATCCGAGCAAACAATATTTCTAAATCAGCGACGTTGATTTCTATAATCCAAAGGATGGCTTAGGTTTCACTAACCCACGTGTTTTACAAAAGAAAGAAATATACGATGCTAAACAAATAGGCTTAGGACTAACCTCTCTTAGAAATTTTACTGAATCGTCGTATGAAAATACTTTCGATTCATCCATTAGACAAGGCTCACATGGTCCAGAAATCCCCTTTGACTACAAAGAACTAAATGAAAGAGACAAAAATAGGAAAGAATCTCTAACACCTGTCTGCAATTTAGTTCAAGTTCTACCTCCTCACTCTCAAACACACTATGAGGAAGTTAAAGCCGTTAATTATAAAAATTCTCTCTACAAACCCCCTATCATAAAACAGATAGAGGAGTCACAGGAAAAGCTAGATAGAGAACGAGAGAATTTCGAAGCTGAAAAGAAAAAAATCTTTAAGGATATGGAAAATCTCAAGGCTTCCTCGTCCTCCCAAACTACCTCTCACGCTATTGCAAAAAGCGTGAATATTGAAAAATCGACTTTGAAAGATAAAAATTGTAAAAATAATTCTGTTAAAAGTGCTATGACTAATTTTCCTTTACCTACGTCTACAGGGAGCGTAGCGTCAGCACTAAAAACAGAGGCGAGAGTGTCCAGCACTAAAATAAAGAAGGAGCCACTAGATTTAAATGTTTTTGAGCATGTTACTCCTTCTGTTACAATAGAAGACACTCGTAGAAATAAAAGAGATATTTCCACGTTTAAGATAGTTGCTTCTACTTGTTCACTTCAGCTGATCACCTTTCGAAGCACCAACTTCGAAATAGGCTCTACGTCAAAAATTAAAATTAATCATTCTGAAACAAATGCCACTAGGAAGATTTGTAGGAAACAAGATCCAGCCATAATGAAAGCTTATGGGGCTGTACATGCTTGTACTCACCTAAGGAATCCCGTAGAGATTAAATCCCCCAAGCACCTTAGGAGATTACATCAAGAAAAGATATTTTCCTCAACCAAACCTAGCAAAGCATTTGTACGTGCTGAAATTAACCTTCCCTGCAAGGTTCAACCCAAATGGGCTCCTAAATCTCCGTCTAGGTCGACAAAAGCCGAAAAGGCCAAGTCACCTAAAGAGGTCAAACCCAAACCCACTTCTCTGAAAGTGGAACGGGTTATCAAAACTCCCTCAAGTAATAATTTAGGAACCATATCAGAACCAAAACATTCTGCTAATCGGAGAGGACCCATATTTAAATGGGGACCTAAAGCTCTCTAATTTGTTTTTGCAGATCCATCACTTGTGGTACCTTTACTCTGGTTGCTCCACGCACATGACGGGAAATCAGTAACTGCTGAGCAACTACAAAGACCAGCCAAACGGCAAAGTCAGATTTGGGAACGACGATTCAGCCCCGATTCTAGGACTTTGGGATATCATTCTGAAGAATCTGACTGTAAAGTATGTCTCATACGTCGAAGGCCTCCGCCATAACTTGTTCAGCATAGGCCAGTTCTGTGACAAAGGGTTCCAGGCGGTCTTTTATGCTGACCAGTGCAGAATTTTGGACAGTCAGGACACAGAACTCCTCTATGGACTTCGGAAATCAAATCTTTACACGATCAACCTGACGTCCGTGCGGCCCTCGAAAGCTGTATGCCTCATATCTCATATTGATTTACAAAGGAACAGCTTATGGCATCAACGGCTGTCTCATCTATATAGGAAATCTCTCCAACGTCTTTCTACGAAAAAGTTGGTTAATGGTCTGCCAACTATACTACTACAAAGAGAGCATCAGTGTTCGGCATGCCAATTAGGAAAAAGAAGCGAGCATCCCATCACGTCAAGCAAATTGCGTCTACATCTCGACCATTTGAACTAATCCACATGGATCTCCGTGGGCCGATGCAGACTCAGGGCATAAATGGAAGAAAGTACGTGCTAGTGATCGTCGATGATTTCTCTCGCTACACTTGGACGAAATTCCTCCGAACCAAAGATGAGACCGAGGACTTGATCATTAACTTTGTGAACACTACTCAAAATCTACTGCAACAGACTATCCAAGTCATTCGAGTAGACAATGGAACTGAGTTCAAGAACAGACGTCTCAGTGAATTTTATCAGAAACTTGGGATAGGTCAACAATTCTCAGCCGCAAAAACACCTCAACAAAATGGGGTCATTGAAAGGAAAAATCGAACCATAGTGGAATCAGCGGACAATGCTGATTCATTCCGGACTCCCACACTTTCTATGGGCTGAAGCAGTTAATACCGCATGTTTTACTCAAAACAGGACGGTGGTACACTAAAGGTTCAACAAGACTCCGTACGAGACTGTGAATCATAGAGTACCAACATCTCATTCTTTAAAGTCTTCGGGTGCAATTGCTTTGTGGCGAACGACCGAGAGCAACGTGCCAAGTTCGACCCTAAAGCATTCGAAGCGACTTTCGTCGGGTATTCTTCTACCTCGAAAGCATACCGAGTATGTATCAAGTCCAACCACACAATCAAAGAAAGCTACAACGTCACTTTCCACGAAGTGGCGGAGATGGCTTCTGGTCAAGTCAGTCCAAGACCCGTGCTTAACTCGATGGCTCCTGCACACCTCAGTTCAGGACCCATATCCAACCAGATAGCTTTTGAATATAACAGTTCAGAACATATTTTCACTGGTGTGTTGGCACAAAACCAACAGAAGATGGCAACAACTCCGAACAACGTTAGAAGAAGCAATGAGACTTGCGTTAGACGATTTGAACTCTCTCTTCGAGCCCGTATATCACTCACACACTGCTACACCTATAGTGGATTCTCCACCTGACAAGACCGATGTACCTAGTACTTCTTACGTCCCTACCTCGCCCGACTCAGATTTGCCACAGAATAACGAAGAACCTACAATGGTTACTGAGGAAGAATCATCAGAGACGACCGTTCCAAGTGCTGAAGTGGAACTTCCTCAAACAAATTGAACAATCGGAGATAATTGGAAATCTAGAACCAGAACTGGCTGACGTATCTTCCTCAGCCCTGCCTCATGAGCACAAGTGGACCAAATCCCATCCGGTTGATCAGATAATTGGCGATCTTTCGAGCAGAGTAAGGACACGTTGTCAGCACAATCTTTTCAGCTGCTTCTTAAGCCTAAATGAGCCTACAAAAGTAACAGACGCACTACGAGACCCGGATTGGATAATTGCGATGCAAGAAGAAATTCATCAATTCGAACGTCTTCAAGTGTGGACCTTAGTACCCCGTCCACATGGGAAAACAATTATCGGAACCAAATGGGTATTCAAGAATAAGAAGAATGAAGATGGTGAAGTGATCCGGAACAAAGCAAGGCTAGTTGCGAAAGAGCTACAATCAACAGGAAGGCATCGACTACGACAAGACATATGCTCTTGTTGCCCGAATCGAAGCTATCCGCCTTCTCCTTGCTTGTGCGGCTCACAAAGACTTCAAAGTCTATCAGATGGATGTTAAGACCGCCTTTCTCAACGGCGTGTTAAAAGAACATCCCGATCACGTCTATCGATTGGACAAAGCTCTCTATGGACTAAAACAAGCCCCACGTGCTTGGTACGATGTCATGAGTGAATTCCTCGTGAAGTCTGGATTCATACGAGGAACGATAGACACAACCCTCTTCATCAAATGGCAAGACAAAGATCTGATGGTCGTTCAAGTATACGTCGACGACATCATCTTCGAATCAACTAATCCGGGGCTTTAAGTTTGGGGATCTAATGAAAAGCAAGTTCGAGATGAGTCACATAGGAGAGATGCAGTTCTTCTTAGGACTACAAGTCAGGCAACTTGAAGATGGGATTTTCATCAGTCAGACAAAATACATCAAGGATATTCTGAAAAAATTCCATCAAGATCAGAGCAAGCCACTTAGCACTCCTATGTCACCAAGCTGCAAGTTGGATGCCGATCCCACTGGAAAGCCGGTCGACGTCACACTATATCTCAGTATCATTGGATCTCTTCTCTACCTCACTTCGAGCCGGCCATACATTATGTTTGCCGCGTGCTTATGTGCCTGGTTTCAAGCCGATCCCAAAGAATCCCATATGCTCGCGGTCAAAAGGATTCTGCTTTACCTTAAGGGCACTTCTACCCTCGGACTATGGTATCCAAAGGGTACGAGCTTCAATCTTATCGGCAATACTGACACTGATTATGAAGGTCGCTGAATGGACAGGGAAAGCACGTTCGGTGGCACTCAATTTCTTGGCGAAAAGCTGGTCTGGTTGTCATCCAAAAAGCAGAACTATGTGTGTCAACTTCGACGGCCGAAGCGGAATACGTGGCTGCCGCCAGTTGTTGCTCCCAGATGTTGTGGATGCGGACTCACATTCGCGACTTTGGGTTACAATTTAAATAATATACCCATATATAGTGTTAGTCAAAGTGCCATCGCTATTACTTGCAATCTTGTTCATCACTCACGCACAAAACACATAGACATTAGATATCACTTTATCAAAGATCATGTAGATAAAGGCACCATAGATATGTATTTGGTGAACACGGAGTACCAAATAGCTGACATTTTCACCAAGGCATTGGATGAAAGACGATTTCAATTCCTTGTCGGAAAATTAGGCATGTTGAATCTTCCGTAAAATGTGTTTTACCTGATCTTCTATGCTACTAGATGTTTTATGTTATGTGTTTTCTTGGCTTATATACTTTATCTTGCGTGACTTAAATAAATAAATAAAAAATTTTAATACATATAAAAATACTATACATATACCTATAACATAGGGGGATGAAGAAATTCTTTAGGATGCTTTGATCTAACGTCACTTAGAATTTTACCCCGACATGCTATTGATTTAATTGCTTAATTTTGTCAGTCTAAGTCGCATTCTTGTGTCTAAAGGTCATTAGGTTGCTCCACTAGACACAAAGACACTATACATACGTGCGGTCTCAAGCCTTGTTCATTTCTTTCTTTGGATCTTTTCTCGAGTGAGTCACACATCAATTGCTTGTCTTAAGTAGTGATACTTGGCTTCATACTCACCTTGCCTTAGATCGTTAGGAAAATGATAAGGGCGCTTAGGTTTCACTCGGCCTTATAAAGTTTTTTCCCTCACATTAGCCCTTAGTCATCCACTTTGAGCCTTCTCCGATGTCCTTTTCTTCCTTTGAATCCCATTCCCAGCCTTCAACCGTATTCTATACTCTTCGGATGGTTATTCAAACGAATTAAGGAGGGGGAGAAATAAAGGAGGATGATAACAAAAGAAGGCAACACGCAATCAGACCAAAGGAACCTACCTTCCGGCTATTTCTTAGAAGGTGGCATGGATCCTGCTGTGAACTTCTCCAGCGATAATCTCGTACGCTCGTCAGAACGACTGGAAAAAGGAGCACCACGAAGTGAACTTCTCCAACGATAATCCGATCTTATATCGGGAAACGAGAAGAGGAGCGCAGCCTCGGGTACGAATTCCATAACCGTGAACTTTTCCAAATAGATAATCTCTGAAACCTCTCTAGCGATTAGAGAAGAGGAGCACGGTATCGGCCCGAGAACCAACAAGAAGAACTTCACCTACGATAATCTCCTATAGCCTCATGGAGAAGCCGAGCTTCAGCTTGAGCATATCATAAAAAAGGATAGCTCTTAAAAGAGAAAGAGGTGAAAAGATAAAAAAAAAAAGAAAGACGGAAAAGGAGACGGACGTAGAAATGGAAGAGGACGAAGAGATAAGCTATGTGCTTAGTAGGCAAAATTGTGTGTTATATGCTCGTGAATTTAATTGATTTCATATGCTTCCATATTTATTCAATTTTTGCGCATTATTTGAGGGGGAGCAAATATAAAATAGTGTATTAGCTCCAAATATTCTTGACGTTCTTCACTAAGTGTTTCAGATTCCTTCAAACAAAATTAAGGAGTCAGACGTCGACACTACAAGGAACGGAGCTAATCACAGACCAAATTAACTCCATTATTTCTAACGTCTTTCTTTCTAAGTAGTACAGATTTGTTATTTCAGCCAAGGAAGCTAGACGTTACTGCACAGAAAATACAGGGAGTTGATTGCATTTGTTTTAATTATCAGGGGGAGCTTTACAAATATGATTTTATTTGAAATAGGGGTCAATCTGAAAAGTTTAGAAGTACTTACTATCGAGAAACTTGCGATCTTAAGTTTGTCGATCGTAAAACAATGTTGGGAACAATTTTTGATTAGCCGCTTTGCTACCGAGAAAATTGGATTGAAGAGCAATTTTCGAATCAAAAATTTCTCGAGCGCAAATAGTAATGGGCCTGTCCATTTAATCGCAAAACGTCAAATTGGAAACCCAACATTGAATTACAGCGAGTAAATAAAAGTTCATCTTTGTGTCAGTCGAAAAACTTTTTCTCACGCAACCCTAAATCGCAAAAAATTCTCTGGAGAAAAACTTTCACAGACAGTTCAATTCACTCACAAATCCTTCCATTTTCAACTCAAAATTGTCTGTTTAAGGTAGAAATGAGAATCTGTTGATAGTTGCGTGTGATTTAATGTCGTTAGCATCTGCTTTTTGAAGTTTTTCGCATGTTTACGTTTAGATTTCCGTCGGTTCTTCAAAACTGAGAAATCGTATACTGTTTTATAGTGATTTAGGCTTGATTATGAGTGTTATCTATGCCTGCACTCAACATAGTTTCGATGTTCTTGATGAATCTGATAGTATAAATCTTCGGAAAATCTGCATCTTCGACTGAGATTTGAGTTTCAATAAAACTGGGTTTTTGAATGTTTAAAGGTATCGAAGAACTTTGTCGATCGCAAACAATCTTAATTGAATTTCGATTCAATTGAGATACTGTTTGTGTCAAATTAGTTCTCGATCGATAAAAATCTGACTTAGTCGTTAAGATAGATTATTTTGACCGAAAAATTACTTACCATCGAGAAATCTAATTATGATTTTCTGTGAGCGAAAAACTTAAGCACTGAATAGACAATTTAGATGCAAATTTTATCGAGCGCAAAACTTACTATCGCAAGATAGAATTTTCGTGTTAATTGGATTTTGGTCGCAAAACTTTAGCAGCGAAAATTAATTTTTCAACGCTTAATTTTTCGATCGTAAAATTCGCCGCTTAGGACTTAATTGAAATATTTCTCGACGGTTGACTTAGTCTTTCTTTGACTAATTTCTCGATAGAAATATATCACAGCGAAAAAAATGTTACTTACAATCGAAAATCACATACCGCTCGACACATTTCAAATCGAAAATTTTATTCAATCGAGGAAAAGTTTTCGATAGTAAATTTATCTGAGCAATAATTTCTCGTTCTTGAATTTACACGGTATTTTTCTCGATCGTAAAATTGATCGACTACAGTCTCGATTTCAACTTCAACACTTAGAAAATTTTTCTAAGTCTTTTACTCTGTAGCGAACATTAGCGAATAAAATTTTCTCGATCGAAAATTAAACTGAGTCATTACAATTGAAATCAATGCATAGGAAATAAATTTGAAAATCAATTTTATCGAGCGGAAAATTTCTTGGAATGAACAGTCACATTACTCGCGATTAAACACTTAGAAAATTTCAAACTATTTTTCACGCATTAGGTGTTTAACTCGAAATTACCATCATGCCATTACATTTTTTTCAAAATCGAAATTCCTATATGCATATCATACGATTTCAATTCAAAATTCATCAAACATGTCAGGACTTGATACAACATTATAGTTTGATGAAACTAAATTCATTCTCGACTAATATCAAGAATTATGAACTAATGATTTGTTATATTTCTTATCTTTTTCAGATGGATCGCTATCCAAGATATAATCACATATAAGACCACAACCTGTATCTGAAGGTCCAGGATACAAATTTCCAACTCGATCTGAGCACCTTTCGATGCCCGGACGAGATCATTGTATCTATCCTGAGAGGCCACCCCATCTGGCACGCATTGACCCGCCTCTGTGCCCATGGTCTATCTCCAACAATTCTGGGGATCTATACAAGGAGTTGTGGCAAATGGAGCATTCTCCTTCACAACTAAAATCGGCACGCGGCATATTCATATGGACAAGAACCAGTTCGGGACGATACTGGACTTGCCATACAGCGCAAATCACGACCGGCTCCCGTCGGATGCAGAAATGGTCCAGGACTTCATGCAGATGGGATATCAACCGCAGCTCACAAAGTTAGCTCAGGTCCAGAGCAGCGGTATCCCTCATCCCTGGAAGACACTGTTCGGGATCGTGAACAAGTGTCTATCACCTAAGCATGCTGGCTTCGACAAGGGCAACGGCAATATACTGCGGATTTTTCACGGACTCGCTTTCTCTAGAAATTACGATTTCGTGCAGCTAATCTAGAATGATATAGCTGAACAGATTCGGCTGAAGGAGAATCGAAGATCGAAGAACGTGCCCTGCGCTCGATGGTTCAATGTGATCATCAGGGAGTTCATGGAGTTACACGCACAGAACATCCTCAGCTGCATCCTGGAGGAAACTACCAGCCGCCAAGGCTAAAATTCTTCCATAATCCACGGCTGACGGACTTGGACCAACCGTCGATGCCAATTCCGCTCCATCTACTCAGGCTCGCCGACCCCGCGGGAGTTGAGTATCAGAGATTCTGTCGGAACACAATCTAACCGAGGAAATGATTAGAGGGCCCCCGGCAGATGTACATATGAGCCCTCCCCAACCGCAACATCACCAAAGCCCTGACGACGCGATGATAGATGTTGTCGCCCACGAGCTTCAACAGGAGTCTCCATTGGTCGAAGAGCCAATGCCCGACGTAGATGATACAGTGATAGACGTCGTGGCTACTGAGATGGCGCTCGAGGCTCCTACACATGAATATCAAGTGGAAGTGCCCGTTAATGTAGGCATGCTCGAAGAAACCTTTGAGGAGGTTCTTCAACCAGTAGCACAACCCGAAGTAGAAATGGGGTAAAGCTCTCTTCCACCGGAGACGGATCAGGCACTGGACGTCCATCGTGACCTCACTCCTCACACGGCCACCCCGTCTGACACGGAGTCTGCGAGGAAATAAGCCTGATAAGGAGGACTCCCAGGAGACTTAGCATTCAGCTGGAGTCCCTCTTCCCAGCCGTCACCAACGCACCAGATATGACAACATCTACAAGTGTTTCTGGCACTTCTTCGCTCAATCTTGAGCCGCAACCAAATCTCGTGGTGTCTGGTTCGCAGGCGCAGCCCGAGCCTGCCACAATGCCCATAGAGCCGAATCTTCAAGATTCGACTCAAGGATTGGGTGGAAGTCTCATACAGTCACAACCTCAAGTGACTGTGAGCCAACCTGAAGAGTCGGTGTCTACTCAAGGGTTGATAACAGGCGACATCAGTCGTCCTGGTCCATCCAAGGAGGCGTCCGTACCCTTTGTGACGAACGAGCAGTTCCAGGCCGCTCTCTCTGCCGCTGTACAGTCCATGGAAGTCAAAATCACGGAGAGAGTACTCCAAGCAATCGAGACATCCCGAAGAGATACCGGGAAAGCACTTGTCTCTGAAGGCACCTCGTCACAACCCAACCTCACACCTCCACAACCCACACACACCGACCCTCTACAACACTCTTCCATCCTAATCAACCCATACACTATCCCAATCACCGAGCTCCATGACATCCTTCTGGCCCGCCTCATCGGTCTTAATATACGGTCGCCTCAGGAAGAGTCCCTCTATAGGCGACTGGTAGACCATCCTATGCCACCTACCCAATCATGCCGAGGTCAAAGCTCCCACTCCCGGCGCAGACATGACGATCGTGACGATCAGGACCATCAAGAGGGGGAGAAGAGGCCAATGACATCTACAACTGGCCAAGGACAAGGCTCGGGCGCTACGCAGACAAGCGCTGGAGCTGGTGAAACCCAAACTACCCACCAAACCCAAACTCAAACCACCCAAACCCAAACTACCCACACCACGCACCGCACCGCCCACATCGACCCACCAACCTTTCACCTCAGGACGCCTCCACCCACCACCGATCTACTCAAGCCCCTTGCTTCCGGAAGAAGAAGCAAGTGCTGCGATGCTTGTAGCCCTAGCAGCTACCAAAGCCACTCCCTCCGTCGCTCCAGACCAACCGGGACCCTCTGGACATGGTGTCAATCCACATGAGGTCCTAGACAAGTATATCTTCGAAGGACAGTGGATGACCCATTCCATGCCCGAGGAGCATCAAAGACGACGACTTCACGACGTTCGGCGCTTTCTACAACAAGCATCTATAGACCTCGTGATCATAGAAGACGACGAGCTTTAGGAAGGTGAAGACTACGAGCGAGATATCCCAAGGCTACCAGAGTTAATCGCTCAACGGGCGGTTCCCTCTATAAGGCTAACTCCAGGGACCGTTCGGATCGACACGCCATGGGAGAACATCCGAATAGAAATCACTTTCCTAGAAGAAGTTCGTGAGAAAATTTGGAGGTCTCCGGACAGAGTTAAGAAGACGAACGAGTTCGAGCTTAGAGGGATCTCTCATTGGGATCAGCAGAAGAGGATGACCTACCTCTGGATGCTGACCAAACTAGGACCTGATATTAGGTTGGGGATGAGTAAGGCACAAGCCAAGAGCCGTTATAAGAGTCTCTCTCCAATAAGCCAACTACTCAGCGTCTACTGTGACAAAGGAGGACTTCCAACACCTCATTACACGATTGAGCGCGTAGATAGAACTCGAGAAGATCTAAGCGAGAGCGACCTACCGTACATCCCTGTTGATGAGGTATATCATCTCTATTAGCTGTACATGGAGAAGTACAAATGTCCTCAAGTCTTCATCAAGAAAGAAGGACTCGATGGACTCTACCGGTTCATGATGCGCTAGGTCAAGTATTATGCCGCACACGACCTTCAGATCGCTATGGAGAGCAACATGAAGAAGGTCAACATCACCGCTCCGCTCAACAAAGGACCTGAGATCGAAGGGCTTCCCAACAATCACGTGCATATCAGCTCAGTCCTAGGCATCACCTACCACAATCCAATAGCAAAAAAGAATAGGTTGATGCTGAAGACTGAAATCAACAAGTTTTGTGATGGGACGCTCAAGGTCATCAGGAGGAACATCGAGCAGATGTTGGAAGAAATCAATAGAGACACCATGCTGAGGATTCACAGGTTCGTGAGAGAACAGCCGCTCCTAATGGAACTGCTTGAAGATATCGAGGAGTGACTGGAACTGAGGATCACGCTAAGGAACTACGAGTATGCGCTGGGTTTGCGCAGATCGTATTACGCCCGACAAGGACAACCGGCGCGGAAACGCAATCAAGCACAAAGAGGGAGATTGTAGAGTATACATTTAATTGTATTTGATATTATTAGGTGTCCTTGTAATTAAGGGCGTTTTGTATAGTAGTCCTTAGATTAGGACTAGTTTGATATTTATACCAAGTTTGTTTGGTATAAATACATGTAAATCAATTGAGCTGAAGAGAGAAAGTTTTGAAGATTGATTCGAAAGGCTTGCAATTCAATTTCTAGAGAGAGAAACAACAGCAACTTTCTCACTCTAATCGAATTCTCTCTCTCTCTCTCTCTCTCTCTCTCTCTCTCTCTCTCTCTCTCTCTCTCTCTCGTTCTTCAAATGAGTTTTTCGATCGATTCTTATTGATTATCATTATCGTCGAGTTACTTTGAATTCTTGCCTAGGATCTTAGAGTTGTTAATCGTAAGATCTAACACACTTAAATACCTTTTTTTGACTTTGTTAGCACTTACTTTTATATATCGAAAACTTATTTAAATTTGTACCCATCGAAAAAACTTTTATCTCTCTTAATTCTATCGAAAACTTGTTCTCTCCTACCTACTTCATTTGACATTTCTTTAATTCACACATATACATTTGTTTATTTTGACCATTTATTGTTCTACTAAGAATTTACGATACTTATCATTACTTGAGTGATACAGAATATTTTAATATTAAAGCCATTTCCTGACTAGGTTTTTTATACAAAGTCTCTATATCGAGAATTAATATTCTGGTAACATCTGCTTACAAGAATTCTTTAGTTTTGACAGTCTATCCGTTCCTTTCTCATAACTCTATTTAACAAGAATATGATATTTGAAATCACATTGCTAAAACTGAATTCTACGAATCACCCCTCACTTCGAATTTCTATCTTTCGCATTGATCTCCTTTCGAAAATCTAATTCTTGTAACTATGCTTTAACAATTTAATATCAACATTGTTCTTATTCGATAATTCCTCACTCTTAAACATATATAATTTATTTATTCCAACCTATTTATTTTCATACCAACAACCTAAACCTTGGTCAAATATTGTCATCCCTATATGTATGTTACGAAATTACTTATATGGATATTCGTATAAATGCATGAAATTATGGCATGAGGTTTCGGTTCCTAACAATTCTCCCCCCCCCCCCCCCCCCCCCCCCCCCGTTAAAAATATCGACCTGGAAATTTCGTACCTGTCTCACAACAACCATGAGTATTGGGTCTTCATATTTCGCATCATTTCCATATAACTTTATCGGGTGATTTTTCTATCGTACTTTTACAGTCGAAATTGTCTTATTCCGCAATTGTCGAGCCGCATATTCAAGAATTTCGGCTGATTCTTATTCCCGAAATCTTCAACAACACTCACTGTTTCATTATTCAAAACATGGGAAAGATCTGATCTGTGTCGTCGTAACATACTGACGCAAAGACATTGCATTATGATATTTCAGGTGGTAACGCTTATTCCCGAAACCTTCAAAGACATTACAGTACATCGTGGCCTTAATTTTCATTTTCCATTTCCCTTAACTGCTTATTCCATCGTCGAAATCGATCAATGTAACTCCCTTATCGTTCTTATGCTGCTTTAAGTCGATTCTTAACTGTTTCATCTTTTCCATTGTACCCTGAGTCAAATTTGTATCGCTCTTTCTGATTATTCATCTATCTTTAAATAAAAGCACCGTACTAAAATATAATCTAATTCCGACAACTTCCTATAAACTCCCCCAAAATCTGTAAATGAATTGGAAATTACAATCAAACACGGTATACGCAGATAATCTATGTAGTCAAACTATTCCATTGACGTTTCTTTTTGCTACATTAAATGGCAAACAATGAGCAAACTTCGTAAATTTATCGATAATTACTCGAATGGTGCCATTTTTCTTGGTTGTTGGAGGCAAACTTTGACGAAAATCCATCGTTATATATTGCTATTTTCAAATTGATATGGGTAAAGGGTAGAATTTTACCCAAGAGCCCTTGATGTTCCGCTCTAACCTGTTAACAACTTAGACCGTCTAGCACATACTTGGCCCCATCGCTTTTCATTCTTAGCGACTAATAGTCAGATTCGTGGTTTCGATACATCTTAATGCTACCCTGTATACGCTTCTTCCATTATTTTCCGCCGTAAGTTGTCAACATCGGGTAACACCTATCCAGCTATTAATCGTTAACACACGAATTCCTTCTAGAGTAAACGACTTTCTTTTTCCTCGTTTTACTTTTTCAGCAATCGTGACTAGTTTTTCGTCCTTGAACTAAACTTGTTTAATTCAATCTTTCACCGTAAGACGAATTATAATCGAAGCACATATAGTACTCGTACCATTCACATTCATTTCGACATTTATTTACCTCAGATCAATTATATTTGATCATGAATGTGATGATGAAAAAGAAATAGTACCATACGTTTTCGATTCAAAACGTCTGTAATAACGTCCGTCTTTCCGTAATGATTCTCTAGCAATCCAATCCCATATCTTTGTTTTACGTTAAATTCTTTCTGTCTCAACAAATACTTCATAGTCTTACGATTCGTAAATATCTGGAATGTTGCACCGTATAGGTAATGTCGTCATATCTTTAATGCGAACGTTACGGCAGTTAATTCCAGATCATACATCGGGTAAGACGTCCCATGTAGTTTTTAGTTGTTGAGGCATGTATGCTAATATTTTTCCATGCTGCACTAGCACATATCCTAATCTTTGACACGATACATCACTATGAATTGCGAAATCTTCAATACCCACAAAAATAGTTAACTTAAAGACTATAGTTCATTATTCCTTTAATTCTTTAAAACTCCTTTAACATTCTTCTAATATCGTTTGCATTCTTCTTTGACTTAAAATATACCAGAATGTCGTCAATAAATACGATCACGAACTGGTCTAAATACCGTCTGCAGTCTTTAATTGATGTGTTCCGACCTTAAGTCAATCTTGAAAAAAATACTTTGGAATCTTGCAGTTGATCGAATCGATCCAAGGTAGCAGGCATTTATTTTTCGCCGTTACCTTGTTTAATTGCCGGTAGTCAATAATCTAAGCGTACCATTCTTCTTTTCAGTGAAGAGAACAAACGTTCTCCAAGTGATACGTTCGGTCACATATACCCTCTGACCAATAATTCTCTAAGACGTACCTTTAGCTTATTTAATTCGATCAGTGTCATACCTAGCTGAAACTTAATGATAAACTTTGTATCCCAATCTGGTGATAATTCTCAGGAGGATTATCGAGATATTTACTAATTTCTAGAATGCCTTCTACTTATCCATATGATTGCGTACTTATAATGAATCAGATTCCTTTCCCATCCTTTATTTGTCATCTTAGACACTTCTAAGCTTAATACCTGATGTGTGCTATCCGTACGACCTTTTCTCCTTTGAATATAATATGTGATTGATCCAAAAGAGACCGTTGAATTCCTTACTAAACCAGTCCAACTTCCCTTGATATCGGTATAACCACTCCATATCTGTATTATGCCGAAGTCTATTAAGGATATAATTATTAGTATTACATGTATCTTTACTCCGTCACTAACAACTTACTCTTCGGTATACTGTATTTACTATAACTATTTCATCCACTGGGAATCGATCGTAAACCTTGTTTCCTACCTATACCATCCTTGACAACACCTCTTTGTATATTTGTTGTCCCAACGCATTATATACCTTTTTAACTTTTTCATCAAACGATACTTCGCCGTGGTTCCTTTTACATTCAGAAAATTCCGAAATTCTATCTCAAATCTTTCGTCACAATTAGCCGGCTTTCCAACTCCATATCTGTTGGCATGATACGATTTCAAATCATAAAACAAAACTTGCCTCAATATTCGTCATTTACTCCTATCCATAGTCAACCATATTAGGGAGCATCATGAAATAGTTAATTAACTAACACTTCGTACTTGCTTACAGACCTATTTCCTTATTCCAGCTTTAAAGTTTGTCTTCTTTATGATCTGTATAAACCTCAAGCATATAAGCATCGTTTAATTCTTTTTAAGGCATCTTCCCAAGTCAACCTGGGGTTATACTATACTATCCGAAACTATTTCCCATAATTCGTATACCTATCCTTGTAAGAATGAAACAAGATAGTCAAATCCGTCTTCTGGAGTACACTGTAACAGATTAAACATCTTTTCTTTTGTTTTCTGCTACATTTCTATTTCTGCAAAATCTGTTGTGCCCATAAGGTCCATAGTATCCATCTCTCTTAATTTATCATACCGTCGTTCTCGGGGGAATTGTCTGGGAGTTTCCATGCTCATATTACTTATGCGTATAAAATGAATTTGATTCAGGTACGGCTAGTCTTCCTCCTCCCCCAATCATATGTTCATCGTGCTCTATATGCATCATTTCACCTTACTACCTTTTGCCTTAATATGCAAAAAGAGCCTAAGGCAAACTATAACATACACATACTATGCAATTGTCTACAGAACCTAAAGCCTAGGCTCTGATACCACTACATGTAATGCCCCATTTCCTTTTTCCATATTTTACGCAGCTATCATATTTTTCCCATAAAATTGCTTTTCTTTCCTTTCATAACCATTGCCTTTGAACTTAAACGGAGGCGTACATCTGTCTATCCCCTTTCACTCATAACGTATATGTATGTACAACATAATTTTTCTATCATCGTATAGAAATCTTACTAGTGTTCCTTAAACTATATGCAGACGATGAACAAAAGGGGAGCAGGTGAGAGCCTAGCCGGCCAACCTTGAATCTATGCTTCCGTATGTGGATGCATTCTAGGTAGCCTGTTAGATATCTACAACACTGTAAAACAATTATTCAAAGTATGATCGCAACATGTTATTCCAGAGACATATAATAATCAAAACTGTAATAAGAGATCAATCATTTCCATAAACGTTCTCATAAATCTTTTTATGAAATACCCTGTCAAATAACCATCGTTCATAAGATCCGTACATCCAATGCCATAATATACCTCTATCATATAACCATTGTTATCCATTCACATGATCCTTAGATCGATGCATTTCTATATGCCCATTTTCTTTCGATACTCCCGTTATAGACTGGCTAGACTCGTACCGTAGGCCCGGTCGGCGCCCATGCATGGGACTCTGTAACCATTCTGTAATCCCCCGATTTGTAGGGACACATATGTGCCTGTACAGGACTCTGTCATCCCCCGATTTGTAGGGACGTTACCGTAGATTTCCCCCGATTTGTAGGGAAGTATGTCGTGGCATCCGTATCATTCGATGTCATAGCAGTCAATACCGTTTTCTCCGTTCATTATTATGTGCATGCAAATGCTATGTCCATACCCTTATATCACATATCTCATAAATCTATCAAATCACCTTTGATACATAAGAACATGTTAAGGCACGAAAGCCCAAATCAATCTCTATGGCACATATATCATATGATTATAACTTAATAAGTTCATATAACATATATAAGCACATAAGACACATAAAAACAGATCACCTGTCGCAATCATACTCACAGTACGGCTTAAAGCCGCGTTCGTTACTCGACTCTATCCTTGCCTTTTTCGGGATCCTGACCTATTAAAATATATATTCGATAAGCATGAGATCTCTAACTGACATGTATGCCATGATATGCATTTCGAATTTCCTAAGTACCGAATAGTCCCTATTTAGAAAATGCGCTATTAAAAATTGTACAAGTTCGAAACTCAATTAAATATCGAATTCATATAAATTATCGAAAATCTGTTTCGAAAGTCTCTTTATTTCGAAAATTATCTGCTATTGACAGCCTATTTCGAAAATCAGTTCGAAATTTCTTTCGAAATTTTCTTTTGGAATTTTCCTTCGAAATATCTCATGTTTCGTAATTCATTTCAAAAATCTTCAGGCCCGCAAAATCGATTTGACCCGCGAGAAGCCCGACTCAATCTCTAATTTGGAAATTGACTTAGCCCGTGACAAAATTTCAGCCAGAACTCAATTCGCGAAACTCTTTTGCGAAACAGTTTAAATTGCAAAAACTTTTTACAAAAACATTTACGAAGCCTTTTGCGAATACTTTTACGAAATTATTCTTTCCAACATTTCGAAATCTAATCTTTCGAAAATCAAGCTTTTTGCGAAATCCTTTTGCGAACCCAACCTTTCGAAAATTCTTTCGAACATCCTTTCGAAAATCTAATCCCTTTCGAAATTTATAACTCAAAATCTTTTGAAAACCTTGAAACACTATTAACTTAATCTTTCGAAATTTAATTTTCGAAAATCACTAAAATCCTCAAGAACAACATATATTCAAAATTTATCAAAACTCATATCATTGAAATCTCCTTTGAAAATTACTTAAAATACGGAAAACGGTAAACTCGAAAACATTTTTATCTTTCGAAAATTTGAAAACGATCAAATCCTCATTTCTTAAGAACATGATGAATTTCATAATGCCTTCATAGTTGTTCAAAATTAAACATAAGTAAATAGAGCAATTTATGCATATAAATTCCTTGTAACTTCAATTACGAAAACCATAATCAAATTCATACCAACATAAAATTCCTAAAACCTTAATATCGAAAGATGTCTTAATAATGAAAACTTTATATACTACACTTGTTAGAACCCTAAGTACTAAAAATTCCGTATAATCGAAGCTTAAGATTTCAGCTCTTAGTTTGCTAGAAACTTTAAATATCTTAATCATCTTAATACTAAAACTGTTCATATGTAGAAAACTGTTCAGCCACTAGAAATACTTTAACTTGGATAAGCATATTCATTTTAAAAGACTTAAACATCATAATGCCAACATGTTCTAACATTAAAATTATCTAAATAAGCATGTAAAAATCTGGAAAACCCTAATGCCTCTTTTAGTTACGATTACGAAAACTCCTTATGATAGTTATCCTATATATGTAAATTTTGAAAACCTAATTTTCCTTACCTTCAACCTCTCCAAGATTGTGAATTTTTCCTAAAATATTTATTACTTTCCTTCATTTTTTTTGAAGCTGCTCTTCAATTTACTTTCTCCGTTCTTCGGTTTTAACGTGAGATTTCCTTATATGAATTTTATAGATATATATCATACACAAGTGATTTGACAAGTAGCTGATTAGTTATTCCCTTCCATTCTAAGAAATCTTTTGTTGATATATATCCCTCATTGCCGAAAACATTAATTCACTTAAATACCTTTTCGACTTTGTTGGCACTTACTTTTATATATCGAAAATCAATTCTAATTGTGCTTTCATTTTATTAGATGTCCATGTACTTAGGGGCTTTTTTTATATTTGTCCTTAGATTAGGACTAGTTAGATATTTATACCAAGTGTGTTCGGTATAAATACTTAGTAATCAATCGCAATCAATAGAGGAAGTTTTGAAAATTGATCCGAAAGGCTTGCAATTCAATTTCTAGGGAGAGAAACAATAGTAACTTTCTCTCTCTACTCGTTATTCTCTCTCTTGTTCTTCATTTGAGTTTTTCGATCCAATCTTCATGTCAATCATTATCATCGAATTACTTAGAATTCATGCCTAGGATCATAGAGTTGTTAATCGTAGGACCTAACAATTGGTATCAGAGCAGATTCGTTCTGTTTTGAATCGAAAATTGTTGGATTTGGATTGAAAATCATTTTCAGTTTACTGTTCATCGAAGAACGGTTTGGCGCGAAATTGACTTGTATTGACTTGAATTTGATGTTTCTGCGCTCGTTTAAGTGTTAAATGATGATTGCGATCAGATTTGTAGCTGTTTGAACTTCATTTTTAGGATTAAATCGATTCTATGATTTACTGTTTGCGAAGAACATGAAGAACACGTTCTGATTTTGATAAAATTCGACATACTTTGCTTTATAACGTGTTTAATTGCTTGTTCGTGCGTAGTTAGTAAATGATTGCGAACAATACTGAAATTTCAATGTCTAATTCGTTGTTTTTGCTTGAATCTGTGTTAATCGTATTCTGTGATTTCTCTCGATCGTTCTAATTTTTCTCGCTAGGTTTACGATCGAATTAATTTATCGATCGAAAAAACTTGGCGCGAGAATTTTTCTCAGTCAGAATACGACGTCAGCGCTAGAATCGTCAACACTAGAAACGATTTTAGTTAAAAATATTTCTCGAGCATTATTCAGCGAAAATCCTTTTCGAGGAAGACCAATTTTGACTTTGCACGCGTAAACACTTTCTCACGAAAAACATTTTCGTCAGACATTTAAAGTTTGACCAAGCTAAAAATCATTTACACGCGAGAAACTTTTCTAGTCAACAGATTTATTTTGACTTGTCGAGAAACTTACTAACGTACTGTTTCTTTACGATCGAAATAAATTCCCGATCTGGAAATTTTTCTCGATTGGGCAATTTATTTCGCTTGAATATTTCGCAGACAGACTTTCTCGCACGAGAAAAGTACATATTATATTCTATTTCAACGAAATTATTTTCGATCAAACTTTAAAGATTGAATCGAAAAAAATTCTCGAACTATTTTTCGAATCAAACGCTACTAACGAACTTTGTCACTTGTGAAGCACATTACATCATCTTCAAACGTTCAAAACACTTAACGAAGATCCTTCAACAACTCAACTACAACACAAAATTGATGCATACTCTCACGAAAATGACAACTGTCCGTCGATTTTGCAACGAGGCGAATATACCGTTTGGAGAAGCCCCTTCCTCAATTTCATCGCTCTAAAAGATCAAGCCGAGAATTTGCTGAAATCACTAGAAGAGGGACCCGAACAGTTTTAGGTGTGATGAATCGGTAACCCTCAATTCCCGCATCTAGGTGACTGAAGGAGCCTAGGGAGTACTCAATCGAGGAGAGGGCTCGAGCTAAGGATGATCTAGTAGCCATGAACACCCTCATGCAGGGCATCCCCAACGATATATATAGACAGCTTGATAGCCTTTCATCGGCTAAAGGAATGTGGGATGAACTGCATAGGATGATGCAGAGGACGAAAGTTGGCATAAAGGCCAAAAAGGCGAACATTCTCACTGCTTACGACTCCTTCAAAGGAAAGCCGGAGGAGAGTCTATATGAGATCTACCACAGATACCTCACTCTTTTCAAAGAGATGAGGAAGATAGAAATCACGAAGACCAATATGGAGACAAATAATTATGCTCTCCTAGGTGAGGAACGCATGAAACTATATGCTAAAATTAAGAAATTAGATGATATAGTTATGCGTAGGGGACAATCCGAACAGACGATATTTTTGAACAAGCCCAAGGATATAGAGTTCTATAATCTTATGGAAGGCATAGGTTTCACTAACCCACGAGTTCTACGGAAAAAGAAAATATTTTATATTTAGCACATGGGTTTAGGAGTAACATCTCTTAGAGAATTAACTGAATCGACGTACCAAAATAAATTTGATTCATCTATGAGAAAAGCCTCACATAGACCTGAGATCCCCTTTGACTACACTACGCTAAACAAAAGAGAGTGAAATATGAAACCGTCATTAACACTTGTCTCTGAACTATTTCAACTTCCTAACCCTCAAACAGCCCTCGAGGAAGCCAAAGACGCTCATTATAAAAATTCTCTCTACAAACCTCCTATAATCAAACAGATAGAGGAATCTCAAGCAAAACTAGATATAAAAAAAAGAGAGAATTTGGAAGCTGAAAAGAAAACGTTCTTAAAAGAAATGAAAATCTCAAAGCTTCCTCATCCTCCCAAACTACCTCTTATGCCATTATGAAAAGCGTGAAAATCGAAAAATCACCTTCAAAAGATCAAACGTATCTTATAATTCTGTTAAGAGTGCTAAGACTATCATTACTTTACCTACGTCTACATGAAGCATAGGGCAAGCACTAGAATTGAAGGCGAGAGTGTCTAGTCTAAAGAAGGAGCAAGTAGATTTGGATATGCTTAAGAATGTTACTCCTTCTGTACGAATAAATGACACTCGTAGAAATAAAAGAGCCATTTCTTCGCGTAGAGTAATTGCTTCTACGTGTACTCTTCAGCCCATCATCTTTAGAAGCACCAACTACGAAATAGGCTCTACATCTAAAGCTAAAATTAGTCATTCTGAAACAAATGCCACTAGGAAGACTCGTAGGAAACAAGATCCAGCCATAAAGAAAGCTTATGGCGCCGTACATACTTGTACTCACCTAAGGTATCCTGTAAAGACTGAGTCCCCCAAGCACCTTAGGAGATTATCAAAAGAAAAGATCTTTTCCTCAGTCAAACCTACCAAAGCATTTGTAGTGCTAAAATTATCCTTCCCTGCAAGGTTCAACCCAAACGGGTTCCTAAATCTCCGCCTAGGACGACAAAAGCCGAAAAGACCAAGTCACCTAGAAAGGCAACACCCAAAACCACTTCTACGAAAGTGACTTGGGTTATTAAAACTCCTTCAAGTAGTAATTTAGGAATCATATCTGAACCTAAAACTAAATCTGCTAATCTGAGAGGACCCATGCTTAAGTGGGTACCTAAAGCTCTCTAACTTGTTTTTGCATATCCATCATGTGGGTACCTCGACTCTGGTTGCTCCACACACATGACTGGAAATCAAGAGCTGCTGAGCAACTACAAAGACCGACCAAACGGCAAAGTCAGATTCGGACACAATGACTCAGCTCCAATTCATGGATATGGAGATATCATTCTGGAGAAACAGACAATAAAAGATGTCTCATGTATCGAAGGCCTCCGCCATAACTTGTTCGGCATAGGCCAGTTCTGTGACAATGGGTTCCAGGTGGTCTTTCACGCTGACCGGTGCAGAATTTTGGACAGTCAGGACACAAAACTCCTCTATGGACTTTGGAATTCCAACCTTTACACGATCAACCTGACGTCCGTGCGGCCCTCGACAGCTGTTTGCCTCATCTCTCAGACTGTAATTCAGAGGAACAGCTTATGGCATCAACGCATGTCTCATCTCAACATCAAAGCTCTTCAACATCTCTCAACAAAAAAGTTGGTTCATGGTCTTCCAACTATAACTTTACAGAAAGAGCATCAATGTTCGGCGTGCCAATTAGGAAAAATGAAGCGAGCATCTCATCATATCAAACAAGTGGCCTCTACTTCACGTCCTCTGGAACTGCTACATATGGACCTCTGTGGCCCGATGAAGAGACAAAGTATTAATGGACGCAAGTATCTGCTCATCATAGTCGATAACTACTCTCGCTACACATGGACAAGGTTCCTCCAAACAAAAGATGAGACAGGGGACTTGATCGTCAATTTCGTGAACTCTACTCAAAATTTGCTGCAGCAGACTATCCAAGTCATTCGAACAGACAATGGCACCGGTTCAAGAACAAATGTCTCAGTGAATTTTATCAGAAACTTGGAATAAGTCAACAATTTTCAGCCGCCAAGACTCCTCAATAGAATGGGGTAGTCGAACGAAAGAACAGAACTCCAGTGGAAGCCGCGCGTACGATGCTCATCCACTCTGGTCATCCACATTTTCTCTGGGCGGAAGCACTAAATACCGCATGTTTCACCCAAAACAGGATGGTGGTTCACAAGCGCTTTGACCAGACTCCGTACGAAATTATCAACAAACGAGTACCCAACATCTCATTCTTTAAAGTCTTCGAGTGCAAGTGCTTGGTGGCGAACGACCGAGAGCAACGTGCTAAGTTCGACTCTAAAGCGTTCGAAGCCACTTTCGACGGGTATTCTTCAACCTCGAAAGCGTACCGAGTATACATCAAGTCTAACCACACAATCAGCTACAATGTCACATTCCACGAAGTGGCGGATATGGCTTCTGGTCACTTCAGTCCAGGACCCGTGCTTAACCCGATGGCTCCTGCACACCTCAGTTCAGGACCCGTACCTAACCAGATAGCTTCTGAATATAACAGTTCAGAAACTGTTTCATTGGTGTGTTGGCACAAAACCAATAGAAGATGCCAACAACTCCGAATTCAACGTCAGAAGAAGCAATGAGACTCGCATTAGACGATTTGGACTCTCTCTTCGAGCCAGTATATCGGTCACACACTACTATACCTATAGTGGATTCTCCACCCGACGAGACCGACGTACCAAGTGCTTCTCACGTCCCTACCTCACCGATTCAGAATTGCCACAGAATAATGAAGAACCTACAGTGGTTAGCGAGGAAGAATCATCAGAGATGATCGTTCCAAGTGCAGAATTGGAACTTCCTCAAGTAATTGATCAATCAGAGACTACAGGAAATCTAGACCCACAGATGGCTGATGCATCGACTTCAGCCTTGCCTCATGAGCGCAAGTGCACTAGAGGTCACCCGGTTGATCAGATATTTGGCGATCCTTCGGATGGAGTTAGGACACGTCGTCAACATAGTCTCTTCAGCTGCTTGTTAAGTAAATGCTCATTATTTTTCTAAGTTAAAATAATTCATAGCACGTAATTAAATAAACACATAATGTGTAATCATGTTAACGCATAAAATTATAGAATACGTTTCATGCAATCACGTAAGTCATAATTCATAACATATATAAGAATTATAAATCACACATCATGAAATCATTTCGGCACATAAGTCACTTAAAGGTATGAGAATATGAAGGCATCGTATCCTCAAAAATACTAATTAATCCAATCAAGCTCCTAATTAAATATTTTCATCGCTATCTAAATTGTAAATCCCGTAATTAAATTTTACGGGTATTACATCCTCCCTCCCTTAAAAGAATTCGCCCCCAAAATTCCGTCAGCTGAAACAATTCAGGGTGACGATTGGTAGGGAGTTGATCTGGCTTGGTTGGGTGATTGAAATTCACCCTAGGAAATTATCAAGGAACCTTAATAATTTTCGAGGATAGAAAGGAATAGGATCCTGATGAAGTAAATACGGAGATTGTTCCAGTTAGTGGAACCCGTATTACCACAAAAGGGCTAACAAGAATTCCTAAAATTCTAACTTAGGCAGAGATTGAAAATCATTAGCGTCCATCACACTTCTACTACGCCATTCTGATATCGATCGAATATGTTTCTCAGGATGAGCAAAAGATTGGGGCATAGGATTACACCCCACATACTATTGGATCTTAGGTTTTAGGAATTCAGGTATGACTTCCTATTTCGGAAGCCTATCTATTACGATTACGATTAAGGTCGACACTCGAACTAGTATCAACCAAGTCGGCTAAAAGAAATTGCAAGTCTTACCACATAAGTGGTGGATTCAAGAGAAAATGTGGCTCCTAAGTCCACTAGAATGCATGTTGAGGTTTAAACGGTTAGAAGGGTACCTTTCATCTCAGACTGATTGTTTTCAGCTTCTTCCGCTGTGAGCATGTATACTCGAGCAGGGGCCGTCAGCGGCTTGGCCTGATTTGCCCCCTGTCTTCCAGATGCATTCTCTGGGCACGCTACGTAGTAGTGACCTGTCTTGCCACATTTAAAGCAGGTGGCGTTTTGGGAGAAACAGACGCCTAGATGGCGCCGTGCACATTTTGGGCATACAGGTGCGTTCGGTTGGGGCGTTCCTTGATTCGGATTAGGCTGTCGGGGTGGTCCAGGGCGGTTTTGGAAATTAGGCTTCACGTTCTTAGGAACGAACGGTTTCTTCGGGTTATTTTCGTCCCCTTTTGTTGCTTGTTCAAACTTCTTTTTAATCTCCTGGGCTCGTACAATTCGGCTTTCAGCTTGTTCAACCATCAGGGCTCGTTCCGCCATTTGGGCATAAGTAACCCCTTGGAATCCAGCCATGCCAACATCACGGTAGAGTTCTAGCTTCAAGCCCTCCATAAACGCTCAATTTTTAGCGAGTCGGTGCTTACCATGTGGGTTGCAAATCGAGACAGTTGTTCGAAGTTTCGAATATATTCTGCTACCGTCATTGCTCCTTGGCGGAGGTTGATGAACTCGTTCATCCTTTGGGCACGGACGGGAGCAGTGAAATACTTATTTCGGAAAAGCTCTTTGAAACGCTACTAGGTCATTGTCAAGGGATCTTCGAGAGTCGGAATGGTGTTCCACCAATGACCTGCGCTTCCCCTTAATAGGTAGCTAGCGCACAAGACCTTTTCCGTTTCAGGGGTACGGCTATGTTGGAACATAGTTTCTAGTGTTCTAAGCCAATCCTCAGCAGAGGTTGGTCAACAACATCTTCAAAGGTTGGGGGGTTAAGTTTGCGAAACCTTTCCCCGACCATTTTGATTCTGTCGGCCTGACGGGATCCGTTACTTGATTGCCCGCCAGGTTTTGTTGCTGGATCAGTTGCTGAATTTGGGCAGATTGTTGGCGGACTAGTTCCGGGAGCTGAAGGATAGTCGCATCTCGACTATCAGTAGAGGCTGCGAGTTCTTTACCCTTATCTGCACCCGCACTATTTTCATTTCTTGTTCTACCCATTGTTCTTCTATCCTAACGTTCCTAAGATCAATAAATCATGTAATACCAGAAATTCATAAAACCATAAAACTTACAGGCAAGGCCGCTTCCGTGCTTTTGAGTGTGTGTACATGGACAGTCTGCAGAACATATATCCTAAGCTCTGATATCACCTGTGGCGCCCCACCTTTCACCACTACTTTCTTAACTAGTCTACGCGATTAATATCCTAATAATTAAACAGATCGTATGAAATTTCGGATAAAATTTTTCCCTTTATAAAAAGGAATCATAACGGTCCCTACAAAAATTATCATGGGTCCTATTTACGTAGGAAAGCGCGCATGCGGGTCAAAATAAATCTATCTACTGGGCCTCCACGAGGTCGCATCCATGCACACACTTCCATCTCAAAAGCCCCCGGAAGCTTCAAAAGTTGGCCTCGCCGTGAAAATGATCACGTACCGTGATCGCGGGGTCCTACAATCAAATAAAAACGTGGAATGAGCTTATAAAGCTCATTAAGTGAAAACCATGCACGCAATGCACGTGACCTAAATAGCGAAGGCATCCGCGCCAATGCTATCAACTTCTCACATTCTTCTTGACCTTCCATAACATATTTGGGCCCGTTCGCTTTCAATCTTACTATGCACCATATAGAGCTCAAACCCCTAAGGGTATAAATAAGTGGCAGTACAAACACTGGGAGGCTAAACCCGAGTACTGCATCTGTGCTTAATCCTATGGTGCCTTTCAATCCCAATGTGATCCACACTGAGAGGCTAATAGTGCCTTTCAATCCCAATGTGGTCCCATTGAGAGGCTAACTCGGGCACACGGATTTCGTTTAACCCTAAGGCGCCTTTCCATCCCAATGCAGTCTGACATGCGGGCGCTTCCCACTGGTAGCTTACTACGAGGTCGCCAACACTCGAGGTTCCCTCGGTGCCGCTCATACCCTCGAGTCACAACCTCCAGGTTGCATCTCCCGCTAAGGGATATTTACCTGCCTCTTGTGAATCAGGCAGTCGGCCTCGTGAATCGCCGTAATATATTTATTTACCTGCCTCCCGTGAATTAGGCAGTCGGGCACGTGAATCGCCGTAATATATTTATATACCTTCCTCTCGTGAATCAGGCAGTCGGCCTCGTGAATCGCGTAATATATTTGTATACCTGCCTCTCGTGAATCAGGCAGTCGCCCTCGTGAATCGCCGTAATATATTTATATACCTGCCTCTCGTGAATCAGGCAGTCGGCCTCGTGAATCGTCGTAATATATTTAGGTAGCATAGAAGAGCCGTGACTCATCATTGAGTCGACACAAATGCCTATATCGGCAAATATACACGCTCTCAAGCGATCTTATACTCATACACGCTATTTTCCTGGCTCTCATACTAGTCGTGCGTGCATATGCTCATGCCATGAATATGCATGTCATGTCATCGTATAACGTAGTTAAATCACGTAAGGTCACATAAATTCATAGAAGTCACATAAAATCACAGAAGCACATAGACACATCACATAAAATCATAACAGCATATAACACATAATTTTCATGCACATAAAAATTATGTGTTGTAGTTGCGATTTCCACTACCTGGTATCCTTAGCTATATCGTACGGTAAATCGCTAATCTTCAAACCCTAAGTATGGAAACATATAAAATTAGGTTTGTTGGTCGATTTACAGTTTTGCTAAAGTGGCTTAATTTGAAAACCCTAGTTTCGACTTTTATAAATTTCGAAATTCCTTTCAGACATATGTTTATTATAACTTTAGAATTCAATGTAGTATATATATAAAGATGTCGAGCTATATTTTAGAATCTCGAAGCAACACATAAATAAGAGTTCGAGACTCGTTAGACAATACACAAGGATTTCTATATTTTATACCATACTTCGAGATTTAAACTATACAATTTCAACGTACATTTTAATGTGAATGTCGAGCTTAGTTGTGGAAGTAAATCTCGAGATAGTATATGCAAAAATCTCGAGTCATGTTTCGATATTTTAAATAAAGATTTCGAGATGTTATAATATTAGATTTAAATCATGACATGTTTTCAGGTATAAATCTCGATATAAGCTATAAAATAAATCTCGACATATTGGAATTAAGTCTCGACATTTAATAACGAATGCACCAAGATCTCGACATTCATTGTATGGATAGATTTCGACATTTCACTAAGGATTTCGATGTTCGTTGTATAAATAGATCTCGACATGTGACATGCATAAATTTCGATACCACACCTCAAAATAGATCTCTCGAAACTTATATATGTCGACATTAAAAATAATTGTCAAGATTATAATCTGAAAAATCTCGATATTTTCGATCAAATCTATCTATTCAAGAACAGTATAAATACTATATAATTTTCAAAACATACGATGGGGATATCATATAAGATTAATTAAAAGATTATTCTTATTGATTCATGTTCTCTAACATGTGATATTAACATTTAATATACTAAATATAAATCTAAATACATAAGTTGGGATAGGAATTTCATACCACCTTTAGCTTAGAGAACTCGGCTCTTCGTTTCTTCTGATTCCAAGTTTTTGAGGGTTTTCTTATGGGTTGTGTTGATGAAATGAAGACTTTCCTTTCTTATTTTAAAGTTTGCGTGTGTTGGTAAATAATTGACATCGACACTTAGCAATTCCAATCCTTTCCAACTAAGTAATTGATGTTTATCTCCTCATTCGACATCTTCAACTGTTCCTTGACCTCGAGTTTTATAATATTGGCATCAAGGTTTCGAGATTTAAACTAAATAACACCTAATTTCGACCTAGTATCTCTCAAGATGTTGAGGTGTATATTAAAGATTTCGACATCATTCATCAAGATAACTCTTGACATAAACTTCGACATTCATGTCACTTTAATTTAGAAATCGGCCTCTTTTGAAAATTATAACTCTCGGGATTTCTTGTTTCAAGGTTTCGAGATCCAAGGATCTCGATATCTATTGTCTTCAAATTTGCTCTCTTTCTCTCCTTTGAAACCCTAAAGTTTCACAAACTATTCTTGTCTAATTTCAATTCTTACCAATGTAAATGCTCATTATTTTCCTAAGTTAAAATCATTCATAGCACGTAATTAAATAAACACATAATGTGTAATCATGTTAACGCATATAATTATAGAATACGTTTCATGCAATCACGTAAGTCATAATTCATAACATACATAAGAATTATAAATCACACATCATGAAATCATTTCGGCACATAAGTCACTTAAAGGTATGAGAATATGAAGGCATCGTATCCTCGAAAATACTAATTAATCCAATCAAGCTCTTAATTAAATATTTTCATCGCTATTTAAATCGTAAATCCCGTAATTAAATTTTACGGGTATTACAATGGAATCTCACTGATAGCCGGCGAATGATTGCTCGTGCGCTAACAAGAGAAGAGTACAACCGTCTAAGCTCATGCGAATCTGCCAAAAATATGTAAGAGATGCTACAAGTCACACATGAGACACTCGAGTCGTACAAGAAAGAATCGCGCTTCTAACCCACAAATGAGCTGTTTAAAATGGAAGACGACGAGAAAATAAGCCACATGTATGCAAGATTCATGAACATCATCAACCAAAAGTTCTCTCTTGGCAAGAAAATACCTGATGGTGAGAAGGTGCGAAAAATTATGAGATCTCTTCCGAGATAATGGAATCCCAAAGTAACCGCCATCTACGAAGCAAAGGCCTTGGACGAGCTATCTGTCTCAGAACTTATCGGATCTGTGACCACATACGAGATGATTCAGATCTCCATAAAAGAGAAACCGTATTTCAGGAATCAACTGAACATTGCCTTCAGCACTGAGCAAGAAAATGACTCTGACGGCGATGAGGAAAAAGTGGAAGAAATATTGGAGCATATTGTCATGCGAACAAGAAGATTTGAAAAATCTCGGCTAAGAAGAAAATTCAAAAGAAACTCCAAACTCCAACCGAAAGGCAAAGGAATATCATCATCCGGGAACAATGTTCAGAAGTTCTTCAAGTGTAATAAACCATGCCACTTTGCCTCAAACTGCCCCGTAGAGAAGGTGACAAAAGGATAAAGAAACAAAAGGCCATGGTCACAAACTGGGAAGATGTCCGAAGTGAAGAGGATGAAGATCTCGCCTACAGGGCCGATGACGATCAGGTATCTTCTTCATCTACTATTAAGAAAATACGCATCCTTAGTGAATTATATACCAGTTAGGATGAATCTCATGATAAAGCCTCCTCAGCCTTTGAAGTAGATGAAAAGGAAGAAATGTTTGAAATAATTCAAAATGCATAGAGGAAGATTAAGTCGCTTAACTCTCAAGTAAAGAGATTGGTTAGATAACGAGATGACTTAGCAAGAGAGAAGCATCAAACTGATCAAGATTTTGCATGTTTAAGGGCCGAACTAGAAACCTTTAAGGAAGAGAAAGCGTCGTGTAATTGTGAAGAGCTTAGAAAGCAAAATAGTGATATATCTAGAGATATCTCCGTTCTTAAGAATTCCTTAGAAGAAAAATTACGTACTGTTGATAGACTTATTGAGGGAAAATAAAATCTTGATATGTTACTTAGCATTCCTACGAATATTGGGAAATCAGGTATAGGATATTCCATGATACACGAACATGCTGCACCAAATGTTAAGAAGCCTAAATGTTCTCATGCGGTCGTCATGGTCATTATTCTAACAATTGTTTTTTGAAAAGAGCTGATAAGTCTAGGTATGTATGGAGGCCAAAGAAGTTCCCTGATAACCATGTTTCTAATACTGATCAACCTAAGTTTGAGAGATCACATTCTGTGACATATAATATATCACGTGTTCACATGAGTGACTTTGCTACGAACATGTTAGAACCCAACCAACATTGGGCACCTCATAAAAGAACTGTTCATGTAGGTACAAAGAAGAAATTCCAGCAAGAAAAATAAGTGGTATCTCTACAGTGGGTGTTCCCACCATATGACAGGTGATATTAGTAAGTTTATGTCAGTGAAAGCGTATGACGGAGGATATGTCGCATACGCCGACAACACAAAAGCTAAAATTATTCGAGTTGGACCTATCGGTAACACTTTACATACTACTAAAGAATTTAGAACATAAGATAATTAGCATTAGTCAACTATGCGATAAAGGTCATACTATAACCTTTGAATATGATAAGTGTGTTGTTAGAAACGATAATAAGGTTATATTTAATGCATCTAGGGATAGAAATATCTACTGCATCACTCTTGGTGATATAGCTGGCTAGAATGTCAAGTGTTTTGCAGTTACACAGGATACCACCTGGTTATGGCACAAACGCTTGGGACATACTAATATGGAACTACTGTCTCACATTACAAGCAATGCACTAGTACGAGCTACTCCTGATATGAAATTGATCTAGGACAGAATGTGCAGGGTATGCCAAATGGGTAAACAGACCAAGACATCCTTTAAGATAAAGCATGTGATATCCACATCTACACCTCTGGAACTACTTCATCTCGACCTTTTTTGATCCTGTTCAGACAATGTCTCTGCGAGGTAAAAGATATGCCTTTGTCATTGTTCATAACTATTCTAAGTACACATGGGTGATATACCTTGCACATAAGAATGAGGCATTAGATAACTTTACATCGATAGTAAAGAGACTTGGAAACAAAGAAATGAACTTATGTAGGATACGTAGTGATAATAACGGATTAGAATTTGATAGTAAGTCATTTGCATCATTTTGTGATCAATATGGATATTCTCTGCTCCCATAACACCCCAACAGAACGGCGTAGTTGTGTAGAAAAACAGAGTGTTACAGGAAATGGCTAGATCAATCCTACGTGAGTATGATATTTCTAAATAGTTTTGGGCGGAAGCTGTTAGTACAGCCTGTTATGAGTCTAATCGTGTTTTCCATAGACCGATATTGAAGAAAAACCTTTTATGAGATCTGGCATGGTAGAGCTCAAAGGATATTTCCATGTGTTTGGTTGTAAGTGTTTTATTTTGAAAGATAGAGAGATGAAGGGATATTCCTTGGTTATAGTCTTCATTCTAAGGTCTATCGTGTTTATATAAAAGGAATCAGACTGGTAAGGAATCTATACATGTTACATTCGATGAGATACCTACCATAGATGCTACTGATGATGAAGGTATAGCTTTTCCTTGTGCAGAATTATACTGAAAACAGTGAGGAAAATATTCCAAAATACGAGAACACTAATACACTGGAACCAGAAGTTGATGAATAGCAATGCGGAAAATTCAAGCATGCTTCCAGTCATCCGACAGATCAAATCATCGGGAATATCTCATCTGGAATCAAAACTAGAGCAGCCGTACGAAATTAGGCTACAGAGAAATCTCATGATGTACTGCTCTCAATGATGGAACCAAAGATCGTCCATGAAGCTCTGGACGATATATCATGGGTCTGTGCCACGGAGGATGAGTTATCACAGTTTCAAAAGAGCCAAGTATGGACACTCGTGGAGAGACCAGACGAAAAATCCATCATATGAACAAAACGGGTCTTCTGCAACAAACTCGATGACACAGTAATATCACCAGAAACATAGCGAGGTCAGTTGCAAAAGGTTATTCTCAGGAAGAATGTATTGATTTCGATGAAACGTTCGCTCCAGTAGCTAGACTAGAGTCCATACGTGTCTTACTTGCATATGCATGCTTTAAACGTTTTAAACTTTTTCAAATGGATGTAAAAAATGCATTTTTAAATGGTTTTATAAATGAGGAAGTTATGTTGAACAACCTCCCGGTTTTGTTAAAGAAGGATTTCAAAATCATGTTTTTAAATTAAATAAAGCATTATATTGCTTAAAACATGCTCCTAGGGCACGGTATTAAAGGTAAGTAAGTTTTTGATTGACATGAGATTTCCAATGAAACTATTGATAACACACTGTTTATTAAGTATGAAGTTGATCACATGTTATTGGTCCAAATCTACGTTGATATTATATTTTGGAAGTGTCCAAAATATTTATTCTAAGTCTTCGTATTTCATTTTGATGTATTTAATTGTGTATTTCATTTAAGATGGGTTGATAGGTTGTAATGGGTTTATTAGGGCCCAATGGGCTTAATTCCTATTCAAGGTATTTAAGCCTAAACCCTAACATTGTTAAACAAGTTTTCCATTTCTCAAACTTCACGTATTCAACATTAAGCCTCTAAACACTGTTCATAATATCAATTGAAGGTTTAATATGTTGAAGTTTTCTTGGATAATCTGGAATTACAAGTGGTATCAGAGCAAGCGTGTAGGTGAGGAAACTTCATTTCAAGCTTCAAAGAATCGAGCAGTGTGAGTATTTTTTGATTTTCAACTTTCGCCACAAAGCTCAAACTAGTGGGTTCAAGCTGCTATAGGGTGTTTTTCTACTTTGTCAATGCTGCTCATAGTGTTTCTATCAGTTATGAGAATTACCAAACAAATATTCGTCAAGGTAAAGTGTGATTTTCTGGAGATTTTTCTTCGACGGAAGGAGAGACTGCTCTGTTATTCTTATGTGTTTGAATTCGCAAACGGCGCTGTGATTAGGGTTTAGAATTGCAAATTCACAGTCTGCTTAGAATTTCACGAATTCTGATTCAAGGAGGAATTTCACGAATTGAAAGTATCAAGTTCGCGAATTAAGTTTGTTGGAACTACTTAATTTTATTCAATTAATATAGTTGTTTTAGTCTTGATATGCAAATTAGTAGTCTTGGGCTAAATTGTAATAAGTCATTGTATTGGACTACTTAAGTAAATATACCATGAGGTGGTATATATAAGTGAACTCCTAAGAAAATTAGGAGTGCGCTTAGTATGGTTTACGGATCGAAAAATTGAAGAATTGGAATTTTAGAGAGAAAACTTCAAGCGCCTTTGTGTTCTTCAACGTCATTTCTCTCCAAACCTCCACGTTGGTAAATCTCAATCGTAAGTGTTCGAATTTTTCAGATTTACTATCCGATTCTTCGTAAGTCGATCTAGGTTGGATATTGGAGGACCTCACAATTGGTACCAGAGCCGAGCGTTTTAGGATTTGAATCGAATTTTGAAAATCTGAAATTTTTTTTGCTGTTCATCGCGTTTACTGTTCATCGCGAGTCACTATTCACGCGCAACTGTTCATAGCTGAAATTCGATCTGTTCTTCCATAATTCGGCTTGCTTTGCTGTTACTAAGGTTCGATTATATGTTTCTAATTGACTGAGCTTGTTTTCGTTCGATCGAACCACAAATTTTATCGAATTTCGAAGATTTGATTGAAAATTGTTCTTCGAGTTCTTAATCTGATTTTTCGAAAATTGAACTGATTTTGATTTGATTGTGCTAAATTGAGTGATTACTCTTGTCAATTTCATGATTTCGATCGATTACCCGGACTTTGGCAGACTAATTTGCTGTTTTCGGTCGGATTTGTGAAAAATTGTGTTCTTCGTGTTCTTATAAATTCAACAATTTCTGAAAAATTTCATCATGTTTTGCTGTTTTTTCTGGTTTGATCCTATGTTAGAACTGTTATTCTATGATTTTTGATCGATAACCATGCTTAATCTGCATTATTAATTGTTTCGGTTTGAAATCTGATTTTACAGTGGTGTTTCGTAAGGTTCAGTAAAGTTTTCTTAATACTACTATTCGCAAAAGACATAGATTGAAAATAGATCGACAAAGAATTGCGATCGAAAATAGTATACGAGCGAATAAAATACTAATAGAAAAAGATATTACATATGATCTAAAAACAGGTTTGATCGAGAAACTGCTCCTTTGCCTTTTACGATCGATCATAATTGACGATTGAACTTATGATCGAAAAACTTTTCTTTGTCGTATGTGATTGAGAAACAAATACTATTCACAATGAAAAGCACCTTGTAATCATGACCGAGAAACTGCTCCTCCATTTTTTTTCGATCGAAAAAAGTCCTACTTTAATTCATTACTGATCATAATAAGGTCTCTATCGAAAACTATTATCCATTCTAGATATTGAAAAGTCAAAATACAAACTACAACACATCATCGAAAATCATTTTCTATTTTCTAAACCTTTGAAAAAAAATCAAATCAAGTACTCTTCCGCTGATGATTGTAATGGAAAGTTTCGTGTCCATTTGCAAACTAGTTAATACTTTGCAACATCATCATTTTAGTCATCATTGCTAATCATTAGTCATCATTTTGTTGCATTTATATGAAACTCACAGCAAAACATTATCGCAAAACTATTTCGATACTTGCTTTTGGTAATTTTTGTCGATACTGTGACGGCAAAATTTTCAATTAAAAAAAATTTAGCTATCTATTTTTTTCTCCCCAGCAGTACTTTGAAAAGTCAACCAAAATTTTATTGATAATACAATCGAAAAAGTTTTGCTATTGTACCATTCAAGAACATTAGTGAGCGAAAAAAAAAATTAGTGAGCAAGAAACAAACGTACAACAGTATTAATCGAAAATTTTTCTCTTTCATACAAGATTCCTATTTTACTTCCAATCGAAAAACATAATAAAAAAAAAAGAACAGAAAACTTTTACTCGAAAATTATTTTCGATCGAAAACAGTACCTTACACATTACTTTTTTAACTCGAAAATATTTTTTTTTTGATCGAAAACAGTAATATTCAAATTGGCACATTATAGAAAACGCCTATGGTACTACTCTAAGAATTTTTAATCAAACCTTATTAAACCAAAAACTTTTCGAAACTGAAATGTTAAAAGCCAAATATTTTAATCGATATTAAAAATTCAATCCATAAAACACGTCAACGATCAAAATATCCAACCCAAAATTAAACTACAATAAAAACATTATGAATCCAACTATAAAGAAATTACAAGACGAAGTAAAAATTACAAAACAATGTAACTGAGCTAAATCGTCTCGAACTCAAATCAACTCAGTGGAATGAAGTCACTGAACAATATGAGATTATCCTAACATATCGCAATATCTGGTACACTAGAGTTATCTCTTTAGAGAAAATTATTGCGAAGCTAGTAGAAACTAACACATCCTCTCAGGAGGCTGTGATTCCTAACTCTAAATTATTTAAGTTGTTAGAATCCTTACAAACGGGGTATGCTAACATGAAAAATGAGCGGACAAGTACAAATGAGTTAGAAGAGAAATTATCTAAGTCTCGGGAACAAATAGCTAGTCTCGAATCTAACCTTAGGAGCTCTAGAGCGAAAATAGATGAATTAACTACGAGCTTGAATTCTAGTGAGACTAAGCATATTTTGTTAGAGAAGCATAGTTCGGTAGTTAAGGAATTAGAGGACAGGCTAGACAACAACCATAAATGTCTACTTAGAAATCTAGACGAGAAAAGTCTTCTTAAAAGTAGACTAGAGGGTGTGAACTAAAAGGTCACTAGTCTCGAAGCTCAAATAGAAAAATCTAATTCTAAGATAAGTGAGTTAACTAAGAGTCTAGACACCTGTCAAGCCTAGAAGAGCACTGCTCAAAATAACTATGCTTTCTTAAGAGAAGAACGTGGGACGCTCTATTCTAAGATTAATCAATTAGAAAATCTTCTTGCGTTTCTAAAACCAAGGAAACACAATCTCATCATTCTGAAAATTCTTCTTCCGTCGATATATCTCATGTTCTTAAGAAATTAGAGGATTTAAATTTTACATTAGAAAAGGAAAGAAAGAATTTTGAAGCGGAAAAGAATGCGTTTTTATTGGAAATGTCTAATCTCAAAGCTTCCTCACAAGAAAAGTTAATCTTTAAGCAGGTTAAGAAAGAAAAGAGCCTTTGAGCGCCAATAGATCAAATACTCCAAGTTCTAAAGCCGTTACTTCTACATGTTCGTTAAAGCCCATCAATTTTAGAAGAACAAACTTTGAAAGTGGCTCTTCCTCCACCAAGAAAATTTTTCACGAAAATAATTCAAGTTCTAGCGCACAAACTTCATCGTGTGTTTCAAATGATTCTACTAACTGCTTAAAAATCCTAGACTTGAAAATAATTTTCGAAATTCTTATTCTCATGTGAAAAATGTGCATTCTCCCCGTAGGAATTAGCACACTTCTACTTTACATGCTTATCACTCTATTTGCTCGTATTCTTACATGAAGTACCCAGTCAATATTCATTCCGAAAAGCATTTATTATGACTAGGTACTGAGAAGACCTTTACAAGTACACATTCTAGGAGTACATATTCACATGCTAGAATTACTTATCCGTGTAAAATCAAGCAAAAATGGATTCCTAAGTCGGATATCAAGTCACAAAGTCCTAGTCAAATATGGACCCCTAAGATTAAATCTTCGACCAACTTAGGCTCACAATATAATTTTACACGATTTACGACTAACTCGTTTTCTGCTAATAAGGGAGGACCCATACGACAATGGGTACCAAAGTCTCGATAGTTTTGCAGATTTCCCTCATGTATGAAATTCGACGTAGTGGCTCCACGTACATGATAAAGGGATGAGGCGTGAGCTACTACAAATAAGTTTCAACGAGGTATATTTCAAACTTACATATGCATATGAGTTTCGTCGAAAAAAAAAATATATACCTATTTTCTTTGAAAACTTTTCAAATGATACATTTTCGATATGCATTTCAGCGCTTTAAACGAGTTTTAAAATTTTCAAATGCATATTACGAACGGAAACGATAAATATCATTTTTCGATTAATACTTTCAAATGAGCTTTAATTGAGGGGAGCTGCTCGTTATTTTAATGAGGAGCAACCTTTATATTTTTAAGGAAGCACAAATTTTTAATTCTTGAGGGGAAGAAAAACTTACAACGAGCAATTTAAGGGAATGAGATTCTTAATATTCGTCAAGCTAACTACGCAGATTTCTAGGGGGAGAAAATTTATTTTCAAAGCATATTTTGGGAGATATAAATATAATACTACTTTACTAATAATACCCATATATATATATATATGAAAAGGGGAGATATATATAAAAAAAGAAAGGGGAGATAAAAAAAGAAGAAGAAAAAAAGGAGATAAGAAAAAAAAAGAGAGAAGAAAAAAAAAAGAGGAGAAAAATTCTTGCGTCAGATTATTTATATGCTTTCATATTGTTGTTTTCTCTAGATTGTGTAGTTACAAAGTTCAATTCTGTGAGACCAATCTTTGATTTTTACTATTTGTTGATGATGATTCAAAAAAAAAAACAAGACAAAAAAAAACATAAAAAAAGGAAGAAAAAAATAAACAAAAAATATAATGAAAAAAAAAAAAAAAAAAGAGTAAAAAAAAGTAGAAAAAAATTATTTCTTTTTCGATATGCTTCTCGGATTTATTCTCCCACATCCAAAGATGGACGTACCACGAAGAATCTCGAGCTTTCAAACGGACAAAATTTTCCAAAGACGACGGCGACGATCTAAGTGAAGATCAAATGCTCCGTATTTTCGTCGACCGGCTCCGGCTTGCTAATTCAACTAGAGCAACACTTCTCACGTACCCCGGAAACACGGATTTCATGTTCCTAGGGTTCAGTCTAATCCGACTTGATCCTAACCCCGGAACGCGTTCAAGCATTTGAGACCAATCAAGGTTATTTCGATGATGCCTAGGAAGTCTTTGAAGATACATCACTCCTTTATCTCACATAATTTCCGGACCAACCCCCATAGGTATAGGTGCTAATTTTAATTAGCTCCCGGATAGAAGCCGTCGCATTAGGTCCAACGGCGCATGCACAACCGAGCCTCACCCACTCGTCTATCTCTCAAAAGATAGGTGTTTCATAAATGGGAAACAATGTATGCTATCACCGTTTCACTCGGAAACGAGAGATATTGAACTAAGTGGTATTTCGTCCCGTACCATACTTTTATTGATTCACTCGCGTCTAGTGTGTCATCACTCCCCAAAATTTTCAAATTTTTAGGACACATACACTTTTTAATACACCTAATCTTTGCGATTACGTTAGAACTTCCGTAGACATGTTCTTTTAAAAGACATGCTTCAAGGATCGGAACGAAGTCCAGCCGTTGCAACATCAAAGCAACAACGGTTTCGGCCATCTTCTACGAGCTTTGCTCCAAGTTGATGTCAACGGGACGCCTATGTGGCCCCGGTACTCATTTCGACGGATTGCCTTTGTGGCTCCGTCCGGTTATTACCCTCACCGACCTTTTGGTATTGTCTACCTCGAAAGTAACATGCCGACATCGTTCACACGATTCCCCATGAGGGGGAGAAGGGGTTATGTATGCACAATCGGTCGGTCCACCCACCAAACTCCGCCGCGAGTACCACTCTGAAACCGGGCTCTCTCACAACGCCACATTTAAAGGAAGCTCGGTACAATAAAAATATCAAAGAAAGAGACGGCCTACCTTCTTCTGGAACTAGAGACGCTTCTTCGAAGCCGAACCAGACAACTTCCATTCGGAGAAGATGGCTAAATCCCGAGCCCCCCTCCTCGACTCTCTCATGCCCCTGCTTCCGGAAGAAGAAGCAAGGACTAAGGACCGAACGACACGTGACTCAAGCATCACAAGGACTGAAGTTGCCAACCGTGTCCACTGCATCAAGGACCAAAGTTGCCAACTGTGTCCAGTGCATCAACGATCGAAGTTGCCAACTGCATCAACGATCGAAGTTGCCAATCGTGTCTACCTCTCCAAACCTCACATCGGACTCCCCGATCTCAACAAAAGGTTGACCCAAATAGGGGGAGTTTCGAGTTTCGTGTGCTTTCAACGGGAGAAATGGAACGCGGACTTTCTAAATCCCGCAAGAATACTTCGTACATCTTATGGCATTTAGGAGAAGAACTTCAAAGAAAGATTCGAAGAAAAAGCCGATGCCTAGAAGACCAGGTGAGCTTGAAGACATTCTAAAGAGGAGATTTCGAGGACTCGAGGCTCTTTCCACTTGCAAGACGAAGACAACCCGCGCTATATTGGAAATTGAATACAAAGGGCAAGACTTCTGGAACTATTTAATTGTATTCAATTAATATAGTTCCAGAAGTCTTGATATGCAATTAGTAGTCTTGGGCTAAATTGTAATTAGTCATTGTATAGGACTACTTGTGTAAATATACCACGAGGTGGTATATATAAGTGAACTCCTAAGAAAATTAGGAGTGCGCTTGTATGGTTTACGGATCGAAAAATTGAAGAATTGGAATTTTAGAGAGAAAACTTCAAGCGCTTTTGTGTTCTTCAACGTCATTTCTCTCCAAACCTCAACGTTGGTAAATCTCAATCGTAAGTGTTCGAATTCTTCAAATTTACTATCCGATTCTTCGTAAGTCGATCTAGGTTGGATACTAGAGGACCTAACAAAGTTCATGCAGTTCGCGAAGCTAAATTTCTCGACTTGGAAAATCAAGGGCCGTCAGATTCTCTAATATCAACGTCTCAAATTCACGCTTCGTTCTTCACCAATTCAGATTTCGCTAATCCCTCTTTCCAATACTTCGCGAATCCTGATTTTCACGAATCCAAAGTTCTCAAGACAGTTCGCGAACTCTTACACCAATTAGCAATTCCCTCACTTCGCGAACTCTGAGTCTGCAAATTAAACTTTGCGAACCAACTGAAGAAGCGAGTTTCACGAACCCGTATCATTTCATGAACTCGATCAATTTCGCGCATTCAACCTAGTCTACATATTTTATCAACCCACGAACCTAGATTTAGACCAATTCGCGAAACAACACTTTCTCATTTCAATTTACAAACCAGATCCAATTTCCAATTCGCGATTTCACGAACCAAACCCTTGTCTCAAAGTTAATTCTCAAAATACAATTTTGACCAAATTCTCGATTCAGATTTAATTTTCCTCACATTATGCGTCTACGATCACATCCAAAACACAAGAAATGGACTCGTTTAGCATGGGTAATGATGTTAGACCTCCCATCATCCGACACGGAGAGTATGCAGTTTGGAAGAGAAGGTTTATCAACTTCATTGAAAGCAAGGACAACTCTGAGAACTTGCTGGAATCTATTTACAACGGACCTAAACAGTACTGGACTATAATCCCATCCACTACCAACACCAATCCGGCAAGAGAAGAACAGAGGATCTTGAAGACCATTGATCGATGAAATGACGAAGAAATACTGCGACTTAAGGCCGATAAAGTTGCAAAATCATACATGATGCAAGCCATTCCTAACGACATTCTGATGCATCTCGAATGCGGTGAAAGCGCAAAAGAAATGTGGGATGCCTTTCGGATTATGATGCAGGGAATAGAGGTAAACACAATGGCAATAATGGTGAATACTCTCATCTCTTACGATCGCTTTCAGGCAAACAAAGGAAAACTCTTCAAGAAACTTTTCATCGATTCCTTGTCCTCATAAATGAGTTGAAAATTAACGGAGTCACTAAAAATATAATGGAGATTAACATAAAGTTCCTTGGATCACTTCATCCTGAATGAGAAGCAACAACAAACATGATAAGCAATGAACGACCTAACCAAGGTTAGCATCCACACATTATTCGACTACCTCAACCAACACTCGAATCACGTGGAGAACGGAGGGAGGAAGCCAGATCGGTGGAAATTGACACACTCGCTCTCATGTCTGAACGATCCATCTAGAAAACAATCAAAAGACAAGAAGATCCTCCAGTCATCTCAAGCTCAAGAGGGAGGAGATTCAGACTCTGATGGAAAACTCAAGGATTGTTCAAAACACGGAGACAAGGAGATCACAATCAAGGAGCTCGTAAAAACAACTGGCACTGGTTTCAAACTTCGTACAGAAGAAATTCTATAAGAAGTCTGGATACTCGTCCAACCATCAAAGAACTTCATCAAATTCAAAGGGAAAGGCTCAAGATGAAGAAAAGGACCATGAAACCGCCTCTCAAGGCGGAAAATGCTTCAAATGCGAAGAACCTGGACATTTTGCCAGAAAATGCAAATTGCCCAAGAAGAAGGACGTCAACTATTATCGTAGAAAGGTACAATTGGCCGAGCATAAGGGAAAGGAATGGTCTTGATGGCTGAACATGATCATTGGATTGAGGACACCTCAGACAACGAGGAAGAGAACATGGCGTTAATGGCCAGACTTGATGATGAAGATGGAACTGAAGCTGAAGGGAGTGAGTCAGAGAGGGAAACCCATAAAGGAACATAAGGGAAACCCGACGAGAACAGACAGAACGGACATTTTTCTTGAACAAGACTGCCAACATCGACTTCTATAATCCCCATAAAGGAATTGGTTTTGAAAACCCATGTTTGTTAAAGAAAGGCATAACTAAATCACCCTATCTATATGATGTCAAATACATGCAATTAGGTTGTTTGGCAGAACTCATGCCTTTCGTTAGTGAATTCGAAACCTTACAGGGGAAGGATGAAAATACAATAAAGCTGAGATATCATTTGAGTATACATAATTAAAGATAGTTGTAGAGAAAGAAAATGTCCATCAATAACTGAATTTGAGTCGGAAATCCGTCCTAGTGAGGAAGATACCTCAGAAGAATCAACGAGTGCGGCATCGATAACTAAGTATGCAGCAGGGTATATCTCTGGTTACATAAAGAAAGTTAGTGATCTACACTCCACTCTCGAAAGAGAGAGAAAGTCCTTCAATGAAGAAAGGCAGAAATTTCTCGAGGAAATCTCCACACTTAAAGAAAAATTACGACTACACTCACGTTCATATTAACTAATACTGTGAAATTTTCAGGACCTGATAAATGAAATTTATATCGTATTTTATACCCCGTAAAAGCGTAAATCGGTTGCTATTTATTTGAATTTCCCTTGAATGTCATACGTACTACGTGTATATTTGATTTTTGACAGATATTGGGAGAAAGAATTACAACCAAGAATATTCGGGCTTGAATTAATTTGAGGAACCGTCGAACCGAATATTACCCCAAAAACAATTGGGTCGAAGAATAAAATTCAGCCCATCAGTTCCAAGCCCATCAAACCCTCAGGCCCAAGACCATATTAACTCAATACAATTTTTATTTAGATGATTCCCCTAAAAAGGAGATAATGATCAGTGGTATCATTTTTTCAACATACACACGCACGCTAGGTAGCAGACAAAGGCTGTGATCGTGGCTGATTTTTGGCATTGTCGTTGACAAAATAGATACTGAAGATTTCTACCGCGCGCGTGAGATGAAGATGTAAGGCTTCTACTTTATAAAAGAGGAGCTGGGGCTGCTACAAATAGGAGGTTGGGGGGAATCGACGTGAGAGCAAAGCCGGGGTGTAGAAGCAGCGACTAGTCTTTGTGGGGTTGCGGCTGATCGGCAACGGCAGCGCTGCAGGGCTGATCCGTGGACCGTGACGCGAAGGTGAGCAACAGCTACGAGGGAGCAGCTGTGGGGACTGACGGAGGACTGATCCGAGCCGGGTGCACGAGGTGGGACTGCCGTTGAGACTGACAGACGGAGGTAGCGAGCTGACTCTTGGGCAGCTGCGGCTGTGATAGGCTGCGGGCGTAGGAGGAGCAGCGAACGGCAGTGCAAAGAAGGGTAAGGAAAGTAAAAGCTGAAACGCTCACCACCTGTTCGGTAAAACTCCTCAACGAAGGATTAACCGCGAAGCCGGAATTCAGGGAAGAAACGTGTTTCCTCTTTGTTATTTATGCTCCTCGTTGTGTTAATGTTTCATATGAGTGGCTAAATCCCGTAGTATTTGAGGTTAGATGAACCCTAACGATATCGTACGTGTTTAAAAGTATTATTGTTTTGGCTATTATTATGACTCGGTTACGATTTATGTTATTGTTTTGATTATGTCTATGTGGTCGAATAATTGTTGGGAAATCGATCGCTACGCTCGAGAGAGGGGCGACGATTAGACCACTCGTAAACGAGCGGAATTAATCCATCGCTAGAGATAGGTTGGGCTATCCCATCGGATTAGAGTCAAATCCAATAGCGGGATTCATCGTGCTTTAATGCGATCTCCGTTTAAGTAGTTAGGGAAGCTTGCCCAGCTACTTAATTCGTAGATTAGTTGTTTACGATTCTTGTGTTATAAGGCGCAGTTTCGTCAGTCATATAAATTCGTACGCATGTTGTAGGAATACTCACGGTCTAATAGTTAGCTAAACTTTCATTACAATTGTTAGCGTTTCGGTCGAGCTAGGGGATTCAAGTCTCAAATACGTGCGCTTTCATAAAGTCGTTCCAACCCCGTTGTCGTTATTTTATCAATTTTGTTTTTGTTTTTATTGTTGGTTTTGTTATTGTTATTTTATCAACACAAAAATATTTACTGGGATAATAAAACGACGCTTTTCTAAACTACATAGTTCCTTTGGGTTCGATACTCGAATATTTACCATTTCTATACTATTTTTGATAGGTAAACTTGCCTGTTGAGCGTAGGATAGTTCGTCAATATTCGTTTTATTTTTATTACTCGATCCGCTCGATCAAGCGCCGTTGCTGGGGAACTATTGATATTCGGAAAATTTTAGTTTATTATTCTAGCTCTATTATTATTACTATAATTATTGTTATTATTATTATTATCATTATTATTTTGATATTATTTTTATTATTATTACTATTATTGTTATTATATTATAGTTATTATTATTGTGTGTCAGTTATTATTATTATTATTATTAATATTTTTATTATTTTTTACGAGTATTTTTATTATTACTATTATTTTTATTCATATAATTTTTACTATTTATTGTTATTATTATTGTATTATTATTGTGTGTCATTTATCATTATTATTAGTATTATTTACGAGTATTTTTTTTCTCTATTCTAGGTAAATCGGAGGCAAAGTAATCGCCAGAAATATATGACGTCACCAACACAACCGCGCTCAATGCTAAGTTCGACATCTTACAACAACAAATTACAACAAACGGCGTTGAGATGCAGACCTTAATGAATGCAGCCTTACTGCATCTTACAACGAAGTCAGCCGTCATAGTACAGTTGCAGCAAGCCCCGATGATCCCTACAGCTTTTGTGCCTCCTTGTTCATGCCCTACATATATCCCTCAATGCACTACTTGCGGTCGAAGCCACGATGCAACTCAATGTAATCGACTCTCTCGATGAACTGTGTCGAGTATATGGGGAACTACCAGGAGCAGCAAATTTTTCAACAAGTTCATCCGAACCTGTTCTACGAATATCATCAACAAGCTCCTCTAATATTTCAAAATCAAAGAGATCAACCATTCGAAGATGTAATTGCTAAGGATGATCTCGGTGCTCGTTTAGATAAGCTCGAAGACATGTTTCTCGTGTTAATGGAAAAGCTTGATTCTCGCTTGGATAGTCAAGAAGTTCGTAATCAAAATGCCGAATGAGAGTATTAGAGAAGCAAGCGGGAGAAATAGCTGAAACTATCCAACAACGCAAGCTAAGTACATTACCTATCAATACGGAGACACAACCAAAGGCGTATTGCCATGACGTTACACCAAGGAACAGGGAGGAGGTTGCCCCACAATCACCGGTCAATGTCTATCAACCAAACATCCCATTTCCGGCAGCCCTAACATGGGGAATACCAAAAGATCTATTTGGAAAATATCTTGCCGAGAAGAGCGCCAAGGAGGAAGCTGCGGAGAAGAACGATGTCAAGATCCATGAGGAGAAAGTAGAAGAGCAAGTGAAGAAAGTGTTGACGAATCCCGTGATGGAAGAAGTTCACGTCAAGGAAGAACAAGTTGACAAAGAAAAAGAGGTCACGACTAAGGTGAATCAACCGGAGATTCCATGCCCAACTATGCTAAACAAGGATATAGTTTTCGATGAGTACGGTAAATTTCTATCTCTTCTCAAGAAAATACATATTAACTTACCACTTGTCAAAGATCTTGCACAGGTACCCCAATATGTGAAATACCACAAGGACTTACTCACGAACAAATGCAAGCTCGATGTTGTTTCTACTTTTTCTCCTCGAAGGGATGTACTAGCCACAAGTGATAGATTTCCCGCAGGTTCCATTATCTTTTATTTGGAAGAGGTTGAGCATTTGCCCTTGATCTTTGAGGGATCAATATTAACCGCAAACATGGTTGATGTTAAGAATGGTAGTTTGAAGTCTAGGGTGGATGGAGAGAAAGTAACATTTAGCACTCCGGATAATTATTGCAAGCATGATTATGAGTGTTACATTTTAGGTGTCACGGATCAAACTACTCCGTATCCTTTGCAAGATACATCGCAGCTCACTGTGAAAAATTTGAGAATTATTAAGAGCAGTAAGGAGGATGATAAAGAGAGGCAATCATTCGAGGGACCGTCATGTTTGGAGCTTAAGCAACCTGGCGGCCGTATCGTCAATCATTATATTGTTTGAACCACCTTGAAACCATTGAACGATGTCTAGCTAAATGATATTAAAGAGAGCGCTACTTGGGAGGCAAGCCAAGCTTATCATATGTTTTCTATTATCTTTATATTCGCACTTTCAGTTTTGATGTTTGTGTTTAAGTTATCGCATGGAATTCAAAATATCAAGTGTGGGGAGGAGCGCCATACAAAGCAAGCACATCGGGCTATTCAGGGAAGTTCCCCTATCTATTATTTCCTCTTCATTATGTTACAAGATTGTTACGTTGAGGGCAACGTAAATCCTCAGTGTGGGGAGGGGAATTTCTGCGAAATTGATGCGAACATTTTATATATGTGCACCTGATTTTTGGTATAAAATTTTTCGAAAATTTGGCATGAATTTTTTTTTTCTAAAATCATGTTTCTTATCGATCAAAGGATGATTTGATGTTAGAAATGGTGTGAGTAATTAAGGTACATATGCCTGTCGACTTCTTTCGTACATGATGAACTTGGCGATACCTGATAGATTCGTACACATAACCCTATTTTCGTGAGATTTTTTAGCCTACGAGCTTTTTGCCCATTTCTTTGGTTGTGTGAATCATGCTTAATTTATGTCTCTTCAGAACTTGTTTGTGTATTACGTTTTGAAACTGCTTAATGTGTGAGCGTGAAAATGAGGAAGGCATTAGGAATTTAGTCCATAGCCAAAGTATCCAACCACGACTGGCCACCGTAGTTATCCACTTTGAGCCTGAGCCTTTTATTTGTGAAAACCGGATTATAATTACCGACCTGATTAAGCCATCAGACATAAACCCATTGGAGCGATAGTAGAAGTGGAGGTTGAATGCCGGACTTAAGAAGCGCAACCCGTGCTAACTTTCCGAGCTGAGCGTCGAAAAAAAAAGAGAAAAAGGAAGAAAAAAAAAGAAGAAAAAAAGAAAAATTAGAAAAATTTGAAAAAAAATATATATCTTGACTAAGAACCCTTCCTCCGATAATCTTTCACTCTCAAAAGCGTATTATCTAATTCCTGGATCGAGAAGTTGAGAGAAGAAGGGCTTGGTGAAAAAAAAAGACAAAAAGAAAAGACGAAAGAAGTTCAGAAAGGGGCGATCTTGGCGCGTTCGAGATGATGGCATGATTCCAACACGACTACAGTTCATATCCTTTTTATGCTTATTCCTTTCATATCTTATCTCAGCCATAACCCGGTAAAGATCTTCCGATTCACGCCTGATCATTGAAAGTGGTAGATTTATGAATCATTTGCAAGCTTATGGTAGAGATTAGATTAGTGCATGACCCGAGCGATATCACTAACATCTTAGCCTATACGCTTAGTGATCTGAGTGAATCTCTGTGAGGTGCAGATTGATAGGTCTCGCTAAAGAAAATTGTGTAGTTAGTCGTTGATTTCAAATATGCTTTCTGACTTTACTTGCATTTTCTCCTACGTGTTTTCGTTCTTGATTGATACGTTGCATGATTTTATCCTTTTTATATGCCATTATTATTTATTTGCTTGAGGGCAAGCAAACGCTTAAGTGTGGGGAGATTTGATAAATGAAATTTATATCGTATTTTATACCCCGTAAAAGCGTAAATCGGTTGTTATTTATTTGAATTTCCCCTGAATGCCATACGTACTACGTGTATATTTGATTTTTGACAGATATTGGGAGAAAGAATTACAACCAAGAATATTCGGGCTTGAATTAATTTGAGGAACCGTCGAACCGAATATTACCCCAAAAACAATTGGGCCGAAGAATAAAATTCAGCTCATCAGTTTCAAGCCCATTAAAAACCCTCAGGCCCAAGACCATATTAACTCAATACAATTTTCATTTATATGATTGCCCTCAAAAGGAGATAAGGATCGGTGGTACCATTTTTTGAACATACACACGCACGCTAGGTAGCAGACAAAGGCTGTGATCGTGGCTAATTTTTGGCATTGTCGTTGACAAAATGGATACTGAAGATTTCTACCGCACGCGTGAGATGAAGATGTAAGTCTTCTACTTTATAAAAGAGGAGCTGGGGCTGCTACAAAAAGGAGGTTGGGGGGAATCGACGTGAGAGCAAAGCCGGGGTGTAGAAGCAGCGACTAGTCTTTGTGGGGTTGCGGCTGATCGGCAACGGCAGCGCTGCAGGGCTGATCCGTGGACCGTGACGCGAAGGTGAGCAACAGCTACGAGGGAGCAGCTGTGGGGACTGACGGAGGACTGATCCGAGCCGGGTGCACGAGGTGGGACTGCCGTTGAGACTGACAGACGGAGGTAGCGAGCTGACTCTTGGGCTGCTGCGGCTGTGACGGGCTGGGGGCGTAGGAGGAGCGGCGAACGGCAGTGCAAAGAAGGGTAAGGAAAGTATCCCACCACCTGTTCGGTAAAACTCCTCAACGAAGGATTAACCGCGAAGCCGGAATTCAGGGAAGACACGTGTTTCCTCTTTGTTATTTATGCTTCTCGTTGTGTTAATGTTTCATATGAGTCGCTAAATCCCGTAGTATTTGAGGTTAGATGAACCTTAGCTATATCGTACGTGTTTAATAGCATTATTGTTTTAGCTATTATTATGAATCGGTTACTATTTATGTTATTGTTTCGATTATGTCTATGTGGTCGAAATAATTGTTGGGAAATCAATCGCTACGCTCGAGAGAGGGGCGACGATTAGACCACTCGTAAACGAGCGGAACAAATCCATCGCTAGAGATAGGTTGGGCTATCCCGTCGGATTAGAGTCAAATCTAATAGCGGAATTCATCGTGCTTTAATGCGATCTCCATTTAAGTAGTTAGGGAAGCTTGTCCAGCTACTTAATTCGTAGATTAGTTGCTTACGATTCTTGTGTGGTAAGGCGCAGTTTCGTTAGTCATATAATTCGTACGCATGTTGTAGGAATCTTCACGGTCTAATAGTTAGCTAAACTTTCATTACAATTGTTAGCGTTTCGGTCGAGCTAGGGGGATTCAAGTCTCAAATACGTCCGTTTTCATAAAGTCGTTCCAACCCCGTTGTCGTTATTTTATCAATTTTTATTTTTGTGTTTATTGTTGGTTTAGTTATTGTTATTTTATCAACCCAAAAATATTTACTAGGATATTTAAACGACGGTTTTCTAAAGTACATAGTTCCTTTGGGTTCGATACTCGAATATTTGCCATTTCTATAATATAGGTACACTTGCCTGTTGAGCGTAGGATAGTTCGTCAATATTCGTTTTATATTTATTAGTCGATCCGCTCGATCAGGACCCATCAAAGACTCACTGAAAGGTCAACTCTGGGTTAGAAAAGAAGATATTTTGAAGGAGAAACGCGATTTTAACGAGTCTTTTGTCATAGATTGTTTTCCTTCAAAAACTTTTGTACCGTCTTTATTTTCTCATGTATCGCAAAACTCATCATCTTATGCAAAAAATCATTTTCCCACACATAATAGCTTTAACAAACAAACTCACAAAACAATTTCAAAGACACGCCTTTAAAGAAAAGGAAACTATCAAAAGCTAAAACTGCAACGAAACCCAAAAAACAAGAAGAGACTCCAAAACGCGTCTTTAAAGCCAAAACAAATCGCGCTACGTTCCTGAAAAAATGGGTTCCAAAGCTTAAGACTGAAGAAACCCAAATCAAAGCTCTAGAAACACTTAAGGACTCTTTGAGTGACACTAAGTCTTCCGTTGACTATAATATATCTAGGGTGGGTAGAGAGTCTACACGGACTAACAAGCACAACAGAGGTGGACCCATTTATAAATGGGTACCTAAAACCCTATATTTTGATTTTGCAGGCCACACATGTGTGGTATCTAGATTCAGGTTGCTCCACACACATGATTGGGAATAAAGGATTGTTGAGCAACTATGTTGATAGGCCGGGTGAACTAGTGCGCTTTGGAAACAGCAGTGGAGCAAGAATCCTTCGTTATGGAGATCTTATGCAATAGACTCACAATCAAGGAAGTTTCTTATGTTGAAGGGCTGACACATAACCTCTTATCTATAGGACAGTTCAGTGACATCGGACTCCAAGTTGTGCTTCAAAAGAGGACGTGGAAAATTCTCAATGCCAATAGTGACGAACTTCTCACTGGAACTCGCAAGACAAATTTGTAAACCATCGACATTAGGACCGTCAGACCAAAGACAAATATCTGTCTGATCTCCCCAGCAACATCAGTTCAGAATAACTTATGGCACCAACGGCTATCTCATCTAAATCAAGACTCTCAACAAGCTGGCGACCAACAAATTGGCTATTGGACTTCCGCCACTGAAGTACCAAAAGGAACATCTATGCCCGGCTTGTGAGAGAGGAAAAATGAAAAAGTCATCTTACCCATCAAAACTCACAGCATCGACTCAACATCCACTAGAGCTATTACACATAGATCTATGTGGTCCAATGCGAACAGACAACCTCCGTGGAAAGCGATATATGATGGTCATTGTAGACGACTACTCACGCTATACTTGGGTCCGATTCTTACAGACAAAATCAGAGAGTTGAACACATTCCAAATCTCATCAGGACAACGCATAACTTGTTACAGCGGAGTGTCAAAGTGATTCAATCCGACAATGGAACTGAATTCAAGAATCAACAGCTCAGTGATTTCTATGAATCTCTAGGGATTACTCAACAATTCTCCGCTGTGCACACGCCCCAACAGAATGGAGTCGTAGAAAGGCGAAATCAAATGCTTGTAGAAGCTGCCCGGACAATGCTAATATAATCATCGTTACCTCCTGCTTGCTATACTCAGAATCGAACAAACATTCATCTAAGATTTGGAAAGACTCCATATGAACTAATAAATGAATGATTTCCCAACAATTCTCACTTGACGATTTTTGGATGCAAATGCTTCGTCGCCAACGATCGAGAAGACAAATCTAAGCTAGATCCAAAGGCTACTGAAGGAATTTTTGTGGGCTACTCTGCGCAACTAAGGCGTATAGGGTACATCTTCGTCAAAGGAGAATGATCGTTGGAAGTGCAAATGTCACTTTTGATGAGGGTCTAGAAATTAATTCTGGACAAAGCAGCTCAGGACTCGAACCAACATCAATAAGTTCTACTCAATCACGTATGGAGTTGGAAGAGTCATAGAGTGGCGCTTCTGAACACAATCGTTCAAAACCTGGGTCAGACATAGAAAAATTGGGGCAATACCAACATGTAGCGGATGACTCAAGACACTCCAACCCAACATGTTTCAGTCAACAAGCTCAAGAGGAAATGGATCTCGATCTGCTCTTTGAACATATGTACTTCTCCACAAACCAAAACAGGACAACTGACGATCCCCTTCCTAACACAGTACCAGTCCACGTACATCAACTTCTGACTCTGTGCCCATTCCTGAACAAACGGTTCCACCCTCAGACCCTGATAATTCTATCCCTGCAGCTCAGACAGAAGACTCATCTGCTTCCGCTAGCAATGCTGCTGCCTCTGAGATCGAGTACTCACTTCCTGACGAACCAGAAATTGATGAAACTACACTACTTCACGAAAATAAATGGACTCGAAATCATCCTCCCGATAAAAACCATAGGAGATCCCACTGCAGGAGTAAAAGAGGTTCGATATCAAACGAGTGTAACTTTATTTGTTTCTTGAGCCAAACAGAACCTACCAGAGTAATCGACGCACTACGTGACCCGAACTGGATAGTAGTTATGCAAGAGGAAATTAATCAATTCGAGTGTCTCAAAGTCTGGAACTTAGTTCCTCGTCTAAAAGGCAAGACGGAACAAAATGGGTATTTAAGAACAAGAAAGACGAAGATGGTGTAGTAATCCGTAACAAAGCTAGGCTTGTAGCTAAAGGGTACATTCAGCAAGAACGAATCGACTACGACGAAACTTTTGCTCTTGTAGCAAGAATTGAAGCGATCAGACTGCTCCTAGCATATGCAACACGCAAAGACTTCACTATCTATCAAATGGACGTAAAGACGGCCTTCTTGAATGGGATTTTGAGGGAAGAAGTATACGTCTCACAGCCTGGCGGATTCCTCAATACAGAACATCCACACTTCGTCTACAAACTCGACACAGCACTATATGGGCTAAAGCAAGCTCCAAGAGCGTGGTACGAGGTTTTATCCGACTTCCTTATCAACTCAGGTTTCACTAAAGGTAAAATTGACACCACACTGTTCATCAAAAAGGATGATTCCAATATCATGTTGTACAGATCTACGTGGATGACATCTTTCTTCCTTGGACTGTAAATCAAGCAACTTCAGGATGGGATATTTATCAATCAATCCAAGTACATCCCCGACATTCTCAGAAAATATAGGATCGACAAGAGCAAATCTTCAAGTACTCCAATGTCGACATCTTACACTCGACGCAGATCATTTGGGTGAACCTGTAGATGCTACCCACTTCAGAGGAATTATTGGGTCTCTGCTCTATCTCACTGCCAGCCGACCCGATAATCTTTTCTCCACATGTCTTCGCAAGGTTTCAAGCCAATCCCAAGGAATCACATCTTCACATTGTCAAGAGAATTCAAAAGTACCTAAAAGGCACACCAGATCTCGGGCTTTGGTATCCTAGGAACTCAGGTATGAAACTAATAGGGTATTCTGGTTCGCAGGCTGACGTCTGGATAGGAAAAACACATCGGGCAACATCAAATTCCTTGGAGATAAACTCGCATGTTGGGCTTCTAAGAAACAAAATTGTGTGTCAACCTCCACAGCAGAAGCAGAATATGTCGCTGCCGCAAGTTGTTGCTCACAAATTTTGTGGATAAGGACCCAACTATGAGATTACGAGTTTGATCTAAATAGAATTCCTTTTTATTGTGATTCCAAAAGTGCGATATCAGTTACGTGCAATCTTGTTCATCATTCACGCACTAAGCACATAGACCTATGATATCACTTCATCAAGGATCAACTAGAACGAGACATCATTGAAATGTATTTACAACATTGGATGAAAAACGATTCCAATTCTTAGTTGCAAAACTGGGAATGTTGAATCTTAATTTCTGATTTCGGTTCTACCTCCCTACGCTTAACTACTTGTCTATCTGCTCTGTTTTGATTTTTTTTATTCTTCTGTTCGTGTTTCGTAGTTAGTTAAAATTTTATTTATGCTTTAGATTGTAGTTTCTTTTACAAATAAATTTTCCTTCGTCTCAAATAAGTCGATGTAGAGCCACTGCTGATGGCACTACATCGAGGGGGAGAAATGTTATATCCATGCATCGAGGGGAGGTAAGTGAGTTAACAAATTTTCATATTCTCGATAGGCATTTTGTTTCGGAGGACTTTTTATTTTGGGGGGAGTTTAAATCTAAAATTTAAAAATTATTGAGCGAGAGTAGGTGTTTTTCGCAAATTAATCCTTCAACTATTCATAAATTTTTCAAAAAGCGAAGAACATCAAAATATACCAAATTCGAAAAATGCACTCAACATAAAACAAAACGCTCTCGAAAGCTAGTACGTCCGGCGAGGACACAATACAGAACAACTAGAAAAGCGACAAATAAGCACAATAGAAGGAAAAGCTCAAACGCCAACATATCCAAATTGCGTTGAAAATTACGCCTTAACTCTGCATGTTCTTCAGTCTCATTCTCATGGTCTTGCTGCATCCAGTTCATTTGTCTGTGTGAGAGTGCTGAAAATGTGAGATGTGAGATTAGTTAGTGGTAAATTTTGATATTGTGGTATTGATTCGAGTTTTATCTATTTATAGGTATAATCTGAACAATAACATCATTATTGCTCCAACCAACATAATCTGTTTGACTTGATGGTTCATCGCCGCGAAAGAAAGCGATGCTTTCTTCGTCGATTTTTGGATTTTGCCTTAGACAAATCAACTTTGAAAAACTCGTTGATTTGATATTTCTTATAGTCGATGGAGTCGAATTGATGATATAGGGCTAGGTATTAAACTATATTATGTTTGAGATTAGTAGAAAATTCCCATTTATCAGTTTAAGGGAGATTCGTCAATCTAAATTTTGTCTTATCCACAATTAATTCGCGAATCCTCCATTCAACTTTTCAAAACATGATTTTTTCTTTATTTATTTGCGAATTTTACTTCACGAACACTGCTTCTAAACCGATTTCGCGAACTCGTCAAATAATCCGCTCAGTTCGCGAACCTGCTTTTGTTATTTCAACCATTCAATTCGCGAATTCAAATCCTAAGTCCTTTTGACTTTTATGTCGCGAAGTTCGTCATGGGCCTATCTTTCAATTCACTTTGTGGCCCAAATTCACAGGCCGCAAAGTTTCCTTTGCCCTTGCAGCTAATTCGTGAACTAAAACTTAGTTCGCTAAATTAACTTCCGTTGAAATCACTGATTCACGAACTAATCTTAGCTCGCGAAGTCTCAATGTGTGAATCCTCTCAAATGTAGAGTAGTCAAAGACCTATTTCGTGAACTAACAGTCTCCGATTCACGAACTATCCGATTCGCAACCTACACTGACTTCGTGAATTCTCTATGGGCTTTCATCTCAAAATTTCGCGGCCCAATTTCATTTAACCCTACTTCGCGACATTTCACTTCATCCCTCCCAATTCGCCAAATTCTCTCAATTCGTGAAATCATCTAAGCTCGTCATCTATCCTCAGCTTCCTAATCTGTCAATTTTTTTCTCCTCTGCGATTTGCGTGTTTTTCACTCCAAATCATCCTCACACACACTTTCACGACCCTGGCTGTGGTAAGAAATCTCTTCCTTTCTACTTACAGACTCGTTCTCTATGTTGCAGGGAGGAATCTTCAAAGAACAGGGTGTTTGTGGTCGATTTTGTCTGTCTTTGTTAAATGAGTCGTAAAATTTGAGGATTTTACTTGAATAAGGGGTCATCTTCTAAAAAATTTGAACTATAAAATCATTGTTTTTCGTTTAAGGTTGTTTCGCAGAAAAGGTGCTTAAGTAGGGTTCGCGACTTGTTTATAGAAAAGTGCTTTTTGATTTTTCATAATGGAACTTCACGGGTCCAAAGGTGTTTTTGTGAGTTCAATTTAATTTTGACTTCGTCAAATTCGCAAACCACACGTTTCGCGAATTCTGTTGCTTTTTTAAAATTTGACTTATGTCAAATTTGCGAAATCAGACCCGCGAACCTCAGAGCATGTGACTTAAAACACTTCACGAAGTCCTTTTTAAAAACCAACCCGCGAAACTCCGAGTTTGCAATACGAAGTCCGCGAAGCCCTTTTCAAATCAATCCGTGAACCACACTTAGTAAAATTTTGAAAGTTTTACGTCAACCCGCAAACCCTCTTTTAAACAGACCGCGAACCTCCAATTCGTGAAGTACATTTAAAACCAACCCGTGATCCATACTTAAGAAATTTTTGAAAACTTACTTCGAACTTAAATGGGCCAAATAGTTTCGGCCGTGCTTTATTTTTCAGAAAAACGAATTTTATTCTAGCCCAAACTATTTACAACACAAAGGCTATATTTATAATGTTACTATTCTAATCGCGTTTTCTTTCGTGTTGCAGTTTTAACAGGAATTCCCAGTGTTCGAAAAAAAATGACGACACACCTGCAGATCTTGTCTACCCAACCTCAAAGTGGATAGCGACCAGAGACAACAATTTCCAACTTGACCTGAACAACTTCAAATGTCAGGACGAGATTCTCCTATCCATTTTAAGGAGTCATCACCTCGGGTATGCCCTTTCAGCATCAGTCCAAGTCCCCACAGTCTATCTACAACAATTCTGGGGGACGATGAAGACCAAGATTGCTGCCGACAATAGCACCTTTTACGAGAGGCCCAGATCGCACATGAGACGGTGCTAGGGGTGGGCATTCGGGATCGGGTTTCGGGTACCCGATAGTTAAAATAAACAACTATTATATAGCCATTGGGCCTGTCCCAATAGATAAAAAATAACTAAACCCAAATGTAATTTGTACTAAGCCCATATGATAGCCATATGTGGCGGGCGCGGCACACAGCACACCTTGCCTTGCGTACGTTTGAACAAGAGCTGTGTATTGTATGTCCTTATATGGAGTTTCTTACCAGACTATTCACGTGAAGGAACCGGTGTGGGACAATAGAATCAATAAAATACACCTGATCAATTAATTATAATTTTATAACTAACAATAATGATGATTGATGGTCTTACGAAAACTATCTAACAATAATAAACACGATTAATATATATTCATTATTTATACTATTTAACATGATCGGTATTAATTCACATTAATTCAAATCAATAAAAACGTTGCCATATTCTTTAAAATTTAAATTGTTAAAATATTAAACATATTAATGGTTTTTCAATAAACAGATTGTTGCACGTAGTGTAGCTAAATATTAAATTGAGATAAAAAAAATAGATAAGCGGAAACTAAAAAAAGGATACTCATACTCAACATTTTTATATCAATAATCGTTGGTATTATTATTTATTTAGAATGCTTGATAAATTTGATATACTTTTAGTACAATGCTGAATTTATTTTATAATTTTATTATTCATGTTGTTTAATTTATTTTATTATTATGAACTTAACTGAAGCTTATTTATATTTTAAAAAATAGAAAAAAATAAAAATTTCAAAGAAAAAACCCGAATCCGACCCGCGGGTACCCGAAACCCGTTCGGGTACACGCATTTGATCGGGTCGGATTCGGGTTTCAAAATCACTACCCGATTATATCAGGTACCCGACCCCAAAAACCCGACCCGATCCCACCCCTAGACGGTGCATATCACCAGGGAGTTTATTCGACAAATCCTTCGGCTGCCAAGTCAACACACATACGAAGATGAGGCAACTGAGGATGAACTCATTGAGGACATGATGAAGATGGGATACTACACTCAAATCAATTTCGTATCCCACTTTCAGCAATCCATGATACCACATCCTTGGTGAACACTCTTTGCATTTGTCAATAAGTGCTTCTCTCCTAAGCACTCGGGCAGGGACAGATGTAACCTTACAATTCTTCGCATCTTCCACCGGATTGTTTTCCGAAAAAATTACTACTTCGCCAAGCTCGTCACCTCCGACCTAGACGATCATCTGCACCAGCGAACGAAGTCGAAAAAGCCACCGAATTTGCCGTATCTCCGATGATTCTCGTTAACGATTCACCACTTCATGACAACAAAGGCGGAGATACCAAGACGACCTGCAGAGGAGAACTTCAAGCCGTCGACGCTAAGATTTCTTCTAAAGGGAAAGACAGAAAAGAAGTACTCGCTCACAGCCATGCCTATTCCGCACGACTTATTAGCCCTGGCCAGCTCATTTGAAGTCGAAGCATACTGCAAGAAATAGAATGTATTTAACCCCATGACTCAGGAAACCCACCTGAGTCCGACCGAGGGGTTAGTGTGAGTGAGAGAGAAAGAGAGAGTGAGGGCCAGAGAGAACCTCAGAACCACAGATAGCACCTCCACAACCGCAACCTACCCCCTCAACAAACCATCCCTGAACAACCACTCGAACAACCACCACAACCTGAACAGATAGAACGACGACAAATAGTCATTCCCGAGGTATTCACGTCTGAAGCCCCTCAGTCAGAACAGCTCAGGTCACCCCCTAGGATAGAAGCCGCCGAAATCGACCCAACGGTGCACACACAAATCGAACCTGACCATTCGCTTGCCTCCCAACAGGCAAGTGTCTCAAAATCCCCAGAACCCCCTCAAAACACAAGCACCTCGGGTACGTGTCAGTTCAAAACATCACCATTTCTACGACATAGCCCGAGCCTCAGCCTGCCCAACAGGCCTCAACGTCCATAGAAGTGCCTATAATTGAAGCTCTTCAAGGATTGGATGGAAGTCTCATAGATGATGACTTCAGCAACTCATCATCTGAGAGCCACCGTATAGGACCTAGTCCTGAACATGTGCTAACGGGAAGTGGCCTCGGTGAAAGCTCCACTCAAGCCCGTCCAAGTGACGAGGCCATAACTACCCGAGCACCAGCTTCTCGAGATGCGTCGCAAGGAGAGGTAGGAAGACCTAAGGATACTAAAGTACGACAGACTTCGGTTGACGAGGGCCACCGTACAGAACTTAGTTCTGAACGTGTGATAACGGCTAACTCTAGCGGCGTCGGAGCACCTTCTACAACTCCTACAGATGTGACAATGGCCTACCTGGAGAACCGCCTATATGAGTTCTTGGATACCATCACCATACCGCGGGTTCAAGGACTCATTAGGGTTGCAGTCCATACCACCTCAACGGACAAAGGAAAGGGTCCCATGGTGGAACAACCGCCGTTGCTATTAACGGAAATAGAAGCTGTACCAATAATATCCGTGTGAGTAACTGGAGTGATAAGGAATTGTGTAAATCATGGAGTGATAAGGATGGATCTACTCACACGAACAGCTCAATCAGTGGAGATATTTTGGCTGATGGATTTCAATGTGCAATAACTTCTGCTCAAGATTGTAATACCAACAAAGAAGACTGCATTGACTAAATCGTCTACGAATCCTATGGGCAATCATTTGCAATCATGGGACAACTTTAGCTGATTTAGTGGAATCAATTTCATTAAAGCTCATTAATTAGTCTCTTGTGCTAGCTTTTTAAATATGAGTATTGTAAGACAATTCAAGGTATCGAAAACACATCAATACATCACTACAATATTCAAAACCCTTATTCTATTTTTTCTCTTGGTATCAGAGCTGTTTACGATTTTTGTACCTCCGCCATGACCACATTATCACTGAATGTCGGGAATTTCATTACCCTCAAACTCACTCAATCAAATTATCCACTATGGAGAGAACAAGCCCTAGGCCTAGCCGAAATCCAGGAAATGGTAGGACACCTTACCAATGAAGATTCACCTCCAACAAAATTCACAACACCAAATACAAGTTCCACAGAGGCTGAAAACACTACACAACTCACAGAAGAATATATTGCTTGGAGAAAAGTCGATTGTCTCCTTCGAGGATGGATCATTGGCACACTCTCTGAGGAAGCTCTAAGCCTTATTATTGGTTTGGAGACGGCACATGAAGTTTGTATAGCATTAAAAGATGCCTACGCCCAAGACTCACAAGAACGAGAATTCACATTGCGTCAACAGTTGACGTACCTCCGCAAGGAAGATGACAAAACTATTGGAGATCACATCCGCGTCTTTAAAGGTCTATGTCACAATCTAGCAGCCATTGGAAAACCTGTTCCGGATAGAGAAAAGTATTTTGTCTTCTCACAAGTTTGGGGCCTCAGTTCGAAACTTTCACTACTACGATGTTGAAACCTCTAAGACCTTCATACTCAGAAGTGGTTTCACAACTTCAAAATCTTGATCAACGTCGCAATTGGTTCTCTAATCAATCTGATGTTTCACTCTCGTAACTCTCGTCTCGTGTAGCGTTCTACGGACATCAACAAAATCAGTCCGAAAACACTTCTTCAAGAAACCGCAACAACATATTTACGTCCTTAGGCCGTGGATTTTAGGTGCAACAATATAGGAATTCAAATCAAGGCTCTCTGAACACTTTTCCCTCTAGTGGACAACAACGACGACCTCCACCACCAGGACAACGACGAATAAATCAAGCTGAGAGAGATCAATATCGATACGAAACATGTCAATATTGCGGGAAAGCACGTCATATTGCAAAAATTTGTTGGTGGATACCTAAGCGTTCGACGCAGAGCGAACTTCCTCAAGCACTTGTTGCTCTCACTCTAGATAATTCCATTACGGAGACCGAATGGACTCCTGACACGGGCGCCTCAAATCATATGACAGGTAAAACAGGTATGCTAACTAATTCGTAAATGTACAGTGTCTGATTCTATTATGATTGGGGATAGCTCTTTCATACCAATAAGAGGTATGACTCACTTATCAAACAAAATGATTCAACCTTACCACTTAATGATGTGCTTTTAGTCCCAAAATTTAAGAAATAAAAAATTACTTTCTATAAGCCAACTAACATCTCAATTTCCTGTGAATTGTGAATTTCTGATGTTGGTTTTGTGGTTTTGTGTAAAGGATCGGAAAATAGGAACACTGGTAATAACAGGGAGCGGAAGGATGATTTATATGTCATTTCTAACACACCAGAAGTGCATTTTTCAAATCGATTTAAGTCTGCTACAACAACTAGTTGGCATCAACGTCTAGAACATCCACAATTTTCAGCTCTTCAGTTATTAAAAAATAAAGGTCAAATTAATGTGTTGGGTTCAATAAAGAGTGAACACTTATGTGATAGCTGTCAGCTCGGGAAACTTAGCAGATTACCTTTTCCACGTTCTGAACATTCTACTTGTGGTATTTTAGAAAAAAATCATTGTGATTTGTGGGGGCCAACCCCCGTTTTATCCATTGAAAAGTTTCGTTTTTATGCATGTCTCGTTGACAATTTTTCAAATATACTTGGATAATTCCATTAAAACATAAATCTGATTTGTTACTGCTTACCTACTATTTGAACAATACGTTGATATGCAGTTCAACAAAAAAATTAAAGTTTTTCATTCAGATGGAGGAGGTGAGTTAGTCAACTTGAAACTATCATCTCACTTTCTCTCAACAGGTATCATTCACACATCTCATGCCCATACACTCCAAAGCAAACAGGTATAGTTGAAAGACGCCATAGAATTATTCGCGAATTAGGTATGACTATGATGTTTCAAAGTAATACTCCTCTTTTTTTATGGGTAAAAGCTTTCACTACGGCAGTTTATCTCGTTAACTGCTTGCCTTCATCTTCTATTAGATTTGATACCCCATATTTTATGTTGAATGGTAACCATCCTGACTATTCATCACTCCGTGTTTTTGGATCGAAATGTTTTCCTTATGCTTGGGACACGAGAAATCATAAATTTACCCCTAAATCTGTTTTATGTGCTTTCATCGGCTATAGTGAAAAATATAAAGGATATAAATGCTTTCATCCTACGAGTAAAATAAATTTTTATTTCTCATCTCGTGGTTTTTGATGAAATCTCATTTCCCTTTAAGCATGTTTCTACTTCCCCAGCACTTTCACATGCCTCTAATATTTTTGATTCTTGGTTATTACATACTAATAATGATTCTAGCGCAGATTCTTCTTCATCAGCAAATGAACCACCATGTTCAACCCCCCTACCTTTGGGTGCCCTCCATGATCCTTCCCCTACGACTGCTGACTCCTCCACATTCATTACCACACCACCTTCTCCATTAGGCTCCCCCAATACAACCATCTCACCCTAATCATCATCTTCATTACACTCAGATTCGTCGAGTTCTAATCCACCAACACCATCGAATTTTGCTCAACCACAACAAGACCTAATCCCTCATCCAATGACCACTCGCTCCAAAGCTGGGATTGCTAAACCAAATCCGAAGTACATGTTGACGGCCATCTCTACCACCAATATTCCACGTGAACCCAAAACGATTAAATTGGCCCTATCTCATCCTGGTTGGAAAGCCGCTATGGAGGACAAATAAGCTGCTCTACATACAAAAAAGACATGGATATTAGTTCCTCGTACTTCAAAAATGCATGTTATAGGTTCCAAATGGTCTTCAAGACTAAGCTTAAACCGTCTCAAAGCCCGTCTTGTTGCGAAAGGATACCATCATATTGACGGGATCCTCTATATCAAACTAGGTACTATATGTCTTATTTTATCCATCGCATTGGTAAAACATTGGGGGATACGACAACTCGACGCCAAAAATGCATTTCTGCATGGAAACATTGAAGAGATATATATGCAACAACCGCCAGGTATGGTAGACTCTCAATACCTTAAATATGTGCGGAAGCTACCTTTGTATGGCCTGAAACAAGCACCTCGAGCTTGGTTTGATAGATTTAGTGCATTTCTTCTTAAATATGGTTTCTTTTGCAGTTTGGCTGATCCGTCTTTATTTATTTTCCACTACGATCATGGCTCACTTTTTTTCTTCTTTATGTAGATGACATACTTCTCACATGGTCAAGTAATGAACTTATAACTAACTTTATTCATATCCTAAGTGCTGAATTCTCTATGAAGGATTTAGGACCACTTTATCATTTCTTGGGTACTGAAATTGCTCGCAGCCCTACCGCCTGCACTTGTCTCAGTCTCACTATGCCCTTACCATTCTTGAACGCTCCAATATGGTTGAGTGTAAGTCTATGAGTACACCGCTCGAAACACGCCCTACGCCTCCGTCAGCCGATCTCCCCCTAGATGACCCTAGCTTCTTTCGTGGCGTTGTCGGTGCACTTCAATACCTTACACTTACTAGGCCAGATCTTCCTTATAGCGTTAATTATGTTTCACAGTTCATGCATGCCCCCTTCTATTGCTCATTTGAAATTGGTTCGACGGATACTTCGCTATGTTAAAGGAACTATTAACATTGGGTTACAACATTCCGCACACACTACTCTTAATCTTTGTGCTCTTTCAGATGCTGACTGCGTAGGTTGTCCTACGACAAGGTGATCCATTACAAGCTACTGCACTTTCCTTGGAACCAACCTGATTTCATGGTGTGCCAAAAAACAACACACAATCTCTCGTTCTAGTTCCGAAGCTGAGTATCGTGCCATGGCGAACACTACATCAGAAATAACTTGGCTCACTTATATTCTGAAGGATCTTCGTGTTCCACTCAACTCTCCTCCCATACTCTATTGTGACAACCTAAGTGCTCTCTACATGACCATTAATCCAGTGTTCCATGCTAGAAGTAAACATATCGAGTTGGACTACCATTTTGTGTGTGAACGCGTTGCGCTTGGACTTCTCTCACCAAACATGTCTCCACTGATCAGCAACTCGCTGACATCTTCACTAAACCCCTATCAAAGGCTGTCTTTCATTCATTGTACACCAAACTTTGCCTCCGACCTCGACTCAGCTTGCGGGGGGATATCAACGGAAATAGAAGCTGTACCAATAATATCTGTGTGAGTATCTGGAGTGATAAGGAATTGCATAAATCATGGAGTGATAAGGATGGATCTACTCACACGAACAACTCAATCAGTGGAGACATTTTGGCTGATGGATTTCAATGTGCAGTAACTTCCGCTCAAGATCGTAATACCAACAAAGAAGACCGCATTGACTAAATCGTCTACGGATTCTATGGGCAATCATTTGCAATCATGGGAAAACTATAGCTGATTTGGTGGAATCAATTTCATTAAAGCTCATTAATTAGTCTCTTGTGCTAGATCTTTAAATATGAGTATTGTAAGACAATTCAAGGTATCGAAAACACATCACTACAATATTCAAAACCCTTATTTCTATTTTTTCTCTGTTGCAACCTAGGATTATCTCTTTACCAACAAGAGCATCAAGTCCAACCGATCCCTACCACATGCCCTTACTCCAGCTCTTCGATATCGGAATCTCTCGACTCCTTGAACTCGAAAATCAGCGAAATCCAGAAGAAGAAAAACTGTACCGAAAGCTGATTGCTGGTGGAGTTATACCTGACCCGACTATCTGTCGTCAAGAAGGCCCCAGTCAGAAGCGTTGTCATGACGATCCTAACGACTAGGATCGTCCTGAGGGGGAGAACAAGAGATAAAGAACCACAACAGCTAGTGGTGAACGAGGAAGAGGAGTTCATATTCGTGAAGCTGGTCTCGATCTCGACCATCCAATCCACCACCACCACCAAGGTCCTCCGGAGTTAGACGAGCCTTGCCAGGGCTGATCAAAGAATGCATGCTGAGGCTGATCAAATTCTACGCTTTACATGACTTTCAAATGGCCATAGAAAGCAATATGAGCAAAGTAAACTTGACGCAGCCTGATAATAGGTACAAGGATCTTGATCAATTCGGGGAAGGTTACATATTCCTTGAACCAGAACCTGCGATCACATACCTACAACGAACAAAAAATCAGATGCATGAATTCTTATTATCAGAAGCTGCCAAGTTCTCTGATGGAACAATGCAGATAATCCTAAAACAACTCAGGATAAGACAAGAGACGGCTCCTTACGATACAATACTCAATGGGACAAAACTTCCAGAACAATCTATTCTGGATAAATTTATTCAAGGCATCCTAGATCGAATCGTGCTCAGAAACGACATCAGACAGATCGAGCACGCCCTTAGATTTAGAAAGACATATCTAGCTCATAGGGAACCTCCACCTCCTCTTCGCTCGAAGAAGAAGAAGAAGAAATGAAGACTTAGATGATGGGCTTCATTGTAATTTGGACACTTAGGGGGAGAATGTTAGGAATATTTTTGAATTGTCCAAAATATTTATTCTAAGTCATTGTATTTCATTTTGATGTATCTAATTGTGTTATTTCATTTAAGATGGGTTGATAGGTTGTAATAGGTTTGTTAGGGCCCAATGGAATTAATACGTATTCAAGGTATTTAAGCCCTAAACCCTAACATTGTTAACAAGTTTTCCATTTCTCAAACTTCACGTATTCAACATTAAGCCTCTAAACATTATTCATAATATCTATTGAAGGTTTATCTATTGAAGTGTTGTTGTATAATCTGGAATTACAGTTGATATCATATTTGGAAGTATTAATATCATTTTTTGTGAGGAATTCTCTAAGTCTATGCAGAAGGAATTTGAAATTAGCTTAATGGGTGAGTTGAACTACTTCCTCGGGTTGCAAATAAAGCAACTGACAACGGAACCTTCATATCCCAGACGAAACACAGCAAGGAACTACTAGCAAAATTCGGGATGAGTGATTCCAAAGCAATTTCCACCCCTATGCATCAGACCACCAAAATAGACAGTGATGAATCAGGTATACCAGTTGATAACACAATATCGAGGTATGATCGGAGGCCTTTTACTTAACCACAAGTCGGCCAGATATTATGTTTGATGTTGGTATGTGTTCGAGATATCAGACCCTAGGGAATCTTACTTGATAGCAGTCAAGCGTATACTTCGATATATCAAGGGTACTGTTAATTTTGGTCTGTGGTACTCTTATACGAATGACTTCCCATTAATGGAATATTCCGATGCCGACTATGCCGGCTGTAGGGAAAATATGAAAAGTACTAGTGGAACGTGCCAATTACTTGGAAATTCCCTGGTAACTTGGTCTAATAGAAAGCAAAATGTTGTCGCCCTATCCACAACCGAAGCTGAATAAATGGCCTTAGGAAATTGTTGTCAACAAGTTCTTTGGATGAAACAAACCCTTAGTGATTTCAGGTTAGGTTATGACAAAATTCTTATTCTCGGTGATAGCACTAGTGCCATTAATATTACTGAGAATCCCATACACCATTCTCGTACTAAGCATATAGAGGTGAAAGATCATTTTATATGAGATCATGTTTAGAAGGGGAATATCAGAGTGGAATTCGTAGGAACGAATGACCAACTAGCTGATATCTTGACGAAGCCCCTACTTGAGATGAGATTCTGTGACATCCGTGATCGACTAGGAATCACCGATCTAAATAAGGTTTGTTAAATTCCCAAAACTCTGCCTTTTATTATTAGAGTATGACTATCGGATCTTCTAGATCTTTTCTAAGAGTGTGATTATGTTATTTTAGGAAGAAATTCGTAGTTATCCCATTCTGAGATCTTCCTTCAGCCCTTTTAGGAAAATAGGATCTTCTCTATTTCTTATTTTCAGCCCTTCATAATATTTCCTTATTTAAAATGAGATCACATCAGATTAGTCTGAAATCTTTTACTGACGGTTCACTTTGTTTTGAAATTCAAAATTCGATTTGGAAATCAAATCATCTTAATTCTATTTAAGCCGAGTTTATCCTATCTCATTTTTGGAAAACTATGTCTCTTTGATAATGGCCAATTTTTAAATGAGATTACTCGATACTTCTTCCTTCCTAGCCTTAGAATTCGAACTTCACAGTTTCTCTTCTTAAAAAATCATCTAAGTTGTAGCGACCCTAGCCATCGCCACCATTCGTCATCCTAAGTGCCTAATGGCGTATTTAAATGAAGGAACTGCAGAAATGCGTATGATATTTTTCCATTATGTAATGGAAGTCGTTTCTATACATGACAAAAGAATTACATGAATTCCTAAATTCATGTGAATCCTAATTACACGAGATGTGTATACATGCACATCAAAAGAATCTCTATGCGCCCGGCTTCACATGTAGTCATCCATACACACACGTCCACCCCCAAAAAGCACTCGGAAGCTTCAAAAGATCGGCCGTGCCAGCTAGGCGATCACGTACCGTGATCGTATGTACCTACAACACATAACATAAAGAAATGAGGGTCGGTGGTCTTGTTTGATCCCCGGCTTGATTCTCTGACGTTCCTTCCGGGCACTACCTCACGTAGTGTCCCAGCTTTCCACATTTGAAACAAACATTGGCTTGCATATAACAGGTGCCGGTGTGTCGCTTTCCGCACCTTGGGCAATTTGGATTCGATGCTGGGAACCTTTCTTGGTTCGGGTTTGGTGGCTTGTTCGGGTTCCCCTGTGGGTGTTGTGGAGGCCTATTCTGGAAGTTCTGCTTCTCGCCTTTGGCAACAAACTGTCTCTTTGGATTGCTTCCGCCTCATTGTTCTCCTTGGGCCTGGGCGAACTTTCTCTTTGCTTCTTGTGCCCGAACGATCCGGGCCTCCGCCTGCTCCGCCACTAAGGCTCTCTCCGCCACTTGTGCATAGGTGGCTCCCTGAAGTCCAGCCATACTTACGTCCTGATACAGTTCAGGCTTCAGGCCTTCAAGGAAACGTTCAATCTTCAAAGCCTCTGTGCTCACCATGTGGGCAGCGAACCTCAACAGCTGCTCAAATTTCCTGATGTATTCAGCTATGGTCATTGACCCCTGTTTGAGGTTGATGAACTCGTTCAGGTACTGAGCTCTCACTGGGGCCGTAAGGTACTTGTCTCTGAATAGTTCCTTAAATCTTTCCAAACTCATGGTCGCGGGGTTTTCGAGCACCACGATCGTGTCCCACCAATGCCCCGCGCTTCCCCTCAGCCAGAACGCGGCGCATAGGGCTTTCTCCGCTTCTGGGACTCTGCCATACACGAACATGCTTTCTAAAGTCCTTAGCCAATCTTCGTCCGTATTCGGATCAGCTGTATCATCAAACGTTGGTGGGTTCAGTCGGCGAAATCTTTCGCCCACTATCTCAGTCCTGTCAGCTTGGGTCTGCCCAGCATTGGAGTTGTTCTGCTGTATTAGCTGTTGGATTTGTGCTGATTACTGACGAATCAGTTCTGTGAGTTGGAGGATCGTCGTGTCTCGACTATCGGCAGGGGCCGTGTTTCCCTTGTTCTGGTCATCACCACCACTACTTTCTCCCCTAGTTCTCACCATCACATCTTAGTCTATCCTGACAGTCCTACGGCCAATAAATTATGCAACCCAAAAAGTTCTCATAAATTTAACACTTACTTGCAAGGCCGTTTCCGCTCTTTTGGGTGTGTGTGTATGGACCCTGTGATCGAAGCTCTGATACCACCTGTAGCGACCCTAGCCATCGCCACCATTTCTAACGTCATCCTAAGTGCCTAATGGCGTATTTAAATGAAGGAACTGCAGAAATGCGTATGAAATTTTTCCATTTATGTAATGGAAGTCGTTTCTATACATGACAAAAGAATTACATGAATTCCTAACTTCATGTGAATCCTAATTACACGAGATGTGTATACATGCACATCAAAAGAATCTCTATGCGCTCGGCTTCACAGGTCGTCGTCCATACACACACGTCCACCCCCAAAAAACACTCGGAAGCTTCAAAAGATCGGCCTTGCCAGCTAGGTGATCACGTACCGTGATCGTATGTACCTACAACACATAACATAAAGAAATGAGCCACCGAGGCTCAGTAAGTAGAAACTATGCATGTATGCACGTGTCCCATCCCTGCAAAGGCAGTCCACGTCAATGCATAAACCATTACGCAAAGGCGATCCGCGCCGATGCACTTAACACTCCGCAAAGGAGATCCGCGCCGATGCTAATCATACTCGTAAACCTCTCTCAGGGCCCTCGGCTAATCTCACTATGCACCACAAATGAGCTCACGTCCACTAGGGACAAATATGACAGCAGTCCACGCCGGATGGCCATATCTAGGATGCATACCATTCCCCTAAGTTGCCATATGTACCCGGCCGTCCCCGACTGTCGGCGGTCGCTCACGCTGGTAGCCCACGCTGAGGTTGCCTGCACCAGGGTTCCACCCTGTGTCGCTTGTACCCTCAGGTCGCACCCTCCAGGTCGCTCCCTACCGCCACGGGCATTGCCCAATCATATCATAAACATACATATACACGGCCCTTTCGCCAACGGGCATTGCCCTAATATATTTCATTATATACATAATAATAATATATGTATACGGCCCTTTTACCAACAGGCATCGCCCTAATATACTTCATTATATACATGATAATAATATATGTATACGGCCCTTTCGCCAACGGGCATCGCCCTAATATATTTCATTACCTACATAATAATAATATATGTATACGGCCCTTTCGCCAACGGGTCTTCGCCCTACTATATTTCATTGCATATACAATAATAGTAATATATGTATACGGCCCTTTCGCCAACGGGTCTCCGCCCTAATATACTTCATATACATATACATATTTACATAATATTACGACGACGCTAAACGCCGCCCTGGTAGCATAGTGGTCAGCCCTTGACTCAACTGCGAGTCGACAGCACATGCCCATATCGGCAATGTATCAGTCGCTTTCAAGCGATACCTTATATACACATACTCGACTCATATAACCCTCCCACATATGATCGTGTATGCACGTGAGTATGAAAATGCAACAAATGCCATACGCACTTACGAAGAGACCGCATATCAATTAGTCCACGTAAATCATGTAATCATCGAGGCACATTGTCACGTAATATCAAGCATACACAATTCAGGTAGGCATCGAAGCACCTAGTCATACAATTTAAGCACGTATAGACAAGTTATGTGTTGTAGTTGAACTTCTACTTACCTGTCGTCCGTCGACTAGTTGCTACCTGATCCGATGTAACTCCTGTGTCGACCTTAGCATAAAAATAATTAAGTTAGTACCTTATTTAAATTATTTAACTAGCTAAAGTCTCGAATTTCCTAAGTCCAACCCTTAGGCATAAAATACGAAGGTTAGTACCTTAATTAATACTTAAGTGTCGCTATGTTATAGCTACTATCATTTCTAAGGATTATTTAATTGGAAAGAGTTCGCAAAATATTTTTCCCAAGTTATAAACGCGTTCTAAGAATTCTAGTTGAATTCGTGAAGTCTAGCTAAATTTCGCTAAGTATGGTTCGCGAATTGGCCTTTAAATGATTAGGGGTTCGCTACTTGATTGGATCCGCAAAGCTCGATTCGCGAAGTGCATGAGTTCGTGGAGCATGCCGATTTCACAAAGTGGGTTCGTGAACTTCTCAATTCGCCAACTGTTAGGGTACGCAAAGTGAAACCCTCGTTAATTCGCCAAGCATTCATAGCACGTGAATCTCCTAATTCGCGAATATGTGAGTGCGCGATACTTTTGGACACGCAAAGCTTTGATTCGCCAAGTGAACTCAATTCGTGAAGCCCTAAATTCGCCATTCATGTCAGCTCGCGAAATGCTTCCCCCCCGCTCGATTCGCAAACTTCCAAGGATTCGCGAAGTTGAAACCAAATGAGTTCGCAAATTAGACGCGGCCCGTGAAACGGCTTGAATTCACAAACATCAACTCGTCACTTCGATGGGTTCGCAAAATAGCTCCAACCCGCAAAACCCCCACTTGGTTCGCGAATCTTTCTAGCCCGTGAAATGAGCGGCTTCGCCAAGCTTGGCTTCGAAATCCTTCGACTCGCAAAATGGTATGGATTCACCATCCTGGTGGAGTTCGCCAAATGAATTCGCCAAATTTGCTCGGGCCGCGAAATTTGTATGTGTGCATTCGCGAAATGGGCGCGGCCCGCGAAACGTCTTTAATTTGCCAACTTTGCGGGTTCGAGAATTGCATGTGGATTCGCAAAACGCCGAGCGACTCGCAAATCTTAGGGGTTCGCCAATTTTTCTCAGCCCGCGAAGTGGCCCCCGTGTCGTCCTTGAGTTCGCGAAGTGCTCGGTTCGCGAAGTGGCCGAGTTCGCCAAACATTTGTTGCATAGGTTCGCGAACCGAGTTTGTAAAACGCCTTGGCCCTTAGTTCGCAAAATATGTGGGTTCGCAAAACACCTCTAAAACACTTCACAATTCACAATATACTAGCTTTAAGGATCAAAAGCTATTTTTCTCAATAACACATTTGAAAGCCGTATGAATTCGTGAACCCTAAAATCGGACCTAATCTTAAAACACAAATTTAAGGCAGATTGTTTCATGCTAACCCTCCCTAATCATGCTAGATTCGACACTTAAGACCTAGAGTCGAGCTTTAAGAAGATTGTGACGGGAATTATATCTTCGATCCAAGCATCCCATTTTCTCGAGAACACAATAAGGACTCTAAGAGTTGCAAATCCCTAAGAACTGATTTAAACCATTTTTTTCAAAGGCTTAATGATAGGTCTTTGTGGATTACTACCTTAAACATGTTTCATTAATACCTAGAATTTTAAATCGTAAGTTAAGAAACGTAGGAACTTTATAGAGATTGCATACCTTCTTCAACTCAAACTTCGATCTCTCCCTTTAAGCTCTATTCAAGCAACTAGGGGAATGATTTTGCCAAAAACTTCTTGATCTCACTAGTCTCCTTCGTTTCTTATTTCTTCTTCTCTTTTGTTGCTCTCTCACTCTCTTCCTTGTTTTGTCTTTGGTGTGAGAGGGTGTTGTAGATATTTTTGTTGTTAAAGGTATGGTGAGTTATGCTAGACGTGATCTTTCCTTGAATTAAGGAGCCTTGTCTCAAAAAATCTCCAAGGGTTTTGGGCCTATATTAAGGTCCTATTTGGGCCTTGAAATTTAATTCTTTCAAATTCTTGGGCCACTTATATTGTATTTGGACTAAACTTATAAATTATTTTTGGGCATGAGCTTTCGGTTCCCACCTAGTCCAATCGCAACTATAGCCCAATTTATTATTAGGCACAATTTCCGTAATCCTAATTTCGAAAATCCCTAATTAAATTGGAAGTCATACGACACCATTTTAAATGCACCAATTTCCTCCGACTAAATTAATCACACATTTTATCATGCAATTTCACATAACTCACACGAGCACAGAATAATTGCACGAATGCACATAATTGCATTCACCATTTATGCAAATTTATTGGCCCTATTATTCACGAGGACCCGGGTGCTACATAAGTTATACTCCAGCTTTTGAGAGCTCTGATAAGATCACAGGAAGCGAAACAAATCTGCGATATCTGCCAGATCTAATAGTGATTCCAGCATTGAGAACGTTTTCTGATAAGTTATTCCTTACGTCATTCTCATTCTTCTTAGTTACTTTGCGCTCAGCCTTAAAGATTAGTTTATACCTTTTCGATGCTGAAGGGGCAAAAGTTTGAGTAATTAATGATATAGTGGTCTAAGAACTGTCTTTGATCCGTGATGATTAACATTCGACATTCCTTTTATGAGAATATGATATATCTTAGTGTTTATGTGTGCTAACGAAATTTGCATGAAAATATCTGCACATATGCAAGGGGATAATGGTATGTGTTGACCTTTTGCCTGTATGATATCTATCTATGCTCTGACTGAAACTTCGATTTTATGTCCTGGACATTTGGAATATCCAGATTTAGGCAGGGGAGCAAACTAATCTAACTTGGTAAAATCTCTGAACTTCACTAATATATTTTCTCTAAAGCTTGAACTTGTTACTTGGAATATCAGCATACATGATATGGAATATGTGCACTCACGACTGGAATATCTGCACATGACATAAATTATCAACACTTAGACAGGGGGAGCAGATACTATCTAAAATATACACAGTCATGAAATATCTGTGATGCTCTGGTAGTGTGATGCTCAGAAATTTATGCTCCGATACTGTGATGCGTTGATACTGCGATGCTCTGACACTTATGCTTTGATACTGTGATACTCTGATACTTATCTGCGCTTATTAACTTCTATGAGGCTTCTTGATATATGATAAGTGCCTGCTGCGATGATTATCTATTGCTTGAATCATGTATGGAAATGCACACTTAGGTAGGGGGAGCACACTAACGGGTAACTTTGAAATTTTGCATTCACGATATATCTTTGAATATGACATGAGATATCTGCACTTAGACAAGGGTAGCAAATTCATTCATGATATATCTCTGCATGGCATATAGATAACTGCACTTAGGCAGGGCGAACATATATGTATTGTATGTGATTATGAAAATCACATGCTCTGTCTAGTGATTATGAAGCACTTATACAAATGCGCTAGAACTTGCATGCTCGAATATGCTTACATGCTTCCGTGCTGCATTAGTTACATGTCATCCTCAAAAGGGGGAGAATGTTGAACTTTTTGGTCCATGAGCGTTAGAGTGTTTTAATGATCTATGTAATTGTAATGACATTATGTCTATAAATTAAGCATTCGATTTGTACTAGATAAGATGTCTAAGTATATGATAATATTCGAATATACATTGGTTAATGAGCTATGAAGTGATTAATTATCGAATATTTGACTCACATGTGATTTTGTGATTATTTGGTGAAACTATGTGATCACATGTTATAGATGTCTCACGTGCTAGGATATATCGTACTGATATTTATGGAAATAACATAGATATATGGAATATCTGGAAAATATGCTGTCTAAATATGGAATATGATATACTCGTTGAGAATCGTTTATTCCTGGACGAAAATCACATCTACGATTCTTTGAACGCATCCCACTGATTTTAGTGTGCAATATCGAATTGATATCTTTCCTTATACTGATTAGGATATTATATTTAGGAAAGATTTGATTGATTGACTTTGTTGATAAGATGCTTAAATATATGGTATGTGCTGGATGAGATCTCTGATATATGGAAAGTAATGCCATGATATTTTTATTCAAGGGATATGTGATATGATCTGATCTATGTGCAAAATATAGGAAATATATTGATCTAATGCTATCTTATGTGATAGACATGGAAAATAAATCCGGATTGATTTATTCTATAAAGTGATAGCAGGGAATCCATATGGTAAATGCTATTATGGAAATTATCACTCGAAATAATTGAATATGCCTTGAATACGAATCTGAGCTTTTATGTGGATTAAATCATGCTATATTGAGCTTATAACCGTTGTGACATTTATTGTAGGCATGATTTACATGTCATATTAATATCTCGATAATTACATGGATTATGCGCTTAATTTGGTAAATGATCTTGTGATTGAGTTTCCATGTGAGTGCTGATTGAAAAGGTCTATATACATGAGAAACACTTCATATTGTCGGACTAAGAACTTGCGAATATGCGTATACGGGAGTTTTAGAGCAGAAGATTACAATTTAGAGCCATCTCACACTTACGATATATCTGTGGCTTTTTGAGCGTACACCTGTGATCACCTTCTGCCGACCGGAGCTTTAACTTGTGATACCATCACTGCGCGAGTGATTCATCCTTATTATCTCCATCCTCCTACCGCCTATTCTGTCTTCGGACGTGAGCAATACGCAAGGAGGCAAGGCCGACGTTTACGCGCACGTGAAGGAAAGGACGAGTTCCGGGGGCCCTTCGGTAGCGAGCCATTTTCTGTCAGGAGTTGGAGATTCCAGGAGCAAAACTCGGCGTGCGGTAACTTAGTAGTGTCTAGTGTGCGACTTGTATTGGGCCAATCAATCAGTTTTGTAACCATTTAAGGTGACAATATAGTGATTAATTAAACTCTTGAGGAGCAAACCTTAAGGAGAGGAGTAAACCCCAGTTGGGATATAACCTCTATAAAAATCCTATCTCGCATTTACTTTTCAGTTTCCTTTTTACTGTGAGACAGAACCAATACACACTTGACGTAACTAGGATATATCAAGCATCTTCATCACTTGCATAAGTAGACATCTCTAGGTCACTACATCATAGGATTCTTGTAAAGAAGAAGCATAGGTTTTTATAGTCCTAATTTACTCCCTCTTACGCACAATGTTATCTTCACTGACCACTCGGGAAAAGCGGTCGACATCACTTTGTATTGCAGTATCATTGGATCTCTACTCTATCTCACCTCGAGTTGGCCGGATATCATGTTTGCCACGTTTCCAATCGGATCCCAAGGAATCCCACATGTTTGCGGTCTATAGGATTTTCCGCTACCTCACGGGCACCTCATCTTTAGGACTCTGGTATCCTAAATTAACTACTTTCAAATTAATTGGCTATACCGATGCGGACTATGCATGTTGCCGAATGGACAGAAAAAGCACGTCAGACGACAGTCAATTCTTAGACTAAAAGCTGGTCTGCTGGTTTTCCAAAAAGCAGAATTGCGTGTCAACATCGACGGTCGAAGCTGAATACGTCGCGACCGCTAGCTATTGTTCGCAAATGCTGTGGATGCGGACTCAACTTCGCGATTATGGATGCAAATTAAATAATATACCCCTAAATAGTGTAGAATACAGATTAGAATTGTGCTTTGCTTTTAGTAGATGTCTTTGTAATTAGGGCCTTTAATTGTATTTATCCTTTGGTTAGGACTTGTTATTTATACCAAGTTTGTTTGGTATAAATACTATGTACACATTTGAAATCAATAGAGAAAGTTTTGGAATTTGATCCAAGGGCTTGGAATTCAATTTCTAGAGAGAGAAACAACAAACACTTTCTCACACTACAAGAATTCTCTCTCGTGTTCATCAAAGAAGGTTTTCGATCAAAATTCAAATTCATCAATTCTAATCGATTGCCTTAGAATTCATGCCTATGATCTTAGAGTTGATAATCTAGGGCACTAGCAATTGGTATCAGAGCAGGTTCATATCTGCTTTGAAGTTGACTTGTTAGATTTAGATCGAAATTCATTCTGAAAAGTTTTTCGATCGTTCAAAGAACATTTTTGCACCAAACTGATATTTCGATCTAATGGCTCATTCTGTGCTTACTTGATTTGATTTTTGATGTCTGTGTGCTCGCATAGGTGCTAGAATTCACTCGCGGTTAGATCGGTAGCAACTGGAATCTCGAATTAGCAGAATTGATTAGATTTGAAAAGTTACTGTTCGAGCGAAGAACAGTTTGACCACGCACTGAATCTGATCAAATTCGACATACCTTGCTTCATAACATGTTTAATTGTGTGTTCGTGCGTAGGCAATAAATGATTCCGAGCAAATACCTGTAATTTCACGTTCTAATGTATTGTTTTCGCTTGAATCAGTGTTAATTAGGGTTGTACGATTATTTGCGTGATCTTAATTTTTCACGCTAAAATCTCGATCGAAAACTCCGCTCGAGAATTTTTCTCGGTCAGATCGTTTAGTAAGCGCTAAAATCGCCATCACTAGAAACGATTTTAGTTGAAAAATTTCTCGAGCATTATTCAGTCAAAATCTTTTTCGACGAGACCTATTTTGACTTTGCGCGTGTAATACTTACTCTCGGAAAACATTTTCGGTCAGATTTTCCTAGTTTGACTAAACGAAAATCATTTGCGTTCGAAAAATTTTTCAGTCAGTGGATTTATTTTGACTCAGCGAGAAACTTACTAAACGTAGTGTTTCTTTGCGATCGAAATAAATTCAAGATTTAGATATTTTTCTCGACTGAACGATTTGAGCAATTTATTTCGCTCAAAATTTTTTTTCGGACTGACTTTCACGCACGTGAACAGTAGCCACATTTTTTTGACGATATTAATTTTGATCAAACTTTAAAGATACAATCAAAATTAATTCTCGACTGCTTTTGAATCAAACGCTACTAACTAATTTGTCACTTGTGAAGCACATTACATCACTAAAGATCATCAAAACACCTTACGAAGGTTCTTAGATCAACAATTCAACAAAGATGGATGCTTACTGGCTTGGAACGACAACCGTCCGCCAATCCTGAAAAGCGGCGAATATACAGTCTGGCGAAGCCTCTTCCTTAACTTCATTGAGCTAAAAGATCAGGCCGATAAGATTCTCCTGCCAATTGAGGAAGGTCCATCTCAGTTCGAGGTCAATGTACCCGGCGACAACACAGCCAATCCTCCAATTCTCGCCACTAGGCGACTGAAAGAGCTTAGGGATACGCAGATGAGGAAAGAATCAGAGCGAAGGCCGATCTGGTAGCCAAGAACACACTCATGCAAGGCATCCCAAATGACATCTATAGATAAATAGACAGCCTTGCAATGGCTAAAGGGATGTGAGATTGTCAGGACCCGTCGTCCGACCTCGTAATTCCGTTCTAATCCTAAGTATCTAATGCTTTACTATCGCGCAAAAGCGTAAAATGCGAATAAAATTTTTCTTCTTCTTTTAAAACTACGTGCGGAAGTCTTATACACATGTCAAAAGAATGTTCGCAAATCGTTCTACAATTCCTCGTAGTCATGTCTATACAGAAGACAAGTGTGTGTATGTGTGTGCAGCAAAAGCTTCCTATGTGCCCGGCCTTCACAGGTCGTCATCCATACACACACTCCCACCTCAAAAGCAGCCGGATAGCTTCAAAAGATCGGCCTCGCCTAAAAGTCGGATCACATACCATGATCGTCAGTACCTACAACACGTAACGTAAATAATGAGCCACCGAGGCTCAGTAAGCAGAAATTATGCATGTATGCACGTGTCCTAACGATCGACAATCCACGCCGTCGTTTTCTAACGCTCATACTCTTTTCCTTATACTCGTACTCTTTCCTCGACTCATACTCTTTTTCTCATACTCTTACTTCATACGGGCCCTTGGCTTTCAGTCCCACTATACGCCATCTTATAGAGATCTCAAGTGTGGAGGTTCACACACTAGAAGGTCACCCGAAGGAATCTTCCCTTACTCAGTGTGGCCTCCACGCGAGTACTTCTCACTGGTAGCCAACACCGAGGCCACTAACCACGGAGGTCACCCGACGGAATCTTCCCTCCGGGTAGTACTTTACACGCTAGAAGGTCACCCGAAGGAATCTTCCCTTACTCAGCGTGTGCCCCGGGCCGCATCCTCCAGGTTGCGTCTCCCGCATACGGGGTATTTCCCCTAGCCTCTTATACAGGCCTTATAGCTTCATTCGCCTTACTGGCTGCATAGGGGAAGCCGTGACTCTTCATTCGAGTCGACACAAACGCCAATATCGGCGAGTATACATCGCACACAGGCGATCTTACGCACGCTCATACCTCGCGTCTTATACACTACGCATGCGTGCAAATGCTCATGCTATGCTCATGTACGTATTCTAATCATCCCATCGTGCACATAATTTAATCGTATCATACGTACACATTTCATACAAAATTCACGAGCACGTAATTCACATAATTGTACGCAGGCAAGTTACGTGTCGTAGTTGAATTTCTACTTACTTGTCGTCTGAGCGTACTTAGTGTTCTCCTCGTTTGCTCCTAACGTACGACCTTTACACATAAATATCGTCGTATCAGTGTCGTGCCTTTATAAGGTACCTAAGTCGTATTATATTTAATAGGCTAGACTGTAAGTCGTTAGTTTCAATTTGAGGTTAAGTCCCTGCCCGACCAATTTCTAAATTATGTTAGTATTAAATTCTTAATCTAAGGAGTTCGGCGAAATGTCTAAGTACTGTTCGATTCATTCGATTTGTGAAGCTTGGAGAATCCCAATTTTAGAAATCGCCATGTTCTTCACAAGGTGGCAAATCGCCGGTTTTGACTTCTATTTTGCCTAGATTTCGCCCGATTTCCTTTGTATCTTCAAGGTGCCCGACTTGATTTGCATGATAACTTCCATCGGCCGATTTGTAAATCGCCGTGTCTTTTCGTCATCATGACGTCAGCCCGAAACGATGCATGGGGTAAGGATTGTTTTCGGCCGATTTGAGGGTTTGCAAGGATGGAAATCGCCCGATTTCCATGCATGATGTGGTTAGAGCCTTCGGCCGATTTGGAAATCGGCGAGTCCTCAAGTTGCGGCAAATCGCCCGATTTAGGTTTGCTAACCTAAGTTTCGGCGATTTGTTCTCCTAACGCCACGTGGAGTTTCTATTTCAAATCGCCCGATTTGATGCATGCATGCTCATGCTCAATTCGACCATCAATGCTTGTGGGGTTACCCGATTTGTTAGGGTTTCCATTTTGCGCGATCTACTAACTTATGTATTTCATTTCCTATGTTATCCTATTCCTTTCAATTGGTCGATTTGTGGTGTGTACAAGCTAAAATCGCCTGATTTGTTACCTAGTCCCCCGATTCTATCGAGCCTTCACTCATTTTACCCGAAATCACATTCGTCGCCCAATCTACCCAGAATTTCCAAGTTCTAAGGTTTCCTTCTACCTTAAAATCGTTAATGCACCCCAAGAATCGGTACTATACTAAGGTCATAAGCCCTCAAAAATACGTTAACCTACCACAATCCCCAAGAGACCCTTAAATACGTTTTTACTTTCCATCTAAGGTTTCTCCCCGTCAAGCTTACACCTTAATTTCTCAGTTCCATACATTTTCGAGGCTAAATGTTTAGATAACCTAAATTACGAAATTATAAGAGTTGTAAGGGAATGTTTCACTTACTAGCTTCGATCTTCAAGCTACTTGGTGTGTCTTTTGAGTGGAATTCATCTCGGCTCCTTTCCCTTCTTCTTTCTTTTTATTTTCGTGGGTTTTCTTAAGTGGAGTTGTGAAGTTTTTTGGGGTTTGTTAGATAAGATATTTTTCATAGGTGTTAAGGGTGGAGCTAGGCATAACGTGGCTTTCCTTATTTTAAGGAAAGTTGTCCCTATACTTTTCTTTTAATTAGTTTTGTGTATATCATTCGATTATAGTTCCAATTTATCGGGTGTTTGACCTAGATTTCTATTAAATTTTCAGGTCGATCGACTTTAATCCGTCCTAGGCGTAAATCGCCCGATTTTCGGCTCTTCACAACCCTCGGCGATTTCATTCTATGATCGCCCGATTTTCAATCACATTAGCTCGAGCTCGGCGATTTCTTCTCCTTGCGCCACGTGTGATTTTTATCGTAATCGCCCGAAATGAGGCTTAGTAGAGCTTGATGAGATCGCCCGATTCCTACCCGATTTATCCTATGATTTTAGCTTCTAAGTATAAGAGAATCGGCCGATTTCTAATTTGCTCAATTTAAGCTCGGCGATTTTCCATATTCTTTACACATTGAAATCGCCCGATTCTAATTGTCTAATTTGAGCTCGGCGATTTCTCGTGTGCGTGCCACATGTACTAGTGAGAAAAATCTTCTAAGTCCTTATAACACATAATCCTAATTCATAGCATATTTAGGAATTAAAATCGCACAGCATGAAGTCATATAGACCCAAGATTAAGGGCACATAAGTCACATAGTGCACATAATTCATATAAATGCGCATATAGTACGAGGTCATACTTCGCTAATTTATTGGCCCTAAATGCTTACGGAAAACTCGGGTGCTACATCCTCCCCTCCTTAAGGAGGATTTCGCCCCCGAAATCAACCCGTTCGGAACAATTCAGGATAGCGGATTTTCATCTCATCTTCGCGTTCCCAGGTGGCTTCCTCCGTAGATTGGTTCCGCCACAACACTTTCACTAAAGGGATGTCTTTATTCCTAAGTCTTTTAGTCTCGTACATCAATATCTCCACCGGAGTCTCTTCGTAACTGAGGTCCGGTTTCAATTGTTGATGTAGGGGCTCATTCCCTAGAACATGATCCGGGTCGGCTAAGTACTTCCGTAGTGTCGAGACGTGGAACACGTCATGTACTTGCGATAGCGATGCTGGCAGCTCTAGTTGATAGGCTACCTCACCAACCCGTTTTACTATTCGAAAAGGACCAATGTACCTAGGGCTTAGTTTCCCTTTCCTCCCGAATCTTTTTACGCCCTTCATCGGCGATACTTTTACGAACACCATATCGCCTTCTTCGAATTCTAGTGGTCGACGCCCTCGATCTGCGTAGCTTTTCTGTCGGCTCTGTGCAGTTCGCATACGTTACGCGTATTGTAGCAATAGCCTCTGTCATTTCTCGTACGATGTCCGGGCCTAACATTGCTCGTTCACCAACCTCGTCCCAATGTACTGGGGATCTGCATCTACGCCCGTATAGCGCTTCGTATGGTGCCATCTCGATGGTGACGTGGTAGCTATTGTTGTACGACAACTCGATTAGTGGGAGGTACCTACTCCAATTCCCTTTGAAATCGAGTACGCATGCTCGGAGCATGTCCTCCAACGTCTGTATTGTCCGCTCGGATTGACCGTCCGTCTGCGGATGGTAGGCGGTACTAAAGGACAACTTCGTTCCCATCGCTTTTTGCAAGCTCGTCCAGAATTTCGATAGAAATCTGGAGTCGCGATTCGAGACTATCGATGATGGAACGCCATGCAGTCGCACTATCTCCTGAAGATAAAGCTCCGCGTATCGTTCCATGGAGTACGTCATGCTAATTGGTAGGAAATGGGCAGACTTCGTTAGTCTGTCGACGATAACCCAAATTGCGTCGTGCCCTTTCGTATTCCTTGGCAGTCCTACTACGAAGTCCATGGTAATGTTATCCCATTTCCATTCCGGAATGGGTAACGGTTGCAGAGTTCCCGCCGGCCTTTGATGCTCGGCTTTTATCTGCTGGCACGTCAGGCATTGGCTCACGAATGTTGCTATGTCCTTCTTCATTCCTGGCCACCAATAGTTTTCCTTTAAGCCTCTGTACATCTTCGTTGCTCCTGGATGTACAGAGTACGCCGTGGCGTGTGCTTCCGTCATTATAGGCCTTCTTAGTTCGGCGTCGTCTGGCACGTACAATCGGTTCTTGAAGTACATCCGTCCGTCTTCCCGTATTATGAGATCTCCCGCCGGTTGTTCCTGTTGCACTTCTTTGATCTTCATATACAGCTCGTCGGCGGCTTGCGCTGTCTTAATTCGCTCTAACAGCGTAGGCTGCAGGGTCAAAGCTGCTATTTGCGCCTCGACTTCGCCTAGTCGTATGACCTCAACTTCCAGTAGCTGCAGTTCCGTGCTCACTGCTTTTCAGGTTAAGGCATCGGCTACTATGTTCGCCTTGCCTGGGTGGTAGTTGATTACGCAATCATAATCCTTGACTAGTTCTAACCACCTCCTCTGCCTCATATTCAGCTCCTTTTGCGTAAAGAAGTACTTGAGGCTCTTATGGTCAGTGTATATCTCACACCGCTCTCCATAGAGGTATTGCCTCGAGATCTTGAGAGCAAAGACCACCGCTGCCAACTCTAGGTCGTGCGTCGGGTAATTCTTCTCGTACTCCTTCAGTTGACGAGAGGCGTATGCTACTACATTCCCGTTCTGCATTAGCACACACCCTAACCCGTCCTTCGACGCATCGCTGTAAACGGTAAACCCTCCAGTTCCCGATGTTATTGTGAGAACTAGGGCCATCGTAAGCTTTTCTTTCAGTTCCTGGAAACTCCGTTCACATTCCGCGGTCCACTGGAACAGTGTATTCTTCTTAGTCACCCTCGTCAGTGTAGACGCTATTTTCGAGAAGTCCTTTATGAACTTCCTATAGTACCCTGCAGACCGAGGAAACTTCGTACTTCCGTCACATTCGCCGGTCTCGGCCAATTGCTAATTTCGTCTATCTTGCTCGGGTCTACGGAGATTCCTGCTCCGGATACTATATTCCCCAAGAAGGCAACTTGGTCAAGCCAGAATTCGCACTTCTTGAACTTGGCATACAGTTGCTTGTCCTGTAAGGTGCTCAGAACTATTCTCAGGTGTTCTTCGTGCTCCTCTTTCGTCCTTGAGTAGATTAGGATGTCGTCTATGAAGACGATGACAAACCTATCTAGATAGGTTTTGAACACCTGGTTCATTAAGTCCATAAAAGCTGCGGGCGCATTAGTTAGCCCGAATAGCATCACTAGGAACTTGTAATGGCCATAACGGGTACTAAAGGCCGTCTTCGGAACATCTTCCTTCCGGATCCTCAATTGATGATAGCCCGACCTTAAATCGATCTTGGAGAAAACCGTTGCACCTTGCAGTTGATCGAACAGATCGTCTATCCTAGGGAGTGGGTACTTGTTCTAGATTGTCAACTTATTCAAGTCCCTGTAGTCTATGCATAACCGCATGGATCCATCCTTCTTCTTCACTAATAGCACCGGCGCTCCCCAGGGAGAGAAACTCGGCTGTATGAACTCCTTCTGCATGAGCTCGTCGAGTTGATCTTTTAAGTCCTTCATTTCCGTCGGTGCTAGCCGATATGGGGTCTTAGATACTGGCGCCGCTCCAGGTACCAGTTCTATGGCGAATTCTATTTCCCTTTCGGGTGGTAGTTCCGGTAACTCCTCGGGAAATACGTCGGGGAAGTCCTTGACTATCAGCACTTCCTCGAATTTCGGGAAGGCGTTCTCTTCCGACTTGATAGCGAATACAAGATAGGCTTCGCACCCCGATCTGATCAGTCGTTGGGCTTTCAACGCTGATCCTAGAGATCACAGTCCCTTTACTAGTCCCTACAAACTTAAGGGGTTCATCCCCGTCCGCATTGAGCGTGACTATCTTGCGGTGGCAGTCTATGACAGCTCCATACTTCGATAGCCAATCCATTCCAAGGATCACCTCATAGTCATTCATGGGAATAATTATGAGGTCTATGGGCAGTTCCTTATCCCCGATTGGGCAATCCCTTAGAACGTGGTTAGTTTGGGTGGGATTCCCGTTCGGAACTGTTACCCTAAACTCGCACTCAGCTCGGTGAGGCGTTACTCCTACCCTCTTGGCATACTTAGTAGACGCGAACGAGTGTGTCGCTCTTGAGTCGACTAGGATGCATGTGGGGGTTTCATAGACGAGGAGGGTACCTGTTACCACGGCCGGGTTATTTTCCGCTTCCTCGGAGGTTATAGTGTAGACCCGGGCCGGTACCCTTGGTGGTGCTGCTTGGTTTCCCGCTTGGCTCCCGGATCCCCCTTCCGGATATGCCCTCAGGTAATGGCCTGTCTTGCCACATTTGAAGCAGACAGCATTCTGGGAGTTGCAGACTCCTGGGTGTCTCCGTGCGCACTTCGGGCATACGGGTAGATCCAGCTGGGGTCTACCCTGGTTGGGATTGAACTGTGGGGGTGGTCCAGGTCGATTCTGGAGTCCCTGTTTCCCTTCCTTGGCAATGAATTGCCGCTTCGGGTTGCCCCCGCTCCCTTGCGGCCCTCGTACGAATTTGCGCTTTGCTTCGTGGGCGCGAGAAATCCTGGCCTCTGCCTGCTCCGCCACAAGTGCTCTCTCAGCCACTTGTGCATACGTGGCCCCTTGTACTCCCGCCATACTTACATCCCGGTACAGCTCGGGCTTCAACCCTTCCATGAACTGCTCGATCTTGAGCGCGTCCGTGCTAACCATATGAGCAGCAAACCTTGGAAGCTGCTCGAACTTCCTGATGTACTCCGCCACTGTCATTGCCCCTTGGCGGAGGTTGATGAACTCATTCATCCGCCGGGCTCTGACAGGGGCGGTGTAGTACTTTCCTCTGAAAATCTCCTTAAACCGATCCCAGCTCATCGTTAGTGGGTTTTCGATGGCTGAGACGGTGTCCCACCACTGTCCGGTGCTCCCCCTCAGCAGGTAGGCAGCGCACATAACCTTCTCCGCCTCAGGGGTGCGGCTGTGCTGGAACATGTTCTCCAGCGTCCTCAGCCAATCCTCGGCGGATGTGGGGTCTACAGAATCCTCGAACAGTGGATGATTAAGCTTTCTGAACCTCTCCCCGATCATCTCAATTCGTTCCGGCGGGGGAGGTAGGTTGGCTGATTGTCCACCAGCGTTTTGCTGTTGGATCTGGGCCGATTGTTGCCGGACCAGTTCCGTTAGTTGCAGGATGGTAGCATCCCGGCTATCGGTAGGGTTACTGGTATCCCTACCCTGGTCCGACTCCCTACTTCCTTCACCCCTAAGTCTAACCATCTTCTCAACCTATCCTGTAATCCCTAAGGCCAATAAATTAAACCATACAAGCAATTCACATAACATAGTACTTACAAGCAAGGCCGCTTCCGCGCATTTGAGTGTGTGTGTATGAACAGTCTGCAGGACCTGGGACCGAAGCTCTGATACCACTCTGTCAGTCAATCCTCCAATTCTCGCCACTAGGCGACTGAAAGAGCTTAGGGATACGCAGATGAGGAAAGGATCAGAGCGAAGGCCGATCTGGTAGCCAAGAACACACTCATGCAAGGCATCCCAAATGACATCTACAGATAAATAGACAGCCTTGCAATGGCTAAAGGGATGTGAGATTGTCAGGACCCGTCGTCCGACCTCGTAATTTAGTTCTAATCCTAAGTATCTGATGCTTTATTATCGCGCAAAAGCGTAAAAATGCAAATAAAATTTTTCTTCTTCTTTTAAAACTACGTGCGGAAGTCTTATACACATGTCAAAAGAATGTTCGCAAATCGTTCTACAATTCCTCGTAGTCATGTCTATACAGAAGACAAGTGTGTGTATGTGTGTGCAGCAAAAGCTTCCTATGTGCCCGGCCTTCACAGGTCGTCATCCATACACACACTCCCACCTCAAAAGCAGCCGGATAGCTTCAAAAGATCGGCCTCGCCTAAAAGTCGGATCACATACCGTGATCGTCAGTACCTACAACACGTAACGTAAATAATGAGCCACCGAGGCTCAGTAAGCAGAAATTATGCATGTATGCACGTGTCCTAACGATCGACAATCCACGCCGTCGTTTTCTAATGCTCATACTCTTTTCCTTATACTCGTACTCTTTCCTCGACTTATACTCTTTTTTTCATACTCTTACTTCATACAGGCCCTTGGCTTTCAGTCCCACTATACGCCATCTTATAATGATCTCAAGTGTGGAGGTTCACACACTAGAAGGTCACCCGAAGGAATCTTCCCTTACTCAGTGTGGCCTCCACGCGAGCGCTTTTCACTGGTAGCCAACACCGAGGCCACTAACCACGGAGGTCACCCGAAGGAATCTTCCCTCCGGGTAGTGCTTTACACGCTAGAAGGTCACCCGAAGGAATCTTCCCTTACTCAGCGTGTGCCCCGGGCCGCATCCTCCAGGTTGCGTCTCCCGCATACGGGGTATTTCCCCTAGCCTCTTATACCAGCCTTATAGCTTCATTCGCCTTACTGGCTGCATAGGGGAAGCCGTGACTCTTCATTCGAGTCGACACAAACGTCAATATCGGCGAGTATACATCGCACAAAGGCGATCTTACGCACGCTCATACCTCACATCTTATACACTACGCATGCGTACAAATGCTCATGCTATGCTCATGTACGTATTCTAATCATCCCATCATGCACATAATTTAATCGTATCATACGTACACATTTCATACAAAATTCACGAGCACGTAATTCACATAATTGTACGCAGGCAAGTTACGTGTCGTAGTTGAATTTCTACTTACTTGTCGTCCGAGCGTACTTAGTGTTCTCCTCGTTTGCTCCTAACGTACGACCTTTACACATAAATATCGTCGTATCAGTGTAAGTCGTATTATATTTAATAGGCTAGACTGTAAGTCGTTAGTTTCAATTTGAGGCTAAGTCCCTGCCCGACCAATTTCTAAATTATGTTAGTATTAAATTCTTAATCTAAGGAGTTCGGCGAAATGTCTAAGTACTGTTCGATTCATTCGATTTGTGAAGCTTGGAGACTCCCGATTTTAGAAATCGCCATGTTCTTCACAAGGTGGCAAATCGCCGGTTTTGACTTCTATTTTGCCTAGATTTCGCCCGATTTCCTTTGTATCTTCAAGGTGCCCGATTTGATTTGCATGATAACTTCCATCGGCCGATTTGTAAATCGCCGTGTCTTTCCGTCATCATGACATCAGCCCGAAACCATGCATGGGGTAAGGATTGTTTTCGGCCGATTTGGAAATCGGCGAGTCCTCAAGTTGCGGCAAATCGCCTGATTTAGGTTTGATAACCTAAGTTTCGGCGATTTGTTCTCCTAACGCCACGTGGAGTTTCTATTTCAAATCGCCCGATTTGATGCACGCATGCTCATGCTCGATTCGACCATCAATGCTTGTGGGGTTACCCGATTTGTTAGGGTTTCCATTTCGCGCGATCTACTAACTTATGTATTTCATTTCCTATGTTATCCTATTCCTTTCAATTGGTCGATTTGTGGTGTGTAGAAGCTAAAATCGCCCGATTTGTTACCTAGTCCCCCGATTCTATCGAGCCTTCACTCATTTTACCCGAGATCACATTCGTCGCCCAATCTACCCAGAATTTCCAAGTTTTAAGGTTTCCTTCTACCTTAAAATCGTTAATGCACCCCAAGAATCGGTCTTATACTAAGGTCATAAGCCCTCAAAAATATGTTAACCTACCACAATCCCCAAGAGACCCTAAAATACATTTTTACTTTCCATCTAAGGTTTCTCCCCGTCAAGCTTACACCTTAATTTCTCAGTTCCATACATTTTCGAGCCTAAATGTTTAGATAACCTAAATTACGAAATTATAAGAGTTGTAAGGGAATGTTTCACTTACTAGCTTCGATCTTCAAGCTACTTGGTGTGTCTTTTGAGTGGAATTCTTCTCGGCTCCTTTCCCTTCTTCTTTCTTTTTATTTTCGTGGGTTTTCTTAAGTGAAGTTGTGAAGTTTTTGGGGTTTGTTAGATAAGATATTTTTCATAGGTGTTGAGGGTGGAGCTAGGCATAACGTGGCTTTCCTTATTTTAAGGAAAAGTTGTCCCTATACTTTTCTTTTAATTAGTTTTGTGTATATCATTCGATTATAGTTCCAATTTATCGGGTGTTTGACCTAGATTTCTATTAAATTTTCAGATCGATCAACTTTAATCCGTCCTAGGCATAAATCGCACGATTTTCGGCTCTTCACAACCCTCGGCGATTTCATTCTATGATCGCCCGATTTTCAATCACATTAGCTCGAGCTTGGCGATTTCTTCTCCTTGCGCCACGTGTGATTTTTATCGTAATTGCCCGAAATGAGGCTTAGTAGAGCTTGATGAGATCGCCCGATTCCTACCCGATTTATCCTATGATTTTAGCTTCTAAGTATAAGAGAATCGGCCGATTTCTAATTTGCTCAATTTAAGCTCGGCGATTTTCCACATTCTTTACACATTGAAATCGCCTGATTCTAATTGTCTAATTTGAGCTCGGCGATTTCTCGTGTGCGTGCCACATGTACTAGTGATAAAAATCTTCTAAGTCCTTATAAAACATAATCCTAATTCATAGCATATTTAGGAATTAAAATCGCACAGCATGAAGTCATATAGACTCAAGATTAAGGGCACATAAGTCACATAGTGCACATATTTCATATAAATGCGCATATAGTACGAGGTCATACTTCGCTAATTTATTGGCCCTAAACGATTACGGAAAACTCGGGTGCTACAGAGATGAACTGCATCGAATGATGCAAAGAACAGAAGTAGGCATCAAGGCCAAGAAAACAAACATTCTCATGGCTTATGACTATTTCAGAGCAAAACCAGAAGAGAGCTTGCATGATCACTATGAGAGATATCTGACACTTCTCAACGAGATGAGAAAAATAGAAATCACCAAGACGAACACGGAGACCAACATTCCATTTCTATCCTCTCTGCCCTTAGAATAGAAGAAGATATCCACTCACATCATACAGAACAGAGACCTCGAGGAGTTGGATATCCATGCCATGTTTGATAATCTCGCACAGCATGAGGAAGATGTAAGCGAGATTCAGAAGGAGCAGATGGGCAAATAGATTGAAGACACAGTTGCCCTAGTCTCAGAAAAACGGAGTTCAAAGTCACGAAAAGTGAAAATCATTAGGCCTCCTACATCTTCAGAACCGGAAGAGGAATCGAACTCTGACGTTGAGCCAAATATCAAAGCGCTAGGAAAGCAATTGGCTCTGATAAAAAAAATGATGAGCAAGCAGTATTTTAAGAAGAAGTCCACATCATCAGCAAACAGACTTCGGACTTCAAGCTCAAAGAACAAGGAACGTGCACCCGAGACTTCCGAAGTCAAGAATACTAAAGAGCCAACCAAATGCGGCAAACCCGGACACTTCGCCACAGAATGCACTCTCCCAAAGAAGGGAGATGCCAACTAGTACTCCAAGAAGCTTCAACTCACAAAGCAGAAGGAAGCTGGAGTTGCTCTACTGGCAGAACAAGACCACTCGCTCAAGGATACGTCAAGCTCGGAGGAAGAGAATCTAGCCCTCATGGCCCGCCTGGACGAGAACTCAGACGCCGAAACCTTCAATCAGAAGGGTGATGACTAAGCATCCGAACCTTCACATGAGGTAGTCTCTTCTTCCAAATTATTGACCGTGTTAGAATTGTATCAATTAGAATACGCTAATATGAAACGTGAGCAGAAAATTATAAGGGAAGTAGAGAAGAAACTATCTAGGCCTCATGAGAAAATCGCTAGTCTCGAGTCAGAACATAGAAGCTCTAGTACAAAAATAGAAGAACTTACTTAGAGCTTAAATATTAGCGAGACTAAGAAACCTCAAATAGAGCATCATAACTTAAAAATTAAGGAACTAGAAAATAGGCTAGAGAACAACTATAATTGTTTGATTAGGAATCTCAACGAGAAAGCTAGCCTCAATTGTAGGTCAACGGATGCTACAACTAAGGTCACTAACCTAGAAGCTCAATTAGCCAAATCTAATGCTAAAGTTAGTGAACTTACTAAAGATCTTGATGCCTGTAAAGCCGCCAAACTAACCGTGGTAAATAACTATGCTCTCTTAGGCGACGAACATAACAAGTTGTTCGCCAAAGTTAAGAAATTAGACGATCTTCTTACGAGAAGGGGACAAATTGAATAGACCACATTCCTAAAGCAGCCCAAGGATATAGAATTCTATAATCCCATTGAAGGCTTAGGTTTCACTAAACCTTGTACGTTACAGAAGAAAGAGCTTACGATATAGAATACATGGGTTTAGGCGTAAACGCTCTTATGAACTTTACTAAAGCAGACGATCTAGGTGCTTTAGCTAAGAGAAAAGCCAAACATAGGGCCCAAATCCCCTTCGACTACAAAGAATTAAATGACAGCTACAAATCTAGGGAAATACCCTTGACGCGTGTCTGTGATTTAGTTTAACCTCCTTAGCCTCAAACTGAAATCGAGGAAGCCAAACATGTGAATTCAGAAAATTCACTCTACAAACCTCCTATCGTGAAGCAGATAGGAATTACAAGCTACATTAGACAAAGAAAGAGAGAATTTTGAAGCGGAAAAGAAAAATTCCTAAAGAAGATCGAAAATCTAAAAGCCTCCTCGACCTCCCAAATTATTTCTCACGTATCTCCCTCACTTGAAAATAAAATTCTGAAAAGCGTGAAGAACGAAAAGATGCCTTCTCCTAATCCAAAACCCAAGAATAATATTTCCAAAAATATTATTTCTAATCTTGTCTCTACTATGTCTATCGGGAGCGTAGTGACAGATCATAAGGAGTCGAAGGCGAGAGTGTCTAGAATAAAAATTCAGATGGAACGTGTAGATTTAAATACTTTGGATGTCCGTACTTCTTCTGTAGAAATAAAAGGCACTCGTAGAAATAAAAGAGAAATTTCTTCGCTACAAATCATTGCTTCTACATGGTCTCTTCAGCCCACTTCAGAAAATAAAAATAATCATTCTAATGCTGAAAGGTTGACTCGTAGGAAACAAGATCCAACCATCAAGAAAGCTTATGGCGCTATTCATTCCTGTCCCATCTAAGGTATGTCGTAAAGATCCAATCCCCAAAACCCTTAGGAGACTATCAAATGAAAAGATCTTTCCCACGCTCCAGCCTACTAAGACATTTGTTCGTGCTGAAATTAATCTTCCCTGCCAGGTTCATCCCACTTGGATTCTTAAATCACCGCCTAGAAGACGCAAGCCAAAAAGGCTAAGTCTCCTACAAAGGCTAAACACAAAGTTACTTCTTCGAAAGTAACTAGGTTCGCTAAAACTCCTGCTTGTAAAATTTTAGGAACCATATCTGAATGAAAACATAAATCTGCTAATCTGAGAGGACCCATTTTTAAGTGGGTACCTAAATCTTTCTAATTTTTTTTGCAGATCCATCATGTGTGGTACATCGACTCTGGTTGCTCCACACACATGAGGGAAACCAAGACCTGCTGCGCAACCACCAAGACCGACTAAATGGAAAAGTCAGATAAGGAACAACGATTCTGCCCCTATTCTAGGACTAGGGGACATCATTCTGAATAATCTGACTATCAAAGATGTCTCCTACGCCGAAGGCCTCCGCCATAACTTGTTCAGCATAGACCAGTTCTACGACAAAGGATTCCAGGTGGTCATCCTCGCTGATCGGTGCATGATTTTGGATAGTCAGGATAAAGAACTCCTTCAAGGACTTCGGAAGTCAAATTTTTACACGATTAGCCTGACGTCTGTGTGGCCTTCGACAGCTGTTTGGCTCATCTCTCAGACAGTAATTCAGAGGAACAACCTATGGCATCAACGCATGTCTCATCTCAACATAAAAGTTCTTCAATGCCTCTCAATGAAAAAGTTGGTTCATGGTCTACCAACTATAACACTGCAGAAAGAGCATTATGGTTCGGCGTGTCAACTTGGAAAATGAAGCGAGCCTCTCATCATGGTAAACCAACTGCCTCTACCTCACGTCCTCTGGAACTACTACACATGGACCTCTGTGAACTGATGCAAACACAGAGTATCAACGGACGGAAGTATGTACTAGTTATTGTAGACTATTTCTCTTGCTACACATGGACGAAGTTCCTCCGAACTAAAGATGAGACAGGGGACTTGATCGTACATTTCGTGAACTCTACTCAGAGTTTGCTCCAGCAGACTATCCAAGTCATCTGAACGGACAACGGCACTGATTTCAAGAACAAATACCTCAGTGATTTTTATAAAAAAGCTCGGGATTAGTCAGCAATTCTCAGCCGCAAAGACTCCTCAACAGAATGGGGTCGTAGAACGAAAGAACAGAACCTTAGTGGAAGTCGCTCGTACTATGCTCATTCACTCAGGCCTCCCACACGTTTTTGTGGCTGAAGCAGTAAATACCGCCAGTATCACTCAAAACAGGACGGTCGTTCACAAGCGCTTCGAAGGCACCGTACGAGATCAATAACAAGAGAGCACCTAACATATCATTCCTGAAGGTCTTCGGGTGCAAGTGTTTTGTGGTGAACCACAGGGAGCAACGTGCTAAGTTAAAGCATTCGAAGCCACTTTCATCGGGTATTCCTTAACCCCGAAAGCGTACCGAGTATACATCAAGTCCAATCGCACAATCATGGAAAGCTACAACGTCACTTTCCAAGAAGTGACACAGATGGCTTCTGGTCACATCAGTCCAGGACCCGTGCCCAACTTGATGGCTCCTCATCATCTCAATCCAGGACCACTACCCTACCTGATGACTCTTGATAATCTCAGTTCAGAACCTGTGCCTAACCAAATGGCTTCTGAATACGACAATTCAGAACCCGTGCTCTCTAGTGTGTTGGCACAAAACCAACGACGAACGGCAACATCACAAGAATCAACGTCAGAAGAAGCGTTGCGATTTGCTCTTGAAGACTTAGACTCCCTCTTTGAGTCTGTATAACGGCCAAACACCACCATCACTACACCTACAGTGGATCCTCTACTTGATGAAGCCGATGTATCAAGTTCTTCATCAAATGGCAAAACAAAGACTTGATGGTCGTCCAGGTTTACGTAGACGACATCATCTTCGGATCAACAAATCCAAGGTTTTGCAAGAGATTTGGTGATTTAATGAAGAACAAGTTTGGAATGAGTCACATGGGAGAGATGCAATTCTTCTTAGGACTACAAGTCAGGCAACTCGAAGATGGAATTTTTATAAGTCAGACCACTATATCAGAGGTATCCCGAAGAAATTCCATCAAGATCAGAGCAAGCCTCTCAGCACTCCTCTGGCAAATTGGATGCCGATCTCATTGGAAAAGAGGTCGACATCACACTTTATCGCAGCATCATCGTGTCTCTTTCGTATCTCACCTCGAGTAGGCCGGACATCATTTTTGCCACTTGTCTCTTTGCCCATTTCCAATTCGATCCCAAGGAATCCCACATGCTCGCGGCAAAACGAATCCTGCACAATCTCAAGGGCACCTCAACTTTAGGACTATGGTATCCTAAAGAACGAATTTCAAATTAATTGGCTATACTGATGCTGATTATGCAGATTGCTGAATGGATAGGAAAAACATGTTTGTTGGCGCTCAATTTTTAGGCGAAAAGATGGTCTACTAGTCATCTAAAAAGTAGAGTTGCGTTTCAACATCGACGGCTGTGGCAGAATACGTCGCAGCCGCCAGCTGTTGCTCGCAAATGCTTTGGATGTGGACTCAGCTTCACGACTATGGGTACAATTTAAATAATATGCCCATATATAGTGATAGTGAAAGTGACATTGCCATAACGTCACCGTGTAATCCTGTTCACCATTCACGCACTAAACACATAGACATGCGATATCACTGATCACGTAAAAAAGGCACAATTGATATGTATTTTGTGAACACGGAATATCAACTAGCTGACATTTTCACCAAGGCATTGGTTGAAAAAACGGTTCCAATTCCTTGTCGAAAAATTAGGCTTGTTGAATCTTCCATAATATGTGCTTTATGTGCTCCTATATGTTTTTCATACTTATGCTATATTATGCACAAATAATACATATATAAATCTAGATATTCCAAAAATATTATACATATACTTACACTATTAGGGGAATGACGATATCTTTAGGATGCTCGATCTAATTCACAAATAGATTTCGCTGGCATACGACTGATCAATTGCTTAATTTTGTCAATCTAAGTCACATTCTTGTGTCTAAAAGGTCATTAGTTAGTTCCACTGGACACAAAGCCACTCTACATAATTGAGGATTATAGCCTTATTATTTTCTTTCAAAGGATTTATTCTTGAGCGAGTCACGCGTCAATTGCTTGCCTTAACTAGTGATTTTTCGCCTCATACTCGCCTTGTGTTCGATCGTTAGGAAAATGATTAGGGGCATTTAGGAAATTCCTCACTTGGCCGAATAGAAAAATCTCAATCCTTTAACATAGCATTTAGTCATCCATTTTAAGCCTTCTCCGAATACCTTTTCTTCCTTTGAAACCCTTCGAGCCTTCAACCGATTATCTAAGTCTTCTGGGGGATATTCAAACGAGAAAACGAGGGGGAGAAAACAATACGACAAAGAGAAAGATGACAAAAGAAGGTGGAAATCGCACGCGAGGAATGCTACTCACAAAAAGCAGTCCAAAAAGAACCTGCCCTCCCAATTATTGAGATCTTTCAGAAATCAAAAGAAGAGGGGCATGGATCTTGCTGTGAACTTCTCCATCGATAATCTCGTAAGCTCGTCAGAACGGCTAGAAAGAGGAGCACCATGAAGTGAACTTCTCTAACGATAATTCGGCCTTATATCGAGAAACGAGAAGAGGAGCACGGCCTTGTGTTTGAAATCTATAACTGTGAATTTCTTCAAATTGATAATCTCTGAAACCTCTCTAGGGATTAAGAGAAAAGGAGCACGGTATCGGCCCGAGAACCAACAAGAAGGACTTCGCCTTAGATAATCTCTTAGCCTCGTAGAGAAGCAGAGCTTCAGCGTGAGCAAGTGTAGAAAAATAACAAAAACAAATAATAATAAGGATGAGAAAGACGAAAGAAGAAAGATAAATATGCCGTATAAGGAGAAAGACGAAGAAATGGAAGACGACAAAAAGCTCACAATTCCCAAGTTTTCCTTCCCTTCTAAGTCAGAACCAAATTGAAATCCCTCAAAGTCCCTTTGATTCCAAATCGACGTTCTTTCGCTTAGGTCAAATGATTAAAAGCGCCTCGATCACAGGTAAATTGACTCAAAATTGCGTGTGTTGACTTGAGTGATATAAATATAAAAATTCCAAGTTAAAAAAAATCGAGTGCTAGTGCGAACCTAGTGAGAGTTGTCGAAATGGATTGTTCTATGACTTTAGGACTTTAGTTTGACGACATAACTTGAGGGCATAAGATCTTTCCACGTGTCTTGTGAAATTTTAGGCATGACGTGGATTGAAGCAAAATAATCTGACCCCATACTATTAATATACATATGAAAATAAAAAAATGAATATATAATAATATACATATATACATATGAAATTTTCTATTCCATTGGAAAATAAGAAAACTCACATTCTGAATGCATATATAGATTGCATTGGTACTAAGTAGATTAAAATGCAACTGCAACTGTTTTTGTTCTTGCTCATACCCTCACGTAACAATTTAAATACATGATTAGGGGACCATGTATCTAGACTAAATTGATTATTGCGTATTTTAATAATTGTTACTTGAATTGGTTTACGTGTTTGCATGATAAATCAATTTAGGTGCACTATTTGAGGGGGAGAATTTTCAAAATATCATGCTTTAAGCTTCTTTTTGATGTTTCCTGTAAGTGTTGCATAATTTTTTTTCAAAACCAAACAAAGCGCACTACAAAGAGGACTTCACAATTTTTCACGATATGGAGCTAACGGCATTGGTATAAAAAGAAACAATTCAGAGGGACCCTGATTAAAACAATTGCTTATTCTAACTCTAACATTCTCGACATTCTCGCTCTTAGTAATGCAGATTTCTAGAAAATCAGCTATGGAGCCAGATGTCACTGTTCGGAATTACAGGGAGTTAATTGCATGTATTTTAATACATAGGGGGAGCATAATTGTTGTTTAATTTGAAATAAGGGTCTAATCTGAATAATTAGAAAATCACGATCGAAATCTGGACAGAAAAGGTAATTTTTTATTCCAGTTTATTGAGCGAAAATGTAAAATGGGCCAAATCTGGAACCCAATGTGCTAATCAGCCCATTAAGAAAAGTTACTTTTTGTAGTCGAAACACTTTATGACACGCAAAACTCTCAATCGAAAATGCAACAGTGTCGCTTCAAGTTCTCTCACGAAAAACTCTTGTTGAAAAGACGAAACTCAAATCTTTCAAAATCTTTAATCTTACATAGATTTTCGTCTTTTTAAGGTAGAATCGACATTCTTTAGGCTTTTGCGTGCATTTAAACTCTGTTTGCATCTGCATTATGTAGTTTTTTCAAACTGTGAAAACACGATGAGATTTTCGTCTGTTTTTCAAACTGTGAAAACACGAATACTATCATGCAATGATTAAGTCCTGCTTAAGTGTTTATCTGGGCTAATGTTTGCATATTGAGATAGTTTCAAAGATTTCACGTCATCTGGTAGTATAGATTTTCGAAAAATCTGCATACTAGGCTTAAAATCTAAGATTCGACTAACATGGCTTTCTTAATGTTTGAAGAAGTCGAAGAACTTTTTCGATCGCAAACAGTCTTAATTGTATTCCGATTCAATTCAGATACTGTTTGTATAATAAGTTTTTCGATCGCTAAAATTTGACTTAGTCACTAAGTTAGATGACATAGATCGAAGATTTACCATAGAGAAATCATATTAGAATTTTATGCGAGCGAAAACTTAAAAAGTGAAATAGGTAAAATCAACGCAATTTAGTACGAGCGCAAAACTTACCATCGAAAATAGTACTTTCGATTTCATTTTATTTCGATCGTAAAAGTTTAGCGGCCATAAAATTAATTTTTCGACGATAAAATTTCTCGATCGTAAAATTACGCAGCGATGATTTTATCGTTGAAAATTTTCTCGGCGGTTAACCTAGTTTTTCGTTATCAGTTTTCTCGATCGTAAAATTTCGCATCGAAAACCAATTTTAAAATCGAAAACTTTCTCGCTCGATAACTTTCACGATGAAAATTTTATTCACGCGCGAACAATTTCTCGATCGTAAGTTTACACAGAAATCAATTTTCTCAATCGTAAGCTTATCAACAACATCAAAGCCCTGAGGCCGAGCTGATTGATCAAGTAGCCTAGGAGGTAGAAGTGGAGACTTCTACTCAAGACTTTGAAGCCACGATGATTGAAGAAATGGCTCATTAATTAGAAGTCGAGGCTCTAGTTGGCGAACTAAGAGCTGAAGTACCTATCCATGTAGGCGTGTTTCAAGGGTCTATTAAGGAGATCCTCCAACAAGAAGCACAACCCGTAGCAGATCTGGGGCACAGCACACTTCAGCAGGCTACAACGCCTGAACAGAGGCTCAGATCTTGACGATTCAACCCGAATAGCCTCAACCGACAGCACAAGCCCATGAGGATGCTGAACGGGAACAGACCCCTCATACGACCACCTCGTCCGAAGCCACGGATTCTGATGAGGAGGTTCAATTGGTAAGACGGGTTCCACGACATTCACTCCAAATCACAGAGCCTGTCGACTTAGTTGTCCCTACCACGTCAGACACGATGCCGATCATTCCACGCGTGCTGAGGATTTCTCTTCGCTCAATCTTGAGCCGCAGCACAAACTTGAAGCGTCAACCGAGGGCGAGATTCACATTTCACCTTCTACCAGCCTCGACACCCATGTGTCTGATACACAGATTCTCCCAGAATCTGTCACAATATCCATAGATACAAATTTTATAGATTCAACTCAAGGATTGGATGGAAGTCTCGTAAAATCGCAACCTCAAGCGACGTCGAGCCAACCTGTTGAGATGGTGTTCACTCAAGGCTTGTCAACAGGCGACATCAGTCGTCCACGTCCATCAACGGAGGCATTCGTCCCGTTTGTGACTGAAGAAACGATTCGAGGCCGCTCTCTTGAAATCTTTTGAATACAAAATTATGGAGAGTGTGCGTACTGCAATCGGGACGTCCCGCCAGAATTGAGGGAAAACACCCGTCACGGAGCCAACTTCATCACAAGCCAACCTCTCACCACCACAACCCCCCACCCACCGACCCTCTCCGTCACTCATCCATCCTTATCAACCCATACACCATACCCCTCAGTGACTCCACGACATCATGCTAGCCTGCCTTATTAGCCTTCCCAATCGGACACCTCAAGAAGAATCTCTCTTACGCCGTCTGGTGGATTATCCTGACCCACCAACCCAAACATGCTGCGACGAGGACTCTCGCTCCAAACGACAACATGACGACCCGGATGACCAGGATTGTCATGAGTAGGAGAAGAGGCTGAGGACATCTACAAGGGTCAAGGATTTGAACAAGGCCAATGCTCAGGCTCAGCACAAGAAAATACTGGAGCCGCTGAAACCTCACAACCCACTACCCAAACAACCTTCACCACACACCGCACCACCCAAACTCTAATCCACACCTCCAACGACTTTTACAAGCCCTTTGCTTCCGAAAGAAGAAGCAAGTGCTGCGATGGTCGTGGGCTTGGCAGAAACACAATCAACTCCCAGCTCGACTGCTCCAGACCAGTTTGGAACATCAAGAAGTGGAGTCAACCAACACGAATTCCTCGACAAATACATCTTCGAAGGATAATGGATGACCCACAGTATGCCCGATGATCTTCAAAGACAGAGGCTCAAGGACGTTCGACACTTCTTACAACAAGCTTCAGTTGACCTAGTCCTGATAGAAGACGAAGAACTTTAGGAAGGTGAAGATCATGAGCAAATTCACCCAAGGCTTCCATAGTTGATTGCTCTGAGCAGATTCCCCTACGAGACTAATGCCAGGGTCCGTTCGAATCGACATGCCATGGGGGAATGTTAGAATTGAAATTCCATTCCTTGAGGAAGTTTGTCAGCACATATGGAGGTTAACAGACAAAGTCAAGCAGTTGAAAGGCATCTCACACTAGGAAAGGCAGAAGATGATGACTTATCTTTGGATGCTAACCAACTTGGACCTGATTTGAGGCTGGGGATTCCTAAAGTACAACTGAAGAGTCATTTCAAGAGTCTATCCCAATTTGTCAGTTGCTAGGTGTCTACTCTACAAAAGGCAATCTTCCAACTCCATTCTATGTTATAGAACGGATAGACAGAACTCGAGAAGAGCTAAGCGAGAGCGACCTACCGTACCTCCCTGCCGAGGAGGTGTACCATCTCTACAGCTATACGTAGAGAAGTACAAGGGTCCTCAAGGCTTTATAAAGAAGGAAGGACTCGATGGACTCTACAGGTTCATGGTGCGCCAAGTCAAATACTTTGCCACACACGACCTTCAGATGGCTCTGGAGAGCAACATGAAGAAGGTCAACATGAACGCTCCGTTCAACAAAGGACCTGAGGTCGAAGGGCTTCCCAACAATCACGTGCACATAAGTTCAGTCTTGGCAATCACCTACCACAATCCAATTGTGAAAAAGAATAGAGTGATGTTGAAGACTGAAGTTAATATGTTCTATGATGGGACGCTCAAAGTAATCAGGAAGAACATTGAGAAGAGATTGGAAGATATTAATAGAGACACCATGCTACGTCTTCACAGGTTCGTGGGAGAGCAACCCCTCTGGAACTCCTTGAAGACATTGAGGAACGGCTGAAGCTAAGAGAAACTACAAGGAACTACGAGCATGCGCTGGGCTTGCGCAGGTCGTACTATGCCCGACGAGGACAGATAGTGCGGAAGGGCAATCAAACACAAAGGGGGAGAATGTAGAATACAGCTTAGAATTGTGCTTTATACCAAGTTTGTTTCGTATAAATACCTATGTACACATCCGAAATCAATAGAGAAAGATTTAGAATTTGATCCAAATGGCTTACAATTCTATTAGAGAGAGAAACAACACTTTCTCACACTAAAGGGTTGTCTCTCGTGTTATCTAAGAAGGTTTTCGATCGGAATTCAAATTCATCAATTCTAATGGATTGCCTTAGAATTCATGTCTAGGATCTTAGAATTGATAATCTAGGGACCTAATAGTGATAGTCAAAGTGCCATTGCTATAACGTGCAATCCTGTCCACCACTAACGCATAAAACACATCGATATTGGATATCATTTTACTGAGGATCACGTAGAAAAAGGCATGATAGACATGTATTTGTGAACACGGAGTATCAACTGGCCGACATTTTCACCAAGGCATTGGATGAGAAATGATTCCAATTCCTTGTTGGAAAATTAGGCATGTTGAATCTTCCGTGTATGTGTTTTATGTGATCCTACGTGCTCACATGGTCTATTTTCTGTGTGTTTTCTGAATTAATTTGCCCAATCTTGCGTGAATCTCATTTTTGTAAGAAATAATAAAGATAAAAAAATACAAAATACTATACATATATTTACTATCGGGGGATGAAGATACCTGTATGACGATTTGATCTAATCACAAAATTTCTCTCTGATACTTGATTGATTTTAGCTTAATTTTGTCTGTCTAGTCGCATTCTTGTGTCTAAAGGTCACTAGTCTGCACCACTACATACAAGTCCACTCCATATAAGTGAGGATTTGAGCTTTTTATTATTTTCGGATTTATCTTTGAGCGAGTCGCACATCAAATGCTTTTCTTAGCTTGTATTTCTTGGCCTCATGCCTTGCATTAGTTCCTTAGGAAAATGATTAGGGCACTTAGGAAATTCCTCCCTTGGCCAAATAGCAAAATTTAATCCTTTATCATTGCCTCTAGTTATCCATTTTGAACCTTCTTCAAATCATTTTCTTCATTTGAAACCGTTCAGGCCTTCAACCGTATTCTAAGATCTTCGGAGGGATATTCAAACAAGAAAAGGAGGGGAGAAAAAGACGAGAAAAATGATGAGGAAAAGAATGATGACAAAAGGAGGTGGAAAACGCACACGAGGAATGCTCAACGCACAAAAAGCAGTCCAAAAGAGCCTGCCCTCTCAATTGTCCTTTCAAGAAATCATAAGAAGAAGGGCATGGATCTTGCTGTGAACTTCTTTTTCAATAATATCGTACACTTGTCAGAACGGCTGGAAAGAGGAGCACCACGAAGTGAACTTCTCCAACGATAATCCGGTCTTATATCGGGGAACGAGAAGAGGAGCACGGCCTTGGGCTGAATTCCACAACTGTGAACTTCTCCAAATTGATAATCTTTGAAACCTCTCTAGGGATTAAAAGAAGAGGAGCACGGTATCGACCCGAGAACCAACAAGAAAAGAACTTCGCCATAAATATCTCTCAGCCTCGTAGAGAATCGGAGCTACAGCTTGCGCAAGTTTAGAAAAATAAAAAAATATAAAGGATGAAAAGATGAAAAAGAAAAGTCGAAATTAGAAATGCCAGCGAATAGGACAACGAAGAAAGGAAGATAAGCCCACATTTCCCAAATATTCCATCCCTTCTAAGTCAGAGCCCAAATTAAAATCATACAAAGTCCTTTTGTGTAATACCCGTAAAATTTAATTACGGGATTTACGACTTAATTAACAGTAAATTAGAAATTTCATTGAATTAATTAAATAAGAAATTAGGACTTTGGGTGATACGATGCTTTCGTACTTTAATGTTCTTAAATGACATGTGTTTATAGACTTGATGCTTTGTGATTTATAATTATGTGTGTTACGAGTTATGACTTACATGACTACATGAAGCATATTCTGTGATTTTATGTGTCAACATGATTTCGAATTAGATGCTATTAGGGTCGCTAACCAAGTAGAAGAACTGATTGAATTTAGGTTTGTTATATATTTTAGGGTTTCTAGTATGCTAACCTAAAAACAAGTTAATTTAATATATTAAGTGTTGTAGGTGAAATTTCGAAATTAGGTGTGACAAGATTTCAAAACAAAGTTCGAAATTAATTTCGAACTCACTTGGAAATTATTTTGGAAATCAACTTCGAAAGTTTGTGCACTACTTAATCAATTTCGATTGCATCCTTAGTAAAATCTCGAACTCTTAAAACTTGATAAAGAAGATAACAACTATGATATGAGAAAGGATGGAAATTCCGGTAGAAATATGTATATATAAAATGCTGGCAGGGGGGATAAAGATAAGGACCCTGTTAAATCTCAAACAAATTCGAATAGTATATTAATATATGACGTTGAATTCATAAGCATGAACATAAGTAATAACAAGCTCAAGAAACCTAAAGAATCAATAAAATAATAACTTATTACAGGAACTTAGATAAGGATCAATTTGTTGGGAATGGTGGTGGGCCCCGCGGTGGTCAGTGGGCCCCGCAGCCGAACAGGTCCCGGTTTGGCTCGGTACGACAATCGGGAGAAGTGGGACCCACGGGGTAAATTTGGTGGGACCAGCACAGTAACTACCACGGTAAAAAAAAATTTACCGTAAGGTAAGAAAGAACACCAGAAGTTTAACGTGGAAAACCCTCTATTAACGAAGAGGGAAAAACCACGGCCGAGTCGGCAAAATCTTCACTATAGTAAAATTACAACCCTCAAATTTTTACTATCTCACTTTTACCACTCGTGTTTACCTCACACCCCTCTGTGGATGTGGAACCCTATCAGTTTCTACCCGAACTGATAACCTCACAACTCACCCGGACTACTTCTCTCTATATATAGTAAAACTCGAATGAGCTTGTGATGATAATAACTGAAGAATCCTCAGCCTATTTATCGATGTCTTCAGCTCTTCTGAACCACTCGAAATGGGTGGCCAGGAATCCGCCGCGTCGCCCTTCATTATCAGCCGTTCATTATTTTATTATATATCAATAATATTATAATATAATATTAATAATATTATTTTATTTTTTTATTTTTTTTTCAGCTATGGTGGGCGGCAGCCTTGCAAGTGGCTGGACCCAACAATTCTCCCCCTCGAGCCTCATTTATTATTTGCAGGGGAGATTTCCTACCGCCTCAGCGATAGCTCATGCCGGCTTGCCCGGCGCAGAACTCTGTCTTCTCCTTGGGAATAACTTTCGTCAGAATGTCCGCAACATTCTTGTCTGTGTGGATCTTCTGCAACTTGAACGCTTTCTCCTCAATAGCTAGTCTGAGCCAATGATAACGAACGTCGATGTGTTTCGTCCTCGAATGATACATAGTGTTCTTGCTCAAGTCCAACGCACTTTGACTATCGCAAAATATTATGTACTCCTCCTGCTGAATTCCCAACTCCTGAAGGAATCTCTTCGACCAGAGCATCTCCTTGCCAGCTTCCGTTGCTGCAACATACTCCGCTTCAGTAGTTGATAAAGAAACACATTTAGTGAACCTCGACTGCCATCAGATAGCTCCCCCTGAGAATGTAAATATGTATCCCGACGTCGACTTTCTGCTGTCGAGATCACCGGCCATATCAGCATCCGTATAGCCTGTAAGAAAACATTTACCACTTCCAAATGTTAGGCATAATTTGGAAGTTCCTCTCAGGTACCTCATGATCCACTTCACTGCTTCCCAATGTGACTTCCCGGAATTTGATAGAAATCGACTCACAACGCTAACTGCGTGAGCGATATCTGGCCTTGTACACACCATGGCGTACATCAAACTTCCAACCGCCGATAAATATGGAACATCTGGGACATCTTCTCCGTCTTCATTTGTTGATGGACTGAATTTCTTTCGCAACTGAAAGTGCGGGCCAAGTGGCGTGCTAACTGGCTTAGCATCCTTCATATAGCGCTCCTGAGATAACCACAATTTCCCAGCTTTTCGATCTCGAGTAATCTCCACTCCGAGAATCCGCTTTGCCGAACCCAAATCCTTCATGTTAAACGTTTTTGACAATTCTTTCTTCAACCTGCTAATCATCTCTGCATCTTGTCCGACAATTAGCATATCATCAACATACAGGAGTAGAACGATAAATTTACCGTTAGAGTATCTCCGGACGTAAATACATGGATCTGCATCTGTTCTCTTGAACCCCTGATGCACCATGAAAGAATCAAATTTCTTGTACCACTGCCGTGGAGCTTGTTTCAAACCGTACAAGCTTTCCTTCAACCGGCAGACCATGTCCTCTTTACCTCTAATCTCGAACCCTTCTGGTTGTTCCATGTATATCTCCTCATCAAGATCACCATGCAAGAAAGCGGTCTTCACGTCGAGTTGCTCCAATTGAAGATCCATGGTAGCAGCTAGTCCCAATATGACTCTGATTGAACTCATCTTCACGACCGGTGAAAATATCTCGTCAAAGTCGATCCCCTTCCTCTGAGTGAAACCTTTGACCACTAATCGAGCCTTGTATCTGACCAGCTTGCCGTCATCCTTCTTCAATTTGTACACCCATTTGTTCTTGAGTGTCTTCTTCCCTTTCGGCAATCGAACTAACTCGTATGTATCATTCTTTTTCAGAGAATACATCTCCTCTTGCATAGCCTTTATCCAACAATCTTTGTCCCTACAAGATTGTACTTGTAGGAAGCTCTCCGGCTCCCCCTCGTCAGTAATCAATATATAGTCAGAACTCGATACCTCGTAGATGGTTGGCGTTCCCTAGTTGACCTTCTTAGCTGAGGTTCAACTGCTTCTTGCACATCTGAAGGCTCCCCCTGCTCAGTATCTTCAGTGTGTTCATCTACGACAGGTTCATAATCTCCAATAGCTGGCTCTTCTGGTTCAGGTTCTGATTGTTGCATTCCTTCCTCCGTGGCACTGTCATATGGAATGCTAACTGGTGTATAATCGTCTGCACCTCCTGTGGATTTCGCCGCATCCACCTCTGAGTCGCCCATGGTCTCATGCTCATGGAATATTACGTCGCGACTTCGAACAGTCTTCTTCTTCTTTGGATCCCAAAGCCTGTAGCCGAACTCCTCGTCTCCGTACCCAACAAAGATGCAAGGATTCGATTTATCATCAAGCTTAGATCTTTGTTCCTTCGGCACATGCATGAACGCCTTGCAGCCAAACACTCTCAAATGAGAATATGAGATGTCTCTACCAGTCCACACCTTCTCTGGTATATCTAAATCCAACGCCGATGAAGGTAGTCGGTTGATAAGATAGACTGCAGTGGTGACAGCTTCCCCCCAAAATGACTTAGATAGATTAGCCATCTTGAGCATCGCTCGGACTCTCTCTATAATGGTTCGGTTCATTCTCTCCGCGCCACCGTTCTGCTGAGGAGTGCCAGGAACTGTCTTCTCATGCCTAATGCCCTGCTTCGTGGAATAATCTCTGAACTCCCGAGAGATGTATTCACCACCATTAGCGGCATTCCCGTTTCTCTTTCCACCATCGCATGGAACTTCTTAAAATAGTAGAACACCTGGTCCTTCGTCCGCAACAGATATACCCAGGTCTTGCGAGACGCATCATCAATGAAGGTCAGAAAATATTTACTACCTCCCAGAGATTCGACTTCCATGGGTCCGCATACGTCAGAGTGTACCAACGCCAACTTCTTCATTCGCCTGGTTAAATTCTTCGCGAATGAAACTCTATGTTGCTTCCCAAATAAACAATAATCGCAGGGGTTTAGCACTTTCTCCTTGGCTACTGGTATGAGGGACTTTCTAGCCAAGACATTCAACCCCTTCTCTCCTACGTGTGCCAGCCGTCTGTGCCACAAATTTGGAGAAGCATCATCTTCAACTGCGTTCAGTTGGTTAGCACATATCGTCGCGTGCATCTTGTACAGTGAGCAGCATAGCTTTCCTCTCGCTACCACCAATGATCCCTTGGTGAGTTTCCAGTTGCTATTCGCCATCTCATTATAGTATCCTTCGTTGTCCAGCACCTTCACAGAAACTAGGTTGAGACGCAGGTCTGGAATGTGTCGCACATCTTTCAGCCGCAATGTGCACCCTACGCTCGTCTGGATACAAATATCACCGATTCCTACTATTTGAGAAACACTTTGGTTACCCATCTTGGTAGTGCCAAAGTTTCCCGCCTTATACGTGGAGAAGTATTCATGCCTTGGAACACAATGGTAGGAAGCACCAGAGTCCACTACCCATTCGGTGCTTGCATCCGCAACATGACAACAGTCTGCTTCATTCACCAGAGTAACCTCTCCACCATCGTTTGAGGCGATTGCAGACGTGTTCTTGTCATCGTCTTGTTTCTGTTTTCCGTTGAGAAGTCTACAGTTTCTTTGTAAGTGGCCAACTTTTCCACAATGGTAGCACTTCCTCATCTCCCTGGACTTGGATCTATTTTTGGACTTGTCATATCCTTTTGGTCCTCTACTCTTGCTCCGACCCCTATTCTCCATGACAAGGGCCTGATTTCCCGTACTGGTACTGGCAGCATCCTTCCTTCGTATCTCTTCATTGTATAGTCTATTTTTCACCATCTCCATCGTGACTTTACCACTTGGTGCGGAGTTAGTGAGCGATACCACCAACGTATCCCAGCTATCTGGTAGAGATCCCAATAGTAGACATGCTTGTAGCTCATCATCAAGGACTAGACCGGCACTTGTGAGTTGAGTTACCAGTCTTTCGAAGTCGTTCAGATGTTCAGCAACTGATCGTCCCTCGTTCAGCTTCACATTCATGAGTTTTCGCATCATGAATACCTTGCTCAGCGCATTCGTTACCTCATACATACCCTCCAATTTCGTCCAGAGTTTGTAGGGGTCTGTCTCATTTCGGACGTGGTTGTAGAGGCTAATGTCCACCCATTGACGGATCACAGCTAGCGTCTTTCGTTGCAATTTCTTCCATTGGTCAGCCTTCCCCTCTTCAGGCATCTTGCCTTCATTTTCGATTGGTTCATGGAGGTCTTTGCAATAAAGATAATCCTCCATCCTTGATTTCCATATGGAGTAATTCGTTACTGTCAGCTTGATCATTCCTCCGTCGTTCTCCATGGCCGTCAAAATTACCAGCAACCTACTAGTACCTTTTCTGATGTGGAAGATCAGTCAAAGCTGCAACCACAAAGCATACTCAGAATACTATCAGGCTCTGATACCACTTGTTGGGAATGGTGGTGGGCCCCGCGGTGGGTAGTGGGCCCCGCGGTGGGTAGTGGGCCCCGCAGCGGAACAGGTCCCGGTTTGGCTCGGTACGACAATCGGGAGAAGTGGGACCCACGGGGTAAATTTGGTGGGACCAGCACAGTAACTACCACGGTAAAAATAAAATTTTCCGTAAGGTAAGAAAGAACACCAGAAGTTTAACGTGGAGAACCCTCTGTTAACGAAGAGGGAAAAACCACGGCCGAGTCGGCAAAATCTTCACTATAGTAAAATTACAACCCTCGAATTTTTACTATCTCACTTTTACCACTCGTGTTTACCTCACACCTCTCTGTGGATGTGGAACCCTATCAATTTCTACCCGAACTGATAACCTCACAACTCACTCGGACTACTTCTCTCTATATATAGTAAAACTCGAATGAGCTTGTGATGATAATAAATGAAGAATCATCAGCCTATTTATAGATGTCTTCAGCTCTTCTGGACCACTCGAAATGGGTGGCCAGGAATCCGCCTCGTCGGCCTTCATTATCAGCCGTTCATTATTTTATTATATATCAAATAATATTATAATATAATATTAATAATATTATTTTATTTTTTTATTTTTTTTTCAGCTATGGTGGGCGGCAGCCTTGCAAGTGGCTGGACCCAACACAATTAACCATAGATGTCATTTGGATAATTCCATACGCAAGGGCCAAAAGGGATAAGAGTAGAATTTACTTAACATAATTCATTAACAAAGAACTATCGAAAAACCCTGAGGAGAAAAGGAGATCAATTAGCAAAAAACGAACTTCAACTTGGGAAAAAGGTATAACTTCTATTATAACTTTTACATGCTTAAGTAGTAGATTAACAAACCCCAAGTATCTGAGTATAAATAGATACGTGAAGGTTAATTGTATACAAGTCATAAGTTCCGTAAACTTAAATAAGTCTTGTATGAGCTAAACTGTTCTAAGAAGATTTCCAAGATTTAAAATGCCTAGGTGTGAGAATGTGGAGATTATGAGGTTTTTTTTAAAACCTTTAGAACTTCTTATAGTTAGATTACATATTAAGTTCGAAACTTAGCTAGAACACATGAAGTTTATATTGTGTTCAAACTGTTCTTGGAAAAATATAAGGTTTTGATCGAAAATTTCGAGGGATAATAGGAGTTTTTCCAGACCTTGAATCTCGAATGTCCTATCGAAATCATGGTGTTTAATGTCGATATCTATGTCGACCATAGTAAAAACTTAAGATACATGTCGAGATTTTGTTTGAAATCATTTTATCTATGAATGTCGAAATTTTTATGTAATATAGTTTAAGTCTCGAGATATATATGGGAAACTAATAACGACATCTCGTTATAAGAGCTCGACATCATATGTGTAATATCAACCAAAATCTCGATATCTAGTATAAAAGCTCGAGAATCTATGATTTAAATTATATCGAGATCCGTTATGATAGTAATTTAGAAATTGGTGTAGAGACTCGACATCTTGTTTACAATATTGGAACGCATCTCATCCCTTGTATATGATATTTCGAGAATCTAGGATTGTAATATGAACTATAATACCAAAGACACATATCGAAATCCATGTGGAAATTGAATACTGTTAAATTTCGAGGTCAAGTGTGGGAATTATGTCGAAATCCTACAACATGAGTATCGAGATTAAACACAATGAGCCCGAGATTTATAACGAGATCTTTATCAAGTTGCTTCGAATCTCGAAATCTGTCCTTGATAATTAACCTATCGAAATCATAGTCTATAGCGAGATCTATCTCATGTCGAGATCCTTGGATGAAATACGAGATCATTGTCGAGATTGTGTATATCGAGATCTATATGTAAAATGTCGAAACATACATCTCGACATTTTGTTTATAATATCGACCCACATTTCGACATTTAGTGTAAAAGCTCGACATTTATCTTAAGGCTTTTGTTGAGATTCAATTATAAGGTATGTCGAGGTCCTTAGGAAATTCAAAGTGATATTTTTTTCAATTAGGTCAAAAGTCGGATTAGGGTTTCGAAATTTATAGAAGTAAAAAAAAATTAGGGTTTTTAAATTAAGCCAATTTCGGGAAATTATAACTAGACTAACAAACCCTAATTTTATATGTTTCTATACTTAGGGTTTGAAGGTTAGCGACTAACCGTACGATAAGCTAAGGAATACCAGGTAAGTGGAAATCACAACTACAACACATGATTTTTGTGTGCATAAAATTATGTGTTATCTGCTTTTATGATTTCATGTGACGTGTCTATGTGCTTATATGATTTTTGTGAATTCTTACTTGATTTAATTACGTTGTACGTTGACATGACACGCATATTCATGGCATGAGCATATGCACGCACGGCTAGTATGAGAGTCAGGGAGATAGCGTGCATGAGTATAAGATCGCTTAAAAGCGATATGTATATTTGCCGATATTGGCATTTGTGTCGACTCAATGATGAGTCACGGCTCTTCTATGCTACCACGGCGATTCACGAAGCCGAATTACCTGATTCACGAAAGGTAGGGGGAATACCCCGTAGCGGGAGATGCAACCTCGAGGGTATGAGCGGCACCGAGGGAACCTCGAGTGTTGGCGACCTCGTAGTAAGCTACCAGTGAGAAGCGCTCGCGTGTCAGACCGCATTGGGATGGAAAGGCGCCTTAGGGTTAAACGAAATTTGTGTGCCCGGGTTAGCCTCTCAATGGGAGTGCATTGGGATTGAAAGGCACTAGTAGCCTCTCAGTGTGGATCACACTGGGATTGAAAGGCACTGGTAGCCTCTCAGTGTGTACCGCATTGGGATTGAAAGGCACCATAGGGTTACGCACAGATGGAGTACTCGGGTTTAGCCTCCCAGTGTGTGTACTGCCACTTATACCCTTAGGGGTTTGAGCTCTATATGGTGCATAGTAAGATTGAAAGCCGAGGGCCCAATAAGAAATGAAAAGAACGAGAAAGATACAGGAGGTCAATAGCGTTGGGGCGGATGCCTTCGCTATTTAGGTCACGTGCATTGCATGCATGATTTTCACTTACTGAGCTTTATAAGCTCATTCCACGTTTTTATGTGTTGTAGGACCCCGCGATCACGGTACGTACATTTTCACGGCGAGGCCAACTTTTGAAGCTTTCGTGGGCTTTTGAGATGGAAGTGTGTGCATGGATGCGACCTCGTGGAGGCCCAGTAGATAAATTTATTTTCACCCGCATGCGCGCTTTCCTATGTAAATAGGACCCCTGATAATTTTGTAGGAACAGTTATGATTCCTTTTTATGAAAGGAAAAATTTTATACGAAATTTCGTACGATCTATTTCATTATTAGGACATTAGTCGCGTAGACTAGTTAAGAAAGTAGTGGTGGAAGGCGGGGCTGCCACATTTTGGTGAAATGATTAAAAACTCCTCGATCACATGTTAATTGATAAAATTTTGCTTGTGTTGACTTGAGTGATAGTTATCGAAATGTATCACGCTATGAACTTAGGACTTTAGTTTGACGACATGACATGACTGCATATTGTCTTTCTATGTGTCTTGTAGAATTTTATGCGTAATATTGATCAAAGCAAAATAATCTGACACCATAATATTAGTAATATTAGTAATAATAGAGAAATAAATAATATAATATATATAACACTATAGTCACATTTTTTTAAATTTTATTTTATATTTTACTTTTTCATATTTATTTAATATGAATTCGCACATTTGACATGCAATTTCATTTTGCATATGCATAGAATAGACTAAATGTGAATAGTTTTTGTTTGCTCACACCCTAACGCGAAATTGAGTATACGTGTTTTGGGGACCATGTATCTGCTAATACGCTTACGCAGAAACGCGAATATTATGATTTAATTGTGTATTATATGCTCGTGACTTGAATTGATTTTATCTGTCTGTGTAGAATACACTCTGTAATTGTGATTTGCTTTTATCAGCTATCTTTATAATTAGGGGTTTTTCTTGTATTAGTCCATAGATTAGGACTAAGTTGTATTTATACCAAGTCTTTTTCGTATAAATACTTATGAACACATTCAAGATCAATAGAGAAAGTTAGTGAATCGATACGAAAGGCTTGTAAATCAAATTCCAGACAGAGAAACACATTGCACTTTCTCACACTACACGATTTCTAGAGCGAAAAACAGTTTTTCGACCGAAGGTTTGATTTCTACAACTCAAGTCGAAAATCTAAACTTTCCAGTCTAGGATTGATAGAGTTGATAATCTAGGACCAAACAATTGGTATCAGAGCATATTCGTATCGGTTTCGAAGCTGAATTGTTAGATTTAAATCGAAATTTAATTCTGAAAAGTTTTTCGACGCTCGAAAAACTTTTTGGCGCGAAACTGACATTTCGATGTAAGGACTCAATTATGTGCTTATTTGAACTGAATTTGATGTTTGTGCTTGATTAAGTGTCAGAATTCAATTGCGATTAGATTGGTAGCGATTAGAACTTCGAATTTGTGATTATTGTTCTGATTTTGCTTAAATTCAAGATATTTTGCTTCATAACGTGTTTAATTGTTTGTTGTGCGTAACCGGTAGATAACTTCAAGCAATTACTCGCAATTTCGTTGAATAATTCGTTGTTTTTGCTTGAATCAGTGTTAATTTCGAATTCTGTGATTATTTGCGCCAGCTTGATTTTTCTCGCTTAGGTTTCGAAAACTCTGTGCGTGAAATTTTTCCCAATAAGAATATGAAATTGTTACTGAAGTCGTTGTTGTCAAGAGTGGTTTGAGCAGAAAATTGTTTTCGAGCTTTATCTAGCGAAAATATTTTTTGACGAGAATTGACTATTTTGACCGCCCGAAAACTTTTACTCTCGAAAAGTTTTTAGTCAGACATTCCAGTTTGACCTAGCGATTAAATCATTTGTGTTCGAAAAGCCTTTTCGGTCAACCAATTTATTTGACTCAGCGAGAAACTTACTATCAGTATTGTTTCTTAACGATCAAAATAAATTTACGAATTGAAAATTTTTCTCGACTGAAAGATTTTGATTAAATTTTTCTTGCTCGAAAAGCCTTTTAGGCGCGAAAACAGTAGCTATTACCTTATTTCGTGACATTATTTTTATCAAACTTTAAAGATTGAATCAAAAATAATTCTCGATTGCTTTCGAATGAAACACTACTAACCAATCTGTCACTTGTGAAGCACGATTACATCATCTCAAATATTCAAAACAACCAACGAAGATCCTAAGTCAACTGAACCACAATGGATGGGTACACGCATGGAAATGAAAACTGTCCACCGATACTGAAAAGAGGCGAATACATAGTCTGGCGAAGTCGCTTCTTGAACTTCATAGAGCTTAAAGATCAGGCAGAAAACCTTCTCAACTCTCTTGAAGAAGGGCCATCACAGTTTTGGGTCAGCGTAGCCGGTGACAATACCGTTGATCCTCCCACTCCCGCCTCTAGATCCTAGTGAGTTTGTCGGAGGAGGAAAGACTACGAGTTAAAGCTGATCTAATAGCTAAGAGCACATTAATGCAAGGCATCCCTATATATATATATATATATATATATATATATATATATATATATATATATATATATATATAGACAGATAAACAGCCTCCCAACGGCTAAAGGGATGTGGGATGAACTGCATACAATGATGTAAAGAACAGAAGTCGGCATCAAGGCTAAAAAGGCGAACATTCAGACAGCATACGACTCCTTTAGAGCGAAACCAGAAGAGAGCTTGCATGACCTATATCAGCGATATCTCACTCTTATAAATGAGATGAGAAAGATAGCCATCAACTAGAATATCATGGAAATGAATATCCAATTCCTATCTTCTCTGCCAGCGGAATGGAAGAAAATTACCACTCAGATCCGACAGAATAAAGACTTGGATGAGATGGATATCCATGCCGTGTTTGACAATCTCGCTCAGCACGAGGAGGATATATGCAAGAGTCGAAAGGAGCAGAAAGGCAAACTGATTGAAGATACAGTTGCCTTGCTCTCAGAAAGGGGATAACTCGCTCTAGAAAGGAAAAGGTCATCAAGCTCACAAGCTCATCAGAATCTGAAAAAGAATCCGATCCTGACCTAGACATAACCATGAGAGAGTTCGGAGAACAGCTAGCTTTAGCCGCCATGAAAGTATCCAAGAAGTACTTTAAAAAGAAGTCGTCATCCTCGGCCAGCAGACTTCGGACGTCCAACTCTAAGAATAAGGAAAGAGCTCCAGAGACCTCCGATGCTAAGCCTTCCAAGGAGCCGTAGAAATATTTCAACTGTGGCAAAATCGGCCATTACACTAGAGAATGCACCCTTCCAAAGAAGAAAGATGCAAACTACTACTCCAAAAAGCTATAGCTAACCAAGCAAAAGGAAGCTGGAGTAGCACTTATGGCGGAACAAGACCACTAGTTGGAAGACACTTCAAGCTCTGAAGACGAGAATCTAGCACTCATGGCACGCCTCGAAGACGACTCTAACGCCGAAACGTCTCAAAGGACGGCAAATAGAAAAATTTCAATCCTTTATATTTGCCTCTAGTCATCCATTTTGAGCCTTCTCCGAATCTCTTTTCTTCATTTTGAAACTCGTTCTAGCCTTCAACAGTATTCCATATTCTCCGAATGGATATTCAAACGAGAAATAAGGGGGAGAAAAAGAAGAAAAAGAAAAAGATGACAAAAGACGGTGGAAAACGCACACGATGAATGCTCAACGCACAAAAACAAGTCCAAACGAACCTGCCCTTCAATTATCGAGATCTTTCAGAAATCATAAGAAGAGGGCCATGGATCTTGCTGTGAACTTCTCCTTCGATAATCTCGTAAACTCGTCAGAACGGCTGGAAAGAGGAGCACCAAGAAGTGAACTTCTCCAACGATAATCTGGTCTTATATCAAGGAAAGAGAAGAGGAGCACGGCCTTGAGTACGAATTCCATAACTGTGAAATTCTCCAAATCGATAATCTTTGAAACCTATCTAGGAATTAAGAGAAGAGGAGCACGGTATCGGCTCGAGAATCAACAAGAAGAACTTCGCCTTAGATAATCTCTCAGCCTCGTAGAGAAGCGGCGGTCCAGCTTGAGCAACTGTAGAATAAAAAAAGGGGGATGAAAAAGCCAAAAGTAAGATCAAATACGAAATGTCGGTGGAGAAGAAAGACTAAGAAAAGGAAGAAGAAGACTATAATCTCACAATTCCCAAATCTTTCATTCCCTTCTAAGTCAGAGCCAAGATTAAAATCCCTCAAAGTTCCTTCGATTCCAAAACGTCGGTCTCTCGCTTGGCGAAATGATTAAAAGCGCCTTGATCTCAGGTTAAATGATAAACTTTTGCTTGTGGTGACTTGAGTGATAAAAATATGAAATCCCAAGATATAAATAATTGAGCGATAGAGCGGACCCAGTGAGAGTTGTCGAAATGGATCATACTTTGAACACTGGAATTTAGTTTGACGACATGACTTGACGGCATACTATCTTGCTATGTATCTTGAGAAAATTTTATGCGTGATATTGATCAAAGCAAAATAATCTGACCCCATACTATTAATAATACTAGTATATATAAAAGGAAAAATTAAAAACAATTTTAGAATATATTTCTTTGATTTTTTTATTTCTCTCATATTTTCTTTAATATGATTTTGCACATTATGACATGCAATTTTATTTTGCATAAACGTTGAATAGGTTAAATGCGAAATTTTTGCTTCTCATAGCACATTCTGAATGCATAATAAAAGTTGCATTGGTACTGAATTGTCTACATGTGAATATATTTTTGTTGCTCTCACCCTCATGCAAAATTGTGCATACATGTTGACCATGTATCTATGCTTAATTGATTGACTTGCGGTTTATATGCTCGTGACTTAGATTGATTTTATATGTTTCCATGATAAATCAATTTAAGCGCATTATTTGGGGGGAGCAGATATGAAGCCCCAAACAATTTTGACGTTTTTCTCTAAGTGTTTTAGAAATATTTCTCTAACGCGATTAAGGAGTGGGACGTCACACATCTTCGAGACAAGGAGCTCATTTTACCCGTTAAGTATTAAGGGGAATAATGCTTTAAATAATTCTCGATTAACTCCAACATCATTAACGTTTTTGCTCTAAGTGATACAGATTTTTCAAATTTCGTCAAAGGAGTCAGACGTTCCAATTCAGAATTACAGCGAGTTAATTGCATTTTTTTAATTCATAGGGGGAGCAAAATAATGTGATTTCTTTGAAATAAGGGTCAATCTGAGAAAATTAGGAAACGAACGATCGAAAAACTGGGTCTGAACGGTAATCCTCGACTCCAGTTTCTCGAGCGAAAGTTAAATGGGGCCTGTCTAGTCGAAAAACCCAAAAGTCCAATCAGCCCGTTAGAATAGACGTACCTTTTGTAGTCGAAAACCTTTATCTCATGCAAAAAACCTCAATCGAAACTCTGTAGTATCGATTAAAATTTTATTGCGAAAAACCCAGACAAAAAGACGACTCAAATATCTACTTAAAATCCTTACTTTTCCACAGATCATCTTCTGAAGGTAGAATCGACATCTATTGGGAGTTTACATGCGATTAAACTTAGTTTGCGTCTACATTCTGAAGTTTTTAGCATGATTATGTGTTAGAATTTCGTCCGTGTTTACTGTTCGAAAACCGTAGGCTATTTTTAAGAGATTCAGACCTTTTTATGGGATTATCTGGTGAAATATCTATGATTTATTAGTTTATGTGTTTTCGCTCAATCTGGTAGTATAGTTTTTCGATAATCTGGGTCTAAGATGCTTGAAATTTGATCTTGACTATTGGGTTTTTGAAGGTTTAAAGCATTCGAAGAACTTTCTCGATCGCAAACAGCTTCAATTGAATTTCGATTCAATTGAGATACTGTTTGCATCGGAGAAGATTTTCGATCGCTAATTTTGTGTTAGTCTAAAATCGATGATTTTGACCAAAAAATACTTACCATCGAAAACAATAATTCTAATTAGAATTTTATGCGAGCGAAAAACTTATATGCGGAAATTCTAAAAATGTGCAATAGTTATCGAGCGAAAAAAATTTAATATTAAATAAAATTGATTTTTAGAAGTCCTTTTAATCTATCGTAAATATTGGCGGTGGCAAAATTAATTCGTCAACGCTGACTTTCTCGATCGTAAAAATATTCGCGGCGAGAATCTTCTAAAGCTTTAAAATCATTTTGTTCGATACTTTCCAGAGTTTGACCTTGTTTCTCGTCGACTTTTCGATCGACAAATCTCGAAGCGAAAAACTTCTAGAATCGAGAACAATTTCTCGCGCATTAAGTACCTATTCGAAAGTTTTACGATCGAAAACTACCATTGCTAAATCACTATTGTTCGATCGTAAACCAACGCGCATATAAATGACTCAAACGAAAATTTTGCAAGTCTTTTTCATTGTAGACCTTAGCGAATAACATTTTTCGATCGTAAAAGTAGACGACTACAGTGCTAGGCATAAATCTAAACACTTTTAAAATATCTCGAATTAATTTCGCTCGACAAATCTCACAACGAAAATTTTATTCCTCGCAAAAATATTTTTCGATCGTAAATTTACACGGAAAAAATTTTTTCGATCGTAAATTTACACGAAAATATTTTCTCGACCGTAAAAGTGCTCGGCTACAGTATTAAACATAACTTCCAACACTTAGAGAATTTTTACTAAGTCATTTTTAACTGTAGACCAAATTACCGAATAGAATTTTCGATCATAAATTCTAACGGCGATAACTTTGAACAAATCAGCTCTTAGGAAACATTCTTTAGCAAACTAATTCCCGATCGCAAAATTGAACGGAGTGAACAGTGCGATAATTGAACTTCAATACGTAGGAAATTTTCGACAAGTCATTCTCATTTCTAACATGCGAACTTCGAAAATTTATTAGATTTTATCAAACATGTTCATCTCGAATATCCTATGTGCTTATAACAGCTTATAATTTTTATCGAACATGACTTGAATTGTTCAATTATTATAGTTTGATAAAACTAGTATTTCGACTCATTTTTAAAATTGAACTAATGATGGTTTTCTTTCCTTGTTTTTCAGATGGCTCACTATCCTGAATATAATTCCATTTATGAGCGTAACATGTATATCGACGTACAAGACACTAATTTCCAACTTGATCTGACCACCTTTCGGTGTCCAGACGAGATTATAGTGTTTGTACTGAAGGGTCATGACCTGTGGCCTGCTCTTACCCTCACGGCATCGGTACCTAAGGTGTATCTTCAATAGTTTTGGGCGAAGATACAAGGACACATAGTCGACGTCGAGTACCAGTTCTCCACGACGCTTGGGAGAAGGCACTTCACCTTCAACCAGCTCAACCTTGGGACATTACTGGATCTTCCATTTAGCCAGGACTATGGTCCACTTCCCTCGGACGCAGAGATGGTACGAGACTTCCTTCATATCGGACTTCGACCACCGCTGGCAAAGCTTGCTCAATTTCAAAGCAACGGGATCCCTCATCCCTGGATGACACTCTTCGGCATCGTCAATAAATGCCTTTCGCCTAAGCATGCCGGATTCGACAAATGCAAGAGGATTATTCTACAGATCTTCCATGGCATTGTATTTTCAAGGAACTATGACGTGACCAGGCTCATCTGCAACTATCTAACAGATCAGGTCCGTCAAAAGGAAAATAGGAAGTCCAAGAACATCCGGTACGACATATGGTTCTCCTTACTCATTGACCATTTCATGGAGTTGTACTCTGAGATCCAACAACTTCCACCGGGTGGTGAGTATAGACCACCGAAGCTGCGGTTCTTCCACAACCCGAAGCCCGCCGACCTCCAGCTACAACCGATGCCTATACCCTTCACTTTACTCCGTCTTGCCGACCCCATGGACGACGCGTATGTACAATACTGTCGGGAACATCCCTACACGGAAGTGATGATTCGAGGGCCCCCAACAGATTTCAACGTTATCCCTCAACACCCAACCCTGAGGCTGCATTGATTTACGCCGTAGCCCAGAAACTTGAAGTGGAGACTTCTGCACAAGATCTGGATGCCACAATGATTGAAGACGTGGCTCAAGAGCTTCAAGTCCAATAGCCCGTCATTGTAGAAGTGCTTCAAGAGCCTATTGAGGAGGTTCAAACAAATGCGGCACCGCTCGAAGCAGAAACGGGGCCAAGTCCACTTCAAGAGGCAACCCTGCCTGAATCGACAGCACCAGCCCGTGAGGATGCTGAACGCGAACCATCACCTCACACGGCTACCTAGTCGGAAGCCACAGAGTCTGACGGGGAGGTTCAATTGGTCCAACGGGTTCCTCTACCTCAACTCCCATCCACTGAACCTGTTGACACTGCTGTCCCCACGACTATTTCAGAGACGATGTCAGTCATCACTCCACGTGCTGATGACCTTTCTTTGCTCAATCTTGAGCCGCATCACGAAACCATTGCGTCAACCGAGTTCGAGACTCAGATGCTCATCCCTACCGGCCTCGACCTCAAGGTGTCTGACTCACAGGTTCAATCAGAACATACTACAACATCCATAGAGACGATAACTTTGGAATTATCTCGAGGATTGGATGGAAGTCTCGAAACGTCGCAACCTCAAGTGACAACGAGCCAACCCATTGAGACGGTGCTCACTCTTGGATTGACAATGGGCGACATCAGTTGACCTGGTCCTTCAAGTCCTGCTCCAGGCAGCACATCAGGGACTTTCTCCGATGTTGAAACAGTGGAACGCCAACCCGGCTCCACTTCGGAGGTGTTCTCACCATTTGTGATCGAAGCACATCTACAAGCTACTCTCTCCGCTGCTCTTACATCTTTCGAAGATCGCTTCATGGAGAGTGTACACGCTACAATTGAGACGGCCCGCCGCGACAGAGGGAAAGTACCCATCTCAGAGGCCACTTCGTCACAACTAAACCTCACACCCTCACAACCCATCCTTACCGACCCTCCCATCCAATCACCCATACTAATCAACCCATACACCGTCCCCATCAGGGAGCTCCACACAATTCTCGTTGTGTGGCTTTTTGAACTTCCCAACCAGACGCCACAAAAAGAAGACCTCCTCAGGCGCCTAGTTGATCGTCATGATCCACCTACACAAACATGTCGCGGCCAAGACTCCCTTTCCAAACGACGACATGATGACCCTGACGATCAGGATCGCCATGAGGGGGAGAGAGGCCGAGGACATCTATGAGTGGACAAGGACAAGGCTCGGGCTCGGCGCAGCAAGCACTGGAGCTGCTCAAACCTCACGACCCATAACCTGCTCACAAACCCAAACCATCACGCACCGCACCCAAACTCTAACCCCAATTGAACCACCCACCATAAGGACGCCTCCGCCCACACCTCATGACGAAACGACGAGTACAAGCCCACTGCTTCCACAAGAAGAAACAGATGCAGAAATGCTATTAGCACTGGAAGATACAGTAGCACCTCAGCTCTAATGCTCTGGACCAGTCGGGAACATCAGGACGTAAAGTCAACCAACATGAAGTCGTCGATAAGTATATCTTCGATGGACATTGGTTGACTCACAGCATGCCCGACGCGATTACATAGCAAAGGCTCGCGGATATTCACCACTTTCTACACCAAGCTTCGGTTGACCTAGTCCTCATTGAAGACGAAGAACTTCACGAAGTCGTGGACTACAATTTGGATTCCCAGGCTTCCAGAGTTGATTGCACAATGAGCGGACACCCCTCCAACATTGACTACAGGGACCGTTCGAGTCGACTCGGCCTGGGAGAGCGTACGGATAGAAGTCCCGTTCCTCGAGGAAGCTCATCACCGGACAAAATCGACAAGGTGAATGAGTTTAAGTCAGTTCTTGCATTGGGATCAGCAAAGAATGATGGACTATCTATACAAGCTGACCCGACTCGGACCCGGTTGGAGGCTGGGACTCCCTAAAAGTCAGCTGAGGGCCATTTCAAGAGTCCACCTACCAGCTGCTGGGAGTCTATCATTCAAAAGGAAGATTTCCAACTTTAATCTACATCATCAAGCGGACAAACAGAACTCGAGAAGAGCTAGACGAAATCTATCTACCATACCTTCCAGCCCACGAGATCTACCATCTTTTCAGATGTACGTGGAGAAATACAAGGATCCTCAAGGCTATATCAAGAAGGAAAGACTTGAGGGAATCAACCGATTCATGTCCGCCAAGTCAAGTACTTTGCCACACATGACCTTCAGATGGCTCTGGAGAGCAACATGAAGAAAGTCCTATTCTTAGAAGGTCCTAAGATCGAAAGGGCTTCCCATCAATCACATGTTCTTGGACTCAGTCTTAGCAATTACTTACCACAACACTGTTGCCGAGAAGACCAGACCGATGCTAACGACTGAGGTTAAGAAATTCTGCGATGGGACGCTCAAGCTGATCAGGTGGAACATCAAGAGGAGATTGGAAGAAATCGATGAAGATACCAGGCTACCCGATCGGAAAAGAATAAGAGATAAACCGTATCTGACTAAGATACTTGAAGCCATAGAGGAGCGGATAGAGCTGAGGGACACCATTAGACACTATGAGCATGCGTTGGGCTTGCGCAGGTCGTTCTATGACCAACAAAGATAAATAGAGCACAAGGGCAATCAAGCACAAAGGGGGGATCGTAGAGTACACTTTGTAATAAGGCTTTGATATTATCAGCTATCTTTGTAATTAGGGGTTTTTCTTGTAATAGTCCGTAGATTAGGACTAAGTTGTATTTATACCAAGTATATTTGGTATACATACTTATGTACAAATTCAAGATCAATAGAGAAAGTTAAGCAATTGATCCGAAAAGCTTCAAATCGTATTCTAGCGAGAGAAACACATTGCACTTTCTCACACTACACGATTTCTCTTTCACGAGCGAAAAACAATTTTCCAACTGGATAGGTTTGATTTATACAATTCAAGTTGAAAATTTAAGATTTCCAGCCTATGATTGATAGAGTTGATAATCTAGGACCTAACAGTCTGCATTTAGGGAAAATCATACATAGTTTTGTGATTACATCAATTTATGCGCAAAAATTGAGGGGTAGCATATACGAATATATAATATTAGCTACAATTATTTTTGACATTTCAAAAACTTTTGGAGTACAAGTAAGGAGTCAGACATCACAAATCGTCGAAATAGGGAGTTATTTGTATTCATTAAAAAAATTTCAGTGGTAGCATGCGGAAAATATGTGTTAATTAACCCTAGTATTTCTAATGTGTTGCTCTAAGTGGTACAGATTTTCAAAACTTGTTCAAGGAGCCAAACATTACTATTCAGACATTCGGGGAGTTAATTGCATCTTTTTTCATGTTAGGGTGAGCACTAATGTGATTTCATTGCAATTGGGGTCAATCTGATAAAGTTAGGAAACTTATCGAAAATCTTGGTCTAAAAGGTAATTTCGAACCCAGTTTCTCGAGCTAAAAACCTAATGGGCCTGTCTTGTCGAAAAAGTCCAACAGTGTCTTGTCAGCCTATTAGAGTAAAGCACCTTTTTTTGCAGTCGAAAAGCTTTATCTCACGCAAACTGTTAGGACCTCCCATATCCAACCTATATCGAATCTACGAAGAACGGATTGTAAATGTAACGAATTCAAAAGCTAAAGATCGAGATTTACCAATTAAGCTTTGGAGAGAAATGAATTGGAGCTCAAGCAAGGGCTTGGTGCTAATGTCTCTCTTAAATTCCAATTTTCGTATTTCGATAATTTTCCGTTGCTACAACGCATTCCTTATTTCATAAATAGTTCACTTATATATACCATCTCGTGGTATATTTACACAAGTAACCCTATACAATGATTATTTACTATTTAGCCCTAGACTACTTATTTACATAGCAAGACTAAGACAACTATATCAATTGAATAGAATAAAATAGTTCCAACAATCTCCCCATTTGTGCTTGATTGCCCTTCTGCACTATATGTCCTCGTCGGGCGTAGAACGACTTGCGCAAGCCCAGTGCGTGCTCATAGTTTCTGATTATGTTCCTCAGCTCTATCCGTTCTTCAATGGCTTCGAGGATTCTTGTCAAAAGTGGTTGCTCTCTCACTAGTTTCCGATTGGGAGCCTGGTGTCTTCATTGATTTCGTCCAATCTTCATTTGATGTTTCGCCTGATTGTCCTGAGCGTCCCATCATAGGATTTGTTGACCTCAGTCGTTAGCATCAAATTAATCTTGTCAGCAATTGAATTTGGCCGGTGATTGCTAAGACTGGGCCTAAGTAGATGTGATTGTTGGAAAGCCCTTCGACCTCAAGTCCTTTCATGTGCGGAGCAGTCATGTTGACCATCTTCATATGCTCTCCAGAGTCATCTGAAGGTCGTGTGCGCCAAAGTACTTGACTTGGCGCATCATGATCCTATGGAGTCCCTCGAGCCCTTCCTTCTTGATAAAGCCTTGAGGATCCTTGTACTTCTCCACATACATCTGGTGGAGATGATAGATCTCTTCGCCGGAAGGTATGGTAGATCGCTCTCGTCTAGCTCTTCTCGAGTTCGGTCTAGGGTTGGCAGTGGGGCGGGGGCTCGCCATCCCCGCAGGGATCCGTCCCGATCGGGGCGGGTAATCCCCGAGATTTTACCCCCGCGGGGCTGGGACGGGGAATGACTTTTCCCCACGGGGATCCCCGCCCCGCCCCGAACCCTATTTATATATTTTAATATATATAATATTAAATTATAACTTAAATAATATTAAAATATAAATATAGGTGAATAATATTAAATTAATATCAAATATAGATTATATAATATTAAATTAATACAAATCATATATAAACTCTATAATTTATATAATATTTATATATTATATTAAAATATTAAGTTTTTAAAAAATTAAATGCCCGCGGGGATCCCCGCGTGGACGGGGACGGGACGGGGACGGGGACACTTTCGTCCCTGAACGCATCGCAGGGACGGGGACGAGGATTAGATCCCCACCCCTGCCCCGCCCCGTTGTCATCACTAGTTCTGTCTATTCGCTCGATGACATATATTGGAGTTGGAAATTTATCCTTAGAATGATAGACTCCCAGCAGTTGACATATTGGAGATAGATTCTTGAAGTGGCTCCTCAGCTGACTTTTAGGAATCCCCAGTCTCCGCTCGGGTCCAAGTCGGGTCAGCCTGTAAAGGTAATTCATCATTTTCTGCTGTTCCAGTGAGAAATACCTCTGAGCTTGAACTCGTTCAACTTCTTAATCTTGTCCGGTGACCTCCATATCTGCTGACGAACTTCTTCAAGGAATGGGAATTCTATCTTTATGTTCTCCCACAGAGTGTCGACTCGAACGGTCCCTGGAGTTAGTCTTGGAAGGGTGTCCGCTCGTTGTGCAATCATCTGTGGAAGCGGGGGATCCAACTCGTAATCCTCACCTTCCTGAAGTTCTTCGTCGTCTATTAGAACTAGGTCGACCGAAGCTAGACGTAGAAAATGTGGAACGTCCTTATTCTTCCTCTGAGCCATGTCAGATGGCATGCTATGAGTCAACCACTGGTCGTCGAAAATATACTTGTCGAGAACGTGTGGGTCGACTCCGCGTTGTCCAGAGAGTTTGAGCTTGAGGGTGCTTGCGTTTCTGCCAAGGCCAAGAGCATTTCCGCGCTTGCTTCTTCTTGTGGAAGCAATGGGCTTGTGACAGTCGTTGGTAGTGTGGACGGAGGCGTTCGTAAGGTGGTGGTTCGATTTGGGTTAGAGTTTAGGGATGAGTGGTGGTTTTGTGGGTGTTTTGGATTTGTGAGCATGTTGTGGGTCGTTAGGTTTCAGCGGCTCCCGTACTTGTCTGCAACGCGCTCGAGCCTTGTCCTTGACCGCTCATAGAAGTCCTAGGCCTCTTCTCCCCCTCATAATGATCCTAATCGTCAGGGTCGTTATGTCGTCGTTTGAGCGGGAGCCTTGACCTCGGCATGATTGAGTAGGCAGTCAAGACGATCTACCAGGCGCTTGAAGAGGTCTTCTTCTTGGGGCGCTCGGTTGGGAAGTACAAACAGTCGGTTAACTAGTATGGAATGGAGGTTGCTGATCGGTACGGTGTATGGGTTTATAAGTGTAGGTGATTGGATCGGTGGGTAGCTTATTATTGTGCGGTTGGTAGTTTCCACCAGGAGATAGGCGAGGAATATCCGCGTGAACCTCCATGAAATTGGCAATCAGTACGGAAAACCACCCAGCATACGGAAGATTCTTCGATCTATTGTTCTGCTTCTGCCTGAGCTATTCTGCTAGATCGTTAGATCAGCTAGGCTATGTCGTAATTCCTTGAGAAGACGATGCCATGGAATAGGCGAAGAATATTACCATTGCCCTTGCCAAATCCTGCGTGATTTGGGGATAGACACATGTTGATAATCCCGAAAAGTGTCTTGCATGGATGCAGGATCCCGTTGCTCTAAACCTGTGCTAGCTTTACGAGCGGCGGTCAGTATCCCATTTGTTGAAAATCACGCACCATCTCAGCATCCGAAGGCATTGAGTCGTAGTTGTGGCTGAAAGGTAAGTCCAAGACCAATCCAAATTGGTTCTTGTCCACACTTATGTGCCGCGTCCCTAGCATCATGGTGAAGAAGTAAGCTCCATTTTCCACGTGACATTAAATGCATCCCAGAACTGCTGAAGATAGACCATCGGAACAGATGTCGTTGTCGTAAGGGCATTCCACAGGGATGTCCTTGAAGAATGGACACTATTATCTCGTTTGGACACTGGAAGCTGGTAAGATCGAGCTGGAAGTTTGTGTCCTGAATACTGTTGTACATATTCTTAGCGTAGATGTGGTTGTATTTGGGATAATGATCCGTCTGAAAATAAGAAATCAGAAAATTCATTAGTTCAATTTTAAGAGTGAGTCGAAATTTATCATATCGAACTATAATATTCGACCGGTTAATTTCATGTTTGGTAGACATGTATGATATAATTTTACACATAGGTCACACGAAAGTGAACACTTGTAATGGTATCTAATTAATTTTTTAGACACAAATGTGACACATAAGCGGTCTATCGAAAAATTTCTAAGTGTTTGAACACGCGAATACCACTGTTCACTCCGTTATATTTTTCAACCGAGAATTTAAATTCCCTATTTAACTGCCTAAGTGCTGATTTTACAGATTAAAGTCTCCGTTCAATTTCTCTATCTAGAAATTTTTACTAGGTAAACTACAATGATAAAGACTTAGAAAATTTTTCTAAGTGTTGAACGTTAGGCGTGGTACTGTAGCCGTACGATCGAGAAAAATTTTCATGGACACGATTGGCAACTTCGGTCATTTGATGCAGTGGACACGGTTGGTTCGATCGTTGATGTAGTGGACACGGTTGGCAACTTCGGTCGGTGATGATGCTTGAATCGCGTGTCGTTCGGTGGAGAAGAGGGCCCGCATTTAGCCATCTTCTCTGTTTCGCCAAATTTATCTTCTCCGAATGGAAGTTGTCTGGTTCGGCCTCGAAGAAGCGTCTCTAGTTCCGGAAGAAGGTAGGTCGTCTCATTCTTTGATTATTTTAAGTTGTGCCGAGCCTCCTTTGAATGTGGCGTTGTGAGAGAGCACGGCTTCAGAGTGGTACGCGCGGCGAAAATTAGTGGGTGGACCGACCGATTGTATATACATAACCCTTCTCCCCATCATGGCGAATCGTGTTAACGATATCGGCATGTTAATTTGGAGGTAAATAAGGACATACAAAAAGGTCGGTGAGGGTAATAACCGAACGGAGCCACAAAGGCATCGAATACCTGGCCACACAGGCATCCCGTTGACATCAACTAGGAGCAAAGCTCGTAGAAGATGAACCGTTGTTGCTTTGATGTTGCAACGGCCGAACTTCTTTTTGATCCTGAAGCATGTCTTTAAAAAGAATATGTCTACGGAAGTTCTAACGTAATCACAAAGATTAGGTGTATTAAAAAGTGTATGTGTCCTAAAAATTCAAAAATTTGGGGAGTGAGGACACGCTAGACAAGAGCGTTCAATAAAAGCGTGGTACGGGGCGGAATACCACTTAGTTCAACATCTCCCGTTTCTGAGTAAAACAGTGATAGCATACGTGGTTCCCCAGTGTCTATGTACATCGATTGGGATCCGTTCGTCTCTCGTTATCTATCTCTATAAATCGTATCCCTAGGATAAAAAAGATGCATCTCCGAAATCTTTCATGGAAAACTGTTTGGACAACCAAGTCCTTGTTGACTGCAACATTCCTATATCATTCCCAATGAGTAGAATGTCGTCAACGTTGAGCACTATAAATGCCACCGCATTTCCACTAACCTTCTTATAACACATGGTTCATCCGAACTTTTATGAAAATCAAACATTTTGATCGTTTCATTAAAATGATGTTCCAACTCCTTGAAGCTTGTTAATGGACCTTTGATGTTTGCAAACCATTTGCTCGCTCCCACTAGATATAAAGCCCTCCAGTTGTCTCATATAAATCTCTTCCTTAATGCTGCCATTAAGAAGGGCAGTCTTCACATCTATTTGCCATATCTCGAGTCATAATACGCAGCTGTGGCGATCAGAATACGAATGGATTTAAGCATTGCTACCGGTGAAAAGATTTCATCGCAATCAACACTTAATTTTGAGTATAACCTTTTGTAACCAGACGCGCTTTATAAGTACTTACTTCTCCATCTAATCCAAGCTTACGCTTGTATACCCATTTACAGCCAATCTGTACAATACCTTATGGTGGGTTTACCAAGGTCCATACTTTGTTCGAGTACTTGGAGTCCATCTTAGACTGCATCGCTTCTCACCATTTATTAGAGTCAATGTCCGACATTGCCTCTTCATAGCGTCTGGGATCATTATCCAAAAGAAGCCCCTATTCTTTGTTCTCTAACAATAAGTTCAGTCTATCAGGCGCCTTAGAAACCCTGACAGACTTCCTAAGAGGTTATGCCTCAGAGGGTTCAGGCACAATTGGTGTGTTAGTTGTGACAACTTGTGGGACACTTTGTGGTTCCTTCTCTAAGTTCTACAGCTTTGCGACTGTTTTCAAAAAGGAACTCTTCCTCTAAGAAAGTAGCATTCCTCGAAACAAACACTTTTTGTTCGGAAGGATCGTAGAAATAGTATCATATAGACTCTCTTGTATATCCCACAAATTTACATAAAATGGATCGTCCAATTTATCTCCCACTTGCTGCTTCGTGTAAGTAGCACAACCCCATACTCTGATATACTTGTAAGAGGGTGTCTTGCCACACCACATCTCATAGAGGGTACTTGGGACAGCTTTGCTTGGCACTATGTTTAGTAGATGTGCCGCTGTTTCTAAGGCATAGCCCCAGAATGAAAGAGGTAAAGTAGTGAAACTCATCATTGCTCGAACCATGTCTAACAAGGTCCGATTCCGACGTTCAGAAACTCCATTATGTTGTGGAGTACTAGGACGACTACACTGTGACCGAATCCCACTCTTTTAGATGATCAAGAAATTCAGTGGTCAAGTATTCGCCTCCTCTATCAGATCGAAGAGTCTGCTACAACTACTTTGCTTATCTACTTCAGATCTAAATTTTTTGAACTATTCAAAAGCCTCAGATTTATACGTTATAAGGTATACATAACCGTGTCTAGAAAAATCGTCGGTAAATGTTATGAACTAGTGATAGTTCCCTCTGTTAGGAATATGCCCTCGAATGCTATACGAGGATTAGATTGTATAGGGCATTAGCTTCTTTATCATTCAACATTTCTGTGTAATAAAATATTTTCGTGTGTATCGAAAGGCATTGTTCGTTAATTGGATATAAGAGTTCTTGTCCAGTAAAGCAATAAATGAACAAATCCAAATGTGTCAAGTTGAGTTACTGCTCTCGATGGGCACGAGAGAGGAATGCACCAGTGGGCTCTTAACCTCGAATATTAAAAATTCATAAGCCTTAGGCTCCATTGGGTTCTGGAAAACCGATTACGGCTTATTTTTCGATGACATATCGTGTGCCGATATCCCGCTTGGAAGCGGAGGTAATGAATTGTGGTACGAATCAAATCAAAAGGATTGAATCGTTTCATGGACTCTGACTCACGGGAAGTAGGATCGAACATGGCTTATTACTCAAGGAGTGTCAATGACCGACGACAACACTATAGTTGTCTACGTGAACCTTGGACCGAAAGGGACTTTGACGGAGTTGACTTCGAAGTCTTGACTGTCACTGGTTCCCCTCGACCCGATTTGCTGTTGCATGGGTCAGCAGGCCAGATTCGGTCTTGATAACGATTTGTGATTGCTGGGCTCAAACAGTCAAGTACGATTCGCAGTCTCGTAAGTAATGGAGACCAGTGTCGTATGTGGACGATACGAAATCTTTGGCCAATGTATTGAACTAACTCATGTGAGACATGGAGGGTAGTCTGGTAATTTGCCTCGTCTCCGTTTTATCATAGAATCGAGTTTAGTGAGTTTGACATGGACCATGGCTCTCATTCGATTGGGTCACAGCTGAAGGGTTTATACGTAGTACTATAATCTATAGTGAGGTTCTAGAATAAAGACTAGGTCGAAATTTGCACTCGAATCGGATTACGATCCGGTACTGCGAAATTGGCTAGGTAACTACCAGGCTATTGGATTCCTTCCTTGCCGATTGAGTCCAACCTAGGGAGTCGGGCTTAAAAAGGATCATCAACGTGTACTGATAAGAAGAGAAAGTGTTTTGGGCCTTAATGGGCCGTTGGGCCTTGACGGGCCGTTGTGGCGCACCTTAGGGGGCCTCGGGCCGTTTAATGGACCGAAGTCGGACTTCGTATGAAACTAACTTTAAGACTCGGGCTTGGTCAAGTGCTTAAAAGGAATGAGGGTAAAATTGGAATTTAACCGTAAGCTAATTTTCGAATTATAGCATGGGAAGTAATTTCGACAATTAAATATAAATATGGAAATAATATATTTGGAATGTTATTTATTTTGAGTTGAAATTTCGAAATTAATATAGGATTAAGTTTCGAATTTTATACCATATTTGAAGATCTTAGTTTGACTTGGTATTTAAGTTAGTTGTCTAATTTTAGCAAGTTTCCTTAAGTTTGGATTTGGACTTCAAAAGAAAGTAAAATATTGAAAAAGAATCTCTCCACTTAAGGAGTAAAATTCGAAAATCATATTTGAGATATTCTTGGGATGTTTTATTTTAGCTTACTATAAATAGGGCAGCCCTATTTCATAATTTATATGTAAAAAATTTCGTGCTACATAGTGTGAAAAAGTTCGTCCACATAAGGCACAAAAACACACACCGAACGCACACACTTTCTCCCACGCGACGGCTCGGTTCTCTCTAGCCATCTTTAGAGAACTGATTCCGTGATACACTGCGAGGTCGGCATGACGATCTAATGCCATCCACCACCATCGACGAAGTCTTGAAGAAAAGGACGAGGAACTGCCACTGGCTTCAACTGGTAATTCTCTAGGGGTTTGATCCGCCCTATTACGTGTCTAAGTGTTATTATTTTGATCCGCGCTATGAGGACAATCGGACAACCCGGAAAATTTTTGTTCCGCACCGTACCCGGGGACGTGGCATCTCCGGGAGACACCGGGTAACCAACACCCTCTTGCACTAGTAGCTCACTAACATCTATACGAATCAGATCCAACAGACACGTGGCTCGCTCCACTTGTCCAACAAATGGGGACTTGGTCACTTTTCCCTTAAGACATGACTCACATGTAGGCAACTTATCTTCTCCCCTAATGTCGTGTTTTTTCCCCAACTTGTGAATCCCATTTTCAGATATATGACCCAGTCTAGCATGCCAAAGTGTAAGTGAAGTATCATTATCTAAATTTCTTTTATTTTGTTGAATTGTAAGGACTGAGCTTTGTGGTGTATTGTGTATAAACAATTTGTCAAATAAGCTGAATATATAAAAATATTAGTTTTGAAAATGGAACAACTTCCACTCTCAATAATAATGTCTAGAACATAAAGACAATTATTCAAAGATAAACCAACACCATTTTTCAAAGCTAAAAAAACAGTTCCAATAGCTAGTGCCGCAACTCATGCTCCATTACCCATCCTAGACCGTTTCCTTACTGTCCAACTTCCTGCTTGTTGTCATCATCAGTATATCATTACAGATATGTGAGCCACAACTGGTACCTAATACCCAAGAAGCATCATTAACTGATAAGCTAACTTCAACATAATATATACCCGAACGCCTCAGGCTAGCAAGGTATTCCTGGTGGTTCCACTTCCAGTGCCCCATTTTGCCACAATGAAAGCACTTGTGATCAGCTTGAGAATTAACCTTTTCTTTTCCTTTGCCCTTTGCCTCATTGCCTTTCGCCTTCTTGTTGGGCTTGGCGGGAACCTTTCCCTTTCACTTTCTTTTCTTAGACATCGCTGCCTTAGAAGTAGATCCAACGAGAAGCACCCGCTTGTCCTTCTTTATAGTGGACTCAGCCGTCTTTAACATGTTCACCAACTCGGGGAGCGTAGTCTCCATGGAGTGCTTGTTAAAGTTGACAACGAAGCTGTCAAATGATGTAGGTAGAGATTGCAACACAAGGTCCACAAAGAGCTTATCCATAACGACTCCAAGTGACTTAATATTTCCAATGAGGCCTATCATCTTAAGCCCATGCACTTGGACTGAAGTGCCCTCAGTCATACATCTGAAAAGATCTTTAGATATCTGATATGTCATTTGCCTAGTTCTCTCACCGTACAACTCTTTTAGGTGAACAAGAATATCTCTAGTATTATCAAATCGCTCATGCTGACTCTGCAACTCATTTGACATAAATGCAAACATGTAGCACCGAGCATGTAGGTTATCATCAACATGAATAAGATACTGCTCATAGTCCTCAGACGTCTCATCATCAGGTACATGAGGAGGGGCTGGGTCAAGCACATAGTCCTTCTTTTCAGACTGATGACAATCTTAAGGTTTCTCAACTCGTCAACAAAATTTGGGTCAGTCAACTTGTTATGCTCAATAACACTTACAGTTGGATTTTTAGCCATTGTAATAAAAAAATCTACAAAAATAAACAAAGCAGAAAATAAACAAACTATGGGAAATTATCTATTTAATATAAGGTCTTTTATATTAAATTTCCTCCCACTATTTTATTTAAACCCCAAAATATATTTTTGAAAATCACATTCGCATAGTGGGCTTGAAGTCCAATTAAAATAATGTATAAGCATAAGATAAAATAATACCTTTTATTTGATATAATTTCCAATAAATTATCTTTAGAAGTAGAAAAATATCCAATCAAGTTGGAACACTGGGCATTCTACTCTAACACCTTATATGCTTTTTCCAACAGTTTCCAAGCTTCCTTGGCGTTTCTCGTTCCGCCTACCTCTCTGGAACAGGTAAATAGATGATGGGGAGCGCCAGACCATTTTGTATGATGGAGGCTCGCAACGACTTCCATTGCGATCTTGTATTCACGGTCGTATTTTCGAGTTTGGTATATCATTTCCTATTTTCGAGTTTGGTATATCATTCTTCGACGATTTTCCATACGCCTTGCAATTTGAACAGAGCTTTCATTTCGACGCTCCACCTTGCATTGTTATTCTTGATGAGCTACGGGATTAACATGTGTACATCTAATATCCATCTCCACACCATCGGCTCTGAGCACACCATCGGCTCCATTGACACCATTGGCTCTGACACTATTTTGTTGTTTTTTAAACTGTGGAGGATCGAGTATTTGCCGTGTGAGAGGAGAAAAAAATATTTTTCTTAACAACTTTGCTCTTTTGTTTATGGGGGAGAACGAGGAATATTATAACTTGTAAATTCTTTGTTCTCTCTATTCTTCACACGTTAATGCATTTCTTTTATTTTCCCTCAGCCTCATATTATAGAATGCATGCATATATATATATATATATATATATATATATATATATATATATATAGAGAGAGAGAGAGAGAGAGATTTGCTACGGTGCCCACCTACCATGAGCAACCACTGTGAGCACCATAAGAAATCTCTCAATCTTTTGCATTTTTCGATATTCAACGTCGCAACACATCCGTAAACCCTCTCATATCCATCCATCGCCATCTCCAACACGATAATTTTTTAAGAAAATCATCATATCGATACGTCGTCCATATGTGAACAATAAATGATGAATTTTCTTAAAACTATCGTGTTGGAGAGGGCGATTTAGGTTTACAATGGATATGAGAGGGTTTACGAAAGTGTTAGCGACGTTGGGAATCAAAAAACGCAAAATATTGAGAGAATTATTTATGGTGCTCACGGTGATTACTCACGGTAGGTGGACACCATATTCAAACGAGATAAAAGGCACATAATCTAACTACAACACGCGTTATCTTATATTTTCTGTTGTAGTCCTTGTCTTGACCTATCAACATCATTGAAAAACATGCTTGATTGATTTTGACTGCTCCTTCGGGTTTGGTCTCTATTTTATATATCATATTTATTTATTTTATCTTTTTTTTATGATTTTCACTTATACTCATTTTAATTGAGCTTATCCAAGAGTTTATTGTAGTTCAAACGACATTGACTGCTTCGGACAACCAATTCTCCGTAAAAGTTTTCTTACCTCTCATCAGGGTTGTTAAGACCGGACCGGACCAGCCGGATCCGGCCGGTTCTGACCGGACCGGTCAAAAATCCGGTCCGGTTCCGGTCCGGTCTTTTTTTTAATTTAAAAATAATAAAAAATATTTGTTTAGATAAAGTATACAAAATAAAAAAACCAATAAATTAGTTTGGTCTAGTGGTTAGTTTATGAGTATTTTACTTAAAGGCTTGGGTTCGAATCCACCCAACACCCTAATTTTAATATTTTATAATTAACCTATTAGCTCAATATTTTATATTTATTCAAATTTGACCCCAACTCATAGATTTAATACTTGACATACGATTAATTTATAACAACCCACGGCAATTTACTTTTATTTAATTTTACCTCTTGATTTATACAATTATAGTTTGAAAAAAGTTCTTTAAAACATGTATATTGTTCATATTATTGATTGATTCATATATAAAATGTATATTTATCGTATTTAAGATACCGATTTTACTCCGGTTTAATTCCGGTTCTATAGCGGTTAAACCACTAAACCTTAAACCACTAAAATTTTCGGTACGGTTCGAAAACCCGGTTTCAGAACCTTGCCTCTCATACATAGCAACTCTCTGGCGAAAAGTTTTCTGGAATGGTAACTGGTTCGAAGCTGAGCCAAGTAAAAACTCAAGGCCACGGTTAAGTTTCTTTCTAGCAGCAGAGATGGAAGAAACTCTAGGCAAGGTTAAGCACACCATACCTTGTCTCAAAGTCAATGAAAACACTGGTCAACTGAAGCTTAGACCACTGGGCGTGTTTCTCATCGTCATAGTTTCATCCTGACATCATCCACCAAGATATCAAAGCCAGTAAAAAGAATTTGCGAGACGACGATTTCCAAGCCAAATTGCTGATTTCGGGCTGCCAAGTTCTTGATAGGGATTAGAGATGATGATGATGAGTCCAACTAGAAACTAGAATCAGTCATGCTGCTGCCTAAATTTCATTCATCATGTGTATTCGAATGATAAGTTACCAGCAAATCACTCCATTAATTTTGCAATGGACAACAAAGCAAGCACACACACATCTAGCTAACTAATTTAAAACTGTTAGGTAACTAACCAAATACAAAAGCGAAAGGAGGAAACTTTTCCTTCAAAAGCACTAAAACCCATATTTTACATGTCCTCATTATCGCCATTATCTCTCACGAAATAGAGAACCTTCACGACTTAACTTATTAAATACATCACCTTTAGTTCGTTGACGACCCATTCCTCGCCAGCCGCCCCATCTCCTCCTCTTTATCCATCTCCCGATCACCACAGTCCATATCCTCCTCCACATCCAACGTTTCAGATTTAACCAACTCCCCACCGCCGCCGGGCTGCTGCAGCTGCAGATCCATCATAGCCCTCATATCATCCGAACTACCCTCACCTTCGTTATCCCTCGCTCTCTTCCCGCCCAGCGCAAAACCAAACAACCTCATGCCCATATTCTGGACAGCCGCCGCAGCGTATCTCAGATTCCCGCTCTCCACCCCACAGCTCGAATTCGCCGACCCAGTCTTTATTTCGTCACAGTAGCTCGTCATGGGAAGGAGATCCAACGGCTTGAATTTACAATTCTGCCCTCCTTGGCCGTGGCCTTCGGTGGAGGCCGAGGGGTTGGTGGTGGTGTTGGTGTTGTAGTTAGACATGAGGACGTAGATGTTGCTGCATAGGCTTTTCATCCTCGTCAGCTCTTTGTTGAGGTGGACGTTTTCGTTCCTCAGCCGTTCGTTCTCTCCCATGAGTTCTGCGTTGTTCCCGGTGAACACACGGGCGGAAATTACTTGTTCGTCGCCGGAATCTGATGGGGAGAGAATGTGAGGAAGCTGAGGTGGCGACGGCAGCGGCGGTGGCGGAGGTATTGCCATGGTGGAGGGAGTGGTGGTGGAGGAAGGCGACGCCTGAGGAGATGGGCAGAGCTTTCGGCGATGGATGTCGCATAGGAGTTTCTTGTCGCCACGACGGAAGTATTCGTTCGAGAATTCCCAACGGTCTGGGACTACTTTCCTGAATCCCTGAGAAGATAATGCTAATTTTTCAACTAAAATAACTTTCATGATAGATATGAGAAGCATAATAAGGGAAGAAATACTTGGAGAAAGAATTTTATCATAGATGGAGAAACTGTTAGAAGAATGAGATTGACAAGAAATAGCAATCACTTAGCACGAAAGGTGAAAGGAAGAGGATGGTTGAGTGATTGATTTACGGAAAGGTCTATTGAAAAAGACAGCATCAAAAGAGACGGTGTAAAGGAAATATATGACAAACTAAGAACTTTACATCACAAAACGTCGAAAAGAATTTTTTGTCATAGATGGAGAAACTGCTAAAGAATCTTCAACTGATTAGAACCAAAGTTGAAAATGAAGCCCAAAAGCGATCTTGCATAGTTCAGTAAGCAATTTACGGAGAGGTCGATTGAAAAACAGCATCAAGAGGGACAGAGAAAAAGAAATGAATGTCAAACTACAAACTTCACGGTACAACAGACGTTGTTTCTTCTAGACTATTGTAGATCAATCGATTAAAAGCAATCTAAGGCTGGAAATGTGTTACTACAATTCATATTAAACAGAAGAAAAGAAGTTACGTAAGTATTGAGCTGTCTAACGAAGCTGGAGAAATTGTTGTGCTTGAAATACTTGGGAAGCAAATCTCTGGCGAACTCCGTCGGATTCCACACGATGAAAGTGGATCCGTCCTCGTTCCAAGATATGACGTCATCAATATCACTGTCGTCAACGAGCTGATACGTTTTCGTCAGAAACGGCGTCGGAAGAGACCTCGAAACGTCTCCGGCCATCGGAATCTCCGAGATCAGCTACCGCAAAAAAAAATACGCCTCTACGGAAAACCGAAGCTCACCAATTTATTAATACGCACGAAGTAAAAGGGGGGAAACAGTTGCGAAACGGAAAAAAAACTTGCATATGCGTACCTTTAATTACTGATACAATTAAGAAAATCTTGATCCAATTGAGCCAAGCCAAGTCCTCGAAGCTTCTGATGGTGAATGACCATGCTTATTGTAATACCCGTACAAAATTTAATACGGGATTATTTCACTTATGTTCGAAATTTTAAAATTTATTTTCGAACAAGATCCAGTTTCATGTTGAATTTGGACAAGAATTTACAATTTGGCCCAAATTTTTAATAAATGGGCCGAAAATAATTATGGGCCAAATGAAGAATAATGGTCCGAGTATGAGAGATAGGTTAGAGGTTAGGAATTTTGGCCCAATAATATAAAATAATAATACTAATAATAATAATTATAATAATAATAATAAAATATTAAAAGGGGGGACCGAAAATAAAATAAAATAAAATAAAATAATAATAATAATAATTAAATTAAAATGGCCTTATCATCACCTAAACAACACAAAACCTAATCACCTAAAAACAAAACCTAATCACCTAATGTAAAATAAAAACCAACTAAATACCTAAAATCAAAACCTAATCACCTAATACTCTATGAGGACATCTATAAATAGAGGAAGAGAGGAAGAGTTAGGAAGAAAGAAAAAATAATAATAATAATAATAATAATAATAATAATAATAATACTAATAATAATAATAAACCCGCGAACACGTGGAGGAGCTGGGGATCAAAATTCTCGGGTCGGGATCACGCAAAATAACCCGTAACGTAGCTCTCTACGGACGTAAGGTAAGTGAAGATCACCTACACGCGTAAACATTTTTTTAACTCGTGATTTCTACGTGTTGCATAGTAACGTGATCGTATGAAATTTGTGATTTGCATGCTAATATATGCTCGAACGTAATTTCATGCTTGCTATATGAATACTTATGTGTCGTCACCATTCTATGCCGTTCAATTATCATGTTACTTGCATTTAGGTCATAAAATGTTCGGGGTTTAGGTAGGAAGATTGGAAATTAGGAGATTTAGGAGTAAATTCGGTTATTAGTATAAATTAGGGTATTCTAGGGTTTCTTTTAAATTCAAAGGTCTAAAATAAATATACTAAAACTAGTTTGGGGTCATGTGTAATTTTCAGAGGTTTAGGGTATTAAATAAATATTTTAAATCTCGGTTAGGGTCACGTTATAATTTTCAGAAGTTTTCGAGGTGTTAAATAAATAGTTTAAAGTCGATTGGGGCATTGGAGAAATTTTCTAAATTTCCGAGGTGTTAATAAATATTCTTAAAGTCGATTGGGGCCTTAGAACAATTTTAAGAATTTCCGAGGTGCTTAATAAATATTTTTAAAATCGGTTGGGGCCTTTGTGCAATTTTCGAAATCTCCAAGGAGTTAAATAAATGTAAAAAAAACTCAAATAGGGTTTTTGTGCAATTTTCAGAATCTCCGAGGGGTTAGATAAACATTAAGAAATATTCGGCTGGGTTAACTGTAAATTTACGTAAATTTGGGGATAAATCTGAAATTTCTAAAAAATTTAGGACATATCTGTAAATTCTAAAAATCCGGGCAGACTTGTAATTTCTGAAAATTTTTGGAACTTAAACTGAAATTTTAAAATGCGGGGCAGATTTGTAAATTCGAGAAAATTTTTGGGTGTTAAATAAATTTTGAGAATAATTTTCGGGTCATTTTATAATTTTCAAAGATTTTCGGATTTTAAGTTAAATTTTTCAAATTTCGTCCTTAAAAGTAAAATTATGAGATTGTGGGGTTTTAAGAAAAATTCGAAAAAAATATTTCTAAATTAGGAATTTAAGTATTATTTCAAAAATTTGGGACTTAAAAGTGAAAATAATTAAATTTTGAGTACGGTTTCGGGCCGAGAGATTCGGAACGCGGGCTTTAGGCCCGATTATTTAGAGTACGATAGTTTTTGAACGGACCGAGCTGATACCTCGGGCCGATACGTGATATAGATATTTGCATTTTTATGTGTTGCATTTTACTTGCACGACATTTGCATACACGTGTTACGAGGGGAAAGGATCGTGCAAAGTCACGGTAATATTTATACGGATTTTGAGTTGGGTAGTTTATGAGTGATGGTCGTCGAATTGTATTAATAGTTAGGTTAGGACTAAGGCGCACTATATAATTGAGATATGGGGAGTGGGCCTCCCGAGCTACTGACCCTTGTGGGGAGTGGGGCCTCCCGAGCTACTGATCCCTGCGCGCGTGTTGCCTTTAGTCCTAAGCCTCGAGCCCTGATGTGATGTGATGTGATGAGATGAGTTGAGATGAGATATGAGAAAAGAGTCGAGCGTGCATTTTGTGAGATGTGTCGGGATGGGAGTCGAGTGAGAACATTTGCATTCTTGCATATTTTCATCTACTGGGCAAAAGCTCAGGGTTTACGTGTGTAGGTATGGACGAGTCGGACGTTGAGAAACGTCACGACTAAGCGGCTGATGGCGGTGACTCCACGGACTTTTGAGGGCGGCGCAGTACATGGTACGCGACCTGTGAAACGAGTTTATGTAACGTGTTTTTAAATTTGGGCTCGGACTTCTCGGGCTTCGCCCCAATGAATAGAAATGTGTTGGTTTTGGACCTATGGATTTAGATGGACTTTCCGCTGCTTACGCTGCGAAAATCCGCCAAAATACGTATCTAGGAAGTTGAGTCGTTACACTTATGTTCGAAGAGGATAGAGAGAGGAGAAAAACTGAATTCAGATAAAGAAAATAAGAAACATATAAAATGAAAATGAAAAGGGTCCGGTTGTTGTGGATAATGACGTGGCGTTACATGTCATTGAACTTTGTCGCGCTGTAAAATAATGATTGGAATAGTGTCGAAACTAATTTAGATAAGTGTCTACACTCCACCATATACTCCCTCCGTCCCAGTAACTTTATCACATAAGTTGACTGGTACGTAAATTAAGGTGATATTATTATAATAATACAGTACAATAAAAAGGTAATAAAGTGACTTTGACACGTCTTTTAAGAATATTTAATATTATTATATTGATTGTTTGTGATAGTTTTTTGCTAAATAAGGAAAGGTGATAAAATTAGTGGGACGCCCGAAACGGCAAAATGTGATAAAATTAGTGGAACGGAGGTAGTATAAAATATGGCATAAGTTGACTTTATCCCTCCAGATAACTTATCTATTACTTAACCCCATGTGTAACAAATTTTATCACAAAAGGACCAACTGCACAGTTTTGTTTCACTCAAGGACCAATTCCATAAAAATGACGATTTTTCCTCTTAGTTTATGTTTTTTATTTTCTTTATTATTTTGTAAGACACTAATTGGGGATTGAGAAAGAAAAAAATTAAAAGCAGATATTAAAAACGGCAATCTACACATAAATACCTAATAGAAAAACTGAAAACCACTTCGGTCCCTTGTCAGATATGTTTTTAAGCTAGGTACAATCTGAATAAAAATTTTACACTTAGATACCTAATCATCTAAGATAACCAAAATACCCTTATTAAATGATTTACAATTTCATTTCAGTTTTTTTTCTCTGCAAAAATCGAGCTCCATCCCGCCGTCGACGAGTTTTCTTCTTGCCGACCACCTCCTTCCGCTCGTGCTGGCGCCGAACAACGATTGACTAGCCTCTTGAACGTTGGGTTCTCGATCTTGGGTCTTGATTTTGTCAGGTGAACATGTTTGTTTTTATTTTATTGTTGTTAAACTTTAAATTTAGTGTTTTCATATTGATGATTGACCACATTACTTGTAGTACGGAAGAGAACGGAGAATCTATTGAGTTTGATTTTGAAAGAAACACAGTAGATGCATGGAGTCATTGCATTCGGGGAGATGGACAAATCTTTAGGGATGCAGATGAATTTAGACGGAATTTGAAGAACTACTCCATTGCCATCCGAATAAACTTTGTCTGTACAAAGAACGAGCGTAAGAAAATCATTGCCGTTTGCAAGGATGAGACGTGCAAATGGCGGGTATATGCATCGCGTCATAAATGCGACAATTCGTTTGCCATTCAAAGATCCAATCTACAACACAGTTGTGGTGAAGATACTCTTAGGAGTCGTGATCATCCGCGAGCAGATGCGCCGTGGGTAGGGAACATAGTGAAAGAGAGGGCCCGAGACGAGCCATCGTATCGTCCCGTTGCCATGGTTAAAGACATCCTAAGGGACTATGGCGTACATGTGGGGTACCATAAGGAGTATAGAGGCAAAGAAAGTGCCATTCGTAACATATATGGGCTGGATAATGGTACGTTTGATCAGTTGAGGTGGTATTGTAATGCCGTTGGAGAAACCAATCCGGGTAGCATGGCGGAGTACGATATACCCTCACGACAACAAGTTTCGTCGGCTCTTTATCTGTTTCCACTCGTGTCTCGTAGGTTTTGTTCGTGGATGTCGGCCACTCATATTTGTTGATGGTACTCACATTAAGATCAAGTTTAAAGGAGTGCTCGTTACAGCCGTCGCAAAGGATGCAAACGAAGACTTGTTCACCATTTCCTTTGGCATTGTAAGCGTTGAAAATGAAAATTGGGACTGGTTCTTTGCTAAGTTGAGGAGCATGTTTCATCATTACCCGTCGACATTGAGAGAGCTGATGTTCTTCTCAGATCGGCATCCGAGTATTATTAAAGCTGTTTATATCATTTCCGGGAAGTTGTCATGCATATTGATTGCGCCATTTGGTTGACAACTTCAAGAAAGAGGTAATTGTTTAGTAAAATTTAAACTACATTAGTGAATACGATGCAAATAATTTGTTTTAAATTTTTTCAAGTGATGAAACATTACCCGAAGCACAACAAGAAACATTGGTCATCCGTCTTCCAAAAATCGGCTTATGCAACTACTTCGGTTCAGTTTCAGACTCACATCGCCAGCACATCGCATCTATGGCCATTGCAAAGAATTTTACTGAGAGATCAGATCCAACATGTTGGGCAAATGCGTTATTCGATGGGAATAGGTGGCGAGTTATTAACAACAACCAAGCAGAGTATTGGAATGCTTGGGTGAGTGTGATTGATACCATTCGTCCGAAAATCATGACGATGAAGCACGAACGACGCGAGAGAGGACTGACCCTTGTTAGCGAGTTATGTCCAAAACAATAAAAGAAACTTGTTCAGAATATCGCTGCTCCTCGCACATTGAAAGTGACTAAGTCTTCGAACGTGGCATTTGAGGTTGTCGGTGAAGATGGCTCATTTGCGGTGGACATCCAGCAACGGACCTGCTCATGCAGAGAATGGAAAGTCTATAGAATACCTTGTAAGCATGCAGCGGCGTGTATTGCGACTATGAGACATTCTTTTTATGATTATTGTGATCCGTACTTTCGATGCCAGAAGTATGGAGATGCATATATGTCGCGACTCACGAGATGAATGCACAAACCGATGATGGGAATTTCATTCGTGACCGGACATCCGTGTTCTTCCCGGTCGCCGAAAGACGTGGAGTATTCCTTCGCAGGTAGATAGAAGATCCAACAAGAGTAAAATATGTGGGAAATACGGTAATTGTACAGAAGCCGTATCGACGTTCCGTATTTTTCATGTACTTTGTCACTGCTTTTGCCCATAACCTTTTTTTATGCTTTTTTGTATGGTAATGGCTCGTTCTTTTGTCTAAATGATGCCAGTAGGTCATCGTTTTATCCCAATGTGTTAATAGGATATGACTCATTCTTTTGTCCAAATGTATCAGTTGGCAATGGCTAATTCTTTTTGTCTAAATGATTGGAACAAGGTACTGTAATATATGCCAACTTGATATTGTAATATATGCCAATTTGATAATGTAATATATGCAAATTTGATACTGTAATATTTACCTGTTTGGTACTGTAATTTATGCCAATATGGTACTATATGCCAATTTGGTACTGTAATATATGCAAATTTGGAACTGTAATATATGCCAGTTTGGTACCGTAATATATGCCAACATGGTACTGTAATATACACCAATTTGGTTGTTATATATGCAAATTTGGTACTGTAATATATGCCTGTTTGATACGACAATATACGCCAATTGTAGCGCCCCGTTTCCTATTACCTTTTTACGCTGCTATAAAATATTCGTATATAAATTTTCGCGATTCTCATAACCATTTTCTTTAAAAAAACGGGTGCGTACATCCGGTCTAGTTCCTTTCACAATAATGTACATATATGTACCTATCGTACGAGTCACAAAATGCAACAGTCTAAATCCATTTCTATTTTATATGCTAACGATGAACCAGAGGGGCAGGGGGAGAGCGTCGTCGGCCAACCTTGAATCCATGCTTTGTATAATGATGCGTTCTACGTAGCCTGCTAATTATCTACAACAACTGTGAAGACAACGATTCAGAGTATGATCGCAACATGTTAACTAATAACAAATGACAATAAAATAAACAGTAGTCCATTCCTTCCCATCAATATCGTAATCATGCCATCATAAAATCATCGTGCATATAACTGTCATTCATAGGATCCGTAGATCACATGCCATTCTATATGTCCATTTTATTTTGATACTCCGTTATAGACTAGCTAGACTGTATTGTACGCCCAGTCGGCGCCCATGCATGGGACTCTGTAACCATATCGTAATCCCCGATTTGTAGGGATACCTATTGCCTGTACAGGACTCTGTAAAACCCCCTGATTTGTAGGGATATATGACATAGCATCCATATCATACCATCTGTAGTCATAGCAGTCATAACGGTTTCTCCCTTATTTTATATGTATGCAGTGCTATATAAAATACCTTATATGACACGTAAATCATATAAGAGCACGTTACGGTCACATAGTTCATGTCAATTCATAAATAGCACATATATCATGTACTAATCAATTAATCAATATAAAACATGTAAGCATATAAGGCACATAAGGTACATGTCGCAATCATACTCACAAGTTCTGCCTAATTTCCCGTTCGCTTAGTCGATCTTGTCCTTGCCTTTATGCAACTCCTGACCTATATAATAAATTTACCTGGTAAATACCAAATCCCTATAATGATATGCGTGAGTGATATGCAAGCTATTATGCATGATCTTATTCCTATTCATAGTATTTACCTGTAATTAATTTTCTGCCTATGCCATATTCTAAAAATATATTATTGAAATCATGTGCGTTAGAAAATCAGTTAAATAATCGAAAATCAGTTAAGTATCCACAATTAACTCTGATCTACTGAAAATAAATTTTCGAAACCTTTTATTGTGAAAATTCGTTTCGCGAATCCATCTAATAATTCGCGAACTCTATACTTCATGAAACCTTTAAAATTCGCGAAGTCGATTTCCAGTTCGTGAAATCCCTTTTCAATTCGTCAAATTTATTTAGTCCGTAGAAGCTTTCACTTCGCGAAATCCTCAAGGATTTGCGAAGTCCATTTCAGCCAGCGCACAATTCGCGAACTCATCGGCCCGCGGAATATATCATTCGCGAAACTCTTTCGCGAACCCGTTTTGCGAAATCCTTTTTGCGAAACACTAATTCTTTCGGAATCATATAATTGCAAAACTTTCGAAATTTCTTTCGAAATCCCCTTCGAAAATTCCTAAATACAATTAACTTAATATTTCAAAAATTCTAACTTTGATATATTACGGAAATTATTAAAGACCTGGAAAATAACATCTATTCAGAAATTATCAAAACTTATGTTATTTATGTCTCCTACAAAAACTAATCAAAATCAGGAAAGTCGTACACTCAAAAACACATTTTTCTTTCAAAAGTCTAAAAATTTTCGATCAACCTAGTCTCTCAAGAACATCAAGAATATCATTTAACTTCCTGAGCTTATTTAATCACTTAATTATACACATATGCAATCTCTCAAAACTTGAGAAAACCCTAGCGCATCTAGAGTTACGAAAGCCTTTAATAATTATCAATACCAAAAAGTAAATTTCCAGTAACCTTAATATATCAAACAGTTCCTTAAGACCAAGCCTCAAACTGTTCAGACCCGAAACAATGATGTTTTCAAATCTTAGTTTGCCGAGGGTTCTTAGTTATTTAATCGTACAAACTGTTCCCAAGGTTAGACATATAATATTTTTTTTAACTCTTGAAGACCGAAATTTCCATATTAATGAAAGTTATGTTTTCAATTCTTATTTATCGAGACTTTCTAAAATTATTCAATCACCTAACTTAATCACTAAAATATATAAAACAACGTTCATGTCTTGGAGATTTTTAACCCTTACATTATTTAAAACCCTAGCACTTTAGGTTAAAGATCGTTTCTTCAAGATCACAATAAATATCAATAAAAACCTCACGCATGTTTAAACCCTGAAATCCAAAAATCGATATAAAACATGGTTGGAACAACCTCTCATGCTTATCAGTACTTCCTAGTACAATAAGTCACGATTAAAACGTAAATTCAAAGTAAGGAACCGTACCCTTTTTGGAGCTAATACTGCTCGAGTTCTTCATTACCTTCCTAAGGTTAATTTTCTTAAGAGTAACGAATGAATTATTACCTTCCTTCTTACCCTATACTTGACGTGTTGAATTCAACAAATGACCTCAATTTCTATTTTATCAATACTCATCTTATTCCAACTCCTTGGATATTATATTATTATTATAGGTTTTCCTTTAAGACTAAGTTTCGATATGCTTTATCTATATTATATAACTTCTATGTCACATCTATTATTCTATTACTAAATTATTTCCTTCATGACCTAGGTTTTCGTAACTTTGCTTACAAAAATATAATATTATCTTTTCTCGATTCGTAAACCTTCATGACCCTCAAGTCGCGAATTCAATTCGTAAAACTCCTTATGGCCGGGAGAACATAATTCGCAAAATTCTTCTATGGCCCGTGAACTTCTTTCATAATTCGCAAAACTGATTCGCGAAAACCTTATTTGATCCTGTATAATTCGTAAACTTATTGTTGCGATTGTTTGCTCAGTTTAGCTTCCTAATTCACTCTTTGAACGCTGTATTAATTCGCTCGAAGAATCGCAACTCAATTGAATCGACAACAGCAAAACAGAATTGAAATGCAAAACACAGAATTACGTGGTTAACAGTTTGTAGCCTACATCCACGGGCCAAGGATCAAGGATCACTTCTTATTGATGACAATCGATGGAGAATTACAAAGCACACTGCAAGCTATATTTTTCGTGTTATCCACCCTCGCCCTAGCTCAAACTATTGAGAGTTACACACGTGCTAAGCTACTGCGATCATCAGCTTCGTCATGCATATAACATGACTGAACCACGTGCCTGCCACGTGACTCCAAAGGACTTGCGGGTAATTTAAACCCTGTCGAAGGAAAAGTCGCAGCCATGGGCGTCTTTATAAGTTGGCGCCTGATTTGAACTTCAGCGACTTCAACCAAGCAATCCTGCAATTTCTTCCCTTTCTCAGCAAGAAATTGAATCTTCAAATACCTTGCTGCTATCCTGTCCAAAATTCCAGCTGATGAATGCATGAATTATACTCACAAATCTCCACCTTAATTCATCAATTTCTCCAGCTGTGACCCTTGGCTCCCACCCCTGCTTCGATCAGGGAGAATCTGCACACCTTACCAGCTCTAAGCAGTGAAGAAACTTCTTGCTTGTGACTAGTTTGGTGAGCATGTCAGAAGGGTTGTGATCTGTTGAGATCTTTCTAACACTTATTTCACCCTTCTCCACCACTTCTCGAATGAAATGGAATCTAACATCCACATGTTTGGTTCGCTCATGGCGTACACTGTCCTTTGCCAGGTGTACAACGCCTTGATTATCACAGGAAACCTCCGCATTCTGCTATTTCATTATGAGCTCACTAACTAGCCCTTGCAGCCAAATGGCTTCCTTTACTGCTTCTGTTAAAGCCATGTATTCTGCCTCCGTGATGGGCAATGCAACCACCCTCTGCAATGTGGCCTTCCAGCTAATGGCTGTTCCACAAGATGTAAACACATGTCCAGTCAAAGACTTCCTCGTATCAAGACAGCCCGCATAGTCAGAATCCACAAATCCTTCAATGATATTTCTGCTGCTTTCAAACTCTCTGTCTCTTTTGAATACCAGGCCTCTGCCCAGGGTTCCCCTAAGGTACCTCAGTACCCCTTTCAGGGCTTCCCAGTGAACCTTTCTAGGCTGCGACATGAACCTGCTGACCACACTCAAGGCTATGCCAGATCCGGTCTAGTACAGACCATGGCATACATGACTGATCCCACCACATTTGCATATGAAATTTTCCTCATGTACGGAACTTCTTCCTCAAGCATGTCCTCGGAGCCTTTACTGAGTTTGAAATGTGCAGCTAGAGGGGTTACCACAACCTTAGACTCACCCATTTCAAAACTGTCCAGCACTGCTTTCAGGTATCCAGTCTGATGCAATTTGAGGTAACCTTCTGATTTGTCTCTGCATATTTCCATTCCCAGAATCTTTCTGGCAGGTCCAAGATCCTTCATCTCAAATTCAGCCTTAAGCAGATCCTTTACAGAGTCTATTTCATCCTTATATTCACATGCAACTAACATATCATCAACATATAAGAGCAAGTAACAGATTCTGTTATTTCTGCAACTGTTATAGTAAATACAGGGATCATACCTGCTCCTTATAAACTGATTTACCATGAACTGGTGGAACCTTTTATTCCACTGCCTGGGACTCTGCTTTAGTCCCTCTAATGACATGTGTAGCCTGCAAACCTTTCCTTCTGTCCCTGGTTTTTCAAATCTCCTCCTCCAAGGTACCATACAAAAATGCAATATTAACATCTAGTTGCCCGAGTTCAAGGTCAAACTTTACCGCCCATGATAGCAATAACCTCACAAACCTCTGCTTTACAACTGGAGAGAACACCTCATTGTAATCAACTCCCTCCCTTTGAGTAAAACCTCTAGCTACTAGTCTAGCTTTGTATCTTACCTTTGATTCAGCCTCTAGCTTCCTTTTGAAGATCCATTTGCAGCTTATGATCTTCTGATTCATAGGTTTGTCCACTAATTCCCAGGTATCATTTATGTATGAGTCCATTTCTTCCTTCATGGCCTTACTCCAACGTTTCCTGTCAGAGCATGTCACTGCCTCTCGGTAAGACTTGGGTTCTTCACCCATTTCTTCAGCCATCATGAAAGCAAATGCTGCCACACTTGTATCTGCAAACCTAGCAGAAGGTCTTATTTTTCTCCTCGCTCTATCACTGGCTAACTGATAATCCGAGACATCATCAGCAGATGGGTTGCTCACCCTGTCCTCCTGTTCTGAGGTGATGTCTTCATCTGGTTCAGGGCTCTCTTCCTCTTCATCTTCCTGAAAACTGTTTGCAGTCTTCTTCAGAGGTGTCTCCACCTCAAACTGGGAATTCATTAGAAAATCAGCTTCATTTTCTCTGCCTGATTTTCCTATACCAGGTTGCTTTCTCAGATAGGCCATTTCAGTTTCTACAAACCTCACATCTCCGCTTGTGAAACACCTCTTAGTCCCAGGTTCTAGGCTCCAGAGCTTGTAGCCTTTCACTCCCTCACGATAACCTATGAAGATGGATTTTATTGCTCTAGATTCCAGCTTATCGCGCTTCACATGTGCATAAGCAGTGCAGCCAAAAATCCTTAAGTGCTTCAGATCAGGCTTCGATCCTGTCCACATTTCCTCTGGTGTCTTACATCCTATGGCAGTGGAAGGACATCTGTTCACCAGATAGGTAGCTGTGGCTAATCCCTCTGCCCAGAAAGGTTTAGGCAACACAACACTGATCATCATACACCTTGTTCTTTCCTGTAAATTTCTATTCATCCTCTCAGCCAGACCATTCTACTGAGGTGTATATGGGACAGTTCTGTGTCTTTTAATTCCCTCATCTTCACAGAACATATTGAATTCATTTGAGAAAAATTCAAGTCCAATATCAGTCCTCAACATTTTTACCTTTTTCCCTGTCTGCAGCTCCACTGATTTCTTCCAGCATTTGAATCTTTCAAAGGCTTCATCCTTAGTTCTCAGCACCATAGTCCAGACTTTTCTAGAGTGATCATCTATTATAGACATGAAGTATCTTACTCCACCACGGGATACGGCTGTAGCTGGCCCCCACAGATCAGAGTGAAATTAATCCAGTGGAGCTTTAGAAGTGTGTTTTGCAGTCTCAAACTTCACCCTATGTGATTTTCCATACACACAGTTTTCACAGAAATTGAGTCTCTCCAGTTTCCCTTATCCAAGCAGTCCCTGCTTTGCTCCATCAATCCTTTTTCACTTACATGCCCCAGCCTGCTGTGCCATAGATCAGCTGTGCTCAGTTCTGACCTTGCTACATCAGCAGTTCCAGTTTCAGTGCTGCCTAGGAGTGAGTAAACACCATTCTTTTTCACTCCCTTCATCACAAGTAATGAACCTCTAAACACCTTCATTTGTCCATCATTTGTTTCAACTGCATAACCAAGATCATCCAACACGCCAACTGATATCAGGTTTCTCTTTAGCTCAGGAACCTTACATTGTTGAGAACAAGATTACATCTTGTATGCAGCCTCAGATGTACTGAGCCAATTCCTTGGACCCTACAAGGTGTGTCATTTCCAAGGAGTACTCTTCCATCTTCTATTTTCCTGAAGTTGGTCACCATGACTTGTTTGAAGTCATATGATAAGAGCACCCTGAGTCCATTATCCATTCCTTGTGCTTATCAATTTCTACCACATTCAGTACCTCTGCTGAATCATATCCATCAGACACAGCAGAGACCTCACCTTCATCATCAGACGTCTATTTCTTTGGTCTGTTCCTCTGAGGGCAGTTCCTCTTTAGGTGCCCTTCCTCCTGATAGTGGTATCACCTAAACTTTCCTATTGACTTAGATCTGCCTTTCTTATACTTCTTCTTGGGTTCCCTGACTTGTGTTCTGCCCCTAACATTCAGACTTTCTCTAGGACCTTCGAGCCTTGTTTCTGATTTCATGTTCAGCTGCCTTGAATGGATGGCAGCCAACACATTTTCCAGGCTCAATTCTTCATGAGCATATAGCAGTGTTTCCTTGAAATTGTCATAGCTTTTTGGTAAAGAGCTCAGAAGCAAAACTGCTTTATCTTCATCTTCAACAACAACTTCAATGTTTTCCAGGTCCAAAATCAGTTTGGACCAATTATCTATCTGCTCATCGATTGGTCTGTCATCAGTCATTTTGAAGGAATGTAGAGCCTGCTTCAAGTACAGTCGATTTGCCACAGATTTTGTCATGTATAGACTCTCCAATTTAGTCCACAAGCTCACAACAGTCTCCTCCTTCGCAACCAGCCTCAGCACTTTGTCACCTAGGCACAGAAGGATCACACTGTGAGCTCTTTCAATCAGGTCTGTTTTATGCTCAGCCGTCAGCTCTGCTTTCATCTTCTTCTCCTCCTTCAAAGCTTCGATCAAGCCTTGTTGTCTCAGAAGTGCTCGCATCTTCAGCCTCCATAGGCTGAAATCATTCTGACCTGTGAATTTATCAACCTCAAACCGTGATGCAGTCATCTCCTTCAGTTTGCTTGTCAGATTCAATCAATTTTCAGTCGTGATCGATTCCACGGCTCGCCGCACCACTTGTTGCGATTGTTTGCTCAGTTTAGCTTCCTAGTTCACTCTTTGAACGCTGTATTAATTCGCTCGAAGAATCGCAACTCAATTGAATCGACAACATCAAAACAAAATTGAAATGCAAAACACAGAATTATGTGGTTCATCTACAGTTTGTAGCCTACATCCACGGGCCGAGGATCACTTCTTATTGATGACAATCAATGGAGAATTACAAAGCACACTGCAAGCTATATTTTCCGTGTTATCCACCCTCGCCCTAGCTCAAGCTATTGAGAGTTACACACGTGCTAAGCTACTGCGATCATCAGCTTCGTCATGCATATAACATGACTGAACCACGTGACTCCAAAGGACTCGCGGATAATTTAAACCTTGTCGAAGGAAACGTCGCTGCCATGGCCGTGTTTATAAGTTGGCGCCTGATTTGAACTTCAGCGACTTCAACCAAGCAATCCTGCGATTTCTTCCATTTCTCAGCAGCAGCCGAAGCTTCAAATACCTTGCTGCTATGCTGTCCAAAATTCCAGCTGATGAATGCATGAATTATCCTCACACTTATTCTCCTTTGTAAAGAATATTTCAGTCCAAACCCTCGAAAATCTCTACTTATTTCGAAAATCATACTTAGAAGAATTCTAACTTCCGTAGTGTTTATTTCTTCACAACTTATACTTCTTTGAGAACCTAGAATTATAATAGTTTAAATCCCTATTCTTATATATACCTCTGTTTTAAAATGACTTATATGAATGCATGAATTTATGTAAATGCATGAAATTATATATGAGGTTTTGGTTCCTGACACCAATGGTAGCGTAATATATTCAAATTTGGTACTGTAATATATGCCAGATTGGTACCGTAATTTATGCCAGTTTGGTTATGCCAGTTTGGTGATGTAATATATGAGAACAAAGAGAAGGGGGCATATATGTCAACAAAGTACTGTAATATAAGCCAACAAGGTACTGTAATATGTGCCAACAAAGTACTGTAATATAGGCAAATAAGGTACATTAAACATACCACAGGGGTACGGTATCGTTTCAGAAATAGGTACCGTATAAAAGACAAGTAAGTTCGAAATTAACACGGGTATATTTCGTCAGAAATGAAGCATTTAAGAAGATGTTGATGTGGCAAAAGAAACAGATAATTTCTGACGATTTCTATCATGACTAGACATATTTATGACGTTTTTATGTTATTAGTGGAAAAATTTCTGACATACGAGGTATTAAATAAAAAAGACAGCTCATCTGACATGTAATTTTGAGTACTACAACCGTGTCTGAGATGGTACGTGATAAACGTATTTTCTTACGTTTATAGGTATTATAATTGAAGTATTTGCAAGTTAAAAAGGAGTCTTCATGTCAAATTTGGTAATTAATTATGAGTTTACATCATTTCGGACAGTTTTGCGGCAGTTTAGCATGTCTCGTAAAATAAGGGGTTAAAGTTGACCGATAGATCTGAAAATTGGAGGGGAGCTAGAATACTTAATGATCTTAATTCTCACAAAAGGCATCTGCATTTGAATGTCTACATCGTGAGATATTAATTTTTGAACTTAATGCAAATTTTTTAGTGAATCAAAGTCAAGCTTTGTTTGCATGATTTCCAAGTTTTTCGACAGTTTCGGATTCTTAACAGATGAGGGGGTAAAAGTTGTCCAATGAAGCTGAAATTTTAACCAAAGATAGAAGACTTGTTAATCTTGATTCTTACCGGAGGGATTTGGATTTGGAGCTCTAGATTGAGAGATATTAATTTCGGAAGTTACTGTCGTGTTAGAGGTGGTGTTGGATGTCAAAACACACTAAAAATGACTCCTACCTAACTTGTCTCTTCTTGGTCGAAAGTTCAACCATTATTCAAGGAAAGAGGCATGATTTAGACCTAACTTTCGACATTGAAACACTCCATTCCATTTGAACTCAATAAAGGAGGCTAAAGTTGAAGGAATTGGGGGACAAAGTTAGCTTTCTTCAATGTGAACAAGTTAAAGCAAAGAAGACTTGCATGTACATGAGTATGAGCTCCCCTTGCTATAAATAGAGGAAGGAATCATTGGGACAGAACACACACATACACTTAGAGAAGAGAAAGAAAGGCTAGAGAGAAAGTTAGCTCATTCACTTAGCTTGTATGCTAGGTATTCGATAAACGGCTCAACGAAGAACAAGGGTACGAAGCCATAAACAGGGAAGATCTATATTTCCTTTGATGTTTATTATGTTCTTAGTTGAGAAAATGAGTAGCTAATTTCTTGTGTATTTGAGATGAGATGAACCTTGGCAAGATCGATCGTATGTTTTTAAGTATATTTAATGTTATGCTATTGTTAAGACTCTTTTACGAATTTATATGATTTCGATTATGTCTATGTGATTGAAATTCTTATTTATCTTATTCATGTCTATGTGTGTAAGATAGATTAATTGGGAAATCGTACGCTGCGCTCGAGAGAGGGGTGAACGATTAGAACACTCGTAAACGAGCGGAATAAACTCGTCACTAGAGATAGGTTGAGCTACTCCGCTGGATTAGAGTCAAATCTAATAGAGGGATTAATAATGATTTAATGCAATCTTCGATTAAGTAGTTAGGGAAGCTTGCCCGGCTATTTAAGACGTAGATTAGTTGCTTACGAGCCACGTGTGATAAGGCGCAGTTTCGTCAGTCATATGAACTCATACGCATGTGTTGGTAATCCTCACGGTCTAACGTTTAGCTAAAACTTTGATATATGTTTTCAGCAGATCGATCGAGCTAGGGGGAGTCGAAGTCTCAAATACGTTTCGCTTTCTTATCGTCGTTCATTCTCATCATTTTTATTAGTTTTGTTCATTTATATTTTCAGTTTTACAACAATCAAAGCATTTTCACTAGGATATTTAAATTCAAGTTTTTCTAATTATTTAGTTCCCTTGGGATTCGATACTCGAATACTCGCCATTCTATACTATTATCGATAGGTACACTTGCCTGTTGAGCGTGGTTAGTTTGTCGATATTCGTTTTATTTTTATTACTCGATTCGCTCGATCAAGTTTTTGGCGCCGTTGCCGGGGAACTATTGATATTTGGAAAACTTCAGTTTATTATTTTAGCTCTATTATTATTATTAATATTATTTCTTCAAACTATCTTATTTATTTTTATCATCCTCAAAATAAAAAAATATATATATTATATTATAGTGATTATTATTTTCTTTATTATTATTGTGTGTCAGTTATTATATTATTATTACTATTATATTATTTTTATTAGTACTATTATTATTATTATTATTATTATTATTATTATTATTGTTTTTACTGTTATTTTTACTTATTTTTATTTTTTTTATTTTTATTTCGCAATTTTTATTGTTACTTTAATTAGTATTATTATTTTTTAATTAAATATTTTTATTGTTATTTTTATTATTTTGCTTAATCGAATTTCTTTTGGTCTAGGTACGTGTACTCTGGTGCATGACCCGGAGAAACCATTCGCTACCATTAGTTGAAGGAGACCCGGAGATCGAAAGAACGTTCCGACACAACCTACGAGAAAACGCAAGGCGAGTGAAAATGACAGAGCAGAATCGCGACGAGATGCCATTAGCAACGAGAGAACCTCCAATGAGAGAGTTGTGGAGAAACAACGCCGTAGGGTCGGTCGGCTCAGCGATAGTCCTTCCTCAAGTCCCGAACAACTTTGAGCTGAAACATCATTGGCTTCAAATGCTTCAGACGACAGCACAATACGACGGACTCTCCGAGGAGGATGCCTACAGACACATACGAGACTTCTTATCTGTCACCGACGCAATACGAGTACAAGGCGTAAGCGCCGAAGCCATCCGACTCTATCTATTTCCATTTTCTCTACGAGGGAACGCGAAGGAGTGGTTTAACTTACTTCCCGAGAGATCTATCACCACTTGGGACCAGATGCATGCCACCTTCATCAATTATTTCTTTCCACCTTCCAAGGCTCTCAAACTAAAGATGGACCTCACAGCATTCAAGCAAAAGGAGGGCGAAAATCTTTATGACGTGTGGACCAGATTCAAGGCGCTCTTGAACCAATTCCCTCAACACGGGATGACGAAAAGCGAACAAATCCAGCGGTTCCACGAGTCACTGAACGACCACACTGTACAACTATTAGACGGAGCATGCAATGGAGGTCTGTGTAATCTTAGCGCAACGGAAGGCTGGAATTTGATTGAGGATTATAGCGCTAATAGCTTCCGGCGCGGGAGTTCTGGCAATAGAGGCAAACCACCGGGAATGTACGACGTCGCTGAAACTACCGCAATCAACGCCAAGTTCGACGCTCTCCAACAACAAATGCAGACTTTGATGAATGCGCTCTTGCCTATGAAACCGGCCGTTAATGCTGTCCAATTACAACCCACACCGAAGCCTCCCACAACTATTGCGCCTTCTCATTCATATCCGGCGTATATTCCACCATGCACTATATGCGGAGGGAGCCACGATGCAAATCACTGCCCAGCCACTATTCCAACAGAGCAAGTCGATTACATGGGAAACTACCAAGGTCAGCAAAATTTCATCCCGAATCGTGTTCATCCTAACCTCGCCTATGGAAATCAACAACAAGCTCCACCGGGATTTCAAAATCAAAGGTCGCATGGATACCACGGTGGAAATTCCGAAGTTGCCCCTCAAGGTCGCGGTGATAAGTTGGAGGGAATGCTCGAGAAGCTAATGGGAAAGCTCGACTCTCGCTTGGACAATCAAGAGGCGCGGTTGCAAAACACCGAATCTTCTCTACGAGCCTTGGAGAAACAAGTTGGACAGATTGCCGAATCAATCCAACAACGTCCTTCCGGTTCATTGCCAAGTTACACCGAGACCAACCCAAAGGACCACCATGTGAAGGCGGTGTCACTTCGCAACGGACGACAGCTCGAGGAAGTACCAAGGACCAAGGCGAACGTCGAGATCGAGAAGGCGAATGTCGAGATCGAGAAGGCGAATGTCGAGGACGAGAAGGCCAACAAGGAGGACGAAGTCAAACCGACTATTAAGGCGTACCAACCAAAGGTCCCGTACCCAGCCAGACTCAAGAAGGAGATAGTAGACGATCAGTTCGGTAAATTTCTCTCCATTTTCAAAGCATTACATATTAATTTACCGCTTGTCGAGGCTCTTGCACAGATGCCGCGTTGGGCGAAATTTGTCAAGGACTTGGTAACGAACAAGTGCAAACTCGAAGATATCTCCACCGTTTGCCTTCGAGGGGAATGCTCGGCCATTCTCCAATGCAAGATTCCGAAGAAGCTTAAGGATCCAGGGAGTTTTACTATACCATGTCTTATAGGAGATTTAGTTGTTCATAAGGCATTGGCCGATCTAGGTGCTAGTATAAATCTAATGCCTTAGTCTATGTTCAAAAGACTAGGTTTAGGTGAGCCCAAACCCACTAGAATGAGTATTCAGTTAGCCGATAGATCTATCAAGTATCCTAGGGGTATCATCGAGGATGTACTCGTGAAAGTTGATAAATTTATAATCCCAGCTGATTTTGTTATTCTTGACATGGAGGAGGATGAGAATATTCCCCTTATTTTAGGAAGACCATTTCTCGCTACCGGGGGAACGATGGTCGATGTTCGTAATGGAACATTGACGTTGACTATAGATAGCGAGAAAGTGACCTTTGATATGACATAGTCGATGAGTAACACCGAAGAGCACGATGATAAATGCTATTACATGGATATTATTAATTGGGATAACTTCCTGACTTTGCAGGGACTCTCACAAGCCGACTCACTCTCTTTAGTGCAAGAATTTGAAGAGCCCGAGGTTGCCTTAACGACGGACGTTCACATAAATGAAGACAACAACATCAAAGACGAGCAACTCGTCAAGGTAAAGACGAGCAACGAAGAAGAAAGGGAGAAAAGCTCAATCGAGGAACCACCGACGCTCGAACTCAAGCAACTACCCGATCACTTGGAGTATGCATTCTTAGGAGAAAATTCGAAGTTACCCGTCATCGTGGCCGCAGATCTAGAAGAGGAGCAGAAAAGCATGCTCTTGGACGTACTAAAAGAACACAAAAAGGCGCTTGCATGGAAGATCTCAGACATTCGAGGAATTAGCCCAAGATTTTGCATGCATAAGATCCTCACGGAGGATGAGTACAAACCGGTGGTGCAACCCCAAAGGCGATTGAATCCAAACATGAAAGAAGTCGTGAAGGCCGAGGTGATTAAGTTGCTCGATGCGGGTGTTATATATCCGATCTCGGATAGCAAGTGGGTGAGCCCAGTTCAAGTGGTACCTAAGAAGGGAGGAATAACTGTAGTGCCCAATGAGAAGAATGAGTTAATTCCGACGAGAACCGTCACGGGGTGGCGCGTTTGCATCGACTATCGAAAGTTAAACGATGCGACGCGAAAGGATCATTTCCCTTTACCTTTTATTGATCAAATGCTTGAACGTTTATCGGGTCATGATTTTTATTGCTTTCTTGATGGTCTTTCAGGATATTTGCAGATTCCCATTGTGCCCGAGGATCAAGAAAAGACTACCTTTACATGCCCGTTCGGGACATTCGCATACCGAAGGATGCCTTTTGGACTATGCAACGCTCCGGCCACTTTTCAGCGGTGTATGATGACCATCTTCGACAAGCTAGTAGGAGACATAATGGAGGTATTCATGGATGATTTCTCGGTTTTTGGTAACACGTTTGAGGTATGTCTCTCTAACCTTAAGGCTGTGCTTAAGCGATGCGAGGACACCAATCTTGTGTTGAATTGGGAGAAATGCCATTTTATGATGAGAGAGGGAATCGTGCTAGGTCATAAGATTTCGTCTAGGGGGATTGAGGTAGATAGGGCTAAAATTGAGACTATCGAGCGTTTACCCCCGCCCTCGTCAGTAAAAGCAATTAGAAGTTTCCTAGGACATGCGGGTTTTTATCGTAGATTTATTAAGGACTTCTCTAAAATTGCTAGACCTTTGACCCGATTACTTGAGAAAGACGTGCCATATGAGTTTGCATCCGAGTGCATGCATGCATTTTCGATACTTAAGGATAAGCTTATTAATGCTCCTATCATGGTAGCTCCCGATTGGGGTCTACCTTTTGAACTCATGTGCGATGCAAGTGATTTTGCAGTAGGGGCAGTTTTGGGGCAGCGACGGGACAAACACTTTCGGCCGATATACTACGCAAGCAAGACTTTGAACGAGGCACAAGCAAATTACACTACCACTGAAAAAGAATTGCTTGCGGTCGTGTTCGCACTCGACAAGTTTCGCACCTACCTCATCCTTTCCAAGGTCATTGTCTACACGGATCACTCGGCCCTCAAGCACCTCCTCGTCAAACCCAATGCAAAGCCAAGACTAATCCGATGGATACTACTACTTCAAGAATTTGACGTGGAAATTCGAGACCAAAGGGGGGCTGAAAATTTTGCAGCCGATCACTTATCGAGATTAGAGGAACCACATTACGAAAAGAAGGACGAGGATAACATCAAGGACCACTTCCCTGATGAGCATCTTTATGCTTTACGTGAGGTAAACGATGATATTCCTTGGTATGCTGATATTGCTAACTATCTCGTGGCAAGGATTATACCAAAGGAATACTCAAGCCAACAGAAGAAGAAATTCTTCTCGGACTTGAAGTATTACTTTTGGGATGATCCATACTTGTTTAGGACTTGTGCTGATAAAATGATCAGGCGATGCGTATCATTTCCCGAGACGATCAAAATCTTAGACCATTGCCATACCGGACCGACCGGAGGCCACTATGGGGGGAATCGAACAGCCCATAAGGTACTCGAATGTGGTTTCTATTGGCCTTCAATCTTCAAGGACGCTCAAAGGTATGTAGACATGTGCGATAGGTGCCAACGGACAAGTAATATCTCGAAGCGCAATGAAATGCCGCAAAATTTTATTTTAGTGTGCGAGGTATTTGATGTTTGGAGCATTGATTTCATGGGACATTTCCCTACTTCGTTCACTAATCGATATATCCTAGTTGCGGTTGATTACGTTTCTAAATGGGTAGAGGCGCAAGCGCTGCCCACTAATGATGATGCTAGGGTTGTCGTTAAATTCTTAAAAACGTTATTTTCACGATTTGGTTCTCCTCGTTGCATTATTAGCGATAAAGGTACTCACTTTTGTAACACTCAGTTTTCTAGGACACTCGAGAAATACGGCGTTAAGCATAGAGTTACCACTCCATACCACCCTCAAGCAAGCGGCCAAGTGGAAGTCGTGAATCGGGAACTGAAGCGAATTTTAGAGAAAACCGTTGAGCAGTACCGAAGGGATTGGTCGAACAAGCTGAATGACGCATTGTGGGCCTATAGGACAGCCTATAAGACGCCTATAGGATCCACACCTTATCGCCTCGTTTATGGAAAATCTTGTCATCTACCCGTCGAGCTCGAACATAAGGCATATTGGGCTCTAAAGAAATTAAATTTTGATTTGAATCTCGCAGGAGAAAAGAGGAACTTGCAGATTAACGAACTCGACGAGTGGCGCCAGATGGCTTACGAGAATACCCGCCTCTACAAGGAGCGTACGAAGCTTTACCATGATCGTAAAATATTGAAGCGGGAATTCCAAGAAGGCGACCAAGTCTTGCTGTACAATTCGCGGCTGCGATTATTCCCGGGAAAGCTAAAATCGAGGTGGTCGGGTCCATTCATGGTTACCCGGGTGTTTCCCTATGGGACGGTCGAGATCACACACCCAGAACGAGGGACTTTCAAGGTGAACGGACAGCGCCTCAAGCATTACTATGGCGGTGACATCAAAGCGCTTGGAAAGGAAACGATCCACCTCACCACCACCCAGAGCTAAAAATCACCGAACAATGTCTAGCTAAAAGAAATTAAAGAAAGCGCTACTTGGGAGGCACCCCAAGCCTATCCTATATTTTTCCTTTATTTTTCTATGCGTTTTTTTTATGTTTCTATTTTTCGATGATCGCAGGGAATTCAAAATCTCAAGTGTGGGGAGGAGCCGAACAAAACATGCACACCGGACTATTCAGGGAAGTTTGCTTATCTATTAATTTCCTCTTCTTTGTGTCACATAATTGTTACGTTGAGGACAACGTAAATCTTAAGTGTGGGGAGGGGAATTTCTGCGAAATTGATGCGAACATGTTATATATATGCATGTCTTGATTTTTGGTACAAATTTTTTCGAAAATTTGGCATAAAATGTTTTTTCGAAAATTATGTTTCTTATCATGAAGGGATGACTTTATGTTAGAAATTGTGTGAGTAATTAGGATGCATATGCGTAGTCTACGTCTTTCTTACATGATGAACTTGGCGATACTTGAGAGATTCGTACACATAACCCTAATTTTGTGAGATTTTTGAGCCTACGAGCTTTTTGCTCATTTCTTTGGTTGTGTGAATCATGCTTAGTTTATTTCTCTTCAGAACTTGCTTGTGTATTACGTTTTGAAACTACTTAAAGTGTGATTGCGTGAAAATGAGGATGGCATTAGGAATTTAGTCCATAGCCAAAGTATCCAACCACGACTGACCCCCGTAGTTAGCCACTTTGAGCCTGAGCCTTTTATTTGAAACCGGATTATAAATTGCCGACCTGATTAAGCCTTAAGACATAAACCCATCGGAGCGATAGTAGAAGTGGAGGTTGAATGCCGGATTTAAGAAGCGCAACACTTGCTAACTTTTCGAGCTGAGCGTCGAAAAAAAAAGGAAAAAAAAAAAGAAAAAGAAAAGTAAAAAAAAGAAAAAAAATATATATTTTGACTAAGAACCCTTCCTCCGATAATCTTTCGCTCTCAGAAGCGTATTATCTATTTCATAGATCGAGAAGTCGAAAGAAGAAGGGCTTGGTGAATGAAAAAAAAAAGAAAAAGAAAAAAATGAAAAAACGACGAATTTTGGCGCATTCGAGATGATGGCATGATTCTGACACGACTACAGCTTATATCCTTTTTATGCTTATTCCTTACATATCTTACATATCATAGCCATATTATAACCCGATAAAGACCTTCCGATTCACGCTTGAGCATTGAAAGTGGTAGATTTACGAATCATTTGCAAGCTTATGGTAGAGATTAGATTAAGTGCATGGCCCGAGAGAGTTCATAGACATTTTAACCTATACACTGAGTGATTTGAGTGAATCTTTGTGAGGTTCGGATTTCGATAGGTATCGCTAAAGGAAATCGTGAAAGTTAGTCGGTGATTTCGAATATGCCTTCCGACTTTATTTGCATTATCTCCTACGTGATTTCGTTCTTGATTGATACGTTGCATGATTTTATCCTTTTATATGCCATTTGCATTTCTTTGCTTGAGGACAAGCAAATGCTTAAGTGTGGGGAAATTTGATAAACGTATTTTCTTACGTTTATAGGTATTATAATTGAAGTATTTGCAAGTTAAAAAGGAGTCTTCATGTCAAATTTGGTAATTAATTATGAGTTTACATCATTTCGGACAGTTTTGCGGCAGTTTAGCATGTCTCGTAAAATAAGGGGTTAAAGTTGACCGATAGATCTGAAAATTGGAGGGGAGCTAGAATACTTAATGATCTTAATTCTCACAAAAGGGATCTGCATTTGAATGTCTACATCGTGAGATATTAATTTTTGAACTTAATGCAAATTTTTTAGTGAATCAAAGTCAAGCTTTGTTTGCATGATTTCCAAGTTTTTCGACAGTTTCGGATTCTTAACAGATGAGGGGGTAAAAGTTGTCCAATGAAGCTGACATTTTAACCAAAGATAGAAGACTTGTTAATCTTGATTCTTACCGGAGGGATTTGGATTTGGAGCTCTAGATTGAGAGATATTAATTTCGGAAGTTACTGCCGTGTTAGAGGTGGTGTTGGAGGTCAAAACACACTAAAAATGAATCCTACCTAACTTGTCTCTTCTTGGTCGAAAGTTCAACCATTATTCAAGGAAAGAGGCATGCTTTAGACCACATTGAAACACCCCATTCCATTTGAACTCAATAAAGGAGGCTAAAGTTGAAGGAATTGGGGGACAAAGTTAGCTTTCTTCAATGTGAACAAGTTAAAGCAAAGAAGACTTGCATGTACATGAGTATGAGCTCCCCTTGCTATAAATAGAGGAAGGAATCATTGGGAGAGAACACACACATACACTTAGAGAAGAGAAAGAAAGGCTAGAGAGAAAGTTAGCTCATTCACTTAGCTTGTATGCTAGGTATTCGATAAACGGCTCAACGAAGAACAAGGGTACGAAGCCATAAACAGGGAAGATCTATATTTTCTTTGATGTTTATTATGTTCTTAGTTGAGAAAATGAGTAGCTAATTTCTTGTGTATTTGAGATGAGATGAACCCTGGCAAGATCGATCGTATGTTTTTAAGTATATTTAATGTTATGCTATTGTTAAGACTCTTTTACGAATTTATATGATTTCGATTATGTCTATGTGATTGAAATTCTTATTTATCTTATTCATGTCTATGTGTGTAAGATAGATTAATTGGGAAATCGAACGCTGCGCTCGAGAGAGGGGTGAACGATTAGAACACTCGTAAACGAGCGGAATAAACTCGTCACTAGAGATAGGTTGAGCTACTCCGCTGGATTAGAGTCAAATCTAATAGAGGGATTAATAATGATTTAATGCAATCTTCGATTAAGTAGTTAGGGAAGCTTGCCCGGCTATTTAAGACGTAGATTAGTTGCTTACGAGCCTCGTGTGATAAGGCGCAGTTTCGTCAGTCATATGAACTCATACGCATGTGTTGGTAATCCTCACGGTCTAACGTTTAGCTAAAACTTTGATATATGTTTTCAGCAGATCGATCGAGCTAGGGGGAGTCGAAGTCTCAAATACGTTTCGCTTTCTTATCGTCGTTCATTCTCATCATTTTTATTAGTTTTGTTCATTTATATTTTCAGTTTTACAACAATCAAAGCATTTTCACTAGGATATTTAAATTCAAGTTTTTCTAATTATTTAGTTCCCTTGGGATTCGATACTCGAATACTCGCCATTCTATACTATTATCGATAGGTACACTTGCCTGTTGAGCGTGGTTAGTTTGTCGATATTCGTTTTATTTTTATTACTCGATTCGCTCGATCAGTACGCTAAACAAAAGTTAGATACCCCTACAAAGCTAAGTAAGGTATGCCTTCCCTTAAATATGTGATACGTCATACTAGGGTTAGTATTTTTCGAGGTCGTATGAATTAGTTTTTCATCTGAAACCACCCTAAAATGCTAATATAGAGTATCAGTTACGGTTCAGATCAAATTAGGTGCATTAGGCCTTACACGAATGGATTAAACCTTCGAACTCCAAGATTCATTAGAATATAAGGATAGAAGCAATAACATCTTACAACATAATTTGAAAAATCTGGTGCGTCCTACATGTGCGATTTTTTCTGTTGTTTTAATCACTTTATTATTGTTAGGAATTGTCAAAATCACGCAGAACAACACGATTCGCTTAGGAATCTATTTATTTTCGATTGTATAACAAATGGTACGGTGTACTTGCATATTATGGTACTAATATGTATACATGGTGATACGGTAAAACTGCAGATTATGGTACTATATATGTAAATGATAAGGTACCTTAATGTACAAGATAAGGTACCATACCGTACAACAGATAAGGTACTTCATATATTTTGTTGATGGTACGGTATATACATACCGAATGGTACGGTTGACCAGAGCATTATGATACTCTATATGTGCCAGTTTGGTACGGTAATATAAAAGACAAGGCACTCCTTATCTTCTGTTTATGCTACGCCATATATTTACACAATGGTAAGGTTAAGCTCATATATGGTACTCTGTATGTAAAAGATATAGTACGGTAATATAAAATAAGGTTATTCATATATTCTGTTTACGGTATGGTATATATTTACGTAATGGTACGGTTAACCTGCATATTATGGTACTATTTATGTAAAAGATAAGGTACAGTAATATAAAAACATATGTAATACGGACAGTTATATAGAACTACACAACAAACGATCATCACTAAGTCAGGAACAAACTCCAAACGGTCTCCAAATAGTCTCATCCCCAACTCAAAATAAGTTAACCAACATAAACAACACATCCTCCAAACAGTCTCACAGCATATTCAAGTAACTTAACGAAATATATCAAGTATACAACTGTGCTCGTCACGTAAAATGCGAGCAGCCATAGAAGCACGATACACATCCATGTTGACTTCTTTGCCATATTTGTTGAACTCTGGGGTGTCGACAACGTACTCCTCTATGGTTAGTGAGGCATGAACCCCACAATCTACGGCGCCAAATTGGGGCCGGTTAAACTATGGATCCACGTTCTTCTTACATACATACTCGTAGTTTCATGCCCAATACTTCGTCAGAAAATTAGCCTGCATAATATAAAAACGACAATAACGCAGAACTGCAACATAGTCGACGAAATGGTTACCTATGTTAAAACAAACGAATGCTCTAGCGGCCCAGGTCATCTTATGCGAGGCCATCGGATCCCAAACGTAGAACTTTCGCTCGTTGACCCTGTAGACGAGCACTCCCCGATGGTTACCTGTATTCACAGGCATCAACACGTATGCCAATCGTCAATGCATGACCATGAAGCCGCTCTAGCCATGCCCGACTACACCCCGCCATCTCCTCGACGAACCTCTCTAGCTGATCAGGTTCCACCTTCCTCTTTCTCGTTATCATCTGTATCTTTGTCAGTAGTCGACTTGCACGAAACTTGGGAAGACAAACACGCGTGGTTTCCCGGAGATCCCCGTGGATTGACGTGTCAAGCAATCGACGAACGCATCGATAACGTTTGACTTAAGCATATCACGGAAGAGCAGCATATAGAATCCTTGTGCATCGACGGCGGCAAGGTCGCTTTGCCAAACGACGTCGCTGCATAAGGATTAATCGCACATTTCAAAAAGTAATTAAATGAATACCATCGAATCATTGAAGAAGAGGTACCTAAGCTTCTTCGCTGCAAGGTATGTGTCGATGCATTGATGCTGTTCCGCAGGGATCTCCTACCGTGCGGCATAGTCAAGTCTGTCCTAGAACTTCGAACAGTATGCCACCGGCGGCTCTCAAACAGTCTTGGTAACCTCGACATCAATCAACGCAACTTTGGTTTTTGCTCGTCCCTTTTTTGTGGCCGCTGAGGAGTTGAATCTGGTGTAACAAATGCCGAATTTTGCCGTTTTTTACGATTGTTTCGGCCTCGCACCGTTCGAGCCTCCTCGGCCTTATCCTCCGCGGTCTTATCCTCCTCATCATCCTCTTGTGCTCCTTCGTTTTCACTAACCTCAACCTCCGCTTGATCCCATACCTATCCTCAACATTGTCCTCCTCGGCCTTCTCACCGTCGCTATGAGCCATCTCCTAGGCCATATCATCACCCTCACCGTGAGCCATATCCTCAGCCCTATCCTCAGTCCTATCATCACCCTTACTGTGCCTTATCATCACCCTCATCCTCGCTCACATCCCTATCCTTAGCCCTAGCCTCTTTCTCATCCACTCGTTCATTCGCCTCAGCCTCTTCCTCCTCCCTCGCATCCTCGTTCGACACATCATCCTTCGACGTCTGAACGATTGACCTAAGATCTCTTATAACCTCATCCTTCAATCTCAACTCGACTTCCAACCTCTCCATACGAGCACTCCACTCTAAACGAGATCTGCCAACTCTTCCATCAACCTCAACCACACATAATTCATTCAACAGTTAGAAACAAAGCAAATAATACCGAAACAAGTAGAAAACTTTATACCTCCGCTAGAAAATTTATCGGATGCACGAACTTCATGAACGATTGGTTTTTCGAATTCCCCATCGGGAATAATACACAGTTAAACAAGAAAATAACGAACCGAACGGATACGTGTTCTCCCTCCCAAACTTTCCTACAAACTCATTCAACAACTCTATGATTTTTATGGGTTACATTGCCATTTTTCTTACAGAAAAGCCTTTCAACGTTTTTCGATTTCATTTTCGAATTTAGGTCAACGGGCTGTCCTACATTATGCAAGGCCATTACTACACTAAATTCCTGTTGGGAGAATACCATACCACATTCGTATTCTCCCCCAACCTAAACTTGTTCGCCTCTACCTATAACGCTTTATCAATAACCACAATTCGAGCAAACGAATGTGACATCTTAGGCAAAACAAAATGAAACGGGGACCTTCTTATAGCTTCTTTTTGATCCCGGGTCATGCTACCCTGCAAACTGCTTATGTTAGATCGAAAGAGCGCAGGATGTCACCTGGAAGACAGCTCAAATCTGTTCCGCGGAGGCACTTCTGCAAAAAATCTACTGTTAACAAGCAGTACCATTTTATTCACACACGGGGTACCAATTTGCCCAAACAGATGGTACTAAATACACTAATGTAGTACCAAAGCAAATTGACCCAATCAAAAAACCCCAAACTGACCCATTCCAAAACCCCCAAATCGACAACAATCAGTCCACCCATTCGAAGATACACGCACAAAGCTACCACACTTAATTGAACCATTCCAAAGAAACCCTAATCGAACAACAAATCGATGTCATTCGAAAAACACGTAGCTATTGTTACAGACATTAACCAAAAATGCTTAAACCCAACAAATAACGAAAAAATCAAACTAGATACAAGCCTATTGGTAACGGTAATACCACGACGAAATGCTACGACATACTGTAATGCTGCGAATGACTTACCTATCGATTTCAGAAGAGGAATACCACGACGAATGAGAACCCACGACGTTGAATCTGAAGCAAAAACAAGCGCGGGTCGATTTTTGGGAGAAAGTCGCGCGACTGGGGTTGCTATGGTGTCTTTTTTTAAGAACGAACATAAGGTGAAATAAGAAACTAGGTAAAGGATGTAATAAAGCAGTTTTAGCAGGGGTAAATCCGTCAGTTAGGTACCTATCAGTAAAATAAAATTCAGGTAGGTACCTAGAATATAACAATGTCTGACAGGGGACTGATGTGTTTTATTTTTATTGACATAGGTATTTAGGTGTTGAATCCCCTATTAAAAAGAAGAAGGAGAACGAAGATGAAGACAAGTTGAAAACAGAAACGCAGAAAGAGAAGGAAGAAGGAGGAGGAGGAGGAGCAGAAGAAGAAGAAGAAGAAGAAGAAGAAGAAGAAGAAGAAGAAGAAGAAGAAGAAGAAGAAGAAGAAATATGAGTTTTCGTAGTTCAATCATACTCAGGTTTATTCAATTCAAGTAATCAAGCTTGGGTTGCCGGAAATATAAATTGAAATATTGGGTTTGCTAGAAATTGGAAGGGCCATTGAGAGTCTGGTTGTTGTTAGGTTTTGGAGAGTATTTTGGTGGAAGGAGATTTTAGTCCCTATACTTTCTTGAATTGAATTGAATTGTTTCGTCTTGTACTTATACTAGGACCATATCAGTGTCGTTCGATTTTTCTTTCTTTCTTTCTTTCTTTCTTTTTCCTTTTTCCTTTTCCTTTTTGGAAATATTAAAAGATGGCATTTCGATTGTGTACGTTCGATTTGATTTGTTTATACTTAAATAGGTTACACTAATCACGTTTTGGTCGAGTTCACGAAAATCTGCGAGAAATTTTGTTACTTTTTTTTCCATCTTCACCTTTCAAGATCGGATTTTGAGAATAACTGCTACTCATTTACAATCTATATGTCAAGAGTTAAAAACCGCTCAATTTGGTGTATCAATCTGCCAATCAGAATTTTTCTCAAATTAATAATTAACATTAAATAAAAAATAAGAAACCACCCACTATGCATTTATATATTGTCGTATTTACCCTTCTATTTTAAGTAATTGTTTTTTATTTCATAAATGATCTATATATTATGTAGCACACGCATATAAGTGTGCAATTTAGACTAGTGTAACTTAATACTCCCTCTGTCCCAAAGGGTTATGGACATTTGGGGTACGACATGGTTTTTAAGAAACTGAATATTTTAATAATATAGTAATTAAAATGTAAAAAGTATATTTTTTTACAGGTCTTTTAAGAGTATTATTATTATTATATTGATTGTTTGTGGTAGTTTTTTGCTAAAGGAAATGTACAAAAGGAAATGGGCGCCCGATATAGTAAAACGTATAAGCTATCGGACGGAAGGAGTATTTAATAATTTAAGATACATTATTAATCAAGCCATTGTGGTGAAAAACAAGACTAAAGAAAATAAAATAAAAAGCTTAGACAAGAACTAAATAATCTACTACTATTCAGACTAACATGCTTGTAGTTCTCTAAGGAGAAAATTTCAAAATCTATTCTTCTTCGACACTCTCACAAAGGAGAAAAAAGTTCATATAGCCAGGAGAAAAAACTCCGAATACGAGTGGTTTACGAACTGAAAAACAGCGACAAAATAAAATAGAATAGAAGAAAGAACAATGAAAAGGAAGGACTAAGGAGAGGGAGCTCCCCAAGCCTCCCCTAATAATTGTCTTTTTAGGGGTTGTTTTTGGGACAATAAGAGTTTAAGAACATTTGTTAATCACTTCAAAATGTCTTCTTGCGAACCAATGTTTAAGTTGGCTTGTTCATAAGATATTCCATGGATTTTATTGTTGTACTCATAAACAGAAGTTAACCAAGTATTGAGAAAATATTGAGAACATTAATTGGTTGTTGCTATTCTTAAAAAATCGGGATATAAGTTGAAGTACAGTAAAAGAATATACTCTCTAAAATAGAAAAATCTTTCAGTTCCGACTTTGGCATTTGTAAAAAATAATCAATATCGATAAGATAATAGTTTTCTGAAAATCCCTTTAGAAATATTAGGTCCCAAATCTAAATTACTCTCTAAAATATTATGGTAATTTACTTAAATATGACTTATTGTTACTTGCTTTTTCTTAAACTTCAAATCAAATTGTAAACTTTCCATATTGTAGTAGATGAAACATACATGAATACTAATTTAGTTGAATTTAAAAATTTTCTCTTTCAATTAAGAAAATATTAATTTTTTGATATATTAATAGAGTAATTTAGATAAAATACCTAAACAGAGTTTGGTCTTAGGAATCAGTCCCCACATATTTTATTTTGCGATCTAGTACTGACATTAAGTGAAATTTTAGTTAAAACTCCCTTGGTGCTAAATTATAATACTGCCCATTGTCTTTCCCAAATAAAAGAATATAGAAAACAAATTAATGTATTAAAACACACGATGCACGACAGATAAACCCACTTCATCCAAATACAGCTATGGTTCGAATATACAAATTAATGGATAAGCCGCACAAAGAAATGACACTTCCTGCCAAGATGATTGAAAAAAAATAACTTCCATTTAAGCTTCTTTCTGGTTCATGGACAACGAGAAACATGCCAACGGCAGAAAGGGAGAGCTGCACGGGATTAATGGAGTTTAAGTAATTATAAATGTTTCAGTTTTTTCCTAAGTCAATTGATTATCACCGGTTGTTACGGGATTTTTCTCGAACTTCAATTCCATTAACATATTGTATTTCCGAGAGAAAAATGAATCGACGCCTTTCTTTCTCTCCTACAAAAACGATGGTTCGTTGTTTTGTCCAGACTTTAACCTTATTTAAAATGTCCATTCGGCCTTTGCCTCACGGTCACAACTGCGTTTAGTGCATAAATATAAGTATTTTGATCCCCAAATTAGGTATTTTAATCGTGATCTAAAGTATTTTAACAAGGATACAAGTACTTCACTTAGTTTAAGATGAAGTTGCGAGCTTTTTATGTTGGCGATGATAAATGTCAATTACCATTTATGCTTGATGAAAATCTATAACTCTCGCCTTTTATGACTCGCTACAGTTCGCATATAGTTACGGCATGAGTATAATTATGTTGAGCCCAAAACCAAGTATTTTAGTATGAAGATGAACTAATGTATTTCAACACAATATTCAAGTACCCGACACTTTGAAGGTGAAATCCTTAATATGCAAGATGTTTGATTAAATACTACAATTTTAGTCTTAGATGATTCAACTCACGTCACATGTATTTTCTGCTTAAAATCGGTATTTTATACATGAAATTAAGTACTTTTGTTTTGATTTGGGTATTTCTCCGTCGAATTCAGGTACTCGACATGGTACGAAGGAGAAGATGCCAACAACCTCATTTTATAGTATTTGTGATGATAATCTACTTAATATGTAAGATGTTTGATTAAAAACTACAATTTTAGTCTTAGATGATTCAGCTTACGTCACATGTAATTTCTGCTTAAAAATCAGCATTTTATACATGAAATTAAGTACTTTTGTTGTGATTTGGTATTTCTCCATCGAATTCAAGTACTCGACTTGGTACGAAGGTTGATGAAGCCAACAAACTCACTTTATTGTGTTTATGATGATAAATGTACTTAATACGTAGGTGAAGGTTTTAATTAAACATCTTATATATTATGGACATCGATCATCACCCGTACAGAAAGTAGTTTGATCGCAACACCCCCTCATATTACATAAAGTACTTGAATTTAACCATAAAATACCTAAATAATAAGTAAAGTATGCAATGTCAGACAAAAATACCGATATTTGTATCGAATATACATGCGAATTGGGAGCATCATCTAAGACTAACATTGGAGATCGATAAATCAGGCAAGAATCAGCAATGTAAGCCTATACTCTAGTTGATCACACCTCATATTTAGAGAAAAAAAAACCCTCAAAACATACTACAATGCGATGCATAAATTACCGAATCAGTAAAGGCAAAAACTTTCCGCCTGATCAAGTACTTGACTCTGCACCTAAAATAAGGTAGTTTAGTCTCGATTTAGGTATCTTATTACTGGATTCAAGTATTTGGCCTTGAATAAAGGTGAAGTTGCTACAAAATTCATTTTATGTTGTTGATGAAGAGCGATGTCCTTATTAAGATGTTTATTAAAAACCATCAATTTAAACTTAGATGACTCGAACCTATTCGCAAGTATTTATGCATAAATATCAGTATTTCTAGCATTAGATTAGGTATTTTAGGCTCGATTTACGTATTTAAATGCTGAATTCAAGTATTTCACCTTGAATGAAGGTGAAGTTGCTAGAAAGCTCATTTTTTTATTTTCTTGATGAAGAGCAATGTCCTTATTATGTAAGGTTGATTAAAAACCATCATTTTAAACTTAGATGATTTGGCCCAATTCGCAAGTATTTTATGCATAAATTGTCAGGAACCGAAACCTCATATCATATTTTCATGCATTTACATAAATTCATGCATTCATATAAGTTATTTTAAAATGGAGGTAAAAATCGAATAAGGCATTTAAAGTATTATAGTTAAAGGTCCTCGAAGAGATAGAAGTGAAGGTTATGGAAGCTAGAAAGGGTTTTCTCAGGTTTTGAGGAAGTATATATATATATATATATATATATATATATTAATTAAAGTAATTAAATAAATTAAGAAAGGTTGATAATATTCTTGAGATTATATAAAGTGGAGAAAAAATATTTAAATAATATTGAAGTGTGGCTAAAGAAGAATTTCGAAACTTTTCAGTAGTGTCGAAACTCTTTAGATAAGGACCTCGAAATTGGTCAATGAAAGATTTCGAAATTATTCCATCAAGAATCTCGAGATTCCTTAATAAAGAGGATTAAAAAATAATAATAATTTCTATGAAGACTAAGTGAAGAAGGTTCTCGTAACCTTTGATTTAAAGATTGCATGTGGATAAATACTATTGGAAAGTGATAATTAAGTTTACGATAGCATGTATAAACTTGAGAAAAGAAGTTCTCGACATAATATTGGAAGATCAACTTCTCAACCCTAAGAGATAACTATTAACTTTGCTTAACATGGGAGGTAAAATACTTACCACCCTATTGGTTAAAACATGTACACTTAATATACATATATATCTATAGTGTATCAATAAGAAGAAACCTTGACATAATAGAAAGGAATAACAAAGATATAAAACCAATAGAAAGGAGTAGAATTCAATCAAAGATAGAATCAGCCAAGTTAAGCAAGGTTCGATAGTTTCAACCGTTGAATGGTAAATTCTTTTATCTATAACTTATAAATCTGTTTATATTCAACATAGTTTCAATATGTCATATAGAATACCTTGTGATGGACATATATATGATTTATGATACTAATGATATTCAAGAACTTTCAGAATGTTTAGGAACTAGAGAACTCGCATTTTTGGACTTAATTATGTGTTCTTATGTTTGCACTAAGGGTTAGGAGTTAAGAGTTTCGATACTAGAATACATGGATTTCTAGGGTTTTGAATCTTTGAAGAAAAGAAGCATAAATTTCGAGAGAATGAATTTATGCAATTATAAGATTTCGAAATTCCTCAGTTAAGGATTTTCTTTAATGTAGAGAACAATTGAATGAGAATGAGAATTTCGAGATAGGTAAGGAAAATATCGGAATGAACTAGACACAAACTTGAGGTAAAATGTCGACAGATATATGATATCGACATTTACAAAGGATATCGAGTTATGAATTACATAGAATGTCGAGATATTTAACAATTCAGTTAGATAAATATTGAGTTATTAAATCGAATTACGATGTCAGAGACCTAGAAATTCCATTGGATAGAATATTGAAGTAGGATGTCGAGATTTTTGATATCTAATTAGATAGAATGTCGAGTATGATGTCGAGTTATTTCGTGATGTCGAATAGGATGTCGAAACTTTGAAATCGAATTGGATGAAAAGTCGAATTATGATGTCGAGATCATACATGTCGAAATATAATATATATATATATATATATATATATATATATACATATCCAAACTAAGAAGATCTCGAGTTATGATAATTTAATTAGAAAGATCTCGAGGTTAGGAATTCGAACCACATATCGAAAGATTTTCAGTAGTTTAAAATGAAAATCTCTACATCATTAGGAGATTTAAAGACTTCAATTTCATATGGAAGTTCTCGACAGGTGCAACTAGCATTTCAAAGCTTTAGAAAGCTCTTGCAATTTTGATTGGTTGGCAATAAAAGATGAATACAAGTGGTAATCGAAGAATTATTATTAAAGAGTTGTAGAATACTATTTGTAATTGTGCTTGATTTCATTAGTTGTCCTTGTAATTGGGGGCGTTTTGTATAATAGTCCTTAGATTAGTACTAGTTTGATATTTATACCAAGTTTGTTTGGTATAAATACTTGTAAATCAATTGAGCTGAAAAGAGAAAGTTTTGAGAATTGATCCGAAAGGCTTGCAATTCGAGTTCTAGAGAGAGAAACAACAGTAACTTTCTCACTCTACTCGAATTCTGTCTCTTGTTCTTCATTTGAATTTTTCGATCGAATTCAATTGTTTATCTAAACGATCGAATTACTATGAATTCTAGCCTAGGATCATAGAGTTGTTAATCGTAGGACCTAACAATTGGTATCAGAGCAGATTCGTTCTGTTTTGGATCGAAAATTGTTAGAATTGGATCGAAAATTTAATTCTGTTCACTGTTCATCGAAGAACAGTTTGGCACGAAATCTGTTTTCGATCCAATAGCTTAATTCTGTGCTTAATTGACTTGAATTTGGTGTTTCTGTGCTTGTTTAAGTGATAGATCATCATTGCGATCAGTTCTGTAGCGTTTTAAACTTCGATTTCTAGGATTTAATTGCCTCGGCATGTTACTGTTTGCGAAGAACATGAACAACACGTATTGATTTTGATCAAATTCGATATATTTTGCTTCATAACGTGTTTAATTGCTTGTTCGTGCGTGATTTGAACTTAATTGCGAGCAATTGCCTCAAATTTCACTATCTGATGCTTTATTTTTGCTCTAATTAATGTTAATCGTATTCTGTTAATTTTTCTCGATTGCTCAAATTTTTCTCGCTAAGTTTTGCGATCGGATTAGTCTCGATAACTTAGCGCGAGAATTTTTCTCGGTCAGAATACGTAGTCAGCGCTAGAATCGTCATCGGTAGAAACGATTTTAGTTAAAGAAAATTTCTCGGGCATTATACAGCGAAAAACTTTTTCGAGGAAGACTTATTTTGACTTTGCATGCGTAAAAACTTTCACTCGAAAAACTTTTTCAGTCAAACCTTTAAACGTTTGACCAGGCGAAAATCATTTATACGCGAGAAACTTTTCTAGTCAACAGATTTATTTTGACTTGTCGAGAAACTTACTAACGTACTGTTTCTTTACGATCGAAATAACGATCAAGAAATTTTTCTCGACCGAATGATTTTGAGCAATTTATCTCGCTCGTAAAATTTTTCGCTGACAAAATTTCTCGCACGAGAACAGTACCCAGTACATTATATCCCAACGGAATTAATTTCGATCAACCTTTAAAGATTGAATCGAAAATAATTCTCGATCTAATTTTCGAATCAAACGCTACTAACGAATTTCTTCACTTGTGAAGCACATTACATCATCTTCAACCTTCAAAACAATTAACGAAGATCCTTCAACAACTCGACTACAATACAAACATGGATGCATACTCACTCGGAAATGACAACCGTCCGCCGATCTTGCAAAGAGGCAAATACACAGTTTGGAGAAGCCGCTTTCTGAATTTCTATGCTCTAACGGATCAAGCCGAAAATCTACTAAAGTCCCTTGAAGAGGGACCGGCACAGTTCTGGGTCCATGTACCCGGGGACGAAACAGCTACTTCAGCAATTCCAGCTTCTAGGCGACTAAAGGAGCCTAGAGAATACTATCTGGAGGAAAGAGCTCGAGCTAAGGCTGATCTAGTAGCCATGAATACCCTTATGCAGGGCATCCCCAACGATATATACAGACAAATCGACAGCCTTACATCGGCCAAAGGGATGTGGGATGAACTGCATAGGATGATGCGAAGAACGGAAGTTGGCATAAAGGCCAAGAAGGCAAACATTCTCACCGCTTACGACACATTCAAAGCAAAGCCGGAGGAGAGTCCAAACGAGATCTACCAACGATACCTCACTCTTCTCAATGAGATGAGGAAGATAGAAATAACGAAGACAAACATGGAGACAAACATAAGATTTCTATCTTCTCTACCCACGGAATGGAAGAAAATATCCACTCAAATACGACAAAACAAAGATCTAGAGGAGTTGGATGTCCATGCCGTGTTCGACAATCTCGCTCAGCATGAGGAAGATATCCGCGAGATCACCAAAAAGCAGAAAGGCAAACAAATCGATGACACGGTTGCCTTAGTCTCGGAGAAGAGGAACACAAGATCAAGAAAGGATAAGATCGTTAGGCCACCTTCATCATCAGAGTCGGAAGAGGAATCGGACTCCGACATCAAGCCAAACATGAAAGCCCTTGGAAAACAGCTAGCTCTCATTGGATAAATGATGAGCATGAAGTACTTCAAGAAGAAGTCTTCAACCTCAGCCAATAGACTTCGGACTACAAGCTCAAAGAACAAAGAACGTGCTCCGGAGAGTTCCGAAGTCAAGAATCCCAAAGAGACTAACAAATGTTTTAATTGTGTCAAAGCAGGTCATTTCGCCAGAGAGTGCACTCTCCCGAAGAAAAGAGATGCAAACTACTACTCCAAGAAGCTTCAATTGACAAAACAGAAGGAAGCCGGAGTAGCTCCCATGACCGAACAGGACCAATGGCTCGAGGACATTTCGAGCTCCGAAGAAGAGAACTTAGCTCTCATGGCCCGTCTCGACAACGAATTGGACGCCGAAACATCCTCTCGTACGGACCACGACAAAGCATCCACGTCTTCAAATGAGGTAGACACTCCTTCCACATTATTGACCATGTTAGAATCATATCAAAAGCAATATGCTAACATGAAATGTGAGCAGAAAAGTATAAAGGAAGTAGAGAACGAACTTGAGAGAGCTCGGGAGAAGATAGATAGTCTCGAACAAGAACTTAGGAGCTCTAGTGCAAAAATAGATGAACTTACCAAGAGCCTCCATTATAGAGAGACTAGTCAACCTCAACTAGGACAACAGAGCGAAAAGATTAAGGAATTAGAAGATAGGATAGCAAATAACTACAATTGCTTGGTTGGAAATCTCAACGAGAAAGCCATTTTAAATTGTAGGATAACCGAAGCTACCTCTAAGATCACTAACTTAGAAGCTCAATTAGAAGAAGAAGTCTACGTCGCTCATCCGGAAGGTTTCGTTGATCAAGAACATCCCGATCATGTCTATCGCTTGGACAAAGTTCTCTATGGACTAAAACAAGCCCCTCGTGCTTGGTACGATGTCCTGTGTCATTTCCTCGTGAAGTCTGGATTCATACGAGGAACGATAGACACAACCCTCTTCATTAAATGGCATGACAAAGATCTGATGGTCGTCCAAGTATACGTCGACGACATCATCTTCGGATCAACAAATCCTCGGCTCTGCAAGAAGTTTGGAGATCTTATGAAGAGCAAATTCGAGATGAGTCACATGGGAGAGATGCAGTTTTTCCTAGGACTCCAAGTCAGGCAGCTCGATGGTGGAATTTTCATCAGTCAGACAAAATACATCAAGGATATAGAAATTTCATCAAGACCAGAGCAAGCCTCTCAGCACTCCTATGTCACCAAGCTGCAAGTTGGATGCCGATCCCTCTGGCAAGTCGGTCGACATCACACTGTATCGCAGTATCATTGGATCTCTTTTCTACCTTACTTCGAGCTGGCCGGACATCATGTTTGCCACATGCTTGTGTGCCCGTTTTCAAGCCGATCCCAAAGAATCCCATATGCTCGTGGTCAAAAGAATTCTACGCTACCTTAAGGGCACCTCTACCCTTGGCCTATGGTATCCAAAGGGTACGAATTTTAAACTTATCGGCTACACTGACGCTGACTATGCAGGTTGCCGAATGGACAGGAAAAGCACGTCCGGTGGCGCTCAATTTTTAGGCGAAAAGCTGGTTTGCTGGTCATTCAAAAAGCAGAACTGTGTGTCAACTTCGACGGCCGAAGCAGAATACGTAGCTGCTGGCAGCTGTTGCTCACAGATGCTGTGGATGCGGACACAGCTTCGCGACTATGGGTACAATCTGAATAATATACCCATATATAGTGATAGTCAGAGTGCAATCGCCATTACTTGCAATCATGTTCATCATTCACGCATAAAACACATAGACATTAGATATCATTTTATCAAAGATCACGTAGAAAAAGGCACGATAGAGATGTACTTTGTAAACACGGAGTTTCAACTAGCCGACATTTTCACCAAGGCATTGGATGAGAAACGATTTCAATTCCTTGTCGGAAAATTAGGCATGTTGAATCTTCCGTAATATGTGCATTACCTGATCTTCTGTGCTATCACATGCTCTATTCTATGTGTTTTCTATGCTTATTTATTCTTATCTTGCGTGATAATAATAATTATAAAAATAATAATAATATATATATTTCTATATATAAAATAAAGGGGTATGACGAAATCCTTTAGGATGCTTTGATCTAAAGTGACTTAGAATTTTACCCCGACATGCGATTGATTTAATTGCTTAATTTTGTCAGTCTAAGTCGCATTCTTGTGTCTAAAGGTCATTAGGTTACTCCACTAGACACAAAGCCACTAGAAATGTGAGGATTCAAGCCTTGTTCTATTTTTCTCTCTTCGGATCTATTTCTCGAGTGAGTCACACATCAATTGCTTGTCTTAACTAGTAATACTTGGCTTCATACTCATCTTGCGTTAGATCGTTAGGAAAATGATAAGCGAGTTTAGGATATTCCTCATTCGGCCTTATATAAATTTCCCCACGTTAGCCCTTAGTCAATCCACTTTGAGCCTTCTCCGATGTCCTTTTCTTCATTTGAAACCCGTTCTCAGCCTTCAACCGAACTCTATACTCTTCGAATGGTTGTTCAAATGAGAAAAGGAGGGGGAGATAACGAAAGAAAATGTAAGATGATGATAAAAGAAGGCATTGCTCAACGAGCAACAAACAGACCAAAAGAACCGGCCTTCCGACTACCTTGTAGAAAGTGGCATGAATCCTGCTGTCAACTTCTCCATCGATAATCTCGTACGCTCGTCAGAACGGCTGAAAGAGGAGCACCACGAAGTGAACTTCTCCAACGATAATCCGGTCTTATATCGGGAAACGAGAAGAGGAGTGCAGCCTCGGGTACGAATTCCATAACCGAGAACTTCTCCAAATTGATAATCTCTGAAACCTCAATAGGGATTAAGAGAAGAGGAGCTCCGTATCGGCCCGAGAACCAACAAGAAGTACTTCGCCTAAGATAATCTCCTAGAGCCTCATGGAGAAGCAGAGCTTCAGCTTGAGCATAACATAAAAGGGATAGTTCTTAAAAGAAAAAGAGGGAGAAAAGATTGAAAAGAAGAAAGACGCCGAAAAAAAAGGAGACGGACGTAGGATTGGAAGACGGTGAAGAGATAAGCTCATTTTCCTTTAAATTCCTTCCGTTCTAAGTCCTAGCCAAATTATAACCCTTACAACCCTTTGATTCCACATAGACGGTCTCTCGCTTAGGTGAAATGATTAAAAATGCCTTGATCACAGGTAAATTGACATAAAATTGCTTGTGTTAACTTGAGTGATAAAAACATAAAAATCCCAAGATAGCTAATTGAGAGCAAGAGCGAACCTGGTGAGAGTTGTCGACATGGACCAGTCTATGAACTTAGGACGTTAAGTTTGACGACATGACTTGACGGCATTTTCTTCTTTCAAATGTCTCGTAAAATTTTAGCCATGACGATTGATCGAAGCAAAATAATCTGACCACATCCCATAAAAAAATATATATATATATATACATATATATATACTAAGAAATAAATAATAAATAAAAATAACGCACATTCTGACATGAAATATTATGTTTCATATGCGTTGAATTGAATAAATGCGAATTTCTTTAAGTGTATCGCACATTCTAAATGCAATTTTAGATTGCATTGGTGCTGAATTGTTTAAATGCGATAAATTTGTCATTGCTTCTACCCTCACACAATCTTTTAAAGTACATGTTTTCGGGGACCATATACACATGCTTACCATGTAAACAATATTTGTCATTGATCGACTACAGTCTAGATTTCAACTTCAACACTTAGAAAATTTTTCTCTAAGTCTTTTACTCTGTAGCGAAAATCGCAAATAAAATTTCTCGATCGAAAAATCGAACTGAGTCACTACAATTGAAATCAATGCATAGAAAATCATTTTCAAAATCAATTTTATCGAGCGAAAATTCTCTCGGCATGAACAGTGTCCACGATTTAACACTTAGCGAAATTTCGAACGATTTTTCACGCGACAAATATTTTATTCGAAATTACAATAATGTCATCACGATTTTTGAAATTGCACATACACTATACATTTCATTTGATTTCAATTCAAAATTCATCAAACCTGCTATTATTTGTTATATTACTATAGTTTGATGACATTTATTCATACTTCGACTGAAAATAAAATTGAACTAATAAACTTTTATATATCTTATTTTTTCAGATGGATCGCTATCCAAGATACAATCACATATACGACCACAACCTGTATCTGAAGGTTCAGGATACAAACTTTAAGCTCGATCTGAGCACTTTTCGATGCCCGGGCGAGATTATTGTATCTATCCTGAGAGGTCACCCCATCTGGCATGCCTTAACGGCCACCGCATCAGTGCCGATGGTATATCTCCAGCAGTTTCAGGGGCTGCATACAAGGAGAAGTGGACAATGGAGCTTTCCGGTTCTCAACAAAGATCGGGACGCGGCACATCAGCATGGACAAGAACCAGTTCGGCATGTTACTGGACTTGCCCCATAGCACTAACTACGACCCGCTCCCATCCGAGGCCGAGATGATTCAAGACTTTTGCACATGGGATACCAACCGCCGCTCACAAGATTAGCTCAGGTCCAGAGCAGCGGAATCCCACATCTGTGGAAGACACTATTCGGAATAGTGAATAAGTGCCTATCGCCCAAGCACGCAGGATTTGATAAGGGCAACAGCAACATTTTGAGGATCTTGCATGGCATCGCCTTCGGAAGAAATTACGACTACACTCAGCTGATCTGAAACGACCTCGCGGACCAGATTCGGCAAAAGGAAAATCGGCAATCGAAGAACGTGCCTTATGCTCGGTGGTTCAGCATCATCATCAGGGAGATCATGGCGCTGCACCAGACCATCCCTGCTCTGCCTCCTGGCGGAAATTACCAACCACCAAGGCTCAAGTTCTTCCACAACCCACGGCTCATGGACCTGGACCAACCGTCGATGCCGATCCCATTCGAGCTCCTTCGTCTCGCGGACCCCAACGAAGACGTCTACAAGCTATACTGTCGGGACATAAATCTCACCGGGGAAATGATTCGAGGGCCCCCGACAGTGCTTGGAGCTAGCCCTCACCAACAACTAAGCCATGAGGACGCGATAATTGATGATGTCTCTCAGGAGCTAGCTCAGGAGCCACCATTGGTCGAAGAACCAATGCCCGACGTCGATGATACGCTTATAGACGTCGTGGCTATGGAGATGGAACTCGAGGCTCCTGACCTTGAATTACAAGTGGAAGAGCCCGAACATGTAGGCGTGCTCGAAGAAACTTTTGAGGAAGTTCTTCAACAAGAGGCACAGCCTGAAACAGAAATGGGCCAAAGCTCTCTTCCACCGGTGACGGATCAGGCACGGGAGGACGTCTATCGTGACCTCACTCCTCACACGGCCACCCCGTCTGACACAGAGTCTGACGAGGAAATCAGTCTGATCAGGAGGACTCCCAGAAGATTGAGCATTCAACTGGAGTCTCTCTTTCCGGCCGTCACCGTCGCACCAGATACTCCGCTGCCCACAACGACAAGTGTTGCTGGCACTTCATCGCTCAATCTTGAGCCGCAACCAATTCACATAGTATCTTGTTCGCAGGCGCAACCCGAGCCTGCAACAACACCCATAGAGAAATCCTCAGGATCCGACTCGAGGATTGGGTGGAAGTCTCATACAGTCACAACCTCAAGTGACTGTGAGCCAACCCACAGAGTCGGTGTCTACTCACAGTTTGATAACAGGCGACATCAGTCGTCCTGGTCCATCCATGGAGGCGTCCACTCCCTTCATGACGAACGAACAATTCCAGGCCGCTCTCTCTGCCGCTGTACAATCAATGGAAGAAAAGATCACAGAGAGAGTACTCCAAGCACTCGAGGCATCCCGAAGAGATACCGGGAAAGCACCTGCCTCTGAAGGCCCGTCGTCACGAACCAACCCCACACCTCCACAACCCACACCCACCGCCTCTAGCCAGTTCCTCCATCCTCATCAACCCATACACAATCCCAATCACCGAGCTCCACGACATACTCCTCACCCGTTTGATAGCTCTGTCCATCCGATCGCCTCAAGAAGAATCCCTCTATCGGCGATTGGTGGATCATCCTGAGCCACCGACCGACACCTGCCGCGGCCAAAGCTCCCACTCACGGCACAGACATGACGATCCTGACGATCAGGACCCTCATGAGGGGGAGAAGAGGCCAAGGACATCTACATGTGGCCAAGGACAAGGCTCGGGCGCTACACAGACAAGCGCTGGAGTCGGTGAAACCCAAACAACCCAAACACAAACCCAAACAACCCAAAAACAAACCCACCATACCCAAACACAAACCACCCAAACCGCCCACACCACACACCGCATCGCCCACATCGACCCACCAACCTTTCACCTCAGGACGCCTCCGCCCACACCACTGATCTACTCAAGCCCCTTGCTTCCGGAAGAAGAATCAAGTGCTGCGATGCTTGTAGCTCTAGCAGCTACCCAAGCCACTCCCTCTGTCGCTCCAGACCAACCGGGACCCTCTGGACATGGTGTCAATCCACACGAAGCCCTAGACAAGTACATCTTCGAAGGACAGTGGATGACCCACTCCATGCCCGAGGAGCATCAAAGACAACGGCTTCACGACGTCCGGTGCTTTCTACAACAAGCGTCCATAGATCTCGTAATCATAGAAGATGACGAGCTTCAGGAAGGTGAAGACTACGAGCGAGTTATCCCAAGGCTACCAGAGTTAATAGCTCAACAGGCGGTTCCCTCTCCAAGGCTAATGCCAGGGACCGTCCGGATCGACACGCAATGGGAAAACATTCAAATTGAAATTCCTTCCTCGAAGAAGTTCGTGAGAATATGGAGGTCTCCGGACAGAGTGAAGAAGCCGAATGAGTTCGAGCTCAGAGGGAACTCTCATTGGGACCAGCAGAAGAGGATGACCTACCTCTGGATGCGGACCAACTAGGACCTGACATTAGGTTAGGGATGACTGAGACACAAGCCAAGAGCCATTATAAGAGTCCCCAATAAGCCAACTACTCAGCGTCTACTCTGCCAAAGGAGGACTTCCAACACCTGACTACATCATCGAACGAGTGGACAGGACCCGAGAGGAACTGAGCGAGAGTGACCTACCGTACCTCGCCGCCGATGAAGTGTACCGACTTTATCAACTATACGCGGAGAAGAACAAAGGTCCTCAGGGCTTCATCAAGACAGAAGGCCTCGAAGGGCTCTACCGGTTCATGTTGTGCCAGGTCAAGTACTATGGCGCACACGACCTTCAGATGGCTCTGGAGAGCAATATGAAGAAGGTCAACATGACCGCTCCACTCAACAAAGGACCTGAGATCGAAGGGCTTCCCAACAATCACGTGCACATCAGCTCAATCCTAGGCATCACCTACCACAATCCAATAGCAAAGAAGAATAGGTTGATGCTGAAGACTGATTCATAAGTTTTGCGATGGGACGCTCAAGGTCATCAGGAAAAACATCGAGCAGAGGTTGGAAGAAATCAACAGAGACAATATGCTGAGGATCCACAGGTTCGTGAGAGAACAGCCGCTCCTAATGGAATTGCTTGAAGATATCGAGGAGCGATTGGAGCTTAGGATCACTCTAAGGAACTACGAGCATGCGCTGGGCTTGCGCAGATCATACTACGCCCGACAAGGACAAACGGCGCGGAGACGCAATCAATCACAAAGGGGGAGATTGTAGAATACTATTTGTAATTGTGCTTGATTTCATTAGTTGTCCTTGTAATTAGGGGCGTTTTGTATAGTAGTCCTTAGATTAGGACTAGTTTGATATTTATACCAAGTTTGTTTGGTATAAATACTTGTAAATCAATTGAGCTGAAAAGAGAAAGTTTTGAGAATTGATCCGAATGGCTTGCAATTCGATTTCTAGAGAGAAACAACAGTAACTTTCTCACTCTACTCGAATTCTCTCTCTTGTTCTTCATTCGAGGTTTTCGATCGAATTTAATTGTTTATCTAAACGATCGAATTACTATGAATTCTAGCCTAGGATCATAGAGTTGTTAATCGTAGGACCTAACAAGAGTGACTAATGAGGGTTTTCCTAGGCTTGAAAAAATCGACACATTAATAGTAAAACACTTATATGATATTATATACATATATAGGTATTAGGGTTTCCTAAATTTGGAGGAACCTTATATATATGTGTGTAATTTTCACATAAGGTTTTCTGTATGATACGGATTTTTAGAATTTAATAAGTTTCAATATTTTAGGGTTTTCAACATAATAAGAATTAGGGTTTTTCAATGATATTTCCGGTATAATATAGTTACCAATTTTAATGCAGGTTTCAACATTAATTAAAAATATAACTTCTAAGCCAAGAATTTAATGTATTATAAGTGACGAACAGAAAGGCAAAGGCTACGGATAGAAGCGATCATGCATAATAAAACATGCATATCACGCACGCATGCCATTGTATGAATTTTATATTTACCAGATAAAATAATTATATAGGTCAAGAGTCGGATAAGGGCAAGGACAAGGCTGAGTAAGCGAACGGGAAAAGTAGACAAAACTTGTGAGTATGATTTGCAACATGTACCTTATGTGCCTTATGTGCTTACATGCCTTATATGGATTAATTGACTAATATGTGCTTTATATACTTTTCACGGATCGATGTAAATAATGTAACCGTAAAGTGCTTTCATATGATTTACGTGTTATATAAGGTGTTTTATATAGCACTGCATACATATAAAATAAGGGAGAAACCGTTATGACTGCTATGACTACAGATGGTATGATACGGATGCTACGGCATATATCTCTACAAATCGGGGATCTTATAGAGTCATGTACAGGCAATAGGTATCCCTACAAATCGGGGGATTACGACATGGTTATAGAGTACCATGCATGGGCGCCGACTGGGCGTACAGTACAGTCTAGCTAGTCTATAACGGGAGTATCAAAATAAAGGACATATAGAAATGGCATGTGATCTACGCATCCTATGAATGACCGTTATATGAACGATGATTATGTGATTTGAAATGGCCTGTTTACAATATTGATGGGAAGGAATGAACTACTATTTATTTTATTGTTAATTGTATTAGTTAACATGTTGCGATCATACTCTGAATCGGTGTCTTCACAGTTGTGTAGATAATTAGCAGGCTGCGTAGAAAGCATCATCATAAAGCATGGATTCAAGGTTGGCCAACTACGATCTCCTCCTGCTCCCCTCTGGTTCATCGTTAGCATATAGAATAGAAACGGATTTAGACTATCGCATTTTGGGACTCATATTGATGCGGGTATGACCCCGATCAACAAGCTTTATGGTCCGGGAAATAAAGGTGAGGGAAAAGTAAAGGTGGATGGAATATTAAGAAAAAGGACGGAAAAGTAAAGAGACGATGATTTACGTGGTTCGGATTCGGGTGAATCCTACGTCCACGGGCCGCCGGAGAATATTCACTAATAACGGAAGAAGATTACACACTCAAGCTCACTTTCTATCCTATTTACAAGTGATTCTCAGCTATGAACAGTATGAAGAAGATAAAGAGAGGGAGAGAGAGTATCTATGTGTGTTCTTGGTGTGCTAATGTGTGTGGGCTATGTAACTTATGGTGTAAAATGGACAAAAGACCCTATTTATACTGTAGAGGCGGCTAGGGTTTCGTACTGCCCTCCCTCGTCAGGTCTCCCGGTCACTTCCATAGCTCTCTCGATTATTTCATTTGTTCCCTCCTGATAGCTTCGTAGCTTCCTAGGACATCTCCCTAGCTCCTCCCAATATCCCCTTCGTACATTGCCTCTAGTCGAGCATCGCACTTAGTCCTTCTCGGGCACTTCCTTGGCTCCTCTGAACCTCACCTTCGTACAACGTTCTGGTCGGGCCTCGTATCTGGTCCTTACCTCCTTCAGACCCAATCTCCTACTCTGTTCCTTGTAGGTTGTCAGGTCAGGAGGAATGCTGGATAGGTCACCCCTATAATCCAGTCCCCCTACTCTGAGTTGCAATATGCTAAGTATTGCAGCTCAGTGTATTATTAAGAAAGCATTCCTCTTTTCGTGTCCTTAAATTTAATCTGCCATTTCCTCCTGTTGCCCAAGAAGTCCCAGACAGCTTTGGACTTCACGTGTCTGCACGGAAATATACTCAACAGTCTTGACGAGGTGACTTAGATATTCGCCAGCCAATGCCTTGTCGGATGCCCTTCTAACAGAAAGCTGATCCTTGAAATCCTAACCAGATATGTCAGGTCCTCTTCGTTAATGGAGAGCTGGATTTGAAAATCCTGATTATATAGATCATGACTCTCTGAGTCGGCGGGGAGCTGAATTCAGTCATCGGAAAGGATAGATCAAGATCTGGACTTAAAACGTCCTGACGGATTATATCAGATCTCCTCTTGTCAGCCTAGGGCCGGACTTGGGAACCTCAACAGATGGCATGGCCTTTTACATGCCAGCATGCAGCTGGCTCAGAAATCCCAAGTAGACAAGTAGGTCTTCTCTGGCCAGCATAGAGCTGGACTTATAAATTAGGATCGACCAGATCAAGCTTGTGGATGAGGACTAACCTGGAATCCGAAGAACTGACTTGGAATCGAAGAGCTGACCCGGATCCTGGGAATCCTGATGAGATAGACCAGTTCTTCGTTCATCAACTCGAAGCTGGACTCCTAATTGAATAGATCAGGTCTCTTTGTCAACGGAGAGCTGGCGTAGAACTCCTGCTCCCAAAACTAGGTCTCCGTATGTTAGCATGGGAGGTGGGTCGCCATGCTGTGTACTCTGTCTCCCTTGATAAGTTGGATGTCCGCTCTGCTGACTAACTCCTGGTCGTGGCTCGTCCTCATGGAGCTTGCCGAGTTGCTGAAGTATAGAGATGACACGATTGGCGGTCGAAGGATGAGTTAGCGAGCTTGCTGCAGAACAGGAGCAGTTCACTAGCGCACGACTGCATATCTGTCGGCAAGGGAGCACAGAGCCAGGTTGGAGCATTCAAACCGATAACCAGGTAGAGGTGCAGGGACTTTGTTACGGAGAATTCTGTCCTAGTCGCTCGTGTAGTTCTGCACCTGTGATCTTGCTATCTTTCTATCGGAGTAGATAGTTTCTTCCAAACATATGGCCGAGCCTTCCCCATTAACTACTCCCCTACTCTGAACTGTGCTTAATGTAGTAGCACATTCGGAATACTCGAAATTAGATGGCATCTCCTTCTGCTCCTTTTACACGCCGGACTACTGCTTTGCATCTCGAGGCTCGACTCAAAAACCTCGTGGTGAGTTGTACTCGGATATCCTGAACACCTAGTTCGAACCTCCACTCGCTCGCCAGCTCGTGGTTTGACTTGGATATCCTATGTGAAATAGGCCAGCCTCGGCGTGCTGACGGAGAGCTGAGCTTAGATATCCTGATGAAGTAGGTCGAGTCCTAAACACCGTAGCAGAATTGAACTTAGATACACAAACAGATAAGCCGGGCATTCGTGTGCCAGCAAGGAGCTGGACTTAGATATCCCAATCCAGACAGATTGGGTTTTCGAGTACCGGCACGGAGCTGAACTGTAGATATCCCGACGGATAGGTTGGGTCTTCTGGTGACAGCGTGGGGCTGGACTTAGATGGATATCCCAACAGTTAGGTTGGGTTTCCCGTGCCAGCACGAAGCTGGACTTAGATGTCCCAGCAGTTAGGTTGGGCCATTATGTGCCTGCCCGGAGCTGGACTTAGATAGATATCCCAACAGTTAGGTTGGGTTTCCCGTGCCAGCACGAAGCTGGACTTAGATGTCCCAGCAGTTAGGTTGGGCCATTATGTGCCAGCCCGGAGCTGGACTTAGATAGATATCCCAACAGTTAGGTTGGGTTTCCCGCGCCAGCACGAAGCTGGACTTAGATAGATATCCCAACAGTTAGGTTGGGTTTCCCGCGCCAGCACGAAGCTGGACTTAGATGTCCCACAGTTAGGTTGGGTCATTATGTGCCAGTCCGGAGCTGGATTTAGATAGATATCCCAACAGTTAGGTTGGGTTTCCCGCGCCAGCACGAAGCTGGACTTAGATGTCCCAGCAGTTAGGTTGGGCCATTATGTGCCAGCCCGGAGCTGGACTAAGATAGATATCCCAACAGTTAGGTTGTGTCTTTGGGCACCAGGCAGCATTACTGGTACTTGCATCGTTCTAGCTACCCTATTTGCTACCTATTCTCCTTTTTGCACCCTTCTTTCATGGTGCGAGAGCTAGGAGATCTGTGTCGGTTTCTGGCGACCTTCATTGGTCGTCTGGAGATCCATGCCAGACAGCTAATCCCGAAACTTGCGCCAGAAAGCTAGTCGAAGTATGAATGCTATGAAGTTAGCATTACCTGAACACGTTAGGGCTTATTGCCTTCTGTTTTGTAGTCTTGGGACTTGTCATCGGCAGATCCGTAGATCAGTAGTAAACGCTGAAAAGTTTCCACCTGGGCTAGACCAGGGCTTATGATATTCGTATCCAGCCAGGGCGACATCCCCTCCACATGTACTTTTCTTCTGACATCCTGCTGCAATCATGTCCAAACATCCGTCTGAATGGTTATGGGCAGATTTAAATGTGTACCTGAGAGATGTCCATCTAGGCTGGACTTGGCGTACATCGCTTTCGTTTTAACGACTTGGGGGCTCGTCTTCACTAGGTCCGTAGATCAACTACAGAGGTACTCTCCTGGAGCTAGGTTGGGTTCTACGGGCCATGTTTTCAGCTTGGGGTTGAGCCCGGACTTAGAAGAGTCAAATGCAGCCGATCTTGTTGCTAAGGAGAATGAGCTTGCGTTCCATATGAACCAGCTCGCGGAGGAACGACAAACCTTGATTGAACGTAGGTTAAGGACTTGTTGGCAGAGAGGGAGAAGGCTATGAAGGCTATTCTGGAGCGAGCCTTCGATCCTGAGATAGCGAAGGAAGTGCAGAATAACTCAATGCGCCAGGAAGGGCGTTCTGCAGGAAGGCTAGAGGGAACACAGCTCTGCCAAAAATATCTCTCCTCCTCTCATACGGCACTTCTTATTGGGAGGTTTTGCTGCTGGACGAGAGCCAGCTTCCACCCTGGCTATAGCGGTGGCGGCTATGAGTGCTCCTCGGGCCTTTAAAGGGGGATCCTAAGGCGACTCTTAATCCCACGTTCTGGCTCACTGAACAATATCCTCCTTGGTCGGACATGATACTTTTCGTTTTCATGGATTGGACGCCCGTCATCACAAGGCCCACAAACTTACTGGGGAGGCTCCCACCTAGATATAGGCTAGGGCCTTCGGGCCTTGTTTCCAGTTTGGGGGCTGAGTCAGGTCTTGGAGGCTTCATAGCATGTTTTCTTTGCACTTTGCTCGTCCCTTTACTTCATTTTGTAGGACTTTTTCTTCTTAAGTATTTTGGGCCTGCTTTACTGTTAATGTCCGGACCTATACTACTACCACTCTCCACTCCTGCTTTACTGTTAATGTTCGGACCTGTACTACTACCACTCTCCACTCCCCCTACTTTGAATTGTGCTGATGCTTGTCAGCACATTCGAAGTAAGTGAAGAGTATGCCTCCTTATTGGCTGACCTCCATCTTTCCACTGCACGCTGCCCTTTTAGTACCCACGCTGGTTATTCTTGGCAGATTGCAGTAACTTGGATGTTTACTTATGGGTGACATTTTCGCCTCTTGCCCTTTCCTCCCAACATCCTACTACATTCACATCCAACACTTTCATCTGGAAGGTTATTAGCATATTTAAACATGTACCTGGGAGATATTTGTATAGGCTGAAATCAGCGCTCTTTCCTTTCATTTTATAGATTGGGGGCTCGTCATCGATAGGTCTGTAGGCTACCAGGTAAGCTTTCCACCTGGAGCTTATCTTCATCCCAGGAACGTTTTCCCTTAAGTATATGTTGTCCGCTTCTCTGTCAATGCGGAGACCTGTACTACCACCTCTCTCCACTCCCCCTGGGGAACTCAGTGGTGCATCAAGTTCGTTGCCCATTCTCGTTTTTCATCAGGTTTGTTGGACATCGGCGGGCTCTCCCCCTCCACGAGGTCAGCCTTGGCTGACATGGGGACCAGCGAGGCTTTCCAATGGTAGCCTCGTCCAAGCTCGCCGAGCGCTTGTCTAGGGTGACCTGGAAGCGGGACACCTCTACATGGGAGTCACCTGCACAGCCACATCTGGGCTCATAAGTGCGCATCTGCACGGCCACGTCTGGGCCAGCCACGTCTGGGCTTATAATTGTGCATCTGCGCGGCCACGTCTGGGCTATAAGTGCGCATCTGCGCGGCCACGTCTGGGCTTATAAGTGCACATCTGCACGGCCACGTCTGGGCCAGCCACGTCTGGGCTATAAGTGCGCATCTGCGCGGCCACGTCTGGGCTATAAGTGCGCATCTGCGCGGCCACGTCTGGGCTTATAAGTGTGCATCTGTGCGGCCACGTCTGGGCCAGCCACGTCTGGGCTATAAGTGCGCATATGCGCGGCCACGTCTGGGCCAACCACGTCTGGGCTATAAGTGCGCATCTGCGCGGCCACGTCTGGGCTATAAGTGTGCATCTGCGCGGCCCCGTCTGGGCCTATTTTCCATGCTGGATCTAAGAATGGGCTTAGAGGCTTTGCTTCCAGCCTGGATCTAAGCCAGGGCTTAGAGGCTTTGCTTCCAGCCTGGATCTAAGCCAGGGCTTATATGCTTCTTTTCCTGCCTAGGACTGAAGCTAGGGCTTGTCGCCTCCTTTCCCCTTTCGACCTACATCGGAGCATAGAGGTTTCGTGCCCAGCCTGGATCTGTGCCAGGGCTTATGGGGTTTCGCTCCCAGCCTGGATTTAAGCCAGGGCTTACAAGGCTTTGCTCCCAGCCTGGGTTTAAGCTAGGACTCATGGCCTCCTTCCTCATCTGGAGCTACGTCGGAGCTTAGAGGCTTCGGGCCTGGCCTGGATCTAAGCCAGGGCTTACATGCTTCATTCCCAGCCTGGATATAAGCCAGGGCTTACGGGGTTCTATTTCCAGCCTGGGTCTAAACCAGGGCTTATGGTCTTCTGTCTCCAGCCCGGGTCGAAGCCAGGGCTTACGGTATTCTATTTCCAGCCTGGGTCTAAGCTAGGGCTTACGGTCTTCTTTTTTATAGTCCGAAGACTTACCATCGGCAGATCCGCAGATCTTACGCCGAAAGGTTTCTGCCGGAGCTAGGTCGAGGCTTATCATCTCCTGTAGCAGCTGAGAGCTGGATCGGCATACTTGCCAAATCTGCGAAGCCACAACCACAAGAAACTCTAACGCACGAGACCCCACAAGTGTCGTGAGATAAAAACAATAATAATATTTAGTAATTGCATACTGAAATGGTGCGTTGTGACAGATCGGAAATAAGCCTATACAAATAAATTCTTACGTAGTACTATTCCTAATTCGATGATCTAGGAATGTCAGATTTCGAGATATGGGGTGGCCAAACTGTAGGTCGGTAGCTAAGTAGGAAATCTGGAGATCAGTAGCTAACTAGGAAATCTGGAGATTAGTAGCTACGTAGGAAATCTGGAGATCAGTAGCTACATAGGAAATCTGGAGATCAGTAGCTAAATAGGAAAGCTGGACATCAGTGTACGGAGGAGACACATAATTCAGGCTAATCCTGACCTCGAGGTGTTAAAAAGGACGGAACTGTTTATATCCGACCAGGGGACACACAGTGTGCTAGCTGGGGAATATTATGGTCAGACAGGCGACATGTCAGTCTGACAACAGTACGCTTGTGACCGTCTGTCATAGGCTGTATCTTTTGGGAATCCTGATGGAGACCTACTGAGCTAGCGGCCCAATGACAGTAATTCCAGCAATCCAAATATTCTAGCCCAAATAATTAATAGGACAGCCTAATAAAAATAAATCAAGCCCAATTCATTTAAGTCCCCCGACTCTAAGAGTCCCATTTCATTTATTTTGGTAACCCAAAATAATTAATTCCCGCAAGCTATTATAATTAATCTAGATAAACCCAAAAATAGTTATTTTTAGAGACTAACTAAAATAAATCCCGCAATGGAAAATAATTAATTCAGCACAACAAAATAATACCATAAACCCAAATATTTAAGGTCCATTAGGCCCAAACTTCTAATTGATCAAAGCAATCAAATTAGCCCAAGCCCAATAGGAAGCCCAAGGCGAAATAACGAAAGTGTCCCAAGTAATATAAAAAATTCCTTTTTGCCCCCTGAATTTTAGATTCATAGCCTTCGGTCCTTAGGAAATAACAGATGTGACCCAATCATTATTATAATTCCACTTAACACCCTAAAAGTTAGAAAACTTACAACCGGGTCCCGGAAGCGATTTCCGGCGAGGGCGTCGCCGGCGACCGGCGAGGGCGTCACGGCGGATGTCGTCTAGATGCGAGCGGCCATATAGGCGGCGGTTCGGCCTCAGGGGATCTAAAATCCGAGCTCACACCCCCATCACCGCGGATAGAAGCCTGCGGCTCATTGCTGAGAGCTCATCGGTTTTGATCGGTGTTCTTACCTTATGCGACGATCTCTGCTCTGAAGTCGATGATTGTGCTCTAAGGCCGACATTGATTGTTCGTGCCCTTCTGTTGTTGATATGAGAATTTGCCCCACATGTACATCCAAGCAGAAGCAGTGATGACGCTGATGAAAATGCCTTTTCCCCTTTGATTATCCATCGGCAAGTAGTAATCAACTACTACATTATCAGTCGTTCGAACTGGGTAACGATTATCAACGTCCAATTTTTAGATCTGCTCCTGACAATTCTTGTTCGCTACTGGGATTTTATCAGCTACCAAGATTTTGTTCCCAGATTTTTGCTTCGAGGGGTAGTTGTTGCTCGCCGTCGTTCGTTTGGGTGACGGCGTGACACTGGCGTCGACTGAATTGGCAGAGGTCGTCGGCGACGGTGGGCTGGGGTCGCCGCTGGCTATGGCTGTAATGAAACCTCCTCGGTCGGTGGTGTCGTGCGGCCTGCAACGGAGCTTCATGGACGGCGGGACATCGCCGTGATCTCGGAGGCAGCTGTCGTTCGGCGTTGCCCGGACGATTGGTGGCACGACGCTGGTCTAGACGGGTGGTGGTCCCGTCACTGGCGACGGGACCAAGGTGGACAACGGCCATGCCTATGGCTGGACAAACCTCCGCTCGACAGGCGTTGGATGAAATGCCATAGAAGAAAACTCAAGAACGCAGCCCATAAATCTTCCAAAAACAGACGTTTAATCCAAGCCACGACTCCATATCTCACGTTCCAAACCCTCGGTTCCCACAGACGGTGCCATTTAATGCGGGTATGACCCCGATCAACAAGATTTATGGTCCGGTAAAAGTGAGGGCCGGTTCGGAAGAAATCGTGGATGGAATATTAAGAAAAAGGACGGAAAAGTAAAGAGACGATGATTTACGTGGTTCGGATTCGGGTGAATCCTACGTCCACTGGCCGCCGGAGAATATTCACTAATAACGGAAGAATATTACACACTGAAGCTCACTTTATCTCCTATTTACAAGTGATTCTCATCTATGAACAGTATGATGAAGATAAAGAGAGGGAGAGAGAGAGTATCTATGTGTGTTCTTGGTGTGCTAATGTGTGTGGGCTATGTTACTTATGGTGTACAATGGACAAAAGACCCTATTTATACTGTAGAGGCGGCTAGGGTTTCGTACTGCCCTCCCTCGTCAGGTCTCCCGGTCACTTCCATAGCTCTCACGATTACTTCATTTGTTCCCTCCTGATAGCTTCGTAGCTTCCTAGGACATCTCCCTAGCTTCTCCCAATATCACCTTCGTACATTGCCTCTAGTCGAGCATCGCATTTAGTCCTTCTCGGGCACTTCCTTGTGTCCTTTTGAATAGTTCCGTAGCTCTGTGGAGTACCTCCCGAGCTCCTCTGAACCTCACCTTCATACACCGTTCTGGTCGGGCCTCGTATCTGGTCCTTACCTCCTTCAGACCCAATCTCCTACTATGTTCCTTGTAGGTTGTCAGGTCAGGAGGAATGCTGGATAGGTCACCCCTATCACATATGATAGGTACATATATGTACATTATTGTGGAATGAACGAAACGAGATGTACGCACCCGTTTTTGTTAAAGGAAAGGGTTATGGGAATCGCGAAAAATTTTATATGAATATTTTATAGCTGCGTAGTAATAGGAAACGGGGCGCTACATGTTGTGGTATCAGAGCCTAGGCTTTAGGTTCTTTAGACATTTGCATAGTAGGTACATGTTATGAATTGCCCTTAAACGTTTCTTGCATATATAGGCAAAGGGCAATAGGTGATCCAATATCTATAGAACGGGATGAACCTACTATAGAGGTAGGAGGAAGAACGGCCGTACCTGAATCCCATTCATCACATACTCTTAGACAGCATGAATCTGAACACCCCCTGACAACTCCCCGAGAACGACGATATGATAAGTTAAGAAAGATGGGTGCTGTGGATTTCATGGGTACGATAGATCCTGCTGAGGCAGAAACATGGTTGAAAAGGACGGAAAGAGTATTTAATATGATGCAATGCAACCCAGAAGAGAGATTCGGCTATGCTGTCTCACTCTTACAGGGACATACATATGAATGGTGGGAAATAGTCCCAGATAGTATGGTACAGCCCCCAGTGTTGACTTGGGAAGACTTTCTGAGAGAATTTAACGATACCTATATGCCCGAGGTCTACAGAGATCAGAAAGAAAAGGAATTTTTAGAACTTAAACAGGGAAACAAGTCAGTGGGCGAATATGAAGTGATGTTTAAGCAGCTATCTCGATACTCTCCACACATGGTTATGATTGAAAGGAATAAGTGTCGAAGGTTTGAAGCTGGACTTCGTTACACGATTAGAAATCGTATTACGCCATCAGACATGGAGTCCTATGGAAAATTGAGGGCGGCGGCTATTCGCGCCGAAAGATTAGAGACCGAATCCAGAAATTTTCAGAGTAATAAAAGAAGGCCGGGGGAAGAATCATCGAGTGGAAAGACGAAAAAGATGTATAGTACACCTAGACCAATGAGTACGCAAAGTAGTTCCGCAAGGGGCAGTACGGGCGGAATGAGACCGGTCAGACGAGGAATTTCACAGACCATACCAGCATGTGAACATTGCGGGAAGAACCATCTGGGCGTCTGTAGATGGCTCACAGGCGAATGTTTTCAATGTGGCAACGGGGACATTTAGCAAGGAATTGCCCAACATTACAAACAATACCCACAGTTGAACAATCAAGGATTAGTGGAACTTATACGAATCGCGGAAGGGGAAGGGGCCGAGGATCGTTTAACACAAGTTCTGAAAGAGGAGGCTCAGGAGGCCAAGCCTATAGGTCGCCAGCACAAGCCAGGATTTTCACCATGACTCGTGAGGAGGCCAAAGAGGGATCACACGTGATTACGGGTAAGTTACCTATATGTGATATTGATGCATATGTTTTATTCGATCCAGGTGCCACACATTCATTCATATCACGAACATTTGCATCTTTATTACCTGATAAACCTGAATCCCTAGAAGAGGAATTGTATGTTCGACTTCCAACGGGCGAAACAGTTACAGTGAATACAGTATACTTAGAATGCAAAATGGTCAGTAGAGGAACAGAGATGCGAGCAACCCTATTTGTTATTCCTTTAATGGATTTTGATGTAATATTAGGCAGGGACTAGTTGTCAAGATACCGGGCGAAGCTTGACTGTTTCCAAAAGGAAATTGAACTAACCCCTATAGATCAAACCCATATAATACTTAAGGGAGAAAAGAGAGTACGGACGGCACATCGGATATCAAGCTTAGAAGCTTCTAAGATGATTAGTAAAGGATGCGAAGGGTATGTAGCCTATGTTATAGATATGCAGTTAAGTGGATTGAAAATAGGAGATATTCCGGTAGTCAGTGAATATCCTGATGTCTTTCCCGAAGAGTTACCAGGATTACCTCCCGATCGGGATACGGAGTTCACTATTGAACTTCAACCAGACACAGCGCCAATATTTATTCGACCACATCGAATGGCTCCGATAGAATTGAATGAATTAAAGGTACAGCTGAAGTAGTTATTAGATAAAGGCTATATATGGCCAAGTATATCACCGTGGGGAGCACCCGTTCTTTTTGTCAAAAAGAAAGACGGGACGCTCAGATTGTGTATCGACTATCGGCAGTTGAATAAAATAACGGTGAAAAATAAATATTCGTTGCCTCGAATTGATGATCTATTTGATCAATTGCAAGGTTCTAGGGTCTTTTCGAAAATCGATCTGATATCAGGATATCATCAATTGAAGATTGCGGATGGTGATATTCCAAAGACTGCTTTTAGAACAAGATATGGGCACTGTGAATTTCTAGTTATGCCCTTTGGATTAACGAACGCTCCTGCAGTCTTTATGGCATTGATGAATGATGTGTTCCGACCCTATTTAGACCAGTTCGTGATCGTCTTTATTGACGATATATTGATATATTCCAAGTCAAAAGAGGAGCGCGAGCAACATTTCACGATTGTACTTCAGACTTTACGGGAAAAAACGTTATATGCGAAGCTCTCGAAATGTGAATTTTGGTTAGATCAAGTAGTATTTCTGGGGCATGTAGTCTCTGGTAAAGGTATTCAAGTCGATCCCAGTAAAATCGAAGCGGTAATCAAGTGGGAAAGTCCTAAAAATGTAACAGAAGTTCGTAGTTTTCTGGGATTAGCCGGATATTATCGACTGTTCGTCGAAAATTTCTCACTGGTAGCAGCCCCAATGACGAAGTTACTACGTAAAGGAGTTACATTTAAGTGGACTGAGGAATGCCAAAGGTACTGAAGAATTAAAAAAACGACTAACAGCTCCGGTAATAACTATTCCAGCAGGTACTGAAGGTTTTGTGATCTACAGTGATGCATCCTATCAAGGATTGGGGTGTGTACTAATGCAACATGGAAAAGTAGTAGCGTATGCATCTCGACAGTTGAAACCCTACGAAACATCTTACCCAACTCACGACTTAGAGTTAGCGGCCGTAGTGTTAGCACTAAAGATATGGCGACACTACTTATACGGTACGACATTTCAGATATTTACTGACCATAAAAGTCTGAAATATCTGTTAAGCCAGAAGGAATTGAATATGAGACAGAGGCGGTGGATCGAGCTGTTAAAGGAGTACTATAGAGTATCATCCTGGAAAGGCTAACGTCGTTGCTGATGCTTTGAGTCGGAAATCGTATGGTTCCGTCTCTTATTTATCGATTTGCTCTTTCTCAAGTTTGATTGATCTCATGATGATGAATACGGAGATGAAAGTAGACGATATTGGTGCTATCTGCGCCTCGATAGTGGTTCGACCTATTATGATAGATCGGATTAGACAAGTACAGTTTAAAGACGAAAAGCTAGCTAAGATTGCTGATAAAGTGAGACAAGGGTTAGGGAAGTCTTTTGTAATAGGCGATAATGGAACTTTGACGATAAATGGCCGCATATGTGTTCCTGATATTGATAATCTTCGACAAGAGATAATGGAAGAGGCACACACTGCTCCTTATACCATGCATCCGGGCAGTACGAAGATGTATCGGACCCTTAAATCTCACTATTGGTGGCCAAGAATGAAGAAGGACGTGGTTGAATATATGCTAAAATGTTTAACGTGTCAGCAAATCAAAGCTGAACACCAAGCGCCAGTGGGTAAATTACATCCTTTACCCATACCTATTTGGAAATGGGAAGGCATAACAATGGATTTTGTTTATGGGCTACCTCCAACGGCTAAGAAACATGACGCCGTGTGGGTATTTGTCGACAGGCTTACAAAATCGGCTCATTTTCTACCATTTAGATGGGGTTCTACGTTAGAATATTTAGCAAAAAGATACGTTAATGAAATAGTTCGGTTACACGGAGTACCAATTTCTATCGTATCTATCGTGATCCCCGATTTACTTCCAGATTTTGGGGAAGTTTACAGGAAGCGCTCGGAACTAAATTACATTTTAGTACGGCGTTTCATCCACAGACCGACGGTCAGTCAGAAAGAACGATACAGACATTGGAAGATATGCTTCGAGCATGCGTAATTGAGTTCAAAGGCTCATGGGATGATTATATAGCGCTAATGGAATTTTCTTATAATAATCAGTACCATTCGAGTATCGGAATGGCACCGTACGAAGCTCTATATGGCCGGAAATGTCGTAACCCGATTTGTTGGACATGGAAGGAGAACAAGTATTAGAAGGACCAGACTTGATTCAGGATACGATCGAAAAAATTAAAACAGTAAAGAGTCGACTTAAAACGGCCCAAGATAGACAGAAGAGCTATATAGACCAACATCGACGGGAAATGGAATATGAAGTTGGGGAAAAGTATTTTTGCGAGTATCTCCTTGGAAAGGTGTGTTGCGATTTGGAAAGAAAGGAAAGTTGAGCCCACGTTACATTGGGCCTTATGAGATACTTGAGAGAATTGGACCGTTAGCATATCGATTAGCACTACCACCTGAACTTTCACAAATACATAATGTTTTTCACGTCAGTATGTTACGGCGATATAGATCAGACCCCACTAATGTTCTACGTGACGAACCGATAAATGTTTCTGAGAATCTTAATTATGTAGAAGGACCGGTAGAAGTCCTGGAATATGCTGACAAGCAGTTACGAAATAAAACGATTCCAATGGTGAAAGTACGGTGGAAAAATCATTCGACTCGTGAAGCTACGTGGTGTTATTCCCAGTATATCCAACTAAAACACATTTCTATCATTTTAACCACGAAAGTAATGGGAAGAATTTAACTTATCGTGGGGGCGTGCGTGCGTGTTCTTGAGAGGGGTTTGGAGCATCTCTCACGAAAATAATTTCTCTGTATTTCTCACACATACAAGACCCCTAACTATGTGTTAGGGTTTTAGTACTTATACCACATGTTGGTATATTGTACTTGGGCCCTTGTAAGCCCATTACAAATAAAAGCTTACTGGGCTCTAAAACATTAAAGCCCAGTTGACTTAACAAAATACAAGACTAAGATAAAATAATTATTTGAACACAATAAAATATTCCTAACAATCTCCCCATTTGTGTTCAATTTACAGTTAAGCGCTGGTTATCTTGGTCTTGTAGTAGTCCTGAGTCATCAAAGAACACGTATCAGAGTTACGTACGCAAAAGCATTTGCATGCGTGTTCTTCTTCAATCACATCCCCATTTGTCTTGTCATGTGACCCTTCTTTAAAAGATCTTCAAGCTCATTGTCTCTTGAACTTCCCTTCTCTTAAGTGTTGAAAGCTGCTTGTTGGATCATTACTTTTTGTGTTCGAACTCTCCCTTGGACAGTCACCACTCCCCCTGCATTTGATCAAGCTTTGGGTTGTGGATTTCTCTTTAAATTTGGAGAGGCATACACTAGTCGAATATTCTCTTTAGGTATTCCAGCTCTCCCGTCACTTGTCGCAATTCCCCTACATTTGTTCAACCTTGTATTGGGATTGAGAGTTTTCTTTAAACTCGAAGAGCTGTACACGAGTCGGCAGCTTTGATGCTTGAAGTCCATGCTGAAGTTGTTGGTCGTATCTTGTTATTTGAGTCTGATCTCTTCGCTCGATTGAGGCGTTAACATCAGTCGTTGGACTCTATGGTCGTCGCTTGATTCTTTGACGATGCTTGATATTTGGCATTTTCTAATCGGTATTGCACTTTGTCGTGGTGTTGCTCCCATTTTTCTTTGGTAACCATCCCCCTCAAGATCGAGCTAGGGAGATCGTCATGCGATGGGTCAAAATGGGGCATTATCTTTGGCAAGAAGATTGTGTTGTCGGGACAAGATAATGGAGTTGATTGGTGGTCACGATTACTCTACTTCTTGGTGTCAGATTCGCCATCTTCGAAGGAAGTTGTCTGGTTCGGCCTCGAAGAAGCTCATCTGGCTCTAGAAGAAGGTAGGCGTGGAGTGTGTTTTGTGACAATGTGTGTGGGCTCCTTGAGATTATCCATTCAAGTGCATGAGAGCCCGGCCTCATAGTGGTTGGCGTGGCAGAAATAGTGGATACTCTGGTTAGTCTTCTCCTACGCTGGACTTGAAACATGGTGAATCTTCTTCTTCACGGCTCCAGATTCGTCATCGCCAAAGGAAGTTGTCTGGTTCGGCTTCGGTGAAGCTCGTCTGGCTCCTGAAGAAGGTGTACGTGGGGTGTGTTTTAAGTTGTACCGATGCTTCTTTGGAATGTTCCTTTCAAATGCCTTAGAGCCTGGTTTTAGAGTGGTATGCTCGGCGGAAATTTGGTGGGTACTCCGACCTATTTATTTGCTGTTTATTTGTACGTATCCCCTTCTCCCCCTCATGGCGATTCGTGTGAACGAGATCGGCATGCTTGTATAGCAGGCTAAGTAGGACACAAAAGAGATGTCGGTTAGGGTAAAAACCAGATGGAGCCACTAAGGCGATCCATCACACGGCTTCAGAGACAAACTCTGAGACGTGGCCTGTGAGAACAGGACTTGATGAACCGGGGCCATATAGGCAGCCCGTTAACATTGTTCTTGAGACTAGCTCGAAGACGATGGCCTAAACCGTTGTTGTTTTGATATTGCAACGGTAGGACTTTCTTCCAATCATCGAAGCATGTCTTAGAATGACATGTCTACGGAAGTTCTGATCTGGTCACGAAGTCCCGATAAGACAAGGTGTATGTGTCCTAAAAATAGTATAAAAGATTAAGGTAGTAAGGACATCTAGACTCGATGTGTTCAGGAAAGTTCAGTGGTGTGGGGCTGACTACCACTTAGTTCAATATCTCTTGCTTCCAAGTGAAGCAGTGATAGCTAACGGGGCTCCCCGTGATTTAGTGAAACATCAATCTGTTGGGAGATCGATGAGTGGGTAAGGCTCGATTGTGCATGCGCCGTTGGACCTAATGCGGCGACTTCTACCCGGGGGCTAATAAGTTAGCACCTGTACCTGTGGGGGTTGGTCCGAGTAATTTGTGACTAAGGGAATTTTGTATCGTCCGCTGTTCGGTCTTGTCAAGAATTTCCATATAGGGGTAGCTTTATGTGTTTGAGATCGTCATTAACACTCGGCTGTGTTCCGGGGATAGATTCAGTTTGGTCTAACTGAACCATGGGAACTTGAAATCCATATATCCTGTACGAAGTGATGCGTGCTGCTTGATTTTGGTCAGCGGTTCGGAGCAGGTCTGTTGAGGCCATTGCCGAGTTAGCACTATAAGCCACTATCGCCTTTTGAAGAGAGTTGACCGTTGTAGGCTTGAAATTCGTCCTTGAAGTTTATCTTTGGAAGGCAGGAGAATTCTTTTGAAGCAAAATTACGAGAGTATGAGGCCTTTTTTTTTTTGCCATTCTTTTTTTTATGTATATGTATAATCTTATTAACAATGTAATAGTAATTATATATTATATTATTTATATATGTATATATAGATAGAGATATATATTTTTTTATATATATGTATTATCTTATTAATAATGTAATAGTAATTATATATTATATGTATATATAGATAGAGATATATATTTTTTATATATATGTATTATCTTATTAATAATGTAATAGTAACTCTATATTATATTATTTATATATTATAGATATATATTTTAATCCTCCCCCGCAAATCAGCTTCTTAAAACCGAATTACTCCCCCTCAAAAGATGCATATTAGGTAAAATTATTGTTCGAAAGTCTCTTTCCCTAAGTTCACACATTAAGTTCGCTCCCCCTCAAAAATTTAATTATTGCTCCCTTTAACACAAATATAGGAGTTGTAACTCTTTAAATAAAGATTTGCTCCCCCTCAAATTTAGCTCAAATAGGAAAAATGACATTTATCAATTCAGCTTATATGCATACGTAAAAGTTTAAGCTCGAAAATTCTTTAAGATGTATTCATACTGAAAATGTACCTATAACATGGTATTTAATACATTTCAGCTCATGTATGCATGCGAAAAGTTGGAATATAAAGTCTTTTTGAAGCATGCATAACTATAATATACCCTATTGTTTTTAAGGTAGGCAATTTTAAGTTACAACTTGATATGCATGCAAAAATTACAAAATGATGCATATAAAATTTACCTACGTTTGGTTGCTTGCATCGTTAACCAGTCGTGTCTGTGCAGCAACCCGAGATACCATACACGCTGGGAGGTGTGGTTGCTCGCATCTCTTACCTGTCCTGAATGTGGAGCAACCCGAAATACCATGCATGCTGGGAGGTGTGGTTGACCACTAGGTGTTTTGGAAGAATTTTCAAAGTAGGATACCGAGTTCATGAAATGAGGAGTTCGAAGATGTGTGGTGCTGTTAGTTTCAAAGATTTCAAAGTGTTGCGCCAAAAATCCCGTATGCGAAAATGATTTTCTAAGATGTATGTCTTCGAAAGAATTTGAAATCTTTGAGTCGCAAATTGGAATTTGGCTTGGCCCGCGAAGTGAGCTGTGGTTCTCGAACTGAAGAGGGTTCGTGAAAGTTGAATTTTAATGACACGGGAACTGAACTCGCAAAACTCTAGTTCTTGAGATGACCCGCGAAGCTTGATTACCTTATGAGAATGATTCGTGTACACGATTTTGGGGAAAGTGATGAAAATCGGGCGAATTTGGTATATATATATATATATATATATATATATATATATATATATATATATATAAGATGCACTGTAGTACGTTCGATCGATTGAGGAATCGGGTGATTGGAAGAATCCAGCGATTTGATAAATCGGGCAATTTTGAAGAATCGCCGAGAGGTATTTTAACAAAGTGATTTTGTCGATTCCGAAATCGGGCAATTTTGATGAATCGGGCGATTTGACAATTCGGCCGATTCTAGTATTTGATGGAAAGTGATTGTGTCAGGCAATTTTGATAGATCCGATGAATTGAATCGATTGAGAAATCGGGCGAATTGAGGAATCGGGCGATTTGAAGAATCGCCGAGGATATTTAGAAGTAGTTGAAATCGCCGAGAGATTAAGTTGAAATCGGCGATTTTGAGAATTATCAATTTTTTATTTTTTTAAAAAAAAATTGTCTCAAAAAAATCAATTAAAGAAAATATGAGTAAAATCATCCTAACACTGACATATGCGAGATCTTCAATTAATATGTAATACAGAGTTCAAAATTTTTCCCAAATTAAATGTCAAATCAACTTAGTTTTTCAAAGTCGATTTATGTGACGCAAAATCCAATAAGCAACAACGAAAGCATCGCTTTCACTCGCGGCGCTGAGCACTCAAGTCAAAGATCCGTCGATATCATTTATCATGTTTGTCGGGACTATTATGATTTCGTTGGTCGATTTACGCCTATAAATAGACACGATTCGAGCAGCACAGTAATGCCATAACAAAACTCTAGCTGACGGAAATGAACTGGAATCAGAAGCAAGACGATGAAGAGAACGAGGAACATGCGGAGTTAAGGCGTCGTTTTAAACGCAATTTAGATATGTTGGTACTCGAGCTCTTTCTTCTTTCGTGTTTATCTGTTGCTCTAATGGCTGTTCTGTTTTGGGTCCTTACAAAGCGTACTGGCTTTTGAGAATGATCTATGTATTTTGGTGATGTAATTTTCATGATTTGTGTGATGAAAGTGGTTTTCTCATTTTGAAGGTGTTTTGCGTATTTGAGTTGTAAGTGTTTTTTTGTTTTTCTTTTTTTTTCATTTGAAAGGATGTACGAATCGTTTAAAGACTAGTTCGCGAAACACATCTACCCCCCTTCAATATTTGAAGTTTTGGGAATTTGAACTTCAAAGATAAAAACTTAAAGAAAAGAAACATTTTAAAAAATAAAATATTTTCGCGATTCTTAAGTTTGCGCGATTCAAAAGTTGCAAAGGACGTTTGAGCGATGCTCAGTTTCGGGCGATTCATAGGTTCGGTAAACTAATTAAAATTAAATCCAAAGCGGTTTCGGGCAAGGTAAAATTGATGAAAATATTTCAAAAATTCAATAATGTTGGCAATTTTAATTTCTTTTGTAAAATTTCTCCCCCTTAAGTTTACAAATAAAGCTTCCCCTAAATATAAGCATTTTACGAACTTCAGGGGGCCTTACTTAATCATGTGTACTAGGATGGAAAATGTTTTTCAGAATAAAATGCATTTATTCCTAGATTTTACTAACATAGTAGGTATGTTAGTCATTTGAGCACATATGCATATTGAAAATACAATAAATTACAAACATGTAATCTTATGCATATTTAAAATTTACCAAATTTGTCAGTTGGTTTTAGCTGTCCGTATCTCATCCCTTGATCACATATGTGGGGCTGCTTCAGGTACCATACGTGAGGAATCTTGTGGCCGCTCTCGTCGCAACCCAGTCATGGGTATGGAGCAGCTCTATGAGTACCTACCCATGCTGGAAACTGCAAAACATCTCAAGCAGATTTTGGTACCCATCTAAGAATGGGTCCTTTCGTATTAGATCTAGAGTTTATGCATGCGTCTTTCATAGATTTATGTCCTAAGTCAACTTTAGGTTTTTCTATAGCGTTAATTGTTGATTTAGGAACCCAAATCTTTCTAATTCCTAAGGGATAACAAAGGCTAGTGCTTGCCCTAAGTTCTTGTTTTGTAATCCAGATTTTCTTAATTCCCAAAACTTTAGCTTTAGCTTCAGTCTTATGGTGCTTTGACTGGATGCCATTGTGATCTTCTCGTTTGTCAAGTTTCGAACTGGACTTGGGAGACGAATGTGTAGGCTTTATCTTTCTGTTCGTTTGAATTTCCTCCTTTTGAGTTTGTGAGCCTAGCTTAGCAAAGAAGCGTTCGTCGTTCTTGGTTTTACGTGCATTTGCTAATCTAAAATGAGAATTTAAGGCTAGTACATCATCATAAGAATAGTGAAAATTAGAGAGCATAGATGTTCGTACAGGTCAATGAAATCATGGATGGGGATGTGGCAATGTTAGAATTAGCTTGTGACTAATGCCTACTATGCGAATTTGAACATGATGCTCTAAATTTAATTGCCTCCTTCTTTTTAAAAGAAGGAGCACAATTTTCAAATAATAGGTCGTCGCCTGTGGCTATCTCCTTTCCTTTCATTCTATTTAAAATTTTACCTGTAGGTGCATAACTTTGAATTCGTCATAAGTATAAATAATTATGAATGACTTAAGATTTCTTACGTTATTACAGCTTTTATCATTTCACGAGTCAAAGTGTTAGCCTGCTTCCTTAGTGTCCTAGGCTTGGTTAGAGTTTCTATTTTAGACTCAGCTAGAGACATTTGTGGAGACGTTGAAACTATAATGTTATTGATTTGTTTTTCGAGTGAGGAAATTATTGTCAATAGCACGTCATTTTCTACCTTAAAAACAATCTTTTCGGACTCTAGGGTCGAGCGCAAGTCAGATATTTCCTTAATTGCTTGTGGGATATATGCACTAGAGGGGCTAGACTGTGCTAAGTCACGGGACGTGTTCTCGAGGATGATTGGTGTTGAAGGGGGAATAAGAGCATCTAAGTAGTCATCAGACAAAGGTATTTCCCTTGTCTTGTAGCTATTATTCATAGCTTCATAGTCAAGTGGAATTTCTACTCCTGTCTTCCTATCTCCATCACTTTCTGGTGTGAAGGCCATTAATTTAGGTATGTTAATCCCTAAATAGCTAATATCATACGGATCATATGGGTTTAGGGATTTCTTCACAGCTAGAGTAGGGTTTGGAACAAAGCCTAGACCTGCACGTGGATCGTAGAATTCTGTGTCCTTAGGCTTGTTCAAGAAGATCGTTCGATCTGTTTGTCCTCTTTTTGTTAGGAGGTCCGCTAGCTTTTTAATCCTAGCATACAGTTTTACACGTTCTTTATTCAGGAGATCGAACTCGCATGTTTTATTGATTCGCTCGTCGATGCAAGTTGTCAATTTACTGTTTAGCTCGCTAACCTATGTCTTCAACTTTACTATTTCAGCGTCGCGATTGTCAATTTTTTATTGCGCTACTTCCAGCAGGCAATCAAGATTACTCATCTCTTGAAGCTGCCTGAGCAGACATTGATAATTGTGATCAAACCGAGCTTGCAAGTCGTTGATTGTCCTCTCGTGATCAACACATTTGCTTATTGTTTGCTCGTAGTTTGAGACTTTGTTAGTTAAGTCAATGACTTTTGACGCTGATTCAGCTAAAATGATTTCGGAAGTAGCTAAGCTAGTTTCTAGTCTATCTACGTTTTCACGTGTCGTATCTAGATCGACTATAGTCTTAGCTAGTTCATTTTCAACTGACCTAAACTTGCTATGAAGAGCCGTAAATTTTTCTTGGAGTTCGAAATACAAAAGGGGGTCTATAGATTCTACCTCCCTTTCTGAATATGCTTCCTCGTTTTTACCATCATCGTCTGCCTCCATGTCCTTTTGCTCTGATTTAGCTCCTTTCACTAGGGCTATGTTGGCTACATTTTCTTGCTCGCTTTCAGATGTTTCATCGAGCTAGCTGTCTTGTTCTGCCATCAGAGCTACACCAGCTTTCGTTTGCTTAATCTGTCGTAATTTTCTGGAGTAGTACTCCTCATCCTTCTTTTTTGGTAGGAAACAGTCTATAGCCGTGTGCCCGGGTTTCCCACACTTATAGCATTTGATTGGCTCGGAGTTTTTCTTACCATGTGACTTGTGGAAGGATGCCATTGATTGATTCGAAGTTTCGAGAAAATGACCAAATATTTTTTTATTATATTATGCAAAATAACGTCCTAAGTTGATTGTTGGATATGTATATGATCGTTGACACGTTTTGTGGATTTGCTTTTAAAATTTTACAAAAATGACGTTTACACCAAAAATGTTGGACCCGGAAAATTAATTTTGAATAATTTTCGAAAAAGGCTTAAAAGAGAGTGAGACCGTTGGAGATTCAGTCTTTGTTTTTTTTTTTTTTTGATCAAGAATGCTTAAGTGTGATTTTATGAAGGGTGAGTTAGTGATTGGATCGCCCGATTAAAAATTCGAATGATGAAGATTTTGACTGAAAATTCTAAATTTTTAAATAGTGTGAATTTGCAAAGTGAAGTTTTCGCTGAAATAAATTCGGACGAATTACTGTTCACAGAGGATCAGAATCGGACGACTGTTTGTATAAGGATTGAAATTCGCCGACAGTTCAAATCGGGCGATTTGCAAATTCTAGCTAAAGTACCAAATCGTGCGATTGAGCAATTGATATTCCTACAGTGTATTTATTAGAATTGGGCGAATTTGCTTCACTGAATCGTGCGACTTGATTTTGCTACAGTTAACTTTCTACAGTGAATTCTTTTAACAATCGGGCGAATGGCTAAAGTTTGCTACAGTATTCGTGCGTAGCATTGAAATAGCAATCGGACGCTACAGTGAAATTGCTATAGTAAAATCATCCGATTTGAAATTGCTACAGTGAAATCGTCCGATTTCAAATCGATACAGTGAAATCGTCCGATTTTAAATTGCTACAGTAATCGGGCGAATCTGCTACGGTGATCGACTACAATGAATTTGCTAAGTTAATCGTGCGAATTGCTACAGTGAAACTTTAAAAATCGGCATGTTTGCTTTGTGAGGAACAAGTGCCCGATTTGCTACAGTGAATTTATTAAAACGTGCTATTGATTTTTAATAATTGCAATCGGCCAATAGTTTGAATGAATTCCCTAGAGTGAAATCGGCCGATAGTTTAATAGTGGCGTCACTATTCAATTTGGATTGATTGAATTCGACTGACACTTGTTGCTATTTTGCTTACTACTTTTTGACCGAAAAGGCGTGTTTGACCAAGGAGATTGAATCGGCCGATTCTTTGAGTGGGAAATTCAACGGTGATCGCTCGAAACTAACTTTCGCCGTGTTTTTTTTTTACTAAAATCGGGCGATTGTAGCTTTAAAAACTGTGATTGCAAATACATGTACTGCGGCAAATCGGGCGATTACTGTATCAAATACGGGTACTGTAGCAGTTTCGGATACTTTAGCAAATCGGGCGATTTGCTCATTTGCCCGTTTCTGGACAGAAAAATGACGAAATACAGATCCGATTTCCACCCAAAACTCGCTCAAATCAACAGAACAATGTTGGGTAATAACTTCAAATCACTCGAAAACAACCTAATTAACTCTTGAGCTTGCAAACTCATTAAAATCAACTCAAAAACTCAAGAACATGGCATAAAATCGAAACTAAAAAATAAACCCAAAAATTTCAGAAACTTACTCAAATCCAAACGTGTTTGCTCTGATACCAATTGTTATTCCCAGTATATCCAACTAAAACACATTTCTAGCATTTTAACCACGAAAGTAATGGGAAGAATTTAACTTATCGTGGGTGCGTGCGTGCGTGTTCTTGAGAGGGGTTTGGAGCATCTCTCACGAAAATAATTTCTCTGTATTTCTCACACATACAAGACCCCTAAATATGTGTTAGGGTTTTAGTACTTATACCACATGTTGGTATATTGTACTTGGGCCCTTGTAAGCCCATTACAAATAAAAGCTTACTGGGCTCTAAAACATTAAAGCCCAGTTCACTTAAAAAAATACAAGACTGAGATAAAATAATTATTTGAACACAATAAAATATTCCTAACACGTGGGAAACCATAGAACATATGAAGACCCAGTACCCATGGTTATTAGCCGAAACAGGTACGAAATTTCGAGGTCGAAATTTTTTTAAAGGAGGGGGAGAATTGTCAGGAACCGAAACCTCATATCATATTTTCATGCATTTACATAAATTCATGCATTCATATAAGTTATTTTAAAATAGAGGTAAAAATAGAACAAGGTATTTAAAGTATTATAGTTATAGGTCCTCGAAGAGATAGAAGTGAAGGTTATGGAAGCTAGAAATTTCTAGGGTTTTCTCAGCTGTTGAGGAAATATATATATATTAAGTAATTAAAGTAATTAAATAAATTAAGAAAGGTTGATAATATTCTTGAGATTATTTAAAGTGGAGAAAAAAATATTTAAATAATATTAAAGTGTGGCTAAAGAAGATTTTCGAAACTTTTCAGTATTGTCGAAACTCTTTAGATAAGGACCTCGAAATTGGTCAATGAAAGATTTCGAAATTATTCCATCAAGAATCTCGAGATTCCTTAATAAAAAGGATTTAAAAAAAATAATTTCTATGAAGACTAAGTGAAGAAGGTTCTCGTAACCTTTGATTTAAAGATTGCATGTGGATAAATACTATTGGAAAGTGATAATTAAGTTTACGATAGCATGTATAAACTTGAGAAAAGAAGTTCTCGACATAATATTGGAAGATCAACTTCTCAACCCTAGGAGATAACTATTACCTTTGCTTAACATGGGAGGTAAAATACTTACCACCCTATTGGTTAAAACATGTACTCTTAATATACATATATATCTATAGTGTATCAATAAGAAGAAACCTTGACATAATAGAAAGGAATAACAAAGATATAAAACCAAGAGAAAGGAGTAGAATTCAATCAAAGATAGAATCAGCCAAGTTAAGCAAGGTTCGATAGTTTCAACCGTTGAATGGTATATTCTTTTATGTATAACTTATAAATCTGTTTATATTAAACATAGTTTCGATATGTCATATAGAATACCTTGTGATGGACATATATATGATTTATGATACTAATGATTTTCAAGAACTTTCAGAATGTTTAGGAACTAGAGAACTCGGATTTTTGGACTTAATTATGTGTTCTTATGTTTGCACTAAGGGTTGTGTAGGAGTTAAGAATTTCGATACTAGAATACATGGATTTCTAGGGTTTCGAATCTTTTAAGAAAAGAAGCATAAATTTCGAGAGAATGAATTTATGCAATTATAAGATTTCGAAATTCCTCAATTAAGGATTTCCAAATTCTTTAATGTAGAAAACACTTGAAGCAGAATGAGAATTTCGAGATAGGTAAGGAAAATATCGGAATGAACTAGACACAAACTTGAGGTAAAATGTCGACAGATATATGATATCGACATTTACAAAGGATATCGAGTTATGAATTACATAGAAATGTCGAGATATTTAACAATTCAGTTAGATAAATATTGAGTTATGATATCGAATTACGATGTCAGAGACCTAGAAATTTCATTGGATAGAATATTGAAGTAGGATGTCGAGATTTTGATATCTAATTAGATAGAATGTCGAGTATGATGTCGAGTTATTTCGTGATGTCGAAACTTTGAAATCTAATTGGATGAAATGTCGAATTATGATGTCGAGATCATACATGTCGAAATATAATATATATATATATATATATATATATATCTGCATATCCAAACTAAGAAGATCTCGAGTTATGATAATTTAATTAGAAAGATCTCGAGGTTAGGAATTCGAACCACATATCGAAAGATTTTCAGTTGTTTAAAATGAAAATCTCGACATCATTAGGAGATTTAAAGACTTCGATTTCATATGGAAGTTCTCGACAGGTGCAACTAGGATTTCAAAGCTTTAGAAAGCTCTTGCAATTTTGATTGGTTAGCAATAAAAGATGAATACAAGTGGGAATCGAAGAATTATTATTAAAGAGTGACTAATGAGGGTTTTCTTAGGCTTGAAGAAATCGACACATTAATAGTAAAACACTTATATGATATTATATACATATATATAGGTATTAGGGTTTCCTAAATTTGGAGGAACCTTATATATATGTGTGTTATTTTCACATAAGGTTTTCGGTATGATACGGATTTTTAGAATTTAATAAGTTTCAATATTTTAGGGTTTTCAACATAATAAGAATTAGGGTTTTTCAATGATATTTCCGGTATAATATAGTTACCAATTTTAATGCAGGTTTCAACATTAATTAAAAATATAACTTCTAAGCCAAGAATTTAATGTATTATAAGTAATGAACAGAAAGGCAAAGGCTACGGATAGAAGCGATCATGCATAATAAAACATGCATATCACGCACGCATGTCATTGTAGGAATTTTATATTTACCAGATAAAATAATTATATAGGTCAAGAGTCGGATAAGGCAAGGAAAAGGCTGAGTAAGCGAACGGGAAAAGTAGACAAAACTTGTGAGTATGATTTGCAACATGTACCTTATGTGCCTTATTTGCTTACATGTCTTATATGGATTAATTGACTAATATGTGTTTTATATACTTTTCACGGATCGATGTGAATTATGTAACCGTAACGTGCTTTCATATGATTTACGTGTTATATAAGGTGTTTTATATAGCATTGCATACATATAAAATAAGGGAGAAACCGTTATGACTGCTACGACTACAGATGGTATGATACGGATGCTACGGCATATATCCCTACAAATCGGGGGATCTTATAGAGTCATGTACAGACAATACGTATCCCTACAAATCGGGGGATTACGACATGGTTATAGAGTACCATGCATGGGCGCCGACTGGGCGTACAGTATAGTCTAGCTAGTCTATAACGGGAGTATCAAAATAAATGGACATATAAAAATGGCATGCGATCTACGGATCCTATGAATGACCATTATATGAACGATGATTATGTGATTTGAAATGGCCTGTTTACAATATTGATGAGAAGGAATGAACTACTGTTTATTTTATTGTTACTTGTATTAGTTAACATGTTGCGATCATACTCTGAATCGGTGTCTTCACAGTTGTGTATATAATTAGCAGGCTGCGTAGAAAGCATCATCATAAAGCATGGCTTCAAGGTTGACCAACTACGCTCTCCTCCTGCTCCCCTCTGGTTCATCGTTAGCATATAAAATAGAAACGTTAGACTATCGCATTTTGGGACTCAGATGATAGGTACACATATATGTACATTATTGTGGAAGGAACTAGACCAGATGTACGCACCCGTTTTTGTTAAAGGAAAGGGTTATGGGAATCGCGAAATATGAATATTTTATAGCTGCGTAAAAAGGTAATAGGAAATGGGGCGCTACATAAATATCACTATTTGTGTCCTTTGATTAGGTATTTTAGTCACGATTTAGGTATTTAAATGCTAAATTCAAGTATTTGACCTTGAATGAAGGTCAAGTTGCTAGAAAACTCATTTTATGTTGTTGATAAGAACAATTTACTTATTATGTAAGATGTTGATTAAAAATCATCATTTTAAACATAGATGACTCGATCATATTCTCAAGTATTTTATTGCATACATAGCAGTATTTGTGGTATTTTAGTCTCGATTTAGGTATTTAAATGCTGAATTCAAGTATTTGACCTTAAATGAAGGTGAAGTTCCTAGAAAACTCATTTTTATGTTATTGATGAAGAGCAATGTCATTACTATGTAAGATGTTGATTAAAAACCATCATTTTAAACTTAGATGACTCAACCATATTCGCAAGTATTTTATGCATAAATATCAGTATTTGTAGCCTTAGATTAGGTACTTTAGTCTCGATTTAGGTATTTTATTGCTGAATTTAAGTATTTGACATTGAATAAAGGTGAAGTTGCTAGAATACTCATTTTATGTTGTTGTGTCCTTATTATGTAAGATGTTGATTAGATGACTCGACCCTATTCGCAAGTACTTTATGAATAAATATCAGTATTTGTGGCCTTATATTAGGTAATTTAATCTCGATTTATGTATTTTATTGGTGAATTCAAGTATTTGACCTTGAATAAAGGTGAAGTTGCTAGAAAACTCATTTTATGTTGTTGATGAAGTGCGATGTGCTTTTTATGTAAGATGTTGATTGAAAACCATCATTTTAGACTTAGATGACTCGACCATATTCGCAAGTACTTTATGAATAAATATCAGTATTTGTGGCCTTATATTAGGTACTTTAATCTCGATTTAGGATCAAGTATTTGACCTTGAATAAAGGTGAAGTTGCTAGAAAACTCATTTTATGTTGTTGATCAATGTCCTTATTATGTAAGATGTTGATTAAAAACCATCATTTTAGATTTAGATGACTCGATCCTATTCGCAAGTACTTTATGAATAAATATCAGTAGTTGTGGCCTTATATTAGATACTTTAATCTCGATTTAGGTATTTTATTGATGAATTCAAGTATTTGACCTTGAAGTTGTTAAAAAACTCATTTTATGTTGTTGATGAAGAGCAATGTCCTTATTTGTAAGATGTTGATTAAAAACCATCATTTTAGACTTAGATTACTTGACACTATTTGCAAGTACTTTATGCATAAATATCAGTATTTGTGGACTTAGATTAGGTATGCTAGTCTCGAGGTATTTATTGCTGAATTCAAGTACTTGACTTTTTCGAATGCAAAGTTGTGAGAAAATTCATTTTTTATGTTGGTGATGGTCAATACGATTTACACATAGATAACTCGTCTTAATGTTTCAAGTATTTTTTTTGTAAACATGAGTATTTATATCATAGAATTAACTATATTTACTTTATTTAGGTATCTAGATTACAAGTTCAAGTACTCGACAGATTAGAATTGGAAGTGTAGTGAAAAATATACATTTTTATGTTCGTAATAGCAATGTCCTTACCACTATTTGTGATGTTTGATGAAAAACCTACAATCTTATAATTAGATACCTCGTCCCACTTTTCAAGTATTTTGGTGTAAGTATCAATACTTATATCCTAAAATTAAGTACTTTTGTCTTGATTTAGGTATTCCATAGTTGATATCAGGTACTTGAGTAAGTGAAAGGTAAACCCGTACTAGTTTATCTGAGAATATGAACTAATTTTCGAACAAATTAGAGATACAAATGGTACTTGACATATCAATAAGACAAGTTCACAAATGAACATTAATAAAATAGGCTTAAATTTGAAGAATGGATACGAAAGGAGATCTTAACCCTTTTGCCTATAATAGAAGTGCAATGCTAGTCACAGGGATGTGCGGGTTAAGAAAATGATCAGTTGGCTTCTACATCTTTTTCACTTCTATGGTCAGCATTTTTCGCATACTACTCCCAATCTCCTCAAATGGATCTAGAAGCATCTGGGATTGGGAACTACAAAATGCAGGAAAACAGAAAAACTATGAAAAAATTACTTAAATGACGTTAGCAGAAAGCATCGCATTGCATATCACACACACCGCAATGGCGAGAACTGGCTACTTACTCGAGGCTGCATCTCCCTTCTACCCCCAAGAATGATCAAGCCCAAAACGACCATTATTTCTTAATGTAAATTACTAATAGTAATCGAAATTGCTGATAACGAGCAATGAGAGCTCCCAATCTTGCTCTTAGCGAACTCTCAAAATTTCTGAATGAGTTTCAACTATGAAAACGAACTGACTGAGCTCTAATTGAGGAAATAAATTGGATAGTCTTCATTAACTGTGTGGTCGATGAAAGCTAAATGAGAACAGCACTCGGCCGTCGCACAGTAGAAGCTCAGCGGGTTCGGAAAATGGGCGGACAACATGTTTTTGTTTTCCCTCTGATGTGAAGCTCTCTGATCTTTTTCTCGTTTGAATCTGGGTTGGTGGTTTGATTGTTTGATGGCTTCTCTTCTCGGATTTTTTCGAGATAAAAGAAACGGTAATATAATAATAGGGGGAGTTAAAACTAAATTTATGTCTGCTGTCAGTACTTATTTACAAAATCAAACATATAGGGACTGATTCATTAGATAAAATTGAGATTAGGTATTTTCTCTAAAATCCCCCTCTTAATATCTCTGAATTATTAAAATTTAATGGTCACAATGTTATTTATTTAGCGAGGTTTTAATGTATATGTAACTTTCTGTTTTTTTTTTGTTGACGATCCTGTAGTATCCCCACTCAACCAGCTATAGGCTTATACTGCACATTCGAGAGATGACACTAGATCTTCAGGGGCTAGATAAGCGTGTCCCAAAATTTACCTTACACGATAGTCATGAACAACACCACATGGGGACAACTCAAGATATTGTGAGGGGAGGGATTCGATCCCACGACCTAACCCACAATTCTTGAGGCCTTGAACTTGACGACTAGGCAAAGGGGGCATTGCGTCAGTTGTTTGTGGAACTTGGGATATGCTACAAGTACCAGAGAGGATTAGTTCAGCTGGGTTGAAGTTTAAATTCGATTCATACGGAACTTAGTCTAGCTGGGACTACAGTGACTAGTACTGTCAAATGGAACAAAGGGGCGGGCCGGCACGTAGCCCGCCCGAGAAAATTATTTTGTATTAAATTTAATTTTTTATAAAATTTTTAAATAATTAGGATATTTATTAATGAATTATATACATTAATTATGTATTAATCAATAACTTTACCATTAATTATACCATAATATGAATCATTGATTAATTTAATTTAATATATATTTTACCATATCATATCAATAAATGGCGGGCCAGCCATGGGCTAGTCCGCGCGGGCTGGCCCGCCCCATGGTAGGCCGAAAAAATCGCAGCCCGCCCCGCCCTTTTGGCGGGTCGGGGCAGAGCAGCCCACGAGCAACGAGTCCAATTGACATCTCTAGGGGTGACATAATCCAAAAATGATTCGACAACAACATCATAAAGGTGAAAATATAAGGGGTATTTGAATTCAGGCCCTCCAGAAGTTTAATTTAAGATTCAGATCCTGTTAGACAAAACTTTAGTTCAAAGAACCCAATTTCTGTAAAATTTAGAGATAATGACCTAACCTTAAAAAGTGGTATAAAAGTTATATGAACTGATATAAGATGATCATTTTGTGTTACAAACTTTCAACATATTGTTTATTTCAGACCAATGAAGTGTACTGCAGAATGAACTGGTATCGGATGATCATTAACGGGTATCGGATGATCGTTTTGTGTTACGAAATTTCAACATATTGTTATTCAGAGCAATGATTGGTATTGCAGAAATCGGGTCTTTAAAAATAAAATTTTTTGTGACAGGGCCTTAATCCTAAATGAAAATTATGACGGGGCCTGAAATGAAAATTTCTCAAATATAACCCCGGGGATTGAGAAGCAGTCTGAGGCTATTTTCGTCATATAGGGAAATGCGGCCAACTCCTCTAATTCCTAATTTTATTTCATTGTGCTTGAAATCACAAGGAAATTAAAAAAGGAACAATTTTAGTTAAGGCCCCTGTCAGGGCCTAAATTTAGAATACAGGCCCTGTCAGGAAACTAATTAGTTTTGAGGACCCGATTTGTTCAGTAACACTTTATTGTTCTGCAGTAACACTTCATTGTTCTGGAGTAGCACTTCATTGTTCTGAAATAACACAAAACGATCATCCGATAACAGTTCATTTACACTTTATAACAAATGTGTAATTTAGGTCCTTATCTCTCAAAATTGGGTCCTTTAAACTAAAATTTTTTCCAACAGGGTCTGAGCCCTATTTTAAAATATTTTTGGGGCCTGATTTGTAATATACCCATTAAAAAATACCAACGGTCACATCTTTCAAGCAACGGGAATCTTTTGGTCAGCAATCTTGAAATGAATCAGAGAAGAAAGGAAGCGCGAACGGAGAAATGCAGAGCATCTTTTTAATTCCATCCAAGCCAAAGACGGAGAGAGGAGAAGGTAATTCAATCGGCAGGTTATCAAGTGAATTTGTGTTTTTTCTTGATTCTTTTCACTTAAAGTAACTTTTTGCGTAGCAAAAATTTGAATTTCGAAGAACGAACACCCGGGGAGAGTATGGGAGTGAAGAACCTTTGGGACATCTTGGAATCTTGCAAGAAAACTTTTCCGCTTCACCATCTCCAGTAATTTCGTTTGATTCTCCAACAATTTGTCCCTAAAAGCCGACCAATTACTGCAATTCGTTATATAAAAGTTAAAATCTTTATTTTAATTTCAGGAACAAGAGGGTGTGCGTGGACTTGTCATGTTGGATGATTCAACTTCACAACGTGAATAAATCACACTGTGCATTGAAAGACAAGGTTTATTTGAAGGGCTTGTTTCACCGTATAAGAGCACTTATTGCCTTGAATTGCAGTCTCATATTTGTTACTGGTAATTTTCTTCTTCAGTGCTTCAACATTTAGCTTTTTGTAAGGTGTGTTTGTGCTACTGTTTCTTCGTTTATAACTGCTGAAGGAATTTCAAGAATTCCTTGCTTTTTTCTATGTTTCTTTAAAATCGCTTTTCAGCTATTTATGGAGAATTTAGTGTTGAATCCATAGTATTTTCTCATCAATAAAAGTTGGAGGCTTTTATGTGTTTCTTCAGATGGCTCAATCCCTGGTATCAAATTATCAACATATAGGCGTCGCTTGAATGCCGGGATTGAGGTGAGAATTTTTCGAAATGAGACATTAGTTTTGGCTTGAATGCCTAATAACTTAAGTTGTTCTTATGCATTTTTCAGACAGTTTTAGATGACGTAAATCATCAAAAATTATCGAGTCTAAAAAGAAACAAGGGATCTGAATTTTCATGCATGATCAAAGAAGCCAAAACTATCGCGATGGCCCTTGGAATACCTTGCTTGGATGGGTATAATAAACTAGTTTGTTGCCTTCTCAAAATTTCCATCTTTTTTCGATTATTATTTTAGCTTATATTGTTGATTTTCTCGTAAAATTATACATATCACAGGATCGAGGAGGCCGAAGCTCAATGTGCATTGCTAGACTCCGAATCATTGTGTGTAAGTAAAGCTCTCTTTTTTCTCTCAAGTTACACTCTTTTTTTCTTTTTGAGATGCTACTGAAAGATAATGATCTAAAATCTTTTATATATATTGCGACTAATTTCATCTTTTATTTCATTGGTTGTGACATTATATGGCCAGGATGGATGCTTCACATCAGATTCCGACGCATTTCTGTTCGGCGCAAGAACAGTTTATAGAGATATCTGTCTCGGTGTGTGTTACCTTAATATTAGTGCATCTTCTTTTCTATCCATAATGATCAGATTGCTACACACATACATATATTATAATATATATATATATATATATATATATTATATATATCAATATATAGGAGAAGGTGGCTATGTCGTTTGCTATGAAATGGATGACGTCGAAAGGCAGCTTGGCTTCGGGCGAAATTCCTTGGTACGTTTTTACATTTTGAACAATCATTTTTTTCAACGTATAATTTTCTGAACGAATACCGTGTAATTTCAGATCACTCTCGCCGTTCTCCTAGGCAGCGATTATACTCATGGTGTCCGTGGTTTTGGGCCCGTATGATACTTTGCATTTACTCTTTCTTTCTTTACGGTACTAAGGGTGTGTTTGGTTTGTAGAATATTAGTAGGAAAAAGAAAATGAAAGGGAAAAGGAAAATTAGTTTTTATGTTGGGTTGTTTGGAGAATTGGCTACAGAAAAGAAAATAAAATCTAGTTTACTAATTTCTTTCACCAAATGATGAGGAAAACGAAAAGAATAACCATTAAAACTTTCTCCAAACCAAACACAATGTAAACATTTCAGCTGATCATTACACATACATATGTTTTTCCTTCTCTCGTCTTAGGAAACAGCTTGTCAGATGGTGAGAACCATGGGCGATGCAACTGTTCTTCAGCATTTTTCGGCCGAGGGTTTTTCCATAGCAAGAAAAAGGAAACCCTCGAAAAAGAAATCTCAAGCTTCGACGTTTGAAGATAAAGAGAACGGTGAGTTTAACTACTACTATATATATCCTTGTCATTACATCGCCTTTTAAGAGAAAGGATGCAAAACGTAACGTTTTCTTTTTCTTTTTCTGTAGGAAACTTATCCGTTGGGAATGAGTTCTTGCAAGTTATCAATGCTTACTTGAAACCAAAGTGTCACTCAGCAGATTCGGACGCCGTGCATAGGTAGGTTGGCCCTTCTCTTACATCACCATAAACACCGTAGGTAGAGCTTTGATGTTTTTTTCAAATACGTTTTTTTACGAGCATCTTTATATTCGTAGGGTTCTTGCAGTGTATCCATTCGATCGAAGGCAGCTGCATGAGGTTTGCGCTCGTTTTTTCGGATGGCCTCCTCGTAAGACAGGTTAGAATTTGAATGAATTGAGTAACATTACATTATCAGCCTCTTTTTTTTTTTTTCGTGAAATTGGTTTCGTTTTCTGGGTTTAGATGAGTACTTTCTTCCGAAGATGGCCGAAAGAAACTTGAGGAGATTTGCTAATCTTCGATCAGCTTCATCGAAATTAGGAGTACAAATCTCTATCACAGAGGTGTGTGGTATATATGCATGTCTTTAATATCTTGCATGAACTTCTAAGATATCAAATTTTTGTTGAGAAAATGGGCATTTTAAATTGTAACAGATGCCTGCGAAATGCCCTATATCTGATATTGTGAAGGCGAGAAAAATTCAGGGAAGAGACTTGTTTGAGGTTTCTTGGGCAGACATGGATGGCCTTAAAACATCTGCTGTCCCTTCTGACCTCATAGAGAGGTAATAATGCTAATCTTTATATTATAAAATCAATTTACAAGTACAAGATATAATTTTGAGGTAACTCACAACTGTCTATTCAGTGCCTGCCCAGAAAAGATTCTCAAGTTCAATCAAAGAAAAGCTCAGAAGCAGAAACCCAATCATAAACCAAGGCAAAAGAAAGCAGCAGAACGAATGGAAATCGACGAAAGGCTCGATAAGCTCATGCTCGACATTGAGAAAGAGAGCAGCAAAAAAACGGGTTTAGGCTCAAACGTGACTATCGAATCGAAGACAAAAAGGTTTAGAGATCGAAGGAAATAACCGAACAAACTCCTCAAACTCTAGTGCTTCTTCACAAGTAGAAATAATAGACCTCGTCAGCCCAGCACCTCAAGTTCAGAACCGTAGCCTTCTAAATAGGCAGTGCAATGATGTAATAAATTGCCGCAACAATATTATTGACTTGAGTGACTCAGAAAGCGAGCCATCATCGCCCGAACAGGTCAAGGAACTTCGCCTTTTTATGTCTAAACTCAGAGACGAAGAAGGTTTGTAGCAAAACAGAGATAGATAAATGCCCTTCCCTCTTGGAATGGGAGAATCATTTATCTGTTATAGTGTAGCCCAAAAACTTGTATTTTTACGATATAAATACAAGAAAACCTCGTCATTCCACTAATTTCAAGGTTCTATACCAAAAAAAAATAAGAAAAAAGAAAAAAAGAAAATGCATACCATAGATGCTTCACTTAGTAAGCAGCTTTCTCACAAGAGTTTTCGCATGTTCCAACTCATGGAGTCTCTTTGTGGTGTCATCTTCTTCCATCAATGTAAGATTGAGGTGAAAAAAAACTCTCCGTAGATTTCCTAACAAATGCCCAAATCTTCTGCTTGTAATTGGCCCATGGACACAGAACGCTTACTACACAAGTGCCTTGCTTCTCTTTTGCGTACCTCTGCTTCCAATTTCAAAGCCATGGCAACACCACGCTTGATACACGAAGGAGGTAGCTACAAAACACGAACAACAAACGCAAATGCTTACTATTCAAGGATGAAAAAAACAGAGCAAACAACATATTTGGTGCTTATACTACTTCGGTGCTCAAACTTGTAAATGTGCCGCTTTGATTCCTAAACTTTGCAAATCCGTTCTTTTATCAGTTATTTAGGTCAAACGAACCAAAAAGAAAAAGTTTCGCAAAATTTATGAACCAAAACACTATTTAAAAATGTGAGCACCAATATCTAGACTTTGGTATAATTTAAACACTAAATTTCCCGTTTAGTCTTAAGAGTAAACGAGCATGGCAGATCTTTACCTGAGCAAGTTGCGCAACCTTAAAGCCGAAGCTCAACTCACAAACGCCTGGCACAACCTTGTAAAGATAAGTCACACCATCATCATCTGTAATATTTTCCATATCTTTGTGAACCCTTCTCTCCGAAGTAAGGTAAGAAACGTGATATGCCCCAACAGAAATAGGGAACTCATTCATTATCTCAGTTACTTCGGGATAGTGAGTGACAAATAAAACCATTGAGCGCTTATGCTTCAGAAGATGATGCAATGTTGCATAAGCAATGGCCACGCCGTCGTGCGTGCTTGTGCCCCTACCGAGCTCGTCTATTATTACAAGCGATCGGTGTGTGCATTGCTGGAGAATGTGAGATGCTTCGGTAAGCTCTTCCAAGAAAGTGCTTCTGCCTTGTTGAATGCTGTCTGAAGCGCCCATTCGTGTGTAAATCCCATCAATTACGTGAAGCTTTGCTGATGATGCAGGCACAAAGCAGCCAATCTGAGACATTATGTGTGAAATCTAAGCATCTATATTCTCTTCGGTTAACTATTTTTTAGTCATGTACTTTATATGGAGTGTCATTATAGGGACAACAGATTTAGGGGGTGACATTTACAGGCAGTAACTTTCAGAATTAAGCAATTTAAAGACATTAAACGCAGAACCCTAGCCTTTATTTTCCCCAAATTCGAGGTTTAGGCGTATAATCTAGCCTTCTGGTATATTTAGGGAGTGTTATTATACGGACAATAACTTTCAGATTATGCAATTTTAGGACAAAATTCAGGATACCATAGTATAATGTCCTTAAATCGCTTATTTTGAAAGCTATAGTTCGTACAATGTCATCTCCTAAATTATATGTCCCTATAATTCCAGCACGTCTAAATTAATAGAATGAAAAAATAATCAACCCAATTCTCTTCCGTTATGTCAAAATGCAGATAACAGAGAAGCAAACTACATACAGTTTCAATCCTTTACCTGAGCCATGAGAGCTAAAATAGCAACTTGGCGAATGTAGCAACTTTTCCCGCCCATGTTCGGCCCAGTAATAATCTGACAGCGCATTGTGTCTGCGTGCAAATGCGTATCGTTTGGCATGAAATTGTCGAGTAAAACACCCTCCATAACCTGGCAAAGAAATAAGCATCAGCTTCCTGTTCTATTCCATGCAAAAGGTCAAAATTTCAGATAAATAAATAGAAATGGCAAATGAAATTACATACTGGATGACGACCAGAACTGATAATAATCTGAGGCGGGTCATCGTCGCTTACGAAAACTGGGCGCACATAGTTCTGAGAAATGCAGCAAAAATGGTAAGAAGAATGAGTCATGTTAAAGATTCAAAAATTCCTCTACCTTCTAAACTATTGAACAACCTTAGCCCTTGAAAGCGTAGCTATGGAATGCAAGCAATCCAATGTAGCTAGTGCTTGAACAGCAGCTTGAAACTCAGAATAATGTTCGGCGAACGTCTTTAAGAAACTGTTCCAAGTGGTTTGGCAAAGGATAGATAGTTCCTCATTTGCCAGATTTAATTGGTCGATAAGTGTCAGAACTTCAGGCGAATGGTAACGAATTGTTTTCTTTGTGCTGTTTACTTTAACCCAGTCTGACGGAACCTTAACATCTGTGGGAATCTGCAAAAGGGAAGAACTTTTCTACTCTTAAGTTTCTTAATAAAAGGTACGATTCCACATGAAACAAGTTAAGATCAATAGCAGCATTTGAGTAATGAACATTTCATGAATCGTGATACTGAAACATATCATTACATATGTTTGCTCCATGCAGTTATAGACTGAAATAGATCGAAGTATTAAGAGTATAACATCCTGTTGTTCATTACACATGACTTATAAACAGAACATTTTAATTTCCTTACAATTACCTCTATCAAATGGGTGACGCCAGAAACACTCACAAAATCTAAGTCGCTCAATTGTAGCTGTTTGCGATAAAGATAAAGCAGTTGGTCTAGCTTCTCATTCATCGAGCGAATTTTGCTCCTCGCCGAAACAATCTGCAACAGAAGAAATTGGTAAAACAGACTACCTCATAAGCCGCTTAGTTAACCAAGAGAACTCTCTGTTCGAACCTCGGGAAATTTCCCATCGGTAAAGATGTTGTGAAGATCTTTTCTTAACGCAGCCTCCTTGTTAAGCGGAGAGAGAAGATTCGCTGCTGCGCTGATAACAGTGGAAGATGAGGCTGTGAGTATTAGCTTTCTCAACAGAACAGAGCGCACTTGCTGGTTGTTGTTGCCCTTATCTTCTTCGACGAGCAGTTTTGACAGCTGTTTTCCCGCAACTAATATAACATGAATGACTGCAATAAACTGTTCGCATATTCGATGAACATTTGATGCATTCAACAACATAAGCTAACACCTAACCTACTTATGAAAGAATGGAACCTCAGATGGGCTAGCAGTTCGATGGAAAATCCTGGTAATCCCTCGCTGAACATCACAAGTCCCGCCCAATGCGATCAAAACCGACGATATTATTTCATGAATCTCAGGCTGTAAAACTACGATTTCAGAGCTTTCCTCAGAATCAAGGGTGGAGGTGTTATTAGACGATGATGAACTCATGGATTCAAGTATTTCAGATACAGCATCTAGACGTGCGTTTATCATACTTCGGTCACATAATGGGTGAGTCACCTACAAAGCCAAGAAAGTTTCATATTACCGTACAGATTATAATATAAGGACAAAAAGTATTTTCGGGAAACAAATTACAGTACTATACGATAGCTTACCCAGTGTCTGAAAAGCCTCGAGCCAAACAAGGTAAGAGTACGATTCATGCAATTGAACAAAGAGCCATCCTCAGAACCATCATGATTGTTCTTCAACACCTAAGGAGGGCAGAGAAAGTAATCACTCATAAACACACGAGCCAATAAGCAAAAAACAAAAACAAAACTAACACAACATAATCACCTCTAGCTGTTGCAGTGCGTTGGAAGAAAGGGTCATCTCCATGGTGCAAGAGAAGGGACGGAACGAAGCTTTCATGTACAGAAGTTTTTCGTATCCAAATTTTTTTAGATGGAGAATTGTGAGGGCTAATGCTTGAACGACCAACTTAGGCATATCCTTCAGTCTCTTCAGATGAAGAAGGGAAACAACACATGAGAGGAAAAGTTCTTTATTGTGTCATAAGGAAGTGCAGAATCTAGCAATTACCTTTTCTTTATCTGCTAAATCGTATTCATCTAAGCCCTCATGGAGTGACATAACTTCAGCAAGCGCATCGTTGTGACTGAAGAAATTGGGTGAGGCATATTCTATTCGGACATTCGAGACAGGCCCAGCGTATGCCAATAGCAACTAAACATGAAACCAAAGAAAAAATTAAGTCACTTTAAAAACCAGGTGATAGAAAACATGATAACAATAAAGAAACCATGAGGATCGACATAAGGAAAAAACATAATTAAGTTGGTCCTTAAACAGAATCCATATAGTTATTATGATCAAAATCCCTACCAAAGGGTAAAGTGTCGGAACTATAAAGTGTCGATCAATATCCCTACCAAACTGCAAAAGTCACTATTTCCCAGCACTTTAAAATAGTGTCAAATACGTTTTCTTGCCAAAACCAACAAGCACTTCGATTTCACATCTCATAAATCGCAGTACAGCAATCTAACATTTCATTCATGCATGAAACAACCTACGACCAAAATCATTCAAACTACCTTCTCCGTTTGCTTCGAAATTGGCCTCTTTACAAGCAACTCGACCGGCGTCAACTTCAAAATCATCGCCTCTAAACCGTTCTTCGTGAAATCCTCCAGAAAATCCCCATAAACAACATCGCCAGTCGAAACCTCGACGGCCAACGCCCCAATCCTTACACCCTTCTCTCTATCCTTTACTAGCTCATCTTCTTCAACTACACACAGCAAATAATTACTCCCAAGCCCACACTTCTCCTCGCCCTCGCCAAAATCCCCATTCGCCTCCAACGTAGCCTTAGTGTACAAAGCTGAAAGCCCACGACAAAAAGGTCCCGACTTGTTCGACCCATGCGCTTTAATAGCTGCAGTTTCAGTCTGTTTCACCACGCCCACTTTGTAGCCAGCGCTTACGAGCCTTCTTACATGGAAATTCATCCTAAACGTTGGGACGCTCGCGGTAAGAAAGTTGTGATCCATGTGTGCGTAAATGCCCAGAATTCGAGCTGCGTTCTCGGCGTCCTCGCCGAAGAATCTGTACTTGTAACCAACCTCAACCATTAAAAGCACATCATTGTGCTGCTTTTTCAGCTCGACTATCTGCTGTTCCAAAGGGGTGTAGGATGTTCTTACAAGGTTGGGGTTTCTGGAAGGTTCTAGAAGGTCTTGAGGGGGTTCGAGAAGCTTGGAGAGGAACTTACGGTGCAGGGTGGGGTTGGGGAGGGGTAAATCGGCGTCTCGGCCGAGGGTTTTTAGGTGGTGGTGGGTTTTGAGGCGTTTGGTGGGGGAGAAATCGACGGTTGTGGTGATTTTGGGCGGCGGGGTTGCCGGGGTACCGTTGGATGGGCCGGGCTTTGGTTCGGCGGCGAAGAAGCGGGAGATAACTTGCTGCTTTTGCTTGCCCATATGACGGCGGAGACGCCGAGAAGCGGCGGGGCCGGCGGTGGTTTGGCGCCTTTTGGGTTGCTCGTATCGAATCTTAGTTCTTTCTTCAATTGTTCGAAATTCCAACTATGAAAGAGTATCAAGGAGGAATGACGATGGAACTGAAAATCTCTAAGTTTTTTAAGTAAACGGCCTTTAAGTTGGTCATTTTTTAAAAAATAGCTATCCAAAGTCGGATTTTACCTTTGTATCCTTACTAACTCTGCACTAAAGACTATTTTACCCTTACTTAATGTCAATCAACAACCTCAACAACACTTAACGTAAAAATTAATTAAACTTACCGGGTTATACTGTAGCGAAGCTGAAACATCAGACCCGTGATAGAACGGAAGGGTAAAGTTTAAAAAAAAAAGAAAAAAGCAACCACTTTCAACTTTCACTGCACTCTTGGTAAAAAACGCAAGCGTTCTCTCCCGCCCTTATCCTGCAAATCGTTTTGTCTGCAACTCAAACCGAAATCCGAACCTCAATCTACTCAATTGACAATGGCATTTAACGCGAACACCCAAAGAGTGGAGGTATGTGTACTTTTCGTCTTCTTCAATTTGATGCGAGAAGGGGATCTGGGAACAACCCATCGAACCCTAATTTGGTGGGGAACCGTGCTTGCAAGCACAGGACAGTGCTTGGTAGCATAAGACCAGTGCTTGGTAGTTTAGGACCCGTGCTTGCAAGCACAGGACCTGTGCTTGCAAGCGTACGTCGCTTCTTAATGCATGGGTCCCATGCTTGCAAGCACCCGCTTCTGAGCAGGGGACCTGTGCGTATTTCATGGGACTCCCATAAGATGATGGTCGCCAGCACGGGTCCCCTGAGTTTTAGCGCAGGTCCCCTGGCCTTAACAGGCGGGTCCCGTGTCATTGCGCGCGCACAATGTTCACGGGACCCGCGGGTTATAAGCAGGGGACCCGAGCGTTTACGCAGGGGACCCGTGCTGGGACCGCGCCCGATGCACTGGGGTCTCATGCGCATCCGTGCTTGAATCTCAGCATATGCATGTGATCCCCTGCGCATCTGCTCATAAGGGTATTCTATCTTTCAATCTTCATACCACGTAAATTAGCTCAATTGTGTTTTACGTATAAATTAGGTTGTGATGAACAAGCAGTGGGGAACAGAGGAGAAGTTCCTTATTGCCGTGTAAAGCTGAACTCGTTATACGGCGAGGCCAACCAGCTGATAAGACAATGTCTGAACCACTACGAGTGGAAGATTTTTAGGAACGAGAGTCCGTTTGACCGCCTTGTTAGTGCGGAGCACGATTTTATCCCCTCGGGCCAGTTGTTGTGGTACCTCATCCAGAGGTAGACGAGTCTGCACAACCCCGATGAGCTGTAGATGATTGTGGGCGACAGGCCACTCCGATTTTCAAAATCGGAGTATTGCCTAATCACCGGACTGAAGTTCGCAGCCGAGATACCGCCGGTAAACGGCGACTCACAATTCACCGCGAGAGATTTGGCAACAGGAAAGTCCGCATGTCGAACGTCAAGCATGCATTGGAGGCGTTATTTGGCGACGGGGAAGATGCGAACTTCGAAAAGCTGAAGTTGGCGGATGTCTACTTCGCCACCGCCGTGTTGATGAGTCGACCGTCGAAGAAGGACACCGTCGTGGGTCAGTGTGTCCTTAGTATCGTCGAAGATCGGTTTGCATTCTCCCAATATCCTTGGGGAAGCGTGGCGTTCGATGAGGTTATACGCACTTTAAAGGTAAATATACTGGCGAGGAAACGAGAGTGGCTGATCAGTGGGTTCGTACAACCACTTCAGGTGATTTATAATTAAGCTTCTTTGCATACCTTTTTCTGACATATAAATCATTGCTAATATTTGTTGCGTTATCTGTATTCAGATACTCGCTTACGAGTGCATAACGGGCGTTCAAGACGCCTTTGCGGTGCGCAGGGGTGAAGATTTGAGCCACGCATGCTAAGGTGGGTGAGCAACAATTGGGGTCGCAAAGCATGCCCGAGTTTTAAGGCGGTCGCAGATGCCGCTGACAAGTCTTCCCATGTACTAGGGTTGTTAGTGCCGTCAGCGGCCGAGCAGGAGGCGGCGTACTATAGGGACGGCGTCTTTGACGTTGGGCCGATACACGAGCTATTCGATCGTGTGAGCTTTCTACTATCACATGGAGTGGAAGTTAGGTGTTCCAGCGGACAGCGCGATGGCGGCGAGGGCCCTAGCCGACAGAATGTCGAAGCTGAGGTAGTCCTCCAGATCGAGAGCAGTGGCTTTCGAGACGAGGATGATTTAGCGATTGTACCTATTCAAGAGTTCCCCACACCTGTGGCGCTGGTTGAGGCTGGAGATTTTGGTGCTTCGTCGAGGGCCCGAGGAGTTCGAAGAAGAGGCAAATCAACCGTAGAAGTTGTTGATCAAAGTGATGAGGATTCAGAAGAAGATATAAACGAGCAGTGGAGCAAGAAGTACCACGGGCGACTTGACTTCTCCGGGAGTCAATCGATTCATGCATCCGATCGCAAGCTCATTGTCAAGTACCTTAAAGCGGCAAGATTTAGGTAAATTTTTGCTTTCGATGTCAAACTCATTTATCGTACATAAACACGTAATAACTTTTTTTTTGCAGTGATAAGGTTTGGGAAAGTGACATGTTCGACGTGGATGCCCAAGGCTTCTACATGTTGCTCTTCGATGATATGCTCAAGTCCAATTGTCTTAACGCATACCTAGATTGCTTGAGGCGAACCTGCGCGAACTCCGACTATTATCATCAAGTGTTCGTCTTTCCAAGTTACGTGCAAGACGAGCACTTTAGAAAGGCGCAGAAGTCGAATAGGAAGGCGAAAGTGACGATGGATGATATGGATGAATTCCTTAATAGATTGTCGACAAGCAGTCGGATATGGTTGGAGCGTCTCACGGAGGATGAATTGATGCGATGCAAGTACATCATCTCTCCTATTTTCGCAAAAAGTCACTGGCAGTGCTTATTTTTTATGCGTCAACGCAAACCTTCGTCCTTAACGATTCGTTGGGCGTGCATCAGGTTTTATTCGTCGGGAGAGTGTTCGTAAGTAGCGGAAATCCGTCTGTCTATCATTTTAATTTATTTAGTAACATGTTCGTAACATTTGCTATATTTTGCAGGCGGAGTTTCTTTCTGCATATTGGCGTTTCAAGTTCAATATTGTGACAAAGGTGAAGTTGAATAATAGAAAGAATCGGAACCAGAAGGCTGGCAGCTTCGATTGCGGGGTTCATGCAGCGTTGACGGTGGAGACGATTATGGTTGACACGCCAGGATTTAATGAATATCAAATGCAGGTTGATATTTCAACATATCGCTCCACTATGGCTGCACGGATATTGCGTGACCAGCATAGTTGTATGCTCCATTTGTAGGTGCCTAGGTGGTTTTGTACATTTTGGACATGTTGAAGTCTTTATGGATGTTAGTTTGTAGGATTAGTAGAATAAAATTTCTTTCATTGTTGAATAATTGATTGTGTGTATGAAACGCAACGTGATGGGTGATTTGAAGGTGACCGAGAAAACAGTTTTGACCCAATGCTCAATAATTGTTTAATTATTATTAGTACGACTCAATAATGGCAGGTGACCAACCCTAGATTGGCAGACGACCCGCTCATCCGCTCTTGGGACCCAATTGTCAGAGCCAATGCAATATGCACGAGTCCCTATTATCACGTTATGGTCCCCAGATGAAAATGCGCTGGTCCCATGTAAGTATGCGTGCACGAACCTTACCTTACCTCATGTGCGGGTCCCCTACAAACACGTTATGGTCCCCAGATCAGAAAATGCCAGTCCCTTGTGTATATGCGCAGGGACCTTACCTTACCTTAAGTGCGGGTCCCGTGTTTAAGCAGCTTTGGTCCCCAGATCCAAAAGCCCCAGTCCCTTGTGTATCGCACGGACCCTACCTTACCTTACGTGCGTCACCCTTAATTTTAATAAAACAGAAATAGTAAAACAAATTAATTAAAAACAACGCGTGAATGTATTAAAAGCTGCGAGAGGATTTTGCAGCAGAAAGCACTCATTCGACCAAGTAAGCTCACCAAATTATCTCCTTCTACATGTAATAATATGACGGTCACGAGAATTGTTTTCCTAGTCGATGGTCAGTGGATAATACGCGGGGACAATACGTCGAACTGGGTTCCCGATCCAAGTTGCCGATGGCGATCAATCTTGGTAGACGACGGTTCATGCACGTTAGTGGATCTCACTAACAAGATATTGAATGCATTGTCGTTACGCAACGACAATACCAAAGTTATGATAAGCTACATGCCTTGCATAGACTACAATTATGTGCGCCCCATCTACATCGAGAACGATTACGGCATACGTGCGTACCTTGGTTATGGTTGCCCACGATCAAGACCACTTCTTCACGTTCAACTTGAGTTATCCGTCATTACTGCACCGCCACCTCAACCTCATGACAATGATTTGTCGGGTTTCGACATCGGCCTTATAGCGCAGTGCGATACAAACGCAGAAATCCAACCATTTGAGGGTTTTCCCAGCACATCTTACGACCCTCCTTACTAAAGTGATGAAGCAGTGGCTATTTAGGCGATTACTCCGGAATGGTCGGCCAAGAATATGCTAATGAGAATGAGCAAGTCGGACGGGAAAGTGAAAATGAAAACGAGCAAGGTGCTACAGATGATGATGATGATGATGATGATGATGATGATGACGATGATGGTGGTGATGATGACGAGTTTGATGTCGATGAGCACGGCGACGCTATGATGTGGCCGAAGATGGTACCTATTCGTTTACGGATGGTTCGACCCTATATGTTTGACAAGAATTTCGTAGCAATCAAGAATTCAAGGACGAAATCACTAAAATCGCAGTCGCCGCATGCTTCGACCTCCAAGTGGATAGGTCAAACAAAACCCTGTACGTGGTCAAATGTGCGATCGAGAACTGTGAATGGCGAGTACGAGCTGCAAGGACAAGAAATCCCCATTTTTCTCGATCCGAAAGTACAACAACACGCACACATATGGCGTGCCTCATCGACGCCGGGAGATCGCCAGGGAAGTTCATCGCTCGTATCGAGCACGTTGTTGGAAAATTTCAGGGCTCCTAAAGACATCCTGACACCCAGTTCCATACAGTCGATGATGCAGAGCAGGGGAGTTCCCGTTTCATACTACAAGGCTTTGAGAGGGAAACAAATTGCGACCGATGAACTAGTTGGTAATAGGGACTCTTGCTACGGTTTACTGTCGGCGTACTTAGATGCGGTGAGGCAAGCCAACGAGGGCAGTATCACCGATTGGGAGATGGACGAAGACAGACGGTTCAAGTACATGTTCTTGGCTTACGGCGCATGCGTCAGAGGCTTTACGTACATGAGGAAAGTCATTTCTATCGACGCGACTTTTCTGAAGGGGAAGTATAAGGGTGTCCTGATGATTTCCACTGCCCAAGACGGTGATTACCATCAATATCCTCTAGTATGGGGTCTTGCCGACGGGGGGGAGGGAACGGAGTCATGAATGTGGTTTCTCTCGAGATTGCGACGTTTTGTCGCGGATAGCGACGATCTTGTAATAATTTCTGATCGGAACAATGGAATCAAGAATGCAGTCCAGATAGTTTTCCCGAACGTGTTTCATGGTTTCTGTGCGTGGCACCTTCAACAAAACGTAAAGACGAAAATGATGAAGAAATGTGCTTGTCCGATTTTTTGGCGTATCGCGAATGCCTACCAAAGAGCGAGTCCGACAGTGCTTTTAAGCAGATTGAAACAAAGTACGAGAACGTGGCAAAGTATATTGACGAAGTTCCGAAGTCAACGTGGAGGCGAGCGTATTGCCCTAGATTAAGATACAACATAATGATGACCAATGGATCGGAGTCTGTAAATGCGGCTCTACGTAAGGACATGGAGCTTCCAATTATTGGACTGGTGGACTCGATTCATCGACTGACGTTATCATGGTTCAGCAAGCATCGGCAATCTGCGGAGGCTTCAATCGCCGCGGACACGGCTAAGTTTACGCCGAAGGTCGAGTCGATCATACGAGAGTGTTTTGCCGAGTTGCAATGCGTCGGAAGTCGGGCATCTAACATATAATGTGTTCGGGCAGCATGTGAACGAGGTGGTCGATTTGGGACTGCGCAAATGCACGTGCATGATGTTTCACATCGATCGTATCCCATGTCCACATGCGATTGCTGCTTGTGGTTGCGCCCAAGGTTCAGTGTATTCATTAGTGCACGATTATTATACCTTGGAGATCTGGAAGTTGGCATACAAAGGTACTATACGGCCGGTAACGGATCGCAATGAAAGTAGTATGGACATGTTGCCACCTCTTGTTGGTTCACAACGTGGACGACCCCAGAAAAATAGGTTTCCTTCGGTTGGTTAATTTGGTAGAAGATAAGGTTGTAGTGTTTGCGCATATTTGTATTACGTACGTTTATACGTTGCCATTTGTGTTCTGTTATGTTAGGTTTTGATACGTGTGCGTCTGCTTTCTGTGTTGCGTACCCATGTTATGCTTCGTTTAGGTAACACATTTGAGAAAATTACCGTACGAATATGAAAATAGAAAACCCTTATGCACAGATGCGCAGGTTCCGCATCTCATATGCAGCGAATCCCGCACGGATGCGCATGAGACCCCTGCGCATCTTTGTGGTTTGCGCCGGGTCCCATGCCCATAACGTGAAGGTCCCCTGATATTAAGGTTTGGGTCCCATGAGGGTAACGCGAGGATCCCATGAGTCTTGCGCACAGGGAGGGCGTTACGAACATGGGACCCAAACGTTAAAGGCAAGGGACCTGCCGATTACCACACAGTACCCGCACATTCGGGTTAGTCATGTTCGCTTATTGAGTGAGACCAATAATTGCTCAATTATTGATGTAAAGTGACATGTCAGAGCAGTGTCTCTATTTATTGGTCAAAAGTGACATGTCAGAGCAGTGTCTTCATTTTTTGGTCAAAAGTGACATGTCAGAGCAGTGTCACTATACAGTATGTACAGGACAGATGACTTGACATTTGAATCTCAATTTGCTTTAAATGTTGTGAAAATCTAATATTATTAAATTCCTTAATAAGATAATATTAATAAAAAATTAAGTGCGCGTTAAAAAAATAAAATAAAATAACCACTCGATTAACAATATCTAACTCCAAGTTTAAAACAAAGATAAAATATTTTCCAACATGTATTTCAAGTCGTACGATCACTGACGTGAATCTAGTAAGAGAGCACACCGAGAAAACATACTCATGTTTGTGATTTATGTAGGCTGTAACAATCTTATAAACTGAACGTAATTCTTGTGATTTAATCCAATTTTTTTGTTCTGTGCTATTTTATGATGACTTTATATTGTAGTCTACGATAAACAAAGTATAAATACGCTCAGTTAATCGCTTACTTCCATGAATTAACATTGCAAAAATCGCTCACGAACATAGGGGACCCACATTTTTTGCACAACGGACCCACTCTTCAAAACAGGGTACCCGCGCATATTGCATAGTCCCCACACTGAGATGTCCGGGTCGGACTTGGTCCCGTCAAAAGTATGAGCATGTCATTGTCGGGTCCCGATCGGTCCCTTGAAAATGTCGCTTGATTTAGCAGAAGACCATCGCGTAAAGCGCAGGGGACCTGTGCGTTATATGCATGGGTCCAGCGCTTGTATTCAGGGGACCCGCAGGGAGCGTTCGTAGATAACACGGAACAGTTAATATAAAAAAAAGTTAAGTTATGTCAAATCACTGCCAATCGCGTTATTTTTATGTCAAATCACACATCACTCTCAGAATGACAAAAAGTTGGAAAACATCTACAAAATCACCTTTCACAATTTCTAAACCCTAAATTGATATCAAACACACGTAACGTTAATATCAAACAACTAAAATTAAAATTAAACAGAGATCTCAAACAACACATGAACATTTATTCAACAACAGAAGAAAACTAAAAACTGTCCCAATCATTATTATAAATAGAACATGCAAGGTATTTTCGAAATTCCTTCATATGAATTTGATAGAGGCGGGAGACGTCGTCCTTCTTTATCATAAGCGACATTGCAGCCCGCAACATTGCCACGCCATCTTCTCCACTGAAAAATCATAACCAACATTATACGTTATTTTTATGACCAAAAATACGAACGATAAATAAAATACCACATTCATGAAAAACTTACGAATTTTGCTTTCTGAAGTCGCGACTCCAATCAGCTCCCCAGTTCTTGTCCTTGGATGGTAAGCGCTTTATCAGCTTCAGCTCCTTGAAAATCGCAGGGAGCAGGATACGAAGTCTACTTACGTCGTCCGCGATAAAGCGCCATTCGAAGCTAGGAGGTGCATCGGAGTCGTAAATCGTGCAATATTTCTTCGTTGTATCAACAACAACAACGCCCATCGGCCTCGCGTACGGATAGGAATAGCAATGTGGGAGCACAGATCCCACGACTGGTTCGTCCACTCTTCGTGTTCGCCTCACGCGTACGGTAGCAAGCACTTTAACCCCTTTGCAGTTGGCTTCCCTGTGAAACCTAGGTTCCCTCGGTCATCGACTAGCGTCTTAAAGCTATATGGCATATACGCGACCTTGCTCGCGGCCGATTTGCTAAATTTCTGCATTTTGATGATCCCAGCGATGCATTCATCGACGTGCTGCAATAAAATATAGACCGTTTTAACACATTCAACTAAGGTAACGAAAGGTATTCGTTAAATTCATACGTACCATCTCATCGAGCGGAATACCCTCATACGTACCATAAGGAAAACCCACGCCAACCTATGCCTTACCCCTCATATCTAAATAAAATACCTAGCAAAAATTATCAAAACTCCATAAGCATACTTGAAAACTAACGAAAGCAAGGGAAGGAAAAGAGGAATGAGCCGAGACGAAATCCACACCATAAGCACCCCAAATTAGCTTAGGATCTTGAATTGGTAAGTAAACTTCCTTCCCTAAGCCTTTCAATTCGTAATTTTGGTAGTATGGGATGAATTAATGTCATTAATGCAAATTTTAGTCTAAGAAGGAATGCGAAAATCCTAAGTGTGAGGCATAAGCTCATGTTAAGGTCCCTACTTGGATAAATCAGTGTTGGGATTGCTCAATGTACGATTTAGGAACCATGCAATTGATTTCTCGAGATAGGAACCAACCGATTTTGGGTAGAGAAGGGATGGAATTGAAGAGTTTCGACTAGGTTAATGAGATAAATGTAGTTTCGATGGGATGAATTTTAGGGTTTCGATCGAAAGTGAATAGGGAATTAGAGCTTCGATTGAGTGCTATTAGCCAATGGACTTTCGATAGAAAGTAGGGAATTAATTCTAGAGTTTCGGACGACATTCGAATACATCCAAGTTCGATTAAATCAATTTGCAAGATAGTAAATTTAACAAGTCATGAGTTTCGACCGAAACTCATTTCATTACTTGAGTATCGATCGAAACCTCGTACCAAATCCATGCAATTGATCGAAAGCAACTTTGTTCCATGCATAGTTTCGTTCGAAACTCAGATGATGCCATGATGATGTAAGACTCGGCGAAACCCTCAAATTGATCGAAAGAGATCCTCAATGCATGTATAGTTTCGGGCGAAATGATGATAATGACGTAAGAATGATGAAATGGCGCAGCGAAACTCCCTCAATTAAGCGAAACTAACATAGGTTAACCATCGATTTGAATTAGAATTTAGCATAAAGGAGTTTCGATCGAAAAGTCTGCTTTCGGTCGAATTAGATCTCGGCGAAACTCGTATGAATAAGCCAAATCAATCGAAACCTAAAATCTATCCCATGTGATTGATCGAAAGAAATAACTTGAAAGGGTTTCGGCCGAAAGAAAACTCGGCGAAACTCAACCCTATCAAGCCATCGATCGAAACTAGGGTTTAGGGTACAACAATTTAATTAAATCGAATCGGGCAAAGTAGGTCTCAATAGCTAATCACTTTCGCCGAGCTTCTTATGCTAGGAATTTTAATGTTTGGACTTATAATTTAATCGGGAATAACAACTTAGGAGGGATTGAACACTTAGAAGTTTCGATCGAAACCGAATCACAATTTTGGGACTTTCGCCGAGACGTATGGGTGAAGCATTAATTTCCTAAGTTAACTTAATCGAGGGTAGGAAATCAAATGACTTAAGAAAAATTCAAATAAGGCAAATTGAACAATTTGGAGTCTAGAAAATTTGTACAAATCCAAATAATTAATAAGACGGAATTTAATTATCTCGACGAATCACCCAAGGAAAACAAGGTACTAATACTTCAATAATTTTATTTAAAGGTCGAACGTTAGGAGCGAACGAGGACGTACGCTAATTAAGCTTGGACCACAGGTAAGTAGAAATTCAACTACGACACGTAACTTGCCTGCGTTCCGAATTATGTGCTCGTGTGATTTATGTGAAAGATGCATGTTAAGACATGATTTAATTTTACGTATGATGGCATGGTTTCATATGTACATGAGCATAGCATGAGCACTTGCACGCATGCGTTGTACGTAAGGCGCGAGGTATGAGCGTGCATAAGATCGCCTGTGTGCGATGTATACTCGCCGATATTGGCGTTGGTGTCGACTCGAATGAAGAGTCACGGCTACCCCTATGCGGCCATGGCGAATGAAGCCATAAGGCCTGTGTAAGAGGCTGGGGGAATACCCCGTATGCGGGAGATGCAACCTGGAGGGTGCGCCCGGGGCACACGCTGAGTAAGGAAAGATTCCTTCGGGTGACCTTCTAGCGTGTAAAACACTACCCGGAGGGAAGATTCCTTCGGGTGACCTCCGTGGTTAGTGGCCTCGGTGTTGGCTGCCAGTGAGAAGCGTCCGCGTGGAGGCCACACTGAGTAAGGGAAGATTCCTTCGGGTGACCTTCTAGTGTGAGAACCTCCACACTTGAGATCTCTATGATATGGCGCATAGTGGGATAGAAAGCCGAGGGCCCGAATGAAATAAGAGCATAAGAAAAAGAGTATGAGTCAGGAGAAGAGTAAGAGTACGAGTAGAAGTGTACGAGCGATAGAAAACGACGACGTGGATTGTCGATCGTTAGGACATGTGCATACATGCATAATTTCCGCTTACTGAGCCTCGGTGGCTCATTGTTTACGTTACGTGTTGTAGGTACAGACGATCACGGTACGTGATCCTAACGTTATGCGAGGCCAGTCTTTTGAAGCTATCCGGCTGCTTTTGAGGTGGGAGTGTGTGTATGGATGACGACCTGTGAAGGCCGGGCACATAGGGAGCTCTTGGCTGCACGCACACACACACTTGTATTTTGTGAAGACACGAATTCGATGATTTGTAGAACGAATTACGAATATTCTTTTGACATGTATATAAGACTTCCGCATGCACGTTTAAAATGAAAAATTTTATTCGCATTTTTACGTAACCCGCACGATAACAAAGCATTAACACTTAGATTTAGAACGGAATACTAGGGCGGGACGACGGGTCCTGACATGGCGGTCCATTCAGCTTGGACAAAATTGTCGTATCTGGACTGCGCCCATTCGGATGGACTGTGACCGTCCCATGCCTCCTGCCTCGGACCGCCATCCGGAGTCATGTACGAGGTATTCAATCTGTCATTGTAATCTATACAACAAAATTCAAAATTAAGTATATATTATACTATATTCCCGTCCTTAAGTATATAAACGTAACGTTACACCATTCGACGTGTGTAGCGTGCGATCCACCAAAAATTCTACTCGTCAAACCCTGAACGGAGTTCCCCAACTCCCTGATGCTTTCGCCCCACGATCGCATTTGGGTCCAATGTTCCTCGTACGCATCCCACCTTCTCTCGTTCGTCGACCAACATCGACCCTCTTCCTCTCGAACTGTTAGAATTGCGTGTCAAGTGCGTCGAATCGCTCAAACAAGTTGGTGAAGTTTTGATCCACACGACTCGACCAGTCCTCGAAGCGTGCCTCCGAGGTGAAACCATGACCACTCGATGGACCCATCCTTGGAGTTGCATGAAAGCCGTGCTCGTGCGGCTGTTCGGGGACGTCGGCGTTACGCATCATCATATCATCGTTGCGACGGCTACTGCTCTTGATCTGGTGGATGGTCTCAGCTTCGAAATGCTGCCGGCTATGGCCCTCGTCGCGATGGCGGTGTCCTCGGGAGCACCTAACCTGCGCTCCCTGCAGGAGTAGAAAGGTCACACGATCGAATAGCTCGTATACCGGCCCAACGTCAAAGACGTTGTCCCTATAGTACGCCGCCTCCAGCTCGTTCGCTGACGGCACTATCAACCCTAGTACATGGGAAGACTTGTCAGCGTCATCTGCGTCGCTCTTCAAATTCGGGCATCACTTGCGAGTCCACTCCTTTGTCCGCCACCTGAGCATGCGTGGCGTGAAATCTTCTTCTTTGCGCACCGCATAGGCGTCTGCAACGCCCGGGATGCACTCATAACTAGTATCTATATACAAATAACACAAACAATATTAGCAATTACTTATATGTAAAAACAATGTAAGCAAAGAAGCTTAATAATAAATCACCTGAAGTGGCTGTACGAACCCATATATCAGCCAGTCCCGTGGGTTCTCCCGTAGATTTTTCTTAACAACGCGTATGACCTCCTTGAAAGCCTCGCTGCCCCAAGTACTGTGAGAAAGCAAACCGGTCTTCAGCGAGGTGATGGACCCAGGAACTGACGACGGTGTCCTTCTTGGACTTTTGAGGCAGCAACACCGCGGTGGCGAAGTAGACGTCCGCCAACTTGAGCTTCTCGAAGTCCACACGTTCCTCGTCGCCAGGCAACTCCTCCAACGCCTACTTGACGTTCGACATGCGAATTGTTGATCTAGCTCCAAAATGCCTCCTCGTGAATGCTTCGAAGCGGTTAACCGCCGGTATCGCGGCTGCGAACTTGAGCCCGGTGATTAGGTAATACTCCAATTTTGAAAATCGAAGTGGTTTTTTGCCAACAACCATCCACAGCTCTTCGCGGGTGTGCAGCGCCGTCTGCCTCTGGATGAGGTACCACAGCAACTGAAGCGAGAGGTTAAAGTCCGCCTCGGCCATGAAAAGGCGGCCGAACGGACTCTGTGCACAATTAATCTGCAACTCCTCATCGTTAAGGCACTATCTTCTCAGCTGGCTGGCCTCGCCGTATAGCGAGGTCACCGTAACACGACAATCAGGAACTTCAGCACTTGTGCCCAACTGATTCTTCATCACAACCTAATTTATACGTAAAACACAGTTTAGCCAATACTTGGTATGAATAATGAAAATCGAAAACCCTTATGCAGATATGGGCAGGGGACCGCATCGCATATGCTGACAGTCGAGCATAGATGCGAATGAGACCCCTGCGCATGAGCAGGGGACCTGTGCGTATTTTCACGGGACCTACGCGTATTTTCACGGGACCCGCCCATAAAAAGAATGACTAGGCACGGGTCCCCTGGCTCTAAAAGCAGGCCCCTTGATTTTACGTGCGGGGTCCCCTGATCGTTTCGCGCAGGTCCCGTGTTGTTCGTCACAGGCGCAAGGTCACGAGACGCAGGGAACCCACTCGTTATAACCAGGGTACCACGCTTATACGCAGTGGACCCGTGTTGGTACCATCATTTTATGAGCGGGTCCCGTGAAAACGGGCCTTTCAGTTCAATTCTAAGCACGGTCCTATGCTTATCGGCATGGGTCCGCACCGAATTAGGGTTTGCTGCGTTAAATTGAAGAAGACGCAGATTCGAAAAAATACCTTATGGGTGTTCGCACTGATTGCCATTGTCGATTTACGCTCTCGGATTGGGTTTGAATTGCAGAGAATTGTTGGACTTGCAGAGAAACGATTTGAGGGCGTTTTGTGTGCATGAGATAAACGATTGAATTGACTTGAAGTTAAAGTTAAAGTGTTGGTTGAAAGTTGAAATGCTTTTTTACTTTTACTGTTCCATCACGGGTCAGTTACTTGCAGTTAAACCTGAAAACCTTGTAATTTAATACCCCTTTATGTTGATTAAATAACTAACCTAATTAAATTAAATTAAATACCATATCTATATTTTTTAACAGAACTGAATATTATATTATAAAACATAGCTAATTTAAAATACAGTACTAGTTATATTGTCAGTGTCACGTACAATCAAGGATAGCATATTTTGATAAAATTATTAAATAATTTATTCTACCCTTCTCGCCGCCCTTCTCCACCAACCGGAGCTTGCTTGACATCATTCTGCACGGCGTCGTTTCGGACAACCTCGATCCAACCTAGGCCTTGGATCAGTTCGCTCTCAGCCTCGTCGTCGTCGTTCCGGACAGCCTCGGGTGGTTGTCCTTCGATCACTTCGCTCATACGATCGTCGTCGTCGTCGTCGACCTCGAGAGCATCGTCGTCGCCGTTTAGGAATCTGTCGATCTCGGCCACGATGAACGCCCTCCTTTGCGAGAGGTCGACGCCGAGGTCGGCCTCTAGACGGCGGCGGACGGCGGCGGCCGTGGTAGTCCAGGGGTCCGAGTGACAGACGATTTCGTGGAGGCGGGCGACGATTTGGGCGTCCGTCAGCATTCTTCCTGTTTTGTTTCTGGGATTATTTAAAAATGTTTAGATGCAGTGTGTTTGATAAATCCAAGCCTTATATAGCTTGCAAAACGCCGTTAGAGCTTCACAAAACCCTAACATATAGCACGGGACCAAGCTCTAGTACAGGGACCCAAGCTCTAGTGCGCGGGACCCAAGCTCTTGTAACGGGACCCAACCTCTAGTGCATGAAGCATGACCACGACTAACAGTCCTTCCAACTGTATACGGCCATGGGACCTATCAACAAGAAGCTATTCTGTGCGGGTACCCTGTTTTTACGTGCAGGTACCCTGCATTTATGCGCAGGGACCATGCACTGATGCGCGGGTCCCGCGAATTTATGTGCGTGTCCCGTGAATTTATTCGCCGCACTAATGTGCGGGACTCCTGCTTTTATGTGGGGTCCCATTATGTAACGCGCGGGTTGCCTGCTTTCAAGCAGGGTCCCCGGATCAACTGGAAGTTTTAAAAACAATGAACATGTTCGGCCTTCCAAACAGGATTTTCGAAGCTTTGAGAACCCATTGGAAGGGTTTAGGACTAAGAGTTACAAATCTAGATGGTTATATTCAAAATACGACCCGACAAAATACTTACACTGAAGCGTGAGGTTCGAATCTTTCGTTCGCCGAGGACTTTCCAGTGTTCCTTCGCCTGTGAAGAAGCTGATACGAGGTCGGGGAATTTTTCTTAATGACGATGATGAAGAAGAAGAAGAATTAGGTGAGGTGGAATTAAGGCTTTCTGCCGCAAAATGGACGTGCAACTTTTAATTCATTTCAGGCGTTGTTGTATTATATTTTTGTTTTTCTTATTTTTTATTAATATTAAGAGATTAGAAGAAGAAGATTAAGTGTTAATTAAAAAGAGTGCTATTGACCAAAAAAATAAGTCAAGAGTGCTATTTTTGTAAGCTTGACCACGTCAAAGGCTATTTTTTAAAAAGACCCTGAAAATCTCCACCGTTGTATATATGTAAAGCTTTCAGGAACAATCTAAACTCATATATGCAAAGCATCAACGATTGTCTTCATTATATACATTTCTACATATTACTCCCTCCCAAACGGTTATGGACATTTTCGTATGGCACGATTTTTAAAAAATTGAATATTTTAATTATATAGTACAATTAAAAGGTGAAAAGTATATTTTGACACGTCTTTTAAGAATATTTAATAGTATTATATTGATTGTTTGTGATAGTTTTTTGCTATAAAAAGGAAATATCCAAAACGGTTTGGGACGCCCGATATAGTAAAATGTTCAAAAGGGTTTGGGACGTAGGTAGTATATAATTGTTGAATGTGACGATTGTCTTAGATGTTATTATAAAACATTTTTCTCACATTATTTTTTGGCCGGTAATAGGAACTTGATATGTCGTAATCAAGATCATTTTTCACTTCTTGATGGACGCAAGTACGAATTGATCAAGCTATTACTGGAGTACAATGCAGGGTGGGCATGGGGTCGGGTAGTCAGATATCAGGTAATTTGGGTTCGGGTAGTTCGGGTTCGCGTTAAGATTTTCACTACCCGAATCGGACCCGATCTACGTCGTGTACCCGCTTCGGTTATATATCGGGTTACCTGAAGTCGGGTACCGATTTTGAATTGAAAAAATATGACTAAAAATATTATAACAAATCAAATTTCCATGTTTTATATTAAATGTCACTTGTAATATTGGGGCGATTGGTAGTCAGGCCCCATGTAATTTTTCAAATAGGGTGGTCCAGGCCCATGTAAGATAAAGTATAGTTTTAGAGACCCATTTCTGAATTTAACTTAGAATAAAGTGTGTCTGACGAAAATACCCTCATAGAAGAGTAAATATGAAGTGGTATCCAGCGCCCCTGTTTTGTTATCAAATTGCAGTATATTGTTATCAGTTATCACATAACAGGAAGTGTTACTCAGCACAAATATTATGTTATTATATGGCTAATAAGTGTTATTAACAGAATAAAATGAGTTTTGACAATCGAAATAAGCATCAACTGCAAATATAAGAGTTTATTTTGATATTACGCCGTAAAATATAAGATTTGCGAGGGTATGCTTCGAATCTAATTGACGCAAATATGAAAAAAGAGTAAATCGATCTATGTTTTCGGCTAAAATTGCAGCTAATATGTATAAATTCGAGAGACCCATAGCTTGAATATTACGTCGAGCCACCGTGTCGGATCCATCGTTCATCGTTCAAGGTTAATGGAGCTAAAGATGAAATCCTTGGAAAATTTTGGCATAAATAAATGTTTCTTAAAGTGGTACGAATTTCAAATGATTTGTCATTGCGAAACAAATAAGAGGTATTTCATGTGAAACACGTAGAATTACATTTTTTTAAGAAGGGGATCGAAACAGATTTAAGTGTTACCTGTTGTCCTCTATTTGGTATAGTTGAGTTAGAAGCTTGTTGGGCAACACTCCATCCTTTCTGGATAACACTTCATTATTTCTGAATAACACTTTCGCTATTTCACAGGAACATGCTATTTCGTTTGAATTAAGTGTTATTATTTTTTTGCAACATTCGTTAAAGGCACTGTAGAAATTGTTACTCGATATGCATAAATGGTTATACTGAAAAATTTGTTAATGCCCAAACATTTCAATTTTGTATCGCGTCAAAATATTTACCCGATTTCTGCAGAAACACTTAAGGGTTCTGCTGTACCACTTCATGGGTCTACATTGATGTACCACTTCTCTGTTCAACAGTACGACTTTACTGTTTACCAGTACCACTTTATGGATCTACAGTACCACTTCGTGTACACTCTATAACACTTCATGGTTGCTCTGCTCGTTTGAAGAAGACGATGCAATGATTCGTAATTATTTTTGTTTATTATGGACAAATATGTCTTTTATCATGGATTAAGTCTTTATTCTAAATGAAACTTAAATTTAGGTACTTCTATCTATATGAAACACAAATATGGCCTGAAATCAAAAGGAAACCTATTACTAGGGCCTGACAGGTAATTATCTCTATAATATTTGGATGTTTTAGTTTCAATAAATATAATATAAAACATATTTTTATATGTTTATTTATAAAATTTTGAGAATATATTTTCAATTTTTATAATGATTTTTATGCACTGATAATAAAATATCGCTTGTTAATTATGCAACTAAAATAAGAAATTAATCGAAATATATTTAAAACTTTAACACAACTCATGTTAGATATTGATATCTAGATATGTAATTATATTTTTTTAACGTTTTTGTATAAAACTAATATATATTTTTAAAAATAATTTGTCGGCTACCCGAATAATCCAATCGGACAGTAAATTACTACCCGATACAAGACACAATAAATAAATATCTGGTATCGAGTAACCCGATACCCGACAAATAACCCGAATTACCTGACCCGAACTACGCGAACCCGATTGGATTCGGGTAAAACCCGAATACCCGAACCAGAACGCCCACCCCTAGTACAATGCATTTGATTCTTTTTGAAGATTTTGAGAGGTTGTGTAGATTTATGTAGGGTTTACACTATGTTGATTAAATAGGGGTAATTTAACAGAAGTGACCACCTTCTATTTTCAATAAACATAATGGATTGGACGGAAGATTACAAAAATACCCCAACTTAAACAGCATTTATTCGAATAAAAAAATTCGAATAATTCGAATTAATATTTTTGAATTCCAATTTATTCGAATTGGTTAATTCGAATAAATTCGAATTTAAAAATATTAATTCAAATTAATTTGAATTTTAATTCGAATAAATGCTATTTTTCTATCCGAATGTTATCCGAATTACTCAATTCGAGTTCGAATATTTGGAATAAACTGTTTTTTGTTCGAAAACGTCGATTTCAAGCTCAAAAACATGAAAATTCACTTAGATTTAGGGTTTATATGTTGAATAATCATGACCCATCGACATCTCATTTCGACATTAATTTTAAGTCGAGTGGATCAAAATTTGGTTAAACACTTGGTTTTTTCTTCAATACCCAATCCTTTTTTTTAAATTAGAAAACCTAGAATCCTTATTTTTTTTTTAATTTCACAAAATTAATCCTATTTAACAAAAATCCCCGAGTAAATAGGGCCGAATCAGAATTATGCTCGAGGACCGTGAAAACTAAGTAGATTCAAAAATTAATTTATCAGCAAAAAATAATAGTAATTGGAAATAAAATTACTAATCAGAAGAAAACAGTTCTAATGGAAAGAAATCCGACGTTCCTTCAAATTTTTGAAGTCTTCAATAATAGTTTCATACATACGCACTAATAAATTCTCTACCAATATATGCGATTAATGCATTTGAGAGAAAATCATTATCAACCTTCAATATATCTATTGTCAAAATTGTGATTGTAGCAGCAGCAAAAAGTTAGAAGAGTCACAAGTATAATTACTCGAAAAACGAGACTGTATGTCACTGACTTGCTAGTCTTAAATGGTTGAATCTTTAAAAATTGTATCCTAGTGTTGAAATTGTATTTGTAATTGTTCTAGCCAATCTTTCACAAAATCTTGCACATAAAAGCTTTCAACTAATTCACATATAACCCGAATTTGGAACGTCTTTCATTTTTATAGGATGTTAAGCACTACTAAGAATCATCATATTCATTGAATTGACCATTAATTTTCGCAACTGTGAATTATGGGAGCATAAAAGAGGTCTACTCAATAATGACGCTTGACGGTTATATTTTCCGAACGATTATGGACTCAACTTGCCCTCTCCTATCAATACAACGAGGACTAAGATCTGACATCTAAATGGAATTCCTTAAGTTTAAATATCGTACAACATTTATATGAGCCTTTAAGCAAAGAGAATTAATTAACTGCAGTTTTTTATCATCGAAATTTCAAACCTCCTTAATAAATGTTGTGATTGGTTCATGCAATCATTTCAGACCTCCTTAATATATGCTGCAATTGGTTCATTAAACCCTCCACGGCCGTGAAAGATGGCGGAAAAGCGCATATATGACCAGAAAAGCTTCATGGTCGTGAACAATAATGCACGAGGCTGTGAAGAAGACTAGCAAGTGTAATTTTGAGGCCCGAAATTGCTTCACGGCCGTGAACATCCATGCAAGAGTCCGTGAAGAAGACTGGTAAGTGAAATTTTGAGCTCCGAAAAGCTTCACGTCTAGGAACAATAATGCAAGAGGCCGTGAAATATTCTAGTGAGTGAAATAAAGACCTTCACAGCCATGATGGACAGACGCTATGGCCGTGAAGCGAGCGAACGTTCCTCTTTTGGGCTGTATCTTGCTAATTTTTTGTCAAATCAATTAAGGGGGACTTTTGACGGCAGGAAAAAAAAGGAGAAAAAGCTCTTATGCGACTACAAGGTGTGTCCAAGAAATTTTCTCACCATTTACTCAAAAGGGGATGTTAGGTCCTACGATTAACAACTCTAAGATCCTTGTTAAGAATTCAAAGTGATTCAACGATAATGATAATCAATAAGATTCGATCGAAAAACTCATTTGAAGAACGAGAGAGAGAATTCGATTAGAGTGAGAAAGTTAATGTTGTTTCTCTCTCTAGAAATTGAATTGCAAGCCTTTCGAATCAATCTTCAAAACTTTTCTCTATTCAGCTCAATTGATTTACATGTATTTGTACCAAACAAACTTGGTATAAATATCAAACTAGTCCTAATCTAAGGACTACTATACAAAACGCCCCTAATTACAAGGACAACTAATAATATCAAGCACAATTAAATGTATACTCTACAATCTCCCCCTTTGTGCTTGATTGCGTTTCCGCACCGTTTGTCCTTGTCGGGCGTAATACGATCTGCGCAAGCCCAGCGCATACTCGTAGTTCCTTAGCGTGATCCTCAGCTCCAGTCTATCCTCAATATCTTCAAGCAGTTCCATTAGGAGCGGTTGTTCTCTCACGAACCTATGGATCCTCAGCATGGTGTCTCTATTGATTTCTTCCAACCTCTGCTCAATATTCCTCCTGATGACCTTGAGCGTCCCATCACAAAACTTGTTGATTTCAGTCTTCAGCATCAACCTATTCTTCTTTGCTATTGGATTGTGGTAGGTGATGCCTAGGACTGAGCTGATATGCACGTGATTGTTGGGAAGCCCTTCGATTTCAGGTCCTTTGTTGAGCAGAGCGGTCATGTTGACCTTCTTCATGTTGCTCTCCAGAGCCATCTGAAGGTCGTGTGCGGCATAGTACTTGACTTGACGCATCATGAACCGGTAGAGACCCTCGAGACCTTCTTTCTTGATGAAGCCTTGGGGACCTTTGTACTTTTCCACATATAGCTGATATAAGTTGTAAGTTCTTAGCAGGGATGTACGGTAGGTCACTCTCGCTTAGATCTTCTCGAGTTCTATCTACGCGCTCAATCGTGTAATGAGGTGTTGGAAGTCCTCCTTTGTCACAGTAGACGCTGAGTAGTTGGCTTATTGGAGAGAGACTCTTATAACGGCTCTTGGCTTATGCCTTAGTCATTTCTAGCCTAATATCAGGTCCTAGTTTGGTCAGCATCCAGAGGTAGTTCATTCTCTTCTGCTGATCCCAATGAGAGATCCGTCTAAGCTCGAACTCATTCGGCTTCCTAACTCTATCCGGAGACCTCCAAATGTTCTCACGAACTTCTTCTAGGAAAGGGATTTCTATTCGGATGTTCTCCCATGGCGTGTCGATCCAAAAGGTCCCTGGCGTTAGCATTGTAGAGGGAACCGCCCGTTGAGCGATTAACTCTGGTAGCCTTGGGATATCTCGCTCGTAGTCTTCACCTTCCTGAAGCTCATCGTCTTCTATGATTACGAGGTCTACAAATGCTTCTTGTAGAAAGCGCCGAACGTCGTGAAGCCGTCGTTTTTTATGCTCCTCGGGCATGAATGGGCCCTCCACAGCCCTTCGAAGATATACTTGTCTAGGACCTCGTGTGGATTGACACCATGTCCAGAGGATCCCGGTTGGTCTGGAGCGACGGAGGGAGTGGTTGGGTAGCTGCTAGGGCTACAAGCATCGCAGCACTTGCTTCTTCTTTCGGAAGCAAGGGGCTTGAGTAGATCGGTGGTGTGGGCGGAGGCGTCCTGAGGCGAAAGGTTGGTGGGTCGATGTGGGCGGTGCTGTGCGTGGTGTGGGTAGTTTGGGTTTGGGTGGTTTGTGTTTGGGTTTGGTGGGTAGTATTGGTTTGGTGGGTAGCATGGGTTTAACCAACTCCAGCGCTTGTCTGCGTAGCGCTCGAGCCTTGTCCTTGGCCAGTTGTAGATGTCCTTGGCCTCTTCTCCCCCTCATGATGGTCCTGATCGTCAGGATCGTCATGTCTACGTCGGGAGTGGGAGCTTTGGCCTCGGCATGATTGGGTAGGTGGCTCAGGATGGTCTACCAGTTGCATATAGAGGGACTCTTCCTGAGGCGACCGTATGGTAAGACCGATGAGGCGGGCCAGAAGGATGTCATGTGGCTCGGGATTGGGGTAGTGTATCGGTTGATTAGGATGGAAGAGTGTTATATAGGGTCGGTGGGTGTGGGTTGTGGAGGTGTGAGGTTGGGTAGTGACGAGGTGCCTTCAGAGACAGGTGCTTTACCGATATCTCTTCGGGATGTCTCGATTGCTTGGAGTACGATCTCCGTAATTTTGTCTTCCATAGACTGTACAGCGGCAGAGAGAGCGGCCTGTAACTGCTCGTTCATCACAAAGGGTGCGGACGCCTCATTGGATGGACCAGGACGACTGATGTCGCCTGTTATCAACCCTTGAGTAGACACCGACTCTTCAGGTTGGCTCACAGTCACTTGAGGTTGTGACTGTATGAGACTTCCATCCAATCCTTGAGTCGAATCTTAAAGATTCGTCTCTATGGGCGTTGTGGCAGGCTCGGGTTGCACCTGCGAACCAGACACCACGAGATTTGGTTGCGGTTCAAGATTAAGCGAAGAAGTGCCAGCAACACTTGTAGATGTGGTCAGCGTAGTATCTGGTGCGTTGGTGACGGTTGGAAAGAGGAACTCCAGTTGAATGCAAAGTCTCCTGGGAGTCCTCCTTATCGGGCTTATTTCCTCGTCCAACACCGTGTCAGACGGGGTGGCCATGTGAGGAGTGAAGTCACGGTGGATGTTCTCCAGTGCCTGATCCGTCACCGGTGGAAGAGTGCTTTTCCCCTTTTCTACTTCGGGCTGTGCTACTGGTGGAAGAACCTCCTCAAAGGTTTCTTCGAGCACGCCAACATTAACGGGCACTTCCACTTGATATTCATGTGCAGGAGCCTCGAGCGCCATCTCAGTAGCCACGGCGTCTATCAATGTATCATCTACGTCAGACATTGGCTCTTCGACCAATGGAGACTCCTGTTGAAGCTCCTGAGCGACAACATCTATCATCGCGTCGTCAGGGCTTTGGTGATGTTGCGGTTGGGGAGGGCTCATATGTACATCTGTCGGGGGCCCTCTAATCATTTCCTCGATTAGATTGTGTTCCCGACAGAATCTCTGATACTCAGCTTCCGCGGGGTCGGCGAGCCTGAGTAGGTGGAGCGGAATGGCCATTGAAGGCTGTGCAAGGTCCACCAGCCTTGGGTTGTGGAAGAATTTGAGTCGGGGCGGCTGATAGTTTCCTCCGGGGGCAGGCGAGGAATGTTCTGTGCGTACATCTCCATGTGTTGGCGGATGATGACGGAGAACCATCTCGCGTACGTCACGTTCTTGGACCGCTTGTTCTCCTTTTGTCTGATCTGTTCTGCAAGGTCGTTCCAGATCAGCTGTTGAAATCGTAATTCCGCGAGAACACGACTCCGTGAAAAATCCGGAGGATGTGACCGTTGCGCTTATCGAAGCCGGCGTGCTTCGGAGATAGACACTTGTTCACGATCCCGAACAGTGTCTTCCATGGGTGAGGGATACCGTTGCTCTGAACCTAAGCGAGCTTGGTGAGTGGCGGACGGTACCCTATTTGAAGGAAATCAGCCACCAGTTCTTCATCTGATGGGAGGGGGTCGTAGTTTTGGCTGTGAGGGAGGTCAAGTAGAGCTCTGAACTCGTTCTTGCCCATGCAGATGTGCCTCGTCCCTACAACCGTCGTGAAATGGTATCCCCCGTCCAAGATGATGCTCTTGATCATCCCCCAAAACTGCTGGAGGTAGACCATCGGCACTGATGCCGTCACGGTAAGTCATGCCATAGTGGATGGCCTTGAAGGATAGACACGATAATGTCGTCTGGACACCGGAAGGTAGCCATGTCCAATTGGAAGTTCGTGTCGTGGACATTGAGGTATAAGGACTTCTCGTATATGTAATTATATGTTGGATAGCGATCCATCTGAAAAAATATAACAAATCATTAGTTCATAATTTTTGATATTAGTCGATAATGAATTTAATTTCATCAAACTATAATATTGTATCAAGTCATGACATGTTTGATGAATTTTGAATTGAAATCGTATGATATGCATATAGGAATTTTGATTTTAAAAAAATGTAATGGCATGATGGTAATTTTGAGTTAAACACCTAACGCGTGAAAAATAGTTTGAAAATTTTCTAAGTGTTTAATCGCGAGTAATGGCACTGTTCATGCCGAGAAATTTTTCGCTCGATAAAATTGATTTTCAAATTGATTTCCAATGCATTGATTTCAATTGTAATGACTCAGTTTAATATTTCGCTACAGTGTAAAAGACTTAGAAAAATTTTCTAAGTGTTGAAGTTGAAATCGAGACTCTAGTCGATCAATTTTACATCGAGAAAAATTCCGTGTAAATTTACGATCGAGAAATTATTTCTAAGGTAAATTTACTATCGAGAAATTTTTCTCGATCGAATAAAATTTTCGATTTGGAATTTGTCGAGCGGTATGTGATTTTCGATTGTAAGTAACATTTTTTTTCGCTGCGAAAATTAGTCAACGAAAGACTAAGTCAACCGTCGAGAAATTTTTCAATCAGTTAAGTCCTAAGCGGCGAAAAATTAAGCGTTGAAAAATTAATTTTTTCGCTGCTAAATTTTAAGACCAAAATCCAATTAACACGAAAATTCTATTTTGCGATAGTAAGTTTTGCGCTCGATAAAATTTGCGTCTAAATTTTCTATTCAGTGCTTAAGTTTTTCGCTCACAGAAAATCCTAATTAGATTTCTCGATGGTAAGTAATTTTTCGGTCAAAATCATCTATCTTAACGACTAAGTCAGATTTTTATCGATCGAGAACTAATTTGACACAAACAGTATCTCAATTGAATCGGAATTCAATTAAGATTGTTTGCGATCGACAAAGTTCTTCGATACCTTTAAACATTCGAAAACCCAGTTTTATTGAAACTCAAATCTCAGTCGAAGATGCAGATTTTCCGAAGATTTATACTACCAGATTCATCAAGAACATCGAAACTATGTTAAGTGCAGGCATTAATCTCAAATAACACTCATAAATCACTATAAAACAGTATACGATTTCTCAGTTTTGAAGAACAGATGGAATCTAAACTTAGCGAAGAACTTCAAGCAGATGCTAACGACGTTAAATCACACGCAACTATCAACAGATTCTCATTCTACCTTAAACAGACAATTTTGAGTTGAAAATGGAAGGATTTGTGAGTGACTGAACTGTCTGTGAAAGTTTTTCGCCAGAGAATTTTTTGCGATTAGGGTTGCGTGAGAAAAAGTTTTCGACTGACACAAAGATGAACTTTTATTTACTCGCTGTAATTCAATGTTGGGTTTTTGATTTGACGTTTTGCGATTAAATGGACAGGCCCATTACTATTTGCGCTCGAGAAATTTTCGATTCGAAAATTGCTCTTCAATTCAATTTTCTCGATCGCAAATTATCGCAGTTAATCAACAATTGTTTCCAACACTGTTTTACGATCGAGAAACTTAAGATCGCAAATTAATTCTTATATTCAGTTTCTCGATAGTAAGTACTTCTAAACTTTTCAGTTTGACCCCTATTTCAAATAAAATCACATTTGTAAAGCTCCCCCATTTCTGTGCAGTAAGGTCTGGCTTCCTTGGCTGGAATAACAAATCTGTACTACTTAGAAAGAAAGACGTTAGAAATAATGGCGTTAATTTGGTCTGTGATTAGCTCCGTTCCTTGTACTGTCGACGTCTGACTCCTTAATTTTGTTTGAAGGAATGTGAAACACTTAGTGAAGAACGTCAAGAATATTTGGAGCTAATGCACTATTTTTATATTTTCTCCCCCTCAAATAATGCACAAAAATTGACTAAATATGGAAGCATATGAAATCAATTCAATTCACGAGCATATAACACACAATTTTGCCTAGTAAGCACATATACGTGGTTCCCGAAAACATGTACTAGAGGTATTGTGTGGGGTAAGAGCAAATGAAGAAAAATTTATCGCATTTAAACAATTCAGTACCAATGCAATTGAAAATTACATTTAGAATGTGCGATAATATAATAAATTCGCATTTAGTCAATTCAACGTATATGAAATATTCATGTCAAAATGTGCGAAATTTTTCCTTTCATGATTTTTTTTGCATATTATTACTATTATAGTATGGGGTCGGATTATTTTGCTTTGATCAATCGTCACACCTAAAATTTTACGAGACATTTGAAAGAAGAAAATGTCGTCAAGTCATGTCGTCAAACTAAAGTCCTAAGTTCATAGACTGGTCCATTTCGTCAACTCTCACTAGGTTTGCTCTAGCACTCAATTATTTTTAACTTGGGATTTTTATATTTATATCACTCAAGTCAACGCAAGCAATTTTAAGTCAATTTACCTGTGATCAAGGCATTTTTAATCATTTCACCTAAGCGAGAGACCGTCGATTGGAATCAAAGGGTTGTAAGGATTTTAGTTTGGCTAGGACTTAGAAGGGAAGGAATTTAGAGGAAAGTGAGCTTATCTCTTCGTCATCTTCCATTTCTACGTCCATCTCCTTTTGTTTTTCGGCGTCTTCTTTTTTTTTCGATCTTTTATCCCTGTTTTTCTTTTAAGAATTATCCCTTTTTATGCTATGCTCAAGCTGAAGCTCCGCTTCTCCACGAGGCTATATGAGATTATCGTAGGCGAAGTTCTTCTTGTTGGTTCTCGGGCCGATACCGTGCTCCTCTTCTCTTAATCCCTAGAGAGGTTTCAGAGATTATCTATTTGGAAAAGTTCACGGTTATGGAATTTTACCTGAGGCTGCGCTCCTCTTCTCGTTTCCCGATATAAGACCGGATTATCGTTAGAGAAGTTCACTTCGTGGTGCTCCTCTTTCCAGTCGTTCTGACGAGCGTACGAGATTATCGCTGGAGAAGTTCACAGCAGGATCCATGCCACCTTCTAAGAAATAGTCGGAAGGCAGGTTCCTTTGGTCTGATTGCGCGTTGAGCAATGCCTTCTTTTGTCATCATCCTCCTTTTTTTTCGTTTGAATAACCATCCGAAGAGTATAAAATACGGTTGAATGCTGGGAATGGGATTCAAAGGAAGAAAAGGACGTCGGAGAAGGCTCAAATTGGATGACTAAGGGCTTATGAATAAGAGGAAAAAATTTTATAAGGCCGAGTGAAACCTAAGCGCCCTTATCATTTTCCTAACGATCTAAGACAAGGTGAGTATGAAGCCAAGTATCACTAGTTAAGACAAGCAATTGATGTGTGACTCACTCAGGAAAAGATCCAAAGAAAGAAATGAACAAGGCTTGAGACCTCACGTATATATAGTGACTTTGTGTCTAGTGGAGTAACCTAATGACCTTTAGACACAAGAATGCGACTTATACTGACAAAATTAAGCAATTAAATCAATCTCATGTCGGGGTAAAATTCTAAGTGACTTTAGATCAAAGCATCCTAAAGAATTTCTTCATCCCCCTATATTACAGGTATATGTATAGTATTTTTATATGTATTAAAATTTTATTTATTTATTAAATTCACGCAAGATAAAGCATATCGGCAAAGAAAACACATAGCATAGAACATTTAGTAGCACAGAAGATCAGGTAAAGCACATATTACGGAAGATTCAACATGCCTAATTTTCCGACAAGGAATTGAAATCGTTTTTCATCCAATGGCTTGGTGAAACTGTCGTGTAGTTGGTACTCCGTGTTCACGAAATACATATCTATGGTGCCTTTCTCTACATGTCTTTGATAAAGTGATATCTAATGTCTATGTGTTTTGTGCGTGAGTGATGAACAGGATTGCTAGTAATAGCGATGGCACTTTGACTATCACTATATATGGGTGTATTATTTAAATTGTACCCATAGTCGCGAAGCTGAGTCCGCATCCACAGCATCTGGGAGCAACAACTGGCGGCAGCCACGCATTCCGCTTTTGCCGTCAAAGTTAACACACAGTTCTGCTTTTTGGATGACCAGCAGACCAGCTTTTCGCCTAGAAATTGAGCGCCACCGGACGTGCTTTTCCTATCCATTCGGCAACCTGCATAATCAGTGTCAGTATAGCGGATAAGATTGAAGTTCGTACCCTTTGCATACCATAGTCCGAGGGTAGAAGTGGCCTTAAGGTAACGCAGAATCCTTTTGACCGCGAGCATATGGGATTCTTTGGGATCGGCTTGAAAACGGGCACATAGGCAGGTGGCAAACATGATGCCTGGCCGGCTCGAAGTGAGGTAGTGAAGAGATCCAATGATACGGCGATATAGTGTGACGTCGATCGGCTTTCCAGTGGGATCGGCATCCAACTTGCAGCTTGGTGACATAGGAGTGCTAAGAGGCTTGCTATGATCTTGATGGAGTTTCTTCAGAATATCCTTGATGTATTTTGTCTGACTGGTGAAAATCCCATCTTCGAGTTGCCTGACTTGTAGTCCTAAGAAGAACTGCATCTCTCCATGACTCATCTCGAACTTACTTTTCATTAGATCTCCAAACTTCGTGCAAAGCCGCGGATTTGTTGACCCGAAGATGATATCGTCGACGTATACTTGAACAACCATCAGATCTTTGTCTTGCCATTTGATGAAGAGGGTTGTGTCTATCGTTCCTCGTATGAATCCAGACTTCACGAGGAATTCACCAAAGACATCGTACCAAGCACGTGGGGCTTGTTTTAGTCCATAGAGAGCTTTTTCCAATCGATAGACATGATCGGGATGTTCTTGATCAACGAATCCTTCCGGCTGAGCGACGTAGACTTCTTCTTTTAACACGCTGTTGAGAAAGGCGGTCTTAACATCCATCTGATAGACTTTGAAGTCTGTATGAGCCGCATAAGCCAGGAGAAGGCGAATAGCTTCGATTCGGGCAACATGAACATATGTCTCGTCGTAGTCGATGCCTTCCTGTTGATTGTAGCCCTTCGCAACTAGCCTTGCTTTGTTCCGGATCACTTCACCATCTTCATTCTTCTTATTCTTGAATACCCATTTGGTTCGGATAATTGTTTTACCATGTGGACGGGGTACTAAGGTCCACACTTGAAGACGTTCGAATTGATGAATTTCTTCTTGCATCGCAATTATCCAATCCGGGGGTGCGTCTGCTGCTTTAGTAGGCTCATTTTCGCTTAAGAAGCAGCTGAAAAGATTGGGCTGACGACGTGTCCTTACTCCGCTCGAAAGATCGCCAATTATCTGATCAACCGGATGGGAACTAGTCCACTTGTGCTCATGCGGCAGGGCTGAGGAAGATACGTCAGCCAGTTGTGGTTCTAGATTTCCAATTATCTCCGATTGTTCAATTGTTTGAGGAAGTTCCACTTCTGCACTAGGAACGATCGTCTCTGATGATTCTTCCTCAGTAACCATTGTAGGTTCTTCGTTATTTCGTGGCAAATCTGAATCGGGTGAGGTAGGGACGTGAGAAGTACTAGGTACATCGGTCTCGTCAGGTGGAGAATCCACTATAGGTGTAGCAGTGTGTGACCGAACGGGCTCGAAGAGAGAGTCCAGATCGTCTAATGCGAGTCTTAATGCTTCTTCTGACGTTGAATTCAAAGTTGTTGCCATCTTCTGTTGGTTTTGTGCCAACACACCAGTGAAAACAGGTTCTGAACTGTTATAAACAGAAGCTATCTGGTTGGGTGTTGCCCGAAACTCACTTAAAATTCGATCGAAACTAAAATATTCAAATATTTAAAATCTTTTCTCGGTGAAACTGACTATCGCCCGAAACTAATCCAGTTCGATCGAAACTAATATTTTAATTGTTTTGTCATTTTTACTCGGTGAAACATTTTTACTCGGTGAAACTGAGACTCGCCCGAAACCACTCTTGATTGAAACTCATCCTATATAGCCCGAAACTCAGTCTTTCTTCATCGATTCTCCCAAATTCACTTTCAAAACCTCTATGCAAATCGCACACAACTCTCGTCACATCACAAACAAACACTGTTTTTCACGATTTTTGCAGCTCCAAAATCACTAGTGGTAAGGACAAACATACAATCTGCAGTTTTTAACTGATATTATTCTCGATTTTGCAGGATTCGCAGAATAGGGTTTGAGTGATTTTGAATCGTGCGATTGCAGCACTTTCGCCCGAAACTGCCTTTTAATTATTAAATGATTTAAATCGTACTATTCTGCAGTTTCGATCGAAACCAAAGTATAAAAGAACTTTAATTTGAATCGCACGATTGATTACATTCGCCCGAAACTCACCACTTATTCAATTGTGCATTACAATCGATCGAAACTGTCCTTTATTTTGAACATGATTTTAAATTCGAGATTCATGACTTTCGATCGAAACTGTGATTTGAATTACAAATTGAATCTTGGCCGAAACTGATTTACACTATCGCCGATTAATTGATTCAATATGAATTCCTTATACTCTCGGCCGCTCTTTATTCAATTTCATCAAATTCATCTAAGTCCTAAAGTTACACAAAACTTAAAGTTGCAACACATCCTACAATTATCTTCTCAGAGTTTTTAATGGTTGGTTCCTACTAATCATTTGATCTTATCTTACAGATCTATTAAAATGGTGCGACAAATTGACGAGATTTTAGCTTCAACGGAATGGGCACAGAGAACACCCAACAATCTACTCCTAGACTTTACTAACATCTCGTGCCCAGATCCTATCATCGTCAAAATTCTAGCAAACCACCTCCTAAAACAGCCCTAAATATCACCGAATGTGTCCCAGAAGTTTACGTACAACAATTCTGGGCTACTCTTCAAAACCCAACAAACAGCCCGAAAACCACTACTTCCGCCAAAATCGACAACACCATAGTTGTCTTTACCCCAACCATTCTTCGCTCCCTATTAAACCTATCATACTCCCTACAATATGATCCCCATCCCTCTAACGATGACCTCATCAGGGACTTCCTATTCATGGGCCACAAATCTAACGACCAAAACACCATTCACTTTCCTGATTTCAACGCAAAAGACATCCCTGGACCATGGCGGACCCTGTTTCTGATAATCAACAAGTGCCTATCTCCAAAGCACTCAGGGTCCGACAAGTGCAACCGCAACATCATGCTCATTTTTCAAGGGACCGTCTTCAACAAGAATTATGACATCGCTTAACTACTATGGACAGACATTATTGACCAACTGAGAAGACGAGGCCTCGGATCCCGGATACTTCGAAGTGGGTTTGGGTTTTGCCTCTATAGGAGACTTGGCTCTTTTGGCTTTTGTCGTTCTTGGCGGAGATTTAGGAACCCATTTGGGTTGAACCTTACAGGGAAGGTTAATTTCAGCACGTGCAATGCTTTGGAGGGTTTGACTGATGAAAAGATCTTTTCTTGTGATAGTCTCCTAAGGTGCTTGGGGGATTTAATTTCTACGGGATACCTTAGGCGAGTACATTCATGTACGGCGCCATAAGCTTTCTTTATGGATGGATCTTGTTTCCTACATGTCTTCCTAGTGGCATTTGTTTCAGAATAATTAATTTTTGACGTAGAGCCTATGTCGAAGTTGGTGCTTCTAAAAAGTGATCGGCTAAAGTGAATAAGTAGAAGCAACTATCTTAAAAGTGGAAATAGCTCTTTTATTTCTACGAATGTCTTTTATTGTAACAGAAGGAGTATGCTCAGAAACATTTAAATCTAATGGCTCCTTCTTTATCTTAGTGCTAGACACTCTCGCCTTTGTTTTTAGTGCTGACGCTACGCTCCCTGTAGACGTAGGTAAAGTGAAATTAGTCATAGCACTTTTAACAAAATTATTTTTACAATATTTATCTTTCAAAGGCGATTTTTCATTTTTCATGCTTTTTGTAATAGCCTGAGAGGTAGCTTGGGAGGACGAGGAAGCCTTGAGATTTTCCATCTCCTTAAAGAATTTTTTCTTTTCAGCTTCGAAATTCGCTCGTTCTTTTTCTAACTTTGCCTGTGACTCCTCTATCTGTTTAATGATAGGGGGTTTGTAGAGAGAATTTTTATAATTAATGGTTTTAACTTCCTCGTTCGAGAATCAGGAGGTAGAATTTGAACTAAATTGTAGACAGGTGTTAGAGTTTCTTTCCTATTTTTGTCCCTTTCATTTAGTTCTGTGTAGTCAAAGGGGATTTATGGACCATGTGGACCTTGTCTAATGGATGAATCGAAAGTATTTTCATAAGACGATTCAGTAAAATTTCTGAGAGAGGTTATTCCTAAGCGCATGTGTTTAACATCATATATTTCTTTCTTTTGTAAAACACATGGGTTAGTGAAACCTATGCCTTCTATAGGATTATAGAACTCTATATCCTTGGGCTTGTTCAAAAATATCGTCTGTTCGGATTGTCCCCTACGCGTAACTATATCATCTAATTTCTTTACTTTGGCATATAGTTTCTTGCGTTCCTCACCTAGGAGAGCATAATTATTTTCCACGGTTAGTTTCGCGGCTTGACAGTCATCGAAATCCTTACTAAGCTCACTAATCTTAGCATTCCATGTTTCTAATTGAGCTTCTAAGTTAGTGATCTTAGAGGTAGCTTCGGTTATCCTACAATTTAAAATGGCTTTCTCGTTGAGATTTCTAACCAAGCAATTGTAGTTATTTGCTAGCGTATCTTCTAATTCCTTAATCTTTTCGCTCTGTTGTCCTGGTTGAGGTTGACTAGTCTCGCTAGACTGTAGGCTCTTAGTAAGTTCATCTATTTTTGCACTAGAGCTCCTAAGTTCTTGTTCGAGACTATCTATCTTCTCCTGAGCTCTCTCAAGTTCGTTCTCCACTTCCTTTATACTTTTCTGCTCACGTTTCATGTTAGCATATTGCTTTCGATATGATTCTAACATGGTCAATAATGTGGAAGGAGTGACTACCTCATTTGAAGACGTGGATGCGTTGTCGTCGTCCATACGAGTGGATGTTTCGGCGTCCAATTCATTGTCGAGACGGGCCATAAGGGCTAAGTTCTCTTCTTCGGAGCTCGAGGTGTCCTCGAGCCATTGGTTCTGTTCGGCCATGAGAGCTACTCCAGCTTCTTTCTGTTTTGTCAATTGAAGCTTCCTGGAGTAGTAGTGTGCATCTCTTTTCTTCGGGAGAGTGCACTCTCTGGCGAAGTGACCTGCTTTGCCACAGTTAAAACATTTATTAGTCTCTTTGGAATTCTTGACCTCGGAACTCTCCGGAGCACGTTCTTTGTTCTTGGAGCTTGTACTCCGAAGTCTATTGGCTAAGCTTGAAGACTTCTTCTTGAAGTACTTCTTGCTCATCATTTGTCCAATGAGAGCTAGCTGTTTTCCAAGGGCTTTCATGTTCGGCTCGATGTCGGAGTCCGATTCCTCTTCCGACTCTGATGATGAAGGTGGCCTAACGATCTTATCCTTTCTTGATCTTGTGCTCCTCTTCTCCGAGACTAAGGCAACCGTGTCATCGGTTTGTTTGCCTTTCTGCTCTTTGGTGATCTCGCGGATATCCTCCTCATGCTGGGCGAGATTGTCGAACACGGCATGGACATCCAACTCCTCTAGATCTTTGTTTTGTCGTATTTGAGTGGATATTTTCTTCCATTCCGTGGGCAGAGAAGACAGAAATCTTATGTTTGTCTCCATGTTTGTCTTCGTTATTTCTATCTTCCTCATCTCATTGAGAAGAGTGAGGTATCGTTGGTAGATCTCGTTTAGACTCTCCTCCGGCTTTGCTTTGAATGAGTCGTAAGCGTTGAGAATGTTCGCCTTCTTGGCCTTTATACCAACTTCCGTCCTTTGCATCATCCTATGCAGCTCATCCCACATCCCTTTGGCCGATGTAAGGCTGTTGATTTGTCTGTATATATCGTTGGGGATGCCCTGCATAAGGGTATTCATGGCTACTAGATCAGCCTTAGCTCGAGCTCTTTCCTCCAGAGAGTCTATAGGCTCCTTTAGTCGCCTAGAAGCTGGAATTGCTGGAGTAGCTGTTTCGTCCCCGGGTACATGAACCCAGAACTGTGCCGGTCCCTCTTCAAGGGACTTTAGTAGATTTTCGGCTTGATCTTTTAGAGTGATGAAATTCAGAAAGCGGCTTCTCCACACTGTGTATTCGCCTCTTTGCAAGATCGGCGGACGGTTGTCATTTCCGAGTGAGTATGCATCCATGTTTGTATTGTAGTCGAGTTGTTGAAGGATCTTCGTTAATTGTTTTAAAGGTTGAAGATGTAATGTGCTTCACAAGTGAAGAAATTCGTTAGTAGCGTTTGATTCGAAAATTAGATCGAGAATTATTTTCGATTCAATCTTTAAAGTTTGATCGAAATTAATTCCGTCGAGATAGAATGTACTAGGTACTGTTCTCGTGCGAGAAATTTTGTCAGCGTGATATTTTACGAGCGAGATAAATTGCTCAAAATCATTCGGTCGAGAAATATTTCTTGATCGTGAATTTATTTCGATCGTAAAGAAACAGTACGTTAGTAAGTTTCTCGACAAGTCAAAATAAATCTGTTGACTAGAAGGATTTCTCGCGTGTAAATGATTTTCGCCTGGTCAAACGTCAAAAGGTTTGACCGAAAAAGTTTTTTCGAGTGAAAGTTTTTACGCATGCAAAGTCAAAATAAGTCTCTCGAAAAAGTTTTTCGCTGTATAATGCTCGAGAATTATTTTTAACTAAAATCGTTTCTGCTGATGACGATTCTAGTACTGACTTCGTATTCTGACCGGGAAAAATTCTCGCGCTAAGTTTATCGATCGAGAAACTAATCCGATCGCAAAACTTAGCGAGAAAAATTTGAGCAATCTAGAAAAATTAACAGAATACGATTAACACAAATTCGAGCAAAAACAAAGAATCAGATAGTGAAGTTTAAGGTAATTGCTCGCAATCAAGTACTAATCACGCACGAACAAGCAATTAAACACGTTATGAAGCAAAATATATCGAATTTGATCAAAATCACAACGTGTTCTTCATGTTCTTCGCAAACAGTAACACGCAGAAGCAATTCAATCCTAAAAATTGAAGTTTAAACCAATACAGAACTGATCACAATGATGATCTAACACTTAAACAAGCACAGAAACACCAAATTCAAGTCAATTAAGCACAGAATTAAGCTATTGGATCGAAAAAGGTTTTCGTGCCAAGCTGTTCTTCGATGAACAGTATCCAGAAAATGATTTTCGATCCAATTCTAACAATTTACGATTCAAAACAGAACGAATCTGCTTTGATACCAATTGTTAGGTCCTACGATTAACAACTCTACGATCCTAGGCTAGAATTCATAGTAATTCGATCGTTACGATAAGCAATTGAATTCGATCGAAAAACTCAAATGAAGAACAAGAGAGAGAATTCGAGTAGAGTGAGAAAGTTACTGTTGTTTATCTCTCTAGAAATCGAATTGCAAGCCTTTCGAATCAATTCTAAAAACTTTCTCTATTCAGCTCAATTGATTTACATGTATTTGTACCAAACAAACTTGGTATAAATATCAAACTAGTCCTAATCTAAGGACTACTATACAAAACGCCCCTAATTACAAGGACAACTAATGAAATCAGGCACAATTACAAATAGTATTCTACAACTCTCTCCGTGATCTTGTCTTCCATTGACTGTACAGCGGCAGAGAGAGCGGCCTGAAACTGCTCGTTCGTCACAAAGGGTGCGGACGCCTCCGTGAATGGACTAGGACGACTGATGTCGCCTGTTATCAACCCTTGAGTAGACACCGACTCTGCGGGTTGGCTCATAGTCACTTGAGGTTGTGACTGTATGAGACTTCCACCCAATCCTCGAGTCGAATCTTGAGGATTCGTCTCTATGGGTGTTAAGGCAGGCTAAGGTTGCGCCTGCGAACCAGACACCACGTGAGTTGGTTGCGGCTCAAGATTGAGCGAAGAAGTGCCGGCAACACTTGTCGTTGTGGTCAGCGTAGTATCTGGTGCGGTGGTGACTGCTGGAAAGAGCGACTCCAACTGAATACTGAGTCTTCTGGGAGTCCTCCTGATCAGACTGATTTCCAGGTCAGACTCTGTGTCAGACGGGGTGGCGGTGTGAGGAGTAAGGTCTCGATCGACGTTCTCCAATGTCTGATCTGTCACCAGTGGAAGTGAAATGTGCCCTATTTCCGTTTCGGGATGTGCTTCTTGTTGAAGAACTTCCTCAAAAGTTTCTTCGAGCACGCCAACATGTACGGGCTCTATCACTTGTAATTCGAGTGCAGGAGCCTCGAGCCCCATCTCTGTAGCCACGACGTCGATTAGGGTATCTTCCACGTCGGGCATTGTCTCTTCGATCAAAGAGGACTCTTGTTGAAACTCCTGAGCAACGACGTCTATCATCGCGTCGTCAGGGCTCGGTTGGTGTTGGGAGGGCTCACATGGTGATCTGCCAGGGGCCCTCTAATCATTTCTTCCGTTAAGCTGTGTTCCCGGTAGAATCTCTGATACTCAGCTCCCGCGGGGTCGGCAAGCCTGGGTAAGTTGAGTGGAATTGGCATTGACGGTTGGTCCAGGTCCGTGAGCCGTGGGTTGTGGAAAAACTTAAGCCTCGGTGGCTGGTAGTTTCCCCCAGGAGGTAGCTGGGGGATGTTCTATGCGTGTAACTCCATGAACTCCCGGATGATCACATTGAACCATCGAGCATAGACACGTTCTTCGACCTTCGATTTTCCTTCAGCCGGATCTGCTCAGCTAGATCATTCCAGATTAGCTGTGCGAAGTCGTAGTTTCTGGCGAAGACGAGACCGTGAAAGATTCGCAGTATATTGCCGTTGCCATTGTCGAAGTCGGCGTGTTTGGGTGATAGACACTTGTTCACTATTCCGAACACTGTCTTCCAGGGGTGAGGGATACCGCTGCTCTGGACCTGAGCTAATTTTGTAAGCGGCGGTTGCTATCCCATGTGCAAGAAGTCATGAATCATCTCTGCGTCCGTCGGGAGCGGGTCGTAGTTGTCGTTGTGCGGCAAGTCCAGCATCATCCCGAACTGGCTCTTGCTCATGAGAATATGCCGCGTCCCGAGTTGTGTAGTGAAGTAGAATGCCCCATTTGCTACAACTCCTTGTATATATCCCCCGAATTGCTAGAGATAGACCATCGGCACTGATGCGGTGACCATTAACGCATGCCAGATGGGGTGGCCTCTGAGATGGATACGATGATCTCGTCCGGGCACCGAAATGTGTTCAGATCGAGCTGAAAGGTCGTATCCTGAACCTTCAAGTACATATTGTGATCATATATATGGTTGTATCTTGGTTAGCGATCCATCTGAAAAATAAGAAATATAAAAGTTTATTAGATCAATTTTATTTTCACTCGAAATATGAATAAATTTCATCAAACTATAGTAATATTGTAAATAATAGCATGTTCGACGAATTTTGAATTGAAATCATATCAAATGCATAGTGTAAGTTCACTTTCAAAAATCGGTGATGGCATGAATGTAATTTCGAATGAAATATATGTCGCGTGAAAAATAGTTCGAAATTTCGCTAAGTATTAAATCAGTAAGTCACTGTTCATGCCGAGAAAATTTTCTGTCGAGAAAATTGAATTGCAATTTGATTTCCTATAAATTGATTTCAATTGAAAGAATTCCGTCTAAATTTTGCGATCGAAGAATTTTATCCGCTATTGTTTGCTACAGTGTAAAAGACTTAGAAAAATTTCCTAAGTGTTGAAGTTGAAAGCGTGACTGTAGTCGATCAATTTTACGATCGGGAAACATTCCGTGTAAATTTATTATCGAGAAATTACGTCTCAGGAAAATTTACTATCGAAAAATTTTCTTCGATTGAATAAAAGTTTTCGATTCGAAATTTGTCGAGCGGAATGTGATTTTCGATTGAAAGTAGAAGTTTTTCGCTGCGATATATTTTTATCGAGAAATTAGTCAACGAAAGACTAAGTCAAACGTCGAGAAATTTTCCGATCAATTAGGTCCTAAGCGGCGAATTTTACGATCGAAAAATTAAGTGTTGAAAAATTAATTTTTCGCTGCTAAATTTTTGCGACCAAATCGAAATTAAATCGGAAATTCTATTTTGCGATAGTAAGTTTTACGTTCGATAATCTTTGCATCTAAATTGTCTAATCAGTGCTTAAGTTTTTCGCTCACAAAAATCCTAATTAGATTTCTCGATGGTAAGTAATTATTTTTCGGTCAAAATCTTCTATCTTAGCGACTAAATCAGAATTTTACCGATCGAAAACTAATTTGACACAAACAGTATCTCAATTAAATCAGAATTTAATTAAGACTGTCTGCGATCGACAAAGTTCTTCGATGGCTTCAAACATTCAAAAGCCCAGTTTCATCCAGACTTAAATTTCAGTCGAGGATTCAGATTTTCCGATGATTCATTCTACCAGATTCATAGAGGATATCGAAACTATCTTAAGTGTAGGCATTTAAACTCAGATAAAACTCATAATCAGGCCTCAAACACCATAAAATAGTTACGATTTTTCTCAGTTTTGAAGAACAGTCGAAAAATCTTAATAAAACGTGCGAAAAACTACAGAATGTAAATGCAAATCAAGTTATATCATTCGCAATCGTTAACCGAATCGAATTTCTACCTTAATCAGACGATTTGGAGTGAAAAATTGAAAGTTTTTGAAGGATTTTGTATCGTCTGAGAAAGTTTTGCGAGAGAGAGTTTTTTTTCGATTAGGTTTTGCGTGAGAAAAAGTTTTTCGACTGACAAAGGTTAAACTTTTATTAACTAGCATTAACTTTTCTTCGGGCTTGTGATTTGACATTTTGCGACTTAATGGATCAGGCTCATTACTATTTGCACACGAAAAAATCAAATTTTTCGATCGCAAATTATCGCGGTTAATCAAAATCGATCCCGACATTTACGATCGAGAAACTTTAGATTGCGAATTAATTCTAGTATCCAATTTCTCGATAGTAAGTTCTTCTAAAGAATTTCAGATTGACCCCTATTTCAAAATAAAACCCATTGTATGGCTCCCCCTTAGTAATTAAAATAAATGCAATTAACTCCCTGTATTTTCTGTGTAGTAACGTCTAGCTCCCTGACAGAAATTTAAAAATCTGTACCACTTAGAGATAAGCGTTAGTAATAATGGAGTTAATCAACAATTATTATTGGCAATTTTATCTTTGAAATATTTGGTCTTGTGTCTAGCTCCTCTCTTTATAGTGTCGACGTCTCGCTCCTTAATTTTGAAAGATTTGAAATACTCAGAGAAAAAACGTCAAAAATATTTGGAGCTAATCTACGAGTCTTATACTTGCTCCCCCTCAAATGATGCACAAGAATTGACTAATTATGCAAGCATATGAAATCAATTCAAGTCACGAGCACACAAATTTACCAAGTAAGCATGTATACATGGTCCCCGAAAACATGTACTTTAAAATATTGTGTGAGGGTAGAAGCAATGAAAATTTTATCGCATTTAAACAATTCAGTACCAATGCAATCTAAAATTGCATTTAGAATGTGCGATACACTAAAGAAATTCGCATTTATTCAATTCAACGCATATGAAACATAACATTTCATGTCAAAATGTGCGAATTTTATTGTTTATTATTTATTTATTACTATATATATATATATATATATATATTTAATTTTTCATATTCTTTGCCTATATATATATTTATTAATAATAATTTTTTTTATTATATATATATATATTTTTTTTATTTTACTATTATCATAGTATGGGGTCAGATTATTTTGCTTCGATCAATCGTCACGCCTAAAATTTTACAAGACATTTGAAAGAAGAAAATGCCGTCAAGTCATGTCGTCAAACTAAAGTCCTAAGTCCATAGACTGGTCCATTTCGACAGCTCTCACTAGGTTCGCTCTTGCTCTCAATTATAGCTATCTTGGGATTTTTATATTTTTATCACTCAAGTCAACACAAGCAATTTTAAGTCAATTTACCTGTGATCGAGGCATTTTTTATCATTTTACCTAAGCGAGAGACCGTCTATGTGGAATCAAAGGGTTGTAAGGGTTATAATTTGGCTAGGACTTAGAACAGAAGGAATTTAAAGGAAAGTGAGCTTATCTCTTCATCGTCTTCCAATTCTACGTCCGTCTCCTTTTTTTTTCAGCGTCTTTCTTCTTTTCAATATTTTCTCCCTCTTTTTCTTTTAAGAACTATCCGTTTTTATGTTATGCTCAAGCTAAAGCTCCACTTCTCCATGAGGCTCTAGGAGATTATCGTAGGCGAAGTTCTTTCTGTTGGTTCTCGGGTCGATACCGTGCTCCTCTTCTCTTAATCCCTCCAGAGGTTTCAGAGATTATCAATTTGGAGAAGTTCTCGATTATGGAATTCGTACCCGAGGCTGCACTCCTCTTCTCGTTTCCCGATATAAGACTAGATTATCGTTGGAGTTCACTTCGTGGTGCTCCTCTTCCAGCCGTTCTGACGAGCGTACGAGATTATCGTTGGAGAAGTTCACAGCAGGAACCAAGCCACTTTCTACAAGGTAGTCGGAAGGCTGGTTCCTTTGGTCTGATTTTTGCGCGTTGAGCAATGCCTTCTTTTGTCATCATCTTACTTTTTCTTTTGTTATCTCCCCCTCTTTTTCTCGTTTGAACAACCATTCGAAGAATATAGAGTTCGGTTGAAGGCTGGGAATGGGTTTCAAATGAAGAAAAGGACGTTGAAGAAGGCTCAAAGTGGATGACTAAGGGCTAACGTGGGGGAATTTATATAAGGCCGAATGTGGAATATCCTAAACTCTCTTATCATTTTCCTGACGATCTAACGCAAGATGAGTATGACACCAAGAATCACTAGGTAAGACAAGTAGATCCAAAGAAAGGAAAAAGGAACAAGGCTTGAATCCTCACGCATGTAGTGTGACTTTGTGTCTAGTGGAACAATCAAATGACCTTTTAGACACAAGAATGCGACTTAGACAGACAAATTTTAAGCAATTAAGTCTATCGCATGTCGGGGTAAAATTCTAAGTGACTTTAGATCAAAGCATCCTAAAGGATTTCGTCATACCCCTTTATATTATATATAGAAATATATATTATATATTTTTTTATTATTATTATTATATGTTTTTTATTTTTATCACGCAAGATAAGGAATAAGCATAGAAAACACATAAAATAGAGCATGTGATAGCACAGAAGATCAGGTAATGCACATATTACGGAAGATTCAACATGCCTAATTTCCGACAAGGAATTGAAATCGTTTCTCATCCAAGGCCTTGGTGAAAATGTCGGCTAGTTGAAACTCCGTGTTCACAAAGTACATATCTATCATGCCTTTTTCTACGTGATCTTTGATAAAATGATATCTAATGTCTATGTGTTTTGTGCGTGAATGATGAACAGGATTGCAAGTAATGGCGATTGCACTCTGACTATCACTATATATGAGTATATTATTTAGATTGTACCCATAGTCGCGAAGCTGTGTCCGCATGCACAGCATCTGTGAGCAACAGCTGGCGGCAGCTACGTATTCTGCTTCAGCCGTCGAAGTGGACACACAGTTCTGCTTTTTGGATGACCAGCAAATCAGCTTTTCGCCTAGAAATTGAGCGCCACCGGACGTGCTTTTCCTGTCCATTCGGCAACCTGCATAGTCAGCGTCAGTGTAGCCGATAAATTTAAAATTCGTACCCTTTGGATACCATAGGCCAAGGGTAGAGGATACCTCCAATAATACCGCGATACAGTGTGATGTCAACCGATTTACCAGAGGGATCGGCATCCAACTTGCAGCTTGGTGACATAGGAGTGCTGAGAGGCTTGCTCTGGTCTTGATGAAACTTTCAGAATATCCTTGATGTATTTTATCTGACTGATGAAAATTCCATCATTGAGCTGCCTGACTTGAAGGCCTAAGAAAAATTGCATCTCTCCCATGTGACTCATCTCGAATTTGCTCTTCATGAGATCTCCAAACTTCTTGCAGAGCCGAGGATTTGTTGATCCGAACATGATGTCGTCGACGTATACTTGGACGACCATCAGATCTTTGTCATGCCATTTAATGAAGAGGGTTGTGTCTATCGTTCCTCGTATGAATCAGACTTCACGAGGAAATCACTCAGGACATCGTACCAAGCACGTGGGGCTTGTTTTAGTCCATAGAGAGCTTTGTCGAAGCGATAGACGTGATCGGAATGTTCTTGATCAACGAAACCTTTTGGCTGAGGGACGTAGACTTCTTCTTTTAACACGCCGTTGAGAAAGGCGGTTTTAACATCCATCTAATAGACTTTGAAGTCTTTGTGAGCCGCATAAGCCAGCAGGAGGCGGACAGCTTCGATACGGGCAACAGGAGCATAAGTCTCGTCGTAGTTGATGCCTTCCTGTTGATTGTATCCCTTAGCAACTAGCCTTGCTTTGTTCCGAATCACTTCACCATCTTCATTTTTCTTATTCTTGAAAACCCATTTAGTTCTGACCACTGTTTTCCCATGTGGACGGGGTACTAAGGTCCACACTTGAAGACGTTCGAATTGATTGATTTCCTCTTGCATTGCAATTGTCCAATCCGGGTCTCGAAGTGCGTCTGCTACTTTGGTAGGCTCGTTTTGGCTCAGGAAGAAACTGAAAAGACTGTGTTTACGACGTGTCCTCACACCAACCGAAGGATCACCAATTATCTGATCAACCGAGTGGCCTCTCGTCCACTTGCGCTCATGAGGCAAGGCTGAAGTCGATGCGTCAGCCATCTGTGGATCTAGATTGCCTATAGTCTCCGATTGATCATTTGTCTGAGGAAGTTTCAATACTACACTTGGATTGATCGTCTGTGATGATACTTCCTCGATGACCACTGTAGGTTCTTCGGTGTTTTGTGGCAATTCTGAATCGGGTGGGGTAGAGGTGTGAGATGAACTTGGTACGTCGGTCTCGTTCGGTAGAGAATCCATTGTAGGTGTAGTCGTGTATGACCGATATACCGGTTCGAAGAGAAAATCCAAGTCGTCTATTGCAAGTCTCGTTGCTTCGTCTGACACTGATCTTGAAGTTGTTGCCCCATCTTCTGTTGGTTTTGTGCCAACACACCAGTGCTTACGGGTTCTGAAATGTTGTCTTCAGAAGCCAACGGGTTGAGAACGGGTCCTGAACTGAATTGAGCAGGAACCAACGGGTTAGGCACGGGTCCTGGACTGAATTGACCAGAAGCCATATATGCCACTTCGTGGAAAGTGACATTATAGCTTTCCTTAATAGTTCGATTGGACTTGATGTATACTCAGTACGCTTTTGATGTTGAAGAATACCCAACAAATGTACGCTCTCGGTCGTTCGCCACAAAGCACTTGCACCCGAAGTCTTTAAGGAAAGAGATGTTGGGCACTCTATTTATTCACAATCTCGTACGGAGTCTTGTTGAACCGTTTGTGAACCACCGTCCTGTTTTGAGTAAAACAAGCGGTATTGACTGCTTCAGCCCATAGAAAGTGTGGAAGTTCCGATTGGATCAGCATTATACAAGCGGCTTTCCCTAGTGTTTGATTTTTCCTTTCAACGACCCCGTTTTGTTGCGGTGTTTTGGCGGCTGAAAATTGTTGACTTATTTCAAGTTTCTGATAAAACTCACTGAGGTGATTGTTCTTGAACTCAGTGCCGTTGTCTGTTCGAACAACTTGAATAGTCTATTGCAGATGATTTTGAGTTGTGTTCACAAAATTGATAATCAAGTCACCAGTCTCATCTTTCGTTCGGAGGAACTTTGTCCACGTGTAGCGAGAATAGTCATCTACAATCACTAGGACATACTTTCTTCCATTGATACTCTGAGTCTGCATCGGACCACAGAGATCCATGTGAATTAGTTCCAATGGTCGAGAAGTAGACGCAATTTGCTTGATGTGATGAGATGCTCGCTTCATTTTACCTAGGTGACATGCCGAACAATTATGCTCCCTTTGTAGTTGTATAGTTGGTAGACCGTGAACCAACTTTTACGTAGAAAGATGTTGTAGAGCTTTCATGTTTAGATGAGACAGTCGTTGATGCCATAGGCTGTTCCTCTGTAAATCAATCTGAGAAATGAGGCATACAGCTGTCGAGGGCTGCACAGACGTCAGGTTGATCGTGTAAAGATTGGATCTCCGAATTCCTTGAAGGAGTTCTGTGTCCTGACTATCCAAAATTCTGCACCGATCAGCATGGAAGACCACCTGGAAGCCTTTGTCACAGAATTGGCCTATGCTGAACAAGTTATGGAGGAGGCCTTCGACGTATGAGACATCTTTGATGGTCAGATTCTTCAGAATGATATCCCCAAGTCCTAGAATCTGGGCTGAATCGTTGTTCCCAAATCTGAGTTTGCCGTTTGGCCGGTCTTTGTAGTTGCTCAGTAGCTCTTGATTACCAGTCATGTGTGTGGAGCAACCAGAGTCGAGGTACCACACATGATGGATCTGCAAAAACAATTTAGAGAGCTTTAGGTACCCACTTAAGCATGGGTCCTCTCGGATTAGCAGATTTAGTTTTGGGTTCAGATATGACTCCTAAATCTATTTTTGGAAGAGTCTTAATAACCCATTGCACTTTTGGAAAAGCGGGTTTGGGTTTTGCCTCTATAGGAGACTTGGCCCTTTTGGCTTTTGTCGTCCTAGGCGGAGATTTAGGAACCCATTTGGGTTGAACCTTACAGGGAAGGTTAATTTTAGCACGTACAAATGCTTTGGAGGGTTTGACTGAGGAAAAGATCTTTTCTTGTGATAGTCTCCTCAGGTGCTTGGGGGATTTAATTTCTACGGGATACCTTAGGTGAGTATAGTCATGTACGGCGCCATAAGCTTTCTTTATGGCTGGATCTTGTTTCCTACGAGTCTTCCTTATGGCATTTGTTTCAGAATGATTAGTAGTAATTTTCGATGTAGAGCCTATTTCGAGATTTTCACTTCTATAGGAGATAGGCTGAAGTGAGCACGTAGAAGCAATTATTTTGAACGTAGAAATGGCTCTTTTATTACTACGAGTGTCTTTTATTTTGACAGAAGGAATAACATGTTCAGAAACATTTAAATCTACTAGCTCCTTCTTTATTTTAGGACTAGACACTCTCGCCTTCGTAGTCGGTGCTGGCTCTACGCTCCCTGTGGACGTAGGTGAAGTAGACTTAGTCTTAGCACTTTTAATAGAGTTATTAACGCTCTTATGATCTTTTGAAGGCGATTTTTCTATTTTCACGCTTTTTATGATAGCGTGTGAGGTAGTTTGGAAGGGCAGGGAAGCCTTGAGATAAAGAAATAACTGAAAAGTAAATGCGAGACAGGATTTTTATAGAGGTTATATCTCCAACTGGGGTTTACTCCTCTCCTTGGGGTTTGCTCCCCAAGAGTTTAACCAATCACTATAATGCACCGTAGCTGGATACAAAACTGATTGGTTAGCCTAACACACAACCGAAACAAGTCGAACACTAGCCACTACTAGGTTACCACACGCCGTGTTTCGTTCCTCGGAATCTCCTTGATCCCGACAGACACAGCTCGCTACCAAAGGGCCCCCGGACTTGTCCTTCCCTTCACGTGTGCGTAAACGTCGACTTTGCCTCCTTGGTATTGCTCACGTCCGAAGACAACACGTCCGAAGACAGAATGTATGGCGTGGGAGGATGGAATAACAGGATGAACCACTCGCTCAGTGATGGATACGCAAGTTAGAGCTCAGGTGGGCAGAAAGCTATCACAAGTGGGAACTCAGGAATCTCTCAGTATGTTTCTGCTTAAGAATCTCTCGTAGGCTTATATACGCAAATTCTAAGTTCTTCGAAAGTCTGAAGTGCAGCTTATATATAATCCTTTTCAAATAGCACTTCACATGGAAAATCATATCAAACAATAATTACCAAATCAAGCATAGTTCCCATGCAATTTTCGAGTCAATCATACCATATAAATCATGCTCTTAACAAATCATCACAACGGTCATATATCACATTTAAAGCATAATTATTTTCCATATAAAGGCTCAATTTCGTTCTAAAGCTCATTCAACCATTTTGCATATATTTTCCATTTCAGGACTTTCCATAAGTGATTCCCTGCTATCAGTTTCTAGTAACGAGTCAGTCCAGATTTACTTTCCAAGTATGGCACACAAGATAGTAATACATCAGCATGTTTTCCATGTACGGCTCATAGCATTTAATCAATATATTTACCATGTTTAGCACACAAATCAGATCGGAGCATACTTAATTCGATTTATCATAACATGGCAGAACTTTCCTTATTTCAGATATCACATCCGTTTATAGCACATCCGATATAATAGCATCTTATCCACAAGATCAATCAAATCAAATCTTCCCTAAATATAATATCCAATCAGTATAAGGAAAGATATCAATTTAATATTTCACATTAAATTCAGTGGAGAGCATGCACATAATCGTATAAGTGATTTTCGTCCAGGAATAAACTAGTATCAACGGATATATCACTTTCCTTATATAAACAGCATATTTTCCATATATAGCTCAGTAGGATATCTCATGCATTATTTCCATATATAGCACAGAACGATATATCCTATCTCATGGAATGCCTATAACATGCGATCACCTAGTTCCATCAAATCATCACAGAATCACACGCAATTCAAATATTCAACACTTAATCGATTTATAGCTCATAAACAATGCATGGTTGAATATTATCATGAACTTAGACATTTTATTTGTCCCAAATCGAATTGCTTATTTTATAGACCTAATGTCATTACAATTACATCGTTCATCAAAACTCTCTAACATATACGGACCAAAAAGGTCAACATTCTCCCCCTTTCTGATGATGACATGTAATTGATGCAGTACGGAAGCAAGTAAGCATATTCGATAATGCAAGTCCTAGCGCATATGTCTAAGTGTTCCATTATCACAAAGCAGAGATATATGATATTTCCTAATCGCATATGATACGTATTTGCTCCCCCTGCCTAAGTGCAGTTATCTCTATGACATGCAAAGATATATCGTGAACTAATTTTGATCCCCCTGCCTAAGTGTGGATATATCCTGTCATTTTCTATGTTATATCCTGAGTGTTAAAATTTTGAAATTAAGCGTGAGTGTGCTCCCCTGCCTAAGTGCGCATTTTCCAAGCATGAGTCAAGCAATCACATAGTCATCGCAGCAGGCACTTAGCACTTATCAAGAAATCTCACAAACGTTAATTAGCGCAGATAAGTATCAGATCATCACTGTAACAGAGCATAAGATCACGCATCGCTGTATAAAAGCATCACAGATATATCCTAAGATCAGAGCAAGATATCAAGCATCGCATAAAGGCGACACAGTTATATATCAAAAGTGCAGCTATTCTATTCGTGATTGCACATATTCCATATCATTTATGCAGATGTTCCATGTAAAGCGTTCATGCATCAGAGCATACATATTAGTGAAGTTCAGAAATTTTGCCAAGCTACATTAGTTTGCTCCCCTGTCTAAATGAGGTTATTCCAACTGTCCAGAGCATAAATTCAAGGTTCCACTTATAGCATAGATAGATATCATATAGGCAAAAATCAGAATTCACACACAATTATGCTCCACTTGCAGATATTTTCATGCTTTCAGTCATCACACATAAGCACTAAGATATATCATAGGCGCATAAAAAGAATATCATGCAAATTCAGTCATCACACATAAGCACTAAGATATATTTGGCGCATAAAAAAAATATCGCACACAAATCATTTCGAATATCAATGACAGTTCTTAGACCCCTTATATCATTAATTACTCAGATTTCTCCCCCTTCAGCATCAAAAAGGGATACTAAGGCTTGAAGGCTGAAAACTTAGCGCAAAGTAACTAAGAAGAATGAGAATGAAGGAAGGAATAACTTATCAGAAGACGTCCTCAAGGCTGGAATTACATTAGATCTGGCTGATATAACGGATTTGTTCAGCTCCCTGTGATCTTATCAGAAATCTTTAAAGATGGAGTATAACTTAGATGATTTTCGAGAAGAGAAACCGTGAAGTTCGAATTTTGAGGTAAGGAAGGAAGAAGTATCGAGTGATCTTATTTAAAAAATGGGCAATTATCCAAGAGATATAGTTTTCCAAAGATGAGATAGGATAAACTTGGCGTAAATAGAATTAAGAAGATATGATTTTCAAACCGAATTTTGGATTCAAAAAGAAGGTGAAAACTGTCAATCAGTGCGCCAGGGATCTCAGAGTGAATGGACGGGATCTCATAAATAAGGAAAAGATTGATTAGGGCTGAATAAGAAGGGTCCAAATTTCCTGAAATAACTTAGCGGCTGAAAAGAGATCTACGAATATCTTCCAAAAATAACTTAATCACATTTTAAGAATAGATCCAGAAAATCAGACATTCCTAAAATAATTTATCGGCTGAAAAAGAAATCTCAAGGTAGGATAATTACGAATTTCTTCCTAATATAATCACACTTTAAGATAAGATCTAAAGGATCCGAAATTCCTAAAATAACTGCGCGGCTGGAATGATATCTCTATGAAGTTCTTCCTAAAAAATGTCGCAGTCACATCCTAAGGTGAGATTTGGAGATTCAAGATTCCTAAAATAGCATTGGTGACTAAAAGAACAACCTTATGCCGGAATTCACTATGAATCTTTTCCTAAAATACTAAAGTGACACTTAATGATAAGGACAATAAGATCCGAAAATAGTCGACGGCCGAAAGAATGTCCTGAATTAAGAGACCTAAAATAGAATGATCTAGAGCAAATAGCATAATTAGGCAGATTTACTAACCTAATTTAGCTCGATGATTCCCAATCGATATGTCGCAGAATCTTGCCTCTGTTAGGGGTTTAGTGAAGATATCAGCGAGCTGATCATTTGTTCCTACGAATTCCACACTAATATTGTAACGATCCTCACTTTCTAATAAATATTTTGGCGGATTTTCGCAACGTAAGTCGCGGAAGACCCGTCTAATTATAACTCTTTTAACAAAAAAAATATAATATATTACATCAACGCACACATCTCGCAAAGTTTTATTTTATAATATACACACCACTCGCACACGTCTTATCGTACAAAAGTCGTAGCTCATTATTTATATTTTCAAAGACCACGATATGATACCAACGTAACTCTAAAGTCGCTCCACAGGTCGCATCCATGTACCACCATGCCCTCAAAAGTCCGTGGAGTCACCGCCATCAGCCCGCCTAGTCGCGATGCGTATCAACGCCGGTCTCGTATGTACCTACAACACGTAAACTGAGCTCCTTGCCCAGTAGATGAAACATACATGTATGCATGTGCGCTCAACCCCATTCCCCAACACCTCACAAATACACACACTCGACTCGTCTCTACTTCTCAACAATAACACATCTCAACACCCCACACTACTCGACACTAAGTACATTTCTAATATCCCACTCATGTCTCGTTAGAATAGGTTCCCACTCAGGTCACGTTAGAATAGGTTCCCATTCAGGTCTCGTTAGAGTGAGTGGCTACTCAGGTCTCGTTAGAGTCGCATATCCCGCTCAGGTTTCGTTAGAGCGGGTAAGCTACTCAGGTCTCGTTAGAGTTGCCCTATACTCGAAATGTCCTATAATGTCTCAACATATCCCGTCACTCAACCCCTCGTACGCTCGGGCGGCCAGCTCAGGTCACGTTAGAGTTAGCACACACCCGAGTTTCCCCTCTGCTCTACACAGAAACCCTCACATCAACATGTCATGCTCATGATATGCAAGTGCAGTGCAAAAAGAATCAGATATATATAAATGTGCAAAACATTAAAATAGATAAATCACGTAATTCATCAAATCACATAATTCACCGATTCACATAAATATCACGTAATTAATCACATAACGTTTACGTGCCGTAGGTGAGTTTCACCTACCTGTCGTCCTTAATTTCACAATTGACAGATCCCTATTGTTTCAGACGTCTGTATACAAGACAATTATAAATATCAGTACATGCATGAGTTTTTTTTAGACTAAGAACATTGAACGATTGTATTTCGATGGTCATACATGTTTCTGAATTATTTCAAGGCCTAAAACACATTCATACCGAAAACTTTTCAAGGTTAATTCACGTTGCTCATATCGAAAACTCATAAGATACTATCGCATGGAAATACTAAAACACATCCAATTATGAAACCTACGAGCACATGTTCCAAGTAAATGTTTAGACAGTATTCACATTCACACTTAATCTAACCATATAATATCGATATCTTTCTCATAATATTCACATGCCAAAACTTCTCATCCCAATCTAAACATACCATTATCGAATCCTTTAATGTCTAATATTAATCATATAACAAAAGCTTGCAAAGGACCAAATAATAAGATGCTGAAACATATAAACCATACCAATTAACAACGACACCAAAAATAATTATTGGTTAATGAAGTCACGAAACCCCATGTTCAACAACCAAACTAATACATATTTTAATTTCAAAACCCCAAGAACTCCTTAGTGCTAAAAACGTCTATTGCTGAAAATTTCCAAGGTTAGCAAATATTTAAACACCTAAAATAAATCTCATAAACACTTCTAAACACCTTGCAAAAAAAAAATAACACATAATCACTTGTCATTTAAGCAATTAGCATCGTATAAAACGTTTGAAACTCCTAATCAAGATAATTCCTAAACACGGAAATTAGTAAACCCTAAAACATTAAAATCTTAAGAACAAACATATATATTTTGAAAATTGTTAGCTCATGAATATGAATTCCATTTTCAAAAACGCTAAAACTCCTAAGTATAAAGATTCCCAAACAGCTTCTATAATAATTACTTAATCACTTAAAATCATCTAACTATCAAAACCAAGTTACGTAAATCAAATATGAGAGATTTGTTTTCATATACCTCACTACGAAAATTACTTCCCCAAATCGCCAAGCTTCCAATGTTGTGAAGTTCTCTTATTCTAACTTACAACACCTTCGACATTAAAAATTGAGAAGCTTAACCAAACACTTCTTCTGCTTTTCTAATCCTCTATTTTCCTTGTAATTTCCGTTCTTATGAGGTTAGGGTTTTCTCCATAATGATTATTATATATATTAGATGTATATGACTTCTTCGAAGCATGTGAAGGGTGGAACAACTAAGTGACTATTTAATCCCCTATCATGCGCTTGTTTCTTAGCCTTATGTGAAATTTTATATTCATTTTTGTGGTCCCTCTGCTTCCTAATGATGCTTGTAGATTTTTATCATTAAAGTTGATCTCAATCATAAGGGAACAAGTAAAAGACACGTCACTTTCCTCTTTGCTTAGGCAATTTCATCCTTATGACTTTATTAAATCCAATAGTCATTCTTTAATGTTTATCAATGCTTTTTAGATGGTGTCAAATAGGTGACCAAGCACCAACGTGATTTTACTAAACAAATCCCAATCATTGATTTCTTTTTTCATTATTTTACTTAAAGTAACAAACCACTAATTTTGGCCTTACTACAAAATTAGGGAATCTTTTATTTTATAAAGTTTCTTATTATAACAGTTTGATTCTTATTACAAATCGTTTGGCCATTAGTAGCTACATTGGGATTTATTTCATGTTAAGGTATGTAATATAGTCCGAAAACTTCATCCCTTATAACTTAATAAATTTTATTTTGGCACATAATATATAGCCACAAAAGCATTCAAAGTTATCCCTTACCATCAATATTTAATTGGTTTTGTGTGGGACAATATCATTTATTGAAGAGAATAAATTCTTAGATTTCTTTTATGGTAACTACGCTGCTTTAAAATAATTACAATAATACCGTTTTAAATTTCACGGGCATTACAAATATTCCCCTTCTGAACATGGTCTCGTATAAAATGATGTTTAACCTCAATATGCATAGTACGAGAATGATGCACGGGATTCCTAGTAATACTAATGGCACTAGTGCTATCACACAGAATAGGAATTTTATCATAACTTAACCCGAAATCACTAAGGGTTTGTTTCATCCAAAGAACTTGTTGACAACAATTTCCTAAGGCCATATATTCAGCTTCGGTTGTGGAGAGGGCGACAGCATTTTGCTTTCTACTAGACCAAGTTACCAAGGAATTCTCAAGTAATTGGCAAGTTCCACTGGTACTTTTCCTATCTTCCCTACAGCCGGCATAGTCGGCGTCGGAATATCCCAGTAATGGGAAATCATCCGTATAGGAGTACCACAGACCAAAATTGACAGTACCCTTGATATATCTAAGTATCCGCTTGACTGCGGTCAAGTGAGATTCCTTAGGGTCAGACTGATATCTCGAACACATACCAACAGCAAAAATGATATCAGGGCGACTAGCAGTTAAGTAAAGAAGGCTTCCGATCATACCTCGATATTGTGTTTGATCAACAGGTGTACCTGATTCATCAGTGTCTATTTTGGTGGTCTGATGCATAGGGGTGGAAATCGCTTTGGAATCACTCATCCCGAATTTAGTCAGTAATTCCCTGCTGTATTTCGTCTGGGATACGAATGTTCCATTGTCAAGCTGCTTTATTTGCAACCCGAGGAAGTAGTTCAGCTCACCCATTAAGCTCATCTCAAATTCCTTCTGCATAGACTTCGAAAATTCCTCGCAGAGAAGGATATTAGTACTTCCAAATATGATATCATCAACGTAAATTTGAACCAGTATCATGTGATCACCTTCATACTTAATAAACAGCGTGCCAGTCGAAAATCCTATGTCAATCAGAAACTTACTTAGCCTTTCATACCATGCCCTAGGAGCCTGCTTTAAACCATATATTGCTTTATTTAATTTAAAAACATGATTTGGAAAATCTTCCCTAGCAAAGCCCGGTGGTTGTTCTACATAAACCTCCTCATTTATAAAACCATTTAAAAATGCACTTTTTACGTCCATTTGAAAAAGTTTAAAACGTTTAAAACATGCATATGCAAGTAAGACACGTATAGATTCTAATCTAGCTACCGGTGCAAAAGTTTCATCGAAATCAATACCTTCCTCCTGGGAATAACCTTTTGCAACCAACATCGCTTTGTTTCTTGTGACATTACCGTGTTCGTCGAGTTTGTTGCGGAAGACCCATTTGGTTCCTATGATGGATTTATCGTCTGGTCTTTTTACGAGTGTCCACACTTCGCTCTTTTCGAACTGAGATAACTCATCTTCCATAGCAGAGACCCAAGATATATCTTCGAGAGCTTCATGGACTGTCTTTGGTTCCATCATTGAGAGCAGTACATCATGAGATTCCTCCGTATCTTGATTTCGTACAGTTGCTCGAGTTTTGATTCCAGATCTGATATTTCCTATCACTTGATCTGTTGGATGACTGGAAGCGTGTTTCCATTTTCTGCATTACTGCTTATCAGCTTCTGGTTCCAGTGTCTCAATATTTTCATCTTTTGGAATATCTTCCTCACTGTCTTTAGTTTCCTGCAATTCTGCACACGGAAAATCTATACCTTCCTCATCAGTAGCATCTGCTTTAGGTATCTCATCGAAAGTAACATGTATAGATTCCTGGATAGTCTGTTTCCTCTTATTATAAACACGATATGCCTTAGACTGAAGGCTGTAACCAAGGAATATCCCTTCATCTACCTTATAGTCAAATTTTCCTCTCTTATCTCTATCATTCAAGATAAAACATTTACATCCAAACACACGAAAATAACCTATATTTGGAGTTCTACCATGCCAAATTTCATAAGATGTTTTCTTTAATATCGGCCTAAGGAACACGCGATTTGACACATAACAGGCTGTGCAGCTTCCGCCCAGAACTGTTTAGGAATATCATACTCATGTAACATAGATCTAGCCATTTCCTGTAGTACCCTGTTTTTACGTTCAACTACGCCATTCTGTTGGGGAGTTATAGGGGCAGAGAAGTTATGACTATATCCATACTGATCACAGAATGATGCAAACGACTTACTATCAAATTCCAGCTTGTTATCACTTCGTATCCTACATACGTTCGTTTCTTTTTCATTTTCAAGTCTCTTTACTAGCGATGCAAAGTTATCTAATGCCTCATTCTTATGTGCAAGGAATATCACCCATGTATACCTGGAGTAATCATCAACAATGACAAAGGCATATCTTTTACCTCGCAGAGACATCGTCTGAATAGGACCAAAAATGTCGAGATGTAGCAGTTCCAGAGGTCTGAATGTGGATATCACATTCTTTGCTTTGAACGATGTCTTTGTCTGCTTGCCCATTTGGCACGCCTTGCATGTCTTGTCCTTGACGAACTTTATGTCGGGAATACCTCGTACCAGTGCATTACTCGTCAGGTGAGACAGTAATTCCATGTTGGCATGTCCTATGCGTCTCTGCCATAACCAGGTGTTATCCTGTGTAACTACTAAGCACTTGACGTTCTGGTCAGTGATATCATCAAGGGTTATGCAATAAATATTTCTATACCTAGATGCTCTAAATAATACCTTATTATCATTCCTAACAACACACTTATTATTTTCAAAGGTTACCGTATGACCCTTATCACATTACCTTAAATTTCGATATGGTATCATACCGAAATTGACTAATGCTAATGAGGTTATGTTCTAGATTCTTAACTAACCATACACCATCTATAGTAGTATGTAAAGTGTTACCAACAGTTCCAACCCCAATAATCTTAGCTTTTGTGTTGTCGGCGTAGGAGACATATCCTCCATCATAGGCTTTCACCGACACAAACTTACTGATATCACATGTCATATGGTGGGAACACCCACTGTCGAGGTACCACTTGTTCTTCTTGCTGGATTTTCTTCTTTGTACCTGCACGAATCATTTCTTTTCTGAGGTGCCCAACTTTGATTGGGTCCTAAATGGTTAGTAGCAAAATAACTTCTGTCAACACGTGATATATCATGTGTCACAGACTGTGATCTCTTGAACACTGACTGGTCAGTGTCAGGAACCTTCTTGGGCCTCCAGACATATCTAGCTTTATCAGCTCTCTTCAGAAAACAATGGTTAGCATAATGACCGTGACGGCCGCATGAGAAACACTTAGCTTTTCTAACAGTAGGTGGTGTAACATGATTATGTGTCATGGAATATCATATCCCTGATTTTCCTACATTTCTAGGAATACTAAGTAACATTTCAAGATTTTGTTGTCCTTCAAGAAGCTTATTATCAGTACGAGATTTTTCTTCTAGGAATTCCTTAAGAACATACATGTCTCTAGATATCTTTTCTTTCGTCCTAAGCTTATCGCAATTACACAAGGCTTTCTCTTCATTAAGAGTTTCTAGCTCGGCTCTTAGGCGCTCATTTTCTAGATCTGTTTGGTGCTTCTCTCTAGCTACGTCATCTCGTTGCCTAATTAGACTCTTTACTTGTGAGTTGAGCGACTTAATCCTTCTTTCTGCGTTTTGGATTATTTCAAACATCTCTTCCTTTTCATCTACTTCAAGGACTGAGGAAGCGTTATCATGAGATTCATCTTGCCTAGCATATAATTCCTTTAGAAATAATATTTTCGTAATGGTAGATGAATCTGATACCTGGTCATCGGCATCGGCCATGTAGGCGAGATCTTCCTCCTCTTCACTTTTGGCCTCCTCCCAGTTAGTGACCATGGCTTTCTGCTTCTTTACCTTTTTGTCACCATTTTCCATCAGGCAGGTTGAGGCGAAGTGGCCTGGCTTGTTGCACTTGAAACATTTCTGCACGTTGTTCCCGGATGATGATATTCCCTTGTTTCTAGGTTGGAACCTGGAGTTTCCCTTGAACTTTCTTCTCATCCGAAACCTTTCAAACTTTCTGGTCAGCATGGCGATCTGCTCCATTAGGTCCTCCTCAGTTTCTTCTTCTCTTTCAGAGTCGTTTTCTTGTTCGGTGTTAAAGGCAATGTTTGGTTGATTTCGGGCTGTTGGTTTCTCTTTGATGGAGAACTGAGTCATCTCGTAGGTAGTAAGAGATCCAATCAGTTCTGACACAGAAAGTTCGTCCAAGTCCTTTGCTTCGTAGATGGCAGGTACTTTGGGATTCCATTCTCTTGGAAGAGATCTCAGTATTTTCCGCACTTTCTCACCATCCTGTATTTTCTTTCCCAACGAGAACATTTGATTGATGATGTTCATGAATCTCGCGTACATGTGGCTTGTGGTCTCATTGTCCTCCATTTTGAACAGTTCGTATTTGTGAGTTAAGAGGTTCTTTCTTGTACAACTCGAGTGGTTCCCTCATGTGTGACTTGAAGCATGTCCCACATATCCTTGGCAGATTCGCATGAACTCACACGATTGTATTCTTAGCTTTGGCATTCAAGGATATTCCTCGCTTGTCTGTTGCATCGTACTCAGAACCTTTCTTTGGAGTTTCGTCCGTCTTCTTGAGATTGTAAGGTCCAGTCGTGATGATATCCCACAGGTCATAGTCAGTAGCAAGCAGGAATTCCTACATACGGTTTTCCATATAGCATAGTTTGTTCCATCGAAGAGTGGTGGCCTAGAATGGGATTGTCCCTCTGCAAAAGCATCAAAACTCGAAGAAGCCATTAGATCTTTAACTCAGGCTTGTTAGGCCCGTCGTTTGAGTAACCCGCTCTGATACCAAATGAAGATATAAATGTGCCTAAGAGGGGGGCTGAATTAGGCTTCTTCTGACAAATGCTAAGTGTGGTGACTTAGATATGCCTACTTATGTTTGTGACGAGTATGCCTGATATATCCTAGTAACGTCGGATGTGCGTCGGGTCTGTCTCACAGCGATAAAGAAATAACTGAAAAGTAAATGCGAGACAGGATTTTATAGAGGTTATATCCCCAACTGGGGTTTACTCCTTTCCTTGGGGTTTGCTCCCCAAGAATTTAACCAATCACTATAATGCACCGTAGCTGGATACAAAACTGATTGGTTAGCCCAATACACAACTGAAACAAGTCGAACACTAGCCACTACTAGGTTACCACACGCCGAGTTTCGTTCCTCGAAATCTCCTTGATCCCGACAGACACAGCTCACTACCGAAGGGCCCCCGGACTTGTCCTTCCCTTGTGCGTAAACGTCGACCTTGCCTCCTTGGTATTGCTCACGTCCGAAGACTGTGACGCCCGGGGCCGAAGAGGGCGGGGAGTGATCGCCGGTGCCAGGGTGCACGGACAATGAGCAGCTCCTGGCAGGCTTCTCGGCGAAGCGGTACATGAACGAACCGATCCAACACCAGAATGAGAGGGGATCCTGAGACTGATAATGTATGGGGGTGTCAGGCTAAGAATCGTATAAAAGAATTGATAGTACTACTCATACCACAAAGGTCGACCTACCTTTTCGGGAGTCCATCTATAGAAACTCCGAAGTTAAGCGTGCTTGACTTGGGGCAATCTAGGGATGGGTGACCCCCTGGGAAGTTTCTCAGGGTGCGTGTGAGCGAGTGCACGAAGCACGCTAAAAGGTTAAATGGTGGTACAGTGGGGCCAGGCTATCAGTCGGAGTGTATGGGACGGGTCGTTACAAAGACAACACGTCCGAAGACGGAATGTATGACGTGGGAGGATGGAATAACAGGATGAATCACTCGCTCAGTGATGGATACGCAAGTTAGAGCTCAGGTGGGCAGAAAGCTATCACAAGTGGGAACTCAGGAATCTCTCAGTATGTTTCTGCTTAAGAATCTATCGTAGGCTTATATACGCAAATTCTAAGTTCTTCGAAAGTCTGAAGTGCAGCTCATATATAATCCTTTTCAAATAGCACTTCACATGGAAAATCATATCAAACAATAATTACCAAATCAAGCATAGTTCCCATGCAATTTTCGAGTCAATCATACCATATAAATCATGCTCTTAACAAATCATCACAACGGTCATATAGCACATTTAAAGCATAATTATTTTCCATATAAAGGCTCAATTTCGTTCTCAAGCTCCTTCAACCATTTCGCATATATTTTCCATTTCAGGACTTTCCATAAGTGATTCCCTGCTATCAGTTTCTAGTAACGAGTCAATCCAGATTTACTTTCCAAGTATGGCACACAAGATAGCAATACATCAGCATGTTTTCCATGTACGGCTCATAGCATTTAATCAATATATTTACCATGTTTAGCACACAAATCAGATCGGAGCATACTTAATTCGATTTATCATAACATGGCAGAACTTTCCTTATTTCAGAGATCACATCCGTTTATAGCACATCCCATATAATAGCATCTTATCCACAAGATCACATCTTATCCACAAGATCAATCAAATCAAATCTTCCCTAAATATAATATCCAATCAGTATAAGGAAAGATATCAATTTAATATTTCACATTAAATTCAGTGGAGAGCATGCACATAATCGTATAAGTGATTTTCGTCCAGGAATAAACTAGTATCAACGGATATATCACTTTCCTTATATAAACAGCATATTTTCCATATATAGCTCAATAGGATATCTCATGTATTATTTCCATATATAGCACAGAACGATATATCCTATCTCATGGAATGCCTATAACATGCGATCACCTAGTTCCATCAAATCATCACAGAATCACACGCAATTCAAATATTCAACACTTAATCGATTTATAGCTCATAAACAATGCATGGTTGAATATTATCATGAACTTAGACATTTTATTTGTCCCAAATCGAATTGCTTATTTTATAGACCTAATGTCATTACAATTACATCGTTCATCAAAACTCTCTAACATATACGGACCAAAAAGGTCAACACATATAACACATTAATATTTACCATATAATTTTCAACCGTAATTACAAATTTTAAGAATGAAAAATGAGAAGTGATAGTTATAAAAAAAACCCTCCCACGTTATATTATATTTTGCCATTTAGTTGTATAGTTGATTAAGTATTTTCTACTACTGGAATTTTTTATTGATTTGCTGAAGTAACTATACTTGCGCAACTCCATCAAACTATTGGCAACTTATTCTTTCCATAATATTCTTATTGTAAGATTGAACCAAACTGCATTTGGATATTGCAGGACCAATATGAAAAACATAATAAATAGTATGACAGTTGAAATATTTTATATAACATTTCCAATTTTTGTACATGGTTTCTTAAAGCGGAGACGGCAGCGGAGTAGTTTTGCAAAATGGATTTGCATTATTTTTCGTCATGACAAAATCCACACGACCTTACCATCGCAGGTTGATGAATGTAGGAAGTATCTAAAGCTTCTGTGTTTTTTCAGTATTGGCGCTGCAGTCCTCAGAATGGGGATTAGTAAACTTCTACTTTTGATATCTTCTTATGCTATATGACTGAAGATTCCTGCACAAGTATTTGAACGACTTCGATTCGCCAAAAAATCAAACTTTGCACTACTGACAGAGATTTAAATATTTTATATTGATATGTAAATTCTAACTTGGTGACTAAAAAAATTATGAATGATTCATAAATGAACTTACGCGGATACATTAAGTGAGATTAAATTTTTTTTACATTGTTCCATGTATAACTGAAAATTGTTTGCTTATTAGGTAAGACATGCATTAATAATAATTTGACCTTTTTGGTCCATGAGCGTTAGATAATTTTGATGAACTATGTAGTTGTAATGATGTTAAGTCTCTAATTTAAGCAATTCGCGACCATGCATTATTTCTGAACTATAATTTGTTAAAAAGTGTTGAATATTTGATTCACATGTGATTCTGTGATTTATTGGTAAAACTATATTGTAGACGTTTCATATGATAGGATATATCGTTCTGTGCTATTTATGGAAAAACGTGTGAGATATGCTACCGTATTATATAAGGAAAATATGTTGTCTAAATGGAAAGTGATATATCCGTTGAGAATCGTTTATTCTTGAGCGAAACTTGCATCTATGATTTTTAAATACGTCCTGCTGAATTAATTGTGCGAAATCGATTTGATATCTTTCCTTAAGCTGATTAGGATATTATAATTACGGAAGATTTGATTGATTGACTTTGTGGATAAGATGCAAACATATGATATGTGCTAAAAATGGATATGATCTTTAGGAAGTTAAACAACTCAGATATATATGTTCTGATCTGATTTAGGTGCTAAACACGGTAAATATATTGATCTGATACTATGCTAAACATGGAAAATGTTTGATATGCTTCTATCTTGTGTGCTAAATATGGAAAGTAAATATGTATTGACTTATTCTATAAACTAATAGTAGGGAATCACATATGAAAAGTTCTGTTATGGTAAATATAATTCGAAATAATTGAATATGCCTTGAGAATGAATCTGAGCTTTTATGTGGATTATAATCATGCTAATTAATGCTTATGATCATTTGACGAATTTATGAAAAGCAGGATTTACATGGCATGTTGACTCTCGAAAATTGCATGAATTATGTGCTGGATTTTGTGGTTAATATATTGATCTAATTTTCCATGTAACTGTTGAGCGAAAAAGGTTTATATATGAGCAACACTTCATATTTTCGAGACACTTAGAATTTGCGAACATACGAATACGAGAGTTTTCCGCAGAAACATTATTGAGAGATTCATGGGCGTTCATTTGCGATAGCATTCTGCCTACTAGAGCGATCACTTGCGAAGTACTGACTGTACTTAGAGATTCCAACCTCCCACCATATATTCTGTCTTCAGACGTGTTGTCTTCGGACGTGAGCAATACCGCTGAGACAAGGTCGATGTTTACGCACACGTGAAGGGAATGACGAGTTCCGAGAGCCCTTCGGTAGCGAGCTGTGTTGTGACAGGAATTGGAGATTCCCAGAAAGAAACTCAACGTGTGGTAACCTAGTGTGTCTAGTGCTCGACTTGTTTCGTTTGTGTATTGGGCTAATCATTCAGTTTTGTATCCAGCTACGGTGCATAATAGTGATTGGTTAAACTCTTGAGGAGCAAACCTAAGGGAGAGGAGTAAACCCCAATTGGTGATATAACATCTATAAGAATCTTGTCTCCCATTTACTTAACAGTTATTTCATTTTTTGCAGTGAGACGGACCCGACACACATCGGACGTAACTAGGGTATATCAGGCATATCACAAATATTAGTATGCATCTCTAAGTCACTACATCTCAGGATTTGTGAAAAGAATAAGCCTAAATATTTATAAGCCTAATTCACCCCACTCTTAGGCACATTTTTATCTTCATTTGGTATCAGAGTGGGTTACTCGAACGATGGGCCTAACAAGCCTGAGTTAAAGATATAATGGCTTCTTCGAGTTTTGATGTTTTTGCAGAGGGACAATCTCATTCCAGGCCACCACTCTTCGATGAAAGCAACTATGCCATATGGAATAACCGTATGAAGGAATTCATACTTGCTGCTGACTATGATATGTGGGATATCATCACTTCTGGACCATACAATCCCAAGAAGGCGGATGGAACTCCAAAGAGAGGTTCCGACTACGCTGCGATAGACAAGCGAGGAATCTCACTGAATGCGAAACCAACGAACATGATTGCTTGTGTGCTTACAAGAGAAGAATACAATCGTGTGAGCTCATGCGAATCCGCCAAAGATATGTGGGACATGCTTCAAGTCACACATGAGAGAACCACTCGAGTTGTACAACAAAGAATAGCATTCCTGACTCACCAATACGAGCTGTTCAAAATGGAGGACAACGAGACAACAAGCCACATGTATGCAAGATTCATGAACATCATCAATCAAATTTTCTCTTTGGGCAAGAAAATACCAGATGGTGAGAAATCGTGAAAAATTCTGATATGACTCATATCTCCATAAGAGAGAAACCACAAGTCCAAAGTCAACCAAATATTGCTTTCAACGCTGAACAAGAAAATGACTCTGATGGTGATGAAGAAAATGAGGAAGAGATACTGGAGCAGATTGCCATGCTAACATGGAACTAATGTCGTACATTACAAGCAATGCACTGGTACGAGGCGTTCCTGACATAGAGTTCGTCAAGGACAAAACGTGCAAGGCATGCCAAATGGGTAGACCAAGACATCGTTCAAGGCAAAGAATGTGATATCCACATACAGACCACTGGAACTACTTCATCTCGACCTTTTTGGTCCCGTTCAGACGATGTCTCTGCGAGGTAAAAGATATGCCTTTGTCATTGTTGATTATTATTCCAGGTATACATGGGTGATATTCCTTGCACATAAAAATGAGGCATTAGATGACTTTGCATCACTAGTGAAGAGACTTGAAAATGAAAAAGAAATGAACTTATGTAGGATACGTAGTGATAACGGATTGGAATTTGATAGTAAGTCATTTGCATCATTCTATAATCAACATGGATATAGTCATAACTTCTCTGCTCCCAGAACACCTCAACAGAACGGCGTACTTTAACGAAAAAACAGAGTGTTATAGGAAATGGCTAGATGAAGGGATTTTCCTTGCTTACAGTCTTCATTCTAAAGCCTATCGTGTCTATAATAAAAGGAAGTTGACTATTCAGGAATCCATAGATGTTACTTCCGATGAGATTCCTAACGTAGATGCTACTGATGAGGAAGGTATGGATTTACCTTGTGCAGATTTACAGGGTACTAAGGACAGTGAGGACGATATTCCAAAAGACGAGAACATTGATACACTGGAATTAGATGCTGATGAACAACAATGCAGAAAATCCAAACATGCTTCCAGTCATCCAACAGATCAAGTGAAGGGAATATCGAATTTGGAATCAAAAGCCGAGCAACTGCACGAAATCAGGACAAAGTGGAATCTCACGATGTACTGCTTTCAATCATGGAACCAAATATGGTCCATGAAGCTCTAGACGATATATCTTGGGTCTCTGCCATGGAGGATGAGTTATCTCAGTTCGAAAAGAGCCAAGTATGGACAGTCGTAGAGAGACCAGAGGAAAAATCCATCATAGGAACCAAACGGGTCTTCCGTAACAAACTCGACGAACACGGTAATATCACCAGAAACAAAGAGAGTTAGTTGCAAAAGGTTATTTCCAGGAGGAAGGTATTGATTTCGATGAAACTTTTATTCCGGTTGCTAGACTAGAGTCCATACGTGTCTTACTTGCATATGCATGCTTTAAACGCTTTAAGCTTTTTCAAATGAACGCAAAAAGTGCATTTTTTTAAATGGTTTAATAAATGAGGAAGTTTATGTAGAACAACCCCCAGGTTTTGTTAGAGAAGCATTTCCAAATCTAGTTTTTAAACTGAATAAAGCATTATATGGTTTAAAGCAGGCTCCTAGGGCATGGTATGAAAGGTTAAGTAAGTTTCTGATTGACATGGGATTTTCGACTGGAACTATTGATAACACACTGTTTTTATTAAGTATAAAGGTGATCACATGTTCCTGGTCCAAATCTACGTTTATGATATTATACTTGAAAGTACTAATATCCTTCTTTGCGAGGAATTCTCTAAGTCTATGCCAAAGGAATTTGAGATGAGCTTAATGGGTGAGCTGAACTCTTCCCCGGTTTGCAAATAAAGCAACTTGACAATGGAACCTTTGTATCCCAGACGAAGTACAGCAAGGAATTACTGACAAAATTCGGGATGAGTGATTTCAAAGCAATTTCCACTCCTATGCATCAGACCACCAAAATTGACAGTGACGAATCAGGTACACCAGTTGATCAAACACAATATCGAGGTATGATCGAAAGCCTTCTTCACCTAACTGCTAGTCGCCTTGATATTATGTCTGTTGTTGGTATGTGTTCGAGATATCAATCTGACCCTAGGGAATCCCACTTGACAGCAGTCAAGCGTATACTTAGATATATCAAGGGTACTGTTGATTTTGGTTTGTGGTATCCTTATACGGATGAATTCCTATTAATGGGATATTCCGATTCCGACTACGCCAGCGTAGGGAAGATGGAAAAAGAACTAGTGGAACTTGCCAATTACTTGGAAATTCCCTGGTCTTGGTCTAGTAAAAAGCAAAATACTGTCACCCTCTCCACAACTAAGCTGAATATATGTCCTTAGGAAATTGTTGTCAACAAGTTCTTTGGATGAAGCAAATCCTTAGTGATTTGGGTTAGGTTATGACAAAATTCATATTCTGTGTAATAGCACTGGTGTCATTACTATTACTAAGATTCCCGTGCATCATTCTCGTAATAAGCATATAGAGGTTAAACATCATTTTATACGAGACGATGTCAGAAGGGGAATATCAGTGTGGAATTCGTATGAACAAATGATCAGCTTGCTGGTATCTTCACGAAACCCCTAATTGAGGCAAGATTCTGCGACATTCGTGATCGATTAGGAGTCATCGAGCTAAATAAGGTTAGTGAATCTGCCTAATTCTGCCATTTACTCCAGAATATGTTATTTTAGGTAGAAATTTTATAAATCTCGGATGTTATGTATATTATCCTTAAGTGCGATTCGTGTTATTCCAGCATAAAATCTTCCCTTAGTCATCAAATTTATTCTAGGAATCTCGGGATCTCCAAATCTTTCCTTAGAATGTGATTACGACATTTAGGAAGACATTCGTAGAGATCGCATCTCAGCTTCTAAATTAATTTCGAAAACTCATATATTGAAACTCTTTCCTATTCAGCCTTTCTTCATATCCTTTCCATAATTAAGAGATCCCATCAAATCATTCTGAGATTTCTGACGATCTGACTGGCAGCTTCCCTCTTTTTGAATTTCAAATTTTGAATTTTAAAATCCATCCTTATCTTTTCCTCCAATAAACCGACTATTTCTTCTTCTCAGAACCAATTTCAATCTCATCAATATTCATCATCTTCTCCTTAACACAAAAATCTTCAAAATGGTAAAAACTGCGGGAACTAAAACTATCATCGCTGAATCATCCAGCCACAAGCGAAAGGAACCCATGTCCGGTGAAGCTCTGTTCGATCCTCCTCCAAAATCACCCGAACAAGTCTCACCTTACCATCCTATGTGCGAAAAACTCGCTCTAAAACTCATTCTGCCGAAAAAGCTTCATCGCCTACCAAGGTTGCCAAGAAGAAGAAAAATAAAAGCAAGAAGGCCAGCCTCAGTCCGACTCGAAAGCCTGCTCCATCACCAGAACAGGAGAACTATGCTTCAACACAAGAAATTCATGCCGAACCCAGAAACAGCCATCAGCGACCCCAACTCCTGAGAAACCTCCATCGTCACTTGAAGAAGTTCAGCCATCCCAAAACAGAACCCAGAAGAATCTGGCATACCATCTATTGATCTTTCCAAACCCAATGAGATTCCTGATGTAGCCCTCTTTCTAGATAAAAGCGCGAAAACCAACTACAAGAGCTTCAGCAAAAGGGATATCACCAGAGGTCACCGTGTTGCGTTCAACAAGTTGCTGCCAGGAATGGTTATCACATGGCTAAAAGACTTTGGCTGGGAGTACTTTTTTAGCATCGGCAAACCCTATTATCCTGAGGCGATCAAGCTGTTCTACGCCAACTTCGACTATGAGAAGCACGAAGAGCACATCAACATCCACTCCTATGTTCTGGGACACATATTCACTTGGACCACTAAGAAGATGAATGAGATGCTAGGAATTCCCGATGAAGTCTTCTGTCACTATGACATGAATGACTGGTGCCACGCTGACGATTTCGACTTCAGTGATGTCTTCCTTGCCCTCTGGAATACTCGCTGAAGCCCCGTTTCTCTGACGGCGAAGCCCTAAATTAGTTACCCATCGACTACTTCTTTCTGCACAAACTGTTCAATGTGACCCTATGGAGTGCGAACATCGGCAGTGGAGGCCACTCAACAACGATGAACTTCATAAGCACTTTCGCAGTCTACATGATATCTCAGAACCGCAAGTTCAATCTTGGCTATGCCATCATGAAGCACATGATCCAAGCCTTTGAGAGTAGAGACAAAGCATTGCCCTACAGGATGTTACTCACTCATTTATTTGAGTGCGTAGGTATAATTTTGCAGCCAGCATGGGAAGACAAGGCCATCCATGTAGTGGATCTGATCACTCTAAAGCGCATGGGGATACATCACTCGAGAAGTGGTTGGTTCAAGGCCATGAAGTCAGCGGAAAGTGCCCAGAAAAGGTCCACCTCGAAAGGAAAGGCGAAGGTTATGAGCGACGACGACGACTATGCGGACGAACTTAGCATCGATAAGGAAGGAATTTTAGCGATACGCCGTGATATCTCCGATATCAAGGCTGACAACCAAAGCGCTTCAGGAAGATCAAGGAGTAGTACACTGAGCTGACGTTGAAGTTGTCCAAGCTTACCAAGTTAATGAAGAAATCCCTTTTCCAATCTGCTGATTCCTAGGTTCCTCAAGCCAGTAGGCTGCCTTTTGTTCCGCTTTGATCCTAGTTGCCTTAGGATATTTTCATTCTGTTCCGTTTCCGCAAGTATGGTTTCTAGGTGTTCCTCCCTTTTTATGATGAAGGGGGAGTAGGGTAAGTTTAAGCGTTTAGCGTCTAAGTATGTAGGAGTAGCAGTTTGGAAGGTATGTTGTGTTTAGGGAAGTTCGTGGATCCCTTATATATAATATTTGCACTTATGATATGTCTCTGATGCTCTAATGCAATGCTTGGTATCCTGCTCTGCCCTTAGGATATATTTGTGATGCTTTTATACTGCTATGCGTGATCTTATACGCTGTTACAGTGATGCTCTGATACTTATCTGTGCTAATTAACATTTGTGAGATTTCTTGATAAGTGATAAGTGCCTGCTGCGATGATTATCTGCCGATTGAATCATGTTTGGAAAATGCTCACGTAGGTAGGGGGAGCATACTTACGGGTAACTTTAAATTTTGCATTCATGATATATCACTGAGTATGACATGAGATATCTGCATTTAGACAGTGGGAGCAAATTCATTCATGATATATCTCTTCATGTCATATAGGTAACTGCACTTAGGCAGTGGGAGCAAATATGTATCATCTGTGATTAGGAAATACCATATGCTCTGCTTTGTGATTATGGAACACTTAGACATATACGCTAGGACTTGCGTGATCGAATATGCTTACATGTTTCCTTGCTGCATCAATTACATGTCATCATCAAAAAGAGGGAGAATGTTGACCTTTTTGGTCAATGGGCGTTAGAGAGTTTTGATGAACTATGTAATTGTAATGATGTTAGGTCTATAAATTAAGCAATTAGATAAACGATATATAAAATGTCTAAGTACATATAATATCCGATATTCATTATTTGTGAGCTATAAATTAGTTAAAGTATTGAATATTTGATTCACATGTGATTCTATGAGAGAGAGAGACGAAACTATGTGATCGCATGTTATAGACGTTGATAGGATATGTCATACTGTGCTATTTATGAAAAAACGTGTGAGATATCCTAACGGATTATATAAGGAAAATATGCCGTCTAAATATGGAAAGTGATATATCCGTTGAGAATCTTTTATTCCTGAGTGAAACTTCCATCTCTACGATTTTTAACTATCGTTGAATTAATTGTGTGAAATCGATTTAATATCTTCCTTTAGCTGATTAAGATATTATAATTAGGGGAGATTTGATTGATTGACTTTGTGGATAAGATGCAAACATATGGTATATGCTAAAAACGGATATGATCTTTAGGAAGTTAAGCAATTCAGATATATATGTTCTGATGTGATTTATGTGCTAAACATGGTAAATATATTGATCTGATACTATGTACTAAACGTGAAAAATGTTTGATATGCTTCTATCTCGTGTGCTAAACATGGAAAGTAAATCTGGATTGACTTATTCTATTAACTGATAGCAGGGAATCACATATGAAAAGTTCTGTTATGGTAAACATAATTCGAAATAACTGAATATGCCTTGAGAACGATTCTGAGCTTTTATGTGGATTATAATCATGCTAATTAATGCTTATGACCGTTGTGACGAATTTAAGAAAAGCACGATTTACATGGCATGTTGAATCTCGAAAATACATGAATTATGTGCTTGATTTTGTCATTAATATATTGATCTGATTTTCCATGTAACTGTTGGATGAAAAAGGTTTATATATGAGCAACACTTCAAATTTCCGTGACACTTAGAATTTGCGAACATACGACTACGAGAGTTTTAAGCAGAAACATTACTGAGAGATTCCTGAGCGTTCATTTGTGGTAGCTTTCTGCCTACCAGAGCGATCACTTGCGAAGTACTGACTGTACTGAGATATTCCAACCTCCCACCATATACTCTGTCTCGGACGTGTTGTCTTCGGACGTGAGCAATATCAAGGAGGCAAGGTCGACGTTTACGCACACGTGAAGGGAAGGACGAGTTCTCGGGCCCTTCGGTAGCGAGCTTTGTTCTGACATGAATTGGAGATTCCTAGAAACGAAACTCAGCGTGTGGTAACCTAGTGTGTCTAGTGTTCGACTTGTTTCGGTTGTGTATTGCGCTAACCAATCAGTTTTTTATCCAGCTACGATGCATTATAGTGATTGGTTAAACTCTTAAGGAGCAAACCTCAAGGAGAGGAGTAAACCTAGTTGGGGATATAACCTCTATAAAAATCCTGTCTCGCATTTACTTTACAATTATTTCTTTTTTTGCAGTGAGACAGACCCGACACACATCGGACATAACTAGGATATATCAGACATACGCATCACAAGCATTAGTAGGCATCTCTAAGTCACTACATCTTAGGATTTATGAAATAAAGAAGCATAAATTTTTATAAGCCTAATTCAACCCCCCCCCCCAATTAAGTACATTTTTATCTTCATAATAAATGATAGAATAACATTGGAAATGTATCAGTATACACTACTGATGAAGACATACACGATTCTTACAAAATTCTTGAGCGACTTCGATTCATTACAAACATCTATTTTCTTCAGTACTTGCAAAGTTTTAAACATTTCATACGAACAACTAAATGTTGACATTCTTAAAATTGCACGACTCAAAACACATGAATGATTTTTATTCTGACATTTGTGAATTAAAAATATATATTTACAAAACTAAGATGATACATATATTGACATATTTCAAAAAATAAACGACTGCAAAAAATGGAAAAGTTGTATTACTTAATTAGTCTCGAAACTTCATTTCGTATAACACATTAACATTTGCCATATAATTTTCAACTATGATTACAAATTGTAAGACTTCATACATGAGAAGTAACAGTTATCAAATTATCTTGCATACACATTATTATTTGCCATATATTTGTTACAATGATCAAGTATTTTCTGCGACCGCAATTTAGGTTGACTTTCTCAAGTTTCTAATGTTGCACTACCGATCATCAGAGTATGTTGCGAGCTTATTCTTTCCATCAATACTCTTATTGTAAGAATGAACCAATATTGGATATTGCAAGACCGTTATTGAAAACATAATCAATATTAACATATGAAATTAATCAATATACCAAATACATTAGCTTTTGTACGTCTACTATTTTTCAATTCTGATAATCGTATTACATTTTAAATTAATTTGCTAAATTTGGAACATCGTAACTATATGTAAAAATAAAATGATATATAAAAATAATTCATAAGTGGGCATAACAATTAGGGATGACAATGGGACTGGGACTGGTCTAGACTCGAACCCGCCAAAACCCGCCCCGGTCGGGTAACATGGTGGGCCTGGGTCTAACATAACTTCACCCAACTGGGATCGGGGCAGGTCCGAATTTTGCCAACCCGTCCCGAAGCCGCCCGATATTCACCCCTTATAATTTTTATATATAAATATTATATATAATAATATAAAAATATAGAGAAACATATTTTTAATAAATAATAATTATAAAGAAAAAATTATAAATGCAGGGCGGTTTTCCTGAGGCGGGTCTCAAGTCCACTATAAAAAAATAAATGTGCGGGTCTCGGGTCCACAATAAAATAAATGGCCCGATCGCGGGTCCACTATAAAATAAATGGCCCGATCACGGGTCTCGAGTCTTGCCGGTAAATTATTCCTTCTCCTTTATCGCGTAATCATTTTTTCTACGGCATTTTCTTCGAACAACCCGTGCATCGCACAGGTCTAAACCTAGTATACATAATATGTGCATTTATGCCTGTTTTTGTTCTTTATTTTTAGTTATGTCCCAGGATCATATATCAATTTTCAATGTATAATGGAGACATGAAATATAATTTTTTTTTAGACGGGGATTAAAGAGCCCATGAGATTACTCTGGTGACATCGAATATCCAGTAAATAAAACTCTCATCTAGAGAGGAACAACCAACACACAAAGAAACAAAGAAGAAAAATGCCAAAAGAAAATAAACCAAAAGGCTACACAACAATGACTCGAAAACAAATACATAAAGAACACATGGACGCACAAAAGAAGGAAATAGCCTAGACCCACATGAATGAAACCAAACATTCACTAACAAACACCAAACAAACATAAATTGGCAATAAAGCTAACAGCAAAAAGGAAAAGGAAAATCACGGACCCACATGGACAAAGAGGTAAGGAAGGACGACAAAAAGGCAGCGAAACCTCCTCCAACCTTTAATAATGGACGAAAGGGGAGAAAGTTTAGGGTTTTTAAGATTTGGGCTTTTAGATAGTAGTTGGAGAAGAAAACAAATAGATAGAGAGGGAAAAAGTTTATGTGTCGTATATAGTCATTAGACATGAAATATAAATACCATCACCTATTTTATGTTCTACATAGAGAAGATATCATAGTATTTGCAACATTCTAAATCTATATATATTATTGGATAGGCGAGATCAGATCTAGGATTCACTTATTCGGAGTTTACAATGGCCATTACTACTCCGAGTAAGAGCATAGAAAATCTCATTACTTGACATCACCCTTTTTTTGTAATTGAAGAGTCAAAGTTTGTAATAGGTTTGATTTTATAAAGGTTTGACGTTTTTGTAATATAAAAAGGCATGACAACTAATATTCTCCTTTTCGGAAACTTGACCAATGACATCAAAATTACGAATATTACTTTGTTACTATCGATAAATCTGTTGCTAAAAAATTAATACAATTTTACTTATTTGAAATCCGTGCATTGTATGGACAAAAAACAAGTTAAATGTAAATTGAAATGACATTTCATAAACGGTTGCTAAAATCAGTCCCAACCCGCCAACCCGACACGAACCGCACACGAAAATAGCAGGGTTTTGAGCACGTTTAAGTAAATGGGCAAAAAACAAGAACCCAACCAAAATATTAAGTGGGTCGGGTTAGTGTTCGAATTTTCAATCCAAGATCAACTGGAAATTAACTTGTTTATCAACCCATTTAACCCAAATAATATAGGTTACTGAAATATCATTAATATATATTAAATAAATTATGTTGTTATTTCATTATGTTTTGTGAGACTTTTGTAATTGGAACTTTAATTTTTTTTCTTAATTATGTTGATGTTAACAACCGCTTGTTTTTTCTATTGTTTTCTTTAATTTGGATTTATAATTCTGTTTACTTAGTTAATTTCTTGTTTTTCTTTTACTTTTTAAAACGGCTTGGCGGGTTACTGGGTTAGAGTGAGTTAAAGAAGGTCGGGTTTGGATTCGATATTTCAACCCGTCTAGGTAAACAGGTCAGAACAGTATTGAAACCAAATGTGACCCAACCCGACCTGTATATCACCCCCAATTTTATATATGTAGATAACTCTCAATTAGAGGTGGTAACATGTCGGGTAGTGTCATTTCGGTAAAAAAACGGTTGAGAACTTCAACACTGACCTGACCTGTTTACTTAAACATGTTGAAATATTAAACCAAACCCAACCTGTTTTAACCAAAATCTAATGCATTAACCCGTAAACCCATTTAAAATAACAAAAAAAAAAGAAAATGGTTAAACAAACAGAATTATAAATCCAAATTAAACAAACCAATAGACAAACAAAGCATTTGTTTTTTCTAAATTATCAACATAATTATGAAGAAATAATTGAAGTTTCAAATAACCAAAGTCTCAAAAACCATAATTAAATATCAAGTTATTTCATAGTCAATCATGTAACAACCGAAACCGATGATAATTTACTCGAACTTTCGACCATGATCTCTTCCGTTTGATCTTCCATCGTCATGTTCATGACATCTAAGCATAATTTACGAGCATAGGATCCATCCTTTAATTTTATTTATATTAAGGATTCTAGTAATTTATATTATTTGAGTTAAATGTTGATAACTGGTTGGTTTCAAGTTGATTTTGGGTTGAAAATCGAACCACATGTCGAAAATACTAAACCAAACCTGCTGTTTCGGATACAGTTCGTGTCGAGTTAGCGGGTCGGGTTATTTTTTAGCAGCCCTACTCTCGATAGACTCGAGTTATAGTTATTTCAATTGAGAGTTTGAAAAACTATTGAAGGATGTTATACATGCTCGGATGAAATCGTATTTTCTCTAACTCGATGCTTGCAAATATGTTCTTCTCTCTTTTCATTTTCCTTGATGGCCTGATGAAGTTTCAATATAGAGCATCCGAAGATGACATGCATGTTTGTTGTGGAAATTCTTCCCAGGGTAAGTCTCGTCTTAGTTACAAGGAGTTTTAAGTACATGTGATAAAAGATTTTGTCTGCTCAGCTCTCAAGATTACCTGTAAAACGAACTACTTCTTCACACATAACAATGCAACAAAATAGGCTCATATACATAATATGCAGATCTTTGAAAAGTAGCACATTGGCCAAGAACCACCACCAAAACCAAAATCCCATAACACAAAAAACATACTATGAACTCAGTATAGTAAGATCTTCTAACCACAGTGTTAGTTACCTTCTACCACGGTTTGAGATCACCCACGGGCCCAGCAGTCCAGTTGAGCAACTTCTCACCGTAACCCAAGAACACCCTCCTATCATGAGGGAGCTTACGGGCCAAACCGTTCAATATCTGATGAAAGGCATCTCTGGGCTGAGCGGGCTGTGGAAAAAGCATGGCTTGCTTCATCGATGGGTTGGCCAACAACCTCTGCTTCCTCAGTATTTCCTCGATGGGAATCGACGTGAGGATAGTGTCGAGCTTAGGGACGTCCTTTTCTGCAACGAAGACTCCGATCTCCTCCCATGGAATGGCGTCGGCGAATGGCAAGACTATGTCGTCTGCTATGATGACGGGGATGCACCCGAAGACCACAGCCTCGACCAGCCTCGGGCTCCACGGGGCCCACCCGAGGGGGCACAGGCAGAACACGGCCCGTTGCATGTCTTCGTAGTAGGTCGTGGGGTGTTCTGTGGAGATGTCGAATAGTGGGTTGTCTTTGAAGTTTTCCCACACTGATGCTCTTGCACCCCTGTCGATATATTAGAAAACGATAGTCATTAATACAAACTTACAATGTATTTGTCTTTAATTAGCACTGGTTTATTAATGTGGTTTTATATTGATTTGTACAGCAGAGAAATCCTTGGTTGATCTCCTATGGATCATACTACAAGCGTTTATAAGAGAATTGAGTTTCAAATGTTACAAGTGGGGAAGTTCTATTTCGAAGATATGTAATTCTTGGTGGATAAGAAGTGTCCCATCTCTATTTCTGATACCAGCTAATACAGATCATGTTGAATAAGCAAAGGAGCAGAATGAAGCAGGGATCAAAGTAGTTTGACGAAAAAAGTTCATCTTTTTCTTCTCAGAATTGTATATAACTTGGCATCCAACTTACTGAAGTTGTAGATTTAATTAGACATACATACCTTGCATAATAACCACCTTCGGGATCATTTCCAACGTCGTAAAACAGACCTCTGAAGTAAACGAAGATAGATCTCGGTGTGCTAGGAGGGATCAGATGGACCTGCATCTTTTGTGGTGGAGCATATGGTGGTATTATGATGGAGCCCTTTTTTAAGCAAACATGGTTTCGTTGTCCAAAAGTCTGAACCAACGTAGCTCGTTGGAGCAATGGGAGTATTCCCCTCTCAATTGCTTTACCTTCCTGCAAAAGTATAAGTTCATTTGGCGATTCGACCTCTAAAATTTTAAAAGTTTCCATTTAGTTACAGATGAGCTAAATCTGTATTGTTATTCAGAAAATATCGCTTAACCTAAATGCAACCCAAACTTGGCAACAATTCAAAAATGTGAAATGAAATGTTGTAGATACTTTATGACACAAATATAACTAGTTTGCTGAGTGAGTGCTACATAGGTACAATCTGCAAACAACTCCATGATAACCACTATCCCGGGAAGGTTCGGCAACGCATTACATTATACGAAATAAATCTGATCTAACTTGCAGAAGATAAACTCATCATAATCCAGTGATCCTATCGTAGGCTCACCAATGTTATAATGGCAAAAGGAAGATTCTGCATTCAAATCGTAATATATTTTCCAAAACTCCTTAGGTTTTCCTAAATTAAGCTAATAAAAATCATGCTACTAACTCCTACTTTTTGTTCCTTGGCACCAAAGCATTTCTTCACATCATCCCTTGAAACTTAAGTTTTAATTCTCTTCTTCAAAAAATGAACTCCAAAAACACCTACACCGAAATGTTAAAAAAAGAAAAGAAAATTGAGAATTCTTACTAGATAGTGAAAGCAAGCACCGAAATCATGCGGCACAATGAAGAAATGATCAGCTCCTTCAGTTCTATTCCAATAGGGCCAATTAGAAGATATGAGCTGAATGGCACTTCTCATCATTCGAGGTGATTTGAAAGGCAATGGAAGCCCATTCGGTGTCAAGTCGCATGTCGTGTACACAGGCGTATAAAACCAGTCAGCTTCTTCTGGATTGAGAGTCCGAATAGGGCTCGATAGAAGAAAGCGGTGCATGAAAATTTCTGCAGCAAACATATGGGTGAGGCATCGTGGATCCTTTTGCAAAATCTTCTTGTTGTATTTGCTGGGCAGCTCATAGACGAAAACTTTCAACCTTCCCACAGGATCATCTTCCAAGACATCACCAGCGCTACCTAAGATTTGAAAAATAAAGAAAACAAAAATGCTTTAGTACACGTGCTTTTGTATTTATCAAAGTTCCTCCAATTTCCAAGCGAGTCAAACTCAACTGCTTAGCAGGTATACAATGAAGTAAAAAAACGATTTCCACGGTTCACATAATTCATCCAGCACTGAACTTTCCAAGGTTCACATAATTCACATAATTCACTCACTGACAACTTATACTTGCATTCCCCTGACTGAGAGGGAGGAGAGAGGCTTTGAAATGCTCAGATTAATGCTATCATTTTAAATTATATCTACAGATAGCTGTTAATCAAAGCAGCTGAAGTTACATAATAAGCAAAAATGATGAAACATCCTAGTCAAAGTGAGTCATATACATGGGTTCTAAAATTCACTATGCTTATACTGATCTGTTCCTCAATGGCCAAGCTGTCTAAGCAACCATCAGCAGAATCTACCACAAAATCTTTACCAAGAATAGCAATGGCCATAACTGGCAGATTACAAAAATTAAATCTGGAAGCACAGATTACATAAGAATTCATGTAGAAATGGAAGCATGATTCCAAACAAGACAGTAAGTTCAGCAGATTACAGACATATATTATCAAAAATTTTCCTCCCAAGAACGAACTCAACAAAAAAAAGAATAATTTCGAATCTCCCGTACAGCCATAGACAATTAGCCAAAGACGGCTGAATTTCAGTAATAAATTCCCAATCGTAATAACCTTTCTAAAGAAAAAGCGTACTTAAACATCAATCAAATCTGGTGCCATTGAACATTACAAGTAAAAAAATCGCTCGTCTAAACGTCAGCAAAGTAAGGTTTTACAGAAAAACAAGGAAAACAAAGAGCAGAAAAGCTCTCTTACCAGAGATCCTCTCGGTGTGTGGAGTAATATGGAACCTGAAAGCTTCAATCCTCCCACAGACTATGAAATAAAGAAGCACAGCAAAACCTAATCTAAAATTCCTCATCTTTTACGCAGAATCTTGAGCCGGATCAGCACCAAAAACTTAATACAGACACAAAGAACTGAACGCCGACAATCAACTGCTCAAATCTGATGATTTCTTCTGAATAGCTGGCAATTGGTAGGAGAGACGTAACAGGTGATTGGTGAAATGCCGTACCAAACAGTAGTTATTGAATTGAAGGACGAGAAAGCTTCCCAACAAAGAATTACGCTTTCTTTAGTTGGTGTTCTTTCCCAGAGCAGGGATACAAAATTGAATATAATTGTTTGTTATTAGTAAATAATCATAATTCATATTGATTTCTATATTTTTTTTTTCTTTATTAAGTAATGATCAGATTATACAAGAAACATACGAAGATGATGGCCAAGATATTTCGATATTGACTTCTCGCTGTATATGGGAATTATTATTCACCACTCCTTTTTACTGGTAACCACCCCTAAAGAATTGTAAAAAGACGACTTTGTCCTTATGATATTTAAATTAATTAAGAAATGAAAAACAAAATTCCAGTACGAAATACTGAAAAATACATACACAAATAAATCTAATGATCGATGTACCGTAAAAAAAAATCGATTTAACATTTTAGGACCGATCGATCGAAATTTTCGGCCCTGCAGTGCACGGCCTAACGAAATTTTCTGCCGGTCTGTGTGCGGACCGGATATTTTTCGGCCCAGACAAAGCCCGGCCGAAAATCTTGTTCGGCCACGCAGTGTAATGGCCGAACGATATTTTCGGCCCTGACTGGCCCGGCCGAAAACACTGATCGGCCGTTACACTGTAGGGCCGAAAATACTGATAGGCCCTGACACAACACTCGAAGTTCAATTCGGGTTCAATATTGGGGTCGATGCACTCCGAATCGGGCCAAACATAAAACATAAAAGTTGTAGATAATCAAATTGTCTTTCCATAGGAATATGAATCTGGGTCGTCCGATTTGTAAATTGGATGTTATTGTCAAAATCGTGCAGATTGCCAGTTTCGGCAGATTCCACTCGGACAGCAACCCTAAGTTAGAATTGGGTGAACTTTTGAGGTCAATGGACTTCGAATCAGGCCGCCATTAAAACGCAAAAGTTATATATAATTAAGTTGGCTTTTCATAGAAACTTTAATCAGAGTCGTCCGATTTGTAAATAGAACGTTATGCTCAAAATCGCAATCTGCCAGTGGAATCGACCGAAACTGGCAGTCTGCATGCTTTTGACAATAACTTCCGATTTACAAATCGGATGACCCTGATTCAAATTTCCTTGGAACGATAATTTAATTATCTACAACTTTTATGTTTTATGTTTGGCCCGATTCGGATCGCATCGACCCCAAAATTGTACCCGAAATTGAACTTCGGGTGCTGTGTCAGGGCCGATCAGTATTTTCGGCCCTGCAGTGTAACAGCCGATCAGTATTTTCGGCCGGGCCAGTCAGGTCCGAAAATACTGTTCGGCAGTTAGACTGTGCAGCCCAACAAGATTTTCGACCGGGCTTTGTCTGGGCCGAAAAAATTGACCGGCCCGCACACAGACCGGCCGAAAATTTTGTTAGGCCGTGCACTGTAGGGCCTAAAATTTCGATCGAGCGGTCCTAAAATGTTAAATCGATTTTTTTTTACATTACATCGATCTTTAGAATTTATTTGTGTATGTGCTTTTCAGTATTTCGTACCGGAATTTTGTTTTTCCTTTCTAAATTAATTTAAATATCATAAGGGCAAAATCGTCATTTTATAGTCCTTTAGGGGGCGGTGACTAGGAAAAAGGGGGCGTTGAATAGTAATCCAGTATATAATAAGCCAGCACGTGTATACATTAGTTCAAAATTTTCGGCTATTTGCTCAAATGTGTGGTTTTTAGTAAATGAGTTTGTATATATCTTTTATAAGAAAAATATATTATCCGATTTAAGGATATATAAGCTGTTGATATTAAGGGTCCGGTCAAATAACACAACAGCTAAATATTTACTTGATAGGGGTTGATGCGGGTACGACCCCGATCAACGAGATTTGGTCCGGGAAATAGGAGGTGATGAGTGAAAGGGACTGGGTCGGATGTTTTGGTGTGTGTTAATTGTATTTTAATGACTAATACAAAAGAGACGAAGATTTACGTGGTTCGGACAGGTGTCCTACGTCCACGGGCCGTCGAAAACAGTATTCACTATTCACAATCAAGAAATACACACTCGAGCTCACTTCTCTCGTTACAGTGCGTTAATGGTGAAGAAGATGATTACATGAGAAAATATCTAAGTGTTGAAGTGCGTTGTGTTGAGTCTTGATGGAATCTGATCTCTCTTTCTTCTCATATATCCGTTTGGTCCCTTACTTTCCAGCTGGCTATCCTTTGGGACCACTTCACTATAGTTCTGGTACAGCCTAGGAGAGGCAAGAGTCGCAGGCGTACTATTGTCAGACTGGTGCGCTTCCATCCTAGTTATAATGTCAGCCACTCGCTGCATTCCACGTGTCCCCTGGTCGGCTATGCTTCACATTTCCCGCTCAACTATTTCATTGCCCACGCCACTTGTACTTCTTCCGTACGAGTCCTCTGGTTTCTAGCTCTCCCTATTACCTGCTTCTTTATCCAGAAATTTACCCTCCGCAGGTAGTCAGGTTAGGAGGAATGCTATCGAAAGTCACCCCTATCATCCAATCCCCCTACTCTGAGTTGCAATACACTAAGTATTGCAGCTCGGAGTAATACTAAGAGAGCATTTTGATGTCTTTAAATACTCCTAGCTGATTCGCACCGTCTTTAATTTGATGGGACAGCCCTTGCGCTTTTCGCAGAGCAACAGTACTTCCTTGAAGGGACACGTGTTGTAGAACCCGGGGTCCTCGTAAGCTAGCTTGGCCAATAAAGTTGCGTGCACGTTTTATGCTTATGTGATTATTGGGTTTCGTGCTTAGGAGAACTCTGTGTCAATATGTGATTATGTGAAACTTTGTGCATTTAAATATGTGTTTTCATGACATCTAACTCATAGGGATTTTTTTTGAAATGACTAAGGGGGTCTTTGGGGCAAGAATAGAATTGGGTTATAAGCTAAAAAATTGGGCTTTTGATTTGAATATAGGCCCAAATCATGAGAGATAAACTTTGGGAATATATTTCCTTAAAATTGGGGATATTTACGTCGAACAAGTCCCATCCACCATGGCTAATAATAAAATTTAAAGTGTTAGAAAAATAACAAGAACAAAAGGTCAGTTCTCACACTAACAAAATCGTGAAATTAGAGAGAGGGAGGAGAAGATTGAGCCTTAGCTTGAGGAGAAGGTATACTATTGTGACAATTTTAAGTTCTAAATTTTGGGCTTCGCGTGTTTAGGAGGTTAGCACATAATACTCTTCCAAGAACTCTTGTTTTAAGTTGATTTCGACTCTAGGGTTTTAAGTTCATACGGCCTTTAATGTGTTCTTGAGAAAAAGTAACTTTTGATCTTTATACATGGAGTTTCGCGAATTGGGAAACGTTTTGTATGAATGAGGTTGTGAATTATGAACTTCACGAACTCTGAATCACGAACCATAGGTCGCATGAGGTTCGCGAATTCAACATGTTCCACTTGCATAAATTCGCGAAACAAGGGACGGGTTAAAAATATTGCGAACCGTGAGCCAAATTATAGTTTGCGAATTGAACCCCGTAGATAAAAGCGTTTGAAGTTATAAAAAAAATATTCTGATTTCAATGAGCATAGGTTCTTAAGTGCCCGATCATAAATAGCATATCAGTATTTTTCAGGGTTAATTTTCGGTATAGGCAAACGCTGTGTTGTTAGAATTTTCGAACGAAAATTTATCCAGTCAATTAATAAAATTTACATACTAACTTTATATCCTTTTTATGTTTAAAGGACAAAATATTAGGAAATTCACCAGACCGGTTAGCGATTAGCTTAAGGACGACAGGTAAGTGGAAATTCACTTACAATACATAACTGCTTGTTTGTGCCTAATGTATGTGCCTATGTGCTTCGATGTTATTACATGCTTATGTGAATTACGTGAAGTGATTTACGATTATGATAAGTTTTATTGCATTGAGGCACGATGCATCTCACGAGCATGCACGAATTACTCTGGGAATTATGCGAGTTGAGCGTGCATAAAGTATATCGCAAAACGCGAATGGTAAGTGCCGAGGTGGCAAATGACATTGAGTAGTAGAAAAGTTAAGAGGCGGCTTACGGGGGACCGGGACGGTGTTGATGCGCCATCGGCGACGTTGATGCATCGCCAATATACGAACGGCGTTGATGCGTCGGGGGTTTTACCATGGTTGGGTTGATGCCCTTATATTCCTGATTAGCGTGGTTGGGTTGATGCCCTCATGCTTTAGTATGGTTGGGTTGATGCCCTCATACTTTGGGCTGATGCCCGTGGTTGGATAGAGCTCTTTACGTTGTACGCCTGGGTAAAAGTCTGCCAAGGGCCCTAAAAGATAAAAGATATGAGATTGAGTTTAATCTATGAGACTTAATATGCATTGGTGTGGATTGCCTTTGCAGGGGTTTATCATGTGCACGTCATGCATACATTTTCACTTACTGGGCATATCGCTCATCCCTTACATTGTGTGTTGTAGGTACACGCGAACACGGTACGTGATCGCCTAGCCGGCAAGGTAGTCTTTTGAAGCTTCCAACAGCTTTTGTGGTGGAAGTGTGTGCATGGATGATGACCTGTGAGGCCAGGCGCATAGGATTCTTTTGTAATGCATGTATACGCTTCCATGTAATTATAAGTTGGAAACATTCTTTTGAATGTAAAGCAACGTTCTCCATTACAGAAATGGAAAAATTTTGTACGAAATTCCGCATGCCTTTTAAATTAATACATTGTTAGGCACGTAGGATAATGTTAGAATAGGTAGCGAGGACAGCGGGTCTTTACACGTGTCCTACTTCCTTCTCTCTCATCCTCACTTGTTTTTTTTTTAAATTTTCGAGGCCTCTCTCTCTTCGTTTTCCCCCTCTTTCTCCAAAGTCATTTTTTATACTTAGCAAAATTTCCCAATCGTCGCTGTTAGGGTTCCCTTCGTCGTTTACGCTCAAAATCGCACAGCGCTCAAGGCCGTCTTTCAGTCTGCCACTTTATCAGTAATCCCTCGTTTTTCCTCTTCTCTTCTCGCGTAATCGCCGATTTCGTCTTAGGTCCCCTTCCGTTTTGTATTTGCGTGGCGAAGTTATGTCTGGTAGCGTCCCTAAAGATACGCGCCCGTCGTTGCCGGGCCTCTCCGCCTCTTCTGTTGCGCCAGGTGGTGCAACCCAGAAAGGGTCTTCACGGAGGGTCTCGTCGCACGATACAACGTCCTCTAAACCGTTCGTGCCCTCTCCTTCTCACTCCCCTGTTGATACGCCTTCCGCCGTACCGCTGCCGTCGCCGACGATTTTTGGCTCGTCCCCGCTCACCGAACTCGTTCCCAGGGGAGTGCCGCCCCTAGCCGCGGGGTAGAAGATTGGAAGGTATTTGGTCAGTCGAGATCCTCCTTCCGTAGGTTAGAGAAAATAGCTCCTAAGGGTTTTCATTTTGGCAATTTCCATGTATCACTTCCAAACCCCAGTCAGCGTGCCAATTTTCCCCATTCACCAGCCCTTGCCTTCTGGGAAAATCAAATAAACGCTGGCGTACGTTTCCCAGTTCATCCCTTCCTGGCTTCCGTGTCGGCGGCCTCTTAGTTACCTCTAAATCAGTTAGCCCTTCTTCAATTCGTCAGTTGGTAGCTTTTTATGTTTTGGTCACCGCTGCGGGTGGGAAACCTTCCGCCGAACTTGTCATCTCTCAATTCCAGCTGAAACCTACCCCGCCTTTTTTCTATCTGTGTACGAATCCGCGTGGCTCTATCCACTTTTTCGATAAGAGCTCGCACAGCATAGATAAGAATTGGCACCCCTTCTACTTCTTTGTGGTACCGGCCAAAGGTGATTGGAACTTTCCCCATCGTCATTGGGCTTGCAGGCTGCTGCTTCAACGTCTCGCAGGCATTGAGCCCGAGTGCTCTGAGCAGAACGAGGCTGCTATTGGCCTTTCAAATGCCTTGGCCCAGGAGAAAAAATTCAACATGGTGGAAATACTAACCTTCCACGGCCTGCTTCACCACTTCGGCCTTTCTCCTTACTCTGTCCCCTTCAACCCTGAGGGTAAGCAGGTTTCCCTCCTGCTTCCTGATCTCCTTTTTGAGATTTCCTTCTGACCTTGTAAATTTTTGCAGGTATGTCGTTTTTCTGGAAGGATGCCTTCAAGACCTTGCCCGTTAAGCGGGAAGATTCCTCTGTTCCAGCCGAGCCCCAGCCCTACGGAGGTCAGGCTGCTTCCGAGCCTATCGGCTCGGAGACTCGTGGAAAGTCTCCGGTTAGGTACCCATCTCCTCGCCCCGACTCTCCGCAGGAAGTTGGGACAGATCCTAATGTGATGATACTAGATTCTGAAGAGAAAGCTGCTGAGAAGACAACCTTCACTGCTACATCTGCACCTGCTAAGAAGAAAAGAACTCTGTGGCAAGGGGCAAGAAGCCACGCGTGGAGGCAGCTCCCTCTCAACATGGCCTTTCTGAGTTTGCTCCTTTTACGTATAAAGGACGTGAGTGGAGCGTTGACCGTCGTGCCGAGGAAAAGATGGTATTGGAGATGCCGAATAATCACGACCTAATCAGATTAGAGGAGAGGGCAGACTTCCTCCGTGCCCTTGTGCCAATCGAACAGCAGCGGATGGTCCACAGCAGGTCTAATGCTCGAGTTACTGAGTTGGCTTCTAATCATTGGGTCCTACTGATTTCTGCCTCTACTTTTGTCTCCATTTGTTTCCTCTTGCCTTTTGCTGACACATTTTTGGTCGCGCTAGTTGTCGTTTATGCTGCCTCGCCTCCTTTCGACGACCTCCGGTCGGGGCTTAGGGCTTGGTGGTACTGCACCCATCGACAGCTATGTGTATGAGACAGTGAAGAAACGGAACCTAGAGATTACCAGGTTAGAGAAAGAACTCGAAAAGGCAAAGAAGGAGCAAGAGGCTCGTCTCAGAGAGGTGGAGGCGGAGAATGCAGCTGCTCTTGCTGCTAAGGAATGTGAGTTCGCGTCGAAAAAGGCCAAAAATAAAATTTATCACTTATTCACTAAACACTAGTAAAGCGAAAGCAGGGATCGTCTCCACAGGAAAAATGGCTGATTTATTCCAACTCGATCGATAATATATTAATAATAATAATATTAATAATAATAATAGTAATAACAATAATTATTATATTAGGGGGGTTTGTTGATAAAGTTTGAGTGCAATAGTGAACGAGAAATAAAAAAAATATCGAAACTAACGATAATAAAATAATAGTCGAAGGAATTGTTGACCACCTAGATTTATTTAACTGATCATCGATTTAATAAAATATTATGTCTGCGCAAGCATAATCGGTTATAGTTATCGACGAACGCCTAATAACATATCTTTTCTTATTTTCTCGATAATTAAGAGATTCTCTATAATCTCCGGGACGCCCTGCAAGATTTAAAGTTTCGACATCGTTAAATACGAAAAAGACCCAATTATTGACTAATAAACTCGGACGCCGGTTTATTAAATCAAATTATTTAACCTTACAATATAACTTACACTTACTGAATGTAGAGAAGTTTAATATTGGTTGCTACTTATTAAAACGAACAAACAATTACGGATTTGTTGTTTTAATTAGCTATTGATTTACCTAGATATCATAAACATTGGCCACTGTTTATTTAACCTAAGCTCATCGATATAAGTTACTATTGGATAAACGAATACTTGCGCTTTCAAAACTAGGCTCGTTTAATCTCACAGTTTCAACAAAACTAGGCTTCGAATAATTCTTCAACTATAGATATTAGCCGCTAAAACATATTAATCAAAGCGTAATTAAATTATTTAGTACTAAAGACATATCAAAATAAACAGAAACAATGCTTACGATATTGTGAAATTAAGCTCTGGGAGAATTGAGATGTAAACGAACGGGAAAAGGAATTCTGATGATGTTTTGATGATTGTAATGAAAAGGAACAAACTTAATTAAAATCATTAAACAAAAGGGATAGAAATGACCGAATGATTGCCAACATCACCAAGCATCTGAAATCAAAGAGAAAGGATCGATTTCTTAAACTTCATCTCTGCTCTCTCACATGATCTATTACTCGATCTCTCGATTATTTCTTTTCTGTCACTAAACCTTTCTCTGCTCTATCACTCAAACTCTGCTCTATCGCTGAATATCTGTTTCGCTCTAACCATTCGTTTGACAGCAGTTCGATATTTATAGATGTGATGTGGTTTCTTCTTTTTTTCTTTCCCACTCGACATGGAGCTGAAATCACGCTCTTGGACAAAAAACTCAGAAATTGTTCAGCTCTCTTTTATCGTTTGTCTGTTTGAATCTTGCTGTGTTTGTATAAAGTCTCCCATATCTCTCTCCTCTGTCTTTACTTGTCTTTGGTCTGAACGACAATTAGTTTCCTTTATAGAGTAAAGATCAAGGAAGATATCTTGTGCCGTCTTAAATCACGCTGGGATATCTTGTGCCGTCTTAAATCACGCTGGGATGTCAAACTCATCTTCTTTCAACAACAGCGAAATCAATTGAGCAGACAAAAGTATATCGAGCAGCCAAGAAAGACATCGATTTGTTCATATGTCTTTTCGACTATGAGTGGCTCGCGTTTGAGTGGGTTCATATAATCTACATAGTGATGCCAACTAAGTCTTACTTATCGTTGTTTCTTGGGGTCCCACTACTATTTCAATATTTGATGCATACAGTCTTGTTGTTCGCTGGTTCTAAGTAGCTCGTTCGATACTTCCCATTGTTTTGTTTAATATTCTTCGATGTTCTGTCAAATGTGAAATAGAAGAATAAAATTACAATATCCGAGCAAATTCCGACATCCAATATACGTTTACGAGGTGTAAAATAACGTAACATCGTTATTTATTAGCAACTATCGAATTCCCCCACACTAAAACAATGCTTGTCCTCGAGCATTTAACTTGATCGAAAATGTGAATATTCTGATGAAGAGTTCACCGACATACGCTAACTTGCCCTAGAGATATCAATTATTCATAACAATTCACATAAGATAATCTTATCACTTTTCTACAATTTCATTAAAGCCTAAATGGACAAAATCAACAACTCTCACAAGTATATCTCTCAATTCGCTCGATGTGTTTATGGGTTATATGTGTATAACACACTCAAATCAACATTATGAACGATATTACCATAAGCTTGCTAAAATATCACATGCATTCACATAGCGACTTAATTGTACAAATCAAGAAGGTCTTTATTTGGGTTGTAATGGGGCTAGGGATTTAGGTAGGATATTTTGGGAAAGTAGGCTAAAATTATCGAACCAAATGAATAATAATCGCTAAGTTCCACGACTATCGCACGACTACTTCTTAGTACAGATAAAACAAAATAACGCCGCATATATATTTTTTATGATTTTGTTTTCTCTTCATTCTTTTTTTTTTCGAATTTGCGTTTTTTTTATCCCTTTTTTTGGGTAAAACTTTCCGATTTTGTTCCCTTTTTTCAGCTATAACTATAGGAATACTAATAAAAAGTATCTACACGCTTCTCAAGCTAATCAATCTCTAGGTCGTGGAATATTCGCCATTAATAATTCATCTAATCCGATAATGGGTTGAAAAGAAAGCCAAAATGATATATATGGGTAAATAGAGTGGCTTAGTTTCAACAAAATAAGGCTCAGGCTCAAGTTGGCTCACTAAGTGGATAACATTGAAGGTAGGGTCAATGTGAGGCCAATGGTTTAATCCTAAGTGCCTTAATCACTCTTGTACACAAAAAGCCGCCAATGATATCAACATGTATAATAGAGCAAGTTCTAGAATATTCGAAACATATGTGACACTCTCGTAGAAAACATCTGAGTACAAAGATAAATACTCTTTTTTTAAAAGGCTCAAGTCTCACATATTTAAGTAGGCTTTGTGTCGACTCTTGCGCATTCATTCTTCAAATCAATTGAAGAAATATGAAAATAATCATCCTAATACCAAATCGCTATTCCTAATTGTTTCTCTCATGCTCCAGTAAATGCATATCGATTTCTCTAAACAAGAATTATCTCATCAACCATCACGAAAATCTCCCCCACACCTAAACTCTGCATTGTCCTCTATGTAGAATTCTAATGAAAATAGTAGCTAAAATCTAAAGATTTCCACCCTATTTTTCATTTTAATTATTAAGAGTCTGTGTGAAGGAAGTAATAAAAGTGATAATGAAAATAAAACTTCCCTGACAGTGATGGAGTCGTAGAGAAACTTTGAGCGAGATGATATTTGTTATCGGAGCCTGGTGAGATCTTATAGCATATGTAGCCGATCGCAAGCCTGCTTAATCATCAAATAAAACATAGATAATAACGAAAATATTGCCGTAACAAAATATAGGATAATATTGGGTTGCCTCCCAATGAGCGCTTTTCTTTAACGTCTTTGGCTAGACGTGGTCTTCGTTCTTCGAGTTCATTCATAAATGGGAGGGCTCAGCTTGACTTCTTCATGGGAAGTCGTAAAATTATTCTCAAAATAAGGTTTAAGCCTGTGACCATTAACCTTGAAACATTTATCAGAAGATATGCTCTCAATTTCGATAACGCCATTTGGAAAAATATTTTTAACAATGTACGGTCCCATCCAACGTGATTTGAGTTTACCTGGCACGAATTTTAACCTCGAATTGTAAAGGAGAACGTTTTGGCCTACCATGAATTCTGTTTTATGCAAGAGTTTATCGCGAAAATGCTTGGTACGTTCCTTGTACATTCTCGCATTGTCGTATGCTTCGAGGCGAATCTCTTCAAGCTCCTGTAGTTCCCCATTCCTCACCAGCTTTTGTGGCTTCCATGTTGCACTGTTTAACTGCCCAAAAAGCACGATGTTCAATTTCAATAGGTAAATGACACATCATACCGAAAACTAGGCGATATGGCAACATCCCAATTGGTGTTTTAAAAGTAGTGCGATATGCCCAAAGTGCGTCGTCTAGTCGCAAGCTCCAATCCTTACGATTCGGGTTTACGGTTTTCTCAAAAATATTCTTGACCTCCCTATTCAAAACTTCATCTTGTCCGTTTGATTGTGGATGATAAGTGGTGGCTAATCGATGATGGACTCCGTATTTGCGCATGAGTGCTTCCACCGTGCGATTGCAAAAGTGAGTGCCTTGGTCGCTTATAATTGCGCGGGGAACGCCGAACCTACTAAAGATAATTGTTTTAAGAAATCCTAAAACAACTTTAGAATCGTGAGTTCGGGTAACCTTTGCTTCCACTCACTTCGAGACATAATCAACAGCAATTAAAATATAAAGAAGGCCAAACGAGCTTGGAAAAGGTCCCATGAAATCCATTCCCCATACATCGAAAATTTCACAAATTAAAATAGGGTTTTGTGGCATTTCATCTCTAAAATATATTGTACCTGTTCTTTGACAATATGACAACTCTTGCAAAATAAATAAGCATCTTTAAAAATAGTTTCCCAATAAAATCCACAGTCTAAAATTTTTCTAGCAGTTCTCTTAGGTCCAAAGTGTCCTCCACATGCATATGTATGACAATAAGTGAGTATATAACTAATTTTGTCATTTGCAACGCACCTACGAAAGATTTGGTCCGAACCAATTTTCCACAAATATGGCTCATCCAACATATAATATAAAGAGTCGCTTTTAATTTTATTTTTCCTTGAGGAGCTCAAATGTGAAGGCAACAAACCACTTACTAAGTAATTAACTATGTCGGCAAACCAGGGTTCATGATATTCCTTACCTTGAAGGCGAAATAGTTGCTCATCTAGAAACGTTGCAGAAATCGGTGGTAGCTCTTCGTCACGAATCAAACGACTCAAATGGTCCGCGACGGAGTTGTCCACGCCTTTGCGATTCTTGATCTCGCAATCAAACTCTTGAAGCAATAAAACCAGTCGTATTAAGCACGGTTTTTGACTCCTTTTTCGACAACAAATATTTTAGCGATGCATGGTCATAATAAACAATAACTTTAGATCCCAATAAATAAGACCTAAATTTATCAAATGCAAAAACAATAGATAAAATGTCTTTTTCAGTTGTGGTGTAGTTGCATTGAGCTGAATGGAGAGTTTTCGAAGCATAATGACGTGGCTTTTTCTTTCGTCTTTTTGTCCAAGTACAGCTCCGATGGCGTATTTGCTTGCATCGCACATAAGCTCGAATGGCAGCTCCCAGTTTGGAGGTTGGATTATAGGTTCAGTAGTGAGTAACAATTTCAACTTGTCAGATGCCTCCTTGCATTCGTCCCCAAAATCGAACGGTAAGTCATTTTGAAGTAGTCTTGACATTGGTTGAGCGATTTTTGAGAAATCCTGAATAAATCTCCTGTAAAACCTGCATGACCAAGAAAGCTACGAATTTCTCGAACATTAGTGGGGTATGGTAAATTAGAGATCAAATCGACCTTAGCTTTGTCTACTTCAATTCCCCTTGACGAAACTACATGTCCTAAAACTATTTCTTCCTTAACCATAAAGTGGCATTTTTCATAGTTAAGTACAAGATTTTTATCGATGCAGCGTTTAAGAACTTCTACTAGATTATCAAGGCAATGATCAAATGAATCCCCATAAACTGTAAAATCATCCATGAATATTTCAATGCATGTTTCAATTAAATCAGAAAATATGCTCATCATGCATCGCTGAAATGTACCATGAGCATTACATAAACCAAAAGGCATGCGACGATATGAAAACGTACCAAATGGACATGTAAACGTGGTTTTCTCTTGGTCCTCGGGTGCCAAAACAATTTGATAATAACCAGAGAAACCATCGAGGAAGCAAAAGAAAGACTTACCTGCCAGTCTTTCTAGCATTTGATCAATAAAGGGTAGCGGAAATGGTATTTTCGGGTAGTCGCATTTAACTTACGAAAGTCAATGCACATGCGCCAACCCGTCTGTAATCTCATTGGTACCAATTCATTCTTTTCATTTTTCACAAGTGAGAAATCAGATTTCTTAGGAACAACATGAACTGGATTTATCCATTGGCTGTCTGATATTGGAAATATAATTCCAATATCTAACAATATAAGAATTTCTTTCATAACTACCTCTTTAATGGCCGGATTGAGTTTGCGTTGTGGTTCCCGTATCGGCTTAGACTCGGGCTCAAGTAGAATTCTATGCATGCATATAGAGGGGCTTATTCCTTTGATGTCGGCCAAAGTCCATCCTATCGCGCCCTTGTACTCCTTCAGAACGCGTATCAATTTTTCTTCTTCGGTGGCGGTCAAGTCATTTGCAATAATGACTGGCAACGTTTCTTCATCTCCTAAATAGCAGTACTTGAGGTGTTGTGGTAGATCCTTCAATTCCAACTTAGGTGCTTGTTCTATAGAAGGGGCAATTTTCTCATAAAAAATAGGTAAAGACAAAGTATACTTACCTGGTTTGTGGTGGAATTCAGGAAGCGCGTCTAGTGACATGAGCGCATTTTTAATGTCTTCATCCACTTCTAAGTGTAGATCCAATCCTGTTTTGCTACTCTTAATCACAAAATCGACTGCGTCATTAGAGAAGTTACGCTCAAGGTCTTCTCGAACAAGACTGTCAATCATACTAACAGATTCGAGCTCATCGGGAAATTTCATAGCATCAAAGACATTCATAGTAAGTTTTTCTCCATCAAATTCGAAAGTAAGTGTTCCTGAATCAACATCTATCTTAGTTTTAGCTGTTTTCATGAATGATCATCCTAATAAAATAACAGCAGAATCAAGCGCATGTTCATCACCCATGTCGACAATATAGAAATCAGCGGGAAAAATAAATTCACCACATTTTACTAAAACATCTTCAACCAATCCTTTAGGCTAAAAAATAATAGACCTTGTTGGTCTGGATTTCACCAACAATACGACGGAGGACGGATTAAACATGCCGAATGATCGAGATTTAGGTTCGGGGCGTGTGGGGCTTGGTGGTGTTCTTGAGGAGACTCTCTCACTCTAAAATGTTTGTTTTATCTACACACACAAGCACCTGCACTATGTGCTAGGGTCTTCCTATTTATACCACAAGTTGGTATATAATAGGTGGGCCTCTTGTGAAGGCCCATTACATGAATAACTAAGAACTAACCCAATTAAGAACTAGCCCAAAGTTTAATAAAGCAAGTCAACAAAGATAATACAATGAAATTGAACACTACAAAATATTTCCTAACAATCTCCCCCTTAGTGTTCAATCTTCAGTTCAGCGCGGGATATCTTTGTTGGGCATATTGGAGATCTCGATTCCTAGCAAACTCCCCCTACAAGGGATATCTCCTCTTCTTGCGGAGGCATTGATGGCTCGGCTAGGACTCACTTGTTAAGATTCTCCAATCTTCTTCTTCTCGACGCCGAGTTCGTCGCCTTCGAATGGAAGTTGTCTGGTTCGGCCACGAAGTTGACTCGTCTGGCTCCAGAAGAAGGTAGGTGTGGGGCGTAAAAAAATGTGCCAAGGCTCCATTGAAATGTGACTTTTCAAGAGCAGGGAGCCCGATCGTCAGAGTGGTCAGCGCAGTAGTGGCGGAATGTGGTGGATGAGATGTGCCATGGCTCCTTTGAGTGTTCCATTATGAACATAATAGCCTGACACATAAGAATGTGCGCGGAGGTAGTGGAAGCCTCCGGCGGGGCGTAGTTGGTGGAGGTGGCGTGGGTGATGGTTGCTGCTGATGCTATTGTACGATCTTCAACTCATTTCTTCTCCTTTACTCCCCCTTGAGATGATCTCCGTCTTCGGGATCATCACGTTGTCCGTGGGACGAGTCTGTCTCTGGTGTTGATGGTGGTGATGATGGTGTGGTGTGGTGTTGAGTTAGGCAATCAAGTGGGATTCTCAGGAGTAGCAGCAATTGGTGTTCCTACGGGTTCAGTTTTGAACACTGGAGAGACGGAGCAGCATGTGGTGGCGTAGGCGTAGGCGTGGTGGAGTGGTGTCGGTGATGGGACCTTTTCCTTCATAAATCCTCGTTGAGCGCGGCATGGAATGTGTAAGTTCCTCGCTGATTGCTATGAGTCGGGGCTCCATCACGAACGGGGTAACTAACCAGACGGGGGTCACAAAGACGCTCCGTCGTCACAACATCGAAACATGTGTTCGATGTGCCGCCTGTTTGCACAGGTCAGAAAGAACCGGAGAGCCACAAAGGCTTTCCGTTCGCACGGACGATGAGACAAGCTCGTATCCGTGGCCCATCGACAGTTGTGGTGAGGGTGGCTGTCGTGGGTCTTCCGCTCTCGGTGACAAGGACGTCATCAAGCGTTCGTGCAAGTTCACGAAGAACCTACGGTGCGTAAAGAGTGTTTGTGTTCTAGAAAGTGGAAAATTTTGGTGGGTGAGGACACTAGACTCTATGTGAGTGGAAGAGGTGCAGTGAGAGGCGGGGCACTACATGTTCAACATCAACCGTCTCCAAGTGGGGCGGTGATGGCTAACGTGGTTCCTCTTGTACGAATGAAACAGCTATCTGCGAAAGGATAGCTGAGTGGTTGGGGGGGTTAATTGCGCGGTTGGACAAGATGCCGCGACTTCTACTCGGGAAACGAACGAGTCGTCTCCTGTACCTATGGGCAAGGTCCGGGTTATGGTGAGATATGATAGAGGAGTGCGATCATCTCGTCGTTGGTTCGCAGCTCCTGCAAGCGACTTACGTCAACCTCCCGAGATCGTTGATTGGATCTTTGCGTGGAGAAGGATGTCGCGCGACCTAGATCTAGACTAGAGAGGCTAGGGTAGGCTCGTTCCTGGGTTAGGATCAGGGGGGTTTCACTGATCCATGGGAACTATGGTGGCGTGGTGTGATCGCGTTGAAAGGCGACCACGAGTGATGTCGACGAGGGTGGCCCAAAACTGTTGATCAGACACTTCTGAGACTCGTCAGGTGGTATGCGAGGGCGTAAAGAGGATCACGGTGGCTTAGGACGTCTCCATGTAGCGCACCATGGTGGAATGGATGGCAGTGGGTGGACGGTGGAGTCTGGTACAAGAGATCCACATCGCCTAAGCATCAAGATTGGATGGCGCGCCCACTGATGGTTGGTTGAACTTTTGTCAACCCTTCTTTGTAGGTCTGGGTTCTGCACGGATTTGTACAGAAGTCATGATGGTTGCTCGCTTCTCTGACATCCCTTCTTGCACGTGGAGCAACCCGTGTAACGTGCATGATGGGGTTGGTTGCTCGCAGTGCATACCGGTCATGAATGTGGAGCAACCCATGTACCATTCATGCCGGGGAGTGGTCGCTCACGTCGTGTACCAGTCATGTATGTGGAGCAACCCGGGTACCATACATGCTGGGTTTGTGAAATTGGCATTTGGAAATTCCGCTCCGAAAAGTTTGGGGGTGACCTAAACTTTTTCTATAATGTGCCAATACCGTCCTCGGTCGATCGTTGGGTACGGTGATCGTTGCCGCGTTTTGGATTTGCCTTCAAAATTTCACAAAAAACGTCGTCTATACTGAAAATTTTGGCCCAGAAAAATTTATTTCGGAAAATTTTAAAAGTGTAAAATAGACAAAGTCCAATGGGCTTAGAAAATTTTCTCTATCTAATGATATAAAAAATTTTCAACCAATTTTTTTTTTAATTTTTAATTTATTTGATTATATATATATATATATATATATATATTGTCCTTTTTTTTTAAACATTATTTAATCAGAAGGAGGGCCAGAAATTTTTGGTGGTCAAAAACGTTTAAGTGTATTTTTAAAGAGTGATTTTGCAATATCCGAAGCCAAAAATCGCGTTTGGATCAAGTTTAAAGGTCGGGGTGCAAATTTCTCGGGGGGTGCGAAAAATGGTGTGAAAATGTGCGAAAAATGTTGTCCCGAGAAATTTCGATGAGAGAGTGATTCGCGAAAACTTCGAAGGAAAAATTTCTCAGTTTGAAAAAAAAATTCTCAGGTTGAAAAATTCGCGGGTTGAGAAAAAGCAGCTGTGTGAGAGAGACCGCGAAAAAATCGTGAAGTGTGAACTGAGAAAGTTTCGCAACTGAAAAGTTTCTCGGATTGAAATTTCTCAGCCTGAGAAAGAAAGTTTCTCGGTTTCGAAATTTCTCAGCCTCAGAAAGAAGAAATTTCTCGGCTATGAAATTTCTCCGCCAAGAGCAGTGAAAAATTTCTCGGTTTCGAAATTTCTCAGCCTTTGAAAGTTTCTCAGGTTTGAAAATTTTCTCAGTTTTAGAAAATTTCTCTGCTCTATCGCTGAATATCTGTTTCGCTCTAACCATTCGTTTGACAGCAGTTCGATATTTATAGATGTGATGTGGTTTCTTCTTTTTTTCTTTCCCACTCGACATGGAGCTGAAATCACGCTCTTGGACAAAAAACTCAGAAATTGTTCAGCTCTCTTTTATCGTTTGTCTGTTTGAATCTTGTTGTGTTTGTATAAAGTCTCCCATATCTCTCTCCTCTGTCTTTACTTGTCTTTGGTCTGAACGACAATTAGTTTCCTTTATAGAGTAAAGATCAACGAAGATATCTTGTGCCGTCTTAAATCACGCTGGGATGTCAAACTCATCTTCTTTCAACAACAGCGAAATCAATTGAGCAGACAAAAGTATATCGAGCAGCCAAGAAAGACATCGATTTGTTCATATGTCTTTTCGACTATGAGTGGCTCGCGTTTGAGTGGGTTCATATAATCTACATAGTGATGCCAACTAAGTCTTACTTATCGTTGTTTCTTGGGGTCCCACTACTATTTCAATATTTGATGCATACAGTCTTGTTGTTCGCTGGTTCTAAGTAGCTCGTTCGATACTTCCCATTGTTTTGTTTAATATTCTTCGATGTTCTGTCAAATGTGAAATAGAAGAATAAAATTACAATATCCGAGCAAATTCCGACATCCAATATACGTTTACGAGGTGTATTAACGTAACATCGTTATTTATTAGCAACTATCAAATTCCCCCACACTAAAACAATGCTTGTCCTCGAGCATTTAACTTGATCGAAAATGTGAATATTCTGATGAAGAGTTCACCGACATACGCTAACTTGCCCTAGAGATATCAATTATTCATAACAATTCACATAAGATAATCTTATCACTTTTGTACAATTTCATTAAAGCCTAAATGGACAAAATCAACAACTCTCACAAGTATATCTCTCAATTCGCTCGATGTGTTTATGGGTTATATGTGTATAACACACTCAAATCAACATTATGAACGATATTACCATAAGCTTGCTAAAATATCACATGCATTCACATAGCGACTTAATTGTACAAATCAAGAAGGTCTTTATTTGGGTTGTAATGGGGCTAGGGATTTAGGTAGGATATTTTGGGAAAGTAGGCTAAAATTATCGAACCAAATGAATAATAATCGCTAAGTTCCACGACTATCGCACGACTACTTCTTAGTACAGATAAAACAAAATAACGCCGCATATATATTTTTTATGATTTTGTTTTCTCTTCATTCTTTTTTTTTTTCGAATTTGCGTTTTTTTTATCCCTTTTTTTGGGTAAAACTTTCCGATTTTGTTCCCTTTTTTCAGCTATAACTATAGGAATACTAATAAAAAGTATCTACACGCTTCTCAAGCTAATCAATCTCTAGGTCGTGGAATATTCGCCATTAATAATTCATCTAATCCGATAATGGGTTGAAAAGAAAGCCAAAATGATATATATGGGTAAATAGAGTGGCTTAGTTTCAACAAAATAAGGCTCAGGCTCAAGTTGGCTCACTAAGTGGATAACATTGAAGGTAGGGTCAATGTGAGGCCAATGGTTTAATCCTAAGTGCCTTAATCACTCTTGTACACAAAAAGCCGCCAATGATATCAACATGTATAATAGAGCAAGTTCTAGAATATTCGAAACATATGTGACACTCTCGTAGAAAACATCTGAGTACAAAGATAAATACTCTTTTTTTAAAAGGCTCAAGTCTCACATATTTAAGTAGGCTTTGTGTCGACTCTTGCGCATTCATTCTTCAAATCAATTGAAGAAATATGAAAATAATCATCCTAATACCAAATCGCTATTCCTAATTGTTTCTCTCATGCTCCAGTAAATGCATATCGATTTCTCTAAACAAGAATTATCTCATCAACCATCACGAAAATCTCCCCCACACCTAAACTCTGCATTGTCCTCTATGTAGAATTCTAATGAAAATAGTAGCTAAAATCTAAAGATTTCCACCCTAATTTTCATTTTAATTATTAAGAGTCTGTGTGAAGGAAGTAATAAAAGTGATAATGAAAATAAAACTTCCCTGACAGTGATGGAGTCGTAGAGAAACTTTGAGCGAGATGATATTTGTTATCGGAGCCTGGTGAGATCTTATAGCATATGTAGCCGATAGCAAGCCTGCTTAATCATCAAATAAAACATAGATAATAACGAAAATATTGCCATAACAAAATATAGGATAATATTGGGTTGCCTCCCAATGAGCGCTTTTCTTTAACGTCTTTGGCTAGACGTGGTCTTCGTTCTTCGAGTTCATTCATAAATGGGAGGGCTCAGCTTGACTTCTTCAAGGGAAGTCGTAAAATTATTCTCAAAATAAGGTTTAAGCCTGTGACCATTAACCTTGAAACATTTATCAGAAGATATGCTCTCAATTTCGATAACGCCATTTGGAAAAATATTTTTAACAATGTACGGTCCCATCCAACGTGATTTGAGTTTACCTGGCACGAATTTTAACCTCGAATTGTAAAGGAGAACGTTTTGGCCTACCATGAATTCTGTTTTATGCAAGAGTTTATCGCGAAAATGCTTGGTACGTTCCTTGTACATTCTCGCATTGTCGTATGCTTCGAGGCGAATCTCTTCAAGCTCCTGTAGTTCCCCATTCCTCACCAGCTTTTGTGGCTTCCATGTTGCACTGTTTAACTGCCCAAAAAGCACGATGTTCAATTTCAATAGGTAAATGACACATCATACCGAAAACTAGGCGATATGGCAACATCCCAATTGGTGTTTTAAAAGTAGTGCGATATGCCCAAAGTGCGTCGTCTAGTCGCAAGCTCCAATCCTTACGATTCGGGTTTACGGTTTTCTCAAAAATATTCTTAACCTCCCTATTCAAAACTTCATCTTGTCCGTTTGATTGTGGATGATAAGTGGTGGCTAATCGATGATGGACTCCGTATTTGCGCATGAGTGCTTCCACCGTGCGATTGCAAAAGTGAGTGCCTTGGTCGCTTATAATTGCGCGGGGAACGCCGAACCTACTAAAGATAATTGTTTTAAGAAATCCTAAAACAACTTTAGAATCGTGAGTTCGGGTAACCTTTGCTTCCACTCACTTCGAGACATAATCAACAGCAATTAATATATAAAGAAGGCCAAACGAGCTTGGAAAAGGTCCCATGAAATCCATTCCCCATACATCGAAAATTTCACAAATTAAAATAGGGTTTTGTGGCATTTCATCTCTAAAATATATTGTACCTGTTCTTTGACAATATGACAACTCTTGCAAAATAAATAAGCATCTTTAAAAATAGTTCCAATAAAATCCACAGTCTAAAATTTTTCTAGCAGTTCTCTTAGGTCCAAAGTGTCCTCCACATGCATATGTATGACAATAAGTGAGTATATAATTAATTTTGTCATTTGCAACGCACCTACGAAAGATTTGGTCCGAACCAATTTTCCACAAATATGGCTCATCCAACATATAATATAAAGAGTCGCTTTTAATTTTATTTTTCCTTGAGGAGCTCAAATGTGAAGGCAACAAACCACTTACTAAGTAATTAACTATGTCGGCAAACCAGGGTTCATGATATTCCTTACCTTGAAGGCGAAATAGTTGCTCATCTAGAAACGTTGCAGAAATCGGTGGTAGCTCTTCGTCACGAATCAAACGACTCAAATGGTCCGCGACGGAGTTGTCCACGCCTTTGCGATTCTTGATCTCGCAATCAAACTCTTGAAGCAATAAAACCAGTCGTATTAAGCACGGTTTTTGACTCCTTTTTCGACAACAAATATTTTAGCGATGCATGGTCAGAATAAACAATAACTTTAGATCCCAATAAATAAGACCTAAATTTATCAAATGCAAAAACAATAGATAAAATCTCTTTTTCAGTTGTGGTGTAGTTGCATTGAGCTGAATGGAGAGTTTTCGAAGCATAATGACGTGGCTTTTTCTTTCGTCTTTTTGTCCAAGTACAGCTCCGATGGCGTATTTGCTTGCATCGCACATAAGCTCGAATGGCAGCTCCCAGTTTGGAGGTTGGATTATAGGTTCAGTAGTGAGTAACAATTTCAACTTGTCAGATGCCTCCTTGCATTCGTCCCCAAAATCGAACGGTACGTCATTTTGAAGTAGTCTTGACATTGGTTGAGCGATTTTTGAGAAATCCTGAATAAATCTCCTGTAAAACCTGCATGACCAAGAAAGCTACGAATTTCTCGAACATTAGTGGGGTATGGTAAATTAGAGATCAAATCGACCTTAGCTTTGTCTACTTCAATTCCCCTTGACGAAACTACATGTCCTAAAACTATTTCTTCCTTAACCATAAAGTGGCATTTTTCATAGTTAAGTACAAGATTTTTATCGATGCAGCGTTTAAGAACTTCTACTAGATTATCGAGGCAATGATCAAATGAATCCCCATAAACTGTAAAATCATCCATGAATATTTCAATTCATGTTTCAATTAAATCAGAAAATATGCTCATCATGCATCGCTGAAATGTACCATGAGCATTACATAAACCAAAAGGCATGCGACGATATGAAAACGTACCAAATGGACATGTAAACGTGGTTTTCTCTTGGTCCTCGGGTGCCAAAACAATTTGATAATAACCAGAGAAACCATCGAGGAAGCAAAAGAAAGACTTACCTGCCAGTCTTTCTAGCATTTGATCAATAAAGGGTAGCGGAAATGGTATTTTCGGGTAGTCGCATTTAACTTACGAAAATCAATGCACATGCGCCAACCCGTCTGTAATCTCATTGGTACCAATTCATTCTTTTCATTTTTCACAAGTGAGAAATCAGATTTCTTAGGAACAACATGAACTGGATTTACCCATTGGCTGTCTGATATTGGAAATATAATTCCAATATCTAACAATATAAGAATTTCTTTCATAACTACCTCTTTAATGGCCGGATTGAGTTTGCGTTGTGGTTCCCGTATCGGCTTAGACTCGGGCTCAAGTAGAATTCTATGCATGCATATAGAGGGGCTTATTCCTTTGATGTCGGCCAAAGTCCATCCTATCGCGCCCTTGTACTCCTTCAGAACGCGTATCAATTTTTCTTCTTCGGTGGCGGTCAAGTCATTTGCAATAATGACTGGCAACGTTTCTTCATCTCCTAAATAGCAGTACTTGAGGTGTTGTGGTAGATCCTTCAATTCCAACTTAGGTGCTTGTTCTATAGAAGGGGCAATTTTCTCATAAAAAATAGGTAAAGACAAAGTATACTTACCTGGTTTGTGGTGGAATTCAGGAAGCGCGTCTAGTGACATGAGCGCATTTTTAATGTCTTCATCCACTTCTAAGTGTAGATCCAATCCTGTTTTGCTACTCTTAATCACAAAATCGACTGCGTCATAGAGAAGTTACGCTCAAGGTCTTCTCGAACAAGACTGTCAATCATACTAACAGATTCGAGCTCATCGGGAAATTTCATAGCATCAAAGACATTCATAGTAAGTTTTTTCTCCATCAAATTCGAAAGTAAGTGTTCCTGAATCAACATCTATCTTAGTTTTAGCTGTTTTCATGAATGATCATCCTAATAAAATAACAGCAGAATCAAGCGCATGTTCATCACCCATGTCGACAATATAGAAATCAGCGGGAAAAATAAATTCACCACATTTTACTAAAACATCTTCAACCAATCCTTTAGGCTAAAAAATAATAGACCTTGTTGGTCTGGATTTCACCAACAATACGACGGAGGACGGATTAAACATGCCGAATGATCGAGATTTAGGTTCGGGGCGTGTGGGGCTTGGTGGTGTTCTTGAGGAGACTCTCTCACTCTAAAATGTTTGTTTTATCTACACACACAAGCACCTGCACTATGTGCTAGGGTCTTCCTATTTATACCACAAGTTGGTATATAATAGGTGGGCCTCTTGTGAAGGCCCATTACATGAATAACTAAGAACTAACCCAATTAAGAACTAGCCCAAAGTTTAATAAAGCAAGTCAACAAAGATAATACAATGAAATTGAACACTACAAAATATTTCCTAACAATCTCCCCCTTAGTGTTCAATCTTCAGTTCAGCGCGGGATATCTTTGTTGGGCATATTGGAGATCTCGATTCCTAGCAAACTCCCCCTACAAGGGATATCTCCTCTTCTTGCGGAGGCATTGATGGCTCGGCTAGGACTCACTTGTTAAGATTCTCCAATCTTCTTCTTCTCGACGCCGAGTTCGTCGCCTTCGAATGGAAGTTGTCTGGTTCGGCCACGAAGTTGACTCGTCTGGCTCCAGAAGAAGGTAGGTGTGGGGCGTAAAAAAATGTGCCAAGGCTCCATTGAAGTGTGACTTTTCAAGAGCAGGGAGCCCGATCGTCAGAGTGGTCAGCGCAGTAGTGGCGGAATGTGGTGGATGAGATGTGCCATGGCTCCTTTGAGTGTTCCATTATGAACATAATAGCCTGACACATAAGAATGTGCGCGGAGGTAGTGGAAGCCTCCGGCGGGGCGTAGTTGGTGGAGGTGGCGTGGGTGATGGTTGCTGCTGATGCTATTGTACGATCTTCAACTCATTTCTTCTCCTTTACTCCCCCTTGAGATGATCTCCGTCTTCGGGATCATCACGTTGTCCGTGGGACGAGTCTGTCTCTGGTGTTGATGGTGGTGATGATGGTGTGGTGTGGTGTTGAGTTAGGCAATCAAGTGGGATTCTCAGGAGTAGCAGCAATTGGTGTTCCTACGGGTTCAGTTTTGAACACTGGAGAGACGGAGCAGCATGTGGTGGCGTAGGCATAGGCGTGGTGGAGTGGTGTCGGTGATGGGACCTTTTCCTTCATAAATCCTCGTTGAGCGCGGCATGGAATGTGTAAGTTCCTCGCTGATTGCTATGAGTCGGGGCTCCATCACGAACGGGGTAACTAACCAGACGGGGGTCACAAAGACGCTCCGTCGCCACAACATCGAAACATGTGTCCGATGTGCCGCCTGTTTGCACAGGTCAGAAAGAACCGGAGAGCCACAAAGGCTTTCCGTTCGCACGGACGATGAGACAAGCTCGTATCCGTGGCCCATCGACAGTTGTGGTGAGGGTGGCTGTCGTGGGTCTTCCGCTCTCGGTGACAAGGACGTCATCAAGCGTTCGTGCAAGTTCACGAAGAACCTACGGTGCGTAAAGAGTGTTTGTGTTCTAGAAAGTGGAAAATTTTGGTGGGTGAGGACACTAGACTCTATGTGAGTGGAAGAGGTGCAGTGAGAGGCGGGGCACTACATGTTCAACATCAACCGTCTCCAAGTGGGGCGGTGATGGCTAACGTGGTTCCTCTTGTACGAATGAAACAGCTATCTGCGAAAGGATAGCTGAGTGGTTGGGGGGGTTAATTGCGCGGTTGGACCAGATGCCGCGACTTCTACTCGGGAAACGAACGAGTCGTCTCCTGTACCTATGGGCGAGGTCCGGGTTATGGTGAGATATGATAGAGGAGTGCGATCATCTCGTCGTTGGTTCGCAGCTCCTGCAAGCGACTTACGCCATCCTCCCGAGATCGTTGATTGGATCTTTGCGTGGAGAAGGATGTCGCGCGACCTAGATCTAGACTAGAGAGGCTAGGGTAGGCTCGTTCCTGGGTTAGGATCAGGGGGGTTTCACTGATCCATGGGAACTATGGTGGCGTGGTGTGATCGCGTTGAAAGGCGACCACGAGTGATGTCGACGAGGGTGGCCCAAAACTGTTGATCAGACACTTCTGAGACTCGTTAGGTGGTATGCGAGGGCGTAAAGAGGATCACGGTGGCTTAGGACGTCTCCATGTAGCGCACCATGGTGGAATGGATGGCAGTGGGTGGACGGTGGAGTCTGGTACAAGAGATCCACATCGCCTAAGCATCAAGATTGGATGGCGCGCCCACTGATGGTTGGTTGAACTTTTGTCAACCCTTCTTTGTAGGTCTGGGTTCTGCACGGATTTGTACAGAAGTCATGATGGTTGCTCGCTTCTCTGACATCCCTTCTTGCACGTGGAGCAACCCGTGTAACGTGCATGATGGGGTTGGTTGCTCGCAGTGCATACCGGTCATGAATGTGGAGCAACCCATGTACCATTCATGCCGGGGAGTGGTCGCTCACGTCGTGTACCAGTCATGTATGTGGAGCAACCCGGGTACCATACATGCTGGGTTTGTGAAATTGGCATTTGGAAATTCCGCTCCGAAAAGTTTGGGGGTGACTTAAACTTTTTCTATAATGTGCCAATACCGTCCTCGGTCGATCGTTGGGTACGGTGATCGTTGCCGCGTTTTGGATTTGCCTTCAAAATTTCACAAAAAACGTCGTCTATACCGAAAATTTTTGCCCAGAAAAATTTATTTCGGAAAATTTTAAAAGTGTAAAATAGACAAAGTCCAATGGGCTTAGAAAATTTTCTCTATCTAATGATATAAAAAATTTTCAACCAATTTTTTTTTTAATTTTTAATTTATTTGATTATATATATATATATATATATATATATATATATTGTCCTTTTTTTTTAAACATTATTTAATCAGAAGGAGGGCCAGAAATTTTTGGTGGTCAAAAACGTTTAAGTGTATTTTTAAAGAGTGATTTTGCAATATCCGAAGCCAAAAATCGCGTTTGGATCAAGTTTAAAGGTCGGGGTGCAAATTTCTCGGGGGGTGCGAAAAATGGTGTGAAAATGTGCGAAAAATGTTGTCCCGAGAAATTTCGATGAGAGAGTGATTCGCGAAAACTTCGAAGGAAAAATTTCTCAGTTTGAAAAAAAAATTCTCAGGTTGAAAAATTCGCGGGTTGAGAAAAAGCAGCTGTGTGAGAGAGACCGCGAAAAAATCGTGAAGTGTGAACTGAGAAAGTTTCGCAACTGAAAAGTTTCTCGGATTGAAATTTCTCAGCCTGAGAAAGAAAGTTTCTCGGTTTCGAAATTTCTCAGCCTCAGAAAGAAGAAATTTCTCGGCTATGAAATTTCTCCGCCAAGAGCAGTGAAAAATTTCTCGGTTTCGAAATTTCTCAGCCTTTGAAAGTTTCTCAGGTTTGAAAATTTTCTCAGTTTTAGAAAATTTCTCTGCTCTATCGCTGAATATCTGTTTCGCTCTAACCATTCGTTTGACAGCAGTTCGATATTTATAGATGTGATGTGGTTTCTTCTTTTTTTCTTTCCCACTCGACATGGAGCTGAAATCACGCTCTTGGACAAAAAACTCAGAAATTGTTCAGCTCTCTTTTATCGTTTGTCTGTTTGAATCTTGCTGTGTTTGTATAAAGTCTCCCATATCTCTCTCCTCTGTCTTTACTTGTCTTTGGTCTGAACGACAATTAGTTTCCTTTATAGAGTAAAGATCAACGAAGATATCTTGTGCCGTCTTAAATCACGCTGGGATGTCAAACTCATCTTCTTTCAACAACAGCGAAATCAATTGAGCAGACAAAAGTATATCGAGCAGCCAAGAAAGACATCGATTTGTTCATATGTCTTTTCGACTATGAGTGGCTCGCGTTTGAGTGGGTTCATATAATCTACATAGTGATGCCAACTAAGTCTTACTTATCGTTGTTTCTTGGGGTCCCACTACTATTTCAATATTTGATGCATACAGTCTTGTTGTTCGCTGGTTCTAAGTAGCTCGTTCGATACTTCCCATTGTTTTGTTTAATATTCTTCGATGTTCTGTCAAATGTGAAATAGAAGAATAAAATTACAATATCCGAGCAAATTCCGACATCCAATATACGTTTACGAGGTGTAAAATAACGTAACATCGTTATTTATCAGCAACTATCAAATTCCCCCACACTAAAACAATGCTTGTCCTCGAGCATTTAACTTGATCGAAAATGTGAATATTCTGATGAAGAGTTCACCGACATACGCTAACTTGCCCTAGAGATATCAATTATTCATAACAATTCACATAAGATAATCTTATCACTTTTGTACAATTTCATTAAAGCCTAAATGGACAAAATCAACAACTCTCACAAGTATATCTCTCAATTCGCTCGATGTGTTTATGGGTTATATGTGTATAACACACTCAAATCAACATTATGAACGATATTACCATAAGCTTGCTAAAATATCACATGCATTCACATAGCGACTTAATTGTACAAATCAAGAAGGTCTTTATTTGGGTTGTAATGGGGCTAGGGATTTAGGTAGGATATTTTGGGAAAGTAGGCTAAAATTATCGAACCAAATGAATAATAATCGCTAAGTTCCACGACTATCGCACGACTACTTCTTAGTACAGATAAAACAAAATAACGCCGCATATATATTTTTTATGATTTTGTTTTCTCTTCATTCTTTTTTTTTTTTCGAATTTGCGTTTTTTTGATCCCTTTTTTTGGGTAAAACTTTCCGATTTTGTTCCCTTTTTTCAGCTATAACTATAGGAATACTAATAAAAAGTATCTACACGCTTCTCAAGCTAATCAATCTCTAGGTCGTGGAATATTCGCCATTAATAATTCATCTAATCCGATAATGGGTTGAAAAGAAAGCCAAAATGATATATATGGGTAAATAGAGTGGCTTAGTTTCAACAAAATAAGGCTCAGGCTCAAGTTGGCTCACTAAGTGGATAACATTGAAGGTAGGGTCAATGTGAGGCCAATGGTTTAATCCTAAGTGCCTTAATCACTCTTGTACACAAAAAGCCGCCAATGATATCAACATGTATAATAGAGCAAGTTCTAGAATATTCGAAACATATGTGACACTCTCGTAGAAAACATCTGAGTACAAAGATAAATACTCTTTTTTTAAAAGGCTCAAGTCTCACATATTTAAGTAGGCTTTGTGTCGACTCTTGCGCATTCATTCTTCAAATCAATTGAAGAAATATGAAAATAATCATCCTAATACCAAATCGCTATTCCTAATTGTTTCTCTCATGCTCCAGTAAATGCATATCGATTTCTCTAAACAAGAATTATCTCATCAACCATCACGAAAATCTCCCCCACACCTAAACTCTGCATTGTCCTCTATGTAGAATTCTAATGAAAATAGTAGCTAAAATCTAAAGATTTCCACCCTAATTTTCATTTTAATTATTAAGAGTCTGTGTGAAGGAAGTAATAAAAGTGATAATGAAAATAAAACTTCCCTGACAGTGATGGAGTCGTAGAGAAACTTTGAGCGAGATGATATTTGTTATCGGAGCCTGGTGAGATCTTATAGCATATGTAGCCGATAGCAAGCCTGCTTAATCATCAAATAAAACATAGATAATAACGAAAATATTGCCATAACAAAATATAGGATAATATTGGGTTGCCTCCCAATGAGCGCTTTTCTTTAACGTCTTTGGCTAGACGTGGTCTTCGTTCTTCGAGTTCATTCATAAATGGGAGGGCTCAGCTTGACTTCTTCAAGGGAAGTCGTAAAATTATTCTCAAAATAAGGTTTAAGCCTGTGACCATTAACCTTGAAACATTTATCAGAAGATATGCTCTCAATTTCGATAACGCCATTTGGAAAAATATTTTTAACAATGTACGGTCCCATCCAACGTGATTTGAGTTTACCTGGCACGAATTTTAACCTCGAATTGTAAAGGAGAACGTTTTGGCCTACCATGAATTCTGTTTTATGCAAGAGTTTATCGCGAAAATGCTTGGTACGTTCCTTGTACATTCTCGCATTGTCGTATGCTTCGAGGCGAATCTCTTCAAGCTCCTGTAGTTCCCCATTCCTCACCAGCTTTTGTGGCTTCCATGTTGCACTGTTTAACTGCCCAAAAAGCACGATGTTCAATTTCAATAGGTAAATGACACATCATACCGAAAACTAGGCGATATGGCAACATCCCAATTGGTGTTTTAAAAGTAGTGCGATATGCCCAAAGTGCGTCGTCTAGTCGCAAGCTCCAATCCTTACGATTCGGGTTTACGGTTTTCTCAAAAATATTCTTGACCTCCCTATTCAAAACTTCATCTAGTCCGTTTGATTGTGGATGATAAGTGGTGGCTAATCGATGATGGACTCCGTATTTGCGCATGAGTGCTTCCACCGTGCGATTGCAAAAGTGAGTGCCTTGGTCGCTTATAATTGCGCGGGGAACGCCGAACCTACTAAAGATAATTGTTTTAAGAAATCCTAAAACAACTTTAGAATCGTGAGTTCGGGTAACCTTTGCTTCCACTCACTTCGAGACATAATCAACAGCAATTAATATATAAAGAAGGCCAAACGAGCTTGGAAAAGGTCCCATGAAATCCATTCCCCATACATCGAAAATTTCACAAATTAAAATAGGGTTTTGTGGCATTTCATCTCTAAAATATATTGTACCTGTTCTTTGACAATATGACAACTCTTGCAAAATAAATAAGCATCTTTAAAAATAGTTTTCCAATAAAATCCACAGTCTAAAATTTTTCTAGCAGTTCTCTTAGGTCCAAAGTGTCCTCCACATGCATATGTATGACAATAAGTGAGTATATAATTAATTTTGTCATTTGCAACGCACCTACGAAAGATTTGGTCCGAACCAATTTTCCACAAATATGGCTCATCCAACATATAATATAAAGAGTCGCTTTTAATTTTATTTTTCCTTGAGGAGCTCAAATGTGAAGGCAACAAACCACTTACTAAGTAATTAACTATGTCGGCAAACCAGGGTTCATGATATTCCTTACCTTGAAGGCGAAATAGTTGCTCATCTAGAAACGTTGCAGAAATCGGTGGTAGCTCTTCGTCACGAATCAAACGACTCAAATGGTCCGCGACGGAGTTGTCCACGCCTTTGCGATTCTTGATCTCGCAATCAAACTCTTGAAGCAATAAAACCAGTCGTATTAAGCACGGTTTTTGACTCCTTTTTCGACAACAAATATTTTAGCGATGCATGGTCAGAATAAACAATAACTTTAGATCCCAATAAATAAGACCTAAATTTATCAAATGCAAAAACAATAGATAAAATCTCTTTTTCAGTTGTGGTGTAGTTGCATTGAGCTGAATGGAGAGTTTTCGAAGCATAATGACGTGGCTTTTTCTTTCGTCTTTTTGTCCAAGTACAGCTCCGATGGCGTATTTGCTTGCATCGCACATAAGCTCGAATGGCAGCTCCCAGTTTGGAGGTTGGATTATAGGTTCAGTAGTGAGTAACAATTTCAACTTGTCAGATGCCTCCTTGCATTCGTCCCCAAAATCGAACGGTACGTCATTTTGAAGTAGTCTTGACATTGGTTGAGCGATTTTTGAGAAATCCTGAATAAATCTCCTGTAAAACCTGCATGACCAAGAAAGCTACGAATTTCTCGAACATTAGTGGGGTATGGTAAATTAGAGATCAAATCGACCTTAGCTTTGTCTACTTCAATTCCCCTTGACGAAACTACATGTCCTAAAACTATTTCTTCCTTAACCATAAAGTGGCATTTTTCATAGTTAAGTACAAGATTTTTATCGATGCAGCGTTTAAGAACTTCTACTAGATTATCGAGGCAATGATCAAATGAATCCCCATAAACTGTAAAATCATCCATGAATATTTCAATTCATGTTTCAATTAAATCAGAAAATATGCTCATCATGCATCGCTGAAATGTACCATGAGCATTACATAAACCAAAAGGCATGCGACGATATGAAAACGTACCAAATGGACATGTAAACGTGGTTTTCTCTTGGTCCTCGGGTGCCAAAACAATTTGATAATAACCAGAGAAACCATCGAGGAAGCAAAAGAAAGACTTACCTGCCAGTCTTTCTAGCATTTGATCAATAAAGGGTAGCGGAAATGGTATTTTCGGGTAGTCGCATTTAACTTACGAAAATCAATGCACATGCGCCAACCCGTCTGTAATCTCATTGGTACCAATTCATTCTTTTCATTTTTCACAAGTGAGAAATCAGATTTCTTAGGAACAACATGAACTGGATTTACCCATTGGCTGTCTGATATTGGAAATATAATTCCAATATCTAACAATATAAGAATTTCTTTCATAACTACCTCTTTAATGGCCGGATTGAGTTTGCGTTGTGGTTCCCGTATCGGCTTAGACTCGGGCTCAAGTAGAATTCTATGCATGCATATAGAGGGGCTTATTCCTTTGATGTCGGCCAAAGTCCATCCTATCGCGCCCTTGTACTCCTTCAGAACGCGTATCAATTTTTCTTCTTCGGTGGCGGTCAAGTCATTTGCAATAATGACTGGCAACGTTTCTTCATCTCCTAAATAGCAGTACTTGAGGTGTTGTGGTAGATGTGGCGACCCTACTTTTCTAATTAAGATTAGTGGCGGATTTCCGCAACGTAAGCCGCGGAAGGCCCGTCTAATTAAAACTTTTTCCTAAAATAATATACACTAATATAAAAATCAATCTACATCGTTATCTCTGTACACGGGCCGAAGCCCCAAAAATTATCAAAATAACAAAAAGCGCTAACGCCGCTCCACAGGTCTTCATCCATGTACCGCACCGCCCTCAAAAGTCCGTGGAGCACCGCCACCAGCCGCCTCAGTCACGACGCGTATCAGCGTCGGACTCAGTACCTACAACACGTAAACACTAAGCAATTTGCCCAGTAGGTGAATAAAATGCATGTATGCAAGTGTGCCCTCAATCCCAACCCCAATATCTCACAACATAATATAATGCACACTCTTTCTTTTCTCACATTCCTATTTCACACAATACAGGGCCCTAGGTTAGGCTCGACACCTCCGCGCGCAATAGACTACTGGGAGGCCACCCCCAAGTCTCGCGGCGAGTTACGCCGGTAGTGCATTGATCGATCACGTCAATGTCCTCCTACCAGGTCGTATACCTCCCGCACTAATCACAAAGAAAATCCCGTCCGGCGGTATGCACCCCGAATCGATCACGTCCGGGTAGACAGATCGATCACGTCTGTCTCCGCCAGGTGCCCAGTGAGCCCAACCTTGACTCCTCTAAGAGTCACCAATCACAAGCATCTCTTTCTACCCCGTACGTCAATATCTCATATTATTACCGTCACACTACGGTACAAACATCTCTCGCCCTAACGTGATATGCACGTGCCATTCATATAAAAATATCATAAAACATGATTTATATAAAACGTACGTAAAACATATAGGTCACATAAATTACATAATCACATGAAACACATAATTGTGTTTACGTATTGTAGATGGATAATCCACCTACCTGTCCTCCCGCTACCGCTAAATAGAAGGTCTGGCGTAATTCCTATATATCGATCCTCTGAATATAATAATAATAATATTATTAGTATATATGCTAGTTTTCGAAAACCCTAAAATTTATGAAATTCCTAAAAATAAATAAACCCTAAAATGCCGAAAATTTATTAACTAAAACCAGACGTTGAAATCATTTAATAAAATGTCGAGGTCTAGATTGAAAATGAAATGTCGGGTTTTAACATACTAGCAAATGTCGAAGTATTGAAAATGTCGAGACAACTAACAATGTCGAAATCCTCTAAAATGTCGAAACATATATAATATAAAATGTCGAGACCTTCTATATCGATATCCTTAAGTAATGCTGATATAATATAAATGTCGAGATCATCTAATAAAATATCGAGTTCTTCTGTCGACTTTTATTATATGGTGTCGACATATCGAAATCGTTTTATATAACAAATGTCGAGTTCCTTGTTACAATAAATATCGAGACCTAGATATAAGTTAATCGAATTATTACTAAATATCTAACCTAATGTCGAAATATCATACCGACTTTTATTATGATATCGACATCTGTATAGGAAAGTCTCAAGAGCTATTTTATAATGTACACATCGACATTTATCCATCGTTGAATAATCCTATCTCGACATCTTCCTATAAATGTCGATAGCTTCTGACTATTGATTTCGATATTTATTATTATTATATATATCGACTTCTTCCTATCATTATACACGTAATCATATGTCGACATTTAGACACATCTCGACTTATTCCAAATATTTGAAGACCATCATATTCTGCCGAAATCATTCTAACACTTATGAAGCTTCTATTCGAAATTCAGCAAACCATGTGCACCGCTATCTAAACATTCAAGAACATGATTTTAGCACTTTGAGAATCCCAGCTCTACGCTACAACTAATACTTAATATGGTCGACTCATGGATTTGAGATTTTATTCTTAATAAAAGAACGTCCCAAAATCTATTCTAACCATATCAAGGTCACGTCGTTGAATTATTAAAACAACTTTATAAATTTCATACCTTATTTGAAGTTTGTTTCTCAATGTTTGAGAGCTCAAGATCAGATTCTTCTCCGTGGTCAACTCTTTGTTTTTATGAGGGTTTCTTTGAGGGTTTCTACTATGAATGGAGTGGATAAATGAGAATACTTTGCTTGGTTATTCGTGTGATAAGACTTAAGAACGATCCACACCTTTCCTAAGTATTATGCAAACCTATTATCATAACCATTACGAAAGCTTGGGCCTCAATTCATATGATAAAGCATCCTAATCATGGCCCAATATGTTTTCATTGATGTTATTATTTTATTTAATTATTTGGTTAAAATTTCGAATTATTTTTGGGACTATTGAAATTTTTACTTTGCAACCATCATATTTCACCGAGTTACATATTTACTTACATGAAAATCCCGTATTATATTTTACGGGTATTACATCCTCCCCCCCTTAGAGGAATTTCGTCCCCGAAATTATGCCGACTGGAATAATTCGGGATAACGAACTTTCATATCATCCTCACGCTCCCAAGTGGCTTCCTCAACTGATTGATTCCGCCACAATACTTTAACTAACGGAATAGTCTTATTCCGTAGTCGTTTCGATTCGTACATCAAAATCTCTACAGGCTTCTCTTCGTAACTCAAGTCGGGCTTGAGCTGTTGATAAAGAAGCTCGTTCTGAATGACATGACTCGGGTCCGCGACGTATTTTCGTAATGTCGATACGTGAAATACGTCGTGAACTTGTGATAGTGAAGCCGGTAACTCTAATTGGTATGCAACTTCACCGACTCGCTTAAGGATTTTGAATGGGCCTATGTAGCGGGGACTCAGCTTGCCCTTTCGTCCGAAGCGTTTTACTCCCTTCATCGGGGAGATCTTCAAAAATACTTGGTCATCTTCCGCGAATTCCAAAGGTCGTCGTCGATGATCAGCATAGCTTTTCTGTCGACTTTGAGCAGTTCGCATTCGTTCTCGAATTTTGATCACTGCTTCTGTTGTTTCTCGAATCATATCGGGTCCTAATAAAGCTTGTTCGCCGATTTCGTTCCAATGAACTGGGGACCGGCATTTGCGCCCGTACAATGCCTCATACGGTGCCATCCCGATTGTAGCGTGGAAGCTATTGTTATAGGAGAATTCGATCAACGGCAAATATTTGCTCCAATTCCCCTTGAAGTCTAGCACACAGGCTCGTAACATGTCCTCAAGGGTTTGGATCGTTCGCTCAGACTGCCCATCGGTCTGGGGATGATATGCAGTACTGAACGAGAGCTTAGTACCCATCGCTTTCTGTAAGCTCTGCCAGAAATTGGATAGAAATCTCGAATCTCGATCCGAGACGATAGAGATTGGAATTCCATGGAGTCGAACAATTTCCTGAATATATAATTCAGCGTAGCGTTCCATGGAAAAAGTAGAGCTGATAGGAATAAAATGGGCTGATTTGGTTAGGCGATCCACGATCACCCAAATGGCATCGTGGCCTTTCGTCGTTTTAGGTAAGCCAACGACGAAGTCCATCGTGATATGGTCCCATTTCCATTCAGGAATTGATAAAGGCTGGAGAGTTCCAGCTGGTCGCTGGTGTTCCGCTTTGATCAATTGGCACGTCATACACCTACTCACGAACGTGGCGATATCCTTCTTCATTCCCGGCCACCAATATATCATCCGCAAATCTTGGTACATCTTTGTCGCGCCCGGGTGTACTGAGTACGTTGTTGCGTGCGCCTCTGTCATTATTGTTCGTCGTAACTCCTCGTCATTGGGCACGTATAGCCGATTCTTGTATAACAGGGTTCCGTCTGCTCGGAATTCGGAGTCTTCGGGTAGTGTATCCTTCGCCTTTAGGTAGAATTCATCCTCTTCTTGTGCTTTTTGAATTCGTTCTAGCAACGTCGGCTGAAGAGTTAGCGTTGCTAGTCTCGTTTCGAGTTCGCCTAAATTGACTATTTCCACTCCAAGTCTGTGCAATTCCGTACTCATCGCCTTTCGACTGAGCGCGTCTGCGACTACGTTCGCTTTGCCCGGATGATAATTAATAACGCAGTCGTAGTCCTTTACAAGTTCCAGCCATCGTCGTTGTCTCATATTCAGCTCTTTCTGGGTGAAGAAATATTTCAGACTCTTATGGTCTGTAAAGATTTCGCACCGTTCTCCGTAAAGGTAGTGTCTCCAAATCTTTAAGGCGAAGACGACTGCTGCAAGTTCTAAGTCGTGAGTTGGGTAGTTCTTTTCGTATTCTTTTAGTTGTCTGGAGGCATACGCGATTACCTTGCCGTTCTGCATCAATACACATCCCAGTCCATTCTTCGAAGCGTCACTGTAGACTGAGAATCCTCCAGTTCCCGAGGGTATAGTCAGAATAGGAGCAGATGTGAGTCGCTTTTTCAACTCCTGAAAACTTTGTTCGCAAGCTTCAGACCACTTGAAAGGTATGTTCTTTCTGGTCAGGTTCGTCAAAGTCGAGGCTATACTAGAGAAGTCAGCTATGAACTTACGGTAATATCCCGCAAGTCCAAGAAAACTTCGAACCTCTGTCGGAGTAGTTGGTCGTGGCCAATTGTTCACGGCCTCAATCTTACTCGGGTCCACGGATATTCCATTCCCGGAAATCACGTGTCCCAAGAAGGCTACTTGCTCAAGCCAAAATTCACATTTCTTGAATTTGGCGTAAAGCTGTTTCTCTCGCAGGATTCCTAAGACGATTCGTAAATGATTCTCATGTTCCTCCCTCGTCTTAGAATAGATCAGAATATCGTCAATAAAGACGATTACGAAACGGTCAAGATAGTTCTTAAAGACTCGATTCATCAAGTCCATAAAAGCAGCTGGAGCATTTGTCAGTCCAAAAGGCATGACCAGAAACTCGTAATGGCCGTACCTCGTACTGAATGCAGTTTTAGGAACATCTACCTCCCTGATCTTCAACTGATGGTATCCCGAACGGAGGTCAATTTTCGAGAATACCGTAGCACTCTGTAGTTGGTCAAACAGATCATCGATCCTTGGCAACGGATATTTATTCTTGATCGTGATCTTATTCAGTTCCCTATAGTCGATGCATAGTCGCATCGACCCGTCTTTCTTTCGCACGAATAAAACCGGCGCTCCCCATGGTGAAAAACTGGGTTGAATAAACCCCTTCTGCAACAAATCTTCTAGCTGTTCCTTCAACTCCTTCAGTTCGTTCGGCGCTAGGCGATAAGGAGCTTTAGAAATCGGGGCGGACCCCGGCATCAAATCTATCGTAAACTGTATTTCTCGATCAGGGGGTAACCCCGGGAGATCATCGGGAAATACATCGGCATATTCATTGACTATCGGTACGTCCTTCATTTCCGGCTGAGGTAACTCCTCCGCCTTCACCGCATATACGAGATAAGACTCACAACCGGATCTCAACAGTCGTTGAGTCTTCAACGCAGAGATTTGCGGAATACGATTCAAAGTAGTTTTCCCGAAAAAGTGAACACCTCTTCTTCGGGCAGTTGAAATTTTACGACCTTCTTGTTGCAATCTATGATGGCTCCGTATTTCGAAAGCCAATCCATTCCAAAAATAACATCATAATCGTTCATTGGGATCACAATCAGGTCGACGCTCAGGTTCCTACCCTCAATACTTACGACGCATCCTCGCAGTACTTGGTTGGTATGCGTCGGATCCCCATGAGGTAGAGTAACTACATAGTTGCATTCGGATGAGGTAGGGGATATTCCTACCTTCGCCACGTACTTAGCCGACACAAATGAATGTGTGGCTCCGGAATCAATAAGCACAGAAGTGGGCACGTTATAGATTGTCAACGTACCCGTGACTACGGAGGGATTCGCTTCGGCCTCCTCATTGGTCAAAGTAAAAACTCGCGCTGGTACCGGTGGAGGTCGGATTAAAGGTTGGTTTAGAACTTGCGGTACTTTCTCATTGCAGACTCTGGCGTAGTGGCCAATCTTTCCACACCGAAAACACTGGGGAGTTGGGTTAGGTCTTGGCCCATGGCATATCCCGTAGTGGTAGCGCCCACACTGCTGACACTGAGGTACAGTGTTTGGGGGTCGGGTTGGAACGTTAGCTGGTCCTTGATTTGGCCTCGGTCTCCAGTTCTGCTGGCCTGGTTGATTTCCACGATTGTTCAGATTCTTGCCAAAGAACGGGCGTTTCTGATTCCCTCCTCCTTGTTGCACTTCTGCCCGTCGCTTTGCATCTTGAGCCTTGGTAACTCTATTCTCTGCTTGCTCTGCTATTATTGCTCGTTCAGCGATACGAGCGTAAGTCTTTCCCTCGGTATCGTACATGCTTACGCTTCGGAAGATCTCGGGTTTGAGACCTTCCAGAAAACGCTCGATCTTCAGCTCATCTGTAGCCACTATATGTGGTGCAAACCTCGAGAGCTGCTCGAACTTGCGGATGTAATCCGCCACAGACATTCCTCCTTGTTTCAGATTGATGAACTCGTTCAGTTTCTGCGCTCGATCTGGCGCCGTGAAATACTTTCCTCGGAAGAGAGTCTTAAATCTCTCCCAGGTCATCATAGTGGGATCCTCGAGCACCTGGATGGTGTCCCACCAGTAGCCCGCGTTCCCACGTAACATAAAAGTGGCACAAGTCACCTTCTCAGTATCAGGAAGATGACTGACGCGGAACATATTTTCGATAGTTCTGAGCCAATCCTCCGCATAGGTAGGATCGGCAGCTTCCTCAAATGAAGGGGGGTTTAGTCTTCGGAACCTCTCCCCGGCCGCTTCAGCACGTTCTGGGCCAGGGGATGTGTGGCGCTCCGAGGAATTTTGACGGTGAATGAGGTCGTTAATCTGATCGGACTGCCGCCGAATCAGATCAGTTAACTGATGAATTGTAGAGCGGTCCTCATTCGGTGGGGATTCGGAACCCGCCCTACGACTAGTTTCACCCACTTCTCTACGTGTCCTCGGCATTTTCAACTAGTTCTACAATCCATCATATAAAGCACATATATCAAATAACACGTAATCACGTACTCAAGAAGTAAACTTACAGGCCAGGCTGGTTCTCCAGACTTTTGAGCGGCAGTACATGGACAGTCTTCAGAATCTAAAGCCTATGCTCTGATACCACCTGTGGCGACCCTACTTTTCTAATTAAGATTAGTGGCGGATTTCCGCAACGTAAGCCGCGGAAGGCCCGTCTAATTAAAACTTTTTCCTAAAATAATATACACTAATATAAAAATCAATCTACATCGTTATCTCTGTACACGGGCCGAAGCCCCAAAAATTATCAAAATAACAAAAAGCGCTAACGCCGCTCCACAGGTCTTCATCCATGTACCGCACCGCCCTCAAAAGTCCGTGGAGCACCGCCACCAGCCGCCTCAGTCACGACGCGTATCAGCGTCGGACTCAGTACCTACAACACGTAAACACTAAGCAATTTGCCCAGTAGGTGAATAAAATGCATGTATGCAAGTGTGCCCTCAATCCCAACCCCAATATCTCACAACATAATATAATGCACACTCTTTCTTTTCTCACATTCCTATTTCACACAATACAGGGCCCTAGGTTAGGCTCGACACCTCCGCGCGCAATAGACTACTGGGAGGCCACCCCCAAGTCTCGCGGCGAGTTACGCCGGTAGTGCATTGATCGATCACGTCAATGTCCTCCTACCAGGTCGTATACCTCCCGCACTAATCACAAAGAAAATCCCGTCCGGCGGTATGCACCCCGAATCGATCACGTCCGGGTAGACAGATCGATCACGTCTGTCTCCGCCAGGTGCCCAGTGAGCCCAACCTTGACTCCTCTAAGAGTCACCAATCACAAGCATCTCTTTCTACCCCGTACGTCAATATCTCATATTATTACCGTCACACTACGGTACAAACATCTCTCGCCCTAACGTGATATGCACGTGCCATTCATATAAAAATATCATAAAACATGATTTATATAAAACGTACGTAAAACATATAGGTCACATAAATTACATAATCACATGAAACACATAATTGTGTTTACGTATTGTAGATGGATAATCCACCTACCTGTCCTCCCGCTACCGCTAAATAGAAGGTCTGGCGTAATTCCTATATATCGATCCTCTGAATATAATAATAATAATATTATTAGTATATATGCTAGTTTTCGAAAACCCTAAAATTTATGAAATTCCTAAAAATAAATAAACCCTAAAATGCCGAAAATTTATTAACTAAAACCAGACGTTGAAATCATTTAATAAAATGTCGAGGTCTAGATTGAAAATGAAATGTCGGGTTTTAACATACTAGCAAATGTCGAAGTATTGAAAATGTCGAGACAACTAACAATGTCGAAATCCTCTAAAATGTCGAAACATATATAATATAAAATGTCGAGACCTTCTATATCGATATCCTTAAGTAATGCTGATATAATATAAATGTCGAGATCATCTAATAAAATATCGAGTTCTTCTGTCGACTTTTATTATATGGTGTCGACATATCGAAATCGTTTTATATAACAAATGTCGAGTTCCTTGTTACAATAAATATCGAGACCTAGATATAAGTTAATCGAATTATTACTAAATATCTAACCTAATGTCGAAATATCATACCGACTTTTATTATGATATCGACATCTGTATAGGAAAGTCTCAAGAGCTATTTTATAATGTACACATCGACATTTATCCATCGTTGAATAATCCTATCTCGACATCTTCCTATAAATGTCGATAGCTTCTGACTATTGATTTCGATATTTATTATTATTATATATATCGACTTCTTCCTATCATTATACACGTAATCATATGTCGACATTTAGACACATCTCGACTTATTCCAAATATTTGAAGACCATCATATTCTGCCGAAATCATTCTAACACTTATGAAGCTTCTATTCGAAATTCAGCAAACCATGTGCACCGCTATCTAAACATTCAAGAACATGATTTTAGCACTTTGAGAATCCCAGCTCTACGCTACAACTAATACTTAATATGGTCGACTCATGGATTTGAGATTTTATTCTTAATAAAAGAACGTCCCAAAATCTATTCTAACCATATCAAGGTCACGTCGTTGAATTATTAAAACAACTTTATAAATTTCATACCTTATTTGAAGTTTGTTTCTCAATGTTTGAGAGCTCAAGATCAGATTCTTCTCCGTGGTCAACTCTTTGTTTTATGAGGGTTTCTTTGAGGGTTTCTACTATGAATGGAGTGGATAAATGAGAATACTTTGCTTGGTTATTCGTGTGATAAGACTTAAGAACGATCCACACCTTTCCTAAGTATTATGCAAACCTATTATCATAACCATTACGAAAGCTTGGGCCTCAATTCATATGATAAAGCATCCTAATCATGGCCCAATATGTTTTCATTGATGTTATTATTTTATTTAATTATTTGGTTAAAATTTCGAATTATTTTTGGGACTATTGAAATTTTTACTTTGCAACCATCATATTTCACCGAGTTACATATTTACTTACATGAAAATCCCGTATTATATTTTACGGGTATTACAGTAGATCCTTCAATTCCAACTTAGGTGCTTGTTCTATAGAAGGGGCAATTTTCTCATAAAAAATAGGTAAAGACAAAGTATACTTACCTGGTTTGTGGTGGAATTCAGGAAGCGCGTCTAGTGACATGAGCGCATTTTTAATGTCTTCATCCACTTCTAAGTGTAGATCCAATCCTGTTTTGCTACTCTTAATCACAAAATCGACTGCGTCATAGAGAAGTTACGCTCAAGGTCTTCTCGAACAAGACTGTCAATCATACTAACAGATTCGAGCTCATCGGGAAATTTCATAGCATCAAAGACATTCATAGTAAGTTTCTTCTCCATCAAATTCGAAAGTAAGTGTTCCTGAATCAACATCTATCTTAGTTTTAGCTGTTTTCATGAATGATCATCCTAATAAAATAACAGCAGAATCAAGCGCATGTTCATCACCCATGTCGACAATATAGAAATCAGCGGGAAAAATAAATTCACCACATTTTACTAAAACATCTTCAACCAATCCTTTAGGCTAAAAAATAATAGACCTTGTTGGTCTGGATTTCACCAACAATACGACGGAGGACGGATTAAACATGCCGAATGATCGAGATTTAGGTTCGGGGCGTGTGGGGCTTGGTGGTGTTCTTGAGGAGACTCTCTCACTCTAAAATGTTTGTTTTATCTACACACACAAGCACCTGCACTATGTGCTAGGGTTTTCCTATTTATACCACAAGTTGGTATATAATATAGGTGGGTCTCTTGTGAAGGCCCATTACATGAATAACTAAGAACTAACCCAATTAAGAACTAGCCCAAAGTTTAATAAAGCAAGTCAACAAAGATAATACAATGAAATTGAACACTACAAAATATTTCCTAACAATCTCCCCCTTAGTGTTCAATCTTCAGTTCAGCGCGGGATATCTTTGTTGGGCATATTGGAGATCTCGATTCCTAGCAAACTCCCCCTACAAGGGATATCTCCTCTTCTTGCGGAGGCATTGATGGCTCGGCTAGGACTCACTTGTTAAGATTCTCCAATCTTCTTCTTCTCGACGCCGAGTTCGTCGTCTTCGAATGGAAGTTGTCTGGTTCGGCCACGAAGTTGACTCGTCTGGCTCCAGAAGAAGGTAGGTGTGGGGCGTAAAAAAATGTGCCAAGCCTCCATTGCAATGTGACTTTTCAAGAGCAGGGAGCCCGATCGTCAGAGTGGTCAGCGCAGTAGTGGCGGAATGTGGTGGATGAGATGTGCCATGGCTCCTTTGAGTATTCCATTATGAACATAATAGCCTGACACATAAGAATGTGCGCGGAGGTAGTGGAAGCCTCCGACGGGGCGTAGTTGGTGGAGGTGGCGTGGGTGATGGTTGCTGCTGATGCTGTTGTATGATCTTCAACTCATTTCTTCTCCTTTACTCCCCCTTGAGATGATCTCCGTCTTCGGGATCATCACGTTGTCCGTGGGACGAGTCTGTCTCTGGTGTTGATGGTGGTGATGATGGTGTGGTGTGGTGTTGAGTTAGGCAATCAAGTGGGATTCTCAGGAGTAGCAGCAATTGGTGTTCCTACGGGTTCAGTTTTGAACACTGGAGAGACGGAGCAGCATGTGGTGGCGTAGGCGTAGGCGTGGTGGAGTGGTGTCGGTGATGGGACCTTTTCCTTCATAAATCCTCGTTGAGCGCGGCATGGAATGTGTAAGTTCCTCACTGATTGCTATGAGTCGGGGCTCCATCACGAACGGGGTAACTAACCAGACGGGGGTCACAAAGATGCTCCGTCCTCACAACATCGAAACATGTGTCCGATGTGCCACCTGTTTGCACAGGTCAGAAAGAACCGGAGAGCCACAAAGGCTTTCCGTTCGCACGGACGATGAGACAAGCTCGTATCCGTGGCCCATCGACAGTTGTGGTGAGGGTGGCTGTCGTGGGTCTTCCGCTCTCGGTGACAAGGACGTCATCAAGCGTTCGTGCAAGTTCACGAAGAACCTACGGTGCGTAAAGAGTGTTTGTGTTCTAGAAAGTGGAAAATTTTGGTGGGTGAGGACACTAGACTCTATGTGAGTGGAAGAGGTGCAGTGAGAGGCGGGGCACTACATGTTCAACATCAACCGTCTCCAAGTGGGGCGGTGATGGCTAACGTGGTTCCTCTTGTACGAATGAAACAGCTATCTGCGAAAGGATAGCTGAGTGGTTGGGGGGGTTAATTGCGCGGTTGGACCAGATGCCGCGACTTCTACTCGGGAAACGAACGAGTCGTCTCCTGTACCTATGGGCGAGGTCCGGGTTATGGTGAGATATGATAGAGGAGTGCGATCATCTCGTCGTTGGTTCGCAGCTCCTGCAAGCGACTTACGTCATCCTCCCGAGATCGTTGATTGGATCTTTGCGTGGAGAAGGATGTCGCGCGACCTAGATCTAGACTAGAGAGGCTAGGGTAGGCTCGTTCCTGGGTTAGGATCAGGGGGGTTTCACTGATCCATGGGAACTATGGTGGCGTGGTGTGATCGCGTTGAAAGGCGACCACGAGTGATGTCGACGAGGGTGGCCCAAAACTGTTGATCAGACACTTCTGAGACTCGTCAGGTGGTATGCGAGGGCGTAAAGAGGATCACGGTGGCTTAGGACGTCTCCATGTAGCGCACCATGGTGGAATGGATGGCAGTGGGTGGACGGTGGAGTCTGGTACAAGAGATCCACATCGCCTAAGCATCAAGATTGGATGGCGCGCCCACTGATGGTTGGTTGAACTTTTGTCAACCCTTCTTTGTAGGTCTGGGTTCTGCACGGATTTGTACAGAAGTCATGATGGTTGCTGGCTTCTCTGACATCCCTTCTTGCACGTGGAGCAACCCGTGTAACGTGCATGATGGGTTGGTTGCTCGCAGTGCATACCGGTCATGAATGTGGAGCAACCCATGTACCATTCATGCCGGGGAGTGGTTGCTCACGTCGTGTACCAGTCATGTATGTGGAGCAACCCGGGTACCATACATGCTAGGTTTGTGAAATTGGCATTTGGAAATTCCGCTCCGAAAAGTTTGGGGGTGACCTAAACTTTTTCTATAATGTGCCAATACCGTCCTCGGTCAATCGTTGGGTACGGTGATCGTTGCCGCGTTTTGGATTTGCCTTCAAAATTTCACAAAAAACGTCGTCTATACCGAAAATTTTGGCCCAGAAAAATTTATTTCGGAAAATTTTAAAAGTGTAAAATAGACAAAGTCCAATGGGCTTAGAAAATTTTCTCTATCTAATGATATAAAAAATTTTCAACCATTTTTTTTTAATTTTTAATTTATTTGATTATATATATATATATATATATATTGTCCTTTTTTTTTAAACATTATTTAATCAGAAGGAGGGCCAGAAATTTTTGGTGGTCAAAAACGTTTAAGTGTATTTTTAAAGAGTGATTTTGCAATATCCGAAGCCAAAAATCGCGTTTGGATCAAGTTTAAAGGTCGGGGTGCAAATTTCTCGGGGGGTGCGAAAAATGGTGTGAAAATGTGCGAAAAATGTTGTCCCGAGAAATTTCGATGAGAGAGTGATTCGCGAAAACTTCGAAGGAAAAATTTCTCAGTTTGAAAAAAAAAATTCTCAGGTTGAAAAATTCGCGGGTTGAGAAAAAGCAGCTGTGTGAGAGAGACCGCGAAAAAAACCGTGAAGTGTGAACTGAGAGAGTTTCGCAACTGAAAAGTTTCTCGGATAGAAATTTCTCAGCCTGAGAAAGAAAGTTTCTCGGTTTCGAAATTTCTCAGCCTCAGAAAGAAGAAATTTCTCGGCTATGAAATTTCTCGGCCAAGAGCAGTGAAAAATTTCTCGGTTTCGAAATTTCTCAGGTTTGAAAATTTTCTCAGTTTTAGAAAATTTCTCGGATTTGAAAAATTTCTCAGATTTGAAAAAATTTCTCAGTTTTAGTAACATTTCTCGGGCAGCGAAAGTTTCTCAGGTTAGCGAAATTCTCAGGCAAACTTTCTCGGCTAAGAAATTCTCGGCCTAAAAAAACTTTCTCGGCTAAGAATTTTCTCGGGTATGAAAATTTCTTGGCCAAGAGTTTACTGTTGCAATGGCTGCGCGACTTTTACCAAAAAATTGCTCGTTTTCGCTCAAATCTCACTCAAAATCGACGAAACTTGTTCCAAAACTTCAGAAAAACATTCCTAAACACATAATCAACCTTTGGGATGTCTAAAAACAACAAATCAAGGTCGAAATCGCCCAAAAACAGAAAGTGACGAAAATAATTTTTCAAGCAATTTTTCACTCAAATCTTGCTCAAAACAAGCAAATCCGGTCGTGTTGGGCTCTGATGCCCCTTGTTGGTCTGGATTTCACCAACAATACGACGGAGGACGGATTAAACACGCCGATCGAGATTTAGGTTCGGGGCGTGTGGGGCTTGGTGGTGTTCTTGAGGAGACTCTCTCACTCTAAAATGTTTGTTTTATCTACACACACAAACACCTGCACTATGTGCTAGGGTTTTTCTATTTATACCACAAGTTGGTATATAATAGGTGGGCCTCTTGTGAAGGCCCATTACATGAATAACTAAGAACTAACCCAATTAAGAACTAGCCCAAAGTTTAATAAAGCAAATCAACAAAGATAATACAATGAAATTGAACACTACAAAATATTTCCTAACAGACCTATTTGCTAATTGAACACAAATATCAGTGCACTTAAGAGGTCCCATCGTCTCATTGAATAAAGATTATGGCATAACATTGATTGAAGCTCCTAAATCAAACATGGCATTATTTATTTTTTGTGTTCCTATAGTAACCGAGATAACAAACATACCTGGGTCTTTGCATTTTTTAGGTAATTTTATTTGAAGAGCAGCGAAAACATTATCACTTACAAGGATTTTGCCTTCGGCCTTATGTTTTCTTTTATTCGAACACATTTCTTTAAAAAATTTCGCATAGCGTGGAATCTGCTTGATAGCATCTAAGAGTGGGATGTTGATTTCGACTTTGCTGAAAATTTCCATTATGTTCTTTTCTTCTTCCTTTCTCGCTTTAGCTAGCCTTCCAGGAAAAGGTGGAGGAATTACAATATTAGGTTTATTAAAAACAGAATCATTAATTACCTTCTTTCATTGTCTTTAGTCTCATCTCCACTTGGTAGTTTTGTTGGGGCTTCGTCATCATTAGGCTGACCGATCTCTTTTCCGTTTCGAAGAGTCCTAACACTCACATTCTCTCTTGGATTAATTTCGACTTGCGCTGGTAGTTTTCCCATCTCATTCTGCATTTGACTCATTTGTGCTACGAGTTGAGACACTTGCCTTTCTAGGTTTTGTACGCTAGCGCGTGTTTCATGTATGTTTGCTCGTGTCTCTTGCTGAAAAGTAGCAGTGCTATTGGCTAAATTCATAACGATATCCTCTAATGACATACCTGGTTTTGAAGGTGCAGCTTGTTGATGAGGAATTGGCGGTCGAGGTGCTTGTTGCATGAAACCTGGTGGCTGATTCCCGTAGCTCAGATTTGGATGGTCTCTCCATCCGGGATTGTAATGACTTGGGAATGGATCATAACGTTTTTGAGATGGTCCTGCAAATCCTCCAACTGCATTTGCTTGCTCACTAGCGTCAAATTAATGTGAGGGACAATTCTCCGTTGAATGTCCGGTAAGCGTACAAATACCACAAGTCTTCGCATGATGAGTTTTTCCTGAAACAAGATTCTCCACAAGCGAAGTTAGAGAATCTAATTTTTGCTCAAAAGATGTACTTACGCCGCCAGCCCGTTGTTGACCTATGTCTTGACGTGTTCCAAATTGTTGTGCATTTGTAGCCATGCTTGAAATGAAACGACGAGCTTCTTCAGCCGTTTTATCAACTAATGCTCCACCACTTGCTGTGTCTATCATGTTTCGTTCCATTGGTAATAGCCCTTCGTAGAAATATTTGATGTGCTAATTCTTAAATTTGGTGGTATGGACAGCTTGCACATAATCTCTTGAATCTCTCCCAATATTCGTGTAAATTTCTCCGGTAAACTGTCGAATCCCATATATTTCTTTTCGAATGTTTGCGGCACGAGACGCTGGAAAGAATTTTCGAGGAATTGCTTCTTTAGCTCAGCCCATGCAGTTATAGATCCAGAGGGCAAACAGTACAACCAATCTTTGGCATGATCGGCCACTGAGAAAGGAAAAGCACGAAGACTAATTTGATCTTCGCTAATGCCACTAGGCTTCATGGTTGGCCAACCCATGTGGAACTCCTTCATGTGCTTGTGTGGATCCTCACCCGCGTTACCATGAAAAGTAAGAAGTAAGTGAATTAAACCTGATTTCAACTCAAAAGGTGTTTGAGGAATTGGAAATGCAAAGTGGCTGCTGGTGAACAGGAGTAGCCATATCCCTCAAGGTCAGGCAGACTAGTTGTTGCTGCTGTTCTTCCATATCGCTTGATGAAAATTCCTCGTCTGACTCGACGTCTGAATTTGAGATTTTTAATTTATCCTTGTGTCTCTTCGCCTTCTGATTTGCTCTTGCGGTCCTCTCTATCTCTGGATCAAAGATTAGAATACCAGTACGAGAAGAACGGGGCATAAGCTTGAAAAATAATAATAATGATAATCGAATTAAAAGTAGAAATAAACCAAGTAGACACCACTTCCCCGGCAACGGCGCCAAAATTTGGTCATGTCGAAAACGGCTACTAGTATAGCGAAAGCAGGGATCCTCTCCACAGGGAAAATGGCTGATTTATTTCTCATTTCCAAATCGATCGATAATATATTACTACTAATAATAATAGTAATAATAATAGTAATAACAATAATTATTATATTAGGGGGGGGGGGGGGGGGGGGGGTTTGTTGATAAAGTTTGAGTGCAATGGTGAACGAGAAATAAAAAAATATCGAAACCAACGATAATAAACTAATAGTCGTAGGAATTATTGTCCACCTAGATTTATTTCGCTGATCATAAATTTAATAAAATATTATGTCAGCGCAAGCATAATCGGTTATAGTTATCGACGAATGCCTAATAAATCTTTTCTTATTTTCTCGGTAATTAAGAGACGCTCTATAATTACTTCCCAAATCAAAAAATAATCTCCGGGACGCCCTGCAAGATTTAAAGTTTCGACAACGTTAAATACGAAAAAGACCCAATTATTGACTAATAAACTCGGACGCCGGTTTATTAAATCAAATCATTTAACCTTACAATATAACTTACACTTACTGAATGTAGAGAAGTTTAATATTGGTTGCTACTTATTAAAACGAACAAACAATTACAGATTTGTTGTTTTAATTAGCTATTGATTTACCTAGATATCATAAACATTGGCCACTGTTTATTTAACCTAAGCTCATCGATATAAGTTACTATCGGATAAACGAATACTTGCGCTTTCAAAAGTAGGCTCGTTTAATCTCACAGTTTCAACAAAACTAGACGTCGAATAATCCTTCAACTATAGATATTAGCCGCTAAACATATTAATCAAAGCGTAATTAAAATTATTTAGTACTAATGACATATCAAAATAAACAGAAACGACGCTTACAATATTTCCTAGCCACTCCTTTTGGTCTGGAATTTTATCTCTCAGCTAAGCCAGCACTGGCGCGAGAGCTATTTGAAGGATACTTCTTCTCTGATGGACTCCGTGCCCTACGTGTAGCATTACTTCCTAGGGGGCTTCACTGCTGGTCGTGAACCAACTTCCACACTAGGTGCAGCTATGGAAGCTATGAGTGCTCCCTCGACCTTCCCGGGAGATCCAGAGGCAGCTCCAAATCCCAACTCTACTCCCCTACTTCGGATTGTGCTAGTGTCTATTAGCACATTCGAAGTATACGAAGAGTGTTCCTTCTACCGTACCAACCTCTGTTTTTCCCATCATTACCCCATAGCAATTGGTGTAGGATCTCCTTCATGAACGGCAGTATTTTCGATGTCGGCCCAAGGGAGGGTCTTGCCCCCTGTGCGCTTTCACCATCCTAATGTATTTGCATTCGAATTCTCCTCTAAAGAGTAGTTAGTAAACAGAAATGTGTACCTGGAGCTCGTGGGTACCAAACGTTTCGCAAGACCAGGTCCGCTGGATACCATACTTTTCGCAAGAGTTAAGTCCGACCCCCTTGCTTTCGTTTTTTGCCAGGTCCGCTGGATACCAGACTTTTCGCAAGACTAGTATTGACTGGTTCAATGTTCTGTTTGGCGGTTGAGTTAGAGCTTATGAGCTTTCCTTCGTATCTGGAATAGTTCGGGCTAGCAAGGTTTACCCGGGATAGCCGGGGCCGAGAGGCGTGTTTTCATGAGGCCACCAAGGGCGTACCCAGTTCGGGTTTTAGCAGGCGCTGATCCAGGATAGCCTGGAGCCTGGGCACATTCGTGCAGGCGCGTTCGCGCAGTCGACAAGCGTTTGCTTGGTCATGACCCTTTTCGGGTTTAACAGGCAGTGATCCAGGATAACCTGGAGCCTGGGCACATTCGTGCAAGCGCGTTCGCGCAGGCACATTTGCGCAGTCGACAAGCATTGGCTTGGTCATGACCCATTTCGGTTTAGCAGGCAGTGATCCAGGATAACCTAGAGCCTGGGCACATTCGTGCCGGCGTTGGTATAATGCCCGTACTCATAATGGAAACGGCAAAAGGGTCCCGACGCAGGTTTCGGCGGTCCTCTTGGTTGACTCGAGGGTATCTGATATCTGGATGCCTTGACGCCACAACTAACACTTCTTCCAAGTTCGTTCGTAAAGGAGTATATCTTTGATACCTAGGAGGGAAGCTGTTCCCTCTGCCCTGCATAGGTCTTCCAATTATCGAAGGGCGAGCAGGCCTGATACCTTCCTTGTTCCGGTTGTGGTCCTGTGTTTCTCTCTTAGGGAACGTCCTGGGCGCCACGTCTCGAATCTTTCGTAGCTTGCTTTCCTCCAGATTTATGTATTTGTCTTCCTACCTAGCAGATCATCAAATGTCTGCGGCGGCTTCTTGGAAACCGATGCGAAGAAATCGTCAACCTGCAAACCATGAATCAAAGCGTTAATTATTACAGAAGTAGTTGCAGAGGGTACCTCCAGGGCTGCCACGTTAAATCTTCTGATATAAGATTGGAGGCTCTCATCTAGGGTTGGTAACGGGGCGGGGGCGGGGGCGGGGGCGAGGACCTAATCCCCGTCCCCGTCCCCGCGATGCTTTCGGGGACAAAATTGTCCCGTCCCCGCCAGATCCCCGTGGGGATTCAATTTTTTTAAAAAAATTAATATTTTAAATATAATATATAAATTTAAATATATTCTCGTTATATTATATAATAGTTTTATATATTATTTCTGTTAATTTAATATTATTTAATCTATATTTAATATTATTTAAATTATAATATAATATTACATATATTATAATATATAAATAGGGGGAGGGGCAGGGCGGGGAACGGGGCGGGCATCCCGCGGGGGAAAATCTGTCCCCGTCCTCGCCCCGCGGGGATAAAAACTCGGGGATTCACCGCCCCGTTGGGGGCGGATCCCCGCGGGGACGGGGAATCCCCACCCCACTACCATCCCTACTCTCATCCGGTCGCTGTTTGACTTGAAACAAGCACATGTCAGATTTAGGGGGTTTCGAGCGCTAGCGAACTGGTTGACGAACATCTCCTGAAACTCCTCGAATGAATGGTTAACCTCCGGTTCTAGCTGGCTGAATGCTGGGCGGCTCGCACCAACGTTGTTAGAAAAACCCTCACTTTACTCCCTCCGAAAAGTTGTGTAACAAGATAGTGTTCTTGAAACGCAAGACATGGTCCTTCGGATCTGTGGTACCATCGTATTCGTACGACAACTGCTTAAAGTTAAGCGATATTTATCCGTCCAACAGCTCTTTAGCAAAAGGTGTGCCGGCTTGATGCATTCCTAGGAGGTGCGGCCTGGTTGCTTTATTCTGCATCTCCTCTCTGCCTCCTAAGCTCCTGTCCCCTCTTACTCATAGCTCCTTTCTGACCACGCGTGCTATAGCTCCTCACTTCTGTTCCTTGGTCACCGGCTTCCCTATTTCCTTATGCCTTGAATCCGCTGGCTATGGTCGCCGGAGGTGCCACCTCCCTCAGATTAATTGGCCTTGGCCCTTCATGAAATCCTCTGAGATGTTCATCACTTCGTCTGGGAGGTGGGGGCAGCCCCTCGTTCCTTCCTTCTTGGGCAACCTCCCTCCCTGACAGGTCCATCTCTGGCTGGGAATGTAAGGTCTCTTCCACAGCCATCGCATTCTCTCCTACAGTCTCCGTCCATTCTAATACATGCCCATCTGAGGTTCTGCCCTGAACAGATAAGGGCTTCTTCCGTTTGCATTTGTTACTCGCCTTCTTAGCGGTGGTAGCAGCATCCACTACATTTTTCACCAGCAAATCCAGTTGTTCTACCGTCATGGTTATGGGATTTTGAGGCGGAACTGCTCCAGACGGTCCTGCGAAGGTGGGTGCTGGCGTGGGCGATAGAGTCTCGCCTGAAGATGCCAACGTTAAAGCCGGCGCAGGACTCCTCCTAGACTATCCAGCGGCTTCCTCGAATCGTTCTTGTAGATTTTGTGCCAGTGGTGGTTGTTCTTCCATCTCGCTTGCTTCTCTTCGTCCTCAAAAATCTGCTGCTCTCCTAATTACGGCACTCTCTCAATGTCTCTTAAACATCTCACCTTCAAACAAACACAAGCTTGGTCTGCCTTCTTTGCCTTGTCTTTGAACGGACACAAAAATAGTGTGCCGTCTTCATTATCACTACCCAGCGAACTCACGTCTCAGTCCATCTTTCCCACAGACGGCCCCATTTGATGCAGGTATGACCCCGATCAATGAGATTTGGTCTGAGAAATAGGAGGTGATGAGTGAAATGGACTAGGTCGGATGCTTTGGTGTGTGTTAAGATCTGTATTTTAATGCATAAGACAAAAGAGATAAGATTTACGTGCTTCGGACAGGTGTCCTACGTCCACGGGCCGCCGGAAACAGTATTCACTATTCACAGTCAAGAAATACACACTCGAGCTCACTTCTCTCGTTATAGTGCGTTAATGGTGAAGAAGATGATTACAGGAGAAAATATCTAAGTGTTGAAGTGCGTTGTGTTGAGTCTTGATGGAATCTGATCTCTCTTTCTTCCCATATATCCGTTTGGTCCCTTACTTTCCAGCTGGTTGTCCTTTGGGACCACTTGACTATAGTTCTGGTACAGCCTAGGAGAGACAAGAGTCACAAGCGTACTATTGTCAGACTGGCGCGCCTCCTTCCTGGTTATAATGTCAGCCACTCGCTGCCTTCCACGTGTCCCCTGGTCGACTATGCTTCACATTTCCCACTCAAACTATTTCATTGCCCGCGTCACTTGCACTTCTTCCGTACGAGTCCTCTGGTTTCTAGCTCTCCCTCTACCTGCTTCTTTATCCAGAAATTTACCCTCCGCAGGTAGTCAGGTTAGGAGGAATGCTAGATCGAAAGTCACCCCTATATGGGTGATCTTTGATCCAGCTTTCCTCCTAACCTGACAATCTGCAGAGAGTAACTTTCAGCTCTGGTTGATAGGGGTAGAAATCGAGCACGCCGAAAATAAAGATAAACAGCAGAGTAAGAGATTGGGTCTGATGGGTGACAAGGACTAGGCACGAGGTTCGACCAGAGGCGATATACTGAGGTGATGTTTAGAGGAGCTAAAGAGATACTTCAAGGAGCTACGGAACTATCCGGAAGGGCTAAAGGAAGTAATCGAGAGAGCTATGGAAGTGTTAGGGAGACCTAAAGAGAGAGAGAAGTACGAACCCCTAGATGCGCCTACAGTATAAATAAGGACTCTTATCCATTTTACAGGATAAGCCGCACAGACAACACATACTAACACACAAGAACACACACACATTTTCTCTCTCAATCTCTTTATCTTCTCTTTACTTTTTAGGGCTTGAAATCACTTGTAAACATGAGAGAATATGAGATTGAGTGTGTAATCTTTCTCGATTAATAGAAAATATCCTTCGGCGGCCCGTGGATGTAGGATTCATCCGAACCCAAACAACGTAAATCGTTGTCTCTTTCTTTTCTGTCCTTTTTCACACTTTCCTCCATGATTTCATCAGTCTCGGCCCTCACCTTAATTTTTCGGACCAAAAAATTGTTGATCGGGGTCATACCCGCATCAAATGGCGCCGTCTATGGGAAACGAGGGTTGGAACGTGAGTTATGAAGTTGTGGCTTGGATTAGACGCTTGTTTATGGGAAGCGGCCTGCTGTGCTTGCAAAGTTCTATATGGCATTTCATGAACATCTGGTGGTTAGGGAAGGCTACATCCACCACAGCCATTGTTGTCACTATGGCTGCATCGACGTTAAAGGCAACCAAGTCCCGCCGTCGCCCGTCCGAGCAACGGCGAGACCTACAACAGCATCTGCCATATCAAGATCCCGTACTACTAAAGAAAAATGAGGAACAATGAAGCGAAATTGCAAAGTTATCGGACGACCCTTTGCCCACGAACACGCCCGTTGGCCCAAAGGCCCGCTATAAAGGATCCAACACCTATCAAAGTTGCTATGGTGCCACGAAAACTCCTTGCCAATTGTTCGTAGATAATCGTTACCCAGTTCGAACGACTGATAATGTAGCAGCTGATTATACTCGCCGATAGATAATCGAAGGGAAAATGGCATCTTCATCAGCGTCATTATTGCTTCTGCTTAGGTGTACATATAGAGCAAATTCTCACATCAACAACAGAAAGACACGAACAATCAATGTCGGCCTTAGAGCACAATCATCGACGTCAGAGCAAATATCATTGCATAAGGTGAGAACATCGATCAAAGGGCCGATGAATTCTCAGCAATGAGACGTAGGCATCTATCAGCCGTGATCACTTCTGTGAAGAAGATACAATGAGAACAATCAAATCAAGTCCCGATTTCAGATCTCTTTAGGCCAAACCACCACGGTCATGGTTTTCGCACCTAGAGGGCGACCGTCGTGGCCACCGCTCCGGTTGCCGGCGATGTCCTCGCCGGAGATTGCTTCGGGTCCGGTTGTAAGTTTTCTAACTCTTGGAGTGTTAAGTTGGACTATTGAAATGAAGGGGTTAATTCTGTTATTTCCCTTGGAACCAAATGCTGTGAAATTTAAAATCCGGGGGGCAAAGGATAATTTTGGTGATATTTGGGGTATATAGTTATGTCACCTAGGCTTTCTAACGGGCTTGGGCCTTTAAGTCTGTAGGAATTATATTTTGGGCTAATTGAGTTATTTGGTGAGTGGCTTAAATCAATTAAATACTTGGACTTTTAGGTCTGCTGGGCTTTAAAATATCTGGGTTGCTGATATTATCTTGTTGGGCTGCACGAATTATTTATGTTGGGCTACAGGAATTAATTATTTTTCATTACTGGAATTATTTTAGCTGGTTTCTAAAAATAACTATTTTGGGGTTATCGAGATTAATTATCATAGCTTGCTAGAATTAATTGTTTCGGGTCGCTGAAATAAATTAAATGATGGATTTTTAGAGGCGTTGAACTTAAATGAATTGGGTTTGATTTATTTTATTAGGCTCTTAAAGTAATTATCTTGGGCTAGAATATTTGGGTGACTGGAATTATTGTCATTGGGCCGCTGGCCCAGTTGGTCTCCATCAGGACTCCCATAGGGGACAACCTAGGGCAAAACAGTTACAAGCGTACTATTGTCAGACTGACCTATCCTCTTTTTGATCATAATGTCCCCCAATTGGCACCCTCCACGTGTCCCCTGTCGGCCATAAACGATTTCTAGTCTCCTTCAACACCTCGATGTCAGGATCTGCTTGGATTATGTGCTGCCTCCGTACACTACCTTTGATTCCCACCTCTCCCACTCAACTACATTTGACCTCCAACTCTCTCACTTATCTACCCCATATCTCGAAATCTGACTTTTCTAGATCACTGGATCAGGAGGGATGATGGGCTAGGTGCTGGAATTTATTTGTTAGACTTAATTCTAACCTGCCACGCACTGTTTCACTATGCAATTACTAAATATTATTTTAATGTTATTTAGATTTCGCGATGCCCATTGCGTCTAGTGCGTTTGAGTTGCCTGTGGTTGTGGCTTTGCAGATTTGGCATGTATGACAGTCCAGCTCTCCGCTGGCAATAGAAAACTGTAGGCTCTGACCTAGCTCCAAGGCGGGAACCAAAGCCTCTAAGCCCTGACATAGCTCCAGATGAAATTGAAGACCATAAGCCCCAGTTTAGTTCCGGGGGCAAAAAGAAGCCCAGGCCCCGAATTACTCCGGGTTTGTACCTGCTGGGCCTGGATTACTCCAGGCATAAAAAGAAGCCCAAGCCCCGGATTACTCCAGGTCGATACCTGCTAGCCTTGGATTACTCCAGGCACAAAAACCGCACAGGCCCCGGATTACTCCCAGTCGATACCTACTGGCCCTTGATTACTCCAGGCATGAAAAGAAGCCCAAGCCCGGATTACTCCGGGTCAATCTGTTGGCCTTGGATTACTCCAGGCACGAAAGAAGCCCAGGCCCCGGATTACTCCTGGTCGATATCTGTTGGCCCTGGATTACTCCAGGCACGAAAAATGCCTAGGCCCCGGATTACTCCGGGTCGATCCTTATTGGCCCTGGATTACTCCAGGCACGAAAACCGCACAGGCCCCGAATTACTCTGGGTTGATACCTGTTGGCCCTGGATTACTCCAGGCATGCAAAGAAACCCAGGCCCCGGATTACTCCGGGTCGATACCTGTTGGCCCTGGATTACTCCAGGCACAAAAAATGCCCAGGCCTCGGATTACTCCGGGATACCTGTTGGCCATGGATTACACCAGGCATGAAAAGAAGCCCAGGTCCCGGATTACTCCGGGTTGATACCTGTTGGCCGTGGATTACTCCAGATCCGAAAAAGCGCCTCTCGGCCCCGAATTATCCCGGGTATACCTTGTTGGCCCTGGATTATTCCAGGTACTAAAGAGAACTCCCACGCTCCGTCTCAACCCCAAGCGGAGGACAAAACCAGCAAACGCGGGTCCTGCTCTAGATGGAAAGGTTGTCTGGTTCTCTATGGACCTGATTAAAACGAAAATAAGGGGGTGTCAGACTCGGTTTACCCAGGAGCCTCCCAGGCATGTGTGTCCACCTGCCGATAACCTTCCAGATGAAAGTTTTGGATGCGAATGAAGTAGGATGTTGGGAGGAGAGTGTATCAGGAGGAAATGTCGCGCATGAGTAAACATCTAGGGCACTGCAATCTACGAATAAGGCCCGGCGCGGACCACGAAAGTGTGACGTGCAGGGGAAGGATCGAGGTTGGCGAATAAGGAAGCATGCTCTTCACATACATCGAATGCACTGATAAACATCAGTCGAAGTAGGGGGAGTGGAGAGTGGTAGTAGTACAGGACCTGACATTAACAGTAATGCGGGCCCTGAATACTTAAGAAGAAATGTTCCTCCGAAATGAAGTTAAGGCACGAGCAGAACACGGAGGAACATGTCGTGAAACCTCACACGTCAATGCGACATAAATGGTCCAAGAAGGAAAGCAACATAAATGGTCCGAAAAGAAAAACAACACAGATTGTCCGAAACAGAAAAAAGTTAATGTTCAAGAAAATGGAACGCTAGGACCAGCCCCTGAATCAGGAACCTCAGAAGCGGCAGGCAGCTCTTGTTGCTTCAACCCGAAAGCTGTTCCATGAGAATCTCGGGTGAGACATCCAGCAAAGTTGGAGAGCAGCGAGGCACTTCAGCAAGCAAGAAGTTGGGATTTGGAGACGCCTCAGGATCCCCTTTAAAGACCGGAGGAGCGCTCATAGCCTTCATAGCCTCTTCCAGGATGGAAGTCGGCTCCCGTCCAACAGCAAAACCTCCCAGGAAGTAATGCTATATGTAAGGCACAAAGTCCATCAGGGATCGGGTGTCCTTCATATAACCCTCACACCAGCGTTGGCTTAACTGAGCTATAAATTCTCGACCAAGAGGGGAGGCCGTGAAATATTTCTGGCAGAGCTGTATTCCCTCCAAGTTGCTCGCAGAACTCTTCTTTCGGCACACCGACTCAAGTCGCATCCTTACTTTTTTCTCGACTTCAGCACTAAAGGCTCGTTCCAGATCAACCTTCATAACCCTCTGCTTCTCCGCCAACAAGTCCTTAGCTTTGAGTCCGATCCAGGCCTGTTTCTCCTCCACAAGCTGGTTCAGTTGGGTCGCAAGCTTATTCACCTTGGCAGCAAGAATGGCTGCATTCTGCTCTTCCAACTGGAGCAATTGTTGAGAAGATAGGTCGCCCGAAGCGGGTGCGGAACTCCCAACTCCCGCATTTTGAAGAAAGGGCACAGAAAGGAGAGTAGGCAGCAAACAGAAGAGCTGGCACGACAAAAATACGAGTCAAGGAAAAACAGAAGGTGACAAAAGTAGAGAAATAGAGAATAAGGGTCACCACGCCCCAATAGTAGGTGGCAAGCTCAGCAATTTTGGCGTCAGACTTGGGAAGGAGTGATCGCTACAGTTCGATCGGGACAATGGTGCGGAGGAGGTTCAACCTTTCCGAGGGATCAATCATGTCGAAGTTGTTGGGCATGCTCCACACCGATTTCCCATCAGCACGACGGTCAATCCTCCATCCATACCTATCCGAACCACGTAAATCAGCAAACCCTAGTCCTATGCTAGATGGAAAACTTGCTCGGCGATGTACGGACCTGGTGATGACGAGCCCCCAACCTATGAAAACGACAATGAGGGGTGATAGGTATCTAGGGTCTCCCGGGTACATGTTCGAATCCGCCAGTAACTTTTCGAATTAATGTTTGGACGTGAGTGTACCAGGATGTTAAGAGGAATGTGCATAAGGAGTGGATGTCGCCCATAAGTAAACATTATAGGTACCACACTCAGTGAGGGAAAGCCGATGCGGACCACCAAAATGTGGTGTGTAGGGGAAGGATCGATATTGGCAAATGAGGAAGCGCGCTATTCACATACTTCGAATGCGCTGATAAATACCAGCACAATTCGAAGTAGGGGGAGTGGTGATTCGTAGCAGTACAGATCCCTTGATTGAGAGAAAGGCGGGCCACGAGTGATTAAGGGGAAACGTTCTTCCGGATGATAAGGCATAAGCAGAATTCTGGGAAAACAGGCCACGAAACCTCTAAGTCCTCACTCACCCCAAGCTGGAAACAAAGCACGTAGGCCCCAGGCTCCAGGTGGGAACCTCCTTGGTTGGTCTACGAACCTGGTGAAGACGAGCCCCCAACTCTTCGAAACGATAGCGATGAGCGCCAAGTCCAGACTCTACCCAGGCGGACATCTTCCAGGTACACGTTTAAATCAGTTAATAACCTTTGAGATGAATATTTGGACTATTGGGGAACCCCGGGTGTCCCGAAATCGAATCCCGGGTGCAGTGGAAATTTTCCCGGATCCCCGTAAGGAGCCCCGAATCGCTTGGTTATAGAAAAGAAAACATGCATGACACATATTAGGATTTTCGAAAACCTTACCCTCGTAGCGAAGATCCCAGCTCTAGCGTAGTTGTCCCGGTTGTTGTAGTTCGCTCCGAGCAACGTCATGACCTATACGAACTCCAACGCTTTGGCAAGATTGTCATGCCGATCCCGGGACGTATCCACATTCCACCTCCTCCCAAGGATGGCTGAGAGGAGGGCTGATGTTTCATAAGAGATGTGTTTGTGTTTGTATTTGTGTGTTTGATTTACTAAAAAATCAAACACACTTAAGTTTTTCTCAAAGAACAAACTCATATGCTCTCATTTCTCTCTAAACTCAAAGTTAGGGTGAGAAACAACCAAGAATTTAATCATGGACAAAATTTGCAAATCCTTAACTTAAAATCAATTTTTCAACCATGAAAATGACTTTAAGTTTGATAATATTGAATCATCCTACATGACTCAATTTTGTTTGATTCCCTTGCTTTTAAATCATCAAATGACTAGATATTATCCCACGAATCTAACAAAAAAACAATGGATGAAGTTGGACTTGATTTGGATAAGTGTTGACCAGAAATTGTCGGTTCACGGCCTGAGACAAGGCCATTCACAGCCATGACAGTGGACTTCGCGGCCGGGTCAAGTCCTCCACGGCCGTGACACTATCTGGGCACAAAATAAGCTCACTGCTGTGCTTCACGGCCTATTACAGTACCCTTCACGGCCGTGACGTGTTCGGCATGTTTGCGGCAGTTTCTTGTTTCACGCATATCAAGCGGTAAACGATGTCCGATGGACCTGAAATTTTAACCACAGAAAGCAGACTTACCAATATTCTGACCAAAGGGATTCTCAATCTTTGGTCCATATAAGAGATATGAATTTTTTAATCTGCTGATAATTTTCAGGCGGGTTTCACGGCCGTGGCGAGCCTAGCTCGTGGTTGTGAACCCTATTTCCGCTCCATTCTTAATTGTTTCGTTTCGGGAATCTAAGGCCATGTAAATATAGTTTCTAAAATTTTATTTGACATTTCATTAACTACTCCAAGCTCGTTAATTAACAACACATCTCACTTTATCATATATTGTCTCAATGATCCTTTTTAAGTGCGACTCTCTTGGTTTGTCCCAACCCGGCAAGGGAGGAATTCAAGAATTCGGTAAGCACCTAGACAATCCTGTGGTACCGAATAGATCCCGTGTTGAGTACGATCTTCGCATTTTATGAACCGACTATAGATTATCGCCGTACGTATAGACCCTTCACTTATGTCCCGGTCGAGTGAGAGCCATGGTAATGTCAAACTCAAAGTCGTGATGTCGAAATTACTAAACTACATTCCACGTCCCACGTGAGTTACTTTTTATACTTTGCAAAGATTTCGTAATTCCTCGTCCCCGAATATGCATAGGACATATACCTCGATTACCTTGCGAGGTTGTGAATCCATCACGACTGTCAATGCCCAGCAGTTGCACTTCGTTGTCAAGACCGCATGTTACTGTTGACCCATGTTCAACCTCGAACAAGGCGGGCCTAGAAAACTAGTGACAAGTCAGGATCCCAAAGCCAACTCTGTCAATGACCCTTCGGTCTAAGGTCCATGCACACTACTATAGTCAATCGATCGATCATTGAGACTTAGCGAGTAATTAGCCATGTGATCGTCCATTACGAGTCATGTCCAAATATAAGTTAATTCCCGATTCAACTCATATCAATGTTACGACCTCCCACTTTCCAAGTGAATGGCTGGCACAACCATTTTAGAGTCGTCAACAAATAAGTCATGATCGACATTCAGTCACCCTACTGAAGTCTAAAACTAATGGACTAATTTAATATCCGAGAATAATAGCTCACTGGTGCCCCTCTCTCACCCATGAGGGTGACTAAACTCGTATATATGTGATTTATTTATTTACCTTCTCACCGGATGCCTAGTAAGACTGGACAGTTAAATAAATAATATGCCTTTTGTAAATTTCATAAATATATATTTGCATACAATATCCAAATATTAAATTTTGAATAACAGGATCATGTTTATGCCCTAGTCATTACATCCTCAATGGCATTTCGAGGGCATATCCCAACAATCTCCCACTTGCACTCGGTGCCATATGCTGTGTGTGTCTAATACTCGTATTCTTAAAGACATTATTCAGCATTGTTTGTATAAAGGCACAGTGAATGGGTCCGGTCACGTTTGGGCGCTATCTCCTGCACGGCTAAGCAGCCATTTTTCAACGATACATGCAACATGCAATATTTCTTTCTTTTCTTTTGTCTGGATTAACTGTGAGATAAATGTTCGTTGGCTAAAGTGATCATTCTGCTATTGTCGCACCACTATGGCAGCAGTAGACCCACAATGCATGGAACTATTTGAAGTTATTCCAAGAAGACTTCAATATCCAAACTGATCTCTTACCTCCCAGGTAACTATCTATGCTCGTGCGTATGGTTGACTTGGGATTCAATCTCAAGATGCCCATGTACTAACAGTAAGTGCTTCCCTGAAACCATTTCAAGGTACTGATCTACCATTAAACTTGTAGACCAAACCCTGAGTGGATTTTCGATCAACCACGTCAAACTAGATGTTCGAAATAAGTCTAACTGTCCACCTATATTTCTCCATTCGAATAGACCAACATCATGGACTATTCTAATTACCTACCTAGCCTGAATGACAAACGCTCTCAGCATATTTATCTTTTGTCAAAAATGCGAGTCAAACTCCGCATATACAAGGCCACTTTTTATAACTGTATATGAGACTCGATTCAGATATGTCTCGCAACGAGAACATAGAAAACTAAATCATAGGTAAGAACCATTCTGTTAAACACTATCTCCAAATAGGTTGTTCCGTGGATTTAGGTCTTTTACCCCAAGTTGTTTATGGAGAACTGGTCAATGCCCCGCTTTTACCATTCGGAGTATTTCGATATTGTTCTCTTTCTTAAGGGCAACATTTCTAATATAATACGAAGATTATATCTAACTCTCACTGCTTTAATTGTGATACATAAGGCTATCTTTGTACTTATGAACTACAGTTCCCAACTATGTCATCAAACTAAAGACACCAACTCCTTGAGGCTTCTCTAAGTCTCCACGGCTCTTTTTCTATAAATTTGCTTGCGATGTAAAATCGTTGGGCTATTCATCTCCTAGAGAAATACGATTTTCACATCCGCCTGTCAGACCTCATAAAAGCGTGCATCTGTGTAAGTCAGACTTAGTGAACTTAATTGCAACAATCGAAAAGGTTTCCTCAGAGTCAAAGCCCATCATTTAAGACTCAACCTTTTCCATACAAGCCTTGCTTCGTATGTTTCAACCAGTCTGTTAGATGTAATTGACATGGTTGTCGTGCATAGAGTTCATCTACTCCCACAGAATAAGCCCGTCTCAGCGAGTTCGTAACCATTATTGCTTGGTCAATGGTAGTGGGATTGTTAATAACATCTCCCTTCATCGCGCAACCCCGTGCTCGATGTGTACTATACAGCTCGTAGCAACCCCTGTGCTTAACATGTATTATACAGTATATCTCAGGCTCGCGAGTCACTCTACCCGACTTTTGCAACTATGGGTGTATCTAGCACTAAAACATCTTTAAGGCGTTTCGGTCAACACTCCCAGTGTTACCACTCCCGCTCTTCATTCTCGAAAACCATTTTTCAAAATCCTTGAGCCTCTAAGGCTTTGAAGTTTTTCAAAAAATTGTCGAAAGAGAGGTTGTATATGTTGAGTCCCAAGACAACAATGACCTTAATATTCTCATTTTCCATATGCACATTTGTCGTAAGCTTTCTCACTCAAATGGGGCAACCCCACTATATGATTTAAGCTCAGTTTCTTACTAATTCCAAATTTCGTAAAGTACAAAATTAATTGACCTCAAAGGAATTCTGTATAGAACGTTAGCTGCGTTTCATATGCAAACCCAGACCATATGGGAACAACGTAGTTCAGCACTAGCAAACTTTATCAGATATTGTTTGACTAAACACAACTGTTGAAGGCATGCGTTGCTATCATCTATGATGGTCCGCATGCAAGAAGTCTAACTTCGCAATATAACGTTGTTAAGGCAACCATAACAGCTTTCTCAGTTAGAACTTTGAAAAGTTGACGTTCTCTCTAAAGAACCCATTTCAAACTCGAGATTAATTAGCCACTTCGATCAAATCAAAATCCTTCTATTATCTTGCAGTTTAATTTAAATTAATTTCATCGATCTTATCAAGGATTTAAAATTTGTAACTTAACACATACACTAATCTCTAAGAAAAGTGATTACTTGTGAAGTTTACAAATTAATAGAAATTACCTTGGGTAAATACAATATTATATCCACAAACGTCAGTGCGGGGTAACCCAGGAAATTTATGACTCTTTTATTAATTCCCTGTGAAGGGTGATTTGTCACCTTTTGCTGATGTTACGAGATTCCCATGACTTAACAATGTCGTGTTTATCCAATACTTGAATCTCGAACTTCGGCATGACCATATCAAAGAGACAATAAATTCTTTATCAACTCAAAGTTGCGTTTGTTGGTAATTGATTTCACAGTTTTAAATGACAATACAATATTATTTTTCAAATAGTTATTAATTGCCAGTGAATTTATTTCAAAAATAAAATCGCATATATTTATTCAAAATAATGTATTTATAACCCCTTGGGTAATTTAAGGCAATTATGTAACTGAAACTGCGCCCAAGTTTAAACAGAGAAATATTGATCCAATGTAATTATTTGGACACTTTGTCCACATTTAACATTGATCATAATATCTCTATGATGAAAACTCCCACTGAAATCTAGTACATTTTAAACTCAGAAATGAGTATCATTTTAACTTATCTAGAATCCAGTGCGTTGTTTAAGAACAATTAGCTTCAAAAACATATTATTCTTAATAGAAGGCCCTTAATGTCAAAGTTTAGGTAAGTTCTACATCCAATGCCCCGCCCTTGGAAATACTTGTCCAACCCCATTGGACCTTTCTAATACGTTCTTTTATTCTTTATGCGTATTGGATCGATAGGCTTAATGAATATCAAATATTGAGCTATCCAAGATTGCTCCTTCTATAGCCCATTTTATAGAGTAATACTTCATGCCAACTTATGCCACAATAGCTAGTTGCAAATTATTACTTAACGATCCATTTTACGAGAATATGCATTTTCGAAAAATCCATATTAGGATCATCCTTAGGTTGGATCAAAATCATCTTGTTCAGTCCCACCGTACAATGAAGCAGTATACATATATAATGGGTTTGTCAATCATAACAGAAAGGAATACAATGCAGAAGACATAACAATTATCGGGTTGAACGTATTATTCGTCAGGCTCTGATAAGGACTTTTTCACTTGGCCTGACTCCCACTATTTTTCCCAAAATCTCATTCTCCCGATAGAGATTTCGGAAACCTCGTTGATGGTTTCATAGTGGGGTTGAGTTCCCCGCTCCGCAGAAATAATCCTCAACCTAACAGTTTGTTGGCCCATTAATCGAACGGCGTCGTGTCCCACACGAACACATAGACGGCCTCGTGTCCCACACGAGCCCATCTCATGAGCGTTTCAACAACTTCGTCTCAATCATAACATTTAGAAATTCCCGCCAGTAGGATAACACTTTATAAGACGTGAATATGTTTTGGAGAGCGGCGTTTCGACAGTCACCCGAAATATCCACGGCATGAGCGAAATGTTTGGCGCCGATAACTCGGAACAAACCGCACACACTCAAGCCGTATCAATAACGAGCTTGACTTTAAATGTCTTAACGCACCCGAGCTGACTACGAGCAGAGTGAAATGTTTGACGCCGATAACTCGGAACAAACTGCACAAACACTCAAGCGGCAACAGTTGCGAGCTTGATAGAAGAAGGAACCTAGTCCCTTTACTCACTTAGTATTTTGTCCAACGGGAGAATACGTCTCACATGCAAGCACTTAATAATGCACGTAACGTCAAACAAACATGCACGAAATCGTGGTAAACCTAGTTTGCCTACAAGACGACCAGCGCGGACTATTTCTACTCTACTACATTTATTTTACATAAATAACATCTCTTCATCTTTGGGGTAACGCCATGTCTTCGAGCGATCTCCAAGCCTCGAACGACTTCGTACAAAACGGGGGGATCGTCAGTCCCAGACAACCCGTATAATATCAAATAAAATACAACGCGGGAGGGACCTTGTCACCCTTAACATATCACCCAAAAATAGAGCCTAAGTCTACGCTGACGCCTTTAACGTATCATACATACACAACATAAACACGTATGCAACAACAAACGCTCCAAAAAAACTGAAACGAAATTTGGGGTTGTCTTGGGCCAGGCACATTAGGCCCGTTAGGGTTACTTATTGGGCTTATAGTATTTGAAGGCCCATTAGAACTATTAACATGACCCAATCATTTAAAATCTTAAAATGAATGGAATTAGGCCAAAACCTTATCGGCTCATCGGGATGTTCAAAACAGCCCGGAACACAAAAGCAACACCCCCGGAGTTCAGACCCGGATCTGTTGAACGTCACAGTCCCGGTAAAAGTAATGTGTAATTTAACGCACGACAAGGGGCAGCCGCTCGTTTTTGAGCTTTCAACGAGTCCCTCAAACTCGAATCGAAAGTCGTTGGCGTCAATGTTTCGCCCCAAGCTAACGAGCCTCACTATTCTCGTCTTAGGTATCACTGAAAATTTCCCTTCAAGTCTCGTCTAACGTGTTTTACGCAGATCTACTCTAGATCTAAGCAATCTTTGTAAAGTACACCCTTAAACTCATCTCCAAGAGTAAAGTTATAATCCGCGGGGAGATAACCGCAACGGTTTCTCACCACGACGCTACAATACGCCGGACAGCTCGCAACGAGACGGCGTTCCGACCATGCGAGCGCTTGGTTTGCAAACTCGAATCGAGATCAACTCATGCTATGATGCTCGAGTGACTCAGTGATTTGCACAAATTTCGGGTTCATTTATGTCGTTTCTTAAAACCAAGCATGGCTCTGTACCACTATTGGGAACCCCGGGTGTCCCGAGATCGAATCCCGGGTGCAGCGAAAGTTTAAAAAATTCCCAGATCCCCTTTTGGAGCCCCGGATCGGTTGGTTATAGAAAGAAAACACGCATGACAGATATTAGGATTTTCGAAAACCTTACCCTCATAGAGAAGATCCAGCTCTCGCCTAGTTGTCCCGGTTGTCGTAGTTCGCTCCCAGCAACACTGTGACCTCTCCGAACTCCAGCGCTTTGGCAAGATTGTCACGCCGACCTCGGGACGTATCCAAATTCCACCTCCTCCCAAGGATGGCTAGAGAGGAGGGGAAGATGTTTTATAAGATGTGTTTGTGTTTGTTTTTCTGTGTTTGATTTACTAAAATCTCAAATACACTTAGAGTACGTTTGGATTCGCGTATTTGAACGAGATCGCTTGATTTTAAATTATGAATTTCAAATCGTGATTTCAAATCCAAATTCGTTGTTTGGCAAACGTTAGTTTTGAAATTCGGATTTCAAAACAACGCTCGACTCGAGCTAGCGACGCTCGTCGAACTCAATTTCTAAAATAATTTCGAAAAGTACAAAATAAATAAAATAAAAATAATGTATAATATGAAAAACAAGCCCGTGAGCCGGTTTGCGAGCTTTCGAGCACCCACGAATGAGCTCGAGTTCGAGCCGGCTCGTTCGCAAACCCGTGACGAGCTCGACCTCGACAAGAGCTCGTCGAGCTCGAGTCGGCTCATCGAGCTTGCGACTCGACTCATCGTGCACCTCCTAATTATTATTATTATTATTACTATTATTATTATTGTTGTTGTTGTTGTTGTTGTTATTATTATTATTATTGCTATTATTATTATATTTTTTCATTATTATTATTTATTATTATAGTATATTGTTATACTTCTATTATTAGTATTATCACTTACGATAAACTCGTTACGTGCTCAGCTTTGGATTTCGAAAACGGGCCATTTGCACGGAACTTCAAATCCGACGAACTATAAGAGTTTGGATTTTCCCTTGGATTTGGACGAAATCGAAATCAAAATCAATGCGATTGTCAAACGGTAGATTTGAGCGAAATTCGGATTTCAAATCGAAATCCGGAATCCAAACGGGGCATTAAGTTTTTCTCAAAGAACAAACTCATGCTCTCAACTCTCTCTAAGCTCAGAGTTAGGGTGAGAAATAAGCAAGAATTTTAATCATGGACGAAATTTGCAAGTCCTTAACTTAAAATCAATTTTTCAACCATGAAAATGACTTTAAGTTTAATAAAATTGAATCATGTCCTACATGACTCAATTTTGTTTGATTCCATTGTTTTTAAATCATCAAATGACTAGATATTGTCCAACAAATCTAACAAAAAGATAATGGACGAATTTGGACTTGATTTGGACAAGTTTTGACCAAAAACTGTCTGTTCACGGCCTGAAACAAGGCCATTCACAGCCATCACAGTGGACTTCACGGCCCGGGTCAAGTCCTTCACGATCGTGACACTGTCTGGGCACAAAATGGCCCACTGCTGTGCTTCACGGCCTAGGACAGTATCCTTCGTGACGCTTTCGGCAGTTTTGCGGCAGTTTTTTGTTTCGCGCAGATCAAGGGGTAAACGATCTCCGATGGACCTGAAATTTTAACCACAAAAAGCAGGCTCACCAATATTGATTCTGACTAAAGGGATTCTCAATCCGTGGTCTAGATTGGGAGATTTTAATTTTGAATCTGCTGCTACTTTTCAGGCGTGCTTCACGGCCGTGACGAGCCTTGCTCGTGGTTGTGAACCATATTTTCTCCATTCTTAATTGTTTCGTTTTGGGAATCTAAGCCCATGTAAATATAGTTTCTAAAATTTTATTTGACATTTCATTAACGACTCCAAGCTCGTTAAATAATAACACATCTCACTTTATCAGATATTGTCTCAGTGATCCTTTTTAAGCGCGACCTCTTGGTTCGTCTCAACCCGGCAAGGGAGGAATCCAAGAATTCGGTAACCCATCCTGTGGTACCGAATAGATCCCGTGTTGAGAATGATCTTTGTATTTCACTAACCGACTATAAATTATCGTCGTACCATAGACCCTTCACTTATGTCCCGGTCGAGTGAAAGCCATGGTAATGTCAAACTCACTAATCCGACAATGTCTAATTCATGATGACGAAATTACTAAACTACACTCCACGCCGCACGTGAGTTAGTTCTTATACTTTGCAAAGATTTTGTAATTCCTCGTCCCCGAATGCATAGGACATATACCTCGATTACTTGCAAGGTTGTGAATCCCTCACGACTATCAATGCCGAGCAGTTGCACTTCGTTGTCAAGACTGCATGTCTCCGCTGACCCATGGTCAACCTCGAACAAGGTGGGCCTAGCAAACTAGTGACAAGTCAGGACCCCTAAGCCAACTCGTCAATGACCCTTCGATCTAAGGTCCACACACACTACTATAGTCAATCGATCGACCAATGATACTCAGCGGGCAAGCCATGTGATGGTCAATTAAGAGTCGTGTCCAAATATAATTTAATCCCCGATTCAACTCATATCAATGTTACGACCTCCCACTTTCCAAGTGAATGGTTGGCACAACCATTTTAGAGTCGTCAACAAATAAGTCATGATCGACATTCAGTCACCCTACTGAAGTCTAAGACTAATGGACTAATTTAATATCCGAGAATAATAGCTCACTGGTGCCCCTCTCTCATCCCATGAGAATCGGTGACTAAACTCGTATGTATGGGATATATATTTTTACCGTCTCACCGAATGCCTAGTAGGACTGGATAGGTAAATAAATAATATGCCTTTTGTAATTTCCATAAATAGATATTTGAATACAATATCCAAATATTAAAGTGTGAATAATAGGTTCATCTTTATGCCCTATTCATTACATCCCCAATGGCATTCCGCGGGCATATCCCCAACATGGACGTGATTGCATCAGGAAGTCCGAAGGAGAGTGCATGAGGAGGGGTTGTCGCCCAAGCCGGAAACGAATATCATAAGCCTTGGCCTAGCCCAGGCGGAAACTTTTCGGCGTTTACTATAGATCTACTGATCTGCCGGTGAGAAGAGCTCAAGACTATAACAGAAGGCAATAAGCCCTAGCCTGTCCAAGTGATGCTAACTTCCTGGCATTGATATTTCGACTAGCTTTCTGGTGCAGGTTTCCGGATCAGCTTTTTGGCATAAACCTACAGACAACCAAATGTGAGTCCCTGGACTAGAAGTCGAATCATTTTTGGAGCAACAACCTAACCAGAGCTACATTGGAAATTTGAAGTGTGGTGTCTGCAAGACGAGGTCCGAAAGCTTACGCCGCTATTCAGACCTGGCTTTCAAACAAGATAGGATAAAGCACCAGATAGAGCTGCTTCGAGAGCACGATGCCAGAACCACTAGTGTTGCTTGATAGACGAAGACCCGACCTATCTGGTCAGGATATCTAAATCCAGCTCTGCGCTGGCACCTAAAGGCTCGACTTATCTGCTCGGGATACCTATGTCCAGCTCTGTGCTGGCATGTGAAGTCCCAACCTACCTGTTTCGGATATCTAAGTCCAGCTCCGTGCTGGCACGTAAAGGACCAAACTATCTGCTTGGGATATCTAAGTCCGGCTCGATGGCACGCGAAGAGCCAAACTATCTGTTTGGGATATCTATGTCCAGCTCCGGACTGGCACAGGAAGGCCCGACCTATCTGGTTGGGATATCTAAGTCCATCTCTGTGCTGGCACCTAAAGACCCGATCTATCTGTTCGAGTATCTAAGCCTAGCTCTGCGCTGGCACGCGAAGATCCAAATTATCTGGTTGGGATATCTATGTCCAGCTCCGGGCTGGCACAGGAAGGCCCGACCTATCTGCTCGGGATATCTGAGTCCAGCTCCGTGCTGGCATGTAAAGTCCCAACCTACCTGTTTGGGATATCTAACTCCAGCTCCGTGCTGGCACGTGAAGGCCCAAACTATCTGCTCGGGATATCTAACTCCAGCTCTGCGCTGGCACGCGAAGACTCAAACTATCTGTTTGGGATATCTAAGTCTAGCTGCGGGCTGGCACAGAAAAGCCCGACCTATATGCTCTGTCACGACCCCACTCCTGATTCTACCCGTTTTAGCGTATTCTTATGTGCCTAGCGAGTTGCCAGTGCAAAAGTATACTAAAAAGACGCATAAAATTTTTCTTTTCCATTGATATAATGGAACACTGTTATGTACACGTCAAAAGAATGGAGATCAGTTCCTAACATACACACGTCATCTAACTACAGGGGAAGACGAATGGCGGCACAGCAAAAGCTCCTACGCGCCCGGCCTCACAGGTCGTCATCCATACACACACGTCCACCCCCAAAAGCAGCGCGAAGCCTCAAAAGATCGGCCTTTCCATCTAACGCGATCACGTACCGTGCTCGCTAGCACCTACAACACATAACATAAAGGGTTGAGCCACCGAGGCTCAGTAAGCAGAAATCATGCATGTATGCACGTGTCCCTTTCCCCGCAACGGCAATCCACGCCGAAGCCTTTAACACTTGCAAAGGCGATCCGCACCGATGCATATAGCACATGTACTGACGTACTCAGGGCCCTCGGCTAATCTCACTATGCACCACAAGAGCTCACGTCCCTCAGGGACAATACGACAGCGGTCCATGCCGGATGGCCAAACCCTAGGATGCATATCGTTCCCCTAAGTCGCCATATGAACCCGGTCGTCCCCGACTGTCCGGCGGTCGCTCACGCTGGTAGCCCACGCTGAGGTCGCCTACACCAGGGTTCCTCCCTGTGTCGCTTACACCCTCAGGTCACACCCTCCAGGTCGCACCTTACCGCCACGGGCCATGCCCAATCATATCCATAGGATATCCACATATATATTTATTTACATAATATTACGACGACGCTAAATGCCGCCCTGGTAGCATAGTGGTCAGCCCCTGACTCAACTGCGAGTCGACACACCTGCCCATATCGGCAAGTCCTCGTCGCGTACAAGCGACATATCATCATGCATACTCAGTCCCACGACCCTCCCCATGAGTTCGTGCGTGCACGTGAATATGCATATGCAAATAGATGCAACTTATACTTACCACATGAAAGTGTAACTATCAATTCACGTAAGCATGAAATCACGTAGGCACATAGTCACACAAACATATAACACACAAGTCATGTGTTGTAGTTGGATTTCTACTTACCTGGCGTCCGTACTCTAACTGCTACCAGACCCGGCGAGTTTCCTTAGTCCAACCCTTAGGCATAAAATACGAAGGTTAGTACCTTAATTAATACTTAAGTGTCGCTATGTTATAGCTACTGTCATTTCTAAGGATTATTTAATAGGAAAGAGTTCGCAAAATATTTTCCCCAAGTTATAAACACGTTCTATGAATTCTAGTCAAATTCGTGAAGTCTAGCTAAATTTCGCTAAGTATGGTTTGCGAATTGGCTTTTAAATGATTATGGGGTTCGCTACTTGATCGGATACGTGGAAGGTGATGGGTTCGCGAAACAAGACCCGCAAAGTTGCTTAGTTCGCCAACTTCGATCATCCCGTGCACTTTAGCTAAAAAGGGTTAAGTATAGTTCGCGAATTATCTCAAAGTTCCTGATTGGATTCGCAAAGTTCGCTTGATTCGTGAAGTACGTACTCCCAACATGGACCCGCGAAGCTTGTTAAGTTCGTACTCCCAACAAGTTCGCCAATCTCTTCCCTTAATTCGCAAAGTACGTTTTTGCGGCTTCTTCACTTCGCATAAAACACCTCCCGATTCGCAGAACTCAATGGTTACGGATCAAAAAGCCATTTTTCCTCAAGAACAAGTTGAAGGCCGTTCGAACTCCTAAAACCCAAAATTTCAACGTAGCTAAAAGGCTAACTTAACTTATTTTTTGTGCCTAAAATCCCCTACAACACGTTAATACCGAATTAAACTTACCTAATCTAGACTAGAAGGTTTGCTCCCAAGGATTAAAACCGCATAAGTTCTATCGTATGATACCTTCGTGCTTCAAATCCTTAAGCTACACAAATCTTTGGATAGAATATAAACATTATGGTTAGAGAGTGATACCTTGGCTTGATTTTGCGCTCGGTTTCACCTTGTGGCTTAGCTTTCGTTATTTTCCTTACAAATGAAGTTTTCGAACTTGAAATGATTTTAGATAGATTTTACTTTGTAAAATGTGGTGATGGGACTTCCACTTGACGAAATATCCCCTAATTTAAGGTAAATTGTCCCAAAATATCATTTCTAAGTCTTGGGCCCAAATTACTTTTAAGTCTAGCCCATTAACATTTAGGCTCCAATCTTAGCTTATCACCCATATTTTCCTTTGCCTAATTTTCGAAAATCCCTAATTAAATTGAAAGTCACATGGCAAAATTTTAATTCACGACTTTCCACCGAATAAATTAAGCACACATTTTAACATGCAATTTCACATAATTCACACGAGCACCGAATAGAGGCACGAAATGCACGTATTTATGCACATAAATGGGCCACAGTACACGTAAATCACGTAATCACGAAATTAATGCACGAAAGGCACATAATTGCATTCCACATTTTATGCAAATTTATTGGCCCTAATTGCTTACGAGGACCCGGGTGCTACATCCTCCCCCACTTAAAGAGGATTTTGCCCCCGGAATCAGCCCGTTCGGAACAATTCAGGATAGCGGACCCTCATCTCGTCCTCACGTTCCCAAGTGGCTTCCTCTATCGACTGATTCCGCCACAGAACATTCACTAGGGAAATTTCCTTATTCCTAAGCCTTTTTGTTTCGTACATCAATATTTCTATCGGTACTTCTTCGTAACTCAAATCTGGCTTCAACTGCTGGTGTAGCGATTCGTTTATCAGTACGTGGCTTGGGTCAGCGATATATTTTCGCAACGGCGAAACATGGAACACATCGTATACTTGCGACAACGATGCTGGTAGTTCCAATTGATACGCCACTTCACCAACTCTTTTCACTATATTGAATGGACCAATATACCTCGGGCTCAATTTTCCCTTCTTTCCGAACCTCTTAACACCCTTCATTGGAAATATTTTCACGAAACCCCAGTCATCAACTTCAAATTATAGTGATCTGCGTCTCTGATCTGCATAACTCTTTTGTATGCTCTGTGTTGTCTGCATCCTTTCTCGTATCATTGCGATGATTTCCGTCATTTCTCGTACCATGTCTGGACCTAACATCGCTCTTTCACCGACTTCATCCCAATGTATTGGGGATCTGCACTTACGCCCGTATAAAGCTTCATAAAGGGCCATTCCAATCGTGGCTTGATAACTATTGTTGTACGTGAATTCCACGAGTGGAAGGTACTTGCTCTAATTGCCTTTGAAATCAAGCACACAGGCTCGTAGCATGTCTTTTAGTGTCTGGATCGTCCGCTCGGATTGGCCGTCCGTTTGCGGATGATAGGCCGTGCTAAACGACAGTTTTGTCCCCATTGCCTTTTGTAAGCTCGTACAGAACTTGGATAGGAATCTTGAGTCACGGTCTGATACTATCGACAGCGGTACTCCATGGAGTCGTACTATCTCTTGCATGTACAGTTCCGCGTATCGCTCCATGGTGAATGTCGTACGTATTGGCAGAAAATGGGCAGATTTCGTAAGTCGGTCTACGATTACACATATTGCGTCGTGCCCTTTCACGTTCTTTGGCAATCCGCTTACAAAATCCATCGTTACGTTGTCCCATTTCCACTCCGGGATTGGTAAAGGCTGCAGCGTTCCCGCTGGTCGTTAGTGTTCTGCCTTAATTCGTTGACAAGCGAGGCATTGGCTCACAAACGTTGCTACGACCTTTTTCATTCCTGGCCACCAATAGTTCGTCCGTAAATCTCTGTATAACTTTGTAGCTCCAGGATGTACCGAATACGGTGTGTTATGTGCTTCCTCCAGTATAGTTCATCGAAGCTCCGCATCATCCGGTACATATAATCTGCTCTTGTAGTACATGCTTCCGTCATCTCGGAATGGATAGTCTATTGCCGGCTATTCTGCCTGTGTTCCTTTGATCTTGACATAGAGCTCGTCGCTCTCCTGCGCCTTTTTGATCTTTTCCATCAGCGTTGGTTGTAAGGTTAAGGCTGCTAACTTCACTTCGACCTCGCCTAGTGGTACAATCTCCACTTCAAGTCGTTGGAGTTCCGTGCTTACTGCTTTTCGGCTTAAAGCGTCAGCTACCACATTCGCCTTGCCTGGGTGGTAGTTGATCGTGCAATCGTAATCCTTCACCAGTTCCAGCCACCGCCTCTGTCTCATATTTAGCTCTTTTTGGGTGAAGAAATACTTTAAACTTTTGTGGTCGGTGTAGATTTCGCACCTTTCTCTATACAGATAATGCCTCCATATCTCGAGGGCAAAGACCACCGCGGCGAGTTCTATGTCGTGCGTAGGGTAGTTCTTTCGTACTCTTTCAATTGCCATGAGGCATAGGCCACTACGCTTCCGTTTTGCATCAGTACGCATCCGAGCCCGTTTCGAAGCATCACTATAAACGGAGAATACCCCTATTCCTGAGGGTATTGTCAGCATTGGTGCTGTAGTAAGCCGCTTCTTTAGCTCTTGGAAGCTCCGTTCACATTCCTTGCTCCATTGAAAATGAGTATTCTTTCCGGTTAGCTTCGTCAGCGTAGAGGCAATCTTCGAGAAGTCCTTTATATAGTACCCTGCCAAGCCTAAGAAGCTCCGTACTTCTGTTACATTTGTCGGCTGTGGCCAGTTGTTAATTGCCTCGATTTTGCTTGGATCCACAGAGATTCCCGCTCCGAAGACAATGTGCCCTAGGAATGCTACTTGGTCCAGCCAGAACTCGCACTTTTTGAATTTGGCGTACCACTGCTTTTCGCGCAAGGTTTCAAGCACTATTTGTAGATGCTCCTCATGCTCGTCCTTCGTCCTTGAATAGATAAAGAATATTATCTATGAACACGATCACGAACCGGTCAAGATACGGTTTGAACACTCGGTTCATTAGATCCATAAAGGCCGCCGGCGCATTAGTCAGCCCGAAAGGCATGACTAGAAATTCAAAGTGCCCGTATCTGGTACTAAACACCGTCTTAGGGATATCATCTTTGCAAATCTTCAGCTGATGGTATCCCGATCGCAAGTCGATCTTAGAGAATACTGTGGAACCGTGTAGTTGATCGAAAAGATCATCTATTCTTGACAGGGGATACTTGTTCTTGACCGTTAACCTGTTCAGCTCTCTATAGTCTATACACAGCCGCATTGAGCTGTCTTTCTTTCGCCCGAATAAAACTGGCGCACCCCAGGGAGAGAAACTGGTTTGGATAAACCCTATCTGTAGAAGCTCATCTATCTGTTCCATCAGCTCCTTCAGTACGGTCGGTGCTAACCGGTACGGGGTCTTGGACACTGGCGCCGCTCCTGGCACTAGGTCGATCGTAAACTCGATTTCTCTGTCTGGGGGTACTCCCAGCAAATCCTGCGGAAATACGTCCGGGAACTCCTTAATTACGGGTACGTCTTCAAGCCTTGGGGAGGAGTCTTCTTCCGTTTTTAGTGCAAACACAAGGTATCCTTCGCATACAGTCTTGATCAACCGTTGTGCCTTTAATGTCGATATTCTCGGTATGCTTCTCCCCTTTATTGTTCCCTCGAAGGTGACCCCTTCTATACTGAACGTGACCATCTTACGATAATAGTCTATCACCGCTCCGTACTTTGAGAGCCAGTCCATCCCGAGGATCACTTCGTAGTCGTTCATCGGGATGACTATTAAATCTACCGGCAATTCTTTGTCGCAGATTAGGATTAGGCAGTTTCTTACTACTTGACTAGTCCTAGTTGGTGCCCCGCTTGGAACTGCTACGCCATACTCACAATCCGCTCGTTCAGGCGTTATCCCAAGTTTCGTCACATACTTCATAGATGCAAATGAGTGGGTTGCCCCGGAAACTACTAAGATGCACGTGGGAGTTTGGTGGATTAGGAGGGTACCTGTTACCACCGCCGGGTTGTTCTCTGCTTTCTCTTACGTGATGGTGTATACCCGAGCCGGTACCGTCTGAGGCCCTGCTTGGCTCCCAGCCTGACCCCCCGAAACACCGTCCGTGCACTATCTCACGAAGTGGCCCGGCTTCCCACATCTATAACATGCGTTGGCCAGTGTGTTGCAATTCCCAAAGTGCCTCTTCCCGCACCTTTGGCAATTAGGGATTGGTGCTGCTCCCTGATTCTGATTTGGGTTTGGGGGCCTGTTCACCGTCCCCTGTGGTTGTTGAGGAGGCCTGTTCTGGAATTTCTTCTCGCCACCCTTAGGCACGAACTCCCGCTTCTGATCCCCTCCGCTCCATTGCCCTCCTTGCATTTGGGCGAACTTCCTCTTCGCTTCTTGTGCCCGCATGATTCGGGCCTCGGCCTGTTCCGCACCATGGCTCTCTCTACTACGTGAGCGTAAGTGGCGCCCTGGACTCCCGCCATGCTTAGTCTCTATAAAGTTCCGGTTTCAATCCCTCGAGGAAACGCTCAATTTTGAGAGCATCTGTCCTTACCATATGCACTGTGAATCTCGAGAGTTGCTCAAACTTCCTGATGTATTCGGTCACTGACATTGCCCCCTGCCGGAGGTTGATGAATTCGTTTAGGCGTTGCGTTCGAACTGGATCTGTAATGTACTTGCCCCTAAACAACTCCTTGAATCTGTCCCAGCTCTTCGTGGAAGGATTCTCAATCACCATGACGGTGTCCCACCAATGCCCTGCGCTTCCCCTCAGTAGGAATGCAGCACAAAGGGCCTTCTCTGCTTCGGGGACCCGGCTGTAGACAACATACTCTCCAAGGTCCTCAGCCAGTCCTCAGCCGCCGTAGGGTCAGCCATATCTTCAAAGGTTGGTGGATTCAATCTTCTGAACCGTTCTCCCACTATTTCTGCTCTGTCTGCCTGAGTGTTCCCAGCATTTGTGGCATTCTGCTGGATTAGCTATTGTATCTGAGCTGACTGCTGGCGTACCAATTCCATAAGTTGGAAAATGGTCGCATCTCGATTGTTTGGAGGGGGCGCGTTTCCCCTGTTCTGGTCACCGCTACCGCCACTACCTTCCCCTCTTGTTCTCGCCATCTTTTATACCCTATCCTGATTGTCCTATGGCCAATAAATTATGCAACACAGAACATTTCACATAATATAACACTTACTTGCAAGGCTGCTTCCGCACTTTTGGGTGTGTGTATGGACAATCTACAGAACCTGTGACCGAAGCTCTAATACCACCCTGTCACGACCCCACTCCTGATTCTACCCGTTCTAGCGTATTCCTATGTGCCAAGCGAGTTGCCAGTGCAAAAGTATAGTAAAAATACGTATAAAATTTTCTTTTCCATTGATATAATGGAACACTGTTATGTACACGTCAAAAGAATGGCGATCAGTTCCTAACATACACACGTCATCTAACTACACAGGAAGACGAATGGCGGCACAGCAAAAGCTCCTACGCGCCCGGCCTCACAGGTCGTCATCCATACACACACGTCCACCCCCAAAAGCAGCGCGAAGCCTCAAAAGATCGGCCTTGCCATCTAACGCGATCACGTACCGTGCTCTCTAGCACCTACAACACATAACATAAAGGGTTGAGCCATCGAGGCTCAGTAAGCAGAAACATGCATGTATGCACGTGTCCCTTTCCCCGCAACAGCAATCCACGCTGAAGCCTTTGACACTCGCAAAGGCAATCCGCGCCGATGCATATAGCACATGTACTAACGTACTCAGGGCCCTTGGCTAATCTCACTATGCACCACAAGAGCTCACGTCCCTCAGGGACAATACGACAGCGGTCCACGCCGGATGGCCAAACCCTAGGATGCACATCGTTCTCCTAAGTCGCCATATGAACCCGGTCGTCCCCGACTGTCCGGCGGTCGCTCACGCTGGTAGCCCACGCTGAGGTCGCCTACACAAGGGTTCCTCCCTGTGTCGCTTACACCAGGGATGGCAGTGGGGCGGGGATCCGCCCCGAACGAGGTGGGGAATCCCCGAGTTTTATCCCCGCGGGGTGGGGACGGGGAACGATTTTTCCCGGTGGGGATCCCCGCCCCGTTCCTCGCCCCGCCTTCTATATATATATTATAATACATATAATATTAAACTATAATTTAAATAATATTAAAATAATATTAAATATAATTAAATAATATTAAATTAACACAAATAATATATAAAATTATAATTTATATAATATTTATAATGAAAATATAATTAAATTATATATTATATTAAAATATTAATTTTTTTAAAAAAATTGAATCCTCGCGGGGAATCCGATCCCCGTGGGGATCCGGCGGGGACGGGGACGGGGGGACAATTTTGTCCCCGAAAGCCTTGCGGGGCGGCGACGGGGATTAGGTCCCCGCCCCGTTGCCAACCCTACTTACACCCTCAGGTCGCACCCTCCAGGTCGCACCTTACCGCCACGGGCCATGCTCAATCGTATCCATAGGATATCCACATATATATTTATTTACATAATATTACGACGACGCTAAACGCCGCCCTGGTAGCATAGTGGACAGCCCCTGACTCAACTGCGAGTCGACACACCTGCCCATATCGGCAAGTCGATACATTGAGCTGTCTTTCTTTCGCACGAATAAAACTGGCGCACCCCAGGGAGAGAAACTGGTTTGGATAAACCCTATCTGTAGAAGCTCATCTATCTGTTCCATCAGCTCCTTCAGTACGGTCGGTGCTAACCGGTACGGGGTCTTGGACACTGGCGTCGCTCCTGGCACCAGGTCGATCGTAAACTCGATTTCTCTGTCTGGGGGTACTCCTAGCAAATCTTGCGGAAATACGTCCGGGAACTCCTTAATTACGGGTACGTCTTCAAGCCTTGGGGAGGAGTCTACTTCCGTTTTTAGTGCAAACACAAGGTATCCTTCGCATACAGTCTTGATCAACCGTTGTGCCTTTAATGCCGATATTCTCGGTATGCTTCTCCCCTTTATTGTTCCCTCGAAGGTGACCCCTTCTATACTGAACGTGACCATCTTACGATAATAGTCTATCACCGCTCCGTACTTTGAGAGCCAGTCCATCCCGAGGATCACTTCGTAGTCGTTTATCGGGATGACTATTAAATCTACCGGCAATTCTTTGTCGCAGATTAGGATTAGGCAATTTCTTACTACTTGACTAGTCCTAGTTGGTGCCCCGCTTGGAACTGCTACGCCATACTCACAATCCGCTCGTTCAGGCGTTATCCCAAGTTTCGTCACATACTTCATAGATGTAAATGAGTGGGTTTCCCCGGAAACTACTAAGATGCACGTGGGAGTTTGGTGGATTAGGAGGGTACATGTTACCACCACCGGGTTGTTCTCTGCTTTCTCTTACGTGATGGTGTATACCCGAGCCGGTACCGTCTGAGGCCCTGCTTGGCTCCCAGCCTGACCCCCCGAAACACCGTCCGTGCACTATCTCACGAAGTGGCCCGGCTTCCCATATCTATAACATGCGTTGGCCAGTGTGTTGCAATTCCCAAAGTGCCTCTTCCCGCACCTTTGGCAATTAGGGATTAGTGCTGCTCCCTGATTCTGATTTGGGTTTGGGGGCCTGTTCACCGTCCCCTGTGGTTGTTGAGGAGGCCTGTTCTGGAATTTCTTCTTGCCACCCTTAGGCACGAACTGCCGCTTCTGATCCCCTCCGCTCCATTGCCCTCCTTGCATTTGGGCGAACTTCCTCTTCGCTTCTTGTGCCCGCATGATTCGGGCATCGGCCTGTTCCGCACCATGGCTCTCTCTACTACGTGAGCGTAAGTGGCGCCCTGGACTCCCGCCATGCTTACGTCTCTATAAAGTTCCGGTTTCAATCCCTCGAGGAAACGCTCAATTTTGAGAGCATCTGTCCTCACCATATGCACTGTGAATCTCGAGAGTTGCTCAAACTTCCTGATGTATTCGGTCACTGACATTGCCCCCTGCCGGAGGTTGATGAATTCGTTTAGGCGTTGCGTTCGAACTGGATCTGTAATGTACTTGCCCCTAAACAACTCCTTGAATCTGTCCCAGCTCTTCGTGGAAGGATTCTCAATCACCATGACGGTGTCCCACCAATGCCCTGCGCTTCCCCTCAGTAGGAATGCAGCACAAAGGGCCTTCTCTGCTTCGGGGACCCGGCTGTAGACAACATACTCTCCAAGGTCCTCAGCCAGTCCTCAGCCGCCGTAGGGTCAGCCATATCTTCAAAGGTTGGTGGATTCAATCTTCTGAACCGTTCTCCCACTATTTCTGCTCTGTCTGCCTGAGTGTTCCCAGCGTTTGTGGCATTCTGCTGGATTAGCTATTGTATCTGAGCTGACTGCTGGCGTACCAATTCCATAAGTTGGAAAATGGTCGCATCTCGATTGTTTGGAGGGGGCGCGTTTCCCCTGTTCTGGTCACCGCTACCGCCACTACCTTCCCCTCTTGTTCTCGCCATCTTTTATACCCTATCCTGATTGTCCTATGGCCAATAAATTATGCAACACAGAACATTTCACATAATATAACACTTACTTGCAAGGCTGCTTCCGCACTTTTGGGTGTGTGTATGGACAGTCTACAGAACCTGTGACCGAAGCTCTAATACCACCCTGTCACGACCCCACTCCTGATTCTACCCGTTCTAGCGTATTCCTATGTGCCAAGCGAGTTGCCAGTGCAAAAGTATAGTAAAAATACGTATAAAATTTTCTTTTCCATTGATATAATGGAACACTGTTATGTACACGTCAAAAGAATGGCGATCAGTTCCTAACATACACACGTCATCTAACTACACGGGAAGACGAATGGCGGCACAGCAAAAGCTCCTACGCGTCCGGCCTCACAGGTCGTCATCCATACACACACGTCCACCCCCAAAAGCAGCGCGAAGCCTCAAAAGATCGGCCTTGCCATCTAACACGATCACGTACCGTGCTCTCTAGCACCTACAACACATAACATAAAGGGTTGAGCCATCGAGGCTCAGTAAGCAGAAATCATGCATGTATGCACGTGTCCCTTTCCCCGCAACAGCAATCCACGCTGAAGCCTTTGACACTCGCAAAGGCAATCCGCACCGATGCATATAGCACATGTACTAACATACTCAGGGCCCTTGGCAAATCTCACTATGCACCACAAGAGCTCACGTCCCTCAGGGACAATACGACAGCGGTCCACGCTGGATGGCCAAACCCTAGGATGCACATCGTTCCCCTAAGTCGCCATATGAACCCGGTCGTCCCCGACAGTCCGGCGGTCGCTCACGCTGGTAGCCCACGCTGAGGTCGCCTACACCAGGGTTCCTCCCTGTGTCGCTTACACCAGGGATGGCAGTCCTCAGCCGCCGTAGGGTCAGTCGTATCTTCAAAGGTTGGTGGATTCAATCTTCTGAACCGTTCTCCCACTATTTCTGCTCTGTCTGCCTGAGTGTTCCCAGCGTTTGTGGCATTCTGCTGGATTAGCTATTGTATATGAGCTGACTGCTGGCGTACCAATTCCATAAGTTGGAAAATGGTCGCATCTCGATTGTTTGGAGGGGGCGCGTTTCCCCTGTTCTGGTCACCGCTACCGCCACTACCTTCCCCTCTTGTTCTCGCCATCTTTTATACCCTATCCTGATTGTCCTATGGCCAATAAATTATGCAACACAGAACATTTCACATAATATAACACTTACTTGCAAGGCTGCTTCCGCACTTTTGGGTGTGTGTATGGACAGTCTACAGAACCTGTGACCGAAGCTCTGATACCACCCTGTCACGACCCCACTCCTGATTCTACCCGTTCTAGCGTATTCCTATGTGCCTAGCGAATTGCCAGTGCAAAAGTATAGTAAAAATACATATAAAATTTTTCTTTTCCATTGATATAATGGAACACTGTTATGTACACGTCAAAAGAATGGCGATCAGTTCCTAACGTACACACGTCATCTAACTACACGGGAAGACGAATGGCGGCACAGCAAAAGCTCCTACGCGCCCGGCCTCACAGGTCGTCATCCATACACACACGTCCACCCCCAAAAGCAGCGCGAAGCCTCAAAAGATCGGCCTTGCCATCTAACGCGATCACGTACCGTGCTCTCTAGCACCTACAACACATAACATAAAGGGTTGAGCCATCGAGGCTCAGTAAGCAGAAATCATGCATGTATGCACGTGTCCCTTTCCCCGCAACAGCAATCCACGCTGAAGCCTTTGGCACTCGCAAAGGCAATCCGCGCCGATGCATATAGCACATGTACTAACATACTCAGGGCCCTTGGCTAATCTCACTATGCACCACAAGAGCTCACGTCCCTCAGGGACAATACGACAGTGGTCCACGCCGGATGGCCAAACCCTAGGATGCACATCGTTCCGCTAAGTCGCCATATGAACCCGGTCGTCCCCGACTGTCCGGCGGTCGCTCACGCTGGTAGCCCACGCTGAGGTCGCCTACACAAGGGTTCCTCCCTGTGTCGCTTACACCAGGGATGGCAGTGGGGCGGGGATCCGCCCCGAACGAGGTGGGGAATCCCCGAGTTTTATCCCCGCGGGGTGGGGACGGGGAACGATTTTTCCCGGTGGGGATCCCCGCCCCGTTCCTCGCCCCGCCTTCTATATATATATTATAATACATATAATATTAAACTATAATTTAAATAATATTAAAATAATATTAAATATAATTAAATAATATTAAATTAACACAAATAATATATAAAATTATAATTTATATAATATTTATAATGAAAATATAATTAAATTATATATTATATTAAAATATTAATTTTTTTAAAAAAATTGAATCCTCGCGGGGAATCCGATCCCCGTGGGGATCCGGCGGGGACGGGGACGGGGGGACAATTTTGTCCCCGAAAGCCTTGCGGGGCGGCGACGGCGATTAGGTCCCCGCCCCGTTGCCAACCCTACTTACACCCTCAGGTCGCACCCTCCAGGTCGCACCTTACCGCCACGGGCCATGCTCAATCGTATCCATAGGATATCCACATATATATTTATTTACATAATATTACGACGACGCTAAACGCCGCCCTGGTAGCATAGTGGACAGCCCCTGACTCAACTGCGAGTCGACACACCTGCCCATATCGGCAAGTCCTCGTCGCGTACAAGCGGCATATCATCATGCATACGCAGTCCCACGACCCTCCCCAATGAGTTCGTGCGTGCACGTGATATGCATATGCAAATAGATGCAACTTATACTTACCACAGGAAAGCGTAGCTATCAATTCACGTAAGCATGAAATCACGTAGGCACATAGTCACACAAACATATAACACACAAGTCATGTGTTGTAGTTGGATTTCTACTTACCTGGCGTCCGTACTCTAACTGCTACCTGGGCGAGTTTCCTTAGTCCAACCCTTAGGCATAAATACGAAGGTTAGTACCTTAATTAATACTTAAGTGTCGCTATGTTATAGCTACTGTCATTTCTAAGGATTATTTAATAGGAAAGAGTTCGCAAAATATTTTTCCCAAGTTATAAACACGTTCTAAGAATTCTAGTCGAATTCGTGAAGTCTAGCTAAATTTCGCTAAGTATGGTGTGCGAATTGGCTTTTAAATGATTATGGGGTTCGCTACTTGATCGGATTCGTGGAAGGTGATGGGTTCGCGAAACAAGACCCGCGAAGTTGCTTAGTTCGCCAACTTCGATCATCCCGTGCACTTTAGCTAAAAAGGGTTAAGTATAGTTCGCGAATTATCTCAAAGTTCCTGATTGGATTCGCAAAGTTCGCTTGATTCGTGAAGTGTATGAATTCGCGAAGCATGTCGAGTTCGCAAAGTTGCTCGGCCGTGAAAACGGGGGAGTTCGCAAAATAGGGTTTGCGTGGGTTCGCAACCCTCGCTGGGCCCGCGAAACTTTCGGTTCGCAAAGTGGGTTCGCGGCTTGTGTGGACTCGCAAAACATCTTCAATTCGCCAAAGGCTTGTCGCATGGGATTCGCGAAGCATTGAGTTCGTGAAATCCTTGATTCGCAAACGTTTTGCATGACTTCGTTAAATTTGATCGGCCCGCAAAACATGTGAGTTCGCCAACTAGATGCGCCCCGCGAAATTTTGCATGGTCCGCGAACCTGGTGAGTTCTCAATCTTCCGGTTGCCAACTTTCTTGGCCCGCAAAATCCCGAGTTCGCAAAAGAGGTTAGCCAAGTAGAGTTCGCCAACTAGACGAGGCCAGCGAAATGGCTCGAATTCGCAAATCTCGAGTTCGCCAAATTCAATTCGCAGAACACAACTCGCAAACTTCAATTCACCAAGCTCAAACGTGTTAGCGAAAGCTAAGGATTCGCCAAGTTGGTCCTCAAAACCCTGGACTCGCGAGATAGGGTTTGCGGCTTCATGGACCCGCGAAGCTTGTTAAGTTCGTACTCCCAACAAGTTCGCCAATCTCTTCCCTTAATTCGCAAAGTACGTTTTTGCGGCTTCTTCACTTCGCATAAAACACCTCCCAATTCGCAGAACTCAATGGTTACGGATCAAAAAGCCATTTTTCCTCAAGAACAAGTTGAAGGCCGTTCGAACTCCTAAAACCCAAAATTTCAACGTAGCTAAAAGGCTAACTTAACTTATTTTTCGTGCCTAAAATCCCCTACAACACGTTAATACCGAATTAAACTTACCAAATCTAGACTAGAAGGTTTGCTCCCAATGATTAAAACAGCATAAGTTCTATCGTATGATACCTTCGTGCTTCAAATCCTTAAGCTACACAAATCTTTGGATAGAATATAAACATTATGGTTAGAGAGTGATACCTTGGCTTGATTTTCCGCTCAGTTTCACCTTGTGGCTTAGCTTTCGTTATTTTCCTTACAAATGAAGTTCTCGAACTTGAAATGGTTTTAGATAGATTTTACTTTGTAAAATGTGGTGATGGGACTTCCACTTGACGAAATATCCCCTAATTTAAGGCAAATTATCCCAAAATATCATTTCTAAGTCTTGGGCCCAAATACTTTTTAAGTCTAGCCCATTAACATTTAGGCTCCAATCTTAGCTTATCACCCATATTTTCCTTTGCCTAATTTTTGAAAATCCCTAATTAAATTGAAAGTCACATGGCACAATTTTAATGCACGACTTTCCACCGAATAAATTAAGCACACATTTTAACATGCAATTTCACATAATTCACACGAGCACCGAATAAAGGCACGAAAAGCACGTATTTATGCACATAAATGGGCCACATTACACGTAAATCACGTAAGCACGAAATTAATGCACGCAAGGCACATAATTTCAAGCTGTGTGCTGGCATGTGAAGTCCCAACCTACCTGTTTGGGATTTCAAAGTCCAACTCTGTGCTGGCACGTGAAGGCCCAAACTATCTGCTTGGGATATCTAAGTCCAGCTTCGTGCTGGAATGTGAAGTCCCAACCTACCTGTTTGGGATATCTATTTTTAGCTCCGTGCTGGCACGTGATGTCCCAACCTATCTGTTTGGGTCTACGTCCCTAAGACCATACCTACTTCATCGAGATATCTAAGTCCAGCTCAAATCTGGCGGGCAACGTTCGACCCAACTTGTCGGAACACCCAAGCCCAATTCTCCATTGGCACGACAAGGCTGGCATACTTCACGGGGATACTTAAGTTCAACCTCAAGCTGGCAAGCGAAGGTCCGAATTACGTGTTCGGGATATCTAAGTCCGACTTTCCACGAGATCCTTGAGTCGAGCTTTGAACTGATGAGCAAATTTTCATTAGTCTGTCTGGCAATTTTTATGTGCCTGGGGGAAGATAGTAGAAGTGTATGGCACCCCACGACGGAAACATCGGCATAGTAGGCCTAGCATGTCAGATGAGCAAAAAGATAAGCAAACAGCTAGCAAGAGGAGCTGGGACCTTAGAGGTTTCCAGGAGGGAAAGAAAACAGCAATTTAGGAAGTTGGACGATAGAGTTGCGGAGGGACTCGGCGTTCTTGATGCATCGGCCTGGCCAATTCGCTGAGGTTTGGGCATAGGGAAGCTGGTCCAAGAAAGCTTCAAGGTGAGCCCTGACAGGAAGGGACCACAGAGAGCCAGAAGTTAGGATCATAAGGTGCGTCACGATTCCCCTCAAATGAAGGGGGATGGTTATGCCACATGGACTTCATTCAGGATGAAATTCGGATCCCTACTAGCAGCAGAGTCTCTGTGCCTCTTCTTTGACTCTCATTTCGAACGCTTCAGCTTGGGTTTTTGCTCCTTCGCCAACAGATTTACAGCCTCACGCTCGACGAGCTGTCCCTTTTTTGCCACAAGCTTGTTAACTCATCCTCCAACCACTTGATTGTGGCATTCCTACGCTTAAGCCACTCGACTAGCTCATTTGGGACGAGCCACGACCAGGGAATTGGCCAGCAGACTGGACATCCAACTTACCAGAGGCTAGTTTTTCTAACTTACGGTGTACAAACTGGTGTTGACCGACAAGGACCACAGCATGGTAGCTCAACTCCCACGCTAACATACGAATACCTAGCTTTGGGAGCAGGAGTTCTACTTCAGCTCTCCGTCGACAAAGAAACCTGATCTATTCGATCAGGAGTCCAGCTTCGAGCTGATGAACGAAGATCTGGTCTATCTTATCAAGATTTTCAGGTCAGCTCTTCGGATTACATATTAGTTCTTCAGATTCTAGGGTAGTTCTCAACCACAAGTAGTAGGACCCAATGATCAGCATTGTGGCTTTGCCCTAGCACGGGAAAACTTGATCGGTTCGATCCTGATTTTCAAGTCCAGCTCACTGCTGGCAGAAGGGACCTGATCTATCTGATCAGGATTTCAAAGATCAGCTTTTCATTAGAGCTGTCAAATGGTCTAGCCCGCCCCAACCCGTCTCGCCCCGCCTCAACCCGCCATTAAACTGGGCGCGCCAGCCCGCCAAAGTAACGGGCTACTAAACCAGTAGCCCGCCCGGCTTCGTGGCGGGGTGGCAGGCTAGCGGGCCAACCCGCGGGCCACCCCGCCAAACTTAGAATCTAACGCAAACTTAAATAAATAACGGACACATTCGGAATAATTCATATCAAAATACATTCTTCAAAAGTCAAAACATACTCAATAACACTGATCTTCGAATAATAAGCAAAATCCATAAATTCATAACTTAATATTAAGATAAACCAATTATGAAAAACTTCGAGAAATTCAATCCTCAATCTGCGATACATCTCTTTGTCTTCGTTGATAACTTCTAAAGTATTCAATCATTCGTCATCGCAAGACATACTGCTCTTTCTTCCATCCTCTTCATTATCTATATATAAAACACACTAAAAAATTAATAACAATAATTGAAAAGCCACAGAAAAAGCAAAATCAATGACGTTTCAATAACCTACCATTCATAGTGTAACCATGTAACGAATTGCGAGTGCAGATAAGAGCTTGCACATTTTCAGGAAGTGTACAACTTCTGTATTTAGTGAGCACTCGGGCACCAATGGAAAAAGTTTATTCTGACACCACGGTTGTTATGGGGATAGCCAAAACATCGCGTGCCATTACTGCAACAGTGGGGTACCGGTGTTTATTATTCATCCAATACCCTAGGACATCCATATCTTCATAGTGTGCAAACTCAAGCTTCGGCTCATCTAAGTAGAGATCCAACTGAGATTTCCTGCATTTGTTATAGTCCTACTATCATATTCTTTAATTTCCTGCAAAATAAATCATGATAAGTGTAGATAAAAACAATAGATGCAAAAGAAAATGCAAAAAAGTTTAAAAAAAAATTACGACACTTACATCAAAGATTCTTTTTCCTTTGAGTTTAGAATTCTCAGCACTTTGGGTTTGAAGTCTAGACGAAGGGGAGCGTGTTTTTGAACTTGTTTCGGTGGCTATCGAATATTCTTTAAAGAGCTTGTAAAGCCTCCTCTTCACGAGCGACAGTTTCTCATCGCATTTAAGATGATCAAACTCAACCTTTGAATAAAAATACCTCAACATTGAAAGCTTTATTCGAGGGTCAAGAACAGCCCCAAATGCGAGTATCGTACTATACTAAGTCCAATACTTATCGAACTTATCTTTCATCCTGTTGCACATATCACTAATTACGACATCTTTGTTCAATAAGTTTTCCTTCAACAGAACTTCAATTTTCCAAACTTGCATGAAGTACATATTTGATGTAGGATAAGAAGAACCAAAAATCAAGTTGGTAGTATCATAAAATGGCTCAAGGAACTCTCATATTTTCTCACCTCTTAACCATTCTTCACTTGTAGGACAATACTTATAGCTTCTGTCATTCAATTGAAGAGACGCAAAAGCCTTCTTGTATTTGATGGCGCTGTCCAACATCAAATAAGTTGAATTCCAACGAGTAGGTACATCTAACCGCAAACTAATACTCGTATCAATACCCCCAACCATTGTCACACATTCATCGAATTTCTTAAGCCTACTCTCAGACCCTCTCACATACTTCACTGATTCTCTAATCTTGTGCAATGATACGCTAGCCACTTTCAAACCTTCTTGAACAATAAGATTCAATATATGTGCAGAACATCGAATATGAAAAAACTCACCATCACACAACAATCTATTATTCAAAGAGAGTTGTTCTTTCCAAAATAGCTTGCATACTCATTGCTAGATGCATTATCCAATGTCAAAGAGAATACCTTTTTTTCTCGATTCTGATTCCTTTAGAAAGTCATACAACTTCGCAGCCAATTCAACTCCCGAATGAGCCGGAGGCATGTGAGCAAAACTAAGAATTTTGCTGTTTAATTTCCATATTTTCATCAACAAAATGACCAGTCAAGCAAATATAACCCTCAGTAGTGCATGCAGTCCAAACGGTTGACGTTAAACATATTCTACTCAGAATGATATGCAAATACTTGAGTTTCTGCTTCTCTCGAGTATATATTTTTGAAATATCCGAAACTAATGTATTTCTAGAAATGCAACCAACATCAGGATTTACGTACTTGGCCCAAGCTCTAATCCCATCATATTCAACAAATGAAAATGGAAAATCATGCCTGCAGCAACTAACAAATCACGCGTAATTTTTTGGTCTATTTTTCTAGACCTTACCTTTCCTTCATGATCAACAACCATTTGACCGACGTCGTGAACTTCACCATTACGCATTTTTAAAGGTGGCGCTTCATAGAAGATGTCCCGTATTGCTTTCCGACTCTATACTCTGTTTTGCAACCTTTGCATTTTGCCCTTTCTACACCGTCTTTTCCGATTCTATTCCATGTACAATAATTCGATACGTCCGGGTTTTTTCTTGCGCTTCCCCGAGCCTTGGGAGTCTGTAGTAACTTCCACCTCTGCAATCTCATTTATGTTGCTACTCTGATTTAATGAAGACGAATCCACAAAGCTCCTGAAAAAAAAAAAGAAAAAGGGAAAATAAACGGTAGGATCTAATCGGGACAGATGATAGGCTATAGTGAGCAAACGGTTGTCTAATATCAGGAGAAAACAACTACAAAGCTTCATCGATTAACATTTACACATCCAAAACAAATCCTCACCTGTTTGAGATGTAGGCAATCGTTCACCTTTGAAGTAGATAATTTCCTTACTTTTCTTTCATGTAGGCAATCGGCTGTGGGCTGTTATCAGGGTTTGGGAATTATTAACCATCTACTTAAAGAACATATATTATTAACTCTTAATACTATTAAATTTTAAAAATATTTAAATTAGCGGGCCAACGCCCCAACCCAAACGGGCTGGCCCGAGTAGACCCGCCTTTAAATGGGCCTTCAACCTATCAACCCAACCCACTAATTATTAACGGCGGGGCGGGTTAGGCCCATCTTGACAGCTCTACTTTTCATCAACAAGTAGAGACCTGATCTATCTGATAAAACATTCAACTATGAGCTAGCAAATGGGAGAATCGATCTATCTAATCAAGATATCCGACAAGGCATTGGCTGGAGAATATCCAAGTTATCTAGTCGAGATTGTTGAGCATTATCTCCGTGCAGACATGTGAAGTCCTAAGCTGTTTGGGACTTCTTGGTAGGCGAAATGATAATGCACGGGTATGGTACGTCAGGATGATGAGTGGTCAAATTCGGGCCTAATTACAAACTGAAGCGAAGAGGAAAAGAGAGCATGCTCTAATAGTAAAAGCGGTACAATCAGGCGGAGAAATTTGCGGACACGAAAGGAGGAATGCTTTCTTAGCAATACTCCGAACTGCAATACTTGGCATATTGCAATTCAGAGTAGGGGGACTGGTTGATAGGGGTGATCTTCGATCCAGCATTCCTCATAACCTAACAATCTGCAAAGAATAACTTTCAGCTCTGGTTGATAGGGGTAGAATATCGAGCACGCCGAAAATAAAGATAAACAGCGGAGTAGGAGGTTGGGTCTGAAGGGTGATAAAGACTAGGCACAAGGTTCGACCAGAGGTGATGTACGAAGGTGATGTTTAGAGGAGCTAGGGAGATACTCCGAGGAGCTACGGAACTATAAGGGCTAAAGGAAGCAATCGAGAGAGCTAATGAAGTGTTCCGGAGACCTGAAGAGGGAGAGAAGTATGAAACCCTAGATGCGCCTACAGTATAAACAAGGGCTCTTATCCATTTTACAGGATAAGCCGCACAGACCACACACACTAACACGCCAACAACACACACATGTTCTCTCTCCCTCTCTATATCTTCTCTTTACCTTTTAGGGTTTGAAATCACTTGTAAATGTGAGAGGATGTGAGATAGAGTGTGTAATCTTTCTTGATTAATAAAAAATATCCTTCGGCGGACCGTGGACGTAGGATTCACCCGAATCCGAACCACGTAAATCCCACGTGAATCATTGTCTCTTTATTTTTCCCGTCATTTTTCATACTTTCCTCCACGATTTCATCCATCTCGGCCCTCACCTTGATTTTCCGGATAAAAAGTCTTATTTATCGGGGTCATACTGCATCATTACTAATTAAAGATAAATCAAACATCGCATATTTCTATAGATAAATCCTCAAGGAAGGGGGAAAAACTCAAGTGCCTCAATTCAGGGAAGAAAAATTGAGATACGTTACTTAATTGAGCTAACCACTAAAATTTTTAATGTCTATTCTTTCCTACCCACTTAACTCCATTGAATTTCGATACGTCGTCGAAATAATGGAGTTTGAGTGGTGTTTCGTGTACCAACATGGGTAGGATAGTGATTATCAATTTTTAGTTGTCAATTATACAAACAAAAACTAGTTGAGTTAGAGCCGACTTGACTCATCGAGTAAGTGAAACGACTAGACTCATCTTTCACCGCTAGTTAAATTAGCAATTTCACACAACATATGGTTAAATAAAAGAAACTAATATGTTTACCACAACTCGTGCGTGCCAATATATCAAAGTATTATATATTTCGGACATTTTATAATAGTTATTAAAAAAATTAACTTACAGATAAAAGTGTAACAAACTAAAATATTTAGGGAAATTTGGAAATTACTTATATAATTGACAAACTAAATTGACAATGCTTAAACTAGGACTAGTATTTTTGCACACCCAAACGTGTGTGCTATATATATTACGTATATTTAATTATAAAATAATAATAGTAAAAATAGAAGGACAAATGTTAGTGGTGGTTATGTTTGATTTAGTTTAATTTAGAAAATTATTAATTAATTTATTAATTAATTGTTAATAAAATAACACTTGTCAAATTATGATTGGTTAATAGATAAATCAAAAGCCAGTTTTTAACTCACCCTCACGAGTATAGATATAATGCGAATAAAAGAGAAAATTTCACACTTTTGTTTATTACACTAACAAATGATTAATTAGATTGGGCCTGCGATTTTCACACAGTGTAGGTGCGATTTTCACATAGTTCGTGATTTTACTGTTACATTCACCGGAAGTCCTCTTTCTCGGCGGTGCCGCCGGGCTTATGGCAAAGAAGAGGAAAACGGTGAGGAAGGAGGCATCCCCTCAGGCTACTGAGCTCGTGACGACTCCTAATGTGGAGAGTACCAAGCTCGAACACACCGAAGACCCATGCGCCTACATTGACTGAGATTACCACGATGATTGAACATTACATTAGTAGTACCAAAAACCCTCGGGAAATGGAAGAAGCTGAGATGTTAGCAAAAGCTGTGAAGAACTTGGAACATAAAGAGGACCTATTGAATGAACAGAAGGTTGAACAGACAAACGGTAAACCACAATCAGTATGGGCGAAGTTTGATATCTCGAAAATTCGGAATGCAGGGACTAAGCTGGACTATTTTGCACCAGAGCAGACAGAAGGAATTGAAATAGGGCACATTGTCCAGGGTGAAATAACAAAGGAAGTGAAGTACTGGCAATCCGTTGTGATCCGCTATGTTCTTGGATCCAACCCTCCGTTCTCTGTCATGAACGGCTTTTTGAACAGAGTATGGAAGCTGCCGAAAGTAATGCAAGTTCGTGCGCGGCTTTTTCTGGCTAAATTTGAGAATGATAAGGTAAGGGATATGATCGTACAATCAGAGCTGCTACAATTTGATAAGGACCTGTGAAACTGGCCCCATGGACAGCAAACACACAGTTTAAGAAAGGGGACATAGATAAAGTGCCTATTTGGGACCAATTCCCACACCTTGAGCAGAAGTATTGGGGGATGCGAGGACTTAGCAAAATTGCCAGCTTGGTGGGTGTTCCCATTATGGCAGATCAGGTTACTATGAATACGGACGGCATACAATATGCTAGGGTGTTGGTAGAGGTCGACTTGAAGAAGGAGCTGAAAGACAGAGTGACCTTCCTCAATGAAAATGAGCAGCTAGTGGAACAGTAGGTTACATATGAATGGAAACCTATAAAGTGTACCAACTGTGGGATTGGACATGATCTGAGATATGTAGGAAGGTTGTTAGGAAGGAGTGGCAACAAAAGCCAGAGCCAGAAACAGTCCCATAAGAGAAAGCAACATCTGATGAGAAGGGCAAAGGTCCAATGTACTAGGGCACTGAAGAAGGCTAGAAAACCCAAGGTAAACGAAAATTACAACTGAGTGGAGTTGTGGGGGCAGAACAACAGGATACCCCTACATCGAGGGGCACTCAACAGGATGGCACCCCCCATCAGAGGCAACCAGTTAATGATGGAAGCAATGCAAACAGGCAACGGGCTGCTATAGTGGATCATGGACAATGCAACGACCGTAGCCAGAGGGGCTTGCCCCACCATTATGGATAAAGCAGTAATATGGAACGTGCGGGGTATGAACACCCCGAATAAACAGGCTGAGATTAGGTTGCGGTGTGGCAAACTGCAGTCTAGTCTATTATGCCTGGTAGAGACAAAAATAAAAAAGGAGAATGTGAGTGGAATTGTGGAGCGCTGGTTCAAAGGCTGGAACTATGTAAATAACTTCAATAATCATCCCAATGGGAGTATCCTCCTACTGTGGACAAATGAATGGAAGGTACAGGCATTACTACAAACAGATCAGATGATTCATGTTAAAGCTGAGAGATTGGGAACTGTGGTCTACATGACGTGTGTCTATGGGCATAACACTAGTTCCTTTCGAGAAGCCTTGTGGGCTGACCTAAGGGAGATCAAACAAAATACTTACCCATGGATTGTATGGGGTGATTTCAATAATGTCCTATCTACTGAGGACAGGTAGGGCGGGAGCCAGGTACAAGCCAACTAGTATGAGGAATTTGGGCACTGCCTAAGGGAATGTGACCTTGAAGAAATCAGGAGGAAAGGCCTTCAATACACCTGGTCTAATAAACAAGGAGCTCAGACAAGAATCTATAGCAAAAACTGGAGAAAGGGTTGGACAGTAGGCTCACTTTTTGAGCGAGGGGGTATCACTTTTTGAGCGAGGGGGTATCTGATCACTCCCCAATCCTTCTTAACTGTGCTGGTACTAAAAAGCCAACCTCGAGCGATTTTAAATTCTTTAATATGTGGTGGAGTCCCCCAATTTCTTAGCTGTAGTAGCACAAACTGGAGAAAGGGTTGGACAGTAGGCTCTAAAGGGAGACATGTTGTGCAGCAGCTGAACCAGATCAGGGATCCCCTGAAGAAGCTAAATCAGGATCAATTTGCTAATATAGTCCAGAATACTGACATAAGGAGACAGGACTTGGAGCTATCACAGGCAGAACTTCACAATGACCCCATGAATGGAATATTAATTGAGAAGGAAAAGACAATAGCTGAGGAGTTCAGATTTTTAAGTAACGCATGCAAAAAGTTCTTGGCTCAGAAGGCAAAAGCAGAATGGTTACAGGAGGGAGATCAGAACACCAGATATTTCCATGCTCTGATAAAGCAGAGAGTGTACAGAAATAGAATCATTTCAGTGGAAACTTCTAAGTGAAATCTAATAGAAGAACATGATGCTATAGTCTCTCACTTTATCGAATATTATCAAGAGCTACTGGGGACTGGCAATGGGGATCTGGAGGAGCTCGAATGAAAGGGTCATAGCACAAGGGCACACTCTTTCTGTGGAGGAACAGCTCAGCCTTGTTGCTCCTATTACCAGGGAGGAAGTCAAGCAAGCCATGTTTTCCATACATAGCAACAAAAACCCCAGGCCCTGATGGATTCAACAGCAAGTTCTTCAAGTCTGCCTGGCCTATTGTGGGAGAGGACCTGACTGATGCTGTGGTGGAATTTTTCCAAGAGGGCAGGTTAGTCAGAACTATGAACCATACTACAATAACCCTGGTCCCCAAAAATGGCCAGCCTAGGAATGCTATGGACTATAGACCCATAGCTTGTTGCAACACTGTCTATAAATGCATATCCAAGCTACTGTGTGTCTGAGTAAAAGGGTGATGCCCAGCCTTATACATGATAATCAAGGAGCTTTTGTGCCTGGTAGATCTATTGGCCACAATATCATGATCAGCCAGGAGTTGCTGAGGTTGTACAGAAGAGGGAATTCTTTAGCTAGATGCATGATGAAGATTGACCTTCAAAAGGCTTATGATTCTGTTGAATGGAAATTCCTGATATGCTTACTTAATAAATTGAAGTTCCCTGTCAAGTTTGTAAACTGGGTGACAGAATGTGTCTCGAATGTCACTTATAAGCTGGCCATCAATGGATGTCTTGAAGGCAATATCCAAGGGGCTCGTGGCTTACGGCAAGGTGATCCAATCTCCCCTTTGCTCTTTGTGCTGATCATGGACTACCTAGCCAGAAAGCTCATGTTTGGTCTCCAAACAAGCAGGCTTTAGATGCCACCCTCTGTGCAAGAAGAATAACTTGGTTAGTCTGTGCTTTGCAGATGATCTTATGATCATGTGTAAGGCTCATCAACCCTCAGTTGCTTTGATTACTGCTAGCTTAGAGCACTTCAGCAAAGCATCTAGGCTCTCTGCCAATTCCATGAAGTCTAGTATGTACATAGCAGGCGCAGACCGTGCTACCAAAATGCAACTCCTCGGGATGACAGGATTTACATAGGGCACATTCCGTATGAAGTATCTGGGAGTGTCTACCTCTCCAACTAATTGGAACAGATCAGACTGCGAGGAGCTGGTGGACAGAATTGTGAAAAGGATTAATTGTTGGACATCAAAGAACTTATCTTATGCAGGTAGATGCTGCTTAATCAACTCTGTACTTTTGTCTCTGCATAGTTACTGGGGCTCCCTCTTCCTGCCGCCGCGAAGTGTAGTAATTAAAGTGGACCAAAAATGCCGCGAGTTTCTTTGGGCAGGGGCATAGGTGGTAAGATCAAAGCATTGGTAGCATGGGACACCGTCTGCGTCAAGAAACAATATGGACGGCTAAATATTAAAGATTGTGGTATGTGGAATTATGGCCGCATTGGGAGGCAGATATGTGATATTACAAAGAAGAAGGATAACTTGTGGATCGAGTGGCTACATAGTATCTTGAATTGAGTTTTGGTAGTATCAACAAAATGGGGGCTGTAGCTGGCAATGGAAGAAGTTAATTAAAGTAAGAGACATGTTGCGAAGTGGGTACAACAGGGGCGTCTGGTTAGCTGCAGGAAATGGTTGCGATTCTATTACTTCAGGGTGTAATTGGCTTAAGGGAATCATAGACAAGTTTGTTCCTGCGGTGGCTGTTTGGAATAGGTGGAATAGGCCCAAGCATGCCTTTATTCTATGGCTTATAATGCATAAGAAGCTGCTTACGAGGGATAGGCTGGTTCATTGGGGAGTGTCTATTCCTGTCACGCATTGCGTTCTCTGTCTTCAGGGTACTGAAAATATCGAACATATATTGTGTGCATGTCCTTATAGCAAGCTGGTCAAGCAGGAGGCTAGTAGTTGGTTGAAGGTCATGATCCCGGACAGCTTGGATAGATGGGAACGTAAACTCATCAGATTTGGAAAGCAGAAGAGTCCATTAGCAAAGATCCAGTTAGCGGGAATGGCGGCTATTGCATACGGGTTATGGAAGGGGCGGAATGCACATAACGCAGGGGAGAAGGAGGCTTCGGCGTTGTTCAAGATCAATAAACGCGCTTTTATGCAGGCACGAGGAATGAGGTTTAAGAAGCAAGCACAAAAGGCTGAGGATTATCGACAAGATCTGATTCTTTCTTAGCTCAAAGATGTAGTATGTTATAATGTTGTTAGGACATTTGGGTTCTTGTGGTAATGAAAAGCTTTCTTACCAAAAAAAAATTAGACTGGACCTGGAATTGATCGGATAAGCCCATTTAATTACGAGCCCACTTCTCTAAGTCTCTCTTGTTATTCACTGTCGGGTCAAAGATCACATTTTTATGAACTCCATCTCTCACAAAGCTTCGATTTTCACCTCTTTTCTCTCTCGCACAAGTTTGCGATCTGTGCCTACTCCACCATTATCGAGGCGCCTGACCTGAAAATTGCAGGTGATTTATTTGCATTGCCAAAGAAGGTGCTTTTTCTTCATCTCACTTGTGCGCTTGCCTTAGCATCAGCGTTTTGGGGTTCCAAAAGCTTTTATTCTCTCACGCTGGTTGAAAATCTTTCGCCAAAACTTTATAGTATGGGTATGCTTCGTTCATTTCATCTGCTCTGATTTGTATTATTATGCAATCAATGTTCTGCTTATTGTTTGGCCTTTCAGGTTGTGGAGGCGTTGATCGGTGCTCTATGTTACAGTATTTTTCGGTCTCAGTCGGATAAGTGCCATGTAGTTTCTATTGTCTATTTTTCTGCTTAGCTTGCGTTTAACTTTCTTGTTTGTTTCTGATCACATTCTTATTTAATTCATTCAGTATGTCAAAGCTGTAGCGAGAGGATTGCTGGGGCTCCCTATTGGTTAGTGTTGTCAATTTTAGAGTGTGTAGATTGCTACGTATGTTGATATTCTCGGTATTCGGTATTCTCCTTCGATAACTGTTTGTGCGATGATACCCTTTTTAAAAATAAGGAGAACTGAACTGAACTGGTGACACTGTAAAATGAATACGTTGGAAGTAATAATTGATTAATTAGAAGATGGATGAATGAAAGTGGCATAAGATTCAATATTGCTATGTTCTTCGTCGTACATGCTGGTGTGGGAAAGTTATAGGAAGCCTTTTAAAAAAGAGAACATAATGAGAGATGATGATGAGCCAAACTGCCGAGTAGTCAGTTTGTTGCCTTGTGAATTATCTTTTATAGCGTATTACCTTTTCTGTGAATGTTTTCTATCTGTAATGATTGCATGAATTTCAGGGTTTTCTGAGTCTGCAACTTGATTATTCTTCAGTTATCTTACTACTGCTCATTCGAGTTTAACCTACATATTAATTTGCAGTGTAATGTAGTATGATTCCTGAGCATGGCTTTTCATCCTCCCTAAAGTGACCTTTTATTTTTTAATACTTCATGAAGTAGCTTAAGAATTCATATTTGGGGAAGTTCTTGAAGCGGGATTTGAATGCTGCATCGAAGGATCTTTAGCTTCTTTATTGCTGTGTTGTTCTTTTCTCCCATTAGGGTAGATAACAGTTATCTCAATAAAATCGAAGGTTTACCGAACGATAACAATTATCTTATGTATTCTTTCTATGCAATATGCTTAATATCAGTGCTAAAATATTTGCTTTTTTAGGAGCTGTGCTGAATGCAGTTGGAGCAATTCTATTGGGGGCACCTGTTGGGACTCGGTACGCACTGCTTATTTCTACTCTTGGTGTCGTTTTCAGTTGTAAACCAACTCATATACATTGGTGGAGAATATATGGCTCCTTTTTATGACCCTCAACAGAAGCTTCTCTCTGATTTTGATATTTTGGCAGTTATTGGTTGCTGGAAATAAATATAAAAATGCAAACGTTTTCACTGAGAGATGGTCAGTCCCGGTTTCGTGGATCATTGGTTTGAGATGCGAAAATAAGAGATATTTTCTGACTTCCAAATTTGAAAAATGTGGGTTGATCATATGTTTCGGTAGTTGGGTATCCTTTCCCATTTGATATTTCTAATTCAAGGTTGCAATGGGATTAATTCATTAAAAAGAATCCAATTCAAATTACATTACATTTTTTATGTTCCCATAGGTACTATTGGATTTGAAATATTGAGTTTGATATGTATAATGCATATCAGTATCACCCCGATTTGATTTGACCACTTATTGTCGTTAAGTCTTGACATACATGGTAAGTATTTATCGGCTCACTACAGATATAAAAATGCTGCTAGACGTATATGTTATATTGACAGTTAGGTGTAGTAGAGAGGTGATCAATTTGTAATTATGATTATTTTCAGCATTGACGATTCTTATTATTTTCAGTAATTTCGATTTACTAATAGAAGTTATTGTGTCTGCCAAAACTCCATGCAGGCACTTGCAAAGCACAGTTCACTGGTCCCTTCTCATGTCAGTATTTACAGTAAGTTCTTGATCGAATTAAAAGAGGCATCTTTGCTTTCCCCATTTCGCTCATGTCACTGAGCATATATGATTATCATATATTACCCTTTCGATAAATTTATGCTATAAAAAAGGAGCATAAATACTGGTCGAAATGCGACATCTTGAACTTTAATATTTTCTCACGCCGCAGTTCGTCCCTGCTGCTTCTGTATTTGGCTCGTCTTCCTCCAATTGGCACAGAGTGTTTCCCTGAAAAAGTAATGCTTTTTTTCCTTTTTACCTCATCTGTATTGTGTTTGGTTTGAGGAAAGTAGGGTGGAAAAGAAAATGAGAGAGAAAATAGTTTTAATAAGCTTTTCTTTCGTTTTCCTCATCATTTTGTGAAGAAATTAGTTTTCCTTAGTTTTAAATATAAAATTTTGCTAGATTTTATTTTCTTTTTCTTTTCATTATCTAGTTCTTCGATCAACCAAATATCAAACTAGTTATCCTTGTCCCTTTTATTTTCTTTTTTTCCTAGTTCCTACTAATTTCCACAAACCAAAGACACCTCTGGGATTTTTAAACTGAGAGCAGAGCAATCATCTTACACCACGGACTAATTAATTTTCTTTATGTTTTCCCCTTCGTTTTGTAGCTTAACTAAAACCGTAGACTTTATGATATGTTTTCCTGCCCATGGAGCTGTTATTGGAGCATGGCTTGGTGCATGGCCTATGCCTCTTGACTGGGAAAGGCCTTGGCAGGTGATAACCTAATTTATCGAAAACATTTGTCCTCTGATGAACGCTCTGAAACGATACAAGTTTCTGAGGCGGTTAGAATTAGATCGTTTTCTCTTATTTTGAAGGAGTGGCCAATTTGCGTTACTTATGGAGCCATTTTCGGTTATATGGTTGGGATGGTAATTTCTTTTGTATTTGCGGCCGTACATAGTCGCCCTCGCCGCTCGAAAGGAGATTGACACTCAAACGCACGCACATATTCGAAGCATATGATTCAATGGAGATAGATTTGTGGATCAGCGATTGGAGCACAAGGGATTGTAGTAGAGAATCTTGGCCACTTTCGAGGAAGCTTTTGTCGAATGTTGTGTAATGATACGTTTTTTCTTATGGGAAGTTTATAGAGATGCTGGTTTTACTTGGATTTTGTTTATATTTAAGATAATAGGTTAGTAACTTTTTTATATTGGAAAATCAATTTGAATTTTCAATCATTTTTTACAAAAGTTCTCAAATCGTAGATCATCAAATTCATAAAGGTTGGTGCTAGGGGTGCGCAATCGGGCTCGGGTTTTCGGATACGCGATCCTATTGGGTTATTCCCCGATGAAGTACCTACTCGGGTAATCGAATATCAGGGGACACCCGATTGCTTTTATCAGGTGGGGGTCGGGTAGCATTGAGCTACCTTTTACGAGTTCGGGACCCGAGGAATTGAATAAAGCCCATTGCCAAAATTGAAAAAAAAAATAGTCATTTAGGACCAATGTATCGGCCCAAAAAGAAAATAATAACATTAGTAAGGCCCAATTCAAAAATAGAAAATAATAAAAATACAAACGTGATAAAAAAAAAATTAAATAATTCAAATCCGAAAGACAAATGCAGTCTCACTATGATCGGGTACCTAAGCCCGAATCCGAACTAGGCGGGTTTTAGGTACCCTATCGTGAACGGGTCGGGAACGGGTATCATTCACAATCCCTACCCGCCGAGATCAGGTACCCGACCCGATCTACCCGAACCCGAAAACACCGGACTCGATCCCACCCCTAACTAGTGCAATAGCTTGCTAACTCCTCAATCAGGTAAGGCGCACTAGGACAAGTTATTATATGAGATACTTAAGTCTGATGCAGAGGCTCGTTGGGCCTTGGACCACACTGAATATTTATCCTTTTTTTTTATCATTTTTAATAGAAAAGTTAATAACCTAACTTATGTAATATCATTAAAAGGGCTCTAATCATATATTTTACTGTATATGGACTTTTCTCTTCAATTAGGTAGCTATCTCCACACAACCCACCATAGTCCCCTTCCAACTAAGTTCAGTCAGAATCGAATTTGAACCTCAATACCAGCTATGAGACGATCATGATTCCCAACGAGACTAATCATCTCCGGTCCATAGGATCTACCCCAAGATCCCACAAACAACGATGGTAAAAGGGTTTGAATTCACGACCAATAGGCTACCTATGTGGGGGGTTTTTAGATATCAATTTCGACGGATAAATTTTAGTATTTAGATAGGAGATTCAATTTGAGGGCGCCTATTAAGATGTGAGAACTAGGCCAAACATCATTGAAAAACATTCATATTGTTAACTTTCAGGGCTTTAGTATAAACATCTATACTCTTTTATTAAGCGTGAGGGCTTGTCATAAACTATCAAATTTTAGCCTGTCAATTTAGATTAAAAAATTAATATTAAAAAATCACCCACTCCATTTCTTTTTTTTTTTTTGGAGAATCGATCACCCACTCCATTTCTTATGTATATTCCAATGCTCCCCTTCAATTTTAGTATATTTATATGTTATATAGCACACGCATTCGAGCGTGCAAAAATACTAGTTTTAATTAATGATATGCAAACGAAAATAAAAGGAAGAAACTTCTAACTATTCCCTTCCCATATCGTCTTCTGATTATGGATTGACTACCATATCAGTATTTTTTATATGCAGGTATCTGTCAGAATTAATTTTTTGGACATTGGGCCCGCCGCAAGGTACATCATCATATCACACATTTAGGTACCATAGAGAACATATTGTGGTACGTAATACAGGCAGTGTTGTAAAACTCGGCCTAGGCGGCTGACTAGACGCCGCCTAGGTGCTACTCGGAGGGTCACCATGGCGAAAACCATCTAATCGGCCATCGGCCGAAAAATTCGATTATCCGGCCGAGAAATCCAATTAATCGGCTGATTATTTAAATTAATCGGTCCATTTCATTAAAATGACCCATATTATTAAAATAATCGGCCAATAAAACAAATTAAAATATTTAACTACGCCTCAAGTAGGATGTCCACTGCGGGAAATGAACCTCATCATAGGTTTATATAGAACTTCTTCCCATATTATTCAAGTGAAAATTTGGTGTGGGACAAATGGAGCTGAAACTGACACTGTCCTTATGTAGCGTTATTATATATAGAAAAGCTAAAAAGTGCGTCCGATGGTTGGAGAAAGAAAGATAAGTATTGGGCTTTATATGAGACCCTTTGAACCATTTTTTAACTATTTTTATTATGAAGAGCGTTTATTTTATAATATAAAATGATGTCTATTTTTATTATGAAGAGAAGTTATTTTCTAACGGAAATAATAAAATGACGTGAGTTCAATTTTTTTATTTTTTTATTTTGGGAAAAAAACATGTTTTTGGGAATTTTTTTTCTAAATACAAAAAAATATTATTGAGATTGACATTATTTATTTAAATCTATAAATTTGATATACCTTTTACTTTGCTATATTAGCATATAAATAAAATTAATAAAAAATTTGTATGCCAAGTAATTTCCGCCTAGAAACCGCCTAAGCGCTGCTTAGCCCGCCTAGGCGCTAGGCCCCCTCGGGCTCCCGACTAGCGCCTAACGAATTTTACAACATTGAATACAGGTAGAAATGATACCACCATATAGCTTGCCGCAATATACCGTATCGAACGTATATAGGTACCAAGCAATGCGAGTCCCGGCCTACGACTACCGACTTGGCCACAGCCCAGTCCATGCCGGACACCACACCGCCATCATCTCGGCCATGCAGCTCAAGCGCGGCGTGGCGCACGACGAGGCCACCTACAAGGCGAGGCTGAGCCACTAACTGGTAGGCCACCTTAGTGCGCCTGCCAGGCCCTGCCGCGCCAGTAAACCAAGATGTGATGCCGCCTGAGTTACCACGAGAACTCCCTCCAAGATGTCCGATTGACCATCAAATCGAACTCGAGCCAGGGACGCGACCACCCGCAACAGAATTATTCGAAGAAGCTGCACCGCTAACGGACCTCTTGAAGGAAGACCGGATTTGGACCACGAAAACCGAAGAATCGTTTAAAGGATTAAAAGTGGCACTAGCGAGCGTACCCGTGCTAAAACTCCCGGAGTTCGGACAGCCATTTGAAGTTCATACTAACGCTTCAGGAAAAGCTATAGGAGGCGCTCTCGTTCAGAATAAGCATCCGATCGCTTACGAGAGTTGGGTACCATATAGATGCGTAACGTGGTACGCAATAGACATATAAAAAGGTACGTCAAGACCGGGAAAATAGTACGCACAGTTGAACGAGTACTTATCTAAAAAATTTTCTGACACGAGTACTGACTTGCAAATTTTTTATACGATATTTTTTTATAAATTCACCTTGAAATTTTGTATTTCTTTTCCTTTTTTTTTAAGAACAACTCCACCGCTATCCTCAAAATCGGAGAATCAAAATCATCACTTCAAAGAACTCACCATTGCTAAAAGAATTGAAGCTCGTAATCTCTCGAGCAGGTAAAAGTATACTCCACGCTGAACATGCGCTCCTTGTATCAACCAACGCGAAAGTACATTCGTAGATTTCTTTTGATCTTTTTAATCATGATTTTGTGAGTTTAATCGATTGTTTCTTGGTTTCGTAATTTTCACTTCCGAATTTGTCCCTTAAACTGATATGTTTCTTGCTTTAGCTTGACTGATTTTACATGCTGTTTTGGTTTTGGTGTTTCGAATGCGAACTTCTAAGTTCTATGGAACAGTGCAACCGCCTATTCTGTGTTTATCTTGTTAAGGTAATTTTGAGATACATTAAGAGTAGGTTTTAGCTCATATTTTCAAGAACGTGCTATTTCCAAGATTGGCAGTTATGTCGAAATAAAACAGTGATAGTTACTCGTTGATCAAATATTACGAGGTGAAGATTCAGATTGTTTTTCGAATGTGCTGCACTTAGAATCTTGGGACACTCATATTAGTTTTATTCCCCTTCTATGTTTAACTGGGAGGTGGATATGCTATAGCTGCTATTGCGGGGTGACTGTAGACCAGTTTGTACTTTTCGTGCATCTCCAGCAATTCTTAGAATGCTTTTCGACTCATGCTGATGAGTATGGTTGTGTCCAATATTTACGGATCATTTATAAACACGCACATCTGATGGAAGTGATTTTAGCATTCCGATTGCTTGAACAATGATTATCTTTCGACATGTCCAGCTTCACATGTATCTCCTTGTCTTTCTGTGTTTTTGCAAAATTTACATTCATTGAGTCCATTTTTGCTTTGCTTGCGAACACAGTTTAACAAGCATAACTTTGGTGTGTGCCGACTTGTGCAGTATACTAGTTTAGCTGAAAAGTTACTGATGGTGGCAGTTCACCTTTGTGCGAAATTGGATATAATTCGACATGCATGTCTTTCTTTGTCAGCATGCGTGTGACTTGTATGCTATTTAATGTATCTGGATGTTAGTACAAAATCTTATTTGCTGTCGTATGTGCCATATTGAAGTTATAATTGTAGTTATTCTGCTAAATATTTCATTTTTCTTTTCACTTGTTTCGTATCTTTGTACATTATTTTGAAAGTAATTTGTAAGTTCTATTTAGCCTATAACATTTTTATAGTCAATATCATGTATATACAATAGTGCTTTAATGATGTGTGGGCCTGAGTTCTGGGGGCAAGGTAGCACTCTTATGCGTAACTTCCTCTATTGCTTTATTAAATAACTATATTTAGATGCTTAACATCTGAAGTTCAGATTTTTTGCATTTTGGAACACACAACTAGGCTTATATGCTCTCTGAGTTATGTGCTTATAGCATGCATTTACATCATGAACATAACTATTTTCCTTGACCAATATATCTTTCTGGTTCTCCGCTGTGAAAAATAGATGTGCTGTTTCTTATTAACATTAGTGTAACATTAGCCTGTACTGATGAGGAAAAACAAGAGAGAAAAAAATGATGAGATAATCCAACGAAATTAATAGCAATGCATTTGTTGTGAAATGGTTTCCGTTAGTTAAAATCTGCAATAATGAAGTTTAACATATGTCATGACTATGTGTTCTAGAAATGAATTACAGCCAAGTTAGCATTTCAAATCAAATCCGGCATTTAATAATAGAGCCAGCAACATTTCATCAAGAGATAGCAATAGTAATTTGGTACCTATAAGCTCATAGGACTTCACTTTCATTCCTTATTTTGGAATGAAATTGAGTCAATGCTCAACAGCATTTTCTGGAAAATAATAGAACTGATATTTTGAAATGTCCATTATGGAACTCGTAATATTGATTCTGACTCCTTCGTACCAGTTAACATTGTTATTAAATTCTCAAGTCCAATAGTTGGACAAGAAACAAAGGCTTCTTTGTTTTTTTCTTATACATTTATGAGGTGCTTCATTTCATATTGCTTTTGCTCGATAAAATAAGTTATTTTTTCTCTGCAGCTTAAAATGGGGGTTTACTTGAGTACTCCCAAGACTGAATAATATTCAGAAGATGGCAAAAACGACCGACTTAGGTATGGTTTGTCTTGCATGCAGGGGTGGCGAGCAACGGTGGAAGATGCTGTAAGGATTAAATGCATTCAATGAATTTAAGTTGTGACCAGTGGGTTGTGTCTATGCCTTGTAATGCACGCTTTTGTAAGTAGTTGTTAAGACATCGTTTTATGATTATCTTCTGTATTTGAAATGATTTTTGTTTATGCAGCCATCTGGTCTTCTCCAAACGTGTTCAGGGTGTAAAATTGGATGTTTCCAATTGGTCGTATAGCCTCATAACCTCATGAGTCAGAGCTTTAGCAATAACTTAAAACGGACAATAATATATTTTTTCGTCTTTCTCTCTCTCCCTCTTTACATCCAAATTTACAATTCACGGTTATTGAATATGTGATCAATCTCTTGGGATTTGATTTGTGGTGTTTCGGGTGCTCGAATAGTTAAATAGACTAAATGGCTGCATATGCCAAGTGCTTTTTATCGTGCATTTTTTCTGATTTGTACTAGATCATTGTTTGGAATAGTGGAATAAGTATTAATATAAATGGTTATGGTAGCTTAATATGATGGCGCCATTCCAAGCTGCGATGGTGATTATTGTTAGCGATATCGCTTTAATGTTTATATATATTCATCTCAAGCATGTTTTCTCTTTTCGGTACTCTTTCTGTAAATTTTTACTCTTTATTTTGGAGATGTTCTTCAGCATGCTGCTTATTGTGATTTGGATGGTTCCACCTCTTTTTTTGGTGTCTATGATGGCCATGGGGGTAAGCACAAATCATGATTTCATGAATCTTTATGAATTATCCCTCACTCTCCTCTTGCTTTCTGTCTATGTGTGTCGCGCACGCACACACACGCACAACGAACACACACACGCATATCTACCTTGAACTATGCGTTTCCGTTGAGTTATGCGGTCAATATCCAACATGCTGTAATAAGATATTGGTTAAATAGTGTCTGCCTCTGGATGAAATTTCAGGCCCTCAATGTTTTGTGGAAAGTTTCTCCACCAACAGATGCTGCAAGATGAAGCCTATGCGGCAGGTCTGGCAACTGCTGTCAGAAAAACTTTTCTCAGGTTGCCCTTCCATTCATGCTGTAACTATTTCTTTCACCAACCATAATGCATTGTATTATATGCAGCAGCCTTCCCATAGCATGCTTCTAGTAAATACCGCGTTAACAGCAGTTTTGTCTTGTTGACATTCTTTTTTTTTTTTTTTTGGTATGAAAGTTATCATTACCACAAATCAAAGTTTTATACATCAGCCCCTATCGATCTAATCAGTGTCATGATCTCCTACATACTGTACCAAAACTCGCACTCTATAAACTTTGCAGAAATTCCTCCTCATCTATTTTCAGTGGAGATGGCCTCAAGGCTGCCAAATGCTCAAGAACCGCCGCCTTGATCATCTGCAGCACCACTTCTCCAGATCTCGCCCCCTCGCCATGGAGTCTTCTATTTCGTTCCATCCATAAAAAATAAACCATTGCTGCTATGACCATAATTCTCCATTTACACACTCTGCTTTTCCTCTTGCCCAGATTTGCAATACTTCTCTTAAAGGCTTCCTTCTTCCTAGGTATGCGCGTATTGATCCAATTCTGCACTCCTTCCCTCACAAAGTTACTGAACTCACAATCCAAGTAGATATGGCTGATATTTTCCTCCCCCTGCATACACAACAAGCATGTCAAATCAGGTACTATCATCCCCCAACTGTGAATCCTCTCCCTAGTTAAGAGCTTCCCATGCGCCATAATCCATAGCACAAACGAATGTTTGGGGATAGACCACCGGTTCCAGATAGCTTGTGCAATCTCTGACCTTACTTCCTTAGTAGCTCTCAGCCAATTGTAAGCTGCTGTGGTAGTAAACAAGCCATTTTTACTTGCTACCCATTTCCCTTGTATCACTCCCGGTCTAAACAACCTCTTGACCTTATTTAATCTTCTCCAAGCCCAACTGCAATCAGCAGGTGCCTCATATGACCAGAAATCTTCCCCTCGAAGGTAAATCCCATCCACCCATCGTATCCAGAGGCAATCCTTCTTGCCCGCAATATCCCATATAATTCTCCCTACGCTGGCGTAATTCTAGTCCCCACAGTGCCTAATACTCAGCCCACCACAACTCTTCCTACTACACACCAAATCCCAGGCCACTAATGCGTTCACATTATCCCTATCATTCTTATTCGGAGAAGATTTATGTGGAAAACACAATCGGTAAATTTCCATATATATATTCTGCTCGGGCTGTAGAGGAGGGTAAGGGTTGTACCTCGTCACATCGTTATGATCTAGCTGTTAGAGCTTGGAAGAATGATCAGGTTTCTTGTGCAGAATGGATGAAATGATATCTGGAAAGACTGGACAGAAAGAGTTGGCATCACTGGGGGATGAATCAAGTGACCGAACAGGCTTCTTCAGATCTAATGAGGAGTGCATTGTTATTATCAGTCTCTGCAGTTGGTGTTCACTTCGTTTAATTTAGTAAAGTGATGAGGCAAAATCAATTTAATTTTGGGACAGTGTTTTGAGGTGGGTATTAGTTTGTTATTATATGCCAGTCTTTTATGTGCCTTTTAAGCTGGGTTTGTTGCCTAACTGCAATATTTCTGTTGGTTGAGTGAGGTTTAACTGTTGTGGTAGTTGAAGGGCCATTTTTCTGCAGTGTAGAAGATCAAATTGATTTAGTTTGTGGTGCATCAATTTTGGTCAAGTATGTCTGTTGTTCAAGCCCTAGCTGCTCGATTCTTGTATAGATTGGTAAACTATATGACCATGTGATGACATCTTTTGTTGCTGCTATTGAAGAATTAGTTTTGTTTAATAATACCATAAAGTGGACGTTGTGATGTGTTTCAAATACTAGTATTTTAGGTTTATATCAAACCGATTTGGCTATCGTGCTTTTCATCAAATTTGAAGATTCCGAAAATAAACTGAAAATATTTGATAGCATCTTTTCACTGCTGCATTAGGCTTTTTGTTTTTTTGAGCTGGATTTTGGAAAAGGCATCTGTGACAGACAACTCAGTTTATCTAATTCAGACATGGTTTTTTTCTTCTCTCTTCTCCTCAGTAACATGGTTTCGTAGCCTGATGTTCAGAGCGCAATTTGAACTTAAATTATGTAACAGGAGTATGTGATGATTATGGTTGTTTGTGTACATAGCCTACGAAGGTTGCTTATTTTCTAAATGCAGAGGCTTCATATGGATTTGAAGGGATCAAGTGCTGGAACCACTGCGTGCGTAGCAATAATATTTCGAAACTATCAATTGCTTGTTGCAAATGCATGTGACTCTCGGTGTGTCCTGTCTCAGAAGGGGCAGGTGGGATTTTCTTTGTTTCGTTAGTGTGTATTTGTGAACATGACAACACTACGTGCAAAGTTATAAAGTGATCAATTACAGGCCCGTGATTTATCCAAGGATCAAAGCTAGACCTTGCTGACGAAAGAAGAAGGATATTTGAAGCTGGTGGATTTGTTCAATTTGGACGGGTCAATGGGAGCCTTAATTTGTCCAGAGCCATTGGTAAAACAGTTTTGATCCAATATATAATTGAAGGGAAATCGTTCCATTATTTCCATGCTGATTGTTTTATATATATTTTAGGTGATATGGAAATGAAGCGAAATAAATCATTGCCTGCAGAAGAGCAGATTGTTACGGCAAACCCTGACGTAACAACTGTATGTGGAATTTCATCTTTGTCTATCTAGTGGTTTAATAGCAGTAAGCAGGATATATTATATTACTCTTCAGTCATCCTAAAGTGAAATTCATTTCTCTTTATAATACTTTGCTTCTGTACATGTCGAGTCGACTATTACATCATTTGGTTTATGATGCAGATATTTTTTGTTTATGCAGATAGGTCTCTGAAGAAAGTTATCTTTTTTGTTCTTGTACAAAATCTAAACACATACTTTCTTAAGCAGCTAATTCTGTTGAAAAACACACTTGCTATTTGTTCCATACCAGGTTGAGCTTTCTGAAGATGATGATTCTCTTATAATAGCTTGTGATGGAATATGGTAAGTGCATAGTCCTCTTCCTCAATATAGCACATGCATCATCATTTCATCGTTACTATTTCTGTACAATTCTAGCTTTTCGCGTATATTAGTCCAGAGAAAATATCCTGGAGGAATATTTTGGCCAAGTTTTGGTCATGTTGAGCATTTAGCATATGGAGAAAATATCTCCATTATTTTTTTTGTATCCATTTTAGCATATTAACATGGCATTATTAAAATCCAGCGCGAGGGATTCCTTTTCTTGTATGAACTATGGTGCTCTTTCTCTTTGTTTCATTTGCTTTTCACTTCTCTCACCCTTTTTGTTACACCACAGGGATTGCTTGTCAAGTCAGGAAGCTGTTGACTTTGTGCAAGAACAATTAAAAACCGTACATTGTTTTGCATATTATATCCATCGTTGAACAATTCGTATTCGCCTTATTTTCTTGCAAAATTTATAATATTCAACTTTAACAATGCAGGAAAGTAAGCTATCTCGGGTGTGTGAAAGGGCTCTTGATCGGTGTTTGGCTCCGACGTCTGGTAGAGAAGGCTGCGACAATATGACAATGATTTTGGTGCAATTCAGAAAGAAGACTTCCCAAACCGAAGCATCGTCTTCGTCCAAATATTAGCCCCTTCATGGCCTTGCTCGGTTTTTCGATTCTTACTTTTGCGGGTAAGATATCAATCTCTCATAGTTTAAAATATGAAAATACCGAAGCCCATTTGCCCGATCTTAAGTTGCATTTTAATTTTTACCAAGTTTAGTGTCTACTTCATGTCCATAACGGAGTTCTCTAATGATATTTGTAATAAAAAAGATGAGCGTTTTGATGAGACTGACTGTGTCGCCTCTTCTTCTTACTGTGATATATCTATTCTATTTTAAAAATACTAAAAAAATTTAAAAAAATTTAAATCATATATTCAAATATTTGAATAGAATGTGCTAAATTACTAGTACTAGGAAAATAATTCTTATGAGGATGCCGAGATTGGCCTCACTGATGCATGCTACGTGTCTTTTAGATAACTAGTTTTGGCCGGTGCGATGGACGGATTTTATTTAATTATAACAGTTATTAGTATAATTTATATGCATTTTAAAGATAACAGTTATTAGTATAATTTATTATTAACTAAATAAATGGCATGTGTAATTACAACCACATATAGACCTAAAAGAGTAATTTGTATTTCTAATGCTGACATGTCACATAAGGATTGGCTATTAGACTTAGTCAATGAGAGGCCCCATACAGCTTTTATATAGTATAGATATATAAAAGCACGAGTAGAATGTGCTCGACAACTAGGTTTTTTTATAACCTTCAAACCCCATACTACATTAACGTCATCGTGTATTGGCCAGCAATATTTTTTCAAAACAATAAATAAATAAAACTTGAAAAAGCTATTCATTGAGATAATTATATTAATAATATAAGTTCTGAAGGGGGTTCAGTACGAAATGGATGTACAATCACTAAGTTGTAAACTGATGTTGGAGGTAATGTTAGGTTAAAACTATCACTCTTAAACGCACAGCGGAAACGATAAGAACTTAGTGATGAAAAGACACGAACACGAGAAGTGATTTTGTGCAGCAAGTCAAATAACTTGCTGCGTGCCTCAAGGCGCAAATACTCCACTATAAAGGTGGATTACAACTATCAAAAAAGGATAGTAAAAATAAGTCTAGCGAAACCTACGAATCAAAAAGGATTCTGCAAACTACAAGATTTTTCGACCTTTGAAAAGATAGACTGAAAAGAAAACTCTCTAAAGAGATGATACTCGCTCTGTTATTCTCGTTTTCTCTCGTTGTAAGTCGTCTCACTTCAAACGGCTAAGTCTCTCGCCTTATATATATCTTCGACTTGTAAAGGACTTCCCCAACGACTTGGTAACAGCCCATAACGTCCACTAAGTGTATTTGGTCCATTAGTGACTGTTAGAGCTCGACTTGGTCAGTTCCAAAGGCTTGGTCTTTACTTAAGCTCCAAGACATCCTATATTTAGCATGCTCCTTTCCTATTTTCGCTCTCGCTTATCCACACTCTTTCCACACGGTTTGATTGCTTCCAGCACTTATCCATATCCTGCATAATACTTGAAAATAGCCTAGACACGGATTAAACACGTTTTGGGCATGAAAGATAAAACTATGATAGGGAACATTCTCGGCCAACAAATGTTGAGTAGAATGTTACCCAACATTGCAAATGCTGAAAGCTCAACATTAACAATCTCTCCCTTTTATCTTTCTTCCCAAAACCAAAGCAGAAGTTAGTCGTAGTGAAACTCCCCCTGAAGGCAAAGCCACAAAATATTAGAAGATGGTTAGAGTAAGCGCAAACAGAATAGCGATTAAACTATTCAAAGTACTACGAAAAGAGTACATAGCCGTAACAAGGTTTTAGGTTAAACATCTGCAAAATAAATATATTCGGGAAGTAAGCAGGCAAACTTGTAAACACACCGGAGAAGCAAATCATCATGCACATAGTAGAAACAAATTAATCTTGACATGCAACAATAAAAATCAGAATCAATTATGCATGCAAAAATAGAAAGGATCAGATCTTCACCCTTAATGGAGTATGGAGTTCCCTTCTGATGCTTTCTCGGCTACTTCTCCTTCTTGGTCAGCTCCCCCTGTTGTTCGGCTCCTTATTCTGCTCCCCTGAATTTCCTTATCTCCCTCTTTTTATCTGCACAACCTTCTCCCCCTTTTTGGGAAGAAAGAAAAAAAACTCAGAGAACTTCTCTTTTAGCAACTTGCAGATGTTGAGGACAATGTGGGACTAACATCTGGTCCAACATTCTGAGACTAAGAAACAGGTGAGTTCGCCATAACAAAATCAAAGATAAATCCAAGAAATTGATTTGAAAACAGAATGTATAACCCTTGAATTACATCAGAAACTTAAAGAACAGAGAGTAATATCAGCGAACAACTCAAATTATGTAATAGGGTTTGTGCGGAATGCTTTAAAATCGATTCAAGCCAAGGCATAAATATGAGAACAGTTCCAACGGAGATAAAAATAAACACAGCCACTCAGTAAATTTCGCATATAGTGGAGTTAATGGACTGAAAAATAACCGTTGAAATCATAAGGTAATATGGCCATTTCAAAGAACAAACATGGACTAGAGCAAGCCTTGACTAAGCATGAAGCTAAAAATAGTAAACGAACGACTAAGTCACACGAGAGATCAGGAGCACTATAGATCATGATTCAACCAAGAACACCTAAGTCAAAAGTCAAGGTAGAATCAAGTAATACTAACCGTTTGAGCAACTTTGAAGACCACGTCGAGCCAAGTGTAACAAGCTGTTCTTCGAGAGTTCTAATGCATTTCTGAGAGATTTCAAGACACAAAATACTAACTAATGCAGTACCAAAGACAGACACGAATAAAAACGAAAGCACAAAAATATAGCATTATCAAACTAATAGTTACATGTTGCCCCAACATTTGACTCAACATCCTAATTCCGTACCCTAGACTTATTTGCTCAATTCTTCTCAAAACCAGTTCCCTTTATTTCTACCTTTTCACCTCACATATCCAGCTGAATTTATGCAATGCCCTTATACTCTTAGCCTCAAGGTTCGGCTTTTTGTCGCATAGTATACATCGTCACCGCGAATGCCGTGTACCTACGGAATCTTATTACCAAATACCTATATCTAGCAGAGGGTTTATGAGCATGCTTATACACAATAAGGACTGGCTTTTAGTCGCAAAGAGTACATCGTCACAGCGAATGCCGTGTACCTAGGGACGTATTACCAAGAGCCTTTAAAAAAAGGATTGGGTTCATTCAGAGACCGGTCAAGACGAATCAAATCATTTCACAGGAAAAACAGAACAGAACATTTAACCAAACATTAAAGCAATAACCATCGAATTTGACATATGCTTCGTTGATCCAAATGTTGGACCAACATTCAGATTAACATGTGCAAACCTATGGATTTCTTCTGTCCGAGAACCTTTCAGAATCCAATGCTTTCGTGAAAATGTTTGCTAACTGATTTTTAGTGTCTATATGCTCAATGCGGACTAACTCTTATTCGACCATATCTCTCAGAAAATGATGCCTAATATCTATATGCTTCGTATGTGAATGTTGGATGGGATTCCTAGAAAAGTTTATGGCACTAAGGTTATCACAATACATAAGCACAGATTTGCACTCTAACCCATAGTCACATAAAATGCTATTTAACCACAATAATTGCGTACAGCAACAAACCGCCGCAACATACTCACACTCAGCAGTAGATAAAGACACACAAATCTGTTTCTTACTGTACCATGCAACTAAATTATTACCTAGGAAGAAACAGCCGCCACTTGTACTCTTGCGATCGTCTTCGTCGCCTGCCCAATCAGCATCACTGTAGCCTACAAGATTCAAGTTAGTATCTTTGGAGAACCATAATCCTAGGCTACAAGATCCACTCACATAATGAAGAATTCGCTTAACAGCATTCAGATGAGTCACTGTAGGTTCAGACTGATATCTAGCACATACGCAAACACTATACATGATGTCAGGTCTACTCGCAGATAGATATAATAAACTGCCATCATAGATCGATATAATGTTGGGTCAACATTCTGCCCAACATCGTCTTTACTTACCTTTTGGGTAGAACCCATGGGCGTTTTCATTACCTTAGCAGTGTCCAACCCGAACTTCTCGACAGTGTTCTTAGCGTACTTTGCATTTTCCTTCGCATACTCAGTTGGTAATAGTTTGATGACATCATCCGTCTGGACTTCATCACGAACGTCAGTTTCTATACCTGCATCATCAGAACTCAAATACCAATCAACACAGTTTTAGTCATCATGGTCGAAAATAATAAATTGCTCAGATGTTAAGTCCAATTTTGGCTCAACATCAGTTACCGCAGTGTAGGCAATATGATGATCTTCGACGCTTAGTAACGTCAAGCGTAGGCTCTGATACCACTTTGAAGGGGGTCCCGTACGAAATTGATGTAAAATTACTAAGTTGTAAGCTGATGTTGGAGGTAATGTTTTTTTTTTGGTAGAATGAGATTTTCATTTACCACGTACTCAAAGTGTTCGCTACATCACATGCAGCTATGTACAAGTATAAGAACACATATGACGATATATACTAGATTGGGCAGCTTTCTTCATGCTACTACATGTTCTCAATTTCTCTCCCATCTCCTGCGTGATCAACAAGGACAACTGCTCCACTGACTTCCAACCCAACTCAGACTCAGCGTGCACTCTTTGGTTCCTCTCATACCATATATAGTAAAGAATGGCAGCGAGGCATGCCATGCGAATGTTGCTTTGTATGTTGGTCTTCCCTCCCTCATTTTTCATCCAAGCACTCAGCTCCTCAAACTCACAGATAGTCCCATTTAATTGCAGCCAATCAGACAGTTTCAATAACAGTTGCTGGCAGTATGAACATTCCAGAAACAGGTGTTCCAATGTCTCTTCAGTGTTGCCACACAACCTGCACTTTGTATTTGTTACATTCATTCCCCAGTTCCTCGGCCTATCCATAGTTAGTAGTCTCTTTTGAATCATCAACCAAACAAAGAAAGAATGCTTAGGGATATTGAGTTTATTCCAGACAGCTTTGCTATAAGGAAATGTGGGATGCTCACCTTTGAGCCAGGTGTATCCCGAGGTGGCAGAATACCTCCCGTTCTCAGTTAATATCCATCTTTTACCAACATAACCCCCCCGAAATCTGTCCTTAATCCTATGGAGTTTTTTCCAATGCCAAGAAGAGTCAGTAGCTGGCTTAAAATCCCAGAAATTGGTTCCTTTCAAATAGACCACATTGATCCATTTAATCCATAATGTGTCAGCCTCCATAGTTATGTCCCAAATTTGCTTTCCTATGAGTGCGCTGTTCCAAGTTACACAGTCCCGCATGCCCAGACCTCATTTTCTCTTAGGCAAGAAAACTCTATCCCAGCTGAGTAGAGGAATACATCTGCCCTGCGCCTTCTTCCCCCATAAGAATTCCTTACACGCCTGATCCACCTCATTGGAAACTGCTTTGGGTAGCATGAAAACTGACCCCCAATAACCATGTGTATCCAGTAAGACAGAATTAATCAAGCACATGCGGCCAGCGTTCTGGTGGTCCAACATTTGATTCGTGCTATGATCTTTTCAACTAGCATTTGGCAAGAGTATCTATTCCATTTTGTAGGAGAAATAGGGACTCCAAGGTATTTCATAGGAAACGTACCAATCTGAAATCCTGTGGTCTGACTCATCTTTTTTGCTACCGTGGATTTAACCCCAGCAAGATAGATATTGGATTTCTGCCGATTGGCTGCAAGCCCAGAGATATCTTTGAACTGCTCAAGTACTTCCCCTATCACAGACACTGTTTCATTCCTCCCCTTACAGAAGATCATCAAATCATCTGCGAAGCATAAATTCACCAACTTTAGCTGCTTGCATAGAGGGTGGTTTCGAAAGCGAGGCTCTTTGGTGGTTAGTTGCAGTTTTCTCGTAAGGTACTCCATTCCAGTACAAATAATAATGGCGATATGGGATCTCCCTGCCTCAAGCCCCGTGCTCCCCTGAACCATCCTGCCTGCCTCCCACTGATAGAAATGGTGTAAGAAGCACTAGTAACACATTCCATTATCCAGTTAATAAATTTCAGAGGAAATCTAAGTATGCATAACCAGTCTCGCAAGAAGTCCCAATCCAAGGTGTCATAAGCCTTTCTGATGTCAACTTTCAGTAAAGCCCTGGCCGAGGTAGACTTCCTGTTATACAGCTTGATTAAATCCGGACAGAGCAGTATGTTGTGCACAATTGATCTCCCTTCGACAAACGCACTTTTATTGGCTTGAATGATCTTAGGCATAAGTGGTTTAAGCCTTGAGCAGAGCATCTTTGATATGCATTTATACAATGTGTTGCAGCAGGAAATGGGTCGAAATTCCTGAGCTGAAATCGCGCTTACAGTTTTAGGTATAAGACATAGAACTGTCTTATTCAGTTGTGGCAGTAGTTTTCCTGTTTCAAAGAATTCTAGCACAGCAGAGGTGACCAGATCGCCAACAACAGACCATGCTTGTTTGAAAAAACCACTTCCATAACCATCCGGACCTGGGGCCACATCATCTTGGATGGATTTGATGGCTTCCCATACTTCCTCCCTAGCAAAAGGCTGTACAAGTTGTAATTGATCAGTTATGGACAGAGTGTACCCCTCAGCAGCTACCAGTTCTTCAGGGATTTGATGTCTCGGAGTTTTTGTGCCCAACATTCCTTTGAAATACTCTAGTAAATGCTGCTCAATCTCCTGGCCATCAGATATGAGTTTCCCTTTTGAGTCATTGAGGAACAAGATTCTGTTTTTGTACGTTCTTTGTTTGATCACAGCATGGAAGCATGTTGAATTACTATCCCCTTTGTCCAACCATTTTGTCTTAGCTTTTTGTCTTAGGAACTTATCAGTGGCCACACTCAAGAATCTGTATTCCGTTCGGAGTTGTTCCTCTTTCTGTAGTAAACCAGAACTCAGGGGATTCTCATGTAGAGCTAGCTGGCACTCCTCAAGTTGTGCTTGCACCAAAGCTAACCTGTTAACTATGTCAGCAAATTTCTCTCTGTTCAAGGCTTTTAGAGGCCCCTGCAGTCGTTGCAGATTACAGCAGACTTGCTTCATTGTATTCCCAACTCTACTAGTCCAATGAGCATCTACTGTATGCATAAATGAAGGGGCAGTACTCCACATGTTAAAATACTTGAATGGCATCCTAGGTGTAGTCTCATGAGCAGAGCTTCTTAGGAGAATTGGGGAATGGTCTGATATTCCTTCATTCAGAAATATAGTAGTGTGGTCACAGTATTTAGAAATCCAAGCATTCCCAAATGCCCAATCGATTTTACTCCAGATTCTCTTATCAGCGCACTGTTTGTTGGACCATGAAAAGTGGCAGCCACTCCTCTTAATTTCCTCTAGTTGACAGTCTTGTAGGCACTTATTAAACTCCACAAATTCTGAAGATTTGAGAGGAGCTCCTCCCAGCCTATCTTCAAAACCTCTGAGGTTGTTAAAATCCCCCCAAACCAGCCATGGCTCCAAGCTAGCAGCCCCGTAGTATGTCTGATAATATCCCATAGACTGCTCCGAGCTGTGTTGTCATTGTGCCCATAGACACATGTGAGGTAAGCAAGTAGAACTCTGCCCCTAGATACTTCAAAGTGCATGTGTTGGTCTGATTTAGCCAGCAGTTCTAATTCATATCCATCTCTCCACACAACCATAATCCTCCCATTAGGGTGAGAATTAAAGTTGTGGCAGCCATCCCATCCGCTGAAGACCTTATTCATAACAATGTTCCCATTTCCTAACTTCAATTTGGTTTCTCTCTGCTTGGCACGGCCATTTAGGCCCCTTACATTCCACGAGGCCCATCTATACAAGACCTATGTCATGGCCCCCTTGCTTGGAGGGGTGAGTGGTATCCCTAGTCAATTGTTCTTCCTCCTCAATCTGCACCAATTCAGCCCAAGAGTTTCTGGCAGTAGGGGTACCACTGGTTTGTATATTCTGTGTTTGGGTCACATGTCCAGTCCCATGTCTTGTCTTCCCAGGTGGTTCCACAGGAACAGCAACAGCAGTACTTCCCTTTGCTACTACAATATGTTCTTCCAGTTTCGTATGGTTAGGTTTCCACATTTGCTTTATCCCTTGTTTAGTATCCATATGCCCATAATTCTTACACTTTGGCACTGCACTGGTTTCCATTCATAGGAGACCTTCTGTTCAATCAATTGCCCTTCTCCTTTAGAAATTGAATGTTATCCTTCAGAGGTTTTGCCAGGCTGACTGCCACTAGAACCCTAGCAAACTGTATCATCTCCTTCTTTCTGGTATAGTCACCTGTTATGATTGGCTGTCCGATCAGGTTGGCTAATTTGCTTAGTGTCTTATTCCCCCAATACTTGAGTTCGAGCTGTGGTAACTGCACCCAAATTGGGACATTATCCACCCCAATCTTACTGATTTGGGTGTCCTCAGTCCAAGGGGTTAGTATAACAGGCTTTTTGTCGAAGTGTATGATTGCTGTTTGCAGAATATCCCTCTGTGCCACAGTTGCAAACCTAGCCAAGAATAAGCCTTGTCTCATTTGCCAAACGTTAACCAGACCTAGCTTCTCCCATTTACGCTTCAGAAATCCGCCATAACTCCGTAGGGAGGGTTTGCGCCTAGGACATAACACAGCAGAGCTGAGTTCCAATGGTCAATTTCCTCTTTGATCTCCTCAATTTCAACCACACCTATTTCATGTCCACCTTCAGACTTAGGTTCAATAAATTCCAGCCGATTGTACTGTTTTTCCAGCAAATTCACATTGAATTTCAGCCATGGATTGCACTCGGCCTCATTTCCGCCCTTCACAACACCAGCATGTCTAGTCGAAGCTGACAGTGAAGGCCATTCCTTGAACGATTCAAAATTGCCAACACTCAGCAATGTTTTCGCACATTCCGCCAATGGAACAGTACTAGCAATTGATTCCGTGAGTTTTGATCGGACATTGCTGTGATTTCCCGATACACCTTGGTAGCTTCCTACGGTAGGGGGAGGCATCGTCACCGTGACCGGCGCCGCCCTCTAATTCACCATCTTCCTCTTTTTCGCCATCGGAGGTAATGTTAGGCTAACACTCACTATCACTCTTAAACGCACAGGGGAAATGATAAGAACTTAGTGACGAAAAGACACGAACACGAGAAGTGATTTTGTGCAGCAAGTCAAATAACTTGCTGCGTGCCTCAAGGCGCAAATACTCCACTATAAAGATGGATTACAACTATAAAAAGGATAATAAAAATAAGTCTAGTGAAACCTACGAATCAAAAAGGATTCTGCAAACGACAAGATCTTTCGACCTTTGAAAAGTTAGACTAAAAAGAAAACTCTCTAAAGAGATGATACTCGCTCTGTTATTCTCGTTTTCTCTCGTTGTAAGTCGTCTCACTTCAAACGGCTAAGTCCCTCGCCTTATATATGTCTTCGACTTGTAAAGGACTTCCCCAACGACTTGGTAACAGCCCATAACGTCCACTAAGTGTATTTGGTCCTTTAGTGACTGTTAGAGCTCGACTTGGTCAGTTCCAAAGGCTTGGTCTTCACTTAAGCTCCAAGACATCCTATATTTAGCATGCTCCTTTCCTATTTTCGCTCTCGCTTATCCACACTCTTTCCACACGGTTTGATTGCTTCCAGCACTTATCCATATCCTGCATAATACTAGAAAATAGCCTAGAAACGGATTAAACACGTTTTGGGCATGAAAGATAAAACTATGATAGGGAACATTCTCGGCCAACAAATGTTGACTAGAATGTTACCCCAACATTGTAAATGCTGAAAGCTCAACATTAACAAGTTCTAATGGAATGGTGGGGCTGAAAGAGTACCGGAGCCTGACCCCACCGGACCATGTGGGAGAAAACCAAACATCTTACGGCCGCAGCCGCAGTGGAGATAATTATTAGCGATAATTATTAGCCTTATGGCTCGTTACATAGTGTTGCTGCTGCATGTACACCTAAATTTAATAAAGTTAATAATATATATCAAATCTTTATTTGACATATTGTTAGGATATTTAATTGGTTGTGTCAATAGTTTAAGTCTTGGGATTAATTATGTAAATTATCTATAGCTTGGGCTTTGGACTAGATAGTAATTTTTGTATTATTAGTGATTGGGCCTTAATATACCTAGGGTTAATGTGGTATATAAGGTTTTACCAACTCACTTTGAATGGCAATCAAAGATCAAAGGCTTATCCAAATTTTTCACACACTACACACACTCAAAGGTGAGAATACTCCCTTTTCATTCCATTAAAGCCTCTTTGATTCCTTGTTTGGTGCATTCGGGACCAACAAGTGGTATCAGAGCAAACGTGGATCGATCTGCATTGATTTGAATCCAGTTTCGTTCGATTCCAAGAAAGATCAAAGGTGTTTTTGGGCAAAAAATTATTTTCGGCACTTCGAGCTTGTTTTGGGTTTTGATGCTTCGTTTTTGTGTTTAAAACCTTCCCCCAGATCGAGTATATGCCTAAAATGTTTTTAGAACACTTTTGGATCAGTTTTAACGAGTTTTGAGCAAGATTGAAGCAAAAAACTTTTCAGAAAAGGACATCTCGGCCATTCTCTGTTTTTGGTCGATTTGACCTATTTTTTGGTGTTTTTAGCTCACAAATCGGTCGATCATGTGTTTAGGGAAGAATTTCTGAAGTTTAGGATCAAGTTTGAGCGATTTTGGTTGAGATTTGAGTGAAAACGGACGGTTTTCTGGGAAAGATTCGCGACAAGCAATGGAACAGTACTTCGGTGTTCTTGCCCGCGAAACTTTCTGAATCGTTCGAATCCGCGAAAGTTTCATATCCGCGAATTTAAATCCGAGAATCTTTAAACCGCGAAAATTCACTTTCACTGCATTTTTCGCAACGGCCTATGCTTAAAATCCGAGAAACTTTATATGCAAGAAAGTCTATTCAAGAATTTTTCTAAGCCGCGAAACTTTCCAAAAAAATCTGAGAAATTTTCGCAGGTCGAGAAATTTTCAGCCGAGAATTTTTAAACCGCGAAAATTTCACTTAGACCTAATTTTTCTCAACTTCGTACTCTTAAAATCCGAGAAACTTTATACCCTTGAAAGCTGATTCCGCGAATCTTTCTGAGCTGCGAAATTTTTCTTTCAAGACCGAGAAAATTTTGAACTTTGCGAAAATTTTTACATCCGAGAAAGGTTTCAAAGCCGAGAAAATTTATCTAATTTGAGAAAGTTTTTTTTTTAATACCACACCTTTTTCAAATCCGAGAAAATTTTCTAAGACCACACGTCAACTCTCGATGCGAAATTCTTTTTAACGTGCGAAATTCTCTTGTGAAGCTTTAAAACTCTCAACTGAGAATCATTCTCACATGCGAAATTTTAGAATCCGAGAAAATTTCGAACTGCGAATTTTTTTTTGACGTGTTAAGACTTTTTCTCGTGTTAAAATCCTCTTGGGTTAAACTTTTCTCAAACATATTTAAGATTTGATCCCAACACTTCACTCCTAACACCCTAGACCACATTTGACATAAAATTTGTTTTTGCTCCTCAAGTCTCGATTTAAATTCCTAGAACTTCTCCTAATTTCAAGATTTATTTCTCTTCCACACATTATCGACCATCACACGTGCACACTTAGTTCTAGGAAATTCTTTAAACAGTTTTATTCTCAAAACTCTACTCATTCAACTCGTATTTCTCTTATCGTTCGTTACTAACTCTCTTATCTATACAAGATCAAAACCACGGACGATTCGACTGCACCAACCATGTCTACCACGAATGACATCTCCACAGTGGGCTCCGACACCAGGCCTCCGATGCTGCGACAAGGCGACTACAGCATATGGACAAACCGGTTCCTCACGTTCATCAGGAACAAAGGCGCACCACTCTCTCAATACCTTCAGGACTCCATATTCAACGGCCCGGCACAGTTCTGGACTATCATCCCTGCACAGCCAAACGCAAACCCTCCCATGGATGAACGCCGCACTCCAAGAGGTCCCATCAATGAGGATGAACTGGCTCGCGTACAGGCAGACGAGACTGCCAAAGGATACCTCTTCCAGGCTATGGGCAACGAAGTCTATGCTCACATCGAGTGCTGCACAACTGCTAAAGAAATATGAGATGAACTCGTAGAAATCATGGCAGGCACAACTGAAAGTGCTCAAGGGAGGAAATCAGCCTGTCTCTCACAGTATGAACACTTCCAAGCCTACGAAGGAGAGGAGCTGCGTGACACGTACCTCAGATACCTGAAGGTCATCAATGAACTCAAGAAAGCCAGGATCTCGAGGGACAAATTCGATATCAACAACCGCTTTCTTGGAAGCCTCAAACCACAGTGGGGCAATGCAATCGTGATGATGATTCAGAGTAAGGACCTCTCCAACACTTCCATCCATGCTCTTTATGACAGTCTGTCTGCCTATGCTCCATACGTGCAACCTCAGTCCACCAACACTCGAGTCGACCCACTGGCCCTCCTCTCGAACAAAACCAATGATCGATCTTCCACCACTAAGACCAAACAGAACAAAGGAAAGCTACCAGCTATTGTATCTGACACTTCTTCAGGATCCGAAGCTGATACAGAATCAGACGAAGATGTTCGTGATATACGCAAGCAACTGGCAATGCTCACTAAGTTGGTCTCAAAGAAGATCGGGAAAAAATCCTCATCCTCTTCCAATCGCCAAAGAACCTATAGCGGCACCAAAAAGACCACTCCCACAGAGGAAGCCAAGCCAACAAAGAAAGAAGATGACTCCACACCTCAAAAGTCTGTGAAGTGCTTTCGGTGTGGAAAGATAGGCCACTTTGCCAAAGAATGCCACGCCCCACGCGTGAAGGACTCCGGCTACTACGACCGTAAGGCCAGAATGACCCGCAAGGTGGAAAGTGGGAAAGCTCTACTCACCGAGGAGGCTGAATGGGTGAATGACACTTCAGAAGACGAGGAGCCTAAGGATGAAGATTGCTGCATGGCAAGGCTGGTCGAACATGACGAGGACGAGGAGATGGATCCCACCGGTGAAAACACAGCTAATACTCCTACCAACGCTGAGTCTGAGGTACGAATCTCACACCTTGATGATGTGTTTACTCACCGACACGCCATTAAGAAACCCACCGTAGACGCTAGGGATTATGATGAACTTAAGCTAAAATTTGAAAACAACTATGCCTTACTTAGTCTAAAAGTAGAAGAACTTGCCTGTGCAAACGAACGTCTAATGGCCTCTGAAGCTTTAGTCAAACGTCTGCAAAGCAAGAACAAACAAAGTGAGACTAAGGTTAAGGAAACTACACTAGCCATGAGTTCATGTGAAACTTCTCGCCTCCTGACGGCCTCCCAATATGAACTGCTTACGAAGGAAAGAGTTAGACTATACCACAAGGTGAAAGAACTTGAAGAGCAACTTCACCTTAGAAACGAAAACTCACGCATTTTATGCCTATTGAACCAACCAGTGGAAACAGAATTCTACAACGCACGGGGGGGGGGGGATCGGACTGTCTAGCAATTGCAATCCAACACCGCTAACAGTTAAAAGATACAACATGTGCAACACTGCATTCTTGCAAACAAAAAATGGTGCTCCCCCGCAGCTTAAGCCATTTGTGAGATCATCCTCCGCTGCCATCTCAGAAGAAACAAGAGAACAGAACATTCATTGGGCAGAAATCGCGTATGACTACACAGAGTTGAACAATAGAGATAAGGCTAAGGTATCCTCACTCTCGGAGGATGTCGAAACCTTACTCCCAAACAAAGAACAGGAAGTTGCTTTTCAAGATGAGCTCTCTCGCACTTACATCCCAAAGAAACTACTACTCATAGCAGAACTAGAACGACAACTAGAAGTAGAAAGGAAGGCCTTTGCAAAAGAGCGAGATGAGCTACTTAGCAAAATCTACACACTAGAAAAATTTCCCAATACGAACTACTCCACATCGAGTCAAGTACCCGATTCTCAAACATGTAAATGTAAGAGGACGGCGAAAATGACTCCTGAAGCTGACATATGTTCTAACACTAACTCTAGTATTCTTATGGATACAGGGAATGTGAGTTCGACGTCTCTGGAGGGCAGTACGTATCAGACAAAGGCGAATCCACTCTTCAATGACAAGAAGAAAAAACCATCCTATATTCGTCCTTCCTCTCTATGTACTGAATCCCAAAATCCTAAGGTCGTAGACAATTATGTTGCCAAAACTTATCCTTCTTTTACCAAACTTATGTCTATGTGCTGTTGCAATGATTTTGTTCTCCCACGATTTCATGAGTATGAAACACATGAACACGCAACACTCCGACCTCGGAAGCGAACCTTCTCTACGACGTCTTGGAATTCTCCCATCTCGCCAAAACCTAAGGTCAAGCGAAAACGCCTCTCGTCGTCAAACGCAAACTCACCTACTACTCGCAAGCCAAAAGCGACCAAAACCGAAGCACGAAAACAACAACAACGTTACCCACATCAATTCATGTATACGGCGCCAAACATGCAAGCACGAATTAGGAAAATATGGGTTAGGAAAACCACAATCCCGCCTAATCAAACAAACCACAAAGGGAAAGCTAAATTAGAATCAACACAATCTGATTTAGAATCCACATTTCCCATTAAGCGCATGAAAATTTTACTTGTATCACAAGAATGCCCCGTCAATAAACGGGGACCCAACATTTGCTAATGATTGCAGGTCTGTCATGTGTGGTATCTAGACTCGGGTTGCTCCACACACATGACGGGGAACAAGGAGCTGCTGAGCAACTTCTCCGAGCGCTATCTCGGAAGGGTCTCCTTCGGAAACAGTCAAATGGCGCCGATTCTAGGAACTGGCGATCTCGTGCACGATAAACTGACAATCAAGGGCATCTCCTATGTCGAGGGTTTGAGCTACAATCTCTTCAGCATTGGTCGATTCTGCGACAAAGGATACAAGGTTCTCTTCGAATCTGACATCTGCAGCATTATAGATGCCTCAGGACAATCTCTTCTTTCTGGAACGCGCACGTCCCACCTCTATGTACTCAACCTTACGACCTCTCGACCAATATGCCTTCTCTCTCGAGCCGCACCCAAGTTGAATGATTTATGGCACCGACGTCTTTCACATCTCAATTTCAAGACCATCAACAAACTGCGTCAGAATAAACTCGTCAACGGTCTACCCCAACTGACATATCATAAGGAACAGCTCTGCTCTGCCTGTGAATTGGGAAAGATGAAGCGATCGTCTCATGTCTCTAAGGAAACACCGTCCTCTAAGCTCATCCTCGAGCTCTTACATATGGATCTATGTGGCCCAATGCCTACGACCACACTCGGAGGAAGACGGTATATTCTGGTGATAGTCGACGATCTTTCACGCTACACGTGGACGAAACTCATTCGCACAAAGGATGAAGTCCCTGATATAATCATTGAGTTTGTTGTTACGTCCCAAACTCTTCATCGACAGAAGGTTCGGATTATCAGAACTGACAACGGAACTGAGTTTAAGAACAAAAAGCTCAGTGATTTCTATGCCACTCAGGGCATCACTCAACAGTTCTCAGCTGTGAAGACACCGGAACAGAATGGTGTTGTTGAGCGCAAGAACAGGACACTAGTTGAAGCAGCTAGGACTCTTCTCATACAATCCAGACTTCCTCATTCTCTTTGGGGCGAAGCTATTCAAACGGCTTGCTACACACAGAACCGGGCTTCCATCCACAAGAGATTCAACCGGACCCCATACGAGATGCTGAATAACCGTCGTATCCCCGATATATCTTATCTAAGGGCCTTCGGTTGCCGATGTTTTGTGGCCAATGATCATCAACATCTTGGGAAGCTTGATCCAAAAGCTCTTGAAGGCATCTTTGTTGGATACTCACTAAACTCAAAGGCATACAGAGTCTATCTGAAGGAGAAACGGTCAGTAATAGAAAGCACGAATGTCACTTTTGACGAAAGCGAAGGCGATCTCACAGCTTCTGGCCATATCAGTCCAGAACCAGGTCTTCTACAGACGTTGACAAAAGGTCAACCTTCAACGGCGGGAACTTCCTCATCTGAGGGCAATTGTGGTGAACTAGATCTTGATCTGCTCTTCGAGTACTTCTACCCAGTTCCTAGGACTCCCGTCGCCACCACTCAACCTACTGCTGCACCCACTCCACCTACACCACCAGCTACCGTCAATAACGTCATCCCTCCAAACTTGAATGCACTCAATCTCAACGAAGACGACATACTACCCAACCCTGGGAATATTGCTGACTCTGACGCAGAACCCTCTCAATTTAATACAATTGAGATATCTTCTTCGGACACCGGGCCCCAACCTAATGAGTTTCAAATAGACACAAATGCGGCCAGCTCCTCACAAACCAACGTACCACTTTGGGCTCGCTCTCACCCTACCAATCAGATTATTGGGGATCCCACATCCGGTGTTTCGACACGTTCGGCTACGATGAATGAAAGTTTGTTTGCTTGCTATCTCAGTCAAGTCGAACCATCACGAGTAGCAGAAGCTCTCAACGATCCTGATTGGCTGATTGCAATGCAGGAGGAAATAAATCAGTTTGAACGCTTACAAGTTTGGGAACTCGTACCACGACCTCACAGTAGATCCATTATCGGCACAAAATGGATCTTTAAGAACAAAAAGGATGAAGATGGTGTTGTTATTCGCAATAAAGCAAGACTAGTGGCTAAGGGGTACAACCAACAAGAAGGGATCGACTACGATGAAACTTTCGCCCCAGTTGCCAGGATCGAAGCCATACGAATGTTCCTTGCCTTTGCTGCTCACAAGAACTTCAAAGTCTACCAAATGGACGTAAAGACTGCATTTCTGAATGGATTTCTCAAAGAAGAAGTGTACGTTGATCAACCTGAAGGGTTCTTGAGCGAAGAGTTTCCTCATCACGTTTATCGACTCTACAAGGCCCTCTATGGACTAAAACAGGCTCCCCGAGCTTGGTATGACGTCCTTTCAGATTTCCTTGTTCAGTCTGGATTCAAGAAAGGATCTCTGGATACAACTCTCTTCACAAAGCGGAGTGACCCGGACATCATGATTGTACAGATTTATGTCGATGACATCATTTTTGGATCGACTAAACCTCAACTGTGCGAAGAGTTCGCAGAATTGATGAAAGAGAAATTCGAAATGAGTATGATGGGTGAACTGAATTTCTTTCTTGGTCTTCAAGTAAAGCAACTCCCCAACGGAATCTTCATCAATCAGTCCAAATACATCCATGACATTCTCGAGAAGTATGGAATGAAGGATGCTAAGACCGCTGCTACACCTATGTCACCCTCTGGCCGACCCGACGCGGACCCATCTGGTGTTCCCGTTGACCAAACCGTTTATCGAGGGATAATAGGATCTCTTCTGTACCTTACTGCTAGTCGACCAGATATCGTCCTCTCGACAGGAATCTGCGCTCGTTTTCAGGCCACACCAAAGGAATCCCATCTCACTGCTGTCAAAAGGATTCTCCGCTATCTCAAGGGAACATCCAATCTGGGTTTGTGGTACCCCACTCTATCGGACTTCAAATTGGTTGGATTCTCCGACTCGGATTATGCAGGATGCAAGATGGACCGAAAAAGCACCTCTGGAGCTGCACACTTCTTGGGCGGTAAACTCGTAAGTTGGTCGTCTCGAAAACAAAACTGTGTCTCAACTTCGTCGACGGAGGCAGAATATGTCGCCGCCGCTAGTTGCTGCTCACAGCTTTTGTGGATGAGAACCCAACTACGAGATTTTAATTTACATATTGATAAAATTCCCATCTATTGTGACTCAAAAAGTGCCATCGCAATGACGAGCAATCCTGTACATCACTCAAGAACAAAACACATAGATATTCGTCATCACTTCATCAAAGAACATGTCGAGCAAGGCACGATTGAGTTGCACTACATCACAACTGAAGATCAACTGGCCGACATTTTCACAAAACCGTTGGATGTCAAACGATTCCAACACCTAGTGACTATGTTGGGTATGTTGAATATTCAGTTGTGATCAATCGACCCTACATGAACTTTGATGAAATGTACATATTTCATTTTCACTTCACTTCATTGTCTATGTGTCTTCTGGATTATGTCTGTTGAGGGGGAGTTTTTAGATTAAGGGGGAGCGTCTGATATTTCATTATTTAAAACGGGAGTTTTTCGATTAAGGGGGAGCGTCTGATATTTCATTATTTAAAACGGGAGTTTTTCGATTAAGGGGGAGCGTCTGATATTTCATTATTTAGAACGGGAAGTTTTACGATTAAGGGGGAGTCAAAATCGGACCAATCAAAACATTTGGGGTGAATTTCAAATTTCAACCCAAAGTAAGTCAAAATTGGGTCCAAGTCCGCGAAATTCAGCTACGCTGAATTTTAACCAAGCCCGCGAAATTTCGGCCCATTTACTCAAAAATTTCGCATGTACAGTGTCTACAATCGTAAAACCCCAAAACCCTTAACGTTTTTCACTTTCCTAAAAATCCCGAGAAAATTCAAAAATCCGCAACCCCTCTTTCAAAAAAATTCGCAACTCCCCGCATCTTCGTCATCGTCAAAATCTGCATTCAAACTTCGTTTCCTACTAACTCCACCATCGCAAATCAGCTTTTCGGTATGAATACAACTTAAATAACCCAATTTCTGTTCGATTTTACCCTGTTTTGCCCGTTTTGATTAAACCTGCTTGGTTAGGGTTAAAACTTTCTCGGTTCTGAATCGAACGAATATTAGGCTTTTAATGTTTAAATCCAACAAATATGTATTTCCCATCCTATTACGAGTCGATTGAGTCCAAATTATTGCATTTTGGTTAAGATTTGAGTAGGTCTAAGGCGAAAAATTGATTGCGCTGTCTCGCACTTTTTCAACTGTGTTCTTCACCGCGAAAAATTCTCAGAAAAATTGCTTTAATTGTTAAAATTCGCTGCTACAGTTAGATAGGCCCCGCGAAACTTTTATTTTACCCGAGAAAATTCTTGGACTACAGTGAGTGAGGTCTCGCGAAATTTTATCTGAGGAAGTTACATACGAGAATTTACATATGTTAAAATTTCGCTGCTACAGCAAGTGAACTCCCGCGAAAATTTCATATACTTCACTTCATAATCCAGATTTTCGCATTTTCACTTTTCTCGCATCTACAGTGAACAAATTTTTTCAATCCGCGAAACTTCCATAACCTGCGAAGTTTTTCCTTAAGTGCGAAAATTCATTATATGCTGAGTGCGAAAATTTCATTACAGCTAGATGCATGCGAAAATTCACTCTGAATGAGAAAACACATCAACGTGCGAAATTTTCATTATATGCTAAGTGCGAAAATTCATTATATGCTGAGTGCGAAAATTTCATTACAGCTAGATGCATGCGAAAATTCACTCTGAATGAGAAAACACATCAACGTGCGAAATTTTCATTATATGCTAAGTGCGAAAATTCATTATAGGCTGAGTGCGAAAATTTCATTACAGCTAGATGCATGCGAAAATTCACTCTGAATGAGAAAACACATCAACGTGCGAAACTTTCATTATATGCTAAGTGCGAATTTCCTTGAAACATGAGAAACTTCCTTGAAACAAAGATAAGTTGCGAATTTCTCCTCATTACCTACGAAAATTTTGACAACGTGCGAGATTTCTTAACTTGCGAAAATTTTCCATACTTGCTAACTTTACGCAAAATGTGAAAATTTTCTTATATATAATCTTGGGCAATTCTATGTCTATTTTTATCATTTTCGTGACTTAGTCAGTACTAATCTTATTACGATTACTGTATAGCACAGATATGCCTGACAAGGATCAAAATACACTTGAAGCACTTGAGGCGGCTGCCATTCGAAGAGAGGTTGCTCGCATCGAACTCCACACGCGCACTTATGTCCCCCCACCCGAAGAGATCTTCCCACTAAGTCAAGGGGCGGCCCTGATTCCCAACAACTATATGGTGGACTTGAACAGTTTTCGGTGCGATGCCCCCGTTATCATAGAAATTCTCAAAGGGCACCCACTTCGCCACGCCCTCACTCATGGCGAACCAGAAGCACAGGTGTACCTTCAACAATTCTGGCATACGCTGCAGATAGCTGGACCAATGCGCCTTGCCAAGACATTATCCGCCCATATCGATCAAGAAACGGTGGTCCTCACACCCAAAATACTCCAAGATGTTCTTCAACTCCCGGTCTCCTCACCCTACGATCCACCACCAACACACGACCAACTCATTGAAGACATAGACAGACTGGGCTATCAACCAGATACCAAGAAGAAGAAAGGCCCACTTGTCCTCAGTGAAGTCACCACCCGCAATCTACCACAACCCTGGCGGACACTGTACCTGCTGGTGAACAAGTGTATGTCAGGAAAACATGCTGGTCAGGACCGCGGAAACATTCAAATCCTCACAATCATGACCGGCATCACTCACAACCGCAAATACAACTACGCCGACATCATCTGGGTGGACCTAGTCTCAATGATCCAGCGACGCGACCGGGAAGTCGCCAAGGGCGTCCCGAACCGCTTCGTCCCATACATGCGATGGCTCCCAGCTCTGATCAAGCACTTCCGCCTGCACTCAACCAACATCCGCATCCGTCCGGCAGCAGAGCACTTCCAAATCCCAGCTGTCGAGAAGTTCGCCAAGAAGAACACACCGGCGAAGGATCGACACGCAATGGTGATTCCGGACGACGTGCTCGCCTACGCCGACCAGACCAACCCGCACGTCCAAGAATACCGAGCCTCAACCGCATCCTTCCGTGAAACCCCGCACCCTCTCTCCACTGTCCCTACGGAGCAGATAAACCCCCTGCTCCTAACCTCGGGACTAGCCAAACCCCCACCACCGCCACCAAAGAGTCATCAAGTCACGCCGCATCCTCTTCCCCCCGCGTTCCGAAAAAACGGGCGCGTAAGGATGACGTAAGCCGTCCCACGGAGCGTCGATCGAAACAAAAACACGATCGACCTCCTCAGCCACAAATAAGCCGAGCCGAACCATTAGGTACAGGAGGTGATGTGTTCACCTCCCGAGTAGAAGTCGTGGCATCTGGCTCAACCACGCAAACGTCCCCACCAATCCACTTATCTTCCTCTCTACAGGAAGATATTTCATTGCACGAGGAGCCACTTATACCATCGACATCCCACTTGGAGGTGATCGATGTTGAAACAAGCAGTCTCTCGCCTCAGACTGCATCCTCTTCAGGCACATCGAGTCTAGTGCCCTCACTCCCCATAATTTCTCCCATTTCTAGGACACATACACCTCTTACCGCACCACAGAGTCTTCGTGACTCTGTCAGAACGCTCGCTGATGTTTCTGTGACTGAGAGCGGAAGACCTAGCACGGCCAACATCACAACAACCGTGAGCCTAGGCCATCATTCGATTGAGTCTGTCTCATCGACGATGCTAACGGGAAGTCTGAGTGACCCCGTCTTTTCCAGACCTGTGCAAACGGGCGGCCGATCGGCGATATTCACCGAGTCGGTGTCAGTTGGATTTCTCCGTGATTCCAACCTGGTTACTTTACCCCAATTCGTCACCGAGACAGCGCTAGAGACACGTCTTCAAGAGTTTGCAAAGACTCTTGAGGCGTCAATTTTAGATAAAGTCTACGCACATCTCGAAGCGTCCACGGTCGATAAAGGCAAAGGTGTGGCCCCGGAGACGCCACCACCAAAGCAAAATGAGGACGCAGAAGCTGTTCTCTCCTCCATTTCCGCCAAGGAGCTCTTCTACATCCTCAGAGCTCGCTTCGAGTCAATGACGGAACTTGACGAGGAGGAACAGCAGATGAAGAAGATAATGACGCAACCATTGTCTTGCCGCGCTCAAGGCGAGACTAGCGGGATCAGGCGCGACGATCAAGACGATGATCAAGATCGCCGCGAGGGGGAGATAAATAGGCAGCTAGGCGCACAATCTCAAGGACTCATACAATCGACGCCGATCTCCTCCTCTGGACCTGAAACGACACCCGCAACAGAAACCTCACACCCCACTAGCCAAAAATCCCATCCCATTAACCCCGAGTCATTAACCAAATCACCCTCACCACTACCCATCACCGTCTCCGAAACTCTAATCGTCACATCGGCGTTAGAGACCATCTCCACACCGTCTCCACCCACCAACACAAAACCTCTAACTGTCACATCGACATTAGAGGCCACCACCACATCTATACCACCCGTTACCCAAATCATCCTCGCCAAAACCATCTCATCAACTGAACCACCTGAATCTCCACCACAACCATCCCCACAATCCACAAACTTCTCCGAAACAACGCCCTCGCCACCACACAGCGACACTCCTCTCAACACCGACCCCAACATAGCTCCCGAGGACGTCTACTGCGCACAGAACGAGATCGAAGCCTACATCTTCAACGATGAATGGCTGTACACACCCGTCGATGCAGTAGCAGCCAGGAAGCTGGTGGAAAACGCTCGACGTCTGCTAATGGAAGCCTCACTAACGCTGATCAACACAGCAGACAACGAGGACGGAGAGGAGTACGACGCTGAACCGGCCGAGCTTGAGGACATCCTGCAATTCCAAGCGCAGCAAACTGAGGCCCCTGCTGCTCAAACGGATGCACCCACGGTGGATATACCGGAAGCACCGTGGGAAAACAAAAAGATCACCGCACCGTTTCAAGAAGAGATCAGAAAGAGGATCTGGCGACGCAAGGAGCAGATCATCACCACCTTCGACGAGTATGAGCTGATGAACATCCAAAGTTGGAGCGAGAGAAAGAAGCAACTCTATCGATGGAGCCTTCTGTGCCACAAATGTACAAATAGGACGCTATCCGATGAGGAAAACATCGCTCAGGAAATGAGTCGGGCCCCCATCTGCAAAATCACTGACCTTCGCCAAGAATCCAAAGGACCTGTCCACTACCCAGTATTCACGGTAATGAGGCAAGATGAGAGCTACTGTGAAGTCAGTGAGGCGGACTTCAAGTTTCTGCGCCTGGGCGACCTGTACAGCATGCTGGAATCCATGAAGCAGTTCAGACTCGTCCTCAGAAGCTCTGGACATCTCATACGTGCTGAACCGGTCACCATGGGATATGTGGCTATCAAACGCCACATGCTCCGACAGGTCAGATTCTTCGCCACCCATGATCTGCAGATGGCGGTGGAGCACAACCTAAAGAAGGTGAATCTGACTCGCCCATCTTTCAAAAACGCGGACGACTATCGAGAGGGCGATGTGATCGACGGAGACGATCCGGCGGTCGTCTACTCGAACTATAAGGGAAAGATGAGGATGCTGCGCTGCTCTGAAGTGGCAAAGTTCTCGGATGGAACGCTCACCATCATCCAAGACAAACTAATGAAGATCTGCCGCATACTTTCAGAAGAAGATCCCCTCTGCCGATCCAAGTTCGCGAAGCTCATTGACGCTATAGCTGATAGAATGGTTCTTCGAAGGAATCTCCGCGCTTTCGAGTTCAAGCTAGGGCTTCGCGAAACACTCACACGGTAATCCACCATCCCAACGCCCAAGATTCAAGACTCCCAACAATTGACACAAAGGGGGAGATTGTTAGGATATTTAATTGGTTGTGTCAATAGTTTAAGTCTTGGGATTAATTATGTAAATTATCTATAGCTTGGGCTTTGGACTAGATAGTAATTTTTGTATTATTAGTGATTGGGCCTTAATATACCTAGGGTTAATGTGGTATATAAGGTTTTACCAACTCACTTTGAATGGCAATCAAAGATCAAAGGCTTATCCAAATTTTTCACACACTACACACACTCAAAGGTGAGAATACTCCCTTTTCATTCCATTAAAGCCTCTTTGATTCCTTGTTTGGTGCATTCGGGACCAACACATATATATGTATATATTAGCGCATATATTTAGGTACTTAAGGCCATGATTTTGGGTGATTAGATGTTTATTTGGTAGGGCCATTATGTGTTGTAATCATCGGCCTAAAATGACTCGTCACACTGTACTATAAATTTAGGTATGGGGGTATCATAATAGACACAGATTTTTCCGTCCAAATTCACTCTATATTTTCTTTCATGGTATCAAAGCCACCGCTGACAGTACTGCAATGGCCGAAAATCTAGAAAAGATGATGAAATATCCAAATCTGAAACAGAAGATGTTGTTCGACGTAAGACGATTTCTCCATATGATATCACCTCTAGTGATAATCCCGGACTGCTGATTACGCAGGTTCAATTGAAAGGTGAAAATTTTGAAGAATGGTCTCGATCTATTCGGACTACGTTACGGGCGAGAAAGAAATTCGGATTTGTAGATGGTACAATTCGACAGCCGAAAGAAGATTTGTCGGATCTTGAAGATTGGTGGACTAACAATTCTTTGTTAGTTTCTTGGATTATGAATACAATTGAGCCGAATCTCCGTTCCAGTATCTCGGATTTGGAGGTGGCTGAAGAATTATGGAAGGAGATTCGCGATCTTTTCTCCGTCGTGAATGGTCCCTGAATTCAACAATTGCGATCGGATCTTGCAAATACACGCCAAAAAGGCATGACGATGGTGGAATGTTATGGGAGATTAAAGAAACTTGGGGACGTTTTAAGCAATGTCCAGCGGGTTCATAAATGTAAGTGTGGTCTTTGTGTGTGTCGTCTCGAAAAAGATGTTGCAAAAGACAAAGAAGAGGAGCAGGTTCATCTGTTTCTTCTCGGTCTTGATGATCATTTGTATGGGACGGCGAGATCGAATATTCTTGCACAAGATCCTCTCCCCGGCTGAATCGGGCTACTCGATAATGGTTCAAGAGGAAAGAGTTCGCAACATGGTGAAGGCGAAGGAAGAAGGAAGCGACGCGATGGCTTTTGTGATCCAAGCGGCAGGGAAACAATCGGCTTGTCGTACGATAATCTCAAAGTCTGAGGACATTGTAGTAAACCCAGACACGACATATCGATGTGTTACAAGTTGATTGGTTATCGGGAGAAGAAGGTGACGGGTCGGTTTGTAGCCACGCAACAAGACCGGGCATGACGAAACTGGTTGCTTTGAGAAAAATGGCTACCCAGAATGGTGGCGAGGCAACGCTAGTGGTTCGAGTCGTGGTTGAGGTCGATCGCGTCATGGCGGGGTGGCAGGACCGCACTTTGCACATGCACCGTCGATTGGCGTCGAATCAAGATCCGCACAGACTGGCCTTAATCTTGATCAATTGAATACCTTGGTTAATCTGTTGAGCGCTGGGAAGCCAAACTCTTCGATTTCTTCTGAATAGTATTGTTGGATGATTGATTCGGGATCCACAAGGCATATGATTGGATCAGTTGAGATCTTTGATAATCTGAAAGATATTATTCCTTGCCGTGTACATCTTCCGAATAGAGACTTTAGAACAGCTAAACAGGCTGGGACTGTGACATTGAGTTCTCAAATTATTCTCTGTGATGTGCTGCTAGTTCCACAATTATTTTGCCATTTAATTTCGGTCTCTCAATTGACGAACAATGTGTGATGTTACTTTTTCTGACAATAATTGCCTTGTGCAGGACCGACGATCGAGGACGCCGATTGGAGTGGGGAAATGAGAGAGGGGCTCTACTTCTTCGTTGAGATTGTGCATGCTGCGGTAGTTATGTATAAATCAGCAACATCTCTTGATTTGTGGCACAGAAGGTTGGGTCATCCATCGTTTCATGTGGTCAGATCTCTTTCAGTTGTTGGATCGCCACAGTCTAATGTTAGTTTTTGCGATGTTTGTGTTAGAGCTAAACATTCTCGAGAAAGTTTTTCGCTCAGTACCAATAAGACAACTTCAGTTTTTCAACTTATTCATGTGGGTTTGTGGGGCCCTTATCGAACTCCAACATTTTTCGCTCAGTACCAATGACAACTTCAGTTTTTCTCGCGCGGTTTGGTTATTTCTGTTAGCTGATAAAACTGAAGTGGGCCAGACCTTGCATAATTTTTTTGCAATGGCTGAACGACAATTCTCCAAGTCTGTCAAAACAATTCGCAGCGATAATGATACTGAAATCATCTCTCTCTCAAGTTATTTTAAACAACACGAAATTTTGCACGAGACGTCTCGCGCTGTACTCCTCAGCAAAATGGCAGAGTAGAGCGCAGGCACCAGCATATTTTAAATGTTGCTCGATCTTTGTTTTTTCAAGCTTGTTTACCTGTTCAATTTTGGGTGAGAGTGTTCTCACAGCCATGCCGTTCGGACTTATACATGGTTTTTCACCATCCTTGGACCATCTGAGAGTCTTCGGATGTTTATGTTATTTTCACAATCAAGACCGTCGAGGAGATAAATTTTGTCATCGAAGTTGCGAGTGTGTTTTCGCTGGATATTCTTATGGTAAAAAGGCCTGGAGAGTCTATGATTTGGAAGAACGAGTTTTTGTTACGTCACGAGATATCATCGTTTGAGATTGAATTTCCATCTGTAGACGTAGCAGTTACCACGCTTTCTTGTTCTCCACCTGTTTTTTTTATGATGACGAGGATGACGATATGGGTTCTAAGTCATTTTCTCCTCCAGTTGCCGTCCCACAAGGCTCATCACATGACAATTTACCTTCTGTGTCACCTACTACATCGACGCAAGAGGTAATCCCAGACGTTCCCATCTCAGGTTCTGCAGAAATGGAGGGTACCGTCTCTAATTCGACAAATACAGTTATATTGGGTCGTGGGCATCGCACCAAAATGGCATCCACGCATCTTCAGGACTACGTTTTGAATAATAAACGTGTTGATAGTCCCTCTCTCTCGCCAAGCTCCTTGGCATCCTCATCTCGGTCAGGTATTTCTTATCCCCATGCGCTGCATGTTCTTATGATTCTTTTACTCATTCTCACCATACATTCCTCATTGCCGTTAGCACTAATCATGAAACCAGGTTCATTTTCCGAAGCATGCGTGATCCGCGTTGGCAAGCTGCAATGAAATTTGAAATCGAAGCTTTGGAACAATCGAACTTGGACGCTTTCTACTCTTCCACCTGGCAAAAAGCCCAATGGATGTAAATGGGTTTTCAAAATCTAGTACAACACAGATGGGTCGGTGGAACGCTACAAGGCGCGTTTAGTCATTCTTGGTAATCGTCAAATTAAGGTTTGTATTATTAGGAAACCTTTGCTTCGGTCGCCAAGATGGTTACCGTTCGGACTTTTTTATCTATAGCGGCATCGCGTAATTGGGAACTTCACCAGATGGATGTTCATAATGCGTTCCTTCATGGTGACATGGACGAAGAAGTTTATATGAAGTTTCCCCAAGGATTTTCCTCTTCGCAGCCAGAAACGGCGTGTCGTCTTTGCCGGTCTCTATATGGTCTGAAGCAAGCACCTAGGTGTTGGTTTGCAAAATTATCATCTGCTCTTCAGAAATATGGTTTTCATCAGTCTCGCTCCGATTACTCTCCATTTTCTTACCGCAAAGATGATATTTGTCCCCACGTGATCGTTGATGTTGATGATTTGATAATCATAGGGAGCGACAGTTCTATTACTGCTTTCAAAATTTATCTTAATCGTTGCTTTCACATGAAGGATCTTGGGAACCTGAAGTATTTCTTGTGCATTTAAGTTGCTCGTAATTCTAGTGGTTTATTTTGTGCCAGAGAAAGTATGCTTTAGATATTATCTCTAAATTCGGGTTGCTTGGCGCGACTCCCGTGGGTTTTCCTCTCGAACACAATCACATGGCTTTGGCTGCCGATTCTCCTTTGCCGGACCCATTATCTTATCGTCGCTTGGTCAGACGGCTAACTTATCTCACTGTGACTAGGCCATAATTATCCTATTCTGTTCACATTTTGGCGAAATTTATGCAAGCTCCTCTTCAGGCTCATTGGGATGCGGCCTTACGTGTTGTTCGATACTTGAAGGAACATCCTGGTCAAGGCTTAGTTTTGGATGCCCAATCCGATTTGAAGTTGCGTGCTTGGTGTGATTTTGACTAGGCCGGTTGCCCCCTCACTCGACGATCTTTATCTGGTTGGTTTATCTTGCTTGGTAATTCACATCTTGGAAAACCAAGAAACAACACGTGGTGTCACGATCTTCCGCAGAGGCCGAATATAGAGCCATGGCTTCTTCTATCTATGAGTCGAAACGGATTCAAGCTTTGCTTCAGTGTTTTGATGTCCATCCTTTGGCGCAGATTCCTTTGTATTGTGATAGTCAAGCAGCTATTCATATGGCTTCCAACCCTGTATTTCATGAACGCACGAAACACATTGAAGTTGATTATCATTTCGTGCATGATGAAATTGTTAAGCGGTTCGTTATTCCCTGTAAAGTTTCCACCCACTCTTAGCTGGCGGATATCTTCACCAAAGCGCTAGGCAATCGCCACTTTGATACTTTTTCTTCGCAAGTTGAGCATTCGAGACCCCCATGCTCCAACTTGAGGGGGCAGTTCAACTAGAGGAGACTCTTGGAACAACTGGAGTAAGAAGTCCCAAAGTGAGTGTATTATGGGGGACCGTCAAGCACATCCGACAAGAATCAAGGGGGATCTCGTTGTTGCATAGCTCAGGTCGAGCAAGGTGCCATCGGGCGTTCAACAGGCAATCTCACGATCGGGCACTCATGCCCGAAAGTTGTCATTGTATACCGCGGGTCGGAAGGTGGCGGGTCAAGGAGGGGGACACTAGACGAGATATATCAGCTGCGAATTCCCCATACAAATAGAGGTGCCTATCAAAAAGATACTCCGAAGCTTCGGGATCGAGGTCTCATTAGCCGAAAAAGACCCTGGCTAATCCACGTGGCCTGCCTGACGAACGTCAGCGATGGAGACATCATAAATTTGTCCGCGGGCATCGCGGTAAGTCCTCTGTCCTAATACAGGTGCCGCAACAACCTTTATCAAGTCCGAACAATTGTCGACCACCAGATCCACTGGTATGCAACATTCACCCGGCCCACAAGCACAAATCCTGGGCACGAAATATAATCCCAAAGTACTCCATAGAGTCAATCAAGAAGGCGGTAAGACCCTTGCAGAATTCCTCAACAACATAGAGCTTTGGAAGCTCGGATCCGGTCAAGATCCGAACAACAAGGAGCACTCAACTACTAGTCTAGTCTAGTAGTTGTTTTTTTTTTTTCTCTTAGTTTGCAATGCGAACATGCCTTTCCTTATGAAATTAGTTGAGTAGTCATGCGTTAGTTGTCTGCTATAAGATAGCCTATTTTGGGGCTTTCGACACAAAATCAAAAAGCCTATCCGGCTTGGCTTTGCTATCGTTCATGACTTTGATTTGTATTGTAGTCGGCCTGGAAAGCCTCTGTAGTCTTTCTAATGCTAATGCCTTCTTCCTTCATTCATTTTCATTTTTTTTAGTTGTGGTAGCTTACGCGCCAGCAAGATAGGGCTTTCAAGCGGCTTACCTTATTATTATGAAAAAGAGAAGCGAGGCAGTCCAAGAGAAAAGGAACAAGGAAAAGAATCGACGAAGAAGGAAGAACAGAAAATCGTGAATGAATAAGCGTGAGGTTACGAAGTAAGAGATGTTCAACCCTTTTCTGAATCTGAGAAACGCAGATGTTGGCACTCAAATACATTCTTCGTCGGTACTGTCCTTATTGCAGCCGGTATTGCTACGATCGCCAAAATTTTATCAATAAATATTAGAAAAAAAATCCTACGATTTTCCTACATAGGAATCTAGTAATTGTTATTTTTATATTTCTAATCAAATATAGGGTTCTCTTTTTTAATCGTCATATACTTGTGTTTTTGCAATGTCATGATGACCATCATCATCGAAAACAATATTCACGTTCCTTTAAAGTTTGAAACTGGTATAAATGGTCCAAAGAAGAAGTACCCAGATACCCAAAGTAGAGTTAAGCAAGAAAACGGAAACGGGGAGCACGTCTGGCAATCAGGAGTTTTTTTTACCTAGACCCCCCAAGAAGCTTTTGTCGACTTTTTTAAAAAAATGTCCTTGCACACGATCTACAAAGACATGGCAAAAATACAACCTATAGAAATCGAATGTTCTACCACTGATACTTAATATATCTCTTTCTATTGAAGTCGTCTACGAATGGTTTACTTCTTTCGTACTCTAGACGGGGACACCGCATAGTGTATCAAATGCATTCTTTGCCCTAGGCCTTTTTTGGATCTCGTTCGTATGAAATTGAACAGTGTTATATATGGTCTTTCATTCCTTAGGGAGTGAGAGAGCTAAGGGGAAAGGGTGGGTGGCCCCTTAGCACTTTTTAGGAGGAGTTCAGTCTAGTCGGATGGAACGGAAGCGCGTATCGGAAAGGAATCGGGCACCTATGGAAAGAATAAACCTTCTGCCTTATCTAGTAAGTTTTCATATATTGAAGAATAAAAAAAATTGAATAGGGAATTTGGGGTCTGAAGAAGATCAGAAGGAAACACAATGGATAGGGCGTCTCAAACATAGGTGGTGTTGCAGAACAGGTGATAAGTTTACTAAATATGCGGTTCTTGGGACATGAAAAATGTCATGTCGGGTGCTTGACCGCATCTTGGGAGAACTGGCCCGTGGTCTTTCTTGCCCTGCCTGTCTTCTTGCTTACGCAGTGCGACGGAATCATTTGCTTCTGGCATTCCTTCCGGCCCTAATGGCCCTGGAAGCAGGGGTACAGGGGTTTTCCTTCCATAACCGGCCATTCCCCTATTTTCCATCTTTTGGTTTTTTGCGGTACGGGATGAGCTAAGAACCCTGCATATAAGGTGCTGTGGGCCTATCGCCCTCGCGGAGTTCCCCGCAGCCGCTCGTCATACCCACAAGAGAACGAGTAGGATGACAGAACTTACTTCAAGAGTGTCATATCCTTTTTTGCTCTTCTTCAATTAGAAACCGATGCATTTCTTCTTCCTTTCTACTAATTCGATTATATAGTTTCAAAAGAGTCTAAAAGATTGTCTATTCGATGTCAGTAATCAATCAAAATTATTATTCGCGATCTATTCATTCTAAAACTTATTTATTTAAGTTTGACAGTCTCTCGTCCAAGAAAGAGAAGCTCTTTTGCTCATGGAAGCAAGCCAAACCAAAGATAATCTTGAATTACGTATAGAAAGAAAGATGGGAATCTAGCTCATTGGATGTATTTACTTGCTTTCCTAAACCGGATTGCTAGCGTGGTTCGATAAGTCCGATCTAAGTCCTAGCCTGGAAAGGAAGGTTTATGCCTAATTTGCAAGGCAAAGATCCCAAAAGCATAAGATAAGAGGAGCTTCAAAATTGCTTATATATTGATTCATGCACTCCAAATTGAATTCAAAAGCTAGCAGAGGGTTGCGAAGTGCCAAACCTTCGTGGATTGATTGAGTGTAGTGCACATGAAGTTAGGTGAGATTTTGTTAGTGTTCAGTGTGCCAGGTCAAAGAAAGAGAGGGGGGCAGGGTAGAGGAATTGGTCAACTCATCAGGCTCATGACCTGAAGATTGCAGGTTCGAATCCTGTCCGCGCCTAATCCATCTGAGGCAGTCATAATCAGCCTCAAGTTTTGATCGTAAGTAACTCAGTGCAGTTTGCTTTGGAAGAAGAAAATGAAATACAAACAACCGCGCAGGTCGTACCGAAACTAAAATTACTATATGGCTTTCGTTAGATTTATACTTCCCTTTATTAGTATAGTGGCAGCTCATTTTCTCGGACGTTTTCTAGGATCAGAAGGAACCGTTATAATGGCCACCGGTCAAAATCTCATGCATTTTGCACTACTTCTTTTCAGTTTGATTTTTATCGAGCGTCTTTATTCTTCTCGTATGACTAAGAAGAACGTTCGACTTATCTTCTATATACGATACTTTCTTCAAATCTACTTATTCGAACTTTTTTATACTGATAGCTCATTTCTTATTCTGAGTATGTTGCCTGTGGGTGGGGGTTAAGCGCTTCCTCTTCCAGGGCCTTCCAGTCCAGTCCCCCACTCGCCAAGTAACGAAGACTCATTCGTGATCGGGGTCCTATTGGAACCTTGGCCTGCCACTCCCAATTTAGGTATGGAAAATTCAATGCAAGCTCGAATTCGAGTACTCGAAAATGAGAATTCGATTTTTCTCGGAGAAAGAAAGGGGACAATATTGGGCTGAAATTAAGGCAGGGCTCAGGAATTGTTCGACTCAACAATAGTATAACATTCAACTCAACTTCGAAAACCGAGATCTTCAGATCCGGGAAAAGAAAACAGAATGTTATCCCTGGTCCATGAAATAGTATTTCATCAACCTGCCTTTCAACAGTTCTGTGAGGATACTCAAACTGACTTAGAACAAGAGGATGAGCAGCGGTTGGGATTGCACTCTGGGGACACTGACTGGGCTGAAATAAAGATCTATGGAAAGGTAACGAGAGATATGCTCCAAAATGGCCCACAATCTTTCTATTTAAAAAAGATATTGGGCCGTTTTTCTTGATACGTTTTGTCGAGCCCTGCGTTGGTCTCTGGTTTGATTTTTTTACCTGAGAAAGGGAGGGGGACTAAAAGAGAAGCCCCCATGGATCTTTATTACTATCGAAGGGGCCCACCATTTGTTATGACACCAAGAATTGACAAGCGGATTCGTTTTCTAGTTGGCCATGTTGATATAGCTTAGAAAAGGGAAAATAGACCGGAACGACACGGAAAGAAACAGAGGGGAAAGACTTACCAGCTTTTTGATGCTAACCAGAGCAGGAGGAAGGAGAGATTGAACCGTGCAAAAATTGCTAGAACTGAATGCAGAAAGTATGGAAAAACATCTTGTAATGTATTTAACCAGAAAATCGACTATGCTCCTGCGGAAGTATCTACTCGTTACGGAATCTTAGGTGTCAAAGTGTGGATTTCATATAGTCAAAAAAGAAAAGGGCATGCTACATCCAAAACGTACGAAATACAGTAAATATCGTAAAGGCAGATGTAGTAGGGGTTGCAAACCGGACGGTACACAACTTGGTTTTGGAAGATATGGCACTAAAAGTTGTAGAGAAGGTCGTCTTTCGTATCGAGCCATTGAAGCAGCGCGTCGGGCTATATAATCGGACACTTCCATCGTGCTATGAGCGGACAATCCGAAGAAATGGTAAGATATGGGTAAGAGTTCTCGCGGATATCCCTATTACAGGAAAACCTACAGAAGTAAGAATGGGAAGAGGAAAAGGAAATCCTACGGGTTGGATTGCTCGTGTGTCCATGGGACAAATCCTATTTGAAATGGATGGTGTGAGTTTGTCAAATACCCAACAAGCCGCTACATTAGGCGATGTCTTTCTTCCTGAACGACAGAAGTGACTACTTTTCGTATACTAGCTATTTGAAGATCTACCTTATCTTGCTTATTTGTGCAAAAGGTGATCCACTATCGGTTGTAGTTTTCTTCTATATAAGAAGAAAAGAAAGAAGACGAGGCTCCTAGCAATGGGAGGAAAGGGGAGTGGGTTAGCGGACTCCTTTCAACTTTTCTATGGTCGACTGACTTGTATTAGGTACTGCAAACTTAAATTAGAAAGACGTTTTCGTCAATGCCCTCGAAGACATAAGATAATGTGGGTGAGATCTAATGTCATGACTTCTTGAACGTCTGCCTCCATTCCTTTGCTGGAATAAGGCCGATTTTTCATCGTTGAGACCACTAAAAAGGTCCAAGTTCAGATAGGATCTGAACATTTTACCATCTGGCCCTCTCGGATATAGCCTAACATAACTTGGCGGTCTGAGACGCCTTTAGTCTTATATCTGATGGTCTTAGAATAGGGTTGTGTTCCATCGGAGAATGGTCCCACTGGATGCACAACACCCTTTCCCGCTCTGGGTTGTTCTAACACCAGAGCAGACACCATATCATAGATCTTCCAGATCAACTCTCAGATAATGAGATCCGGATTGGTCCGGGTGATCTTAAACTTCGTATTTCGAATTGGTGCATTGAAGAACTCCTCAATTGATACACTGGGTGCTAATGCGTATAGTACCATCGACAATACCGTAAACAATCCCGAACCCAGACCTCGAGACAACTTCACTAATGAAAATCCTGGACTTTCCGAGTTCCTTCGGGCAGAGTTTTCACTCCTTCGGCGCCATCTCTAGTGAAAGGTGAACCTACCAATCACTGGACTGAATTTATAATACCTAAGTTGGTCTAACCTTCTTTCAAAGCCCTTTCTTTTTGTTGTTATCTAGGGTCTTATGATTGTTCCGAACATTTCCTTTTTTGGTCTTAGCCGGTACCAGATCGAAAGCTAGTGGCGGATAACTCTTGAAGCGAAGAGAGAACTTTCACTCGAGAAGGGGAGTTCAGTTAGCCCTTTTCTACTCGATATAGTTGCTAAGGACATGATATTGGATATAATTCTACTCGAGGAAATATGTTTTTACTTTAGAGTGAATAGTGAAGATGGACAGTGGCTAAGCGTAATGAAAAGACTGGGATTGACGGATTTGGTATGCCTAGCTTTATGGTAAATCCAATAGATACAATCTCATTCCTTATAGTTTGGATGGTTCATTCGAGTCTTTATTTAGTCAAGACATTCGGTCAAGCATCGTATCTTGTAGCTCTTCTTTCCGCTCTTTTCTTGTCTGCTTCTGCTCCTTCTCCAGATTCAGTTGAGGAGAGAAACCCCTCTGCTTCGCAAGCTACTGCTACTTCGAAGTCTGGCTAGTTTCCCACTCTCTGTTATAGGTGGAAACTCCTTTGAAGGCTTCAAAACACGCTTGCAGCATCTTTGGTCCCCAACCACGGAGTTGCATATCAACTTCCTTGGTAAGGGTTTTTACAACATCCGCTTCTGCAGCGAACAGGATAAGAATAGGATTTGGAACAAGGGCTATTGGATGGTGAAACCTAGGGTACTCAGACAACAGCGATGGGTGCCGGATTTGAATCCGTATAAACTCAAAACCTCGAAAGCTCAGGTTTACGGATTTATGAATTGAGTGTTGAATACTGGGATCCAACAATTATACTTGGCATTACGAAAGCCATTGGTACACCGATTTAAATTGACCAGAATTCCTTGGCGGGTGGATATGGCCAGTATGCTAGAGTGCTTGTAGACATTGATATATCCGCACCTCTACAAGAACAAGTAATGTTAGAACGGACAGGTTTCTGTACTTTTGTCACTATCTCATATGAACGGCTGCCGGACTATTATCCGAATTGTTCGGTTATTGGTTATTCACCAGCTACATGCAGGCGACAACGTCCACGTGAAGATGGCCAAGATACTCAACCAAGTCAAAACCTAGCGCTATGAGGGCAAAGAATAACGATAGGGCTTACTCTCACACCGACACATGCTTGCTGGATTACAGGTTGGCTTGCTAGCTAATACGGCTTGGAGCAAAGGTGAAATTGAACAATCTGAAAAACATCCTTTAAGACTTGAAGAGGAAAGATACCTTTGCCCACCCACCAGGCTACGCGAAAGATGAACTTCAATTCAATAAGTAGAGCCTTTACCCCTTTAGTAGACCATTTATCTGTTGAAGGGCTTTGGCACCAGGCCACAAACAAGTTGAATTAATTTCAGCAATTAGGCCTCCCATAAAGGATAAAGGAAAGTAAATGTACCAGCTGTACGAGATTCGTGAGCACTTTTTCCTAATGAATATGAGTGGGCCTACCTATCTGATGTTGCATGCTCGGATTGTTCCCTTTCTTTCGTATGTACCGGATCAATATACCGCTACCGTGCTAACCCCCTTAACAGGCTTGTCTTACTTTCTTTAATCACTCTAAGCATAAGACCTTAAATTGCCTCTTTGTCTTCTCTCTATGTATAGAGCAATAAGGAATGCATTAAAGAGGATGTAGCCCTTTCCTTGACTGGATCGTGAGCTACGACCACTCATTTTTTATTTGAATTGAATGAGTGTTAGGTCATTACCTTAGGAAAGACTTAGCTCTCGGTTCTTCTCGCCGAAAGCTATCGATAGACTCTTTCTCGCCTAACATCTTGAATTCCTTAAAGCATTGAAATTACCCGGGAATTTGAGTTGTTCTATTATTTCCTTTTGAAGTTTGAAGAAGACATCTTCATTTTGCATTTGAGAATGAGAAAAAGGACGAAAATGCTTGGTGGAACAGAGACGGGTTATATACCTATCACAACTTTTTGTTCACTCAATATAAGTGTTACTATTTTGTTATTTTGAGCTATCCTAAAAGAAGGAGGAGTCCGTTTTCTTTGAATATACTTTCATTCAAAATGAAACTTCTGTTAATATAAGTTCCCCATATCCACGATTTATTGCATCCGGATTTTCAATTTATTTGTTTTTATATCGGCCTGTCTTTCTTAATTTCGAGCTCTCTTACTTTCTCGCAATGGAGTTTTTGTTATTTACTTTCCCAAGGCTTTTCATACTTACAAAAAAAAAGAGGATTTCATTTGTTATATACTTTATATACTACTTTTTTGTAGAAGCCCGGACGCTTCGAGTAAAAAAAACGGATCCGGGGGGTTCCAACGCGAGGAACTCACTCTCATGTTGGAGCAGAGACATGGAGGCGATAAAATGCCGGAGATCCTTCATAGTCTCGAAAGAGAATGGAGTCAAAGCTTTTATTTCCAATAAATCTTGAGTGACTTTCGAACTCTAAGGAACGAGGACGGGACAGAGAAGCAACTCCGCAAGGAGTGGCAAGGCCGCGGCTAACCGAATGTTGTCCAAGTTGCCAAGAAAGACTTTTTTGATTCTTTCCGGTATGTAGCTCCGCGAGCAAGGAGTGGCACGCACAAGCGGAGCGAAAAGTAAGCAAGGGGAATTCTTAGATTTTTGGTTGAGAAATCCTTTGATTGCGGATTGAATATAGATCCATGTCTTTCTTGTTTATTAGCTAGGACAAAATGCTCACATGTCCCTTTATTTATTACAACCTTCGTTTTTGATGTCAAAGACCAGGAGCTACGCGCAAATTCTCATTGGATCTCGTTGTTCTTAACAGCGATGGCTATTCATTTAAGTCTTCGGGTAGCACCACTAGATCTTCAACAAGGTGGAAATTCTAGTATTCCCTTTGTACATGTTTCTGTGGCTCGGATAAATATTTTTGTTAATATCGCTACGGCTATAAACACTTTCTTCTTCCTATTAACAAAACATCCCCTTTTTCTTCGCTCTTCCGGAACCGGTACAGAAATGGGTGTTTTTCTACGTTGTTTACCTTAGTTACTGGGGGTTTCGGGGAAGACCTATGTGGGGCACCTTTTGGGTGTGGGATGCTCGTTTAACCTCCGTATTCATATCGTTCCTTATTTACCTGGGTGTGTTTTCAAAAGCTTTGACACGCTCGAATACTAGCAAGTATACTAGGTCGTGCAAGTAGTATAAAACGGACGTAAATCCGAGTATCGATCCACGAGGATAGCTCGATTAATTCTAAAATACAATTCTAACTTATATTAATAATTATATATTTTTTTCTTGAATTAAAGACACAAATAAGCAGCTATAAAACGATTACGAATATTAATTGACGACAAACGTGATTAAAGCACATATTTCGGCACGGATTATCCTACGTCTTCATGCAATCGACTTTATGAAATCAATATGATTTTAAGTTAAGGTAGAAATTCCTAGTATACGGCTACCCGCTCTCGCGTGCATAGCAACCCTATGCGAGAGTGAACCAATCAACTATATCCCTATATGACTGTAGTTACTTCGCACGCATTCGCTTTTATGAATTTCCCGGAGTTTAGGCGCATTCAACGCCTAAAGTCTCGGAAACCTCACGGACGAAACCGATTCCATCTCTGGTCGGTTTTACGTCGTGGTGTTCAACACTTTAATTCCAATCGATCTAATCACCAAACCAATCAATAAAACAAGCATATGGCGATCAATCATACGCAGGCATTAAACTCAGCGAAGAACACATAACTTAGCACATATGATTAAATAAACCACAATAACATCAATACGAGTTCATAATCCAGCCTAATAAGGCCTTAACCACAAAACGACTTACGCTAACATATTAATTAACGAAAACAACGAAGGTTTAAACATAAACATATTTAAAACACAGAAAAAGGAAAGATAGTATGAAACGCCCCCCACAGTAGTTTCGTCGAACGAGTGGTGGGCGAATCGTCACCTCACGCCTGGGTAAGTTTCGCTTGCTCGAGTCCACCTATCTTTGCTTCTTTCGCAAATTACAGCAGCCCAGAAAATAACTTTTCAGCTCCAACGCGCCTTCTCAAGCTGCTCCACCTCGTGACCTTAACTCTATGTGCGTTCTCAGCCCCCTAAAAGCGGCTCAACCTCTTGCAGAAACCTCCAAACTTGCAGCTGCCCAGCAGATCGAACACAGCACCTCACAGACTTCAACCTCTCGGCCCCTTTCTTTGCGCAAGTTTTCTTCTCTTTTTTTTTTCTGTTCAAAGTACGCCCCGTCTCTCTTTCTTTGTAAAACGTATTTATAGGCATGAGGAGAAAACATGAGAGCGGCCCAATCATCCCAATTTTTCTTGAGCTTCGATCCTCCAAAGAAAAACACCGCCCCTCCTTTTAAGAAACTCTGCTCCTCTTAACATTCTTCAGACAACGTTGCTTTTTTTTTCTTTTTTTTTCTCCTTTTGTCTGCCCTTGTGCGCTAAACCCGTAAGATTGTCGAGTAGCTCCCCTTGTTTGCGCGTTGTGTGCTTGTAATTTCTTCAAGAATGGTGTGCGGTGTACGTGTATTGTCTATCTCTCTCTCCCTCCTTGAATATGTCATTATGTAGGCTTATTTCATGGGCTGGATTTTGTTAATGGGCCTGAAATATTGGGTTGAAATGGGCTGAAATAGTTTGGCAGATTTTTAGTCCAAGTTCGTTCCCGACTTTTGGCCGTTTTAGCTCTGTTACCTGTAAAATACAAAAAGTAACATACAATAGGATATTTCTTGACATTTAGACATATAACTATAGAATTACGCAATTTTTCGGGTCTAAAGTGTTCGTAAAATCCTAACTTATCAACAACCCCCAAACTAGCTTCGATCGTCCTCAATCGTAAAAGCGGAATAAACTAAATCGTGTTAGGATTTTTCGACATCACTAAATGAATGCTCATGTTTATTCTCAGAAAAGCAAACGCGGAATCGGTCGAAATCGTCATCAACTAATGAATGATCCAGCTAAACACGAGACATGAAACGATAGTTCGCAATCATATCATAGCACACAAATATTTCTAGATAACTCTCACATGGATCGCTAAAGTCGCTCGAAGTGTTTAATGGGATTTGTATTAAAACGCTCAACTCACAACATAGAATGATATTACTCTATGCTTGCAAATATATCACATCATATTCACATAGTAGATATCGTGAACGAATCAAAAGGTCTTTATCAAGGTTGTAATGGGGCTCAGGGTAATAAGGGTGTGACATATGGAATAAGTGGACTAATAAAGTCAGGCATGTTAGTCACTAAATCGCTTCTCCGTTTATACCCTATAGCAACAAAATACGACATCAAAAACTGAAAACTCGAACTACTAAAAAAAAAAACTAAAAATTATTACTAAGAACTCGAGAAAATAATTCTGGAAATCTACTATAAACTCTCTTTTTTTTTCAATTTTCTAATATATATATTTTTTCTTTTTTTTCTTCTTTTTTTTTTCGATATTTTTTTTCTTCCCCCTTTTTTTTCTCTTCTCTTTTTTTTTCTTTTTTTTTCTTTTTTTTAGAAAAACTACATAAATAGAATACCACAACCACAAAACATGCCGTAATAGTGTTTCCACTAACTTAATAGACTCAATATTCTGAAGCGACTAGTAAGTTAGCATGCTGACAATGGTTCGAGGATGAAGGATAAAATAATGGGATAACGTGGCTAAATATCGTGGCTCCAAATCAATAAATAAGGCTAATCAGGCTCAAGGGGCTCACTAATTGATAGATATGTTGGGTACGGTGATATTTAGGCCAGTAACTCATCCTAAGCGCCTTTATCATTTTCATACACAAAAATCCACAGTGATTTGGCATGCATAACAAAGCAAGTTCGAAAATATTCAGACCATGCGTGACACTCTTGAAAAACACATCGAGCAAGTATTGTGTTGCTCTATTTTTTTTTCGGCTCAAAACTCACAATATTTTCTGGGTTTGTGTCTCATGATACGTATTATTCCACTGAAGCAATTAATGTGGTTAGATAATCATGCTAATATCATAACAAGTAACAAGCAAGACTTTCACACACAATTAGCTGAATCTTATCTCGACACAAGCAAAATTTTAATTATTTTCATCATTGATAGGAGTTTTCATAAGTGACGTTCAAATCATAACATTGATCAGTTAACCCAACTAATAAATCGAAGAGATCGATATCATATAAAATCTAGCATGTGTCACCCCACCCCCAAACTAATTATCACATTGTCCCCAATGTGTAGAATTTTAAAGCAAAGAGAGAGTTAAGTGACACTGCCCTGAATAATGCATAGGTGAATGTGGGGCGAGTTGTGAGAAGACTTCAGTTCCTTCAGGATAGAGCTACTTCTGCGGGTGAACCACCCCCAAACTGACTATGAGCCTGTGAGGAAACATAACTAGAAGACACCGTGATACGAATATTTGTGAAAATAAATTCAAATGCAAGACACACTTATAAGATGCAATAATTAATATAGACTCCAATACAAAATCAAAATAGAAATGCATAGATAGTATTTGGGTTGCCTCCCAAGAAGCGCTGCTTTTATAGTCGTTAGCTCGACTAGCCATCAGACTGATCAAGGAGGGTCATTGTCTCGGCTTCTGTCGTTGTTCTGGAGGTCCTTCAGATCGCTGGTATTCTCTCCAGGCGATATGGCCCTGGAAGACACAGAATAACGACAAGCACTAGCATTAGTAACATTAGGTTCAAATCGATGTAGTTTCCTCTACTTCTCGATCATCGTACAACTTGAGACGTTGAGCATTGACCGTAAATAATTCTTTTCCATCTTTGAGGATTTGTACGGCTCCGGAAGGGAACACTTCCGCCACTTCATAGGGTCCACTCCACTTACTCTTTAATTTTCCTGGGAATAAACGTAGTCGCGAGTTGAAGAGTAGGACTCGATCACCGATTTTGAACTCTCTTCTTATGATTCTTTTGTCATGCCATTTCTTCGTCCGCTCCTTGTAGAGTTTCGCATTTTCGTACGCTTGCTGACGAAATTCTTCCATCTCATTTAGTTGTAGCAACCTATTTTTACCTGCTTCAGAATACTCAAAATTAAGTTTTTTAACAGCCCAATATGCACGATGTTCTAACTCGACAGGTAAATGACATGCTTTCCCAAATACTAGTCTAAAAGGCGAGGTTCCTATAGGGGTTTTAAAAGCAGCGCGATATGCCCATAATGCATCATCTAACTTTAAAGACCAATCCTTCCTAGAGGCATTTACTATCTTTTCTAAGATCTGTTTTAACTCCCTATTAGAGACTTCTACCTGTCCACTGGTTTGGGGATGGTATGGGGTAGCCACTTTATGCTTGACACCATATTTTGATAATAAGTTGGCAAATAATTTGTTACAGAAATGAGTGCCACCATCACTAGTTATCGCACGAGGTGTACCAAAACCAGTAAAGATATGTTTTTTCAGAAATCGAATGACTACACGTGCATCATTAGTCCTACATGCTTCGGCCTCTACCCACTTAGATACATAATCAACTGCAACCAGTATGTACTTATTAGAGCATGAAGTAGGAAAAGGCCCCATAAAATCTATACCCCAAACATCAAAGAGCTCAACTTCTAACATGCTATTTAAAGGCATTTCATGCCCGTACGCTGACAACGATCACATGAAGCTACAAATGTATGAGCATCTTTAAATAAAGTAGGCCAGAATAAACCTGATTGTAGTACTTTAAATGCAGTTCTCGTCGAACCGTGGTGTCCACCCGCCAAACCAGAATGACAATGAGATAGGACGGAATTTACCTCTTCGGCGGGAATACATCGACGGATTACTTGGTCAGAGCAAATCTTGTACAAAAATGGATCATCCCACAGGTAATGCTTTGCATCAGAAAGAAATTTCTTCTTCTGATGAAAAGTCAAGCCTGTAGGAATATCACCTGTAGGAGCATAATTCGCAAAATCCGCATACCAAGGCAACGATGTATTAAGTAAAGCATATAATTGTTCGTCAGGAAAGCATTCATCAATCGGTACATTCTTATCAAGCTCATGTGAATTGTCTAGCCTAGACAATTGATCAGCTATTACATTCTCGACACCTTTCTTATCACGAATTTCTAAGACATACTCTTGAAGCAGTAAAATCCAACGAATCAACCTAGGCTTAGCATCTTTCTTAGCAAATAAGTGTCGTAATGCAGCATGATCAGTATATATGATTACTTTGTTTAACACAAGATAAGAATGAAATTTGTCTACCGCAAATACCACGGCTAATAGCTCCTTTTCGGTGGTAGCATAATTTCTCTGTGCATCATCGAGAGTCTTACTAGCGTAATATATGGTCTGGAAAATCTTATCCTTGCGTTGTCCTAAACAGCACCAACTGCACCGTCGCTAGCGTCACACATCAGTATAAATGGAAGCGTCCAATCTGGTGCGACTATCACTGGGGCAGTGGCGAGTTTCTCCTTCAAAGTTCGAAACGCCTGTAAACATTCGTCAGTAAAATTAAAAACAGCATTTTTAACAAATAAATTAGACAAAGGCTTAGCTATTTTCGAAAAATCTTTTATGAAGCGCCGATAGAATCCTGCGTGGCCTAAAAAGCTCCGAACCGCCTTCACCGACGTGGGTGGTGGTAATTGCTCAATTGCGTCGGTTTTTGCTCGATCCACCTCGATTCATTTGTGAGATATCTTATGACCAAGAACTATCCCCTCTTGTACCATAAAGTGACATTTTTCCCAATTTAAGACAAGGTTAGTCTCCTCACATCGTTTCAGTACGAAAGCTAAATTATCGAGGCATGCATCAAATGAAGAACCAAACACAGAAAAATCGTCCATGAAAATCTCCATAAACTTCTCTACTACATCATGGAAAATAGCTAACATGCATCTCTGAAAAGTAGCTGGTGCATTACATAATCCAAATGGCATACGTCTATATGCAAAAGTACCGTAAGGACAAGTAAAAGTAGTCTTTTCTTGATCCTCTATTGCTATCGAAATTTGATTATATCCTGAGTAGCCATCTAGAAAGCAATAAAACTCATGTCCAGCTAACCTTTCTAACATTTGATCAATAAAGGGAAGTGGGAAGTGATCCTTACGAGTTGCGCCATTTAATTTTCTATAGTCTATGCACACTCGCCAACCCGTAACTGTCCTAGTGGGAATTAACTCATTAGAATCAATTTTAACTACAGTCATGCCTCCCTTTTTAGGGACTACCTGTGTTGGACTTACCCATGCACTGTCGGAGATAGGATAAATGATACCTGCGTCCAAAAGCTTGATTACCTCCTTTTTTACCACTTCTTGCATCATCGGGTTTAAACGTCTTTGCAGTTGTACAACTGGTTTGTATGCATCCTCCATCAGAATTTTGTGTACACAAATGGTTGGACTAACTCCTCTTATATCCGCCACTTTCCATGCAAAAGCTCGTTTATGTTTTCTTAGTACTCGTAAAAGCTTTTCTTCCATAGTATCTGTCAAAGAAGAAGAAATAATCACTGGTAAAGTATCAGATGCGCCAAGATAAACATATTTTAAATGATTAGGTAATGGCTTAAGATCTAAAATTGGAGGGTCTTCGATTGAGGGTCGTGGCTGGGGTTTCGACGGTCGATTGAGCGGCTCAATTTTCTGTTTGGCCGTCCTCTTGTGAGGTGGATTTGCGTCTAGACTTGCCACGATAAACGCCAAGTCGTCCTGATTTTCGATATCTTCTCCAGTTAGACATGCATCCAACTCATCCTTGTTTCTGAAAACTTTGACATACTCAAAAGCACATTTGTCAATAGTATCGATAAAGGAACACGAATTATCATCCGTAGGGTGTTTCATTGCTTTGTAAACATCAAATTCTACCTTATCATCCCCTACCTGAAGGATAAGCTTACCATTACCAACATCAATAAGAGCTCTCGCCGTATTTAAAAATGGTCTTCCTAGTATCAGTGGCATGTCTGTGTCTTCTTCCATATCCAACACTACGAAGTCTGCCGGGTAGTGTTCTCCCAACTTAACTAGCACATCTTCAATTATTCCTCGTGGGTATGTGATTGATCTGTCCGCTAACTGAAGGATTGTAGATGTGGGTTTCGGCTCGCCAACTCCAAGTTTCCTAAGAAGTGAAAATGGTAATAGATTAATGCTCGCACCCAAGTCACATAAAACATTGGTAAAAGAAAGCGAGCCTATTGAACAAGGGATAGAGAAACTCCCTCTGTCTTTAATCTTTGGTGGTAACTTTCTTTGTAGCACAACCGAGCATTCTTCATTAAGCGCTATCGTACCATGTTCTTCCAATTTATTTCGATTCGATAATATTTCCTTCATAAACTTCGCGTACTTCGGAATCTGCAAAAGTGCTTCACAAAAAGGGATATTAATTTCAAGTTTTCTAAATATGTCAATAAAACGTTCGAAATGTTTATCCTGTTTTCCCTTTCGTAGCGCTGCGGGAAATGGAGGTCGGATCTTGATAGGAGGCAGTGGTTCGGTTTTCTTTTCCGTTAGTGAGCTGTCCGATACATTCTCCGCCTTTTGTTTTCCCTCTTGGGCGTGACTGTTCTCGTCCTTGGTCGTGGCTTTGTTCTGATCGGCCTCTTCTGGTCCGATCTCCGTTGTCGCCTTCTTCTTTTCCGGAGCTGGCTCGAGCGTCTTTCCATTTCTTAGCTGAATGTCTTTGGCGTACTCTCGAGGGTTCTTCTCTGTATCGCTCGGGAGTGTTCCCTGCTTGCGTTCGGACAAAGAGCTCATCAAATGATTCATCGAGCTTGCCAAACTTTGCAATGTATTCTCTAACTTGTCGAGCCTTGCATCCTTCTTGCGGTTTTGGTCGTTTTGATAGTGAGTCATCTTCTCGAACGCTAGCTCCCAGTCAGCTTTCTGTTTTGGTAGTGGAGGTGCATTATGTTGATTCTGAGCTTCTGAAGGCTTTAGGTAGTGGGAATTTCCATACGACAAATTCGGATGATTCCTCCAGCTCGAATCGTACGTGTTTGAGTATGCATTTCTCGGCCTATTGTGAATGTGGTTTACTGTTTCGGGATCCTTGGCTTGCATCTCGTCTAACCTCCTATGTATAGCTTCAAATTGAGCCTCTATAGAGCTACTTATTTCGTGTACTCCAACCGCTCGTCGGTCTAAGTCTTGTTCAGTATACCTTGCGGGATAAGCTGCGATACGCTCGATGGCTTGGAGTGCATCTTCGTCGGCTAGCTCCATGAAATTTTGTGTACACCCGCCATCGACGATTCTCTTATTTTGTGTACTCAGTCCCAGGAAGAATGATTGCATCTGAACGCTCAATGGTATGCTATGGTTCGGACATCGCCTGAGAAGACTCTTATATCTATGCCACGCATCGCTCAGGGTCTCGCCACCTTCCTGCTTAAAATTTGCCAATTGGCTTCTGATCTCGCTAGTTCTTGATAAAGGGTAGTACTTCCCTAGAAAACACTCCGTCAGTTCCTCCCAACTAGTGATGGAGGCGTGTGGAAGTGATGAGAACCACTCTGACGCCTTTCCTGTCAAAAAAAATGGGAAAAACGTTAATCGAATAACTTCCGCTGAAACACCGGGGTATTTAATTGTTTTGCAAATTTGTGAAAATTTTAAAAGGTGAGCGTTTGCGTCCTCATTCGTCAGCCCATGGAATTGGACCGAACCAGTCACCATTTGTAGTGTAACCGGTTTAATCTCGAAATGGTTATTCTGCCCTCCGGGAATGACAATCGGATTGTTGTAATCGAATAATCCAGGAAGTGCATGACTAAGCAGCGTGGGATGAGGAGGAACTGCCCCGTGGTTGTGTTGTCCATCATGGTCGTGGACCTCCTCCTGGTTGTCGTGGTCGTGATTATCCATCCTTCGTCTACGATCACGGTTGTTACGGCGGCACGTCGCTTCTATTTAACTGTCGAATAATAACGGTCCTGTATCTAGCTACGTGTCATACACCAAGTATAGTTCTGTCAAAGACGGAAAAATCAACGTAAATAAGCGCCGTGAAAGGAAAAAAAAGTAATAATAAGACTAAGAATAATAATTAAGTAGTGATAACTAAAGAAAAAAAATAGTAATAGATACTAAAGTAAATATATATCTAATTGATAATTATAATAATAGTAATGCTAATAATATACTAAAAAAATACAAATATTTATATAGAAAGAAAAATAATACTTCTACTGCAAAATATGATAATAATAAAATAGATATAATAATAATAATAATTTTTTTAGAGATAGAGTGACGTAAGAAAAAAAATAATAATAATCAAGATAAAATATAATTGATTTAAAACTGTTTCTTTTATTTTTTAGAAAATACTAGAAAAAATTTTAAAACTAAAATTCAGATTATATTTTAAAAATAGTAATAATGCTATCCCCGGCAACGGCGCCAAAAACTTGACACGCTCGAATACTAGCAAGTATACTAGGTCGTGCAAGTAGTATAAAACGGACGTAAATCCGAGTATCGATCCACGAGGATAACTCGATTAATTCTAAAATACAATTCTAACTTATATTAATAATTATGTATTTTTTTCTTGAATTAAAGACACAAATAAGCAGCTATAAAACGATTACGAATATTAATTGACGACAAACGTGATTAAAGCACATATTTCGGCACGGATTATCCTACGTCTTCATGCAATCGACTTTATGAAATCAATATGATTTTAAGTTTAGGTACAAATTCCTAGTATACGTGCTACCCGCTCTCGCGTGTATAGCAACCCTATGCGAGAGTGAACCAATCAACTATATCCCTATATGACTGTAGTTACTTCTCACGCATTCGCTTTTATGAATTTCCCCGAGTTTAGGCGCTTTCAACGCCTAAAGTCTCGGAAACCTCACGGACGAAACCGATTCCATCTCTGGTCGGTTTTACGTCGTGGTGTTCAACACTTTAATTCCAATCGATCTAATCACCAAACCAATCAATAAAACAAGCATATAGCGATCAATCATACGCAGGCATTAAACTCAGCGAAGAACACATAACTTAGCACATATGATTAAATAAACCACGATAACATCAATACGAGTTCATAATTCGGCCTAATAAGGCCTTAACCACAAAACGACTTACGCTAACATATTAATTAACGAAAACAACGAAGGTTTTAAACATAAACATATTTAAAACACAGAAAAAGGAAAGATAGTATGAAACGCCCCTCACAGTAGTTTCGTCGAACGGGTGGTGGGCGAATCGTCACCTCACGCCTGGGTAAGTTTCGCTTGCTCGAGTCCACCTATCTTTGCTTCTTTCGCAAATTACAGCAGCCCAGAAAATAACTTTTCAGCTCCAACGCGCCTTCTCAAGCTGCTCCACCTCGTGACCTTAACTCTATGTGCGTTCTCAGCCCCCTAAAAGCAGCTCAACCTCTTGCAGAAACCTCCAAACTTGCAGCTGCCCAGCAGATCGAACACAGCACCTCACAGACTTCAACCTCTCGGCCCCTTTTTGCGCAAGTTTTCTTCTCTATTTTTTTTTTCTGTTCAAAGTACGCCCCGTCTATCTTTCTTTGTAAAACGTATTTATAGGCATGAGGAGAAAACATGAGAGCGGCCAAATCATCCCAATTTTTCTTAAGAAACTCTGCTCCTCTTAACATTCTTCAGACAACGTTGCTTTTTTTTTCTTTTTTTATCTCCTTTTGTCTGCCCTTGTGCGCTAAACCCGTAAGATTGTCGAGTACCTCACCTTGTTTGCGCGTTGTGTGCTTGTAATTTCTTCAAGAATGGTGTGCGGTGTACGTGCTAGTCGCTTCAGAATATTGAGTCTATTAAGTTAGTGGAAACACTATTACAGCATGTTTTGTGGTTGTGGTATTCTATTTATGTAGTTTTTTTTTAAAAAAAAAAGAAAAAAAAAGAGGAGAAAAAAAAGGGGGAAGAAAAAAAATATCGAAAAAAAAGAAGAAAAAAAAGAAAAAATATATATATTAGAAAATTGAAAAAAAAATGAGAGTTTATAGTAGATTTCCAGAATTATTTTCTCGAGTTCTTAGTAATAATTTTTAGTTTTTTTTCTCCTTTTGTCTGCCCTTGTGCGCTAAACCCGTAAGATTGTCGAGTAGCTCCCCTTGTTTGCGCGTTGTGTGCTTAAATTTCTTCAAGAATGGTGTGCGGTGTACGTGTATTGTCTATCTCTCTCTCCCTCCTTGAATATGTCATTATGTAGGCTTATTTCATGGGCTGGATTTTGTTAATGGGCCCGAAATATAGGGTTGAAATGGGCTGAAATAGTTTGGCAGATTTTTAGTCCAAGTTTGTTCCCGACTTTTGGCCCTTTTAGCTCTGTTACCTGTAAAATACAAAAAGCAACATACAATAGGATATTTCTTGACATTTAGACATATAGCTATAGAATTACGCAATTTTTCGGGTCTAAAGTGTTCGTAAAATCCTAACTTATCAAGCTTCATGTCGAACCGGCTCCTATTTCAATCCATGCTGGACCGATCGATATACCAATAATCAAGTCTTCAGTCAACTGGTGGAATACATCGCATCAACCTAGGAGCATTAGCCGATTTGGTACATCAATACATGTTCCTATGCCCATTCCAATCTTGTCTAACTTTGCTAACTCCCCTTATCAACCCCTATCTTGTTCGTTCTCGAAACATGTCTTCCTATTCCATCTTTTTTCGAATGTCCTTTAAAGGAAGAAATAGAAGCTCGAGAAGAAATACCAAAACCTAGTTCATTAGCCGAGTCTCTTTGCATCCATGGCTGGATGGTTAAAGCGCCCAACTCAACATTGGCGAATTCGTAGGTTCAATTCCTACTGGATGCACGCCAATGGGACCCTCCAATAAGTCTATTGGAATTGGCTCTGTATCAATGGAATCTCATCATCCATACATAACGAATTGGTGTGGTATATTCATCCTCATAATATATGAACAGCAAGAACTAGCATTCTTATTGAGATTAGAATTCATAGGGAATCAAATTGATTCATGTATGGAATCAAATATGCAGTATTTACAGACAACAGTCTTCGGTTATTGGGGCAAAACCACTATACTTCTAACTAATGTCGAATCAGGATAAACTAGGACAGAACTAAAGCATTGGTCGAACTTTTCTTTGGCGTCAAGGTAATAGCTATGAATAGTCATCGACTTCCGGGAAAGGGTATAAGAATGGGACCTATTATGGGACATACAATGCATTACAGACGTATGATCATTACGCTTCAACCGGGTTATTCTATTCCACCTCTTAGAAAGAAAAGAACTTAAATCAAAATACTTAATAGCATGGCAACACATTTATACAAAACTTCTACCCCGAGCACACGCAATGGAACCGTAGACAGTCAAGTGAAATCCAATCCACGAAATAATTTGATCTATGGACAGCATCATTGTGGTAAAGGTCGTAATGCCAGGGGAATCATTACCGCAAGGCATAGAGGGGGGTCATAAGCGTCGAGAGAGATTGTCAATTTTCCAACATGAAGATTTTTTACCTGACTTAACAATAAGTTGAAAGTCAAATTGCCATAGATCACGATTCAAACAAAGAGGTTGAGCCGCTCCAAGTCGAAAGCGTATTTATCACTAAAGGACGAAGCATTGGCTAATCAATTCACCCTTTATACTGACGTGCTGTGGTAGGACATCAGGAGTTGCTGCACATCGATAACTTAACTTTGAATAGGCCTCAGACTGCGATCTGTAGACGACTTTTTACTATGCAAGACCTGAGATGAATCTGTTTTCATACATATGAAGATAGCTGTAGAGAAAAAGCCATGTCAGAACCTTTCCTAAGTGTAAGTGCAAGAGCCTCCGCCATGTCCACTGAAAAAGGGCGTAACTTTACCCTATTCCAGTTATGAGTAGCCCAGTCAGATCTATACCCACCACTGCTATGTTTTCTTTGTGATAACCTGGTTAGAGAAGCGCATCAACATAAATCTTAAAAGAACCATCTCAGGCGGATGCCAATTCAGCTAAACTTCTCTTTGCTGTGACTAGATCGAAAGGGCGGCGGGTACTTCGACTGCATTGTATCAGGTGAAGAGAAACCACCGGAGGCTAAAGGCTAGGCTTAGTAGGGCTAGAACCTACAATATCACCTTTATGAGCGGTACATTTCAACCAATTAAACTATAAGCCTTTACAGATCTCGACATGCACTTCTTTAGTTAGGGAAGAGCGGAAATATTCTAAGTATGGCATTAAACTCAATGCTGAATCATTTGTAGCAAATCATTCTTGTAGTGTATTTTGAATAGAGCGAGATCCGAAATTTTGTCTTGAATTGAAACTTGTTCCAAGAAATCGGAAGTTAATTACGATGCATAAACTGTGTGAAAAATCATCTTGTAGCATATCATGTAGTAAGTAACTTACAAACTAGGTAGAGATAGATTTACGATTTATGAATGAAATTCGTTACATTTCGATATATCGTGCACATAATAAATGCCAATAAAGGCGTGCTTAATGATATGAACGAGTCACAAGGCACATATTAATAACCGTCCGCGTGAACTTCAATTCTATTTCTCATTTTTGACTATTAGCAATTTATCTTAAATTTTGAAAGGCCCAATTAAGGCCTTTGGATTTTCTAGGTCAATAGTCAGATTAAGGCTCCGTTGTCTTTACAATCATAAGTCTTGGAGGCACAAAACATTTTAGGTCTTAATTTATCAACTCTATGATCCTAGGCGTGAATTCTAAAGGAATCGATAAAGCTCGAGAGAGAATTTCGAGTAGTGAGAGAAGATATTTGCTGTTTCTCTCTCTATAAATCGAATTGCAAGCCTTTCAGATCAATTTCTATCTCATATGAACGCCTGCCGGACTACTATCCGAATTGTTCGGTTATTGGTTATTCAGCAGCTACATGCAGGCGACAACGTCCACGTGAATAGGGCCAAGATACTCAACCAAGTCAAAACCTAGCGCTATGAGGGCAAAGAATAACGATAGGGCTTACTCTCACACGGGCACATGCTTGCTTACAATCTGAAAAACATCCTTAAGACTTGAAGAGAAAAGATACCTTTGCCCACCCTACAGGAAAGATGAACTTCAATTCAATAAGTAGAGCCTTTACGCCTTTAGTAAACCATTTATCTGTTGAAGGGCTTTGACACCAGGCCACAAACAAGTTGAATTAATTTCAGCAATTAGGCCTCCCATAAAGGATAAAGGAAAGTAAATGTACCGGCTGCACGAGATTCGTGAGCACTTTTTCCTAATGGATATGAGTGGGCCTACCTATTTGATGTTGCATGCTTTGGATTGTTCCCTTTATTTCGTCTGCTTCGGAGGAAAAGAATTGAAATGATCCGTATGTACCGGATCAATAAACCGCTACCGTGCTAACCCCCTTCACTGTCTTGTCTTACTTTCTTTAATCACTCTAAGCATAAGACCTTGAATTGCCTCTTTGTCTTCTCTCTATGTATAGAGCAATAAGGAATGCATTAAAGAGGATGTAGCCCTTTCCTTGACTGGATGGTGAGCTACAACCACTCATTTTTTATTTGAATTGAATGAGTGTTAGGTCATTACCTTAGGAAAGACTTAGCTCTCGGTTCTTCTCGCCGAAAGCTATCGATAGACTCTTTCTCGCCTAACATCTTGAATTTCTTAAAGCATTGAAATTACCCGGGAATTTGAGTTGTTCTATTATTTCCCTTTGAAGTTTGAAGAAGCCATCTTCATTTTGCATTTGAGAATGAGAAAAAGGACGCAAATGCTTGGTGGAATAGAGACGGGTTATATACCTATCACAACTTTTTTGTTCACTCAATAAGTGTTAATATTTTGTTATTTTGAGCTATCCTAAAAGAGAAGGAGTCCGTTTTCTTTGAATATACTTTCATTCAAAATGAAACTTCTGTTAATATAAGTTCCCCACATCCACGATTTATTGCGTCCGGATTTTCAATTTATTTGTTTTTATATCGGCCTGTCTTTCTTAATTTCGAGCTCTCTTACTTTCTCGCAATGGAATTTTTTTTATTTACTTTCCAAGGCTTTTTATACTTACAAAAAGAAAGAGGATTTCATTTGTTATATACTTTATATACTACTTTTTTGTAGAAGCCCTGACGCTTCGAGAAAAAGAAAACGGACCCGGGGGGTTCCAACGAGAGGAATTCACTCTCATGTTGGAGCAGAGACATGGAGGCGATAAAATGCCGGAGATCCTCCATAGTCTCGAAAGAGAATGGAGTCAAAGCTTTTATTTCCAATAAATCTTGAGTGACTTTCGAACTCTAAGGAACGAGGACGGGACAGAGAAGCAACTCCGCAAGGAGTGGCAAGGCCGCGGCTAACCGAATGTTGTCCAAGTTGCCAAGAAAGACTTTTTTGATTCTTTCCGGTATGTAGCTCCAAGAGCAAGGAGTGCCACGAACAAGCGGAGCGAAAAGAAAGCAAGGGGAATTCTTAGATTTTTGGTTGAGAAATCCTTTGATTGCGGATTGAATATAGATCCATGTCTTTCTTGTTTCATTAGCTAGGACAAAATGCTCACATGTCCCTTTATTTTGAGCTATCCTAAAAGAGAAGGAGGAGTCCGTTTTCTTTGAATATACTTTCATTCAAAATGAAACTTCTGTTAATATAAGTTCCCCACATCCACGATTTATTGCGTCCGGATTTTCAATTTATTTGTTTTTATATCGGCCTGTCTTTCTTAATTTCGAGCTCTCTTACTTTCTCGCAATGGAATTTTTTTTATTTACTTTCCAAGGCTTTTTATACTTACAAAAAGAAAGAGGATTTCATTTGTTATATACTTTATATACTACTTTTTTGTAGAAGCCCTGACGCTTCGAGAAAAAGAAAACGGACCCGGGGGGTTCCAACGAGAGGAATTCACTCTCATGTTGGAGCAGAGACATGGAGGCGATAAAATGCCGGAGATCCTCCATAGTCTCGAAAGAGAATGGAGTCAAAGCTTTTATTTCCAATAAATCTTGAGTGACTTTCGAACTCTAAGGAACGAGGACGGGACAGAGAAGCAACTCCGCAAGGAGTGGCAAGGCCGCGGCTAACCGAATGTTGTCCAAGTTGCCAAGAAAGACTTTTTTGATTCTTTCCGGTATGTAGCTCCAAGAGCAAGGAGTGCCACGAACAAGCGGAGCGAAAAGAAAGCAAGGGGAATTCTTAGATTTTTGGTTGAGAAATCCTTTGATTGCGGATTGAATATAGATCCATGTCTTTCTTGTTTCATTAGCTAGGACAAAATGCTCACATGTCCCTTTATTTTGAGCTATCCTAAAAGAGAAGGAGGAGTCCGTTTTCTTTGAATATACTTTCATTCAAAATGAAACTTCTGTTAATATAAGTTCCCCATATCTACGATTTATTGCATCCGGATTTTCAATTTATTTGTTTTTATATCGGCCTGTCTTTCTTAATTTCGAGCTCTCTTACTTTCTCGCAATGGAATTTTTTTTATTTATTTTCCAAGGATTTTTATACTTACAAAAAGAAAGAGGATTTCATTTGTTATATACTTTATATACTGCTTTTTTGTAGAAGCCCGGACGCTTCGAGAAAAAGAAAACGGATACGGGGGGTTCCAACGAGAGGAATTCACTCTCATGTTGGAGCAGAGACATGGAGGCGATAAAATGCCGGAGATCCTCCATAGTCTCGAAAGAGAATGGAGTCAAAGATTTTATTTCCAATAAATCTTGAGTGACTTTCGAACTCTAAGGAACGAGGACGGGACAGAGAAGCAACTCCGCAAGGAGTGGCAAGGCCGCGGCTAACCGAATGTTGTCCAAGTTGCCAAGAAAGACTTTTTTGATTCTTTCCGGTATGTAGCTCCGCGAGCAAGGAGTGCCACGCACAAGCGGAGCGAAAAGAAAGCAAGGGGAATTCTTAGATTTTTGGTTGAGAAATCCTTTGATTGCGGATTGAATATAGATCCATGTCTTTCTTGTTTCATTAGCTAGGACAAAATGCTCACATGTCCCTTTATTTATTACAACCTTCGTTTTTGATGTCAAAGACCAGGAGCTACGCGCAAATTCTCAATGGATCTCGGTTGTTCTTAACAGCGATGGCTATTCATTGAAGTCTTCGGGTAGCACCACTAGATCTTCAACAAGGTGGAAATTCTCGTATTCCCTATCTACATGTTTCTGTGGCTCGGATGAATACTTTTGTTTATATCGCTACGGCTATAAACATTTTCTTCTTCCTATTAACAAAACATCCCCTTTTTCTTCGCTCTTCCGGAACCGGTACAGAAATGGGTGTTTTTCTACGTTGTTTACCTTAGTTACTGGGGGGTTTCGGGGAAGACCTATGTGGGGCACCATTTGGGTGTGGATGCTCATTTAACCTCCGTATTCATATCGTTCCTTATTTGCCTGGGTGTGTTTTCAAAAGCTTCATGTCGAACCGGCTCCTATTTCAATCCATGCTGGACCGATCGATATACCAATAATCAAGTCTTCAGTCAACTGGTGGAATACATCGCATCAACCTGGGAGCATTAGCCGATTTTGTACATCAATACATGTTCCTATGCCCATTCCAATCTTGTCTAACTTTGCTAACTCCCCTTATCAACCCCTATCTTGTTCGTTCTGGAAACATGTCTTCCTATTCCATCTTTTTTTGAATGTCCTCTAAAGGAAGAAATAGAAGCTCGAGAAGAAATACCAAAACCTAGTTCATTCGCCGAGTCTCTTTGCATCCATGGCTGAATGGTTAAAGCGCCCAACTCAACATTGGCGAATTCATATGTTCAATTCCTACTGGATGCACGCCAATGGGACCCTCCAATAAGTCTATTTGAATTGGCTCTGTATCAATGGAATCTCATCATCCATACATAACGAATTGGTGTGGTATATTCATCCTCATAATATATGAACAGTAAGAACTAGCTTTCTTATTGAGATTAGAATTCATAGGGCATCAAATTGATTTATGTATGGAATCAAATATGCAGTATTTACAGACAACAGTCTTCGGTTATTGGGGCAAAATCAACATACTTCTAACTAATGTCGAATCAGGATAAACTAGGACAGAACTAAAGCATTGGGTCGAACTCTTCTTTGGCGTCAAGGTAGTAGCTCTGAATAGTCGTCGACTTCCGGGAAAGGGTATAAGAATGGGACCTATTATGTGACATACAATGCATTACAGACGTATGGTCATTACGCTTCAACCGGGTTATTCTCTTCCACCTCTTAGAAAGAAACTTAATAGCATGGCAATACATTTATACAAAACTTCTACCCCGAGCACACGCAATGGAACCGCAGACAGTCAAGTGAAATCCAATCCACGAAATAATTTGATCTATGGACAGCATCGTTGTGGTAAAGGTCGTAATGCCAGGGGAATCATTACCGCAAGGCATAGAGGGGGGTCATAAGCGTCGAGAGAGATTGTTAATTTTCCAACATGAAGATTTTTTACCTGACTTAAACATAAGTTGAAAGTCAAATTGCCATAGATCACGATTCAAGCAAAGATGTTGGGGCTTTCCCCTTAAGTGACTATGGGGTGAGCCGCTCCAAGTCGAAAGCGATATTTATCACTAAAGGACGAAGCATTGGCTAATCAATTCACCCTTTATACTGACGTGCTGTGGTAGGACATCAGGAGTTGCTGCACATCGATAACTTAACTTTGAATAGGCCTCAGACTGCGATGTAGACGACATTTTACTATGCAAGACCTGAGATGAATCTGTTTTCATACATACAAAGATAGCTGTAGAGAAAAAGCCAGGTCAGAACCTTTCCTAAGTGTAAGTGCATGAGCCTCCGCCATGTCCACTGAAAAAGGGCGTATATACCCTATTCCAGTTATGAGTAGCCCAGTCAGATCTATACCACCACTCCTATGTTTCCTTTGTGATAACCTGGTTAGAGAAGCGCATCAACATGAATCTTAAAAGAACCCATCTTAGGCGGATGCCAATTCAGCTCAACTTCTCTTTGCTGTGACTAGATCGAAAGGACGGCGGTTACTTTCACTGCCTTGTATCAGGTGAAGAGAAGCCGCCTGAGGCTAAAGGCTAGGTTTAGTAGGGCTCAAACCTACAATATCATCTTTATGAGCGGTACGTTTCAACCAATTAAACTATAAGCCCTTACGGATCTGGACATGCACTTCTTTAGTTAAGGAAGAGCGGATGGAAAGAGTAGGTCTTTGCTCTATCTGTTTTTTCCTCTTCCCAAGAATGAACAATTGGATCAAAAAAAATGATTTTTCTATTTATTTAGATATATATATAATTATATAAATGTATGTCTATTATTATTTAATATTCTATAATTTAAGCAAGCGGCCCTTTCGCGACTCAAACAGCCGGTACACTTTCCAGTTCGCAACGGCTCAAACGGGCGGGGGCTCTCTATTTGCTTGCAATGCCGGCTTTTCGCCTTTAGTTAGAAGTCATGGTTTTTTTTAACACAAAAAAAGTTCTGGATGAAGTAAGAAAAAATCACTTTTGCATGTAGAAGAACAGCGGCTTGGTGAACAAGGTTTCTTTGACGGCATGCAGATGTTCTTTTTTTCAAAAGAGGCAACAACATCTCTCGCAGCACCATTCGTTCACTCCCTCATTGTTAAATTTGAATATGGACGTCCTACTAGTCCTTACGAAATACTTTAACGAGTTGAAGTTGAAAGGCAATGTGTCATTGAAAACCCTTAGTGGTAAACACGTTTTCAATTTCAAACGAAGAGGACTAGACGAGGATTTGGATGCGACAACTGTGGTGGTTCGATGGATATCCTATGCGGGTGTTTAAATGGACACCAACGTTTAATCCGAGGGAGGATTCGTCGGCATTCCCTGTGTGGAGTGCCGTTGAAGATTGACGATCCCACGGCAGATCGATCGCGGGTTATTATGGCTAGAATTTGTGTGGAGGTTGATCTTACAGTACAAAACCCGAGTCAACGAGTTTGGGATTGGTATTGATAATGATCTTTTGGTGTAGAAAGTTATCTATGAAGATCTTCCAAAATATTGTTTGGGATGTAGACACTTGGGCCATTTGGAGGATGAGTGTTATGAAAATGGTTCAAGGGAGAAACTTGAAAAACTTTCGGAGCAAACTCATAATAATAATGATGATCTCAGGAAACTTCTCGATAAGAAACGTGGCAAGCAGCGATTTTCGCTTCCGAGCCTGTGCAAGGAAAGGGGTAGAGTTGAAGAATATCCCGTCTACTAGCGCTGGGATGTAGTACCTCAGAGAGAGCAGAATCAGACGTCTTCTCCAGGAATGTTGAAACCAGCAGATTCCAAATTATCTGATAAAGCACCAGAGAAGGTGGCTGATAATATGGCGGCGCTAGAAAGTCCTGACACTTCGAGATCCAACAATGGTGGTAACACTAATGCTGAAATGGTGATCACAATGGCTGGACATGTGGAGAAATCTGATCGATTCAGGGAGAATCACATCGGTACGGTGTTCAAAGTCGAAAAGAAACAGAAAACAATGCCTCAGTTTAGGAAATTGTTTAGCTTCCCGAAAAACCTTGTGTTGGTGACTTGGTGACCTGGTGGTGTCCCGAAAAACCTTCACGTGAGAAAGAAAAAATATCACAAAATGTTGGCTTTGATTGAACCGAATGTAGCGCTGGATAAGTTGGTTTTTAGGAGATTGCTTGGTTTCCAGAATATTCTCTCTAGTGTTACTAATAATATATGGCTTTGCTGTCAAGATGAGGTTTCGGTGGATGTCGTTGTTAGCCATGAGCAATTCTTACATGTTTGTTAGGAAATATTTTGTAGTATTCAATTTCATTGTATTATCTTTGTTGATTTGCTTTATTAAACTTTGGGCTAGTTCCTAATTGGGTTAGTTCTTAGTTATTCATGTAATGGGCCTTCACAAGAGGCCCACCTATTATATACCAACTTGTGGTATAAATAGGAAAACCCTAACACATAGTTAGGTGCGCTTGTGTGTGTAGATCAAATAAACAATTTTAGAGTGAGAGAGCCTCCTCAAGAACACCACCAAGCCCCACACGACCCGAACCTAAATCTCGATCATTCGGCGTGTTTAATCCGTCCGAAGTCGTATTGTTGGTGAAATCCCGGACCAACAATTGGTATCAGAGCCCAACGCGACCGGATTTGCGTGTTTTGAGCAAGATTTGAGTGAAAAATTGCTTGAAAATTATTTTCGGCCATTCTCTGATTTTGGGCGATTTCGACCTCGATTTGTTGTTTTTAGACATCCCAAAGGTTGATTATGTGTTTAGGAATGTTTTTCTGATGTTTTGGAACAAGTTTCGTCGATTTTGAGTGAGATATGAGCGAAAACGAGCCATTTTTCTGGTAAATGTCGCGCTGCCCATGCTTTGTTCTTGGCCGAGAAATTTTCTTACCCGAGAAAATTCTTAGCCGAGAAAATTTCGCTGGCCGAGAAACTTTCACTGAACGAGAAATTTTCTTACCCGAGAAAATTCTTAGCCGAGAAAATTTCGCTGGCCGAGAAACTTTTGCAATCCGAGAAATTTTCTAAGGCTGAGAAATTTCGAAACTGAGAAACTTTCTTTCTCAGGTTTAGAAATTTTTTGAAACCGCGAAATTTTGAAACCGAGAAATTTTCTAAGGCTGAGAAATTCGAAACCGAGAAACTTTCTTTCTCAGGTTGAGAAATTTCTATCCGATAAACTTTTTAGTTGCGAAACTTTCTCAGTTCACACTTCACGATTTTTCGCGGTCTCTCTCACACAGCTGCTTTTTCTCAACCCGCGAATTTTTCAACCTGAGAAACTTTTAAAACTGAGAAATTTTTCAAATTGCGAAATTTTCCAGAACTTCGAAATTTTCGCGACTCACTCTCTCAACGAAATTTCTCGGGACAACATTTCTCGCACATTTTCACACATCATTTTTCGCACCCCCCGAGAAATTTGCACCCAACCTTTAAACTTGATCCAAACACACCTTTTAGCTTCAAATCTTGCAAAAATCACTCATTAAAAATACACTTAAGCGTTTTTTACCACCAAAATTTCTGGCCCCCCCGGATTAAATAAGGTTTTTTTTTTTAAAAAAAAAGGGTTTCTACCAATGGAAAATTTATCATTGGATAGAGAAAAATTTTCTAAGGCCATTGGACTTTGTCTATTTTACACTTTTAAAATTTTCCGAAATAAATTTTTCTGGGCCAAATTTTTCGGTATAGACGACGTTTTTGTAAAATTTTGAAGGCAAATCCAAAACGCGGCAACGATCACCGTACCCAACAATCGACCTAGGACGGTAATTGGCACATTATAGAAAAAGTTTAGGTCACCCCCAAACTTTTCGGAGCCGAATTTCCAAATGCCAATTTCACACCCAGCATGTATGGTACCCGGGTTGCTCCACATACATGACTGGTACACGACGTGAGCAACTACCCCCGGCATGAATGGTACATGGGTTGCTCCACATTCATGACCGGTATGCACTGCGAGCAACCAACCCCATCATGCACGTTACACGGGTTGCTCCACGTGCATGAAGGGATGTCAGAGAAGTGAGCAATCATCATGACTTCTGTACAAATCCGTGCAGAACCCGAACCTACAAAGAAGGGTTGACAAAAGTTCAACCAACCATCAGTGGGCGAGCCATCCAATCTCGATGCTTAGGCGATGTGGATCTCATGTACCAGACTCCACCGTCCACCCACTGCCATCCATTCCACCATGGTGCGCTACATGGAGACGTCCTAAGCCACCGTGATCCTCTTTACGCCCTCACCACCACCACCACCTGACGAGTCTCAGAAGTGTCTGATCAACAGTTTTGGGCCACCCTCGTCGACATCACTCGTGGTTGCCTTTCAACGCGATCACGCCACGTCACCATAGTTCCCATGGATCAGTGAAACCCCCCCTGATCCTAACCCAGGAACGAGCCTACCCTAGCCTCTCTAGTCTAGGTCTAGGTCGCGCGACATCCTTCTCCACGCAAAGATCCAATCAACGATCTCGGGAGGATGACGTAAGTCGCTTGCAGGAGTTGCGAACCAACGACGAGATGATCGCACTCCTCTATCATATCTCACCATAACCCAGACCTCGCCCATAGGTACAGGAGACGACCCGTTCGTTTCCCGAGTAGAAGTCGCGGCATCTGGTCCAACCGCGCAATTAACCCCCCAACCACTCAGCTATCCTTTCGCAGATAGCTGTTTCATTCGCACAAGAGGAACACGTTAGCCATCACCGCCCCACTTGGAGACGGTTGATGTTGAACATGCAGTGTCCCGCCTCTCACTGCACCTCTTCCACTCACATAGAGTCTAGTGTCCTCACCCACCGAAATTTTCCACTTTATAGGACACAAACACTCTTTACGCACCGCAGGTTCTTCGTGAACTTGCCCGAACGCTTGATGACGTCCTTGTGACCGAGAGCAGAAGACCCACGACAGCCACCCTCACCACAACTGTCGATGGGCCACGGATACGAGCTTGTCTCATCGTCCGTGCGAACGGAAAGCCTTTGTGGCTCTCCGGTTCTTTCGGACCTGTGCAAACAGGCGGCACATCGGACACATGTTTCGATGTTGTGACGAGGGAGCGTCTTTGTGACCCCCGCCTGGTTAGTTACCCCGTTCGTGATGGAGCCCCAACTCATAGCAATCAGCGAGGAACTTACACATTCCATGCCGCGCTCAACGAGGATCTATGAAGGAAAAGGTCCCATCACCGACACCACTCCACCACGCCTACGCCTACGCCACCCACCACATGCTGCTCCGTCTCTCCAGTGTTCAAAACTGAACCCGGAGGAACATCAATTGCTGCTACTCCTGAGAATCCCACTTGATTGCCTCACTCAACACCACACCACATCACCATCACCACCATCAACGCCAGAGGCAGACTCGTCCCACGGACGACGTGACGATCCCAAAGACGGAGATCATCTCAAGGGGGAGTAAAGGAGAAGAACTGAGTTGAAGATCGTACAGCAGCATCAGCAGCAACCATCATCCACCTCCGCTCACACCACCTATGCCACCTCTCACAACACCTACTCCACCACCTCCACCAACTACGCCCCGCCGGAGGCTTCCACTACCTCCGCGCACATTCTTATGTGTCAGGCTATTATGTTCATAATGGAACACTCAAAGGAGCCATGGCACATCTCATCCACCACATTCCGCCACTACTGCGCTGACCACTCTGACGACCGGGCTCCCTGCTCTTGAAAGTCACATTTCAATGGAGCCTTGGCACATTTTTTTACGCCCCACACCTACCTTCTTCTGGAGCCAGACGAGTCAACTTCGTGGCCGAACCAGACAACTTCCATTCGAAGACGACGAACCCGGCGTCGAGAAGAAGAAGATTGGAGAATCTTAACAAGTGAGTCCTAGCCGAGCCATCAATGCCTCCGCAAGAAGAGGAGATATCCCTTGTAGGGGGAGTTTGCTAGGAATCGAGATCTCCAATATGCCCAACAAAGATATCCCGCGCTGAACTGAAGATTGAACACTAAGGGGGAGATTGTTAGGAAATATTTTGTAGTATTCAATTTCATTGTATTATCTTTGTTGATTTGCTTTATTAAACTTTGTGCTAGTTCTTAATTGGGTTAGTTCTTAGTTATTCATGTAATGGGCCTTCACAAGAGGCCCACCTATTATATACCAACTTGTGGTATAAATAGGAAAACCCTAACACATAGTTAGGTGCGCTTGTGTGTGTAGATCAAATAAACAATTTTAGAGTGAGAGAGCCTCCTCAAGAACACCACCAAGCCCCACACGACCCGAACCTAAATCTCGATCATTCGGCGTGTTTAATCCGTCCGAAGTCGTATTGTTGGTGAAATCCCGGACCAACAGTTCGGGCAAATTCCAATCAATTTAGGCAGCCTTTTTATTGTACAATTGTGCATGGAAAATATACTGTTCGAGAAAGACGAATTTGTTGGGGTTGTTTGAGAGAACTGGCTTCTTCTTCTCCATGACTTCGATCCCTTCCTTGTTCTTCTAGTCGGGGACCCTTCCTTGCAGCCGACTCTCTTCCGCCTTCGCCTCGGAGATTAGGAGTGACGAGCGAGAGCGAAAAGTCCGGTTCGGAACGGGTATCCAAGAGGAAGATCCCTGCGTACCATTGCCATCCTTCGATCCAAACCTTCGACTCCCCAGCAAGGAAGCCTTACCAGTCGTATGCAGATCCTCTGTACTTATCGTACTTATCCCTGCAAGTATATCGGATTTATTCAAAGGCTGATGTCACTGATAGCTCTGCTTTCATTCTGATTGGCTACCAGAAGGGATAAGAACTATGCTTTGACCGAGAGGCACTTCTGCCGCCGTTACATTGGAGAACTCTATTCCCTTCAAAAATGCTGAGACGATCAATATTGATGAACGGGCTATTGCCAAGTTCGATCGACTATTCGCCCGGTCCAGTAAGTATATTGCCGAGTGATAGGGGTTTCCGCGGATCCTAATCCTAGGTTCTTCCTTATTTTGATTTCCGAAAGATCTCCTCAAGATTTTTGTGTAAGCTCGGTAGCACAGAGGGGAAGGCTTAGTTTACTAATGGAAAATCGTTTCCGGCCGATATGCCCTAAGAAGTAGAACCATTGTTTAAAACGAGGAATTTTGGTCATAGCTTTTGTTTTGACTTTATTAGAATTAGCAATGGTTGAGGTTATCTAAGATAACTGATAGAATAATGTAGGTTCTCTGGCATTACAGCCGAAGCAGCAGAACAACCTCCTGCGCCCAACCGGCTATTTAGTAGCGGCATTCATACACAAGGGCCTTCCCGCCTGCCCGGCATAGTTCGAGATGTTGGGCCAGTCAGAGTACTCATTCATCTGCCTTTGATTTATTATTGCAAAGCGGGATCAGACTTCCATCCTCCTTGCCCGAGTTGGAAATCAATAAATAGATTAGGGATGGGCTAAGGAGCTAAAGAGTCAAAGAAGCGAAATAGCTCACTTTCCTTCTCCTTTACAGTCGAGCATATTCTAACCTTGGTAGAGGAGTAGACAAGAGATCACTTTAATTTGGCGTTTATTAGTGGAAATCATTGAGCGTATTTCCCGACAGAGGAGTGCAAAAAGTCGGACGAGAAGATACATCTGTGAAAGAAAATGGAGGTTCTACCAAAAATCTCGGTAAAAGGAAAATCGTCGATAAGAAGATGGTCCTCAGAAGGGAAAGTAGGGCGCTACCAAAAAGGCGCTGTATTCGAAAAAAGGTACGACTGAAGTGCCCGTATAGGAAGGGAAATTCACAAGCTAACTGTTCTCACATGGAAAGTAGAACCCTTCTCCATTGAAGATGGGTGTAGAGTTGCTGGTATCAGTGTCTCCGATCGTGAGCTTCCCTGCCCAGTCGTGCGGATTGCACGGTTTCGGCTAATACAGAAGCTCCCGAATCTTTCAGAGATATGGTAAATGGTATGTAACGGGAATATAGATCCATTCCTTCTTTCTCGCAACCTACTTTCTAATGTTTTAATAACGAGTAGCAAAGTCGAGTACGAATCTCGTATGATAAGAAAGATCCAGTCGATAGTGAAAGCTAGGTATCAGAACGAGAGCGAGTGGAATCTTAAATAAAGGGACCTCAATCAGTTAAATTCTCAACTCTATCAATCTCATTCTCTCTCCTGATTGACTTCGTAGCTTGAAACCTAGCACCATTCTCGACCTTCCACTTCTAGCCAACGAACTGTGGTGCTTAAGCGAGTGCCGCGCAAGGCTTATGTTCAGAAGAAGAAGCTCTATCATTCAATCCCAGCACCTTCTTAACCACCGATGTAGCTTGTGAATGAACAGGGCTTGAAGAGAAATTTCATACGCAAGCCAAACTATTGGATTTCGTTCCCCTAGAATGCCCGGTGACATCTTTCTTTTCATAGTCAAAGTAAACCCTTTCTTGGTGGCAACATCGGCATGCGTTATATAAGACTTTAATAAAAGCGCACCTTAACTACCCATTAGTGTAGGGCTTGCACTCAATAGTCATCATTTTTCTGTAAGTTGATGATTTGTCTCGCACGCTTGTTATATTTGTTTATATAGTGTGTGAAACCTAACTAATATCAAGCGGCCATTCACGTTAGGAATAGAGGCCATGAAGGATGGAATAGCTTGTATTTTTTTTGTCGAGATTGGGTTCGTGTTCCGTGTACCGCATCGAAGCTTGTGTAGCCTATGCGAAGCAAGCAGGTACAAGATCAAAAAGACGCATTGGATGGATGCACGAGCATTGAGAAGGAAGGACGCTTGAAGAGGCAAAAGGCCAAGGGAGATACCGTCTGTGATCCATGGATCTCCGATCGGGAAACCGTATCCAAGCTCCGTGGCTAGTCTGCGCTCTTTGGACGTTTCAAACTTAGCGAACTGAAACATCTGAGTAGCTAGAGGAAGGGAAATCAACGAAGACCCCGTTAGTAGCGGCGAGCGAGAGCGGATTAGGGGTTTGAAGAAAAACAAAGACGAAGCTTCGTTACTCCGCAAAGTATTCACTTATTTTTCGCCAGGTTTCATTCGATTGTGGATTGGATGATGGAAAAACCAGCAAGCTACGACTTTCAAGCTTACCTTCATATTATGAAAAGGAGAAATGACTTTTTTTCTTTTGTTAGATGTTGAGGTTGAGTCAGGTGGTGAGGAACTTGAAGAGCGAAGCCAACCGCGCTAGCCTATTTGTTTTTCAACAGCAAGCTACGGTCTAACGATCTCCTAACCTAGGTTGGGGCGAAAACTCCAAAACTACCGTTCCAAATCTTTCTCTATCTAATAATAAGGTAAGCTTGAAAGCCCCTTTACTAGAAAGTAAAGGGCACAGTGAACTGTAATTGTGAAAAGATTGGAAGATCTGGCCAAAGAAGTTGATAGCCCTGTAGATTCATTCCCATGGTTCGATCCTTTCAAGTAAACGCAGCGTGTTCGAATGCTGATCGCTTTTACGTGAGAAAGGGGGACCACCCTCTAAGCCTAAGTATTCCTTAATGACCGAGAGCGTACAAGTACCGTGAGGAAAAGGTGAAAAGAACCCTATTAGGGAGTGCAATAGAGAACCTGAGATCCGATGTGAACAATTAGTCGAAGGAGCGGAGCTTAGAGGCTTTCTATTAGATTAGTAAAGTGCACTCACTCTAACGGCGTACTTTTTGCATGATGGGTCAGCGAGGAAATGGGAATAGCGGCTTAAGCCATTAGGTGTAGGCGCTTTCCAGAGGTGGAATCTTAGAGTTCTTCCTATTTGACCCGAAATCGATCGTTTAGCCATGAGCATGTTAAAGAGAGCTCTAACAGGCCTTGGAGGACCGAACCCACGTATGTGGCAAAATACAGGATGACTTGTGGCTAAGGATGAAAGGCCAACCAAGATCGGATATAGTTGGTTTTCCGCGAAATCTATTTCAGTAGAGCGTATGATGTCGATGGCCCTAGGTAGAGCACTCAATGGGCTAGGGTGGCCCCATTTCGCCTTACCAACACCAAGGAAACTCCGAATACCTAGATCGTTTGTACAGACAGACCTTTTGGGTGCTAAGATCCAAAGTCGAGAAGGAAACAACCCAGATCATGCACTAAGGTCCCTAAACAATCACTTAGTGGAAAAGGAAGTGATCAAGCGATGACAACCAGGAGGTGGGCTTGGAAGCAGCCATCCTTTGAAGAAAACGTACTAGCTCACTGGTCTAGCTCCATGGCACCGAAAATGTATCACGACTCAGGCGATTCACCGAAGCGACGAGACCTTCAAAGCTGCTTTTTCAAGTGTCAGTAGCGGAACGTTCTGTAAATGGGGGAAGGTTTTTGGTGACAAGACCTGGAGATATCAGAACTGAGAATGCTGACATGAGTAACGAAAAATCCTGTAAAAAATACGATCGCCTGCCAACTGAATGTTTTCTACATTCAGTCAATCTACGCAGACTGGATCGGTCCCTAAGGAACCCCCGAAAGGGCTGCCGCCGATGGGTACACGAAGTGACGACTTTGACTACAGAACCAGGCTTGGAGCGAATTGGATTATCGGGCCGAGGGCTGCCCCCTCTTCCCCTCACTCTCCTTTCCCTAATATGAACCTTGAGTCATCAAAGCCTTTCTGACTCGGCCTGGCCTGGTCGCCCTACGCGACTGACCTTCAAAAGGCGAAACTCTCGTCGTAGTTTGGCGACCTATCTTTAGTATAGGCCTTTAGTCTTTTGATTAGAGTAGGTTCACGAGAGAGCAGAGCGTACCGCCCTGCCATAGTCACGAGTCTCTCTATATTCGCGACTCTTGTCATAGTCAACAAGGTTTAAACTTCCAGGAAAAAACTTCGAATTGGGAGGGCGATCCTCCCGATGAACTGACCGTACCCCAAACCGAAACAGGTAAACAAGTAGAGTTTACTGGGGCGCTTGAGAGAACCATGTCGAAGGAACTCGGCAAAATGACCCCGTAACTTCGGGAGAAGGGGTGCTCTCCTATTTTTTTTTAGGAAAGCAGCACATACCAAGGGGTAGCGACTGTTTATTTAAAACACAGGACTCTGCTAAGTGGTAACACGATGTATAGAGTCTGACACCTGCCCGGTGCTGGAAGGTCGGAAGGAGAAGTGTTAGTTGCTTTGAATGGAAACCCTGATAAACGGCGGCAATAACTCTAACTGTCCTAAGGTAGCGAAATTCATGGTCGCATAGGTAGCGACCTGCAAGAATGGTGTGATGACTGCCCCGCTGTCTCCGACATGGACCCGGTGAAATTGAATTCTCCGTGAAGATGCGGAGTACCAACAGCTAGACGGTAAGACCCCGTGCACCTTAACCATAGCTTCGCAGTGACAACCTTGATCGTGTAGGATAGGTGGGAGGTCGTGACACACAACGACCAATCCTGAAAGACCACTCTTTCGTCTAAGGATGCCTAACCGCCACACCGATCATTCGGGGAGAGGCGGGAACTGTGAGGTGGGTAGTTTTTCTGGGGCGGATGCCTCCTAAAGAGTAACGGAGGTGTGCGAAGGTAGGCTCAAGCTAAGATTCTGCTCGTGAGCGTAATGGTATAAGCCTGACTGACTGTGAGACCGACTGGTCGAACAGAGATGAAAGTCGGCCACAGTGATCCGGGAGTCCCGTGCGGAAGGGCTCTCGCTCAAGAGATCAAAGGTACGCCGGAGATAACAGGCTGATGTCTCCCAAGAGCTCTTATCGACGGAGTCTTTGCACCTGGATGTCGACTCATCACATCCTGGGGTTAAAGAAGGTCCCAAGGGTTCGGTTGTTCGCCGATTTAAGTGGTACGTGAGTTGGGTTTAGAACGTCGCGAGACAGTTCGGTTTCTATCTACCGTTGGCGTTAAAGGGAGAACTGCGAGGAGCCAACCATAGTACGAGAGGACTGGGTTGGGCCAACCTAAGGTCTACCGGTTGTTATGCCAGTAGCAGCGCCGGGCAGCTAAGTTGGTATGGAAGAACTGCTGCGCTGCGGGAAATCCTTCTTTATACAAGTTCTCGGACGAGGTTTTTGAACAGAACTTCGATAGGCGAGAGGTGTAAGCACCGCGAGGTGTGAAGCGATATCGTACTAAACGAAACGACTTTCGTATCATATGGGCTCTCGAAGACTGAATCTAGCTGCCAACCCCAGTCATAAAGCGGAAAGTCAAAAGTTTTTTCGAATTCGAATAATAAGGTAAGCTTCATATCCCCGGCTAAGGTCCTTAGACCGCCGGTCCAGCCACCTAGGTGGGAATAGTGAAAGAAAGTGAAGTGGAAGAAGCGGGGTAGAGGAATTGGTCAACTCATCAGGCTCATAACCTGAAGATTGCAGGTTCGAATCCTGCCCCCGCCTTTTGGAAAAAAGTTCATTATCTAGAAATTCAACGAGCGTTTAGCTATTTATAGGGGATTAAATAGGATATAATCAACAGGTGATTGCCCATTTCTTTTCATTTTGTCTATATACCTGCTAAATTAACTAAAAAATATGACGATTCGAAATCAACTGTTCATGTGGATGAATTTCATTAGTAAAATGAGGACATTTTGTTTGGGGGATAGTTATCAATTAATTGGGGCTATTCTTGCTGCATTTATTGCTTTGATGGCTACCGCAAGGTACTTAGATTTAATGGATCTTGTCCTTTCTAATTACTTAAGCGCTTGTTATTGGATACTAATATATCTTATTTTAGATCTTGGTATAAGTAGATACATGCTAAATAAAACTAATGCTTGTTTATACAAATTTTTTAGTAATGAATCTGTTTCTTTTTAAATGAAAGTTGGATATATAATAGCTGTTTTTGCAATATATATTTTATGTTTTCCACACATAGGAGGGATTTTCTAAGAATCAAATTATATACAATTAGTACATGTAAGATTACAACTTATATGTATAATAGTACTCTTGATGGATATCAATATGAATGAACAGTCTAAACACCTATTACTACTTATCTTTTGATTTTCTATATTATCAATTGTATATAATTACTTAATATATTGGAATTTACCAATAGAATTTATTGGTGTGTTCCAATTTATATATTATTAATACTATTAGTCCCTTTAGATTATATCGTTTTGATTGTCCTGCTTTTATACTCCATAGAACAAAACCTATCTAAATGAGCTTTCTGTCTTAGGCTTTCAGCTACTATCTTACAATTTCCTTTCAACCCATTTAGAAAAGCCACCAAAGATTGGGATTAAACCTATCCTTCTTTTCTTGTGTACCCAACTGTCTATCGGGTACTTTTATTACTAAGTAAATCATATCGAACCAGTTAAGCTAGCCGTCCTAGTGTCGGGGTCCTACATCTTCTTTTAGTGTATTAAAAGACTCTATAAGTTAGGGTTTATAATACCCTCCCTCCTATATTACATTTTAAGTGTTTTTATTTGGATAGCTTTAACCCCGAGTGGGGGGTTTAGGTTTCCCTTTCTATTTTCAATAATTCACATCCTCGTCTTCGCTGGTGTCTTTTTAGTTCAAAAAAGTCTCCTGGATGATAAAAACCTCTAATTCCTTTATGTTTTGCCTCCTTGTTCTACCTTATTCCTAGTTTACAACACTTAGAATGCCTAAAATATCTGTTAAAAGGATTCCATTTACTTCTATTTATTATAGGTTTTTTAACTTCTATTCAGGCACACAACCATCGTTCATACGATCCTTATAACGTATGAGATTCTATATGGTGATCTATTTTGATACTTCCTTTATGAACTAGCTAGACTCGAACTATCGATGCTACATGCCCTACGTGCCTAAAATCACGCGTTGCATGGTCCGTTGTTGCTCTCCGGCGTGTTTTGATGGCTGAGCGATTTGAGTCGCGGCAGCTGCGTTAGGGCTTCACGCTCAAAGCCTTAACGGGCCATTTAATGGGCTTCGCCCATTAAAGGCCCAATTTTAGTTTCTTTTTAAAATCACACAACGTGCTCGCTATGAATGTGACTTAAGGCGCACTTGCGGGTTTAGGAATTTGATTTCCGGTTCATTTGTTAAGGGTTACGTCCCCCCATGTTGTATTTGTTTTATACGGATTGTTCGGGACTTATGACCTCCCGTGTTGTAATTTACCATTTTATTAAGTTAGCTTAAATATGAACACGAGGGCCAATTTGATGGTTGACAACCCCTGGCGGTGACAAAGTGGTGGACGTTCGGTGACTTTGGCGTCGTTCGTGTGACGAAGGACGTTTGACGACTTCAAAACGCGTGCGACGACCGGAGGTTTTTTGAATACGCATGTAATAGTGATAGACTAGAAATAACCCGCTTGTGTTGTCTTGTAATTTGTTTTCATAGGGAAGATTTACTACCTACGTGTGTGTTGGTTTTTGAAGTGATATGCATGTTCAATGTGATCTTATGTGAGATGGTTTATTCTCCCGTTTGATAAATACTAAGTGGGTAAAAGGAGTTGGATTCCTGTCTTTTATCATGCTCCAGATGTCTAGCGTTGGGGAGTTTTGCAATTTGTTCCAAGTATGTTGCGTCGTATATCCCGCCGCAGTGTTAGCGTCTCGGGTGCGTCTTGCACGCCGCTCGTCATACCAGTCCGCCCCCCACGAAGCGTATGGCAGCAAGGGGTGGTACATTCTGTTCGATTTGAGCATAAGTTGATAGGTCACACTTAGGCAGTTATACCCAATAAGCAGGGTTAGCCGTGAGGGTCATTGACTGAGACAAAGATAGTTGAAACTCTTATTGGATAAGTTCATGTTTGACGTGACTTCGATAAGATTAGATGAGCCAGGCGTTAAAGGCTGAGGCGAATCTAGTTGAGGCGGGTACATCAACTCCACTACGAAACTTTCGAAACTCTACTCGGGAGGACAGTGTTTTCGACAAAAATAGTGGGAGTCAAGCGAAATGAAAAGTCCTTGTTTGCGCTTGATGAATGATAAGATAAACCTAATTAGATCTTTATTTTCTGCAGCTTTACGTTTCTTTCTATTCACTGCGATGACGAAAATTATTACTATGCTGCTTTTGTTTGGTTGGACCAAGCTATGTGGATTGGCTCCCTAACCTGAGGATAGTCCTAGGTATGGAGTCGTTATTATGTCCTCGATTCCCCCGTACGCAAGTCCCAGGGGCTGATGCGAGTGATGAAGACCGGACTGCGTATGCCAAGTGGCAGATTGACGAGCGAAAGGTCAAGGGCTATATACTTCTTTCCATGAGAATGAGTTGCAGCGCACTCACTCGGAAATGGAAGTGAGCGCCATTTTTCTTCATTTGAAGGAGCTTTTTGAGAACATTCCAGGAGTGCTCGCTATTCCCTTACAGAGCAACTATTTCATTGCAAAATGGCTGAGGGTAGTGACGTCGGAGAGCATGTGCTCAAGATGATCGATTGGATCGAAAGACTCGAGGCACTGGACTTCATCATGGATAATGAGCTGCAGAACGATCTGATACTTCAGTCGCTCCCACCTTCCTTCAATTAGTTCATTGTGAACTTTAATCTGAACAAGATCGAGATGAAGTTGACTGGGTTGATGAACCAGTTGTCGGCGGCGCAAACTCAAGAAGGTGAAAGAAAATGAAGTTGTTCTTGTCGCGAATGCTAAGACTCGAGGGTCGAGTAGAAAAAAAAGTCGGACAAGCCCACTAAGCCCAAAGGACGAATTTCAAAAGGCAATGCCAAGAAGAACGTGTTCAAAGGCTCCAAGCCAACGGGCAAATGCCTTCACTGCATTCCGATTGTTTAGTGTTGCCCAAGGGGCTTACGAATATTATTTCTATTCCCGTTTTGAGCGTAAACGATTACGAGTTCCGTTTTACTAATAATATATGTAATATTTAATTCGAAAATAATAGCGTCGGAAGTGCAAGTTTACTGAATGGATTGAATTATCTAATGTCGAAGATAAAGCAAAAACTGTGGATACAATCACCAGCAAACGAAAATTGGAGTCGAACTCGAGACTGCCGTGGCAGCTTCGACTCGGTCACGCTGGAGAACAGAAGATTCTCTAGTTGGAGAAAACCGGCAATATAAAGCCGCTTGGGTCTGATCCCTGTCGGACTTACAAATCTTGTATTCTTGGAAAGATGACCAAGTCGACCTTCACAGGGACTTTCGCAAGAGCCGCAGAACTTGTCGGTTTAATCCACATGGATGCTTGCGACCGTTCGGGGTAGCTGCTCGCTGTAACTTCCACTATTTCGTTACCTTCACTAATGATCACTCTCGCTTCGGCAAGGGGTATCTCATGAAGCACAAGTCTGATACTTTTGAATGGTTCAAAGAGTACAAGGCTTTGGTGGAAAATTAGACTGGAAAGAGCATCAAAGTCGTTCGATCAGATCGATGCGGCGAGCACATGAGCCTCGAGTTTAACGAGTTTTTGAAAGAGAACAGGATCATTTCACAGATGACACCTCCCGAAACACCGCAGTTGAACGGTGTGTCCGACGCAGAAATCGAACTTTGTTGGATAAGGTTCGATCTATGCTGAGCTAGACCTGCCCATATCGTTGTAGGTCATACCCTGTTGACAGCGACAGACATTCTGAATAGATATCCTACATGGATCGTATTCCGTATCAGATATGGACATGACGAAGACCAAGCTTGAATCACATTAGAGTTTGGGGTTGTCCCGCATTCATTAAAAAGCTCAACACAGATAAACTGGAATTGAAGGCTGTGAAAGGACGTTTTGTCGGGTATCTTGAGGATTCCATGGGATACCAATTTTACTTCCACGATGATCAGAGAATCGTTGTAGCCCTTCAGGCTCACTTTCTCGAAGAAGAGTTCGTTCGAGAAGATGAGTGGGTCGCGAAGTAACTCTTGGAGAGTCGTCAGAAGCGCTTTCACAAACTCTAGTGTCGATGACACCGTAGAGCAGTCCGAGACGCAACCTTAGTTGCGCAGATCGGGTAGAGTATTTCGCCAACCTGAGAGATACGGGATGGTCCACATCGAGCACGAGGTTGCTGCTTTGGAAGGGAACGTCGGAGACTACCACTACCTATGACCAGGCAATCAGGGATAGAGATTCGAAAAAATGGCTTATAGCTATGCAAGCCGAAATGGATTCTATGCACGAAAACCAAGTGTGGACTTTAGTAGACCTCCCAGATGGTTTTAGACCCATTGGGTGTAAATGGATCTACAAGAGAAAGATTGGATCTGACAGATTGGTTGACACATACAAAGCTAGGCTTTAGGCGAAAGGGTACAGTCAAAAAGGGGGCATTCACTATGAGGAGTCCTTTTCGTCTGTCGCTATAATGAAGTCCATTCGAACATTGCTTGCGATAGCTGCGCACTATGACTATGAGATCTGGCAGATGGATGTGAAAACTACGTTCCTAAATGGATACCTCAAGTAGGAAATATATATATGGAGCAGCCAAAGGGTTTTATATCGCAAGGAGATGCTCAGGTGTGCAAATTGAACAAGTCCATTTTATGGCCTTAAATAAGCCTCCAGAAGCTGGAATCTTCAGTTCGATGGAGTGGTCAAGGGAGTGGTCAAGGGCCACGGATTCTTGAAGAATAAAGACAAACCTTGCGTCTACAAGAAAAGAGTGGGAGCAAAATATCTCTCCTCGTATTGTACGTGGATGACGTCCTTTTGATAGGAAATGATATTAGAATGCTCTCGATGGTGAAAGCGTGGCTTTCGACCTAGTTCTCCATGAAAGACTTGGGAGAAGCTACCTACATCTTGGGTATTCGCCTATATAGAGATCCAGCGAATCGTTTCTTAGAACTCTCCCAGGCCCTTTACTTAGAGAAGGTCCTGAAGCGATATAATATGGACAACTCTAAGAAAGGATTCCTGCCTATGCGACATGGGATTCACCTTTCCAAGGCTATGAGCCCTCAAAGTGAGTTGGAGCGGAAAGAGATGAATGGAATCCCATATGCATCCGAGTGGGTAGCTTGATGTACGCTATGCTTTGCACGCGACCTGACTTGGCGTACGCTGGGAGCGTAGTCAGTCGGTTTTCAGGCTGACCGTGGTAAGGAACATTGGACAGCAGTCAAGACTATCCTCAATTACCTCAGACATACTAAGGATATAATGCTGGTCTATGCTAATGGAGAATTGGAAGTGGAAGGATATACGGATTCGGATATCCAGTCTTACATGGACGACCGAAAATCCACTTCAGGATTCGTCTTTACGCTCAACGGTGGAGCAGTGTCTTGGAAACTTTCTAAACAGAGCACTACTGCAGATTCAACCTGCGAAGCAGAGTATAGCAGCCTCAGAGGCAGCTAAGGAAGGTGTTTGGATGGGAATGTTCTTGGAAGAACTTGGTGTCGTTTCTGTAGCAAATAGGCCATTGCCATTGTGGTGTGACAATACTGGTGCTATTGCTCAGGCGAAAGAACCGAGATCTCACAGCAGGTCCAAACCTACAGAAATAAAGTACCGCGTGTTACGTGGATTCTTTGAGAATGGCTACATAGCCGTGCAGAAGATTGCGACCGCGGAAACGTGGCCGACCCACTCACCAAGCCTCGATCACAGGCAGGCTGGCTAGACATCTCGAAAAGATGGGTATTAGATATTGCAGCGCATGACATTGAGTGCAAGTGGGAGATTGTTAGGAATATGCCCTCGAGTGCTATACGAGGATTAGATTGTATAGGGCATTAGATTATTTATCATTCGACCTTTTGTGTAATAAGATATTTTCGTGTGTTTAATGAAAGGCATTGTTTGTTTTTTGGAAGTTCTTTACTTAGCATCCGGTAAAGCAATAAATGAACAAATCCAAATGTATCGAGTTTGAGTGGCTGTTCTCGATGGGTATGAGAGAGGAACGCACTAGTGGACTCTTAACCTCGATAAAAGTCCGTAAGCCTGAGGCTCTAGTTGGGTGCTGGATAACCGATCACGACTTATTTGTCGATGACCTATCGTGTGCCGATATCCCGTTTGGAAGCGGAGGTCATGACTTGTGATACGAATCGAATCAAAGGATTGAATCGTTTCCTGGACACAGACTCACGGGTCGTATGGTTGAATATGGCTTATTACTCAAGGAGTGTCGAAAGACAACACTATAGTAGTATACGTGAACCTTAGACGAAAAGGGGTTTTGACGGAGTTAACTACGAAGTTTCGACTGTCACTGGTTCCCCTCGACCCGATTTGCTGTTGCATGGGTCAGCGGGCCAGATGCGGTCTTGATGACGATTTGTGATTGCCGGGCTTAGACCGCCGAGTACGAATTCAAGTCTCAAGTAATCGAGATAAGTGTCCTTTGAGGACGGCGATGGGAAATTATGAAATCCTTGGCCAAGGTATTGAACTAACTTATATGAGACATGGAGGGTAATTTGTTAATTTGCCTCGTCTCCGTTTTATCATAGAATCGAGTTTAGTGAGTTTGACATAGACCATGGCTCTCACTTGATTGGGACAGCTGAAGGGTTTATACGTAGCACTGTTATCTATAGTGAGGTTCTGGAGTAAAGAGTGGGTCGAAATTCGCACTTGAATTGGGTTATGGTCCGGTACTACGGGATCGACTAGGTAACTACCGGACTCTTGGATCCTCCCTTGCCGATTGAGTCGAACCTAGAGAGTCAGGCATGAAAAAGATCATCAACGCGTACTGATAAGGAGAGAAAGTGTTTTGGGCCTTAACGGGACTTGGGCCGTTGGGCCACGCCTTAATGGGCCTCGGGCCATTTATTGGATCGAAGTTGGACTTCTTATGAAACTAACTTTAAGACTTTGGCTTGGCCAAATGCTTAATGTGCTTGAGGATAAAATTGGATTTCACCTTAAGCTAATTTCGAAATATGGCTTTGAGGGTATTCGCCGAATTTGCATAGTTGATATAAATAAATATGGAATAAAATATTTGGAATATTATTTATTTAAATTTTAAAATAAATGTAGGATTAAGTTTCGAATTTTATACCATATAAACATACTTAGTTTGATTTGGTATTTAAGTTAGTTTTCTAATAATAGCAAGTTTCCTTAAGTTTGGATTTGGAATTCAAAAGAGAGTAAGATGGCAAAAATCTCTCACACTTTAAGGACTTAGAAATCGAAATCCAAGCCTTTAAATAGGCTAAACTTCGTGCACCATAGAGAGAGAAAATAAGTGATTTTCGAAATCAACTAAAGGCACAAAACACACACCGAACGCACACACTTTGCTCCCACGCGACGGCTTGGTTCTCTTTAGCCATCTTAATAGAACTGATTCCGTGGTACACTCCGAGGTCGGCGTGACGATCTAGTGCCACCACCACCATCGACGAAGTCTTGAAGAAAAGGACGAGGTGCTGCCACTCGCTTCAACTGGTAATTGTCTACGTGTTTGACCCGCCTATTACATGTCTATCTGTTACTATTCTGATCCGAGCAACGAGGGCAATCGGGAATCCGAAAAATTTTTGTTCCGCACCGTACTCGGGGCGTGGCGTCTTCGGGAGACAACGTTAACCCAACAGTAGTTCCAGTGGTCTGGATGTGGATATCATATTCTTTGCGTTGAACGATGTCTTGGTCTACTTACCCATTTGGCACGCCTTGCACGTTTTGTCCGTGTTACGTCAGGAACACCTCTTACCAGTGCATTGCTTGTAATATGAGACAGTACTACCATGTTGGCAAGTCCTAAGCTTCTTTGCCATAACCAGGTGTTATCCCGTGTAACTGCTAAGCACTTAACATTCTGGTAAGTGATATCATCAAGAGTAATACAGTAGATATTTCTATCCCTATATGCACTAAATAACACCTTATTATCATTTTTAACAACACACTTATCATTTTCAAAAGTTACCGTATGACCCTTGTCACATAATTTACTAATGCTAATGAGGTTATGTTCTAGATTCTTAACTAACCATACGTCATCTATAGTAGTATGTAAGGTGTTACCGACAGTTCCAACTCCAACAATCTTAGCTTTTGTGTTGTCGGCGTAAGAGACATATCCTCCGTCATACGCTTTCAGCGACACAAACTTACTGATATCACCCGTCATATGGTGCGAACATCCATTGTCAAGGTACCACTTGTTTTTATTGCTGGATTTTCTTCTTTGTACCTGCATGAATAAGTTCTTTTCTGAGGTGCCCAACTTTGATTGGGTCCTAAAAAGTTAGCAGCAAAGTAACTCCTTTTAACCCATGATATATAATGTGTCACAGACTGTGATCTCATAAACACAGGTAGGCCAGTGTTAGAAACTTGATTCTCAGGAACCTGTTCTAGTCTCCAGACATATCTAAATTTATCAGCTCTCTTCAAAAAACAATTGTTAGAATAATGACCATGACGACCACATGAAAAACACTTAGGCTTTTTAACAGAAGGTGGTGCAACATGTTCGTGTGCCATGGAATATCATATCCCTGATTTTTCGACTTTACTAGGAATACTAAGTAACATATCAAGATTTTGTTTTCCTTCAAGAAGTCTATCGACAATACGAGATTTTTCTTCTAAGGAATTATTAAGAACAGAGATATCTCTAGAGATATCACTATTTTGTTTTTAAGCTCCTCACAAATATACAAGGCTTTTCTTCCTTTAGGGTTTCTAGCTCGGCTCTCAGTCGTTCATTTTCTAGATCCATTTGGTGCTTTTCTCTAGTTACGTCATCTCGTTGCCTAACCAAATTCTTTACTTGTGAGTTGAGCGATTTAATCCTCCTTTCTGTGTTTTGAATTATTTCAAACATCTCTTCCTTTTCAGCTACTTCAGAGACTGAGGAAGCGTTATCATGAGATTCATCTTTCCTAGCATATAACTCATTTAGAATAAGTATTTTCTTAATAGTGGATGAGGAAGATACCTGATCATCATCGTCGGCCATGTAGGCGAGATCTTCCTCATCTTCACTTCCGGACTCTTCCCAGTTTGTGACCATAGCTTTCTGCTTCTTTATCTTTTTTGTCACCGTTTTCCATCGGGCAGTTTGAAGCGAAATGGCCTGGTTGCACTTGAAGCATTTCCGCACGTTGTTTTCGGATGATCATATTCCCTTGTTTCTTGGCTGGAAATTGGAGTTTCCTTTGAATTTTCTTCTCAGCCGAGATTTTTCATATTTTCTGGTCAGCATGGCGATCTGCTCCAGTATGTCTTCCTCAGTTTCTTCCTCGCCCTCAGAGACATTTTCTTGTTCAGCGTTAAAGGCAATGTTTGGTTGATTTCTGACTTGGGGATTCTCTTTGATAGAGATTTGTGTCATCTCGTACGTAGTTAGAGGTCCGATCAGTTCCAAAATGGAGAGTTCGTCTAAGTCCTTTGCTTCGTAGATGGCAGTCACTTTGGGATTCCATTCTCTTGGAAAAGATCTCAGGATTTTTTGCACCTTCTCACCGTCTGGTATTTTCTTTGCCAACGAGAACATCATTTGATTGATGATGTTCATGAATCTTGCATACATGTGGCTTATAGTCTCGTTGTTCTCCATTCTGAACAGCTCGTATTGGTAGTTAAGTGGGCTACTCTTTCTTGTACAATTTGCGTGGTTCCCTCATGTGTGACTTAAAGCATGTCCCACATATCTTTAGCAGATTCGCATGAGCTCACACGATTATATTCTTCTCTTGTAAACGCGCAGGCAATCAAGTTTGCTTTGGCATTCAAGGAGATTCCTCGCTTGTCTGTTCCATCGTACTCAGAACCTTTCTTTGGAGTTCAATCCGCCTTTTGGGATTGTAAGGTCCAGTTGTGATGATATCCCATAGGATATAGTCAGCAACAAGCAGAAATTCCTTCATACCATTTTTCATATGGCATAGTTTGTTCCATCGAACAGTGGTGGCCTGGAATGAGATTGTCCCTCTGCATGAACATCAAAACTCGAAGAAGCCATTAGATCCATAACTTAAGCTTGTTCGGCCCGTCGTTTGAGTAACTTGCTCTGATACCAAACGAAGATAAAACGTGCCTAAGAGGGGGTGAATTAGGCTTATAAAATTTTGCGCTTCTTCTTTTCAATATTCTAGCATATAGTGACATAGAGATGCCTACTGATGCTTGTGATGAGAATGCCTGATATATCCTACTTACGTCGGATGTGTGCCGGGTCTGTCTCACATAGATAAAGAAATAACTGAAACGTAAATGCGAGACAAGATTTTTATAGAGTTTGCACCCCAAGGATTTAACCATCACTATAATGCACCGTAGCTGGATACAAAACTGATTGATTAGCCCAATACACAATCGAAACAAGTCGAACACTAGCCGCACTAGGTTACCACACGCCGAGTTTTGTTCCTCAGAATATCCTGATCTCGACAGACACAACTCGCTACCGAGGGGCCCCAAGAACTCGTCCTTCCCTTCACGTGCGCGTAAACGTCAACCTTGCCTCCTTGGTATTGTTCACGTCCGAAGACAACACGTCCAAGGACAGAATATATGGTGGAGGTTGGAATATAAGGTTGAATCACTCGTTTAGTGATGGAATCGTCGTTCATTGATGGAATCGCAAGTTAAAGCTTAGTATGGCAGAAAGCTATCGCAGATGAAGGGTCAGGAATCTCTCAATATGTTTCTGCTCAAAAATCTCTCGTAGGCGTATGTTCGCAAATTCTTAGTTCCTCGAAATTATGAAGTGTAGCATATATATAAACCTTTTTAATCAGCACTTCACATGGAAAATCATATCACATAATCATCATCAAATCAAGATTTCCTTGCAATTTTCGAGAGTCAACATGACATATAAATCATGCTCTTAATAAATCACAACGGTCATAAGCACATTAAAGCATGATTATATTCCTTATAAAGCTCAGATTCGTTCTCAAGGCATATTCACTTATTTCGAATTATATACCATAACAGAACTTTCCATAAGTGCTTCCCTGCTATCAGTTTCTAGAATAAGTCAATCCAGATTTACTTTCCAAGTATAGCACATGAGATAGCATCAGATCAGCACGTTTTCATATTCAGCTCATAATATTAAATCAATATATTTACCATGTTTAGCACATAAATCAGCTCAGAGCATATCTTATTCGAATTATCATATCATGGCATAGCTTTCCATATTTCAGAGATATTTACCAATATTCATATACTAGCACGTCATCCACAAAGTCAATCAAATCGAATCTGTCCTAAATATAAGTGGCATTCCACCCCGTACCACGCTTTTATTGAACACTCATGTCTAGTGTGTCCTCACTCCCCAAAATTTTCAAAATTTTTAGGACACGTTCACATTTTAATACAACTAATCTTTGTGATTACGGTAGAACTTCCGTAGACATGTTCTTTTTAAAGACATGCTTCGAGGATCTAAAGGAAGTCCGGCCGTTGCAATATCAAAACAACAACGGTTTCGGCCATCTTCTATGAGCTTTGCTCCTAGTTGATGTCAACGGGATGCCTATGTGGCCTCGATACTCATTTCAACGGCTTGCCTTTGTGGCTTCGTCCGGTTATTACCCTCACCGACCTTTTTGTACATCCTTATCTATCTCCAAATTAACATGCCGCTATCGTTAACACGATTCGCCATGAGGGGAGAAGGGGTTATGCATACACAATCGGTCGGTCCACCAACCAATTCCGCCGCGCGTACCACTCTGAAGCCGGGCTCTCTCACAACGCAACATTCAAAGGAGGCTCGGTACAACTTAAAAAAATTGAAGAAAGAGACGACCTACCTTCTTCCGGAACTAAAGATGCTTCTTCGAGGCCGAACCAGACAACTTCCATTCGGAGAAGACGAATCTGGCGAAACGAAGAAGATGGCTAAATCCCAGCCCTCTCCTCGACCGAACAACACGTGATTCAAGCATCATCGACGACCGAAGTTGCCAACCGTGTCCGCTGCATCAAGGACCGAAGTTTCCAGTCCACTGCATCAATGATCGAAGTTGCATGTCCACCTCTCCAAACCTCACATCAGACTCCCCGATCTCAACACAAGGTTGACCCAAATAGGGGGAGTTTCGAGTTTCGTGTGCTTTCAACGGGAGAAATGGAACGTGGACTTTCTAATCCGGCAACAATATTTCGTACATCTTATGCATTTAGGAGAAGAACTTCAAAGGAAGATTCGAAGAAAAAGTCGATGCCTAGAAAACCGGGTGAGCTTGAAGATTTCTGAAGAGGAGATTTCGAGGACTCCAGGACTCTTTCCATTGCAAGACGAAGACAACCCCTGCAATGTTGAAAATTGAATACAAAGGGGGAGATTGTTGGAACTATTTGATTGTATTCAATTAATAGAGTGGTAAGCAAATAAGCAGTTTTGGGCTAAATAATAAATAGTCATTGTATAGGATTACTTGTGTAAATATAGCACGCGGTGGTATATATAAGTGAACTCCTTAGAAAATAAGGAGTGTGTTGTAGCAAGGAATCAGGATCGAAATACGAGAATTAGAATTTTAGAGAGAAATTAGCGCCAAACCCTTGCTTGACCTCCAAGTCATTTGTCTCCAAAGCTTAATTGGTAAATCTTGATCTTTAGCTTTCGAATTCGTTAGATTTACAATCTGGTCTTCGTAGATTCGATCTACGTTGGATGTCTGGGGTCCTAACAGATGACATAGATATAAAATTTCGACTAACAAATGAAATCAAATTTGACCAAGACTAGATAACTTTAGGGTGACTATTAAATTCAACCGCTTATAATTCATGTGGAGTTAGAATTCGAACAACTGGGGATTTCTTAACATAAGAGCTAAAGAGTATTAGCTTAGTCACCTACTAGTCATTTCAATCACACACTTCTATACTTTAATCCTTATAGCTCATCTCATGTTTTATGTGTTGTGGGTTCACGTGATCACGGTACGTGATCTTTCTAATGCGAGGCCAAACTTTTGAAGCTTCCGAGGACTTTTGAGGGTGGCAGGTGTACATGTATGCGACCTGTGTGGCCGGCTGAAAGATTGATTTTGATGCGCATACGCACATCCCCTATGTATTAAGGATCCGGAATATTTTTGTATTGTACAGTACGATTTGCTTGATACGCATTTTTGTATGTCATTATCTCTATATCATAAATAGTCACGCGGCTTAGTATTAAAATGGGTAGTAGATGGCGGGGCGCCAAACAAATATTGCTATTCCAGATTCTTGCAAGTTGGGAAAAGCCTATTCCGATGTTCTAATGACCGTGCGGCAGATTATCGTTTGTCGTTTCTTTTCCCATCAAGTGGTATCAGAGCCAAGGGTTTGGTTTGATCCTTATTGGCATGTTTGGTGGTGGAGGCAATTACGAGTAGAATGGAATTACTAGAAGGGCACGAATTATCATATTTGGAAGTGCAAGATGAAGGATTTGATGTTTATGAAGAATCTGCACTTACCTGTGTTTGCGTCTGAGAAGCCGAAATCTAAGACTGATGAAGAATGGTCTTTATATCGTCGACAAGTTTGCGTGTTTATTCGGCAGTTCGTCGAGGATAATGTTTACAATCACACTGCTGGTGAGACACATGCGAAGACGCTATGGCAAAATATCGAGTCCTAGTATGCAACGAAGTCGGGTAACAATCAACTTTATCTGTTGATTTGTTTGATTTGTCTGAGATACAAGAAAGACTGCTCCATATCAAATCACTTGAATGAATTTCAAGGGCTCTGGATCAGTTGTCAGGAGTGGGTACTAAATTTGATGATGTGGTTTTGGGAATATGGCTATTGAATACTTTACCTGAAATCTTGGGAGACGTTTTGAGTTTCAATCACAAAGTCGACCCCTAATGGTGGTATTTCATTGCAAATGGAAAAGGGTGTGGTGCTTAACAAGAGATATGAAGGAAGGCGCAAAATACTTCATCTCAATCTGATGTACTATTTACACACAATAAGGGGAGAGATCGGAGAAAAGAATCGAATGGTGGTAGAGACAAGAATAGATACAAGGATATTGTTTGTCATTCTTGTGGAAATAAGGAACATATTTGGAAGAACTGTTGGAAGGACAAAGAAAGAAAATGAAAAATAGATTGTGAATTAGGAGGAGGATTCCCGGGTTAATACTGCTCGTAGACGATTCTTCGACATGTTGAATCGATAAATCTTGTATTTGATGATAGTTTATGGGTAATCGACAGTGGTGCCACATTGTGTGTTACACTGAAGAATTATTTCTTTACATCTTATTCGTCTGGTGGCGTATTTAAGATGGGTAATGGCGATGTATCTAATGTGATTGGTGTTGGTGACGTTTGCCTACACGGGATCTAAGTTGCTGCTGAGACGAGTTCGACATGCTCCTGACATTCGCTTTAATCTGATTTCAGGTGCTGGACACTGAAGGATATGAGAACGAGTTCTGTTCAGGTTTCTGGAAGCTTAATAAAGGTAACGTGGTCGTGCTTATTGAAGGAAGACATCTAGATTGTACTGTACGAAGGCTTCGATTGCTCCAGACAGTGTCAATGTCGTCGATACAAGAGATTTTAATATGTGGCGTCGAAGGCTGGGCTTATCAGTCAGAAGGGATTGAAGTGCATAGCAGGGAAGAATTTGCTGTCGTGTTTACGCTGCAGAGTTGGAGAATTGTTTCCATTGCATGACAGGGAAGCAGACTCGAATATCATCAAGAAGTGACATCCATCAAGAAAGCCATATTTACTTGATTTGGTGCATTTTGACGTTTGTGGGCCATTGAAGGTATGATCTTCTAGTGGTGCACATTATTTTCTTACCTTTATTGACGATTGTTTCAGAAAGCTGTGGGCATATTTGGTGAAGACGAAGGACCAGGTCCAATGAGAAATTCAAGGAGTTTCAAGCTTTGGTTGGAGATACAATCGAGGAAGAAGCTGAAATGTATCCGTTCTGATAATGACAGAGAGTATTGCGAACTGTTTAACTTGCATTGCAAGCAACAAGGAATCAGGCATGAGAAACTCCACCAAGGACTCCTCATCTTAACGGTATGCTTTCTGAAACAGTTACCTAAGTAGTTTTGGGGCGAAGCACTCTACACGGAGGTGCACGTCATGAATCTTGAATGGTGGTGTGCTAGATATGGTTTGATTTGACAAGGATGTGATTATGATCACTTGAACGTGTTTGGCTGTAAGGTGTTTGCTCATATTCCAAAGGATGAGAGTTCCAAGCCGGATTTGAAGACGCGTCAATGCATCTTTATTGGTTATGGTCATGGTGAATTCGGGTATAGTTTGTATGATCCTGTTGATAAAAAACTCGTTCGAAGTCGCGATGTGGATAATTCATTAAAGGCCAAATGATCGATGACATTGATATGGCCAAGACGACTGAAGCTTCGTATAAGAGATGTCTTACTGATGTTGAACCAGTGAGGTTGTCAGAAGATAATCTGGAGGATGTTCATGAAGATCAAAATCATGGTGGGCTAGAAGTTCTAGCAGGTGATGTACAAGAACACGGTGAGGCTGCAGATGTTCCTGAGTCATCTCAAGTCCAAACTAGGAGGTCAGACAGATAGAGGCGAACATCGGGGAGATATCCATCTGATGAGTTCGGGACCTTGACTAGGGAAGATATGGAACGAGTTCTACATATTCGACAGATGAGATGTTTTCTCGCAGGCTCATAACTATTTGGGGTTGTCCGTTCGCGATGGTTGCTTATTTACTGCGGATCAACCAAGTCTTCTACATCGATCGACGTAAAATTCAGGGAAGTGTCACTTCTACTCTATCTTTGCTTTTAGTTTACAAATTGAGGACAATGCGCTATTTAGTTTGGGGGTGGGATGTGACACACGCTAGATTTAATATGCTTACATATTTAGGTATCGATGTGTTTCGGTCTTTTTAGTGGGTATAACTAATGAAGGTTGCGATTTGAACGTCATATGTGGAGTCTCCTGTCAATCATGAAAATTTTTAAAATTTTACCATGTCACGATATGATTCGATGAATTAAGTGATAGTCTCACATGTTGCATTGTTGTGATATTAGCATGATATTTGGCTATATTGACTGCTTTAGGAGAGTATTGCGTACCATGAAGCACAAATCCAATTATATATGTGAGTTCTTGAGCCTTCAGAGATTAATTCAGAGCATCTCATTATGATCGGTGTTTATTTTTGTGTGACACGCATAGACTGAATATTTTCGAACTTGCTCTGTTATGCATGTCAATGGTTACTATGTGGATTTTTTGTGTGCGAAAATGAGAAGGGCACTAGGATTGAGTCATTGGCCTAAATATTTTCCTACACGTATTTACCACTTAGTGAGCCTCTGTTAGGATATTTAATAGATTGTGTCAATAGTTTAGGTCTTAGGATTTATTTTGTAATTATCCTTTAGCTTAGGCTTAGGACTATAATGTAATTATCTTATATTTAGTTATTGGGCCTTAATATACCTAGGGTTAATGTGGTATATAAGGTTTTACCAACTCACTTTTGAAGGTAATCAAAGATAAAAGGCTTATCCAAATTTTTCACACAATACACACACTCAAAGGTGAGAATACTCCCTTTTCATTCCATTAAAGCCTCTTTGATTCCTTGTTTGGTGCAATCGGGACCAACAAGTGCTATCAGAGCAAACGTGGATCGATCTGCATTGATTTGAGTCCAGTTTCGTTCGATTCCAAGAAAGATCAAAGGTGTTTTTGAATAAAAAATCACTTTCGGGCATTTTGAGCTCGGTTTGGGGTGTTTATGCTTTGTTTTTGTGTTTAATACCTTCCCCCAGATCGATTCTATGCCTAAGATGTTTTTAAAAAAACTTTTGGATCAGTTTTAACGAGTTTTGAGCAAGATTGAAGCAAAAACTTTTCAGAAAAGGACATCTCGGCCATTCTCTGTTTTCGGTCGATTTGACCTAATTCTTGTTGTTTTTAGCTCACAAATCGGTCGATTATGTGTTTAGGAAAGAATTTCTGAAGTTTAGGATCAAGTTTGAGCGATTTTGGTTGAGATTTGAGCAAGAACGGGACGATTGTCTGGGAAAACGCGTGAAAGCAATGGAACAGTACTAACGTGTTCTTGACCGCGAAATTTTGTGCTTGATCGTTCAAGTCCGCGAATTTTCCATGTCCGCGAAAGTCGATCCCGAGAATTTTTAAACCGCGAAACTTTTAATTATACTACATTTTTTCGCAACTGCCCACATTCAAATCCGAGAAACTTTAAACCGCGAATCTTTGATCTATACTACATTTATCGCAACTGCCTACTTTCAAGATCCGAGAAGTTTAAGCCGCGAAACTTTCACGTATACAGCATTTTTTTCGCAACTGTTTACTTTCAAAATCCGAGAAACTTTCACCTGCGAAATTGGCTTACTTTTCATAATCCGAGAAATTCCATATCCAATAAAGCTTATTCCAAGAATTTTTTTTTGGCCGCGAAAATTTTCTCAACGTGCGAAATTTTTTAACTTGCGAAATTTTCTTGCGAAGCTTTAAAATTCTCAACGTGCGAAACTTTTTTAACTTGCGAAAATTCTCTTGCGAAGCTTTAAATTCTCAACTTGCGAAATTTTTATAACTTGCGAAAATTCTCTTGCGAAACTTTAAAATTCTCAACTAGCGACATTTTTATAATTTACGAAGTTTTCTTGCGAAGCTTAAAAAAAAATCTCAACTTGCGAAATCTTTATAACTTGTGAATTCTTCAACTTGCGAATTTTTCTAACGTGTTAAATTCTTCTAGGGTTAAAATTTTCTCGGGTTAAATCTTTCTCAAACTTATTTAAGATTTGATCCTTACACTTTAGTCCTATCACCCTAGACCACTTTTGACATTAAATATTTTTCTCGCCTCAAATCTCGCTCTTAAATTTCTAGAACTTCTCCTAATTTCAAGATATATTTTCCCTTCATACATTATCGACCATCACACACGCTCACTTAGTTCCCACTCCGCGCGCTGTGATTCTTTAAACAGTTTTCTTCTCAAAACTCTACACGTTAAACTCGTATTTCTCATCTCGTTCGTTACTAACTTTCTAATCTCTACAAGATCAAAACCACGGACGATTCGACTGCACCAACCATGTCTACCACGAATTACATCTCAACAGTGGGCTCCGACACCAGGCCACCTATGCTGCGACAAGGCGACTACAACATATGGACAAACCGGTTCCTCACATTCATCAGGAACAAAGGCGCACCACTCTCTCAATACCTCCATCTTCAATGGTCCAGCACAATTCTGGACAATCATCCCTGCACAGCCAAACGCAAACCCTCCCATGGATGAACGCCGCACTTCAAGAGGTCCCATCAATGAGGATGAAGAGGCTCGCGTACAGGCCGACGAGACTGCCAAAGGATACCTCTTCCAGGCTATGGGCAACGAAGTCTACGCTCACATCGAGTGCTGCACAACTGCTAAGGAAATATGGGATGAACTCGTAGAAATTATGGCAGGCACAACTGAGAGTGGTCAGGGGAGGAAATCAACATGTCTCTCACAGTATAAACATTTCCAAGCCTACGAAGGAGAGGAGCTGCGTGACACATATCTCCGTTACTTGAAGGTCATCAATGAACTCAAGAAAGCCAGGATCTCGAGGGACAAATTTGACATCAACAACCGCTTCCTTGGTAGCCTCAAACCACATTGGGGAAATGCAACTGTTATGATGATTCAGAGTAAGGACCTCTCCAACACCTCCATTCATGCTCTCTACGACAGCCTATCTGCCTATGCTCCATACGTGCAACCTCAGTCTAACAACACTCGAGTCGATCCGCTGGCTCTCCTCTCAAACAAGACTACCGAACGATCTTCCATCTCTAAGGCCAAACAGAACAAAGGGAAGCTACCAGCTGTTATATCTGATGCCTCTTCAGGATCCGAAGCTGATACAGAATCGGATGAAGATGTTCGTGATCTACGCAAACAACTGGCAATGCTCACAAAGATGGTCACAAAGAAGATCGGGAAAAAATCTTCATCCTCCTCCAATCGCCAAAGGACCTTTAGCGGCAGCAAAAAGACCACTCCCACAGAAGAATCAAAGCCGATAAAGAAAGAGGAGGACCCAGCACCTCAAAAGTCTGTGAAGTGCTTTCGATGTGGAAAGACAGGCCACTTTGCCAAGGAATGCCACGCCCCACGCGTGAAGGACTCAGGCTACTACGACCGTAAGGCCAGAATGACCCGCAAAATGGAAAGTGGCAAAGTTCTGCTTACTGAAGAAGCTGAATGGGTGAACGACACTTCAGAAGACGAGGAGCCTCAGGATCAAGATTGCTGCATGGCAAGGCTGGTCGAACATGACGAGGACGAGGAGATGGGTCACACCGGTGAAAACACAGCTAAGACTCCTACCAACGCTGAGTCTGAGGTACGAATCTCGCAACTCGATGATGTGTTTAGTCACCGACCCACCAATAAGAACCCCACCGTAGACGCTAAGGTTTATGATGAACTTAGGCTAAAATTTGAAAACAACTATGCATTACTTAGTTTAAAAATAGAAGAGCTTGCTTGTGCAAACGAACGTCTAATGGCCTCCGAAGCGTTAGTCAAACGTCTGCAAAGCAAGAATAAGCAAAATGAGAATAAGGTGAAGGAAACCACACTGGCCATCAGTTCATGCGAAACATCTCGTCTCCTAACTGCATCCCAATATGAACTACTTACCAAGGAAAGAGTTAGGCTGTACCGAAAGGTGAAGGAACTTGAAGAGCAACTTCACCTTAGAAACGAAAACTCACGCATCTTATGCCTATTGAACCAACCAGTGGAAACTGAATTCTACAACGCCCGGGGGGGATTGGACTGTCTAGCAATTGCAATCCAACACCGCTGACAGTTAAAAGATATAACATGTGCAACACTACGTTCCTGCAAACAAGAAATGGTGCTCCCCCGCAGCTTAAGCCATTTGTGAGATCATCCTCCGCTGTCATCTCAGAAGAAACAAGAGAACAGAACATCCATTGGGCAGAAATCGCGTATGACTACATAGAATTGAATAATAGAGATAAGACTAAGATATCCTCACCCACGGAGGATGTCGAAACCTTACTCCCAAACGAAGAACAGGAAGTTGCGTTCCAAGATGTGCTCTCTCGCACCTACATCCCAAAGAAACTACTAATCATAGCAGAACTAGAATGACAACTAGAAGTAGAAAGGAAGGCCTTTGCAAATGAGCGAGATGAACTACTTAGCAAAATCTACACACTAGAAAAATTTCCCAATACGAACTATCCCTCTACATCGAGTCAAGTATCCGATTCTCAAACATGTAAATGTAAGAGGACGGCGAAAATGACTCATGAAGCTGACATATGTTCTAACACTAACTCTAATATTCTTATGGATACAGGGAATGTGAGTTCGACGTCTCTGGAAGGCAGTTCGCATCAAATAAAGGAGAACCCACTCTTCGATGACAAGAAGAAAAAACCATCCTATATTCGTCCTTCCTCTCTATGTACTGAATCCCACTGTCCAAAGTTCGTAGACAATTATGTTGTCAAAACTTATCTTTCTTTTACCAAACTTATGTCTATGTGCTGCTGCAATGATTTTGTTCTCCCACGATTTCATGAATATGAAACACATGAACACGCAACCCTCAGACCTCGCAAGCGAACCTTCTCTACGACGTCACTGAATTCTCCCATCTCGCCTAAACCCAAGGTCAAGCGAAAACGCCTCCCGTCGTCAAACGCAAACTCACCTACTACTCGAAAGCCAAAGGCGACCAAAACCGAAGCACGAAAACAACAACCACATTACTCACGCCAATTCATGTATAAGGCGCCATACATGCAAGCACAAGTTAGGAAAATTTGGGTTAGAAAAACCATAATCCCGCCTCATCAAACAAACGATAAAGGGAAAGCTAAATTAGAATCAACACAATCTGATTTAGTAACCACATTTCCCATTAAGCGCATAAAAACTTTACATATATCACAAGAATGTCCCGTCCGAAAACGGGGACCCAATGTTTGTTGATGATTGCAGGTCTGTCATGTGTGGTATCTAGACTCGGGTTGCTCCACACACATGACGGGGAACAAGGAGCTGTTGAGCAACTTCTCCGAGCGCTATCTCGGAAGGGTCTCCTTTGGAAACAGTCAAATGGCGCCAATTCTCGGAACAGGTGATCTCGTCCATGACAAACTGACGATCAAGGGCATCTCTTACGTTGAGGGTTTGAGCTACAATCTCTTCAGCATAGGTCGTTTCTGCGACAAAGGATACAAGGTTCTCTTCGAATCTGACATCTGCAGCATTATAGATGCATCGGGACTGCCACTTCTTTCTGGAACGCGCACGTCTCACCTCTACATACTCAATCTCACGACCTCTCGACCAGTATGCCTTCTCTCTCGGGCTGCACCTAAGTTGAATGATCTATGGCACAATTTCAAGACTATCAACAAACTGCGTCAGAATAAACTCGTCAACGGTCTACCCCAACTAACATATCATAAGGAACACCTCTGCTCTGCCTGTGAATTGGGGAAGATGAAGCGATCGTCTCACATATCCAAGGAAAAAGCGTCCTCTAAGCTCATCCTCGAGCTCTTACATATGGATCTATGTGGCCCAATGCCTACGGCCACACTCGGAGGAAGACGGTATATTCTTGTGATTGTCGACGATTTTTCACGCTACACATGGACGAAACTCATTCGCACAAAGGATGAAGTTCCTGATATAATTATCGAGTTTGTTGTTACGTCCCAAACTCTTCATCAACAGAAGGTTCGGATTATCAGAACTGACAACGGAACTGAGTTTAAGAACAAGAAGCTCAATGATTTCTATGACACTCAGGGCATCACTCAGCAGTTCTCAGCTGTGAAGACACCGGAACAGAATGGTGTCGTTGAGCGTAAGAACAGGACACTAGTTGAAGCAGCCAGGACTCTCCTCATTCAATCCGGCCTTCCTCACACTCTTTGGGGCGAAGCAATTCAAGGCCTGTTACACACAGAACCGGGCTTCCATCCACAAGAGATTCAACCGCACTCCATACGAGATGTTGAACAAAAGTCGTATACCAGATATATCTCATCTAAGGGTCTTCGGATGCCGATGTTTTGTTGCCAACGATCGCCAACATCTTGGGAAGCTTGATCCAAAAGCACTCGAAGGAATCTTTGTTGGTTATTCACTAAACTCGAAGGCATACAGAGTCTATCTTAAGGAGAAACGATCTGTCATTGAGAGTACAAATGTCACCTTTGACGAAAGCGAAGGCGACCTCATGGCTTCTGCTCAGGATGCAAGATGGATAGAAAAAGCACCTCTGGAGCTGCACACTTCTTGGGCGGTAACTCGTGAGTTGGTCGTCTCGAAAACAAAATTGTGTCTCAACTTCGTCGACGGAGGCAGAATATGTCACCGCCGCTAGTTGTTGTTCACAGCTTTTGTGGATGAGAACCCAACTACGAGATTTTAATTTTCATGTTGATAAAATTCCCATTTATTGTGACTCAAAGAGTGCAATTGCGATGACGAGTAATCCAGTACATCACTCGAGGACGAAACACATAGATATTCGTCACCACTTCATCAAAGAACATGTCGAACAAGGGACGATTGAATTGCACTACATCACAACCGAAGATCAACTGGCCGACATTTTCACAAAACCGTTGGATGTCAAACGATTCCAACACCTAGTGACTATGTTGGGCATGTTGAATATTCAGTTGTGATCAATTGTCCCTACATGAACTTTGATAAAGTGTACATATTTCCTTTTCACTTCACTTCATTCTCTATGTGCTTTCTAAATTATATCTCTCAAGGGGGAGTTTTCGATTAAGGGGGAGTTTCTGGTTATTTTTTCTCTCTCAATTTAAAAAGGAAAGCGTTAGGTTAAGGGGGAGTTTCTAATTATGCCTTTTTAATAAAAAATAAAAAATAAAAAAAATAAAAAAAAGGGGTTGAAATTTTAACTCCTTGGTCAAACCAGAGTCAAAATTGGACCAATTGGTCAAAACAAAGTCAAAATTGGACCAATTGAACACCAATTGGACCCAATTTTGACCAAGCCCGCGAAAAATTGAATCAGGACTCAATTTTGACCAAGCCCGCGAAAAATTGAATCAGGGCCCAATCTTGACCAAGCCCACAAATTTCGGCCCATTAACTCAAAAATTTCGCATAAACAGTAACAAAATCCCTAAAACCCCAAAACCCTTAACGTTTTTCACATTCTTACAAATACCCGAGAAAATTTCAAAACTTTCGCAACCCTCTTTCAAAAATTTCTCAACTCCTCGCATCGTCGTCGTCGTCAAATCTGCATTCAAAATCTGTTTCCTGCTAACTCCATTGTCGCAAATCAGCTTTTCGGTATGGATACACCTCACATAAACCAATTTCCGTTCGTTCTATCCTGTTTTTGCCCCGTTTTGTTAAATCTGTTAGGTTAAAATTAATTTTTCTCGGCTTTGAATAGGACGCATGTTAGGTTTTTGGTGTTTTAAACCCCCAAATATGCATTGCCCGTCCAATTTCGAGTCGATTAAGTCCAGACTATTGCATTTTGGTTAAGATTTGAGTAGGTCTAAAGCAAATTGCGTCGTTTCGCACGTTTTCTCACAGTGTTCTTCACCGAGAAATTTTTTTAGAAAATGCTTTAAACGTTAGATTTCGCAGCTACAGTGAGCAAGGCCCCGCGAAAATTTTTTTTCTTTCCGAGAAATTTCTTGTGCTACAGTAAGTGAGGTCCTGCGAAATTTTATCCGAGAAATCTCTAGTGTTAAAATTTTCTCGCTGCTACGGTGACTAAGGTCCTGCGAAAACTTTCATCCGAGAATTTACGTGTGTTAAAAAATTTTTTCGCTGCTACAGCATGTGAGGGAAATTCTCATACACATCACTTCACATTACATATTTTCGCATCTTCACTATTTCGCAACTACAGTGACCCAAAATTTCAACCCGAGAATTTTTATCACTTAAGCAGATTTTCTTCAAAGCTCCCACTCTGCGAAACTTCTATATCACTTGAGAAAATTCAAAACTTGCGAAATTTTTGCTAACTTAAAAACTCTTTCCACCTGCGAAATTTAATACCGTTTTTAGAACAAATTTTCCACGCGAAATTTTTGGATTACATGCGAAAAAATTACACTAAATGCGTAAATTCTCACGACATGTCTCTGTGCTATAACTTGCGAAAATTTCCCAATACATGCGCATACCTACTCTATCTGCGAAAATTTTCTCGGCATGCCTAGATATTATAACCTGCGAAACATCACCACTACATGCGAAATATCCTCTGAATGCGAAATTTCCTTGCTATATGTGAAAACCTACTCTGGATGCGAAATTTCCTTGCTACATGCGAATACTTACTCTGAATGCGAAATTTCCCTGATATGTGAAAATTAACATTACATGCGAAAATTTTTGAACAACTTATAAAAGTCCATAACCTGCGAAAATTTTCATACATGCGAAATGATACTCTAAATGTGACTTTTCTCTCGACATGGCTATGTGTATAATCAGTGAATTTTCCCATTGCGTGCAAAATTTTGAACAACTTGCGAAGCTTCTTAACGTGCGAAATTTTTTTTTCCATGCGAAATTCTACACTACATGCGAGAATTGTCTTCGGCTAGCTCATTTATCAACCTTTTGTCGATGCTTTCGTTTACAATTTAAGGCTGCTTTCATGTTCATGTTCTCACGATTTAATCCGTACTAATCATATTACAATTACTGTCAAGCACAGATATGACAAACAAAGATCAAGGCACAATTGAAGCACTTGAGGCGGCTGCAATCCAAAGGGACATCGCTCGCATTGAGCTCAACACGCGTACCTATGTCCCACCAATCGAGCAGACCTTCCCAACAAGTCAATGGGCGGCCTTGATTCCCAACAATTACATGGTGGACTTAGACAGCTTTCGATGCGATGCCCCAATCATTGTAGAAATCCTCAAAGGGCACCCGCTTCGACACGCCCTCACTCATGGCGTGCCAGAAGCACAAGTGTATCTTCAACAATTCTGGCACACGTTGCAGATAGCTGGACCACTCCACCTTGCAAAAAACTTATCCGCCATAATTGATCAAGAAACGGTGGTCCTCACTCAAAAGATACTCCAAGAAGTGCTTCAACTCCCTGTCTACTCCCCATACGACCCGCTACCAACCCATAAACAACTCATCGAGGACATAGACCGGCTGGGCTATCAACCAGAAACCAAGAAGAAGAAGGGCCCACTTGTCCTCAGTGAAGTCACCACCCGCAATCTACCTCAACCGTGGCGAACGTTGTACCTGCAGGTAAACAAATGCATGTCAGGGAAGCATGCCGGTCACGACCGCGGGAACTTTCAAATCCTCACTATCCTCACCGGTATCGCCCACAACCGCAAGTACAACTACGCCGACATCATCTGGATGGATCTCGTCTCCATGATCCAACGTCGCGACCGGGAAGTTGCCAAGGGAGTCACAAACCGCTTCGTCCCTTACATGCGGTGGCTCCCAGCTCTCATCAAACACTTCCGATTGCACTCCACCAACATTCGCATCCGGCCGGCAGCAGAACACTTCCTCATCCCCATTGTCGAGAAGTTCGCCAAGAAAAACACTCCGGCGAAGGATCGACACGCCATGATAATTCCGGACGAAGTTCTCGCCTACGCAGACCAGACAAATCCGCACGTCCGAGAATATCGCGCCACAACCGCCTCATTCCGCGAAAGCCCCCGACCTCTATCCACTGTCCCTACGGCGCAGATCAACCCCACTGCTCCTAACCCCGGGACTAGCCAAAATCCCACCACCACCTCCAAAAACTCATCGAGTCGCGCCGCATCCTCTTCCACCCGCGTTCCGAAAAAACGGTCGCATGAGGATGACGTAAGCCGCCCCACGGAGCGTCGATCGAAACAAAAACACGATCGACCTCCTCAGCCACAAATAAGCCGAGCCGAACCAATAGGTACAGGAGGTGATGTGTTCACCTCCCCAGTAGAAGACGTGGCATCTGGCTCAACCACGCAAACGACCCCACCAACCCACTTATCTTCCTCTCTACAGGAAGATATTTCATTCCACGAGGAGCCACGTATACCATCGACATCCCACTTGGAGATGGTCGATGTTGAAACAAGCAGTCCCTCGCCTCAGACTGCATCCTCTTCATGCACATCGAGTATAGTGCCCTCACTCCCCATAGTTTCATACGTTTCTAGGACACATACACCTTCTACCGCACCACAGAGTCTTCGTGACTCTGTCAGAACGCTCGGTGATGTCTCTGTGACTGAGAGCGGAAGACCTAGCACGGCCAACATCACAACAACCGTGAGCCTAGGCCATCATTCGATTGAGTCTGTCTCATCGATGATGCCAACGGGAAGTCTGAGTGACCCCGTCTTTTCCCGTCCTGTGCAAACGGGCGGCCGATCGGTTATTTTCTCCGATTCGGTGTCAGTTGGATTTCATCCTGATTCCAATTCGTCACCGAGACCGCGCTAGAGACACGTCTTCAAGAGTTTGCAAAGACTCTTGAGGCGTTGATTCTCGATCCCAAGGACTCATGCAATCGACGCCGCCCTCCTCCTCTGGACCTGAAACGACGCCCGCAACAGAAACCTCACACCCCACTAGCCAAAAATCTCACCTTATTTACCCTGAGCCACTAGCCAAATCACCCTCACCACCACCCACTACCGTCTCCGAAACTCTACTCTTCACATCGGCATTAGAGACCACCTCCACACTGTCTCCACCCACCATCTCGGAACCTCTAACTGTCACATCGACGTTAGAGGCTACCACCATATCTACACCACCCGCCACCCAAATCATCCTCGCCAAAACCATCACCTCAACCGAACCACCATAATCTCCACCACAACCATCCCCACAATCCACAAGCTCCTCCGACGCAACACCCTCGACACCACATAGCCATACCCCTCTCGATATCGATTCCAACCTGGCTTCCGAGGACGTCTACTTCGCACAAAACGAGATCGAGGCCTACATCTTCAACGATGAATGGCTGTACACACCCGCCGATGAAGTAGCAGCCAGGAAGTTGGTGGAAAACGCTCGACGTCTGCTAAAGGAAGCCTCGCTCACACTGATCAACACCGCAGACGAGAACGGAGAGGAGTACGACGCTGAACCTGCCGAGCTCGAGAACATCCTACAATTCCAAGCGCAGCAAACTGAGGCTCCTGCTGCTCAAACGGATGTGCCCACGGTGGATATACCGGAAGCACCGTGGGAAAACAAAAAGATCACCGCGCCATTTCAAGAAGAGATCAGAAAGAGGATCTGGCGGCGCAAGGAGCAGATCATCACAACCTTCGACGAATATGAGCTGATGAACATCCAAAATTGGAGCGAGGAAAAGAAGAAGCTCTATCGATGGAGCCTTCTTTGCAACAAGTGCACAAAGAGGACGCTATCCGATGAGGAAAACATCGCTCTGGAAAGGAATCGAGCCCCCATCTGCAAAGTCACTAACCTTCGCCAAGAGTCGAAAGGACCTGTCCACTATCCAGTCTTCACAGTAATGAGGCAGGATGAGAGCTACAGTGAAGTCAGTGAGGCGGACTTCAAGTTTCTGCGCCTGGGTGACCTATACAGCATGCTGGAATCCATGAAACAGTTCAGACTTGTCCTCAGAAGTTCTGGACATCTCGTACGTGCTGAACCGGTCACCATGGGATATGTGGCTCTCAAGCGCCACATGCTCCGACAGGTCAGATTCTTCGCCACCCACGATCTGCAGATGGCGGTGGAACACAACCTGAAGAAGGTGAATCTGACTCGCCCATCTTTCAAGAACGCGGACGACTACCGAGAAGGCGATGTGATCGACGGAGACGATCCGGCGGTCGCCTACTCGAACTACAAGGGAAAGATGAGGCTGCTGCGCTGCTCCGAAGTGGCAAAGTTCTCGGATGGGAGACCATCATCCAAGACCATCATCTTTATCATTTAAAGAAATATTAGAAAATTCTTCATAATTTTTAATTCTTCAATTTTTTCTTTTCCTTTTTCTAATTTAGAAAATCTTCGTTCTAAGTCAATATGACCTAATTTTAGATTTTTAATTTCAGTTTTAAGATTTGAAATTTCAATTGTTAAATCTTTAATATTAACAGGAGATTCATTTTTGGATTTATTTTTATTTCGAAGTAATTTCATTACTTCGGACATTTTGTAAGGTTCAGTTTTAGGAATAACTTCTTTTGAAGTTTCTTCCTCTTTTTGAATTAATATTTTATTATATGATTTTTAAATCTGGATCTTCTGTTTGTTTTAATATTTCAAGAAGATTATTATCAAGAACATTTAATTCTTGAAATTGAGAAATAATTTGATATAAAGTATTATCTTCTGATTCAGATTCTGAACTTTTAATCATTTTAACACAAACCTATTTGACAATTTTGACATTCTTCAGATTCTGATGATGAAAAATCTTCGATGATATTGTTCTCATCACTCGAAGAAGTTTCACTGTCTGATTCCAACAGAATTTTTGATAATGTTTCTTTTAAATCATTATCAATATTTAAATTATTAATTTTCTTTTTGGTCCAGCAAGTTTTTGCTTTATGACCTATTTCCCCACATTTTCTACAAACAATTGGGGGAAAATTTCTTCTATATTGATAATCTTTATTGTCTTTTAAGAGTTTTTGTTCTCTTCTTTTCGATTTTCGATATTTTCTCCTTTCATATTGTTTAGGAGAGTATGTTTTAGGTTTATTTTCTTTACGAGGTTGACTCGTAGAAGGATTTTCTATGCCGAATTGGTCACAGAAATCTCCTAATTGTTTCTTTTCATTAAGAGAATTTCTCTTAATTTGTTTGTTCAGCTTTATTTAGTTGCATAAAGCTAAACCTTCTTGAGTACATATACCAATCAGTTTACCGTAAGTATAAGAATTATAATCTATACTCGGTTCTCCTTTTCTAAGCTTATTCCTTACTCTTTCTACAAAGAGTGAAGGTAGACCGTCTATGAATTTAGACTTCCAGTGAGTACTATTCGACTCAGGGAGTTCCATAACTCGACTAAGGAAAGTATCCTTATACCATCTAAAAGATGTAAGAGTTTTACATCTTAAGTTTTGGAGAAGAGTTCTGATATTTTCAGAATTATCAGACCATCGGCCTGTAAAATGTTCTATTATATTAATACACAGTGTTTTCGACTAATTCGTCATTTTCTTCTTTCATGGTAAGATAAATTTCTTCTTGCTCTCTAGGAGTAAGATAATTATCTCACCATCCTTTTAACTGACCAGTGAAGCCAGCAACAATCATCTTAGCAACAACTCTGTCGCTATTATGATTAGCTTTGCATATTGTACTATACATATAAGCATTCTATGTATCATATTAAAAATTTGTCTTTCGGTATAACCGTCTAAATTCCACTCATAAATACTCCTACCACTATAAGAATTATTAAGTGTTAATTCTTGTTCTTCGAACAAGACATCTTGAGTTGGATAATAAAATTTTGTTTGAATTGGTTTACTGGAATATTTTCCTTGTTTGATTTTATTAAGTTCTTCATTAAAAGTATTATAAATACTATCAGAATTTTCTAGTTTTTCTTCAAATTCTTCACTTAAAGTATTGAGTTTTAAGTCTTTAAGCTTTTCATTAAGTAAATTTTTAAAATTGGAAATTGATTCTAATTTAAAATCAATAATCTTAGGTGGAGGCTGAACACTCGGAGAAGCTTTATTAGCTATTTTTTCTTCAGCTTTATCCTTATTTACAAAAAGGTAATTTTTTATGTCTTTTATTGAGGACGAAATTTCTTCAATATTTTTTTTAATAAAGAAATTTGTTCTCCTAAAATAATAACATACATATTTGTATAATTTTGTTGTTTTAAAAGACTATTAATATGATTAATAGTGATAGAAAGCGTATCGTCTTCTTTTTCAAATAATTTTTGAAAAGCATTAAAAAACCTAATTTCATTTTCTTTCTCCATTTGGAAACTAGTTTGAGGGGGGAAAAATAGAGTTAACAATTTTTCCCTTCGAAAGCTTATAATTCCTTTCAATAACGGAAATCATATTTTTAAAATATCTTGATAAAAACCAAGGAACAAAAGGCAATTTTTCATTTCGTTTTTCAAGATCTTTATAAAATTTTTCTTGAATAATATTTTTATCTTCTTTGTTAAAGTTTTCGAAAAACCATTTTCTAAAAAGTTCCCATTTGGGTTGATTAAATTCTTGTTGAATTTTCTTTCTTGCCGGTGATCCCGGACTAAAATCAATTTTTGGTTTAAAATCCATTAAGCACTAAAATCCATTTCTGACTCGGTTATTTCCTCGTCTTGATTTTTAAAAACACCATGAACAATATTATCAGAATTAATTCTTAATTCTTCTACCTTATTTTGAAGGTAATCACTAGAGGTTGATTCTCTAACCTGAGAAGTCGAAAGAGGGAGATCTTATCATATAATCACATGGTGATATATGATAATATGAAGAGCTTGATCTAGTAATTCTAGATCTCGGAGTTTTTACATCTACAGATTTTCTATCCTGCTCAAAGTGAATTTGAACAGTTCCATCTGTTGTCTGTATTATTTGAGTAGGATTTTTCTTAATTTTGGGTTGCAGAGGCATAGCTCGTTCAATAACCCAATTTTCTGGGAATTGAATTTCTTCCCATTTAATAGATCTACGAGTTGTAATATTAGATCTACTAAAATTGGTTTCTATTAAAACTGTTTCATTGATAGGTTTATCAACAATTTTGCACTGAGGATTCAGTGTATAAAGAGGTTTGTAATAAATTCTATAACAGATACAAATTACTTCCGATCCCGGAGCGTAATTATATCCGTGAGTTTTGACATTTAATGTCAGAGCATCCAAAATATTGACATCAGTCAATGATAATTGGAGATTTGGATAAACATTAAAATAAACTGGACCATGTGCCAAACTAGACTGAATTATTCCCATAAGGGATTGTTTCCAGTCGAGATTTCGACCATCTCTAAGAGCTGCTATAAAGCTCTCTGGTAATCCTTCTAAAGTCAAAGGCTTAAAGGCTACCTGAACTAACCCTATATGAATAAACTTATGGTTTATTCTATATTTTTCTAAGTCTCTATTACTTAAAAGCCTAATAACCATCTCTTCGTTGTTAAGAGAGATAGTTTCTTCAGTAGTTTTGACTACCTGTTTCAAACCTAATTTTTCAAAGGTTCCTAATTCATAAATTATTTTATGATCTATTTTTGGAATTGTCCAACGGTTTAATTTGTCTGAGGAACATCATATTCCTCTTCAATACTGTTTTTAACAGTATCTTTTCGACGCATCAAATTTATTTGAATAAGATGTTATAAGTATGGAAATAGATAATGAAAATAAATCTATTAGTAAGAAGTTTTGATAGGTACCTTAAGAAATATTTTTCGATAAATGATATATATAAATATAATTATTGTGGATAAGGTTTAAATAGTTTTTGGTGGAAGCATGCATAAAGTTATAAAAGTCTTCGACGGAAAGCTTAATCATGAAGGCAACAATTTTACTAGTAAAATAATATGTATTAGACAGACTTAAGATAAACATTAGTCAAGTGTTGATGTCATTTAATCAGTTACACACGCAAACTAGGACGAAGAGGAAAGAATAATAATTCATCATTTGGAGAAGAACTCGTGAAGTCAAGTGAAAGGAAAACTCACACAGCGATTGGAACTATATCTAAGGAAGGGTAAATTCTTATCATATCCTTTATATATTAATTCATGTTTTAAGCATGTTAGGAAGATTACTTTCATGAAAACTATGTTGCGCCTTCACAATTAACATATATGGTTAGTAAACTATGATCACGTGCATTTGTAGAATTATGGGACATCTTCCTAGATCATAGATATATAAATTTATCTCAGTTAGTATAAAGGGATCGCATATATATGTGCTAACTGGAATGAATTATGTTCGATTATATTAGGGTTTGGAAGAAGCCCGAACTTTAAAGAAAATATGGCTTAGATTTCGAAGTATAATCTCGGGATGTATTAGGTTCAATCTCGAGACATTTCGACATTAGAAAGGAAGATCTCGATATTGAAGTTCTCGACATTGATTTCGAAATTTGCTAGGAGAATGTCGAAGTGTATTTCGATATTTAGAGATTTAATTAAGAAGCTTTCTTTGGGTATTGTGCCTTTGATAAAAGTTCTCGAGATTTTAACTTTATCACATTGCATAATGGTCAAAGATATATATCCTCCCACATACACATACATATATAATAATAGTAGTTTATGAAGAACTTAACAAACAACACACGTGGTAGCTATTTCTATTATTTTCAAGTATGACTAATAAGGAGCTTTCTTAACATTAAAGAAAGCGACATCACCAATTGTTAAAGTATCAATATAAGTGAATAAAGATCTCGACACACGATCTCGAAATGAATTAGGATGATTTCGAGATTAAGAATTCGAACAATATCTCGAAAGGTTTGATTTCGAGACATGATTTTAAAAATTCAGAAATTCAATTAGAAAGACTTCGAGTTACGATTTAAAAAAAAAAAGAAAACTGTGAATACAGATATAAGGAATTTCAATATCACATAAAGTGTTCGATACTTAGGATTTTGATATAAAATAGGTTAGGGTTTCTTGTAAAGTTTTCGATACAATATAATTATTTGTTTTTTACACAAGTTTTAATTCTAATTAAAACTATAACTTCTAAGCCAAGCGTTTAATATATTATAAGTAATAAAAAGAAAGATAAAGGCTACAAATAGGAACAATCATGCATATCACGCACGCATGTCATAATAGGAATTTTATATTTACCAAATAAACAATTATATAGGTCAGGACCCGGATAAAGGCAAAGACAAGGTCAAGTAAGCAAATGGAAAATAGGCGAAACTTGTGAGTATGATTTGCAACATGTACCTTATGTGCTTACATGATTTATATGGATTAATTGATTGATATGTGATGTATGTGCTATTTACGAATTGACGTGAACTATGTGACTATAAAGTGCCGTTATATGAGTTATGTGTTATATAAAGTATTTCAATAGCATTGCATTACTATAAATGAAAGGAGAAACCGTTATGACTGCTAAGACTACGGATAGTACGATACAGATGCTACGGCATACTTCCCTTCAATCGGGGGATGATAGTTACTTCCCTTCAAATCGGGGGATGACAGAGTCCTGTACAGGCACATACAGATATTTACAGTATTGACAGTCCCATGCATGGGCGCCGACTGGGCTTACAGAATACGAGTCTAACTAGTCTATAACGGGAGTATCAAAATAAACGAACATATAGAATGGCATGTGATCTACGGATCGTATGAACGATGATTATGTGAACAATGATTTCATGATTGATAACGGCTATGGCATTTACGAAAATGGATGAACTACTGCTTACTTTATTTCATGTTATTAGTTAACATGTTGCAATCATACTCTGAATCGTTATCTTCACAGTTGTTATAGATAATTAGCAGGTTGCGTAGAAAGCATATCATAAAGCATGAATTCAAGGTTGGCCAGCTACGCTTTCCTCCTACTCCCCTCTGGTTCATCGTTAGCATATAGAATAGAAACGGAGTTAGACTGTTGCATTTTGTGACTCATATGATAAGTACATTATTGTGAAAGGAACTAGACCAGATGTACGGACCCGTTTTTGTTAAAAGGAAATGATTAAGGGAATCGCGAAAAAAATTTATACGAATAATTTTATAGCTGCGTAAAAAGGTAATAGGAACGGGGCGCTGCATCAAAACAACAAAAATTCTCTCAGTTTAAATTAGAATTAGGATTAATATTATAGAATTAATCAAGCTGTCTTCGTGGATCGATACTCGGACTTCATCCGTTACTTGCACGACCTAGTACACTTGCTAGTATTTGAGCGTGTCATATAGTTTCGAAAATCTCCTCAGTTTCTAAACATCCCTCTATTTTGAAATCCTTCCAATAATAATTCTTTATTTTCGAAAGTTCATCTTTCGAAAAATACTCTTTCGAAAACCTCTATTTTCGGACTTTTCCACTCTTTTGAAAATTTCCCTTCTTAACTCGAAATTCTTCTAAGTCTCACATCTAACCCCCAAATGATCCAGATATCATTTAAGCACATAAGCATAACACATGATCATAAGCATAACACATGATGGAAATCACGAAATCACATAAACCACATATAAATTCACTGATTAGCGCTCAAATTTCTGGGTATTAAAGAAGCTATTGCCGCAGCATGTTATATTGTCAACTGCTCACTGTGTTCACCGATCAATTTCAAGACTTCTGAGGAAGTATGGTCAGGTACTCCTGCTGATTACTCCAACATAATAATATTTGGATGCCCAGCTTATATGCACGTAAACGAGGGAATGTTAGAGCTTAGAGGTAAAAAGTGTGTTTTCTCAGTTACGCTTCAGGGATGAAATATATAGACTATATAATCCTACTCGCAGGTCACCCAAATTTGTAAATAGAGATGTTACATTTGACGAGTCTTCTATTTGACATCCTTCAAAAGAGTCTACTAATCCCTCTAACCAAGAAAGAAGGATATTGTACACAGCGGGTGGAGCTCGAGATCAACAAAGATTTCTTCGATGATCCTGCTATGAGTTTAACATATCAAGAGGATGAGCCAGAACCTGATTCAGATCCTGTTGAAGATTAAAGCATCGAGCAGGAATATTCTATAGTCAGAGATAGGGAGAGACGGGAGATTCGACTACCACGGCGGTACGTGAATTTAGTTTCGTACGCAGTAGCACAAGAAATAGGTAGAGGCGGCGAACCTTCTACCTATCCAGAGGCAACAAGTGATATAAATTCTGATAAGTTGATGGTAGCGATGCAAGGTCTCTGCACAAGAATGGTACTTGGATTCTTGTCCCACCGCCGAAGAAAAAGAAAATAGTCGGATGTAAGTAGGTCTTCAAGAAGAAAGAAGGTTTATCTGGTTCTGACAATGCAAGGTTAACGCACGATTAGTCGCGAAAGGCTATAGTCATGTACAAGGTGTTGATTTTAATGATGTATATTCACCTGCCGTTTGACATAGCTCTATTCGTGTATTACTTGCATTCGTTGCCATGCATGATTTGAAGTTAGAACAGATTGACATCAATACGGCGTTCTTACATGGCGAGTTAGAACAGCTTGTGTGTTAAAGAAATCCTTATACGGATTAAAGCAGTATCCAAGACAGTGGTATAAACGGTTTGATTCTTTCATGTTTGGTCATGGTTTCTCTAGTAGCAAGTTTGATAGTGTGTTTACTTCCGAAAGTTAAATCACAGTTCGTTCATTTATCTATTGCTATATGTTGATGGCATGCTCATTGCGGCTAAGAATCTTGCAAAAATCACCAGTTGAAGGCCTTATTAAACAGTGAATTTGAGATGAAAGATTTGGGAGCAAGAAGATTCTTGCCATGGAGATTAGACGTGATAGAGGAGCTGGTAAGTTACACCTGACCCAGAAAATTTACCTCAAGAATGTTATGGAGAGATTTTGGCATGAACGATGCCAAACCAGTCAACACTCATCTTGCTAGCCATTTTAGGTTATGCGCTGCTCAGTCACCATCATCAAATAAGGAAGAAGCGTATATGGCACGAGTTCCTTACTCGAGTCCAGTCGGCAGTAGCAATGGTATGTCGTCTTGAAGGGTACTCTAATCATTTGTTTGGAGTTTGGCATAAACAGTGATACTCTTGTTGGCTTTGTCGATTCAGACTACGCAGATGATCTCGATAAATGACGATCTCTTACTGGTTATGCATTTCTATTGGAGGTTGTACAGTTAGCTGGAAAGCTACTCTACGGCAAATGGCGTTGTCTACTACTGAAGTAGAATACATGGCGATTACTGACACGATTAAGGAAGCATTATGGTTAACAGGGTAAAGGTGGAGATTTGTTAATGACCTTGCTTTTTGACCATTCAATAAGAGATGACCACGTGAAAATTATAAAGTCGTTCGCATTTTGGCTACGGAACTGAAAATCAAATGGTGGGTTGCATTCTTTTTCTTTCTGTTTACATTGAAGAGGGAGGGAAGCCACTCGATGAAGAAAAATACCACCATAGCGCAGATCTTCTCCTCTGATTATTTTCTTGTGTAGCCTACTCCTAATATTGTTGTAGCTGCTTTTGTATCACGTCAGTGTACGTGTCTGTAATCACTCCACATAATAAAAAAGTTCTACCCTCCGGCCCGTGGACGTAGGTGATTCTGACCGAACCACTTAAACTCGTGTTCACTGTCCAAATTTATTTTTTGTCTCACTTATTTATTATCGTCATTTTTAGGCCAAATTAAATTATCGGGGATCAAAATATCCTAACAGGCTCAAAGATAACAACTCTTACAAGTGTTACAGGTGTGGTAAACCTGGACATAAAAGGTCTTGTAGAGTAAAACTTTGCAAAGCAAATATAGTCCACGAAAATGAAGAATGAGATCAACATAAAATGGGAGCAGTATTCCATTGTAGAAGTTGGGCAAAGCAGTGACTCGAAATCACCATTAGCCGAAGCGCTCTTCAGCCATGGAAAATGCAAGGAGGATTGGATTATTGATTTATGTTGCTCTCATCATGTAATTGGAAACGGCAAGCTACTCTCGGAGCTACGTCAACACAAAGGGAAACGACTTATCTTTACAACAGGTGATACATCATATCTGGTAGTAAAAGAAAAGGGTCGGGAAGATTGGAATGGATCACCCGAGCATAGTCCATCTGAACGACGTCTTTTATGTTCCATTTTTGAAGAGAAATTGAATGCTGTTTGGACCAAATGATGTTGGGGTTCTTGATAATGTGGAAACCTACATACTAAAAAATGCTAGAAAATCTGATTTGGGGTTGAATATCAAATGTTTGCAAAGTCGTAACGGAGGAGAATTTCCATCGGATGAGTTGTTCGAATCTTTCAGTCAGAATGGTTTTTTACGACTAGAGTCGCACGTGCCCAATTTGGACCAATTTGGTCTTTCGGTCATTTTCTGCTTAGATTGTCGTTATTCTTGATTGAAGGACAAAAATTGGTTCAAATCGATAATTTAGGGGACTAAATTAATTCAGAGAAAATATTTGGAACTAAATTGATCTACGTGTAACACCAGTGGGAACCATTGTGAGTTTTTTTTTTTCCCAAACAATCACGGCTCCATAATTTAACTTTCATATTGTAAGAGATCTTATAATTGCCCAGAGGTTATTTCTTTCAAAAGATGCCCACTCTCGCACGCGGTTAAATAGTTATCCATTATTTCGCTTAGTAATGCTTGAATGCATCAAATATAGAAAAATTGAAGATCTTGAGAATGCTTAGAATGTTTGCCAGGCTTCACTTTATAATAAGAATATCTGATCTCTCACTACTCGGCACTGACCCTAATCTCGTTAAGTATGGTAAGCCCCTAATATTTAGACGATGCTTAAATTAATTTCAAATTTCCTTTTCTTTTTGGAAACAGCCAAATTCAGTAATGCCTTTTTTTCTTTTGATATGGTACGCGTTTTCTGTATGCTCATATATGCTTTCATTAACAATGAATCAATGTATTGAGATTGTCATAAACAAGAAAAGATTTAATAGTTTATGAACTTACTCATTTTATAAAGTCAGCCACGGATACTCGACTGTATTAATACCACCATCCATAGGATCATGCAAAAATTTCCCTAAAATGTAAATGACAGCTGTTTCCATTAAGATGGTTGGAAAAAAAAATAATAAAACGGGCAAAAGGAGCAGAAAAATACATCTATAAATTACAACTCTTGAGCCAAGTCTCATCATCATTTTACTTAGCAATAGACTATTTACTCAGATCTTAAAAAACAAGAGAGAGATATAGATATGGAAGCCATCTATGTAAGCAGCCCTTCTCAATCGAATGACGAAGATCCGAATAATTCCAATGAGAATGACGATTCTCAATCAGCAACTACAAAAAAGCCGAAAGTTTCTTGGAACAATGCGCTTCATCTCCGTTTCTTGAATGCTTTGAGGACAATCGGCGTCGAGAGTAAGAAGCTTCTGTTATTTACATCTTATAATTGCACGATTTAGTATTAGTAGATCTACATTTTATATATTTGATTTTTTTTCCCCACCGTATGGCGTATATTATGAAGGTGCTTCTCCGAAGAAGATTTTAGAAGTTATGAACGTTCCGGGATTAACTAGGGACAATGTCGCGAGGCATTTGCAGGTATTAAAGCTTCTTAATAAGAATTTCAAATAGATGTTTCTACTATTGATTTTGTCTCTCCTTTATAGCACATATCTTATTGTTATATTTTCTTAATATTTTCGAATGCAGAAGTATAGGATCTTCTTGCGTCGAGTGTCCGATGCAAGTTCCAAACTTGATAGTCGTCCAAAGGACAATAACATGCTCAGTTTTTTTGTGTCCAATTGTGAGACTGTCGAACCAAGTTCGTCAATCCAACACAACCCTCAGAGTGGTTCTCCATTTTCCTACTTTGATGAGAAGCATTAGGAAGAGCCTTATGATCAGTAGATCCATGTCCTCGTATAAATATATAATATATAGATATATATTTAAGTTAATTGTGAAGTGAACAGCATGTATACTATTATTAGGTTAAATAAAGGAAAATGGATGTTGATATACTCGCGATTTTATCTTTTTCCACATGAGTGACCTATTGGATAAGCTCAATCAAAATGGGTCCAAGGAAAAATAATAAAAAAAGATAAAAAAAAAACAAATATGAAATGTAAAATAGAGACCAAGCGTGAAGGAGCAGCCAAAATCAATCAAGCATGTTTTTCAAAGATGTTGCAAGGACTACAGCCGTAAATATAAGATAATGCATGATATAGTTAGATTATGTGCCTTTATCTCATTTGTCTTCTTTTATCATATATATCTATATATATGTGTGTTTATGCATTGTATAATGTGAGGGCGAGGGAAAAGAAAAGAAATGCATTAACATGTGAAGATTAGAGAGAACAAAGAATTTGCAAGTTATAATATTCCTCGTTTCTCCTCCCACAAACAAAAGAGCAGAGTTGTTAACAAAAATATTTTTTCTCCTCTCACACAGCAAACACTCAATCCTCCAAAGCTTAGAAAAACAACAAAATGGTACCAGAGCGGTGGTGTCAATGGAGCCGATGGTGTGCTCAGAGCCGATGGTGCCGATGGTGTGGAGGTGGATATTAGATGTCCACATGTTTAATCCCGCAGCTCGACGAGAATAACTATACAAGGTGGAGTGTCGAAATGAAATCTCTGTTCAAGTTGCAAGGCGTATGGAAAATCATCGAAGAAGGATATACCATACCCGAAAATACGACCAGGTATACAAGATCGTAACAGAAGACGTTGCGAGCCTCCATCATACAAAATAATGTTGCACTCCTCATCATCTACGATGCGGTAGATGATACCGGTTCCAGAAAAATTGACAGAACGAGAAACGCCAAGGAAGCCTGGGAACTGTTGGTGAAAGCGTATAAAGACGCTAATTACACCAACCAAGTTCAGCCACAAAAATAGGACGAACTTGAGACGACGAAGGAGGACGAGAAGAACGTTGAGGGCGAACTCGTATGAGAAGAGAGGTAGCTCGTGACGTGGAGAGCAAGCTTGATAAAGATCACGCTGAGCCGGTGGTGGAAAAGAAAAAAGATCAACCACCTGTTATGGCCGAGAAGCAAAAAGAAGGCGGAGCATTGAAGAAAGACGTCGATGAATAAAAAAAGGAGGAAGAATCCTCAAAGGCCGAAGTGCCCGTGAGAAGTGAAAAATGAGAATGAAGCTCCAAAGAAAAAAATGCTCGAGAAAGAGGAAGCGGTCGAAGAGCCTCCGCCTCGACAACAACCTAAGAATGCCGATGGCATCGCCGAGGAGGCCAAAGAAGCTGAACATGACGGCACCGTGCCCGAGAAAGACAAAGATGCCAAGGAGACTGTGAAGTATGCGAGTAACACGACCGTCGTAGCCATGACAAAGGCCTTGCAACATATTGATCGCAAAATCACCAAATGAGGACTGGAGAACCTACAGAGGTCAGTTCCAACAAGGAGAAATACGTTAACGAAGAATAGATACGCAAGAAAGACAAGGAGGTAAAAAAATGGATCGAGGCGAGGGACAATCTGGAGATCTACATGAACAACCTGAAGAACCGAATCGTCGACAATGAAAAGCTCGTCGATAAATTAGAGGCGGACGAGAAGGACGAGATCGCGACGACAATCGAGCTGGTGGAAGATAATTCGATTACGAAGGAAAAAGAAGCGACTAACGTAACCAAGCGATCCGGAGCTAAGGACCCAATCGACATAGCCGCTGATATTGGGTACGATAAAACCCGTGTAAAGGTCGTGGAGAAGGTCGCAAATAAATTCAGAAAGATCGAAGTGCTCGTGAATAACGCGAGGTAACAGTTCAAGTCTGACACTGTAGAGAATTTCAACGAGAAGAAGCACGATATGAAGAAAGAATTTGGCACGCCCGATAATGGCGATGAAGAAAATGTGCAATCATTGACAAAACTAATGCTCTTGCATAAAAAAGAGATGACGAAAGGAAGGTGTTCAACGAATGCCGGAAAACTGATCGGGCTAAGGAAGAACAGGTTCACAGAAATGCCTGGTTTGGGAAGCACATGTTGTGCATTGAAGCGAAGTACTTGAAGACGTTTGCTGACGGCAAGTGGCAAGCCGCGACATACGACAGACGGAAAATAGTAAGTTTAAGGAGAGTTGAAAGACAGAAAGAAGATTGAGCTTAAGGAGATTGAGCTTAAGGGGAGAATTTGATTGATAAGCTCAATCAAAATGGGTCCAAGGAAAATAACAAAACAAGATAAAAAAAAAAACAAATATGAAATATAAAATAGAGACCAAACGTGAAGGAGCAACCAAAATCAATCAAGCATATATTTCAAAGATGTTGCAGGGACTACAACCGAAAATATAAGATAACGCATGATATAGTTAGATTATGTGCCTTTATCTCATTTGTCTATATATATATATATATATATATATATATATATATATATATGTGTGTGTGCATGCATTTTATAATGTGAGGGTGACGGAAAAGAAAGAAATGCATTAACATGTGAAGAATAGAGAGAACATAGAATTTGCAAGTTATAATATTCCTCGTTTCTCCTCCCATAAACAAAAGAGCAGAGTTGTTAACAAAAATATTTTATCTCCTCTCACACGGCAAACACTCGATCCTTCACGGTTTAAAAAACAACATGACCATTGTGAAATAAGCTAGAGCTTTAGAGCCACGACTCTGATGGTCTTTTGCTATATGACTGATCACAACAAGTTTAATGAATACACCTTAAACTTTTTAAATCACATGCCGATAGCAAAAATTAAATGAATTATTTAATAATAAAAGTAATGGTAAGCTAAAAAACATATCATTTGACTCCGTCGCACATGGACATGTACTTGTGTGGTTGAATCAGTTACTGTAGTTTGCTGACTATTGTACTGATGTCCCTTGTTTAATTGTCTCCCCATATTCCTCGCAAGGGTTCCCCCTGCCTCCCAAAAAGAGTAACTTTCCGTAAGAGTTAAGATAGATACTATAACGAGAACGGTAGCGGGGGATAATGTTTTGGTAGATATGACGAAAGAAATTGAGTTTTTATAGCAAGCTGATAGCAAGAACCAAGAGTACGACTCTTGTCCCTAATATCCAAAGCCAAAATGTAAGTAACATAAGGAACTCAGTATCTAAATCAAGGGACTAAAACAAAGCTTTAGTCCTAGTAAATCACAACTAAACCAAAATGTGAGTCACATACGAAATTGGTCCAACATCCTCGCTAGTTCATCCCAATTCTCTTCTGTTAATTCACATTATTCATGTTTGCTGCTTTGAGTTGTGTTGTAGAATGAGGTGGGCGTTGACGTCCATCTCTTGAAGTTTAGACAAGGATCTCATGCTAGTTGTTTATCTTGTAAGGGCAGATAGATCAAAACACATAGTCGAGAATGCGCAATTAATTTTCACCTATTTGAGTTGCCATTTTTTGGTATAACCGATAACACCTATTTCGATTCATTCTGATGGTGAAGCAACCATTGCGAGGCGTCACGCAATCATGTGCACAATGGAAAATCAAGACATGTTGGAGTACAACATTGTTATGTTACAGATTTCATTTCAAATGGTGTATGCCATTGATTACATGTGATCAAGCAAAATCTCGGTGATCCATTAACAAAAGCTTTGTAAGGGGACGTCGTCAATTAGACGTCTCGAGGGACATGTTTCAAGCTCATTAAATTGAAATCACCCTGGTAGATCTCAACCTAACACTTGATATCTATTCTATACTAAAAGTGCGAATAGCCAATATGTTTTGTCCTATTGTGAATTGACCATTGTCTCCTTAATTTATGTTTTGTCCCAATGTGAATTGACCAACGCGTCCTTAATTTATATTTATGAATCGAACACTCATAATAAGACAATATATCTTATTTTTAACTACTTTGTCAAATAACGTATGATTTGTCCTATAGTGAATGATGAAATATCATGAAAGTTTAGTTGAAGCATTACACGAGACTTTCCAAATTCCAGCGTATGAGAATTCTTTCAATTTACACATATATATCTTATTTTTAACTACACATACGTTAACATCCAATTTACACAGTATCATTCAAACTTAATAGGCCGTGGATAACTGTTCAGACTTTAAAAAGTCCAATGTTTAATCTCAACTAAAATATTAGTATACTCATAAATAAGATAACGCATCTCGCACACACGATCGTAGCGCGACAATCATAGCCTTCTTTAATTCGAAAGGTTAGATATTCGATAGCTTGTATTCATTCATTCCACGGTAAGTATGCTTTCGTGTGAATTTGTACGTGTACATATATGGCTAGGTATAATTGAGATGTTTCATTATTGATGATGATGTGCTAGACTTGACGAAGGTATACCTTGCGTGCGAAATTCGGATCCACAACAACAATCATGGAGAACTTAGGTCTCACGATCGTTCCAGTTCAATCCTTACCTAGCGAGGATCGACGTGCGGCGATAAAGATTGTTGTCTCTAGGCAGGGAGCGGACAGAAATTCACAGCAAGATAAAAAAACTATACGAAAACTCCTATTCATTGATTCCAATGTAAGTACACTTTCACGCTGTTTGTGTCAACTGTTTTCCTCTTCGAGTACGAAACTCGCCTCTTCACTTCCATCCAACTATTTCAGGCCACGCCAATTCATGGGGTTATTTTTTCAAGCGCTATGGAACATTTCAACCGCACGTTGCTCACCCAAAAAACGTATATTCTATCAAATCTCAGCGTGAAAGAAATAAATCCGAACGTTAATCCTAATATAGAGTTGATCCTGAATCCATCAACAACTGTCTCTGAGGTTGAGGAGCCGCTTGTCAGGAACCGAAGCCTTATACTATTTTCACACATATATATGAATTCATCGCATAATTAATATTATGATATGTATAGAGATGATAATAATATCTGACTAAGGTATTATAAGTTAATAGTATGAAAATAATAGTCAAAATAAGATCTTTTCGATAAGGTGATTTTGATTTAGTGTCTAAACTTTGAGAAAGTTTTCTGAAATAGATATAATAACGTATATGGAATTTAAGTTTTCAGCGTAAGGTCTAGGTAAAGAAAGTTTTCGATGTGCATTATGCCCTTGATAAAGATTTATGCTTCGCCTTATTATAGTACATAATGGTCAAAGATACTTTCTTCCCACACTCACATATATAATAATATTAATTCATGAAAGAATTTAAGAAGCAAGCACATGTGGTAGGCACTTATATTATTCTTAAGTGTGACTAATAAGGAGCTTGCTTGATAAGTAATCGACATCACCAATTATGAAAGCATCAAAATAATATATATACCTATACTTTTAATATGATAGAAGGGAATATAGATTTACTACATATGAGAGAGAAGATAGAACCCTTACGAAGGCAAGTGAAATACGATTTTGAGCACTCAAATATTGAAAACAAAACATCAAGGGAGGTATGAAAATTTTAAAGCTGCTTTGTTTGGTATAATCTTTATGACTTATACATGCATATATAAGGGTAATAGCTGTGATTAAGTATAGTTTCAGATTCATGGGAGGTTTTCGTAATCATAGACATATATTATTAGGGTTTGCACAAAGTTCCGAAAGGATTGTATACATGATCATTTTGGTATTAGAACATGTAAGTATTGCAAGTGATTGAGTGTTCTAAGAATAAATATGTATATTCGGGGTACTTTAGAGAAATCCCAGTTAAAGGAATCATTTTCGATACATGAATGCTTTAGTATTTTTAAGATTGAGTATTAGGGTCTTTGATATTAGAATTTTATAATAGGGGTTTCGGCATTCTTGTATTTTAATCTAGAAATATTCATTGAGTATAATATTCTCGGTATGCTCCGACTAATTTTCTATATTTATAGTTCTTTATGTTCTTGAGGATTTAAAGTTTAATCGAATAAGATGTTCGACAGAAATAGGTGTTTTCCGGGCGTACGATTTTCCGGATTTTAATTAATTTTTGAAGAAGAGTTCAGTGACATAAATTTTGATAATTTTCGAATATGTGTTGTTTTGATGATTTTCGGAAAAGGCATGGTTTGGATAATTTTTGAACGATTGGTGTTATGATTTTCGAAAGCTAGGTTTTAATAGCGTTTTAAGATTTTCGAAACGGATTTTCTAAAGAGTTTTCGAAAATGATTTCGCAAAAGCCTTTCGAGAATTATTTTCGAAACAATAGAATTTTTGCAATGTTAAGTTGTCAGAATTTCGAAAGATAGGTTTAATAGCGTTTTAAGATTTTCGAAACGGAGTTTCTAAAGAGTTTTCGAAAATGATTTCGCAAAAGCCTTTCGAGAATATTTTCGAAAGAGTAGAATTTTTGCAATGTTAAGTTGTCAGATTAAAGGTTTTCGCAATAGAGAAAGGGTTCGAATATTTTAGTCACCAGTCAAAAGAAATTTTCGAAAGGGTTAGATTTTCGAAAGGTGCTGATTTTCGAAATAGTTGGTTTCGAAAAAGATTTCGTAAAACAGTTCGCAAAAAGTTTCGCAAATGTTTTTGTAAAAAGGTTTTCGTAATTGAAAGTCCGGGCTGGAAAGAGAGATGATTCTCGCGGGCCGCAATTCGAATTTTGCGGGCAAACTAGTTTTGCGAACCGTGAGATGATTCAGGTCAAAGGTAGTTTTCGCGGGCCGATGAGTTCGCGAAGTGTAAACTTTTCGCGGCCTCACTGAGTTTCGCGAATCATAAGCTTTCACGGGCGGTGTAATGTTTCACGAATTGTAGAAGGTCAATTTGATTCTAGAATTGATTAATTTTCGAAAGATGAATATTTAAGTATTTAATAAATTTGAAAATGCATGCAGTGGACCAAATTAGCAAAGTTATCGATATCAGTAGAAAGAAAGGTAAAGGATATAAACAGGGACATGATTGAGCATAATAGACATGCATATCATGACACATGCATCATATTGGGGATTTCATATTTACCGAACATAATACTTCTATAGGTCAGGATCCCTATAAAGGCAAGGACAAGATTGAATTAGCAAACGGGAGTATAAACGAAACCTGTGAGTATGATATGCAACATGTGTTCTATTCTATGTGCCTATATATGCTTATATGTTTTATACAAATTTATTGATTGATTTGAAATTTTATGGCCATATATACTGATTGATAACTAATGTATCTTATGTGCCTACGTGCCCTATATGGATTAACTGATTGATGATTTTATAATATACGTGTTAACTGTAAATTGACGTGAATTGTGTGACCGTAACGTGCTCTCATATGAAATATGTATCATATATGGATAGATGCACGGCAGTGCATACACGTAATAAATAAAAGGAGAAACCGTTATGACTGCTTTGACTACCGATGGTATGATACGGATGCTACGGCATATATCCCTACAAATCGGGGGATTTTACAGAGTCCTGTATAGGCAATACGTATCCCTACAAATCGGGGGATTACGACATGGTTACAGAGTCCCATGCATGGGCATCGACTGGGCGTACAGTACAGTCTAGCTAGTCTATAACGGGAGTATCGAAAGAAAATAATCATATAGAATTACATTGATCTATAGGTCATATGAATGGATATGTGGAGTATGGCTACGTGACGGAATTCATGATGATTATACGATGGTGATATTTTTTTTTTGATATACGGATCTTATATTATTGATGGTGTATAATGGAGGTATAGAACGACGTTTGATCTACGGTTCTTATGAACAATGGTTTTATAAACGAGGGTTACGGAATCGGTATATGAAAGGACCATTATGGTAATATTTATGGGAAACAGATTGATATCTTATTATAGTTTTATTTATTGCATGATAATGGAATAACATGTTGCAATCATACTCTGAATAATTGTTTTGCAGTGTTGTAGATATCTAACAGGCTATTTAGAACGCATCCACAATACGAATGCATGGATTCAAGGTTGGCCGGCTTTACTCTCATCCTACTCCCCATAGTTATAATTGCATATAGTTTAAGGAACGATAGAAATTTGGTATAATACTAAAATGATTATGTTGCGTACATATATGTATATTATGTGTGAAAGTGAATAGACAGATGTACGCCCTCGTTATGTTCAAAGGAATGGTTATGAAAGGAAAACAAAAGCGAAATATTTTAGGGGAAAGATATAATTGCTGCGCAATATGGAAAAGGAAACGGGGCGCTACATGTAGTGGTATCAGAGCCTAGGTTCTAGGTTCTGTAGACAATTGCATGATATGTGCATGTTATAGTTACTCTTTTTGCGTATTAAGGCAAAGGATAGTAAAATGAACGATGCATATAGAGTATGATAAACTTATGATAGGGGGAGGAGGAAGACCGGCCGTACCTGAATCACGTTCATTTCATGTGCATAAGTAATAAGAGCATGGGAACACCTCACAATTCCCTGTAAATGATGGTATGATAAGGTGAGAAAGATGGGTACTGTGGATTTTATGGGTACAACAGATTTTGCAGAAACAAAAATGTGACAGAAAAGAACCGAAAAGATGTTTAATCTGTTACAGTGTATTTCAGAAGAAAGATTTGACTACGTAGTCTCACTCTCAGAGACAGGTATATGAATAACGGAAAGCAGTTCTGAATAGTATAGTATAACCCCCAGATTGACTGGATAGTATTTCTTAATAATTTAGTGATGCCTATATAATTGGGATTTATAGGGATCAGAAGAGAAAGGACTTTTTAGAGTTGTATCAAGAAAAGGTTTATAGTAAATACAAAGTGTTATAGAATCAGTTATTTCATTATGCTTCTTATAAGGTTGCCATTAGAAGGAATAAATGCCGGGTAATTGCGGCAGGACTTCGTTATATGGTTATACCATTGTTATGAGTCATATGGAAAATTAAAGAACAGTTATTCGTGTTAAGAGATTGGAGATGGAGTTTAGAAATTTTCAGAATGGTAGACGAAGTATCGTCTAATAGAAAAGTGAACAAGGTGTATAACGAGTTTAGGCCAAATATACGAGGAGGCTTTGCAAATAATAGAATAGGTAGGAAATGAGGTTTATGTTCGACTAACAGTTGGTAAACTGATAATAATAAGTACAGTATACCGAAAGGTAAGTTACTAGTGATAGAATATAGATACATGCGATTTATTAATTATATTCCTAATAAGACTTCAGCGTAACAATAGGTATGGAATGGGTATACCAATAATTAGCGAAACTTGATGGTTCTAGTAAGGAGATTGAATTGTCTCCTTTGGATCAATCACGTATGATATTCAAAGGAGAAAACAAGGTAGGGACAACACATTTGATATTGAGCTTAGAAGTGTCCAAGATGACAAATAAAGGCTGTGAAAAGTATCTATGGCAATATAAGTACGCAATCATATGGAATAAAGATAGAAGATATTCCAGAAGTTAGCAAATATTTCGATATTTTTCGTAAGGAATCGCATGGATTACCACATTGACTTTCAACTAGGCGTGGGATCGAATTTAGTAAACTAAAAGTACAACTTAGAGAATTATTGGACAGATGCTATATATATGACCGAGCGTATTGCCTCGGAGAACTCTTTTTCTTCATTGAAAAGAAAAATAGTACGCGTAGATTTCGTGTTACCGGCAGTTAAACAAGTTAACGGTGAAAAATAAATATACGCTACCTTGGATCGATAATTTGTTCGATCAACTACAACATTCTAAAGTATTTTCCAAGATTGACTTAAGGTCGGATTATTATCAACTAAAGATTGCGGAAGGTGATATTCCAAAGATTACTTTTGGAATAAGATATAAGCATCTTGGTATGCAATTGGACTAATGAATACCCTGCAATCTTTATGGCATTGATGAATGACATTTTTCGATCTTACTTAGACCAGTTTGTGATCGTCTTTATTGACGAAATTCTGGTGTATTTTAAGTTAAAAAGAGGAATGCGAACAACACTAGAAGAATGTCAAAGGAGTTCTGAAGAATTAAAGGAACGATTTGCTACGGATCATGTATTAACTATTTCATTGGTATCGAAGGTTTTATAATTTATAGTGATGCATGATATCAAGGATTAGGATGTGTATTAATGCAGCATGAAAAAGTATTGACATATATGCCTCAACAACTAAAAACTACACGAGACGTCTTACCTGATCTGTGATATGGAATTAATTGCCGTGGTGTTCGCATTGAAGATATGACGACACTACCTAGATAGTGCAATATTCCAGATTTTCACAGATCATAAGAGTCTGATATATTTGTTGGGCCAAAAGGAACTAAACATGAGACAATGATGTTGGATTCGATTGTTAAAAGTTTAATATGAAAGCGAACATCATTATAGACGTTTAAGTCGGAAGTCGGATAGTACTATTTCCTAGTTATCATCACATTCATTGCTAAGTTTAATTGACTAGAGGTAAACAAATAACGCAATGAATATAAATGGTAAATGTACTATATATGTTTCGATCGTAATTCGTCTAAATTAGAAGGATTGAATTAAACAAGTACAGTTCAAGGACGAAAGGATAACCCAGATTGCTGAAAAAGTGAAACAAATACTAGGGAAGTCTTTACCTTGATGAAAATGGTATTTTAACGATTAATAGCCGGATATGTGTTACCCAATGTTAATAACTCACGACGGGAATAATGGAAAAAGCGCATACGGTTCCTTACACTGTACATTAGGGTAGCACTAGGATGTATCGAAACCTCAAATTTCATTATTAGTGGCTAAGAATAAAAAGGGATATCGACAAGTATGTGTTGAAAGGGCTAACTTGTCAACATGTTAGAGCGGAATATCAAGGGCTCTTGGGTAAAATTTTTTGCCCATATCAATTTGAAAATAGGAATATATAACGATGGATTTTCGCCAATGTCTGCCTCCAACAACCAAGAAATATGACATCATTCAAGTAATTATTGATAGGTTTACCAAGTTTGCTCACTGTTTGTAATTTCGATAGGATTCTCAATGGAAAAGTCAGCAAAAGAAACGTCAATGGAATAGTTTGACAACGTAGAGTATCTGCGGATATTGTGTTTGATTGTAATTTCTGATTCACTTACAGATTATGGGATACGTTTACAGGTAGCGGTCGGATTAATTTATGTTTTAGTATAACATTCATACATGGATAGATGGACAATAGAAAATAATGATACAGAATATGGAAGATATGCTTGGAGCATATGATTAAATTCGAGGGATTAGAACTATTTTAGTATTCGTTTGTGTTGCAATAACTCGTCAAGTTGAAGGAGAGCTGTACAAAGAGCTGAAAGGAAATATGGGCTGCTGTCTGAAGACTGAATTAAGCTGCTGATTTGTTTGTGAAAGTCACTTACAAAGTTGCACTTGGCAACCACGTTTCTTCTAGTATGGGAAATCGAACAAAAGCAGTTTTAACTGCCATTGCAAGGCAGAACGTGGTCAAGAGCAGTTTCATTACCTCATTGCATAGCTGAAAAGAATTACTACAGCAGAGTCTTTTCTCTTACAAGTTTGTGTGTGAAACTATATTGAGAGTTGAAAACACAGCGTGAGAGAGTTTGGCTGAGCGATCTGTAATCATTCTAGTTGATTAATATAATCCGTTTTTGGCTCTGTGGACGTAGGATTCACATCGTATCCCAACCACGTTACATCTGTGTCTGATTATCTTTTCAGTTTAATTGCCTAAACATGATACTGATTATCCCAACATCTAGCAATAATTCAACACCTCAACAGATTCAAATTATTATCTTAACAAGTGGTGCGGTGAGCGTGGACCTATCACGCGATGAGTTCAGCGAGGTTTGTGTTGGGGATGTGCCCTCGGAATGCCATTCGAGGATGTAATGAATAGGGCATGTATTTAATAATTGATGTATTATTCGTTATGTATTTGAATAATGTATTCTTATACGTATTAAGGGAATTTATACTTTATTATTTATTCTTTAAAAAGGCATATTATTTATTTACCTATAAAGTCTTACTAGGCATGCGGTGAGACGGTAAATAAATAAATCCCATAAATCGTGAGTTTAGTCACCGATTCTCATGGGATGAGAGAGGGGCACCGGTGAGTTATTATTCTTCGATATTAAACTAGTCCATACGTCTTAGACCTTAGTAGGGTGACTGAGCATCAATTACGACTTATTTGTTAACGACTCTTATATGGTTGTGCCAACCATTCGCTTGGGAAGCGGGAGGTCGTAACGTTGGTATAAGTTGAATTAGGGAATTGACTTGTACTTGGACACGACTCGCAATCGACGATCACATGGGCCTTATCGTTACTCTGGGTAGCGTCAATGATCGATCGATTGACTATAGTAGTGTGCGTGGACCTTAGACCAAAGGGTTTTTTGACGGAGTTGACTTTGGGGTCTTGACATGTCGCTAGTGTGCTAGGCCCACCTTGTTCGGGGACGAACATGGGTCGGCGGCGACATGCGGTCTTGACAACAAAGGGTAACTGCCGTGCTTAGACTAACGTTAGGGATTCACTATCTCGTTAGTAACCGAGACATGTGTCCTATGCATATTCGGGGATGGGAAATTACGAAGTCTTCGGCCGAAGCAATAAACTGACTCATGTGGGACGTGGAGAGCAGTTTAGTAATTTTGCCAGTCACGAATTAGTCATAGAGTCGAGTCTAGTGAGTTTGACGTAACCATGACTCTCACTCGATCGGGACATTTGTGAAGGGTCTATACGTACGACAATAATCTATAGTCGGTTCGTAGATCGAAGATCGTACTCAACACGGGATCTATTTGGTACCGCGGGATTGGCTAGGCGCTTACTAAATTCTTGGATTCCTCCCTTGCCTGGTTGAGACGAACCAAGAGAGTCGGGCTTAAAAATGATTACTGTGATAGTGCCTAACTAATATGAGATGTAAAATGATTTAACGGTCTTAGAGACGTTAACCAAATGTTAAATATATGTTTTAGAAACTATATACATGGACAGAAATTTATGGAACGGAAATGGTGATGAATGAAGCATAAATAGGGTTCACAATGATGAGCAAGGCTTATCATGGTCATGAAGCCCGTATGCAAAGTAGCAGTAGTTTCAAAAATTCATATCTCACAATCTAGACCTTGGATTGAGAATCCCTTTGGTAAGAATCAAGATTGATGAGTCTTTTAACTATGGTTAAACTTTCAGGTCAATCGGACATCGTTTACCCCTCGATCGGATCGAAATACGAAACTGCCGCAAAGCTGTCAAAGTGTCACGGCCGTGAACACATTGCACGTGGCCGTGACGACCGGCAGTGGTGACCAAAAATGGTGCGCGAATGTGTCACGGCCGTGACACTCATTGCCAAGGCCGTGAAGGCCTCAAAGCAATGGTCATGGCCATGACAATGGCCGTGACGAGTGGCAGAACATGTCCAATGATGAGTCACGGCCGTGACAAGCTTGTTTGAGGCCGTGAACGCGCATCAAAACATCATTTTCTTGGCCAAACCTAATCCAATTTCGATCCTTGTTTTTATGTTAGACATATGGGACATTATTAGGTCATTTAATGACATAATAAAAGGGACTCTAACACCTTTTGAGTCATGTAGGACATGATCTCATTTGGATTAAATTAAAAGTCATTTTCTTGGTTTGGAAATGGACTTTTAATATATTTTCTTAGAGAATTTCGTCCCTAACTTAAATTAAGCTCTTCCTCACTCTATCTTTGAGTTTTAGAGAGAAGTGAGAGCATTTAGGGTGATCTTTGAGAAATCCCTAAGTGTTTGTGAGTTTTAGAAATCACACACATACATATACATCTCTACACAACACTCCACACCATCTCTAGCCATCCTTGGGGTGGTGTTGGTTTGTGGTACTTCACGGGGTTGGCGTGACTCTCTTCGGCGCAGTTCGTGAGCTAGGGAGCTAAGGATCTTCGCGACGAGGGTAATGTTCTAAACCTTAATACGTGTATACATGCGTGTTTTTCTTTATACCGAGTTTGGTCTTGTGGCGGGAACAAGGAAAGTTTTGAAATTCACTCGTTCCAACGGGGAACCTGGGAGACCATTTCAATACTTCCGCTGCGTCCGGGGCAAGGCCTCGGGTCACCCGGGGTTTCCCAACAGTGGTATCAGAGCCATAGGCTCGGTTCTAAGAAACGACATAAACGAGTCCGAAACGAACTCGGTTGTGCAAGTCACTAATTTGCTCAAGTGTCAAAGCATGAGTTGTACTTAGTTCGAGTTTGTAAACCGAGCGCTCGCTTGGCCGGTGGTCGCTTAGTTGCGAGCTTTCCGACGTAGCGTAGCAACGTGGAGAGAAAACCCTAGTGGGAGTCTCGTCGCGGTTCGTAACTTGTGGGTCCGTAAGTCTAGGACTAGCCCAAATTTCGTTTCAGTTTCTTTGAGCGTTTTGTTGTCGTGAACATGTTTATATTGTATGCATGTTTGTAAGACACGTATTAAGACGTCGGGGTGGACTTAGGCTCTATTTCCGGGTGATATGTTAAGGGTGACAAGGTCCCCCCGGTTTGTATTTTATTCGTTAATATACGGGTTGTCTGGGACAGCTGATCCCCCCGTTTTGTATTTTAGTTAATAATTAGAAAAATTAATTTTTGTACGATGGCCGTACGAGTACGAAACGGATCCACGAGAAGGCCGTTCGAAGACTTGAAGGTCGTTCGAGAACATAGTGCGAAGCTGAAGAGCAGAGATGTAATTTTTTATAAATATATGTAATAGAGTAGAAATAGTCCACGCAGACAGTCTTATAGGCAAACTAGGTTTACCGCGAATACTTGCATGTTTGTTTGACGTTACGTGCGTGTTTAAGTGTTTATGTGAGTGAGAGGTATTCTCCCGGTTTGACTAAATACTAAGTGGGTAAAGGGACAGGGTTCCTGTCTTCTATCAAGCTCGAAATCATTGCGGCTTGAGTGTCGTGTGCGGTTTGTTCCGAGTTATCGGCGCCAATCATCTCGCTCTTGTCGTAGTTGGTCCGGGTGCGTTAAGACAATAAAGTCAAGCTCATTATTGAAACAACTTGAGTGTATGTGCGGTTTGTTCCGAGTTATCGGCGCCCAACATTTAACTCTTGACGTGGATATTTTGGGTGACTGTCTAAACGCTGCTCTCCGAAACATATTCACGCCTTATAAAGAGTTATCCTACAGGCGGGAATTTCTAAATGTTAGGATTGAGCCAGACGTTGATAGGTCACAATTAGACGGTTATTTCCCAATTATTCCTGTTAGGGTGAGGGTTCCTGACCGGAGACAAAGTAGTTGAAACACTCATGAGATGGACTCGTGCAAGACATGGGTTCATCTATGGGTTCGTGTGGGACACGGCGCCGTCCGAGTAATGGGCCAACAAACTGTTAGGTTGAGGCTCATTTCTGCGGAGCGGGGAAATCAACTCCACTATGAAACCATCAACGAGGTTTCCGAAATCTCAATCGGGAGAATGAGGTTTTGAGAAAAATAGTGGGAGCCAAGCCAAATTGTTAAAGTCCTTATTTGTGCTTGTAGAATAATTCGTTGACCCCTTCAATTCTTTATTTTCTGCAGATTGTTTTCTTTCTTGTTTGTATACAAAATGACGTCACCATTCAATTTACTGATCACGCAAAACCGTTTGGAGGGTCCAAACCTTGCGGGCTGGCTCCGTAACTTGAGGATTGTCCTCACTCTGGAGCACCTAGAGTATGTCCTTGAGGGACCAATACCACTCGAACCCCAAGAGGGTGCGAGTGAAGCTGACAGGGAATATCATGCCAAATGGATGGCTGATAGTGCCCGTGTCAAGGCTTATATGTTGGCTGGGATGAATAATGATCTGCAGCGCCAGCATGAGGGTATGCAAATGTGCGAGATATTGATTCATCTGAAGGAGTTGTATGGTGGCAGTCGAGATCGTCTCGATACCGTGCAGCTGACAATCTCTTTCATACCAAGATGTCTGAGGGCGCAGATGTGGCGGCACATGTGCGTAAGCTCATTGGGTACATTGAGGAACTGAGTTCTCTCGGTTGTCCCATTCACAACGAGCTTCAGATTGACCTGATCCTTCAGTCACTCCCAGCTTCATTTGCTCAGTTTATTATAAACTATAATCTGAGCGATAGACGATTTTCCCTTCCTGAACTCATGAACACGCTAGTTCAGACTCAGCGTGAGCTAAAGAAAGGAAAGGGAAAAGAGGTTGCGCTTGTTGCGACTACAAGGTCTAAGAGATCTAAGTCGAACAAGCCCAAGCCCAAGCCTAATAAGCCAAAAGGAGGGATTAAGAAAAAGGGCAAAGCAAAAATGAACGTGCCTAAAGTTCCGAAGGCGACTGATAGGTGCCTTCACTGCCAAGAGCTGGGTCATTGGAAAAGGGACTGCCCCAAGCTTCGAGCTTCTGGGGCTTCAGGTAAAGTTTCAGAAACTTATTGTTCATTTACTGTATTTTCCACTTCGTGGATTCTTGACTCGGGAGCTAGTGCTCACATTTGTGTTTTGAACCAGGTCTGGAACGAAGTAGGAAGCTAGCGGAACGAGAAGTCTTGATCAACGTTGGTAGTGGACATAGTGTGCCAGCTAGTCACATTGGATCGAAGACTCTTGTATTATATTCTGGACATGTATTATATCTATCCGATGTACTTGTATTGCCCAAGGGGCTGAAAAATATTATTTCTATTCCTGCTTTGAGTAAGAATGGTTATGAATTTCGGTTCAATAATAATATTTGTGATATTTATTTTGGAAATAAATGCGTCGGAAATGCAACGTTAATAAATGGTTTATATTACGTTAACGTCCAGGAACATGCGAATGTAGTTACCGACAAACGTAACTTAGAGTTAAATAAAAAGTATTTGTGGCATCTTAGACTTGGTCATGCCGGAGTTCGAAAGATTCAAGAGTTGGAGAAACACGGCATTATTAAGCCTACGGAATCAGATTCCTATCCAACGTGCGAGTCTCCTTTTACAGGGACTTTTCAAAGAGCCACTAACATTTTGGATTTGATCCATACAGACGTTTGTGTACCGTTTAGTGTAGCGGCCCGAGGTAATTTCCATTATTTCGTGACTTTCACAGATGATCACTCTCGCTACGGCTTGGTGTATCTGTTGAAGCACAAGTCTGAAACGCTTGAAAAATTCAAGAAATTCAAGACTTCAGTGGAAAATCAAACTGGGAGACAAATTAGAGTCGTACGATCAGATCGAGGCGGCGAGTATATGAGTCTCGAGTTCGATGATTTCTTGAAAGAAAATGGAATTATTTCGCAGTTTACACCGCCCGGGACACCACAACTGAATGGTGTTGCCGAACGCAGAAATCGGACATTATTAGATAAAGTTCGATCTATGCTAAGCTATACAGATCTTCCCATATCGTTATGGGGATGTGCTTTGCAAACTGCAGTTTATGTTTTGAACAGAACCCCTTCGAAGTCTGTAGATAGGGTACCTTACGAAATTTGGAATGGTAAGAAGCCCAGCTTGAATCACTTAAGGGTTTGGGGATGCCCCGCCTATGTGAAAAAGCTATTAGCAGACAAACTCGAATCTAGGTCCATGAAAGGACGTTTCGTCGGATATCCCGATGATAGCATGGGATATTATTTTTACTTCCATGATGATCAAAGGATCGTCGTAGCTATTCACGCTCATTTTCTCGAGGAACAGTTCGTTCGAGAAGGTGGAGCTGGCAGAGAAGTGACTCTTGGAGAGTTAGATGAAACGCTTCCAGAGACATCATTGCCTGAGGGCACAGATGAGCAGTCCGAGACGCGCCCAGAATTGCGTAGGTCGGGTAGAATATCTCGCATGCTTGAGAGATATGGTATGGTACATGTCGAGCACGGGGGTGCTGCGACTGAAGGGATCGTTGGTGACGACCCTGCTACCTTTGACCAAGCAATGATGGATGTCGACTCTAAGAAATGGGTCGAAGCTATGAAAGCAGAGATGGACTCGCTGCATACAAACCAAGTATGGACTCTAGTAGATCTGCCCGAAGGTTTTAGACCTATAGGGTGTAAATGGATCTACAAGAGAAAGATTGGATCTGATGGGCAGGTTGAAACCTACAAAGCTAGGCTAGTAGCGAAAGGGTATAATCAAAAAGAGGGCATCGATTATGAGGAAACCTTTTCACCTATTGCAATGATTAAGTCTATCCGCATTCTGCTTGCTATAGCAGCATACTATGATTATGAGATCTGGCAGATGGATGTGAAAACCGCTTTCCTAAATGGATTCCTCCAGGAGGAAATCTATATGGAGCAGCCCAAGGGTTTTACATTGCAAGCAGATGTTCACAAAGTGTGCAAGCTTAACAGGTCTATTTATGGACTTAAGCAAGCGTCTAGGAGCTGGAATCTTCGATTTGATGAAGTAGTTAGGAACTACGGATTCTTAAAGAATGAAGATGAGCCTTGCGTTTACAAGAAGGTCAGTGGGAGTAAGATATCGTTCCTCGTATTGTACGTGGATGACATCCTTTTGATGGGAAACGATATCGGAATGCTTTCGGAGGTGAAAGCTTGGCTTTCGACCGAGTTCTCCATGAAAGACCTGGGAGAAGCAACCTATATTCTTGGAATTCGGCTTTTTAGAGATCGAGCGAATCGAATGATAGGTTTATCTCAGGCCCTTTACTTAGAAAAGATCCTGAAACGGTTTCGTATGGATGAATCTAAGAAAGGGTTCTTGCCAATGCGACATGGGATTCATCTCTCGAAATCCATGTGTCCTCAAAGTGAGGAAGCAAGAAAGGAAATGAGTGAAATCCCTTATGCATTAGCAATAGGTAGCCTAATGTATGCGATGCTATGCACGCGACCTGACATTGCGTATGCTTTGAGCATAGTAAGTCGGTACCAGTCGAATCCTGGTAAGGAACATTGGAATGCAGTAAAGAATATCTTTAAGTACCTTAGACGGACTAAAGATATGGTACTGATTTATGGAAACGGTGAATTAGAGGTGGACGGTTATACCGATTCGGATTTCCAGTCAGACGTGGATGACCGAAAATCCACTTCTGGTTTCGTCTATACGCTCAATGGTGGAGCAGTGTCTTGGAAAAGTTCTAAGCAAAGCACTACTGCCGATTCCACCACTGAGGCGGAGTATATTGCAGCCTCCGAGGCAGCAAAGGAAGGTATTTGGATGAGGAAGTTCTTAGAAGAACTCCAAGTTGTTCCAGGCATAGTGGACCGCCCGCTACCATTGTGGTGCGACAATAGTGGGGCAGTAGCACAAGCTAAGGAACCTAGGTCTCACTCAAAGTCCAAACACATAGAAAGAAAGTACCACGTGCTGCGTGGGTTCGTTGAGAATGGCTACATAGCTGTGCAGAAAATAGCCACCGCGGATAACGTGGCGGACCCGTTCACCAAGCCTCTCTCACAGGCAGTGCTTGATCGACACCTCCATAAAATGGGGTTATGATATCATAGCGCATGGCATTGAGTGCAAGTGGGAGATTGTTGGGGATGTGCCTCGGAATGCCATTCGAGGATGTAATGAATAGGGCATGTATTTAATAATCGATGTATTATTCGTTATATATTTGAATATTGTATTCTTATACGTATTAAGGGAATTTATACTTTATTATTTATTCTTTAAAAAGGCATATTATTTATTTACTTATAAAGTCTTACTAGGCATCCGGTGAGACGGTAAATAAATAAATCCCATATATCGTGAGTTTAGTCACCGATTCTCATGGGATGAGAGAGGGGCACCGGTGAGTTATTATTCTTCGATATTAAATTAGTCCATAAGTCTTTAGACCTTAGTAGGGTGACTGAGCATCAATTACGACTTATTTGTTAACGACTCTTATATGGTTGTGCCAACCATTCGCTTGGGAAGCGGGAGGTCGTAACGTTGGTATAAGTTGAATTAGGGAATTGACTTGTACTTGGACACGACTCGCAATCGACGATCACATTGGCCTTATCGTTACTCTGGGTAGCGTCAATGATCGATCGATTGACTATAGTAGTGTGCGTGGACCTTAGACCAAAGGGTTTTTTGACGGAGTTGACTTTGGGGTCTTGACATGTCACTAGTTTGCTAGGCCCACCTTGTTCGGGGACGAACATGGGTCGGCGGCGACATGCGGTCTTGGCAACAAAGGGTAACTGCCGTGCTTAGACTAACGTTAGGGATTCACTATCTCGTTAGTAACCGAGACATGTGTCCTATGCATATTCGGAGATGGGAAATTACGAAGTCTTCGGCCGAAGCAATAAACTGACTCATGTGGGACGTGGAGAGCAGTTTAGTAATTTTGCCAGTCACGAATTAGTCATAGAGTCGAGTCTAGTGAGTTTGACGTAACCATGACTCTCACTCGATCGGGACATTTGTGAAGGGTCTATACGTACGACAATAATCTATAGTCGGTTCGTAGATCGAAGATCGTACTCAACACGGGATCTATTTGGTACCGCGGGATTCGCTAGGCGCTTACCAAATTCTTGGATTCCTCCCTTGCCGGGTTGAGAAGAACCAAGAGAGTCGGGCTTAAAAATGATCACTGTGATAGTGCCTAACTAATATGAGATGTAAAATGATTTAACGGTCTTAGAGACGTTAACCAAATGTTAAATATATGTTTTAGAAACTATATTTACATGGACAGAAATTTATGGAACGGAAATGGTGATGAATGAAGCATAAATAGGGTTCACAATGATGAGCAAGGCTTATCATGGTCATGAAGCCCGTATGCAAAGTAGCAGTAGTTTCAAAAATTCATATCTCACATTCTAGACCTCGGATTGAGAATCCCTTTTGGTCTGAATCAAGATTGATGAGTCTTTTAACTATGGTTAAAATTTCAGGTCAATCGGACATCGTTTACCCTCGATCGGATCGAAATACGAAACTGCCGCAAAGCTGTCAAAGTGTCACGGCCGTGAACACATTGCACGTGGCCGTGACGACCGGCAGTGGTGACCAAAAATGGCGCCCGACTGTGTCAAAGCCGTGACACTCATTGCCAAGGCCGTGAAGGCCTCAAAACAATGGTCATGGCCATGACAATGGCCGTGACGAGTGGCAGAACATGTCCAATGATGAGTCACGGCCGTGACAAGCTTGTTTGAGGCCGTGAACGCGCATCAAAACATCATTTTCTTGGCCAAACCTAATCCAATTTCGATCCTTGTTTTTATGTTAGACATATGGGACATTATTAGGTCATTTAATGACATAATAAAAGGAAATCTAACTCCTTTTGAGTCATGTAGGACATGATCTCATTTGGATTAAATTAAAAGTCATTTTCTTGGTTTGGAAATGGACTTTTAATATATTTTCTTAGAGAATTTCGTCCATAACTTGAATTAAGCTCTTCCTCACTCTATCTTTGAGTTTTAGAGAGAAGTGAGAGCATTTAGGGTGATCTTTGAGAAATCCCTAAGTGTTTGTGAGTTCTAGAAATCACACACATACATATACATCTCTACACAACACTCCACACCATCTCTAGCCATCCTTGGGGTGGTGTTGGTTTGTGGTACTTCACGGGGTCGGCGTGACTCTCTTCGGCGCAGTTCGTGAGCTAGGGAGCTAAGGATCTTCGCGACGAGGGTAATGTTCTAAACCTTAATACGTGTATACATGCGTGTTTTTCTTTATACCGAGTTTGGTCTTGTGGCGGAAACAAGGAAAGTTTTGAAATTCACTCGTTCCAACGGGGAACCTGGGAGACCATTTCGATACTTCCGCTGCGTCTGGGGCAAGGCCTCGGGTCACCCGGGGTTTCCCAACAGTGGTATCAGAGCAATAGGCTCGGTTATAAGAAACGACATAAACGAGTCCGAAACGAACTTGGTTGTGCAAGTCACTAAGTTGCTCAAGTGTCAAAGCATGAGTTGTACTTAGTTCGAGTTTGTAAACCGAGCGCTCGCTTGGTCGGAGGTCGCTTAGTTGCGAGCTTTCCGACGTAGCGTAGCACGTGGAGAGAAAACCCTAGTGGGAGTCTCGTCGCGGATCGTAACTTGTGGGTCCGTAAGTCTAGGACTAGCCCAAATTTTTCGTTTCGGTTTCTTTGAGCATTTTGTTGTCGTGAACATGTTTATGTTGTATGCATGTTTGTAAGACACGTATTAAGACGTTGGCGTGGACTTAGGCTCTATTTCCGGGTGATATGTTAAGGGTGACAAGGTCCCCCCCGGTTTGTATTTTATTCGTTAATATACGGGTTGTCTGGGACAGCTAATCCCCCCGTTTTGTATTTTAGTTAATATTTAGAAAAATTAATTTTTGTATGATGGCCGTACGAGTACGAAACGAATCCACGAGAAGGCCGTTCGAAGACTTGAAGGTCGTTCGAGAACATAGTGCGAAGCTGAAGAGCAGAGATGTAATTTTTTATAAATATATGTAATAGAGTAGAAATAGTCCACGCAGACAGTCTTATAGGCAAACTAGGTTTACCGCGAATACTTGCATGTTTGTTTGACGTTACGTGCGTGTTTAAGTGTTTATGTGAGTGAGACGTATTCTCCCGGTTTGACTAAATACTAAGTGGGTAAAGGGATAGGGTTCCTGTCTTCTATCAAGCTCGAAATCATTGCGGCTTGAGTGTCGTGTGCGGTTTGTTCCGAGTTATCGGCGCCAATCATCTCGCTCTTGTCGTAGTTGGTCCGGGAGCGTTAAGACAATAAAGTCAAGCTCATTATTGAAACGACTTGAGTGTATGTGCGTTTTGTTCCGAGTTACCGGCGCCCAACATTTTACTCTTGACGTGGATATTTTGGGTGACTGTCTAAACGCTGCTCTCCGAAACATATTCACGCCTTATAAAGAGTTATCCTACATGCGGGAATTTCTAAATGTTAGGATTGAGCCAGACGTTGATAGGTCACACTTAGACGGTTATTTCCCAATTATTCCTGTTAGGGTGAGGGTTCCTGACCGGAGACAAAGTAGTTGAAACACTCATGAGATGGACTCGTGTAAGACATGGGTTCATCTATGGGTTCGTGTGGGACACGGCGCCGTCCGAGTAATGGGCCAACAAACTGTTAGGTTGAGGCTCATTTCTGCGGAGCGGGGAAATCAACTCCACTATGTAACCATCAACGAGGTTTCCGAAATCTCAATCGGGAGAATGAGGTTTTTAGAAAAATAGTGGGAGCCAAGCCAAATTGTTAAAGTCCTTATTTGTGCTTGTAGAATAATACGTTGACCCCTTCAATTCTTTATTTTCTACAGATTGTTTTCTTTCTTGTTTGTATACAAAATGACGTCACCGTTCAATTTACTGATCACGCAAAATCGTTTGGAGGGTCCAAACCTTGCGGACTGGCTCCGTAACTTGAGGATTGTCCTCACTCTGGAACGCCTAGAGTATGTCCTTGAGGGACCAATACCACTCGAACCCCAAGAGGGTGCGAGTGAAGCTGACAGGGAATATCATGCCAAATGGATGGCTGATAGTGCCCGTGTCAAGGCTTATATGTTGGCTGGGATGAATAATGATCTGCAGCGCCAGCATGAGGGTATGCAAATGCGCGAGATATTGATTCATCTGAAGGAGTTGTATGGTGAGCAGTCGAGATCGTCTCGATACCGTGCAGCTGACAATCTCTTTCATACCAAGATGTCTGAGGGCACAGATGTGGCGGCACATGTGCGTAAGCTCATTGGGTACATTGAGGAACTGAGTTCTCTCGGTTGTCCCATTCACAACGAGCTTCAGATTGACCTGATCCTCCGGTCACTCCCAGCTTCATTTGCTCAGTTTATTATAAACTATAATCTGAGCGATAGACGATTTTTCCTTCCTGAACTCATGAACACGCTGGTTCAGACTCAGCGTGAGCTAAAGAAAGGAAAGGGAAAAGAGGTTGCGCTTGTTGCGACTACAAGGTCTAAGAGATCTAAGTCGAACAAGCCCAAGCCCAAGCCTAATAAGCCAAAAGGAGGGATTAAGAAAAAGGGCAAAGCAAAAATGAACGTGCCTAAAGTTCCGAAGGCGACTGATAGGTGCCTTCACTGCCAAGAGCTGGGTCATTGGAAAAGGGACTGCCCCAAGCTTCGAGCTTCTGGGGTTCAGGTAAAGTTTCAGAAACTTATTGTTCATTTACTGTATTTTCCACTTCGTGGATTCTTGACTCGGGAGCTAGTGCTCACATTTGTGTTTTGAACCAGGGTCTGGAACGAAGTAGGAAGCTGGCGGGGGAACCTGGGAGACCATTTCAATTCTTCCGCTGCGTCCGGGGCAAGGCCTCGGGTCACCCGGGGTTTCCCAACAGTTTGAGGTTGAAAAATTCACAGGCTCGAACGACTTCAGTCTGTGGAGAATGAAGATGAAAGCGTTGTTGGTTTCACAAGGTTTGATCGAGGCATTAAAGGAAGAGAAGTCGATGCCGGCGGAGTTGACTGCTGCAGAGAAGAAGTTGATGATTGAAAAAGCACATAGTGTGATTATTCTTAGCTTGGGTGATAAGGTGTTCAGACAGGTGGCTAAAGAAGACACTGCGGCTGCTTTATGGTTGAAGATAGAAAGTCTATACATGACGAAATCTCTGGCAAATCGACAGTATCTGAAGCAGGCGCTATATTCATTTAAGATGCAGGATAAAAAGTCGCTTGAAGAGCAAATCGATCAATTCAGTAAGTTGATCCTAGACCTCGAAAACATTGAAGTTGTGATCGAGGATGAAGACCAGGCGTTGCTGCTTTTGTGTGCCTTACCGCGGAGTTATCATCACTTCAAAGAAGCGTTGTTGTATGGGAATGAAATGCTGTCGCTCGAGGATGTCCTTTCAGCTTTACATTCTAAACTGTTAAATAGCAAGATTGAGGTGAAGCCACATTTTCCAGCAGAGAGCTTGAATGTACGAGGAAGGTGGGAAAAACATGATCAGAGGAAGAACAAAAAGGAATCCAGAGATAAGTCCAAAACAAAGATTAAGTGTTATCATTGTCACGAAGAGGGTCATATTAAGAGGTTATGTCCTCAAAGATCGAAAGAAAAGCCTGAAACGCACAAAGACATGAATGTAGAATTTGAAGGTTATGAGTCCGCTAAGATTTTAAATGTTACAGAAAAGAGTGATTCTACTAACGGCTGGATATTGGATTCTGCATGCACCTTTCACATTTCACCTAATAAATCTTGGATGGAGGACTACAGATCGTATGATGGAGGCACAGTGCTTCTTGGGAATAACCAGTCATGCAAGGTAATTGGTCTTGGAACTATAAGGCTGAGATTTCATACTGGTGAGGAGCTACTGCTGAAAGAAGTCGGATATATTCCTAATATCAAAAGAAATCTTAGTTCTGTGGGAATATTAGATTACCTTGGATATGAAACTCGATTGAAGTCGGGCTGCTTGAAGGTGTTAAAAGGATCAAGACTTGTTATGAAGGAAGTTAAAGAGAATGGGATATACCATCACATTGGAACAACTGTGACTGAATATGCTGAAAACATAGGCAATTCTCGAGATACAACAAATCTGTGGCACCAGAGACTAGGCCATGTGAGCCTGAGAGGTCTGCAAGAGCTGTCGAAACAGGGAATTCTCGAGAGAAACCAAATCACAGATTTGAAATTCTGTGAAAACTGTACCCTGGGAAAGTCGCATCGGTTGAGATTTTCAGCAGGTATTCACTGCTCGAAAGGTCCTCTTGATTACATCCATAGCGATTTGTGGGGACCAGCAAAGGTATTATCACATTCGGGTGGTAGATATTTTATGTCTATCGTTGATGACTATTCGAGAAAACTATGGACTGTGATATTAAAATCGAAGGATGAGGCGTTCGAAGTTTTCAAGAATTGGAAAAGAAAGGTGGAGCTGCAAGTGGGGAGGAAAATTAAAAGGCTAAGAATTGAAAACGGCTTGGAGTTCTGCTCGAGGGCGTTTGATGAATTCTGTCAAGCTGAGGGAGTATCAAGACACAAAACCGTTCCGGGAACTCCGCAACAAAATGGCTTAGCCGAGCGATTTAATCGAACCTTGCTCGAGCGAACAAGGTGTATGCTGCTAACTGCTCACTTGCCAAAGTCGTTTTGGGCTGAAACCATAGTTACAGCTACCTATTTGATCAATAGGTGCCCCTCAAGTGCGTTAAACATGGCTACACCAGAAGAAAGATGGACAGGAACTAAGCCTAACTTGGAACACTTAAGAGTTTTCGGCTGTATGGCTTATGCCCATGAAAAAAGAGTCAAGTTGGAACCTCGAGCCATAAGATGTGTTTTCATTGGTTATCCCGAAGGCGTGAAAGGATACAAACTCTGGACCCTCGAGCCGGGAATGAGAAAATGCATTATAAGTAGACATGTTATCTTTAATGAAGACAATGTTGGAAACTTGGACAACTTTGCTGAAATTGAGAAAGAAGATCGCAGAAGCTTCGGCCTGGGTATTGATGGTAGTGTAGAGGTTGAGGTGGAGCATAATGATGATAAATATGAACAAGATGGGCCTGAATCAGAATAAGAAAGATTAGAAGACTCTCATACGTGGCTATCAGAAATACCAGACTCATCACGTAATGTCCAAACTCTACAGAACTACAACTTATGCAGAGATAGGGAGAAAAGGAATATTAGGCCTCCAAGAAGGTACGGCCAAGTAGATGTCCTAGCTTTTGCCTTATCCATTGCAGAGAGTATAAATGAGGAACCAAACTCATTTTCTGAGGCCATGAACAGCAAGGAGCGAAGCAAATGGATTGAGGCTATGAGGGATGAAATGAACTCATTGAAGAAGAATAAGACATGGACTCTTGTTGATAAACGAAGGAACAGAGGCTGATAACATGCAGATGGCTATATAAGAAGAGCATGAAGGTGCTGAGAACAAAATAAGGTATAAGGCGAGGCTCGTCGCGTGGGGATTTACTCAAATTGAAGGAGTCGACTACCATGAGGTATTTTCACCCGTTGTGAAACAAAGGTCTATTAGATTTATACTTTCTCTCGTAGCTCAGCATAATCTCGAGCTGGAATAGTTAGATGTGAAAACAGCATTCTTATATGGAGAACTAGATGAGAAGATCTACATGGAACAACCTCACGGTTTTGAAGATAAAAACGAGCCTAACAAGGTTTGTTTGCCGTCAAAATCCTTGTATGGTTTGAAGCAAAGTCCGAGGCAGTGGAATAAAAGATTCGACCTATTTATGACAAAGGCTGGTTTCAAGAAAATTGAATACGATGCCTGTGTTTACTACAGAAATTATTCTGGGATAGAAATGAGCTATTTGCTTATTTATGTCGATGATATGCTCGTGGCTTGTAAGGACATGGCTGAGATTACGAGGATCAAAGAAATGTTAAAATCTGAGTTTGATATGAAGGATTTGGGTGCTGCAAGGATGATTTTGGGGATGGAAATCAATAGAAACAGAGCTGAAAGTGAGTTGTTTCTATCGCAGAATCATCACTTAAAAGAAGTGTTGAAAAGGTTTGAGATGTTTGACTCTAAACCTGTTAACATCCCGCTGGCAGCTCACGTTAAACTCAAGATTGAGGACAAGCCTGTAAGCGAGGCAGAGGAAGACTTCATGAAGAGGATACCTTATGCGAACATAGTTGGCTCGATCATGTATGCCATGGTCTGTACAAGACCCGACCTTGCATACGCTTTAAGCATGGTTAGCAGATTTATGTCTGGTCCGAGGAAGGAGCACTGTGATGCCTTCAAATGGTTGCTCAAATACATAAAAGGCTCGCTAGATCGGGGCTTATTGTTTAAAGGCAGCAAGGCAGGTCAAGGTTTTGAACAAATGGTAGCTGGATATCTTGATTCAGACTATGCTGGGTGTTTAGACACTAGGAAATCACTGTCTGGAATTGTATTCACTTCCCAGGGTACTGCTATTAGCTGGAAAGCCTCATTGCAGAAAGTCGTGGCCTTATCAATTACGGAAGCTGAATATATCGCTTTAACAGAAGCTGTAAAAGAGGCTATGTGGCTGAGAGGTTTGATCAGAGAACTGGGAATTGATCAGGCAAGCATTGATGTACATTGTGATAATCAGGGAGCTATACATTTATCGAAAGACAGTGTGTATCATGAGCGAACGAAGCATGTTGATGTGAGGCTTCTTATCAGAATGTGATTGAGTCAGGAATTGTAAAGGTGAAGAAGATCTCGGCAAATCTAAATCCGGCTGACATGATTACCAAGCCGGTTCCAAGCAACAAGTTTGAGTTTTGCTTGCAAAGAATCGGCTGTTTCAATGCGCCGTAAGGGCTGCAGATGAGTCAAGAACGGAAACTTGATGAGTTAAGGTGGAGAATTGTTGCAATAACTCGTCAAGCTGAAGGAGAGCTGTACAAAGAGCTGAAATGAAATATGGGCTGCTGTCTGAAGACTGAATTAAGCTGCTGATTTGTTTGTGAAAGTCACTTACAAAGTTGCACTTGGCAACCACATTTCTTCTACTATGGGCAATCGAACAAAAGCAGTTTTAACTGCCATTGCAAGAGAAGGCAGACCGTGGTCAAGAGCAGTTTCATTACCTAATTGCGTAGCTGAAAAGAATTACTACAGTAGAGTCTTCTCTCTTACAAGTTTGTGTGTGAAACTATATTGAGAGTTGAAAACACAGCGTGAGAGAGTTTGGCTGAGCGATCTGCAATCATTCTAGTTGATTAATATAATCCGTTCTTGGCTCCGTGGACGTAGGATTCACATCGAATCCGAACCACGTTACATCTGTATCTGATTATCTTTTCAGTTTAATTGCCTAAACCTGATACTGATTATCCCAGCATCGAGCAATAATCAAAACCTCAACAGATTCAAATTATTATCTTAACAGTATGGCGCCATATGAATGGTAAAAAAATGTCGAAAACTGATATGAAAGATATAGAAGGTAAACGGATATTAGAAGAGACAGATTTGATACAATGAAAAAGATGGAAACAGTCAAATATAGATTTACAGCATCTTAAGAACAATGGAGTTACATTGATCGACGTGGACCATTGGAATAAGAGGTTAAAGGAGATAGAAAAGGAAAATCAAGGCCATGACATATTGGAGTATCTGAGATACTTGAAAGAATTGGGCCATTGACATACTTAGTGGCGTTCTCATTTGAGTTATTACAGGTATACAATGTTTTCCGTCAGTATGTCACGATAATATAGATCGGATTCTCATGCTTTGCGGGATAAAATAATTCCGATGGTAAAAGTACGATAGAAAAGTTACCTGACGCATAAAACTACTTGGGAAATGATGGAAAATATGAATACACAGTACCCATGGTTATTCATTGATGACGATACGAAATATCGAGGTCGAAATTTTTATAGGGGGGAAGAATTGTCAGGAACCGAAGCCTTATACTATTTTCATACATATATATGAATTCATCGCATAATTAATATTATGATATGTATAGAGATGATAATAATATCTGACTAAGGTATTATAAGTTAATAGTATGAAAATAATAGTCAAAATAAGATCTTTTTGATAAGGTGATTTTGATTTAGTGTCTAAACTTTGAGAAAGTTTTCTGAAATAGATATAATAACGTATATGGAATTTAAGTTTTCAGCGTAAGGTCTAGGTAAAGAAAGTTTTCGATGTGCATTATGCCATTGATAAAGATTTTCGATGCTTCGCCTTACTATAGTACATAATGGTCAAAGATACTTATCTTCCCACACTCACATACAAATATAATAATATTAGTTGGGCAAAAGCCTAAAATGGTCCCTTATGTTTACCCTGTGAACCAAATTGGTCCCCGATGTTTCACTTGGATCAATTTAGTCCCCGATGTTATGGAAAATGAACCAAATTGGTCACTCCGTCAATTTGATCGTCAATTTAAACGGAACTGGTCACGTGTCGTGCACATGACGCCCAACTTCCATAGAAAAAATACAAAAAAAATAGAAAATCGATTAAAAAAATAATTAACTTAAAAAAATAAAATAAAAGTAAAAATAAAATTTGAAAAACCAAATTATTTGGGATAAAAGACCGAATCGAAATTGGGAACTCAACAAATCAATCGACCCGTCAAAATTAGGGCAAATAGGTGATATTGTTCTTCCCCAAATTTCCGTAATCCGATCATGAGCGCCATATCTTCGACTTCGTCGAGCTCCATTAACAGTAGAAGAACGCGATACGAACCCCCAAACCCTGCTATTGTTCCGACAGAGCCTTTATTTTGCCAATGTGGGTTTGAGCTTCAACTGCTGACAGTTTGGACGACGATGAACCCTGGAAGGAGATTTCGAATGTGCCCTCATTATCGGGTTGGAACCATATTTTTAATTCTAGATTTCATATCCAACTTATTTCAAATGTTATTAATTGTATTTTGCTTTATTACATCTGCCCAATTTCCTTTCTTTTGTTGTAGAAACCGTTTGGTTGTAATGTCTTTGAGTGGTGGGATCCAGAGATAAGTCCTAGGTCGAAGGAAGTCATAATTTTCATGAAGGAAAGGATTGATTGCCTAGAACATGAACTGAGGATGAGTAACTCTGCAAATTTATCAAAAAATTAGATGGAGGAAGAAATTAGTGAATGCAAGAACAAGATTATGCATTTAGAAAGTGAGATTGGTCCTTGGAAGAAAAGACTGAAGAAATACGAGCAGATTGTCGATGCTTTCGAGATATCTTCTAGGAGAAAAAATTATACAATTACACTCTTGGGCCTTTTTTTTACTGATAGCAGTTGTGATCATCATCAGCTAGAATTAAAATGATTTATGAAATGATTTTGGGAATGACTTCTGTAATGATTTGTGTAATGCTTTTGGGAATGACTTCTGATGGCTCATGTAATTAACTTTTGGGAATGACTTCTGTAATGTTTATGTAATGACTATCTGTATTTGGGAATGATTTCTGCAATGGTATGTAATCACTAACTGAATATGGGAGTGACATTTCTGTAATGATTTGTATGGTTTATGCAACTTAAAATGCACACCAATTAGAGTATTAAACATTACACCTTAATAGTCTTAAAGTACAAAAGACAACTTAGAGTATTAAGCACAACATCTTAATAGTTACAAAAGACATACTAGTATTAAACATAACAACAAAAGACATACTTAAAATGCCAACCACAACATGTTCTGAAAGGATAGCAAAGCACAAATCACATCATAGCAACCTAACATAACACAAATCACATCATATGCGCCTAACATTAAACCATCAAGGTTGAGAAGAATGCATCTTTTTTCCTGTTCTGGAGGGAAGGTTTCCAACAGTGGTTGACTGGGAAGAAGTAGGCTGAGACGCGACCGCGGGTAGAGATGAACTTTGGCCCTGGCTACCAAACACAATCTTGCCTCTCAGAGCAAGTTGGGCATTCAATGTTGAGAATGTGGTATATGATTTCCCATGTTTGACAAATGCCACTTGACTCTTCTGCAAATAAAGTTACAGTTGCTTGAGATTTCACAGTTACCTCTCACACTTGATTTCCCATGTTTAATAAGAAAATCTAACTATAGATACGTTCGAATTTTGTACCACAGTTGCTTGAGATTTACCCTTGCTTTTTGTTGTTTTCTTGCTTCCCAAATTTCTTTTTACCTGAAAAAGAACATATTAGGCCGAGTATACCAGTACACCAAATATAAAGCAGCAAATTACCTGAAGTTTTTAGGCTGGGTAGTTACACTAGTCTCATGTTCCACTAGAACCTCATTATCTGGCACAAGAAATTCATTATCTGCCACAAGATTATCTCTATAAGACTCATGATCATCTTCATTTGCTACATGATCAGCTCTCTCAGGCACTGGAATATCTTTCTTTTTACATTTCCTTGCATTGTGACCTCTCTCTCCACAAACACTGCATCTGTTCACTCTTGGTAGCTTCTTGGCATGAGTTTGAGTTTGGCTTGGAGGTTCATCTGGTTCCCTCCTTCTCATCTTTTTTGGTCTGCCTGGTTTCATGTTGTTATATGTGGGAGGCAGTGGTGCTGGCAGATGACACTTAGGCCACAGATCATGTCCATTTATGGGTGCCATTGAGCCTTGATAGCATTTTTTGTAGGCATCAACACTGTAAAACTGATGTACGTAAGCCTCGGGCTCTTCATGTCTACACCATATAGCAGAAACTGCATGCTTGCAAGGTATACCAGTCAAATCCCATTTTCTACAGCTGCAAGTTCTCATAGCAACATCAACAGTGTGCTGATCATACATCCCTTTTATATGGAATCTCCACTCATCAGACCTCATAGGGATAAACTCTCGGAATGCTTCCATATTTTTTCCCAATTGCTTGACAATTTTTGGGCAGATTGATGTATTCCATTTCTCAGCCTTCTCTCAGAATGGAGCTCGACGAAGTCGAAGATCTGGCGCTCATGATCGGATTACGGAAATTTGGGGAAGAACAATATCACCTATTTGCCCTAATTTTGACGGGTCGATTGATATGTTGAGTTCCCAATTTCGATTCGGTCTTTTATCCCAAATAATTTGGTTTTTCAAATTTTATTTTTACTTTTATTTTATTTTTTTAAGTTAATTATTTTTTTAATCGATTTTCTATTTTTTTTGTATTTTTTCTATGGAAGTTGGGCGTCATGTGCACGGCACGTGACCAGTTCCGTTTAAATTGACGATCAAATTGACGGAGTGACCAATTTGGTTCATTTTCCCTAACATCGGGGACTAAATTGGTCCAAGTGAAACATCGGGGACCAATTTGGTTCATAGGGTAAACATAAGGGACCATTTTAGCTTTTGCCCAATATTAATTCATGAAAGAATTTAAGAAGCAAGCACACGTGGTAGGCACTTATATTATTCTTAAGTGTGACTAATAAGGAGCTTGCTTGATATTAAAGTAATCGACATCACCAATTATGAAAGCATCAAAAAAATATATATACCTATACTTATAATATGATAGAAGGGAATATAGATTTACTACATATGAGAGAGAAGATAGAACCCTTACGAAGGCAAGTGAAATACGATTTTGAGCACTCAAATATTGAAAACAAAACTTCCAAGGGAGGTATGAAACTTTTAAAGCTGCTTTGTTTGGTATAATCTTTATGACTTATACATGCATATATAAGGGTAATAGCTGTGATTAAGTATAGTTTCAGATTCATGGGAGGTTTTCGTAATCATAGACATATTATTAGGGTTTGCACAAAGTTCCGAAAGGATTGTATACATGATCATTTTGGTATTAGAACATGTAAGTATTTGCAAGTGATTGAGTGTTCTAAGAATAAATATGTATATTCGGGGTACTTTAGAGAAATCCCAGTTAAAGGAATCATTTTCGATACATGAATGCTTTAGTATTTTTAAGATTGAGTATTAGGGTCTTTGATATTAGAATTTTATAATAGGGGTTTCGGCATTCTAGTATTTTAATCTAGAAATATTCATTGAGTATAATATTCTCGGTATGCTCCAACTAATTTTCTATATTTATTAAGAGTATTCGGCAAGGAGTTTATTAAAGTTTTTATTGAAGTTTTTCGCAACTCATAAAGTTCATATAAAGTTCTTTATGTTCTTGAGGATTTAAAGTTTAATCGAATAAGATGTTCGACGGAAATAGGTGTTTTTCGGGGGTACTATTTTCCGTATTTTAATTAATTTTTGAAGAAGAGTTCAGTGACATAAATTTTGATAATTTTCGAATATATGTTGTTTCGATGATTTTCGGAAAAGGCATGGTTTGGATAATTTTTGAACGATTGGAGTTATGATTTTCGAAAGATAGGTTTTAATAGTGTTTTAAGATTTTCGAAACGGATTTTCTAAAGAGTTTTCGAAAATGATTTCGCAAAAGCCTTTCGAGAATTATTTTCGAAAGAATAGAATTTTTGCAATGTTGAGTTATCAGAATTAAAGGTTTTCGCAATAGGGAAAGGGTTCGAATATTTTAGTCACCAGTCAAAAGAAATTTTCGAAAGGGTTAGATTTTCGAAAGGTGCTGATTTTCGAAATAGTTGGTTTGGAAAAAGATTTCGTAAAACAGTTCGCAAAAAGTTTCGCAAATGTTTTTGTAAAAAGGTTTTCGTAATTGAAAGTCCGGGCTGAAAGTTTTCGGTATGTGAAAGAGAGATGATTCTCGCGGCTGCAATTCGAATTTTGCGGGCCAACTAGTTTTGCGAACCGTGAGATGATTCTGGTCAAAGGTAGTTTTCGCGGGCCGATGAGTTCGCGAAGTGTAAACTTTTCGCGGCTTCACTGAGTTTCGCGAATAATAAGCTTTCACGGGCGGTGTAATGTTTCACGAATTGTAGAATATTTTACAGTTCAATTTGATTCTAGAATTGATTAATTTTCGAAAGATGAATATTTAAGTATTTAATAAATTTGATAATGCATGCAGTGGACCAAATTAGCAAAGTTATCGATATCAGTAGAAAGAAAGGTAAAGGATATAAACAGGGTAATAGACATGCATATCATGACACATGCATCATATTAGGGACTTTATATTTACCGAACAAAATATTTCTATAGGTCAGGATCCCTATAAAGGCAAGGACAAGATTGAATTAGCAAACGAGAGTATAAACGAAACCTGTGAGTATGATATGCAACATGTGTTCTATTCTATGTGCCTATGTATGCTTATATGTTTTATACAAATTTATTGATTGATTCGAAATTTTATGGCTATATGTACTGATTGACAACTAATGTGTCTTATGTGCCTACGTGCCCTATATGGATTAACTGATTGATGATTTTATAATATACGTGTTAACTGTAAATTGACGTGAATTGTGTGACCGTAACGTGCTCTCATATGAAATATGTATCATATATGGATAGATGCACGGCAGTGCATACACGTAATAAATAAAAGGAGAAACCGTTATGACTGCTTTGACTACCGATGGTATGATACGGATGCTACGGCATATATCCCTACAAATCGGGGGATTTTACAGAGTCCTGTATTAGGCAATACGTATTCCTACAAATCGGGGGATTACGACATGGTTACAGAGTCCCATGCATGGGCGCCGACTGGGCGTACAGTACAGTTTAGCTAGTCTATAACGGGAGTATCAAAAGAAAATAATCATATAGAATTACATTGATCTATAGGTCATATGAATGGATATGTGGAGTATGGCTACGTGACGGAATTCATGATGGATTATACGATGGTGATATTTTTTTGATATACGGATCTTATATGATTGATGGTATATAATGGAGGTATAGAATGACGTTTGATCTACGGTTCTTATGAACAATGGTTTTATAAACGAGGGTTACGGAATCGGTATATGAAAGGACCGTTATGGTAATATTTATGGAAAACGGATTGATATCTTATTATAGTTTTATTTATTGCATGATAACGGAATAACATGTTGCAATCATACTCTGAATAATTGTTTTGCAGTGTTGTTGATATCTAACAAGCTATTTAGAACGCATCCACAATACGAAGGCATGGATTCAAGGTTGGCCGGCTATACTCCCATCCTACTCCCCATAGTTATAACTGCATATAGTTTAAGGAACGGTAGAAATTTTGGTATAATACTAAAATTATTATGTTCCGTACATATATGTATATTATGTGTGAAAGTGAATAGACAGATGTACGCCCCCGTTATGTTTAAAGGAATGGTTATGAAAGGAAAACAAAAGCGAAAGATTTTAGGGGAATATATAATTGCTGCGCAATATGGAAAAAGGAAACGGGACGCTACACCGCTTGATTTGACAAACAAATCTTTCAAGTTTTTCAGCTTCACTCATATTATTGGCGAGTCGGAAGAGAACCAACTTTTCGGTACACCTTTTTACAATATATTATTAAGTAGTACGTGCGTTTCCATTGATACATATATATTGGTTTTTCAGGAGTGTTAGGATTTGTCATGAAGGTTAAACCATTATTCCAGTTCTCGTGGAGTGGGTCGATAGGCTATAAGAGGGAAGTCATATTAATGAATGAGAGGTATACAAATAATTAAAAATTAGTTACTTTTGATAACTACAAAATGATGCCATTGTTTTTCAGGTTTCATAGCATTGTAGTGAACTTATGTGATGATTTGGCCGTGAATGAAGGTCAATATTTGCAAAAGATGTCTTCCAATAAAACAATTGTAGGCTCTCCAAACTTAAAGCGCCACATTTATCAAGGTATTCTTTGTATTGTTATTTTCAAATGCTTTTACATTGCATGCATGTTGAGAGGTCATAATACTTTTTCTTTACAAATTTTCAGGTGTTGTTCAATTGAAGTCCACATCTACGACATGTTTGCTAATCCATCCACTATCAGATGAAACAGATGAACTAACTTCGTGGTAATTGACTTCTTTATCTTGCAAAATCAATATAATATTTACATACCGAAATGACGTTTTCTATATTAAAATAATTATTTTGTGTGATAGGTTGACGAGCACTTGTGGTGATAAGAACCTTTAAAAGTTGTGGATGGAAAACAAAATAATGGAATCTGAAGAAATCACGATCAAACAGTTGATCGAGAACAGGGATATCTTCAATGAGATACAACGTCATGTATTTGTTACATTTGTTTGAGATAAATTTTCACTCATAATAATTTTGAACATGCAATTGTCATGCCGATGAACGACAAAAGAACTCTTACCTTTATATCAAAGCCTGTGTCAACCGTGTAGAAAACGCATCATCGCTGTGGTATGATTCGTGCGCAAATTGTCATCGCTCACCACATTGAATGGCAAAGAATGTAAAACTTGCACGAATTCCAAGGTTGAATCATCTCCAAGGTATGTAAATTCACATACGAAACTAAATATTTTATTCAAAACAGTTATTAATAAGTCACATACAGGTATCGTTTATCTATGGAAGTTACGGATGGGGGTGAAAACGCAACAATTGTTTTATTTGACGATGTGGCAACAATGTATATTGGTTGTACCGTTACCGAGTACATCGCATCAGTGACTAAGGCAGTGCATATTTTAATTCTTTTTTCCCGTCTGTTATTATTGTTGGTCTTCATAGGTATAACTGTCTCTTTATAGAATCCGACCAAATCAGCATATTACAAGAGTTTGTCAAACCCAAAGAAAAATCCATATTACTTTCTATTTCGACTCGACAGAAATGTTGAGGTTTGGAATGACAAATTATCCATTGTTACGGAAGGAATTTTGGATATGGATCGTCACTCCCTTGGCCAAGAATACACTAGACAAGTGGTCGCGTCTCAAGAGAAGAAAACAAGAAAGCGGTGCCTGGTTGATGTGATAGAATTGGACGATGTTGAGACACTAGGAACTATGATAAAAAAGATCAAGGGAAAGAACAACCACACATCCTCGGAAACTAAAGTACGGTTCAAAAAAGTAAAACTAGAGAAGCTATGAGAAAAATTTCTACTTTATGTTTTAATTATGGAATGAAACAATTTTTCTCCATGGGTTTGCTACTAGACAACGTGTTTTGGAAAAAAATGGTTCCTATCTTTATTTTTATTGATAGACGTGGCACGTGCGTTGCATATAACAAAGAATCGCGGTGATGTATTGGAGGCTCACCCCAAAACAAACATCCCCTTAAATGATTAAGAAATTAATACCAAATGAATAATTCTTAATGTTGACAAAATGAATACCAAAGTGCATAATTCTAAAGTTATAGACAATAATAATAATAATAATAATAATAATAATAATAATAATCTATACCAGAATAAACAATTAATACATTACATGAAAATAATTATAATATAATAATAATAATAATAATAATAACAATATTAAGAACAACAATATTAATTCTAATGTGATAATAATAATAATAATAAAGAATAATAAATAATACAATAATCTATTTAAATATGAACGCCAAGTGAATAATTCTTAAATGATTAAGAAGGTAATACCAGTGAATAACTCCTACCAAATTTAGTAAATACCAAGTTAATAATTCTTAAATCAATACCAAGTGAATAATTCTAACTTTCCTAGCATTGTTCCCTAATTTATTTTTACTGTTTATCTTAAATGCTTTAATATTCTTTTGAATTTCAAAAATTAATGATTAAAAACTTTATATCAAGTGAATAACTCTAACGTTTCATGTCATTCTCAGATTTTTTTCCCCATTATTCCGTTATTTTTTAACTGTTGAAAAAACCACAAAACTTATTTTAAATGATAACAATTAAATGACCAAGAAAAGCTTAATTTCATTTCAAATATACATCACATTAGTTCTCTGTTATCTTTCTGTCTCATGCACATTTTTCATAAAACGTAAAATTATTTTCCGGAAGGCAGATATAAATGCAATAACCTCACTCGGCCTGCATTAATCTTCTTATTGCAGTCCATGCGAGTGCTGAAACGTTAAAAAACACCCATAATTAAACGTATGAGTTGTCCCTAAAGTGAATGGTCAAATTATCATTTATATCATGTGAAAGTTTAATTCAAGCATTACATGAGACTTTACAAATTCCAACGTATGAGAATTCTTTTCCACTACACATACATTAACATCCAATTCACCACATCAACGGATACATTATCAAACTTAATAGGGAGTTGATATTTGTTCAGACTTTACAAATTCCAACTTTTTATATCTCAAAACAAATAGTATATATCTAATAAATAAGATTGTGCATCTCATACACATGATCGCAGCTCGAACAATTATAGGCCTTCTTTATATGTTTCTTCAATTTGATCTATTGCTAAGCCACACAAATTCGGAAGGTTAGATATTCGATACAAGATCTCATATTCATTCATCCCATTGTAAGTACGATTTCGTGTAAATAGTCTTGGCTTTTGTTTTATATGATCATGATGACGTAACCTTTTTTATCAATTAATAATACATTCTCTTATTACAATTTTAGGTCAACTGAATTTGGTTTTTGCGGATTATGATCTCAAGTAGCTTTTTTACAGGTAATCCCTATTAAATAACTACATGTGTTGGTCCACATTCTATGGTCTATGCACGTATTAAGAGTTTATATCTTTGCTAGAATGCAAAAGTTGAGGTTTTTATTCATTCTATTATTTCGTCAAAATCTGTACCTCCGTAACATAAGGCAAGATCCGAGGTTCCCTTGATATATCTGAGAATCCTCTTAACAGCACTCCAGTGCTCCCGGCCAGGGTTGGACATGTATCGGCTAACAACTCCCACTGCATGGGCAATGTCTGGTCTGGTGCAGATCATTGCGAACATTAGACTTCCTACTGCCGATGCATATGGCAGTCGAGACATCTCTATCCTCTAGTCTTCATCAGTAGGACACATATCGGAGGATAGTTTGAAATTTGCAGCAAGAGGGGTAGATATTGGCTTACTATCTTGCATGTTGAACCTTCGCAAGATTTTCTTCAAATAATTCTTCTGGGAAAGCCAAATCTTCCGCTTGCTTCTGTCTCGAGATATTTGCACGCCAAGAATTTTGTTTGCTGGCCCCAAGTCCTTCATTTCGAATTCACTGGCTAGTTGAGTCTTTAAGTCGTCGATACGACCTTTGTTGGGTCCTGCTACCAGCATATCGTCGACGTACAACAGCAATATGATGAAATCGTCATTGCCAAATCTCTTGAAATACGCACAAGGATCTGAGTATAGCCTGTTGTAGCCAAGACTCATTATGAAGGAGTCAAATCTTTTATACCAGCATCGAGGTGCTTGTTTGAGCCCGTAGAGAGATTTGATCAATCTGCAAACTAGATCTTCTTTTCCTTGTTCCTCGAAACCTTCTGGTTGAAGCATATATATTTCTTCATCCAGGTCACCATGGAGAAATTCCGTTTTAACGTCTAGCTACTCAAGATGCAAGTCGAATGTAGCACACATTGACAAGACCACCCTGACTGTTGTAAGTCGAACCACCGGTGAGAAAATTTCGTTGAAGTCAATCCCTTCTTTCTGAGCATATTTTTTTACAACCAGTCTAGCACGGTATCGCTCTAATTGGTCATCACCATTCCGCTTGATTTTGTACACCCATTTGTTGCCAATAGGCTTCCTTCCTTGCGGTAATGACACCAACTCCCATGTCTTATTTTTATAGAGAGCTTCCATTTCCTCTTGCATTGCTGAAATCCACTGACTCGCATCTGAATTATTCAGTGCTTCTTGGAAAGTGGTTGGCTCTCCATCCTCCGTTAGAAACAGTATGCAAGATTGCTCTCTATCTCATAATCTGAGTGCCAACTTGGCGGCCTACGCTCGCGTGATGACCGCCAGAGATCCGATACTTCATATTCGACTGTGTTGAGCTCTTCGTGCGCCGGTTCAACTTCAGAAGAATTATATTGCTCCAATTTTCTTTTCATCGGTGTAGTCTTTGTCACGCCTTTTGGACTGCTATCATTTTTTACTTTCTCTTGATTGCCATCCTCCAAGAAGATAACATCTCTGCTGATAATCACTTTGTGGTCAGTGAGATCCCACAAGCGATACCCCTTTACTCCATCAGCGTAGCCCAAGAATAGGCATTTCTTGGACTTTGGATCCAACTTCGTTGTTTCTTGGTTGTGGTACATCGCGTACGTTGAACTTCCAAATACATGGAGGTTTGAATAATCTGCAGGTGGCACCAGTCCACATTTCCATCGTTGTTCGCATCTCTATAGCAGTAGATGGAGCCCGATTCACCACATAACAGGCAGTACAGACCGCTTCCGCCCAGAACTTCTTTTCTAGGCCCGCAGTTCTCAACATTGCCCTCGTTCTTTCCAACAGGGTTCTATTCAACTGCTCTGCCACTCCATTCTGTTGTGGAGTGTAAGCCGTGGTGAACTGCCTTCTGATGCCCGCGTCTTTGCAGAATTCAGTGAATTCTTTGCCAGTATATTCTCCTCCATTATCTGACCGGAGACACTTGATCTTTCTGCCGGTTTCAAGTGCAACTCGCGCCTTGTATGTTTTGAAGATAGGAAACACTTCGTCCTTCTTCTTGATTGGGTACACCCAGCATCTCCTGGAGTAGTTGTCTATGAATGATACGAAGTAGCTAGCTCCTCCCAGGGATGCAATCGGTGCTTGCCATACATCAGAGTGGATCAATTCTATAATTTATTTGCTTCTAGAATTTGAAGTGGAGAACTTCAGGCGATGCTGCTTGCTCACAATACAATGCTCGCAAAATGGTAGCGTCACCGTCGTGAGACCAGGAAGTAGATTCTTTTGCGCAAGAATTTTCATGCCTTGTTCAGACATATGACCAAGTTTCTTGTGCCAAGTCATCGTAGACTTTTCATTTGAACTTGTCGTGGCAACGGATGCCTGCCCTTCTTGCAGAGTATCTCCCTTTAGCATGTATAGATTTGCAGCTATCTTTTGTCCCTTCATTACCACCAGTGCTCCTTTGAAAACTTTCATGATCTTATTCTCCAATTCAATTTTGAAACCAAGATCATCCAGTTGCCCCACGGACAACAGATTTTTCTTCAAGCCCTCCACATGTCGGACAACATGGATGGTACGCACAGTGCCATCGTGCATCTTTATTTGAATCGTACCGACCCTGACAATCTTCAGCGCTTGGTCGTTGCAGCTGTAGACATACCCTCCAAAGATTGGCTCGTATTGGTGAAACCATTCCCTTCGAGAGGTCATGTGAAAAGTAGCTGCAGAGTCCATGAGCCACATGTCGTTGAATCTTCCCTTTTCAGTGATAGTGGTTGCGGCTTCACACACCAAGGCAATTCCATCGTCGGTAGTGTTGGCGGCATTTCCTTGGGCATTGAGATTTTTATTTAGAGCCCAACAATCTTTCTTCAGATGACATTTCTTGCCACAGTGGTAACACTTTATAGCCTTCTTATTTTTCGTAACAAGGTTTTGCCGTTTTTGACTCCCACTTGGACCAGACTCTCCGGGTCTTGTCCGTTTTCGGCTCATGTTTGGACCACGTGCTCCTGATCTTGCTCTCGTCACTGCCAATGCTTCCGCCTGTTGGGACGTTATCAACTTGTCTTCTTTGTTATTGCGTCGACTTTCTTCTTCGAGAACCGCAGCTGCAATATGGTCGAACATAAGTTTTCCCGCAGCTTGGTTGTTGCTCAGATTGATGACAAGTTGATCGTAGGAGTCTGGCAGGCTTTGCAGTAGAAGCTCGGCACGTTCACTTGGCTCTATTTTGTAGTCCAAGTCTTTAAGTTGAGAGAACAAAGTATTCAACTTATTGATGTGCTCGGTCACTGAAGAAGATTCTTCCATTCGTAGATGGTATAATTTTCTTTTGAGGAAAATTCGGCTGTGGAGTGACTTGACTTGATACAACTTCTCAAGATGGTCCCATATTTCTTTCGCACTGGTTTTCTCTTCGACGCTTGATAATATATCATCTGCTAATGTCAGATGAATATTGGCGATGGCCCTCCCGTCTATCTTCCTCCATTTGGCATCACTAACAACAGTTGTTGGTCTGCCAGTGAGCGCCTCTAGACAATTTTCTTTGAGTAAAATTGCCTTTATCCTCATTTTCCACAGTGAGTAGTTTCTCCCGTTGAATTTCCCAATTTCATTTTTAGCTGCCATTTTTCCCACGTCGCTATCGTCGGAGAAATTCGACAGTCCAGCCAAATAGTACTGATCAGATAATTTGCAGAAAGGGGAGCGACCAGCTTTCAAGACAAAATTACCCTTCTAAGTAAATTCCCAGATGAGATCTGGTGGGGTCACTATGTGTCCCGCTTGGCACCAGCCACCTAGACAGAACTTACACAGTCTATTACCACGACTTGCCAAAAAACTCTTCCGTAACGATAAACCTTTTCGATATCTTTTCTGATGTGGAAGATCAGACAAAGCTGCAACCACAGAGCATAATTGGAATATCGATCAGGGCTGGCTCTGATACCACTTGTTGCGAAATGGACAGCTTAATGAAATTGGAAATGACCGTGAGGATAAATGGAACACGGGAATTTACGTGGAAAACCCCTTTTTAACTTGGGGTAAAAAACCACGGGCGAGGTAGAAATTTATTACTGGGGTAAAAACAGGGGTTACAACCTCTCAATCTATAAAGGAGAAAGCACACACTATCTCTCTTTATAGTCGGAGCAAATACCAAACAAACCCTCTATTTTTCTCTATTTATTTCCTCTCTCTATTAGGCTTTTATTTGGTTTTTGGTGTGTGATCTATAATGAGGATCAAGCCTATTTATAGGCAAAACCCCCCTCGAATACATATATAATAATAATAATATAATTAAATAGTGGGTGGGTGGATTGGTTGTTGCACCAACCCACTCCCATCAATTATAATTACAAATACGCGCTGAAAAGTAATATAGACGATATATCATTTCTTTATGGAGTCTAAAATTAAATACATTTATCACAAATATTTGTTGGTATGATATTGTTTATGATGATTACTATTGCAGAACACTTACTAAAAACCATTCTCGAGTCATTTACATTTAGCATGCCTCGGAAATCAACTTCGGATACATATATGTAATATATATCCAGTCCTAATATATGTATTTGAATCATATAGAATGTTGTTTGGCGGAAATAATGATCCATCAGTACAAGACAGCCAAGACAAATCAGATCAAGGTAAATCAACAACATACACCCTTTTTACTTGTCGTTCTACGCTGACTCAGATATTTGAACAAAACAATCTGTAGCTAATGCAAGAAGTAAGAAGTTACAAAACAAAAACAAAAGTATTCATCATCATCACAAGACGAAAGACGTCAATACACCGGAAAAAGTCATAGAATCCAAAACGAAAGAAAATCGATGGCGGACTCGCCTAAGTCATCAAAACAAGGACGGAAAAAGAAACAAACTTCCTGGTTCTTGAAAGCTCTTACATGCCTAGACTAATGCGAAGGTGCATATCTTCTCTATGTTTACCACTAGATCTGAAATTTTGTTTCGGCCGCATGTAACTCTTTATTTTTCCCCTTTTCCTTGTACTTGGGCCCCACATATTTGATTGCCACGTTTCAGATGAAGTTGAATTGGTGAATAAGCATGAAACTTATGAGCTTTACGAGTTAGAAGTGATGAAGTCTTGTTGTCATTGTGGTGCGAAGAAATTCCAGCGCGAGCCTCCAGGTTTTTGTTGTGAAATGGCAGAATAAAGCTTGTAAATACAACTATTCCGCCAGAGCTCCTTCGGTTATTCACAGATCACCAGTCAACCGAGACAACAGATTCCCCTAAGAATGTGCGAGTTTACAATAGTGTCTTCTCGTTTACTTCTTTCTGGGCCAACATAGATAAGAACCTAGCATCTTCAACTCAGGGAATTTACACATTCAAAGCTCAAGCCAAGTTTATCATAGTCTTCCTGGATTGATTCCAAATGAAGCAGGCCGGTCTCACTTCCAGTTATATTTTTGGGATATAGACAACGAACTACGCAATAGAATGGGAATATTGAATGATGCTTCTCTTAACGAGGACACTATGAAGAAGTTGATGGAGATAATAAAATACAATCCATATCCATATGCTGCGCTGCTTCATAAAATGGCAGATAATCCTGCATTAGAAGAAACTCAACTGCATATCAAAAAAAATGCAGGAGGTGACCAACGTTGTTATAACTCACCAACTGTCGATGAGGTTGCTGCCACATGGGTGGAAGGAAATAACCCCAATATCCCTTATGATCGAGACATCGTTATACATAGGCACAAAGACCACCATTACAAAATCAAGCACTATTATGAATGTTATGACCCCCTACAATATCCGCTTCTTTTTCCAAACGGTCAAAATGGTTGGCATCAAAACATACTTCAGTGTCTCAGTTCTACAACCATCACTTCATCTGCTGGTGTTGTTCAAGTGGCTCGAATGTTTTCTTCAGTAGAGAATATTATTCATGCAGAAGCGCAAGGTACAAATCTCACTTGCATGATACATACAATAATATTTTAATTTGGCTAAATATTATCAATACATTCATAATCCTAAAATATGTCACAGGCTCCTACGGAGACAATACGAAGATGGTATCATTAGAGAATATTACTGTTATAAACTACAAATTAGAGGTGAATCAATCCTTCTATTTGCTAGAAGATTACTCCAACAGTACGTAGTAGACATGTATATCAAATTAGAAACAACAATGTTGGATTATTATCGACGGCATCAGGCAGAGATGAGATCAGAGTTGTACCAAGGTATCGTTGATAGCGTCACCAATGGAGAAACTAGAGGTAGTGAAGTTGGAAAAAGAGTTGTTCTACCAGCATCTTTCATTGGAGGACCAAGAGACATGAGGCGTAGATACTATGATGCAATGGCATTAGTGAGAAGGTTTGGCAGACCGAATCTTTTCATCACGATGACTTGCAATCCCGATTGGAAGGAAATTCGCGAAAATCTTCCCGATTGGAAGGACAACGAGCCGAAGATCTTCCCGATTTAACATCAAGGGTATTTCGTGAAAATTTACAAGATTTAAAAGCTCAAATAATTCACAAAGAAATATTCGGTAAAGTCGCAACATATGCTTATGTGGTTGAATTTAAAAACGAGGACTACCCCATATTCACATGTTGATCATACTGATGGCCGAGTACAAGATTAATACTCCTGACCAGTTTGATAATTTGTTTCCGCCGAACTCCCAGACAAAGAAAAAGAGCCTCATTTGTACAGTTTGGTAGTGAAGCATATGATGCATGGCCCTTGTGGAATAATGAACAAAAATAATTCTTGTATGGTTAATGGAAAATGCAGAAGTCATTATCCTCGCCCAATTTATGAGAGAACAATGCAAGGAAAAGATGGTTATCCAACATATAGAAGGAAAAATGATGGTCAGTCTGTTGAAGTACGACGAGGAAAGCTGAATAATCAATGTGTCGGGCCATTCAATCCCTATGTCATATCACGATATGACTGCCATATTAATGTGGAAGTGTGCTCAGGAATAACAGCCGTGATATATATATACAAGGGACGTGATAAGGTTTTTGTATATGTAGATCATAATGCAGAACATAATATAGTTGATGAAATCAAATAGTTCCAAGATGCAAGATGGGTATCCACACAAGAAGCAATGTGGAGAATTTTTGAGTTTGATCTGAATGAAATCGCTCCTGCAGCGATAAAGTTAGCGCTTCATTTACCAAATAGACAATGCATAGCATTTTCGAGGAACCACAATTTGGAAAATGTCCTGCAATCCGATCATGCATCAAAGACAATGCTCAATCAGTTTTTCCACAATTGTGAAGCTGATAAGCAAGCAAACAAATTATTGTACAGCGAGTTCCCTGAGCATTACGTATGGGACAAACAAAGAAATGCTGGAATAAGCGGAAAAAGAGACAAGTCATTGGTCGCGTAAACAGTGCCAATCCAGCTGAAGGAGAATTTATTACTTGAGATTGCTATTGAATCACGTTGGAGGACCAACTTCATTTGATCATTTACTAACAGTTAACGAAAATATTTGCAAAACTTTCAAGGAAGCTGCCCAGAAAAGGGGTTTGTTGGAATCTGATCAGAGCATATTTGACTGAACGAAGCTGTCATTTCAAATGCCTCATGCTTTGCGAAGGCTATTCGCAACTATTTTAGTGTATTGTGAACCTACTGATGTTATGAATCTCTGGGAAAATTGTTTCGAGGTGATCTCAGATGATTTTATCAGAGCCGGATATTCTTCAGAAGCACTAAAGTTGAATACTTTGAAAAGCATTAATTCTTTCTTACAAAGTATGGGAAAATCTTTAGAATTCTATGATTTGCCTGGCATAGAAGACGACATACAAGAACAAGAAAATTTGCTTCGAAGTCATTGGTGAATTATCCGTAGAGGTTTCACATGATGATTACTCGACACAGTTTAGCTTAAATGCAGGGCAACTAAGAGCTTTCACGACTATAATTAACTGTGTCGAATCAAAAGCCGGTGGAGTTTTTTTTGTTAATGGACCTCGAGGGACAGGAAAACCTCATTTGTATCGTGCTTTATTGGCAAAACTTAGGTCAGAAAATCTCATTGCTCTTGCTACAGCTACTTCGGGGGTAGCAGGTTCTATATTACCAGGTGGTCGCACAAATCACTCACTGCAAAATACCAATTGAAATACATGAGAGGAGTTTTTGCATGATATCAAAGCAAAGTGGACTTGCTGATTTGTACGTCAAACAAATTTGATTATATGGGATGAAGCGCCAATGGCTAAGCGATTGGCAATTGAAACAGTCCATAGAACCCTACAGGAAGTGACGGGCATTGATGAACCATTTTGGTGGAAAAGTTGTCGTCCTTGGTGGTGACTTTATGCAAGTGTTGCCGGTTGTTCCTAGAGCCACAACCACGGTTCAAGAAACCATAGATGCAAGTTTAGCGAGATCATTTTTGTTTAAGAATATGAATATTCTAACCCTGTCTGAGAACATGCGTACACGATCAGACCCTGCTTTTGGTGATTTTTTGCTCAGGGTTGGCAAAGGAAATGAACCTACAAATGAGGCTGGCAACATACGAATTCCTAATGACATGTTAATTGATTACGACGACAACGACGAAGATGGATCTGAACAAAAGCTAATTGATACCGTGTTTCCGAACTTGTCCCAATATGCTCATTCTTCTTCATATATGACAAGCCGTGCTATACTTTCTACAAAGAACGAGTATGTTGACAGGTTAAATGGGAAAGTAATCCAATCATTTCCTGGAGTGCCCAGGACATTTGTCAGCTTCGATGAAGTAGTTGACGACACTCAAAATTATTACCAGACTGAATTCTTGAACTCATTGACACCAAATGGAATGCCTCCTCATCGTTTGGTTATAAAAAGGATTGTCCTATTATTTTACTGCGAAGCTTAGATCCTTTTGACGGGTTGTGCAATGGTACTAGAATGGTATGCAAAGGATTCAACGACAGTGTAATCCATGCATAAATTATTGTAGGACATCATTCTGGAAAGCATGTCTTCATTCCAAGAATACCTGTTAGCTCCTGCGGACAATGAAGGATATCCATTCGCATTTAGGAGAAAACAATTCCCACTGCGTCTGTGTTTCGCTATGACAATTAATAAAGCACAAGGGTAGACCATACCATTTGTTGGTGTTTATTTGCCGCAGCCTGTGTTCTCCCACGTACAACTTTATGTTGCTTTATCTAGAGGAACTTCAATGTCCAGTACTAAAGTTTTAAATAAGCCACAAACGAATCAAGATGTTGATGGGGCGTGGACCAAAAATGTTGTCTATCATGAAATTCTTGCGTCCGGTACGTTTCTATTAATTCTTTCTTTTTTGTTAAGATTATTTATAATAGTAACTCCTTGTCTACTAAAAAAAATTTGATCATCACCGTACACACCTGCAGGTAGTCGTGGTGACACTAATAATCGCGCAACATATGGAGAAAACACATGCGATAAAGGTAAAATAATTTGTTATTCCACTAATAATAAAGCCCGCCACTTTTTCAATTAGCTGGATTACATTACAAATCTTCTAGATTTGTAAAAGTTTCGTCTTAAGAAAAACTCACAATGCAAATTTCACTATTTACATTACATAGACGATTGATAATTCTTTTAAGTTTTTCTCTGTTACATTTACCCGAAGCATAAAATATTTGTATTCTAACAAATGTATTTCACCTACCCGGCTACAAAGAACACTCATACATAAATTTAGTTTTTGAGTTTATGAAGCTCAATTTCTCTTATTTTAGTTTTACTGTAGATAAATCAAAATTCAAACACATTAACCTCTAATTAGTAGTTACATTTTATGTTAGTAGACACCGGGTGATCCGCTCGTATCGTAAAAATAAAATGATAGTTCTCAACATATGCAAACAGCGAGACAGGGCCTGAACCGTGGAAGCTAAATAATGAAACAATAGTATGTTTTATTTACTACTATTCCATTAATGTTCATCCTTCATGTGATTTCCAAAGCTATATAGTATGACCATCATTATTACTACTAAGATTGCTGAGTTCGAAAGCATTTATCAACCTCAAAGTTAGAATAATTGTTGCCACAAACAATGCCAATTTCAAAAGGTTCGTTTTTCTATACTTGATGTCACAAACACTTAACGGTTTTGGTGAATCTTTTTTATCTGAAATCACAGTTAATAGATCAGATTCCTATATTGGGAGCCATGACAGCGCTCACGCTGGCTACACTTTTGGCGTAATTGTCATCAATTCTAGAGCCACATTATTACCGGTTCATAATTTTAGTGACTAGTATCATGCCACGGTAATACATGTTTTAGCTTTTTATTTGTATACATGTACACGTCCTCGTTTTCTTGCAACATAAAGTATGAAATTCAGGTATTAAATGGGCTCTCATTTCTTCAACATTGACGTACGCGTTGATTGTAATTGATTTCATGAATTTTGTTAAAACACAAAATTAAAAAATTAAGGCTTTCACGTGCAACGCTTGTGTTTTCTACTAGTATGTAAAAAGTCTCAAGTTCAGTGATATATGTATTTAGCATGGTTTGAAGTGTTATATATTTTTTCGGTTATCAAACGATGTGGATGTCTTGATTGATTATTTTAATATAAGTGCATGGCCGCTTAAAAGAAGTTGAAGAGACTGACTTAGAAATACTCGTTAAGGATACTTGGACACAAGGCCAATAATGGGTTGCTGTAAATCAAATGTGTGATCGACTCTACATGTTGTCATATCCATTCAAAGGGAATAATATTGCAGATAAGAATTTGACGAATAGATGCATCAATTCAAGGCACCTCACTACAACTATAAATACATCATTATGTATTGTGCGGGGATATAATCCCAAATAATCAAATATACTAAGTGACAAACGTGTTTTTTTACTTTTATATTTGTTAATTTTAAGTCGTTTGCGTGGTTAATTTTTTACCGACAGTTTGCAGCAGGTTCGAAATCCTCCGAGATCACGGGGTAAACGATGTCCGATGGACCTAAACTTTTTACCAAAGATAGAAGACTCGTTAATTTTGATTCTGAACGAATGATATTCAATCCGAGGTTTAGATTGCGAGATATAAATTTTTTAACTTGCTGCTTTATCGCGCGTGTGTATGTTTAAATAAAAGATCGTGCGAGTACGTCAAGTAATAATTAAAACGAATATATTATAACTAGAATCACGCGCGATAGGCAGTGTACCTATCGTTTGTAATATAGCTATAGCGAATATCCGAGTATCGATCACAAGGAATAAATTGAGTACTAGTATTAACCTATCGACTCGATATTTAACCTAAATAAAATAACAGGATTTGTTTATATTACGAACTAACTTAACAGAGCAACCTAAAGGATCGGAAGACTAAGGAACACAACTAGAAGTAATAAGAGTGACTTAAGATGACAAATATGTGTCCGGGATTCGAATCCCGCTGAGTTTTGTTGGCTAAGGCTTACGGAATATCGCTTCTACGTGATTATCGACTAAATCACAGTAATTTCCTACCCACTCACGGATTTGCTATCGCCCTAAATGTTCGTGGGGATCTAAGTTTAGAGATTACTAGACGGCGAGGATCGAATATTTGCTGTCACCCTATACTCGAATCCTAACGTCTACGAACGGCCTAATCGTTATTTAGCTGTCGCCCTAAACGATATACCACACATGCATATCAACACATAGACATATTGATATGAAGAAAAAAATATCATAGATCGATAAATAGTCGAATACACGTGTTCACGATTATCCTACGCCTTAACTACAACATAACCCAACGTTCATCTATTCCCAAACACACAAGAGGATTAGCTACTCATATTGAACGTCACAACAACGAGATTTAAGGGAAACGAGGATAGAGAACTCATAAAAACTTCCCTAAGAAGTGAATATGGCGTTTCTGAGATGGAGCTCTCGTTCCTCGATAGTATGAGCGTAGCTTCGTTGTTGGATCGTCCCTTGAGCTTCTCTGAATCACGAGGCTGCTTCTAGTGTTCTTCCTCCTTCCTTTTCTCTAAGTTTTCGTCCCTCTGAAGTTCTTTTTAGTTCTAAGGAGCATCCCCTTTTTATGCTTCGAAAATGGCTAAAACCCTGAATTTTGGCACGTTCACGGCCTCTTAACGGGCCTTCACGGCCGTGAAGACGGCTTAAAACCCCATTTCTTGACTTTTTGGCATGAGTCACGGCCTCGTGCAACATGATTCACGGCCGTGACGGCGGCTAGAACCCTAAATATCGACTTCTCTGGAGACAGTCACGGCCACGTGCATCTTGATTCACGGCCGTGACACATGATTTTCAGCTACTGCCCGACTTCACGGCCTGTTGTGTGGAGATTCACGGCCGTGACATGCATTACTTTAGCTACTGCCTATATTCACGGCTCCGTACAATGGAGCTCACGGCCATGACTTCTCCCAACATTGCATCGTTTCTTTTCTGCCGTAATTCACGGTTACTTACACACCAGTCACGGCCGTGACAGAGCCTGCTTTGCCTGCTGCCCCTATTCATGGGTTTTTGCGAGGACAGTCACGACCGTGACATTACGCTGACATCTTCATTCTTTGTCATTTTTGCGTCGTTTTCGCCTCGTTTTCCTTCCTCTTCGCTCCATAATCATTCGAAGGTCCTACAATATTTACATGGGTGTAAATAGAGCCAATAAATGCATGGAATGACCAATAATTTCTTTTTATAACCCAATTAAACACAACAATAAACGTATTAAAATACGTTTATCAAACCTCCCCACACTTAAGCTTTTGCTTGTCCTCAAGCAAATTAGAAGCAAGAAAGGGTAACAACATAGTAGCACGACCATTCACAATTCATCAACGCTGATGGAAAACACAAAATGAAATCAAGCAAACTATTACGGACACTGCAACAATAATCAGCACTAATCGACACGAACTTTCTTAGCACTACTAATCGAGATCTACACCTGCAGGGACTCACTCAAATCACTCAGTGTATAGGCTAATAAATCGGTGAATCGCTCAATTCATGCAATAATCTAGTCTAAACCATATGCTTGCAAGTCAATCACACGTCTACTACTTAAAGCAGTTAGCATGAATCGGAAGGTCTCTTCCAGGTTAATTGGGTTTAGATAGTAATGAAATGGTAATGGGATCACATATGAGTAGCAGTCATGTCGGTCTTCATGTCATTGTCTAAAGCGCGCCAATAATCAGCCTTTCTGGTTACGCCGTCTTCATATTCCTTTTATTTCTGCTGCGTTTCCACTAAGCCTTTCTTCTCCCACGTCTCGTAATGAAATGATGATGTGGAATTCTCGAGACTGGAAGATTATCAAAGGAAAGGTTCTTTTCTTTTTTTCACAGCAGCTTATTCTCCTCATGCTTCACTTTCCCTCCTTCCTACACTTTTTTTTCATTCTTCTTTTCAACAAACTGTTCACATTCCGGCGGGCCGTCATCTCTGCGCTTTTCGACTTTGACATTTGACCTTCACTTCCGCTTAACTCGGGTTCAGATGATCTCTGGAGGCTCGTTTAGGCCAGAGGATTATGATATACGAGGTGTAAGAAATAAATAGGCTTAGGCACAAAGTGGCTAACTACGGTGATCAGTCGTGGTCGAGAACTTTGGCCCTGGACTTATTTCCTAATGCCTTCGTCATATTCATACAAAACATACTATAAGCAATTTCAATGCGTATCAAATGAGCAAGTTCTAGAGAGACGTAAATTATGCATTACTCACACAACCAAGAAAATGAGCAAAAGCTCGTCAGCTCAAACTCTCACAACGGAATATGGGTTATGTGTGTGAATCTCTCAAAGTAGCACTATATCTATTCATGCTGAAAAGATTAAATCATTGATGCATGTCTTTATCGCTCACTAGACTCCCTAATATGCAATCCAAATTCGAGATGAACGCAAACAATCATGCCAAACTTCTATAGATTTAACAGCCAAAACACGTCATAAAAATTTTTCACGTAACTTTTTAACAAAATTCCTTAACAAAATTCCCCCTCCCCACACTTGAGATGCACGTTGTCCCCAACGTGTAAAATCAAGAAAAAGAAGGTAAAAGAAGTTGAAAAGAAAGTGACTTCCCTGAAAAAAAAAATTGGCGTGGTCCTGCCTCGAGCATTTGATGTAGTTGAACATGGTTGTTGCTTCTGAGTTTGACATATTTTGTGTCGTAGTTCGAAGTCATGTCACGTATCCTGAAAACACTCAAAAGAAAATTAAACGCACATAGAAAATATTAAAAGATAACAAAGTAAGTCTGAGTCATCACAAGTGACTTAAGTACTAGACCAACACAAAAGAGTACTAAAAGAAAAACATCAGAACATAAACTAAACTATGGTGGTGGTGGTGGTGATGGCTGCCTAGGGCGAAGAAATGCCAGTGACTCCTGCGATCGCCTGACCGCATCGTCCATGGCTTTAAGTGTGATACCCCGAAATTTCATGAACATTATAATTTGCGAATCTATTGTATATTATATGGTTATGTGAATTTATTATGTGTCTACTTGATTTTATATGATATGATTTATAATATAATATATGTGTTATATGAACTATAGTAGAATCGATTGATTGAGGATTGAAATGAAATTTGAAGAGAACGTCGAGATGTTTGTGTAAGGAGATTTCGAGATTTTTTTTAATGAATGTAGAAAGAGGATCTCGAAAATAATGTCGAGATGATGATAATAGAATGTCGAAATTATTAGATAGCTCGAGATAAAAGTTTCGAGGTTTGTTTTGGAATTGTATGCCGAAATATTAAGAAGCTCGACATTTAGTTGAAATTGATGTCGAGATTTCTAGGTTAGATCTCGAGATTTTAGTATAAAGAATGAGTAATTTAAGGAATAAAATACTAAAATTTGGTTTGTGATGGATTAGGTAAGGGTTATAATTCCTTAGAAATCAATACACGATAATGATGAGCGGATGAATCCAAATTTCGAAAGCTAAAGACAAAACCTAAAGCTATTTAAGATTTAAGTAATAATAATTAGAACCTTATGAATAAGAAACGAAGACTTCAATCCTTTGAACACAAACCTTACAAAACTCTCGATAATTAAGAAGCAGAAGAAGAAACAAAAAGCAGTTTTCCATAAGCTAGGAGGAGGTATGAAATTTCTATCTTAATCTATATATTTTAATTCATATGTAGCATACTAACTATTGGAATTAGGTTTTAAAAATCAGGGACTAGTAAAAATAATTCCTTAGTTAAAGATCAGATATGGTACTCAAATCGCATATGTTGAAGTTCATATGGTATTTAAACTGTTCTTGAAAAATAGGGTTTTTGTCGAAAGTTTATATGGGTTTAGAAGTAAATAGTGTTTATGATTCGGGAAGATTAGCGTTTGTTTAATGTCGAAGTGTTAGATGAGATAGTGCCGAGATTTACATAACTGTCGAGAAGGATATCGAAGAATTTTATGTGGATGTCGAGATAGTTGGGAAGTGTTTTGAAATTTATAAGATCTTGACATGAGTCCTGTGTAGTTGTGAATCTCGAATAAATGTCGAAATGTTAGTGTGAGGAGGATGTCGAATTAAATAAAGATGTCGACATGTTATTGTTATTTGAAGTGGGATCTCGAGTAAGATGTCGACATGTTTTGAGAAGTTATAATCTCGATATATATATATATATATATATATATATATATATTATGACATTGGATCTCGAGTGAAATAAGATGTCGGTATGTGGTGAGAGGTTTCGAGTTTTATGAAATTTGGAATAAATATCGAATAGGATGTCGAAGTCCATGTTGATAAAAAATCGAAATCCTTACATATCATATAAGATTCATTCTATATTTATATCGAGATTTGTGTTGAAAATGTTGAGATTCAATGTTCAAGGGAGAACCATGAGGTCCCTAGTATAGTGTCTAGATAAGCTGTATGTAAATGTCGAAGTTTTTTTTTTTGTAAAAACATATCAAAGTCTTTAACTATATATCTCGACATTTTACTTAAAATGTTGACCTCTATCTCAAGAAAGCCATATCGAAATCCTTAGTATAATATAGTTGTTTTTATCATTTCGAGATTTTCTTTATAATATAATGTCGAGATTTGATTTAACTTACAACTCGAGATCTTTGTGTAGTAAATAAATCTTATAATGTCGAGATCTTTAATCCTATTATATACAATATCGAAATTGTAATGCTTAGTTTAAAAACCCGATATCTATATAAGCTCCAATTCGAGATGTTATGTCGAGACTTTATGTAACAAATTTCGAAACATCTTACAAAGTATACCTCGAGATCTTTAATTACAATATCGACATGCTTCTCATAATTATGTCGAGATCTTGATATATCATTTAAATATCGAATTCCTATATGTATGATGTCGAGATCCTTGTAAATCTCTGAATAGTATTTCTCAGTTTAGGTTATGTTCTAAATTTTAGGGTTTCAAAATTTATAGAAGTCAAAACTAGGGTTTTCAAATTAAGCCACTTTAGTAAAATTGTAGATGGACTAACAAACCCTAATTTTGTATGTTTCTATACATAGGGTTCAAAGGTTAGCGAATTTATCGTACGAAAGCTAAGGATACCAGGTAAGTGGAAATCCCAACTACAGCACATAAGTTACATGTTTGTATTTGAATTACGTGGTTATCTGTGTTATATGATTTTGCGTGACGTGAGTTATGTGAAATTACGTGATTATGTGGCAACCTGTCTTGTTTGTTTTATGTGAGTTGCTTACTGGCGATAATGAAATCGCACGGTCAGCTATTAATTATGATTTTGCGATGACGTGGGAAACCAGTTGGTACACCATATCATGGTATGTTATGTGCACGTTTGGAGTTATTTTTATTTTGGGAAAGTGAACATGCATTGCATTTATCGCTTGTAGGCGAGCATGGTATGTATGCATGGCATTATTTATGTGGCATTATCATGTGCATACATGCATTTTGTGAGGATTATTAGTATGAGTATGCACGGTATATGATCGTTTGAGAACAAAATATGTTTGACGATATTAGTACTTGATGTAGACTCACGAATGAGTCATAACTACTTCTGCGAAAGCACCATGATGGGGGTAAAACCGTCGAATATATTTACCTAAATTATTTAGGTAATGGGAAGGCACATAATATAACTATAGTGCCAGGAAAGTGGTTTGATAGAGGGGCGACCTGGTGAATGATAAGACTTGAGATAAACCCTAGTTTTATCCTAGCCAGTGTGGGCCACTATCGTATTTTATCCGTATAGGATTTGAGCTCATGATATGATGGTGTGCGTAGTAAGTAGCTAAGGGCCCTGAGAGAATGGGAAAAATGAGAGAAATGAGAAAAGAATGAGAATGATACGAGAATACAAGCGCTAGTAAGCATTGGCGCGGATGCCTTTGCTATTTTGGCACGTGCATACATGCATATTTCCACTTACTGAGCTTTATAGCTCATTCCACGTTTTATGTGTTGTAGTAAGATCGAGTCAGACGTTGAGACATGTCACGACTCAGGCAGGCTGATGGCGGTGATTCCACGTACTTTTGAGGGCTGGGCGTACATGGATGTGACCTGGTGGTGTTATTATTGTGTTCGAAATATTTTAATGTGTGGGACTAAGATAATTGTAAGATAAGATGTCTGCGGAATAAATGTTGAGTGTATAATATTAAATTATTAAATAAGAGTGTTTTGTTTTTAAAATCGGATCTTCCGCAGCTTACGTTGCGAAAAATCCGCCAAACTAGTTATAGAAAAATGGGGTGTTACATTAAGGGCCTGCTCGTATCGCTGTTGCTCCTCGCGGTAGCGTCGATGGGCTTCTTCGTTCCGACGCTCGTACTCCTCCTGGCGTCGCCGCGTCTCCTCATCACGCCGTATGGCCTCCTCGTTAAAGCGGAGCATTTCCTAGCGGAGGGCGTCGAGCTCGACTGCTGACGCGTAATGACCGACACCTGACGATTCTCCCTCGTGATAGCCTGAAGAATGGGAAGGACCGGCAGTGTTTGAATGAACCGGGACTGGCCCCACACCCTCAATTTCTAGTGGCTCGGGGAATGCGTTGCCCAGGTCCGTCTGCCCACGGTAAACTTCGTGCCAGACGTAGACTTTGTTTGAGCGGGACCAGGTGGGCGCCTTGATCAACATCTTCATCTTCACCATCATATCCTCGTTGACCGGATTACGCCCGCCCACAATCTCCATCTCCGGTGGATTTGCTGGCCACAGGTTAAGGCCTTTGATGACCCTAATAATGAACGGCCCAACTGCGATCTTCCCGTGGCTACGAACGTCGGCTTGGGCCGCGAAGGCGTGCTTCAAGGCCATTCCTAGGTGCACGTGTTCCCCGCGCTGCATCTTGGCTAAATAAAAGAGGTCGCGAAGGCCAATCGCGCCGTGTGACTCGCCCCTTGGTGTGAGCGAAGTCGTCAGTAGCCGGTGAATATATCGCAAACCGGGGCTCCTGAGCGACAAGGCCTTCGATGTTTTGACGCTGAAGGGTGGCTCGCCGGGTCTTGTAATCTCATCCCAACAGGCCTGTCGGACGTCCGGGTTTTGCAGATAGTTCTTGTAATATAAGTCTTGTAGCCCTTGGTATCCGTAAGGTAGCTCCGGTGTCCCAATTGCACGGCAGATGTCTTTAATGGGAAACACCTCCTCCGTGTTAAACGCTCGAAAAGTAATCTTGTTCCGGCCGAATTCTTCATGGGCGAAGGTGGACAGGAACTCCAGGGTCAGCTCTTTATATCCCGGCTCGTCGATGTGAAAGAATTCTAGCCACCCACTCAGTGACAGGTAGCCGGCCACCTGCTGGTCAATGTTGTACTTTTCCAGCGTGTCATGATCGATCGGGATGAACTGTGTTTCCTTGAGCCGGTTGTAGCGGGCTTGGTGAGTCTCATCTTCAAATTGCCCCATAGCCTCTAATAATGTCGAAGTGCCTTGGCCTCGACGTTGACGACTCGGTGATGCGGCCGATCGACTTCTACCCATAGTACCTAGATGTCCAAATGTGAGTTGGCGAGAAGTAGATAATCAACACAGCTTGATTCAACCAACGTAGCGACAAAATTAACAATTCTAAAACAAGAACATATACAATTTCAAAGCGGCATTTTTGTCGAACACAAAATAGACATGCTACAATACTTGTCCAAAACGCAATAATCAATCAACCACGCACTTGCTTCGATTCAAACAATGAAACGATGCTAATGAAAACATAAAGCAACCAACTTAGTCAATAATTTTCGAAAATCCCCAAATCATGCAATTAGGGTTTATGGTCCCAAATTGAAAATTTACGGACGAAATCATGAAATTGATCACACCAAAGGCGTTCAAAGCAGATATCTAACCATAAAGAGCAGTACAAACACCACATTTGACCCAAATTGTAAAAGCCCCAATTTCGAAAAATTAGGGTTCATCGTAGGAAACGAAATTCAATCGCAAAATCACGTAATTAAATAAACCCAAAGTAAGCAAGGCTCATAAAATACGATGAAAAACATTCACATACCAATCAATTAGCAATGTGCAACGAAAATCCGGAAATTGAAATGAAATGGGGTAAAAATTTATACCTTTTGAGCTTAATCGATTCGAATCTTAGAAAGTGTAGTTATTTGTGGGTCGCCGGAATTCGTCGACGGTAGATTGCCTTGAGTGATTTCGTGAGAGATATAGAGAGTGAAGGAGACGGTGTTGTGTTTGAAATGAGATTTAAAAGGCTGAAAACGCACCATTCACGGCCGTGAATATCAATCCACAGGCCGTGAACGAAACCAGTGAGCTGATTAAGTACACGGTCACGGCCGTCACTCGTGGGTCTCGGGCCGTGACTTCGGGCAGTGGGTTTAGCCCGCTTATGTCACGGCCGTGACTTATGTGACACGGGACGTGAATACCCTAAGTTTTTTTTATTTATTTATTTATTTTATTATTATTAATTTTTTTTATTATATATATATTTTTTTAATTTTTTTTTATTTCTCGCAGGCGTCACGGCCGTGCGGTGTACCCCTCTGGCCGTGAATGGAGGCAGTGAGCGATATGTAATGTTGATCAACATTCACGGCCATGAATAGCTAATTACTAGACCATGAATAGGAGCAGAGAGTGTTTTCCCGTCAAAGTCACGGCCGTGACATATGAGTCATTGGCCGTGAATGCCAATGTTTTTTTTTTATTTAATTTTTTTTATTTATTTTTTTTATTATTATTTTATTTATTATTTTTTTATTTTTATTTTTAATTTTTACTTTTTTTTTAGAGTATTATGATTATTATTTCATATATATTTTAACTATGATTGACACGCAATCGACGAATTTTTTCGAGAATGATTTGCGCGAAGAAAAATCTTGTAATCGACAAGAGAAATATCACTTTCTCACGCGGCGTCAAATCTTCCAAGTCATTAATTTGTCTGTATCATTTAATGGATTGCCGAGTATGATAATGATATTTTTGTGCCATCCATGCCTATAAATAGACATTGGCAGAACAACACAATATCATCATCTACCATAAATCCCACGTCTTCAACAATCTTATTTTCGAAATTCAGAGTTATCTAGCCACTATGAATTGGAGACAACAGCAAGGTCGTGAGGATGAGAGTGAGGAATATGCAAGGATTCGTCGTAATTTAGATATGTTATCACTCTACCTTGCTCTTCTTTTGGGCTTGTTTGGAGTTTTACTTGCTTTCGTGTGTTGGGTTATCACAAGGTGCACTTGTGTGTAACCGTCCTTGTGAAGCAAAATAAACTATTGTTCTGTCGTTTGTGTTATTCGCAGTTTTAATTTGCTTTTGTGTTGGACCTTCACACGCTGTAATGGTGTTGTAACCATCTTTTATGAAGTAAAACTATCATTCCTATCTCGTCTCTAGAGTCTGTGTTGTACCCCTCTTCAATGTTTGTAATAAACTTATTATTAATTAAAATATTACTGTTATTATTATTGTTGTTATTATTGTTTTATTTAATTTAATATATATATATATATATATATATATATATATATATAGTTTTAGATTTTTTTTAAATATACCTAAAACATAAAATAGAAATACATGGGTTGCCTCACAAGAAGCGCTTCTTTTAACGTCTCAGCCTTACGTACCTCATATGCTCTTATGCTGGCTGGAAGTCGAGGTATAAAACCTCTTTGTCGCTCAAGTCTTCCTCGCCTCCATGGTAATGCTTCAAACGATGCCCGTTCACCTTGAAAGTGCCCTGTCCCATACCTGAAATCTCAACAGTACCATATGAGGAAACACGAGTGACAGTGAACGGTCCTGACCAACGTGATCTAAGCTTGCCAGGAAAAAGCCTAAGTCGAGAATTAAAGAAGAGGACTTGGTCCCCTTCTTGAAATTCTCGTCTGTGCCTAATTTTGCTATCATGGTAGGCTTTTGAACGCTCCTTATACATTCTAGCGTTATCATAAGCTGATAAACGTCATTCGTCAACCTCATTAATTTGGAGCTGCCGCTTTCCGCCGGCTTTCCTCAAATCCATGTCCAATGACTTGATTGCCCAATAGGCTTTATGTTCGATTTCTACGAGGAGGTGGCATGCCTTCCCGTAGACCAATCTATACGGTGTAGTGCCTATTGGTGTCTTATACGCAGTCCTATAAGCCCAAAGTGCGTCATTAAGCTTATTCGCCCATTCCCGTCGATTCCCATTTATAGTTTTCTCTAGAATGCGCTTCAACTCACGGTTCACTACTTCTACTTGACCACTAGCTTGGGGGTGGTAAGGGGTGGATAGGCTGTGTCTAACACCATAACGTTCTAACGTGCGTGCAAACTAGGTGTTACAGAAATGTGTACCCCTATCACTCATAATGCACCTAGGCGCCCCAAAACGTGAAAACAATGCTCGAAGAAATCTAACGACTACCCTAGCATCGTTCGTGGGTAAGGCTTGCGCCTCGGCCCATTTAGACACATAATCGACCGCAACTAGGATGTACTTATTATTGTACGAGCTAGGGAATGGTCCCATAAAATCTATACCCCAAACGTCGAAAATTTCACAAACTAGGATGAAGTTCTGGAGCATTTCGTTGCGTTTCGAGAGATTACCTGCGCGCTGACACTGATCACAAGTGTCAACGTACCTTTGGGCGTCCTTGAATATCGTGGGCCAGTCGAATCCGCTTTCCAACACCTTCTGGGCGGTTCTGTTGGCTGCGTAGTGCCCTCCGGTCGGTCCATTGTGGCAGTGCCTCAAGATCTGTGTCGTCTCTGGAGTGGCAACGCATCGTCGTATCACTTGGTCTGCACATCGCCTGAAAAGATATGGGTCTTCCCAAAAGTAGTACCTCAAATCAGAAAAGAATTTCTTCTTTTGCTGACTGGTATACTCCTTTGGTAGGACCCTCGCAACAAGATAGTTAGCGTAATCTGCAAACCAGGGAGTGTCGTCGCTTACCACCTGTATCGAATAAAGATGCTCGTCTGGGAACCTATCTTGTATCGGTCTTCCGTCCTTGTAGTATATTTCGGACTCCTCCAGTCGAGAGAGGTGATCCGCCGCTAGGTTCTCCGCACCCTTCTTATCCCGAATCTCAATATCGAACTCTTGCAGTAGTAGGATTCATCTGAGTAGCCATGGCTTGGCGTCGGGCTTTGCTAACAAGTACTTAAGAGCAGAATGGTCAGTAAAAATAATAACTTTGGATAGGATAAGATATGACCTGAATTTGTCGAAAGCAAACACGACGGCCAACAGCTCCTTTTCAGTGGTCGTGTAATTGGCTTGGGCTGCGTCTAACGTCTTACTCGCATAGTAGATCGGCCTGAAATGGTTGTCCTTACGCTGCCCTAGCACGGCCCCAACTGCATAGTCACTAGCATCGCACATTAGTTCAAAGGCCAGCCCCCAGTCAGGGGCGACCATAATAGGTGCTGCGATAAGTCGTTCCTTAAGTAAATTGAAAGCATGCAAGCACTCGTCCTTAAAATCAAACGGGGCATCTTTTTCTAGCAACCTAGACATGGGTCTCGCGATCTTAGAAAAATCTTTAATAAACCTACGATAAAATCCCGCATGTCCTAGAAAGCTCCTAATGGACTTCACGTTCGAGGGAACGGGCAATTTTTCTATCATCTCTAATTTAGCTCGGTGCACTTCGATTCCTTTAGAGGAGATTTTGTGACCGAGAACTATACCCTCTCGAACCATGAAGTGGCACTTTTCCCAATTAAGTGCCAAGTTTGTTTCCTCGCATCGTGCGAGTACGAGTTTTAGATTCGATAGACACACATCGAATGACGACCCGAAAACAGAAAAATCATCCATAAATACCTCCATTACCTCACCTACCAGTTCGTCGAATATGGCCATCATGCATCGCTGAAAGGTGGCCGGGGCATTGCAGAGGCCGAACGGCATCCTTCGGTATGCGAACGTCCCGAACGAGCAAGTGAACGTGGTCTTTTCCTGGTCCTCGGGTGCTATGGGGATCTGTAGATAACCTGACAAACCATCTAGGAAACAGTAAAATGAGTGACCGGCTAACTTTTCTAACATCTGATCAATAAATGGTAAAGGAAAATGATCCTTTCTCGTCGCATCGTTCAACTTCCTGTAGTCGATGCAGACGCGCCATCCAGTCACCGTCCTCGTCGGAATCAGCTCGTTCTTGTCATTGGTGACGACCGTCATGCCTCTCTTCTTTGGGACTACTTGGACCGGGCTGACCCATGCGCTGTCTGAAATGGGATAGATCATCCCTGCGTCTAGCAGTTTGATCACTTCATTCTTTACCACGTCCTTCATATTGGGGTTGAGCCGCCTTTGGCGTTGAGCGACCGGCTAGAAATCGTCCTCCATGAGGATCTTATGCGCGCAGTAGCTCGGGCTGATACCGCTTATGTCGGATATCTTCCACGCCAAGGCCTTCTTGTGCGCTTTCAACACATCCAAGAGCTGGCCCTTCTGTCCGTCGTCTAGGCTCGACGAGATGATGACTGGTAGCCCTCCATTGCTGCTAAGGAACGTGTACTCGAGGTGGTCGGGCAGCAGCTTTAACTCTAGGACTGGTGGCTCCTCGACCGAGCTATTTTCTTTGTCCTCGTCGCTGCTCTCGTCGATGGCTATGATAGGCTCGTCGACCTCCTCCCCACACTCGTCGATTGCCATAAGTGTATGCATGTCCTGCTCGCCGACCTGTGACAGACCTTGCACGCAAAAGAGAAAGTCGTGCTCAAACACGTCTAAAAAATAGCATTTATCGTCTTGCTCATTACTCTTTTTCATCGAACCCGCCATACTAAATGTAACTTTTTCTCCATCTACTGTCAATGTCAATGTACCATTCCTAACGTCTATCATGGTTTCTCCTGTGGCTAAGAACGGTCTGCCTAATATCAACGGGATATTATCATCCTCCTCCATGTCTGAAATAACGAAATCAGCAGGAATTACGAACTTATCCACTTTAACTAGAACGTCCTCGATAACACCTCGAGGATACTTCAACGATCTATCGGCTAATTGCAAGCTCATCCTAGTGGGTCGTGGCTCACCTAATCCTAAGCGCTTAAACATTGAATATGGCATTAAATTAATGCTAGCACCTAGGTCAGCTAACGCATGCTCAACAACTAAGTCTCCTATAAGACAGGGAATAGTAAAACTCCCTGGGTCCTTAAGCTTCTTAGGGATCTTGCTTTGGAGTATTGCCTAGCACTCTCCTCTCAGGCATATGGTGGAGACGTGTTCGAGCCTCCTTCTGTTCGTCAGCAGGTCCTTCAAAAACTTGGCGAAGCTGGGCATCTGCGTAATAGCTTCAACAAAAGGTAGGTTAATATGCAATTCCTTACACATACTCATAAATTTGCCAAATTGTGCCTCGTCTTTGTCCTTCTTTAGTCGGGCCGGGTAAGGACTTTTTGGCTGGTATGGCTTCACCGGTGGCCGCTCGATCTCCTTCGCCTTTTCTTTCTCAGGCTCGACCCTCTCCCTCTCAGCTTCGGCGTTTTCCTTCTCAGCTTCGGCTTTCTCAACATTGTCGCCTTTGCCTACCTCCACTTCTGGCTCATCGTGGACCTCGACCTCAGCTTTATCATTTGATTTCTTCTTGGGAGGTACCTCTTGCAACTCTCTTCCGTTTCTCAGGGTAACCGCTTTGCAATACTCCTTAGGATTTGGTTCGGTATAACTTGGGAGTGATCCCTGAGTTCACTCAGCCAACTGCTTTGCCATCTGACCCACTTGTTGCTCCAATTTCTTGATAGAAGCGTAGGTGTTCTGGGCACGTACTTCTATGTACTCCTCCATCTTATTCATCGGACTCTCGTGGGCTTGTGTGGTGTTGCTGAAATTGGTGAGGAGCGTCTTCATCATATCCTTCATTTTCCTCATGTCGTCGGACCCCTACCCTGCAGATGTATTCTGAGACGGACGTGATGTTCCTCCTTGGAAACCAGAAGGCCTAGGTTGGAATCCCGGTGGTCCTTGGGCGTTGTGGTTTTGGTTCCCATACGATAGATTTGCATGTGCTCGAGGTTGAAAACTCCGCTGGCCTTGATAATTACCCATATAGTCCACGTGTTCCAGTGATTGTTCGACTTGGCACTCCGATGTCTCATGAGCTGCGCCACAAATCTCGCATTGTGGTGTATACGGATTCTGAGGCGATGGGCTTGTCATCACGGCATGTACTGGCTGGTCCCGGCCTTTGGGAGTAGTGTGTTATTCACCGTCTGGAGCTTGGAATTGGTAGTTGCAATCTGTTGTTGCAACGCCTCAATCTTGGCATGTGTAGCAGTCTCCTCGCTCACCCTAAACACTCCTAGAGTCTTAATCCTCGTATTGCCTCTCATGAAACTGTTCCTCGAGTAGTCTTCAATTAGGTTCCAGGCATCTGTAGCATTGAGCTTTACGAGCCCTCCTCCCGCGGCTCCTTCTAACATATGAACTGTTTGATCATTGAGGCCCTCGTGGAATCGGTTGATCATAGCGGCCTTCGACCTCCCGTGTTGTGGTCATTTCTTCAACAGCGATTTGTACCTCTCCCACACCTCGTAGAGATTCTCTGAATCCTTCTGGTGAAAAAGGGAAATCTCCGTCTTCAATCGTAATACCTTTGACAGTGGGAAGTAATGGCTGATGAATGCTGCTCGTAGTTCTTCCCACGTAGTGATCGATCTGGGCGGTAAGATCTCCAACCAATCCTTCGCCCTGTACTTGAGTGAGAATGGGAACAACATTAGTTTAATCGCATCACTCGGGACCCCATTAATCTTAACGGTGTCTGTTACTGTAAGAAAAGCCATCAGGTGGGAGTACGGATCATCATCGGGATTTCCTTCAAACTGGGCCGTCTGAAAGATCATCTGAAGCCAGGCGTGCTTCAACTCGAAATTATTGTTTTCGATAGGTGGAATAACGATTGCCGATTCAGTGCCGCCGAGGGAGGCACTCTTGAGTAGGTCTTGTAGAGATTGTTCCTCTTCTTGGTCCTGGTGGACCGGTACTCTGCGTTCAGCCATCTCGACTTCTGTCTCTCGACCGTCTACAGATGCCTCTGTTCGAGAATTCTCTGCCGACTGCTAAGAGTTGTCCTCTGAGTAGCTTACTAACGCTTCTTGATAGTTACTAGCCGTGCCTTCTGAATTGTATCTGAGCTGCCTTCGCAATTTCCGCTCGAAATCTGGATCTCCTTCAACAATTGGACCTGATGGGTGGCTTCGGGTCATCCACCGTCAAACAGTACCTTCACTGAGTGAAAACGAAATTTAGCGAAGAACTAGACAAATACATTGAACAGGTAACGAGACTAATAATGATGTAGAAACAAATAACGCAATTACCAAAAATTGGGAAAATAGCTAAATTACCGAACTAGGGTGTTCCTAATATCCATCTATTCCCCGGCAACGGCGCCAAAAACTTGATCGCGTGTGTGTATGTTTAAATAAAAGATTGTGCGAGTACGTCAAGTAATAATTAAAAAGAATATATTATAACTAGAATCACGCGCGATAGGCAGTGTACCTATCGTTTGTAATATAGCTATAGCGAATATCCGAGTATCGAACACGAGGAATAAATTGAGTACTAGTATGAACCTATCGACTCGATATTTAACCTAAATAAAATAACAGGATTTGTTTATATTACGAACTAACTTAACAGAGCAACTTAAAGGATCGGAAGACTAAGGAACGCAACTAGAAGTAATAAGAGTGACTTAAGATGACGAATATGTGTCCGGGATTCGAATCCCGCTGAGTTTTGTTGGCTAAGGCTTACGGAATATCGCTTCTACGTGATTATCGACTAAATCGGAGTAATTTCCTACCCACTCACGGATTTGCGGTCGCCCTAAACGTTCGTGGGGATCTAAGTTTAGCGATTACTAGACGGCGAGGATCGAGTATTTGCTGTCGCCCTATACTCGAATCCTAACGTCTACGAACGGCCTAATCGTTATTTAGTTGTCGCCCTAAACGATATACCACACATGCATATCAACACATAGACATATTGATACGAAGAAAAAAATATCATAGATCGATAAATAGTCGAATACACGTGTTCACGATTATCCTACGCCTTAACTACAACATAACCCAACGTTCATCTATTCCCAAACACACAAGAGGATTAGCTACTCATATTGAACGTCACAACAACGAGATTTAAGGGAAACAAGGATAGAGAACTCATAAAAACTTCCCTAAGAAGTGAATATGGCATTCCTGAGATGGAGCTCTCGTTCCTCGATCGTATGAGCGTAGCTTCGTTGTTGGATCGTCCCTTGAGCTTCTCCGAATCACGAGGCTGCTTCTAGTGTTCTTCCTCCATCCTTTTCTCTAAGTTTTCGTCCCTTTGAAGTTCTTTTTTAGTTCTAAGGAGCATCCCCTTTTTATGCTTCGAAAATGGGCTAAAACCGTGAATTTTGGCACGTTCACGGCCTCTTAACGGGCCTTCACGGCCGTGAAGACGGCTTAAAACCCTATCTTGACTTTCTGGCATGAGTCACGGCCTCGTGCAACATGATTCACGGCTGTGACGGCGGCTAGAACCCTAAATATTGACTTCTCTTGAGACAGTCACGGCCACGTGCATCTTGACTCACGGCCGTGACACATGATTTTCAGCTATTGCCCGACTTCACGCCCTGTTGTGTGGAGATTCACGGCCGTGACATGCAATACTTTAGCTACTGCCTATATTCACGGCTCCGTACAATGGAGCTCACGGCCGTGACTTCTCCCAACATTGCATCGTTTCTTTTCTGCCGTAATTCACGGTCACTTACACACCAGTCACGGCCGTGACAGAGCCTTCTTTGCTTGCTGCCCCTATTCACGGGTTTTTGCGAGGACAGTCACGGCCGTGACATTACGCTGACATCTTCATTCTTTGCCATTTTTGCGTCGTTTTCGCCTCGTTTTCGTTTCTCTTCGCTCCATAATCATTCGAAGGTCCTATAATATTTAAATGGGTGTAAATAGAGCCAATAAATGCATGGAATGACCAATAATTTCTTATTATAACCCAATTAAACACAACAATAAACGTATTAAAATACGTTTATCACTGCTACTTTTCAAGAAAACAACGGCCGTGTTAAAAGTGCCACATTTGTCAAAGGAAATATCACATACATAAGGGTTTGGGACCATATCTCTGCATAAGACAAGCCAATCCATTCAATTTAATGCAAGGGACAAGAAATCTATTTTTGGAGGTTGCAATGGCTGCAAATACGGCCTTGGAGGCTAGAAATCTGTCAAGCATGGGATTTGGGCAACTCCTTGGCTTCTACGTTGAAAAAGGAGCAAAAGGAGATGATGATGAACCTCTAAGAGGAGCCAATGTAAGGAAGAAAGGGAGGGACAAAAAGGTACACCATTAAGCTCACATACATACACAGACGTTGCCTCTCTAAGACCCAAGAACACTTCAACATATATTTAGTTCGCTCACCACGTGTTCGATAAAAGTACTCAGGGAAGAACGGGGATTAACTTCGAAGCCAAATTCAGGGAAGCATTTATGATGTCTTCGATGTTTATCATATGCTTTGTTGTGATCATTATGAGTAGCTAAATATTGTGTATTTGAGATGAGATGAACCCTAGCGTGATAGATCATATGTTTAAGCGTATTTGATGTTTTGTTATTGCTATGACTCGTTTATGAAGCATATGATTTTGATTATGTCTATGTGATTTGTCTAGTTAGCTCGATCATGTCTATGTGTTTAAGCTAATGTAGTCCGGAAAATCGTAAGCTACGCTCGACAGAGGGGCGAATGATTTAGACCCCTCGTAAACGAGCGCAATAAACTCATCGCTAAAGATAGGTTGAACTACCCCGCCGGATTAGAGTCTAGTCTAATAGCGGGATTCATCGTGTTTTAATGCGATCTTCAGTTAATTAGTTAGGAAAGCTTGCACAGCTGCTTAATTAGTTGATTATTTGTTTTATTGTATGGTAAGACGCAGTTTCTTCAGCCATACGAACTCGTACGCATGTTATAAGAATATCAACGGGCTAATGATAGACATATTCACGTATACTCGATATTTGTTTCGGTCAAGCTAGGGATTCGGAGTCTCAAATACGTTTGTTTTCATAAGGGTTTTCCTCTCCGTGCTAGCTGTACTTTTAGGCACGGTCATTTATGTGTTCACAAATCGATCATTTAAACTAAAGTTTTTCTAGGTACATAGTTCTCTTGAGATTCTCGAATACTTGCCATTATTATGCTATTTTTGATAGGTCCACTTGCATATTGAGCGTAAGATAGTTCATCGATATTCGTTTTATTTTTATTACTCGATCTACTCGATCACTAACACACACTTAAAGTACTAGTGCTACAGTAAAGTGAAATCGTAGTACATGTTTATTTGTATCATGAAGGTATTTGATTGTTATCTTGTTTGCTTTGCAAGCGAAAATCACATTTTGAAAAGTGACTTATAGATACACGCCTAAAAGCATATTATCTCAATGCTATTTGAAAACTGACGAAATCTTTGATCGATACACACTTCACTACATTAGAAACATCCAATACATTCTCGGAAAAATACACAAATTAGGGGCTATCACAATCACGAATATTTTTAGGTCTGTGTAGATAAGTAGCAGTAGAGTCGCGATAACAACGGATGTAGGTCGTGCACGTGAGCTTCCGTGAATGAGATATAATAAGGACGTAAAGGGAAAACATGAGTTACGTGGTTCGGATCCTTTAGACTCCTACGTCCACAGACCGCATTCAAGAATCTTTTATCACTTTTGAAGATTACACACTCATGATGTTATCTTTCTCTCATTTTCCTCTCAAGAACATGTAAAAAGATAGCTAGCGATTTTGCAGCGAGGTATATTGTTTCTTTTGTTGTATCTTCATCTCCTTGAAATGACTGGGAAGTCCCCATTCTATAGTGGCTTCCTATAGTGGCTTCATGCAGTTGACCTTAGCTCTGCGCCCAAAATCTCGGAGATAAATCTTGCTCAGTACGTTGTTCAGAATAGTGAGTTGTCCCGCAGCAGCAGCTTTTGCAGGAAGTTTCAGTTTTTGTGTAGTGGCGCGACCCTATCTTTGACAACCACCTTGCGGTTAACATGTTTCTTTTTTCATAATGTCTTTTCGAATTTTGATCCCTCACTAAAGCTCGTTCTTTGTTTCGTGGGTGGCATGGGAGGTCCCTAAAACTCTCCCTTCCAATGCTAACTTCATACTTTTCCTAAAGTCTTATTTTTTACCACGTTCTTTTATTACTTATTTGATAATCATTTCTTAATTTCAGCCTGCCTAATTTCGACTCCACATCTAGTTTCTTGAAAAAAAAAACAACTGGGGCCAGTGATCCCTTTAGCTCCATTTCCCTTTGGCCCCCGTATAGATTATTCGATGTATTATCAAAAAATAAAGAACATTTATGCATTAAGATAAGATACATGAATGTTGCATTAAAGTATATCATATCACATCAAATTATTAAGTAGACTCAAAATTTGAAGATTTCATAGGTTTTAATGACTTGCTGAAAGTATTATTGTAGCCCTAGATATTCTCTTATGATAGTATATAAGAAAGTTAATTTTTGTTTTTCACTCAAAATTCTTTTGGCACCAACCCCCTTATCTCAAAGCAAATTCTTAAATGTTGTTTTCTTATTTTATATATCATCAATTAATATGACAGGAAACAAAATAAAATGGGCAATGTAAGAGCAAAAGAGACATCTATAAATTTCATCTCTTGAACATCATCTTTTAACATCATCTTTCTCTATTTCGTCGACTAATGTAAAAGTTAGCTGTATCAGCCCTTAAACGCAGAGAAATCCATGGAAGCAGTCATTATAAGCTCGTCATCTCGATCAAGAAGATCTCTCCATACAAACAACATTTTGGTTGTCGATGATGATACAACTTCTCTTGCTATAGTTGTTGGAATCTTTAAGCAATTAAAATATAATGGTGAGTGTCTCCCTACTTGACATTTATGCTACGCTCAACTATTTAACCCTTATGTTTTTTTGTATATGCCACTTAAAATATAATGGTGCGTATGTTCTTCCTACTCGACATTTTTTCTTTGTTTTCTACATTGGTGTATTTGTTTGAGCTCTTAGTGTAATTTATTCTATATGTTAACTGTTTTTGAAGATTGATAAGAAAATACTCCATATACTATCACCAGATTTCCTCCCCGTCTTACTAATTCTCCTTTTTTTTAAAAAATTTTAAATCCTAGCCGTGACAGTAAAAAACCCCAGCGATGCGCTATGCGCACTTCGTATTAAACGTGTGAAGTGGTCCCGGTACGATATGGATGTAAGACACTTAGTATTGACTAGATGTTGGGTACAAATGTCGGGGTAACACTCAACCTAACATTCAGGTGCACAGCGGAATATTGTAACTACTTAGTGACGAAACTGAAATAACACGGGATGTAAATCTGTGCAGCAAGTTATAAAAACTTACTGCGTGCCTCAAGGCAAAATTCCACTACAGCAATGGATGCAAAACAACTATCCAAAGATAGTAAAAACAAGCCTAGAAAAAGAATCTAAACGATTCTGAAAACCTACAAAAAGTACTAAGACTTCAGAAAGCTCAATACTAGGCTAAAAGACAACTCTCGTAATATATAACACTCGCTCAAGCTCGATATGTGTTTCGCTCATCAATATGTCGCTCAACATTACTCCTTGAAAGCTCTCTCGAGAGTCGTTGGTTGCAGCTCGAAAATAACTCTTATTTATAGACCTTGGCTCCCTCTTGAATTGGTAAAAAGATCCCTTGAATATCTTCTCAAATATCTCTTCGAAGATCTCCCTAAATATAGTATATATTTAGTTCGATCTTCTCATCTCATTGGTCGATCTCTTATCTTCTATTTATGGTACACTGTTTGACTGATTTTCCTTGATATTCAGATCTTCTAATTATGGTAGTTGCTTGACTTGATCTCTTTTGATCTTCGAATCTTCTATTTATCGTAATTGCACTTCCTAAATTCGTCCAAGCAGCTCCACACGCTTTCCACACGGTTTGAACTCGTTTTAGCGCTTTACCACGTCCTGCATTTCAGTAAATAAAGCTACAAAAAAGGTTAAACAGTTTTGGGCATGAAAGATAAAATCGAATGTTGACAGACAACAATGTTGTCTGAAATGTTAGCCCAACATTGTCAAAGCTGAGCTAGTCAACATTAACAATCTCCTCATTTTTATCTTTCTTCCCAAAACCCGTGCAGATTTAAAAGTTTCAAAACTCCCCCTGAAGGCAAAATCTACTCAACCACAAAAACATTAAAAGATGGTTAGAGTAGACGCAAACAGAATAGCGATTAAACTATTCAAAGTACTACGACAATAGTACACAGCCATAACAAGGTCTTAAGTTAAACATCTGCACAATGTAAAGCGTTCATATGCATGCCGGCAAACCACATAGTCACACAAGCAGAATTAACCAGATCAGCATGCACAAAATAACCATAAAGTTACGCATCTAAAAAGAAACGATCTTTAGCGAATCTGCAAAATAAAAATATCCGGCAAGTAAGCAGGCAATCACGTAAACATATCGGAGAAGCAAATCAGCATGCATATAGTGAAAATAAATTAATCAGAAAATCAATTATGCATGCAAAATAGAAAGATCAGAGCTTCACTCTCAATGGAGTATGGAGTTTCCTTCTGATGCTTTCTCGGCTGCTTCTCCTTCTTGGTCAGCTCCCCCTGTTTGTTCGGCTCCTTGCTCCCCCTGAATGTCCTTATCTCCCCCTTTTTATCTGCACAACCTTCTCCCCCTTTTTGGGAAGAAAGGAAAGACACGGAGAACTTCTCTGTTAGCCAAGTTGCAGATGTTGAGGTAACATCTAGCCCAACATTCTGAGACTCAGAAACAAGTTAGTTCGCCATAAAGAAATCAAGGATAAATCCAAAAAAATTTGATATGAGCACAGAATGTATAACCCGTGAAGTATATCAGAAACGTAGGGGAAGAGAGTTAATGTCAGCGAGCCACTCAAATATAATTTAGACAGTTTAGAGGATAAGGTCGAATCAGGTCACAACTGTCTAAATAAACAAGGAGCTAATATGGTATATGGAAGAATCGGTCATAAAAAATATAGGAGCAAATCAGATCATGATTCAACCAAAAATACCAAGTCAAAAGTCATAATAGAATCGAGCGAGACTAACCGTTTGAGCGACAATGAGGATCACTTGAGCCAAGTGTAACACGAAGTTCTTCGAGAGTTCTAATGCAATTCTGAGAGATATCTAAACTAGACACATGAAACCAACAAATGCTGACCTAAAAACTAATGCACATAAACGAAAGCACAAAAATATAGCATGATCAAACTGACAGTCACATATGTTGCCCAACATAAGACTCAACATTCTACTCTGAAATTCGAGACTTTTCTGTTCAACACCCTAAACTCAATTCCCTTTCATTTTCTGCCCTACTTACCTCATTATAAACTAGTAATATTACGCACAGACCTTATAAGATCCTTATCATCAAGGTTAGGATTTTTGTCGCAAAGAGTGCATCGTCACCGCGAATGCCGTGCACCTAGGGAACTTATTACCTGAACCTGTATCTTGAAAAAGAATCAGAGCAATTTTTTTTCCTTTTTTTTTAAGGAAGAGGTTCATTTCAGGGAACGGTCTAGATGAGTCAAATCATTTCACAGACATGGAGGACATTAAATCAAAGATCAAAACAGTGACAATCAAGTTCGACATATTGTTGATCCAAATGTTGGACCAACATTCAGACAGACTGATGCAAACCTATGGATTTTTCAGGTCCGAAAACCTTTCAAAATCCAATGCTTTCGTGAAAATGTCAGCTACCTGAAGTTTCGTGTCTACATGCTCAATGTGCACTAATTCTTTATCTACCATATCTCTCAGAAAATGATGTCTTATATCTATGTTCTTCGTGCGTGAATGCTGAATAGGGTTCTTATATATGTTGATGGCACTAAGGTTATCACAATACATGAGGACTGACTCGCACTCTAAACCATAGTCACACAACATGCTATTCAACCATATTAATTGCGTACAGCAACTACCCGCAGCAACATACTCAGACTCAGCAGTAGATAAAGACACACAATTCTGTTTCGTGCTGTACCATGCAACTAAATTGTTACCTAAGAAGAAACAGCCGCCACTTGTGCTCTTGCGATCATCCTCGTCACCTGTCCAATCAGCATCGTTGTAGCCTACAAGACTCATATTAGTATCTTTAGAGAACCATAACCCTAGGCTACACGATCCACTCACATATCGAAGAATACGCTTCACAGCGTTAAGATGGAAAACCTTAGGCTCAGATTGATATTTAGCACAGACACATACGCTATACATAATATCGGGTCTACTCGCTGAAAGATAAAGCAAACTGCCTATCATGGATCGATATAATGTTGGGTCAACATTCTGTCCAACATTGTCTTTACTAACCTTTTGTGAGGACCCCATGGGAGTTTTCATTACCTTAGCTGTGTCGAGTCCGAACGTTTTCACCATGTTCTTCGCGTACTTCTCCTGAGACATGAATATACCGTCACTACTTTGCTTAATCTGTAATCGTAAGAAAAAGGTTAGTTCCCCAATCATGCTCATCTCAAACGTAGTATTCATCGCCTGCACAAACTGATCTAGCATAGATTGTGAGGTTGAGCCAAACACAATATCATAAACATAAACTTGGGCTATCAAAATATCCGAACCGACCCTTCTTACAAAAAGAGTGCGGTCGGCCTCACCTCGTACGAACCCAAATTCAAGTAAAAACGTGGCTAACCTCGCATACCAAGCTCGAGGAGCTTGCTTCAACCGATACAAAGCTTTCTGCAGCTTAAAAATATGGTTAGGATAATGCTGATCCTCAAACCCCTTAGGCTGTTCGACATAGATATCTTTATCAATATACCCATATAAAAACGCACCCTTAACATCCACTTGGTGTAACGTGATGTTAAACCAACATGCAATAGCTAATAACAACCTAATTGATTCTAACCTAGCAACGGGAGCGGAAGTCTCATCAAAATCTATGCCCTCGACTTGCGTATAACCCTGAGCTACCAAACGTGCTTTGTTCCTAACAACTCTACCAAGTTCATCAGATTTATTCTTAAAGATCCACTTCGTGCCTATGACATTAATGTCCTCCGGCCGTGGGACTAAGTTCCATACTTGGTTTTTCTCAAACTGCAAGAGTTCCTCTTGCATCGCATTAATCCAGAAATTATCCTTGAGAGCTTCTAGGACTTTCTTAGGTTTTATCTCAGAAACAAAACAAATAAAACGTACCTCAGCGTATACTGTGTTCATGCATACGTTTCTTACCATAGACTTATAATCCTTGTGCGGTTTGTCTCTGGTTCTCCTCTCTTCATTTACGTCTCCAATGATGAGGTCAGTGGGGTGATCTTTTTGAATCTTAGCTGGTGGATCTCGTCGCACTTCACTGGGTCCAGCCTCAATGTTCTGTTCTGGCACCGATGTTGAGTCAGATGTTGGGTCAACATCATCCTCCACATTTCCTCTGTTTCATCCATAGATTGTATAACATCTGAAATATCAACTTGAGGAGACACTTTGCTAAGATCAGTAGTATCATCAAACACAATATTTACCGACTCCTGAACAGACTTCAATCGCAAGTTATATACACGATAAGCACGACTATTAGGTGAGTATCCAAGAAAACTACATTTGCCACTTTTCGAATCAAACTTAGTCAAGTACTCACGATCATTTAACATGTAGCATTAACAACCAAAAACATGGAAATACTTGACAGTCGACTTTTTCCCATTCAACAATTCATAGGAAGTTATTTTAGTACCATGACGAAAGAAAACACGATTAGATATATGACATGCCGTATGCAACGCTTCAGCCCAAAACCTCTTAGAAAGACTCTTAGAATGCAACATAACACGTGCCATTTCTTGCAATGTCCTATTCTTCCTTTCGGCCACCCTATTTTGTTGAGGCGTCTTAGGAGATGAATACTCATGAATAATGCCTTTTCTATTACAATATTCGTCAAACAATTGATTCTCAAATTCCCTACCATGATCAGACCTAATACGAAAAATCGAAGTACTGAAATTATTCTTGATCATAGTACAAAACTTTTTGAAGAAATCGAACGATTCAGATTTTTCCTTAAGAAAGAAAATCCATTCATATCTAGAATAATCACAAACGAGAACATAAGCATATTTCCTACCACCAATGCTATCTACTTCCATCGGACCCATCAAATCCATGTGAATAAGCTGAAAACAGTGAGCAGTTTTAAAATGTTGGGCAGCATGCTGGTCAACATTATGGCTAGCATGCACTTGCTTACCCTTCAAACATGACTCACAAACAACCTTACCAAACTCCTTAAGCTTTGGACTGCCTCTGATCGCATCGTGTTTGATAAGTTGCTCCAGCGTTCTGTAGTTGACATGGCCCAGTTTGTAATGCCAAAGGATGACATCGTCTTCGGCCTTCGAGAGTTGGCACACCTCATTCGAACTGGATTTGTCTCCAACTAAGTAGCAGTTATCGCTTGATCGTTTACCTGCCATAACTCGAACACCATTGCTGTTAAAAACCTCACAACATCCGTTATTAAATCTTACCTCCAAGTTGTCGTCGCAAAGTTGGCTTATGCTAATCAAGTTAGCTACAAGTCCGTCCAGGTGGAGTACGCTGCTTAGCTTAGGGAAATCGGGCACGTTCAATCTGCCTCGACCGAGAATTCGTCCTTTAGCACCTCCTCCGAACGTCACAGATCCACTCTTTAAGGGCATGTACTCACTAAGATATTCTTTAGTACCCATCATATGTCGGAACACCCACTATCGAAGTACCAAGAACCTGTCACGTTAGCTCGCAAAGAGGTATACACCACATTGCACTTATGCACAAACTTCTCTACCCAAACTTTCTTAAATGATGAAACAGCATTTGGATTACCAGAATTTGAAAGTTAGCCAGCTGAACTTTCTCCAGCCGTGCGTTTCAACACTGATTTCTCAATGTTGAGTAGGATGTTGGATGACATCTCAGCCGACATCGATTTCTTTGCAGAAATCTCCCCCTTCAATTCCCAGCAATGAGGCTTAATATGACCAGGCTGCTTGCAATGATGACATTTAAACGATGCATCCTTAAGTTTACTAACATCATGCTTAGGACTAGTCTTAACTATCACAGTTTCACTAACATCATTCGAGGCATGCGGCTTCTTCTTTTCAAAAATTATCTTAGGTTGAACATTGGTCACGAGTTTAGGATCATCACAACTGGGCTGAGAACTAAATCCTAGACCTTGCTTATCAAAAATACCTAACGATAATCAAGGATCGCTTTACCCTTGTTCATCTTCGTGAACATCTCATCGGCCTCGTCGACTCGCTTTTGAAGCTTGTCGATCTCCTTGTCCTTTCTTGTCAGCACGGCCTCCAATTTGTTCATCCCGTCAAGTAGGCTTTCGATCATCTTTTCATTCTTCTCATTCTCCTCGGACAACACTTTCACAGTGGCTTTGAGTTGCGCATTTTTCGCCTTCTCTATTTCCAAATGTGCGAACAATTGCTTCATAGCTGCACAAACATCTGTTTCTAAATCTGCATCATCAGAACTTAAAAACCCATCAAAATAGTTTGAGTCATCATAATCAAAAATAATTTGTTTCTCAGATGTTGAGTCAAATGTTGGCTCAACATCAGTTACCGCCGCAAATCCGATTTGATGATCTTCTTCTTCGTTGTCAGAGAAGGACTGTATGGTTACTGATGATCGCCTAGACTCCTTAGGCACTGTTCTTCATCTTCATCGTCGGATAGATCAATCCACATAGCTTTTCCGTGCTTGCGGAGGGTATTTGCACACTCGTTGGCAAAATGACCCCATCCTTGACATTCATAGCATCTAACAGACTCATAGTTGATATTCTTCTTCTTTCCATCTGGTTTGCGTTTGAAGAAGGGAGGCGCCGATGAAGGTTCTGCTTTGGCATTCTGGCCCTTCCTGAATGTTGGGCCAACATTCTGCTCGACATTCTTCTTCTGAAGGAACTTTGTGAATTTCTTCACGAACATAGCCATATCATCATCATTGTCAGGATCAACTTCAGTTTGCACCTTGGATGACTGACTGACTAAAGCAATGCTTTTGCACGTGAAGCTCTCCTTTCGACTTCGAGGTTGGTCTCATAGTTCTTCGTGATGTTCATCAATGTGTTGAATTCCATCGTGGACAGGTTGTGTGCTTCATCGATCGCCGCTACCTTCACATTAAACTTTCCAGTTAAAGTATGTAAAGCTTTAGAAACAAGTACCTTATTTGCAATCGGATCTCCGAGGCTAGCACACTCGCTTGAAATCGTCAAAATCTTCCCGAAGTATGTGGTGATGTCCTTGTCTTCCTTCATTCTAAGGTTTTCAAACTGAATGAGGAGATAGCGCAGTTTGGTTTCCCTCACGCTCGCATCGCCTTCGCAGTACCTCTGAAGTAGATCCCAAGCGTTCTTTGCCGTCGAACAATTCTGAATGATTTTGAACATGAAGATGTCCACCGATGAGAAGATGGCATTATGAGCTTTGTCGTTATACTCGGCCGCATTCTTTTCAGCAATAGTCCACTGTTCGATAGGCTTGTCGACTACTTTGCCATCAGCATCTGGAGGGGATCGAGGTGGAGTGTATCCGTTCAGAACAGCTTCCCACGCTCGCACATCTATGGACATGATGGATTGGCGCACACGAACCTTCAAATACGCATAATTGGAACCGTCTAAGACAGGGACTTTGCCGAGATGGTTTGAGCTTGTAACATCCATGGAAAGGATCATAAACGCTTAGTCACATCAAGCGGAGGCTCTGATTCCACTTTGAAGTGGTCCCAGTACGATATGGATGTAAGACACTAAGTATTGACTAGATGTTGGGTAAAATGTCGGGGTAACACTCAACCTAACATTCAGGTGCACAGCGGAATATTGTAACTACTTAGTGACGAAACTGAAATAACATGGGATGTAAATCTGTGCAGCAAGTTACAAAAACTTGCTGCGTGCCTCAAGGCAAAATTCCACTACAGCAATGAATGCATAACAACTATCCACAGATAGTAAAAACAAGCCTAGAAAAAGAATCTAAACGATTCTGAAAACCTACGAAGTACTAAGACTTCAGAAAGCTCAATACTAGGCTAAAAGACAACTCTCGTAATATATAACACTCGCTCAAGCTCGATATGTGTTTCGCTCATCAATATGTCGCTCAACATTACTCCATGAAAGCTCTCTCGAGAGTCGTTGGTTGCAGCTCGAAAATAACTCTTATTTATAGACCTTGGCTCCCTCTCGAATTGGTAAAATGATCCCTTGAATATCTCTTCAAATATCTCTTCGAAGATCTCCCTAAATATAGTATATATTTAGTTCGATCTTCTCATCTCATTGGTCGATCTCTTATCTTCTATTTATGGTAAACTGATTGACTGATTCTCCTTGATATTCAGATCTTCTAATTATGGTAGTTGCTTGACTTGATCTCTTTTGATCTTCAAATCTTATATTTATAGTAATTGCACTTCCTAAATTCGTTCAAGCAGCTCTACACGCTTTCCACACGGTTTGAACTCATTTTAGCACTTTACCACTTCCTGCATCTCAGTAAATAAAGCTACAAAAAAGGTTAAACGGTTTCGGGCATGAATGATTTGGTCATCGCCGAATTACACATGCCTGATATGAATGGCTTCGAACTTCTTCAAGTCGTCTTTGAAGAATTCGACTTGCCAGTGATTCGTGAGTTGCTACGTATTTATTTTCAATAGATCTTCAACTTTCATAATATAATTATATCATTATTATTTCAGTAATGTCAGCAGACGACAAAGATTACATTGTTTTACAAGCTTTGGAGAACGGCGCAGCGTTTTTCATATCCAAGCCAGTTTTTCCTGAAGATTTGAGGGATGTATGGCAATTTGCGGCCATGAAAAGGAAAAGTGAAGTTGTTATCCAAGAATCGATGATGGAAAAAGCAGTAACAACGACGACATAAGTATCTCTAAGGATATTGTTGCTTGTTCATCTTCACATATGAGTGACAAGAGAAAGGGTTCTAAAACAAAGCGCCCATATGAAGAAGATGGAGATGAATTATCAATCTGCGTCGTCCAAAAAGGCAAAAATCGTTTGGAACATCTCGCTTCACAAATCTTTCTTAGATGCTACCAGGACCATTGGTTTTGAACGTAAGAACTTACTTTCATGTGCATTAGTCATAATTTTCGCGGTCTCCCTACGCTTCTAATACATGCACATGTGCACCTATCAAATAACGTACCGTGTTGGTTTCATCATGATCAGTTTGGTGACATACATCGCATACATTTGTTTTATTTTTGGGTGATTGATGAGTTCGAGTTTGGACGTTTTTTATACATACATATATATTTGTATTTGACATAGGAGCTGTTCCGAAGAAGATTTAGAAGTAATGAATCTTCCAGGATTAACAAGAGAAAATGTTGCGAGCCATTTGCAGGTCAGCACAAGCTTTTAATAAGTTTTGTAGTATATGTCATTCCACTTTATATATATGTATATATTCATGAGGAGAAATTTACAAATTATTTACCTTAACCTAATAGTTCCCCTGGCTCTTTCGCTTGTTAGTCGTTTTCTTAATTGCTCTAAGAAAAATTGCAGAAATATCGCATCTTTTTACGTCGAGTTTCCGATGCAAGCTTCGAAGTTGATAGTCACGACAATCACGATGGGAAGTTTTTCGAACGATTTGCATCCCATCATCGAACGACCAAGCCTGGATTGTTAACTAAATAATCAGGGTTTTCTCCAGTCCATGTCTGAATGGTGATTACAACATCAACGGAAGCTCAATAAATGGTAATATTTTCTCAAATCATGGTGACCCAATGATAGGCTCTAAATCGACGGCTATGATGATGATGTCTGATATGAGTTGTGGAGTTCCATTGCATAAGGTTAGTGTTGGAACTAACGTTTTACCTTCAAGGCTTTCTCAGAATCTTACATATCAGTACAAGTACGTAGGATACAGCGTTTCGAGTCTTAAACATTTGCTAGAAGTAGGGCAATGTAGCAGCTCGACTAGTTCCGTTCATGACCTGGGTAATTGTAACGACTATATTGGTAATAAGGGCGGTGATAGTGATAGTGGTCTAGGGCTTGCACAAAATGTATGGGCTTCTAAGACCATTGGATCAAAGCAACCTTGTGATGCTGTGCCCACTTTGGATCCCTTAAATGGATGTGATGAAGGTGAATTTGGGGGATTCGATGATATGGTTTGGAGCCCTATGATTGATGTTTCTGAAATTGGTCATCTATTGAACACTTCACAAGAATTTGAAGAAGTCAACGATGTTGATGATGATCATATTTCGAACCAAGTGAACAATCTGAATCAACAAAAGGTATTTTACTTTGCCTCTCAATCTCTTATTTTTAGTTGCCATTTTCGTTATTTATTGAAAGACTTGCTTTAATATATCCGCAGGCAAAATGTTTGCGCCGATAATACACTTCCGAGTTTTGGTTTTTATGCAGCTCAAGTAATTGGATGGACAACCTATTCCCAAAATCAGATCAATCTGCAGCGAAGGCAAGTTGTACTAATCTTTGTATTTGTAAGCAAGTATTTCATTTTTCTATATGATACAGTAACAGGTGAGTTTTATTGATATTATTCTTGTATCATAACACCGGCTTGTTTTGACATCATCTCCACAAATTGAGGCACACTTTATTTTCTTTTCCAACTCTATTTTGAATAACTTTATTTTCTTTCCATTATGATTGTGAATATAGCAGCAGCAGCAAGCCTAAGCAGTTGAAGCCATTATCAACCTCATCACTGGACAAAGCAATACTGAACAAGAGAACGATTTCAACTCATGGGTAAAAAATTTATTTATTTATTATTTATACTGCACTGCATGATTGATTAATTAGTGCTTTTAGTTGTTTTTCTTTTCTTTTCCTACAGATTAATGATGATGATTTTTTGGACTCTTTATATGATTCGTTTCAAGGTGATCAGACTCTTGAAGAGATTTGATGATTCGTGTAAAAGATTTGAAGCATATTTTATACGAATGATAGGCTACTTTTTTTGTTGTTCGGATTTGGGTTTTTCTTGGATTTGATTCTTGTTGTCGTTTTATTACTTATACGACTTCTTTCATATAAGACTTTTGAAGTTTTGTTTTGTTCATGACAACACTCTTTTTTCGTATTGTCATTGGCCCTCTTTAATCTATACTATATAAAAGTTTGTCAAGGGCTTTGAATATAGGCTTATATGTTGATTTTATTACGAACATTGCCACCCCTATAGCCGGATGCTATGAGAGACGTCCGATGTTCATGAGGGTATTTATGCCATTAAAAAAATAGTAAAAATAATGTCCACTTTAGCCTTTGTGTGTGGGTTGAATTACTTCAGTGGCATCACAAATGCGATCTGTATTTAATCGATATTTGGTAATATTATGCATTTTTTATTTGTTTGAATTTAATATGTGGTGCTTGGAATATCATCAGTCGTTAGACGAAGGGTCATCTCGGATAAGAGTCTTATTATATGTTCTGACTGGACGCTTTGGTGTTGCTGGGGTTGTTTTGTATTTCATTGTTGTTTATTGATGCTCTGTATTTGTGTGTGTTTTTTAATTGTTGCAGGTTTGAAGCTATGATACAGCCGTGCAGCGTCCTGCGGGTATGAATTTTTTGTATATCATGGTTGTTTATCGTTGTTCTGTATGTGTGTCTGTTTGTTTACTGTTGCAGGTTTAAAGAGGTACAGCAGTGCAGTTATGTCGCGATTGCGTAAGGTCGTGTATTGTTGGGGTCATTTTTTGGTTATAGTCGTTGGGCTTTCTTAATGATGCAGTCGTTCATTTATCATCCCATTGCGTGTGATCTGTGATGTGTTCCAATCTATATTGCAGTCGTTACTCCACCTATTGTCTACTGGAGTTGTGATAGAATTCGATACAGTCATGGGATTATCTCTCCCCTGTTTGTTTACTGTTTTAGGTTTAAATAGATGCAGGTAAGGTCGTGCACGATTTTTGCAGCCAACGACATATCTCTGAGGTTGGTAGGGTTAGCGCCATTGATGTTTTGTAATGAAATGGTCGTGCGCCTATCATTCCATTGCGTGGGATTCGTGTGGTGTTTTGAAGGTGTTGCATGTACGTTTTTGGTGATAAAAATTTAACTATTGAAAGTTGGTGTCTCTTAAATAGTCATACATGGTCGATTTTAAATGTGTTAATGAGTGAGATCGTTTTGAAGGTGTCTCCTGTACGATTTTTGTGAAAAAAACATTTTTTGTTCATTTTAATTTAAATAGTGGTATTTTTGTGAAAAAAAAACATTTTTTGTTCATTTTAATTTAAATAGTGTTATGTATTTGTTTGTTGTCGCCAAGCTATGTTGCAGTCGTTCCTCTACATACGTGTAATGAACGTGGGATTGTCCCTCCACTGTTTATTTACTTTTGACGGTTTCGAGAGATACAGTCGTGTAGTTATCTCTGCACTGCGTGAGGTCGTGCACGTTTTTTGTTGTTGGAAGCATATCTCTATGGTTGTTAGGGGCCTTTTTTCGGTATAAACATTGGTGTTCTGTAATAATACAGTCGTGCAAGGTTGTCAAGGCATTTCTTTGGGTTATCGTCGTTGGTGTTTTGTAATGATACAGTCGTGCACTTATCGGCCCAATGCGTGGGATTCGTGTGGTGTTTTGGACGTGTTACACGTACGATTTTTGTGATAAATGCGACGATTGTTATTGATTTTATTTGATCTATGGACGACCTTTTTTTTTGGTCAAATGAATGATTCATTAACCACCGGGAATATTCTGTTCATACATCAACTCGCCCTAGAACATCAAAAGCACTCAAGGAAATGTGGGAAAAACCGTAATCCTTTTGTAAATATTTACTGCCCCTGCATTCTTGGCTCTACACACTGCCCTAATTCGGTCCTGCATTTCGTTTTTGATGTTAAGCAACAGCTGTTCCTCAGTCTTCGCTGCTGCATCATGCAATCTCTTTTTCCTCTCATACCAAATATGATAAACATTGCAGAGTAACATGCCAGTAATAACTTGTGTGCTGTCTGCCTCCTTTTGCCCATATGCAGCATCCATCCCCACAAGTCCTCCAAATCATCGAACCTTACATCCACCTCCGGCCAATCATTCATTTCCTGCAACAGATTTCCGCTAAACCAACAGTTCACAAACAAATGTTCCAAAGTCTCCTCCTCAGTCATACATAAAGTACACCTACGATCAGTTACACTCATCCCCAACTGAGCATCCTCTCCTTAGTAGGCAACCTCTTTTTCACCAGAATCCATACCATAAACGAGTGTTTAGGTAGGGTATACCTATTCCACTCAAATCCTTTGATCCACAAAAAAACCTGTTCTGATGGAATACCTTCCGTCAGCAGAGAACATCCATTTGCCATCTTCATACCCCGCCTAGAACTGCCCCTTAATCTAATTTAATTTCCTCCAATGCCAGCATGAATCTACCGCAGGTCTATATTCCTAGAAGTTAGTGCCTTTCAAGTATATCACATGCAGTCGGATTTTTTGTGATTTCCCATATCTATTTTCCAGCTTGAGCCAAGTTCCAAGTTACACAGTCCTTGACATTTAACCCACCATATTTCTTTGGTAAGCAGATCTTCTCCCAGCTGACCAAGGACAGGCTTTTCCCATTGCTCTTCCTCCCCCACAGAAAGTCCCTACAGATGTGATCAACCTCCTTGGACACTGCTTTTGGCAGAATGAAAATAGACCCCAAGAACCCATGAATGGCCATCAGAACTGAGTTAATTAAACATAGTCTACCTGCATAGGACAAGTTCCTCGTGGACCAACATCTTAATCTTGCTGTAATTTTCTCTACTAGGTCCTGACAGGACTATTTATTCCACTTCGTAGGAGCCATTGGCACTCCCAAATATCGCATGGGATATCTACCCATTTGGAACCCCGTGATCCTCTCTATCTGCTGAGCAGTGTGGCTTGATACTCCAGCCAGATACAAATTAGACTTATTCTTAGTTCCAGACCAGAACTACCCTTAAATTGCACCAGCACTTCCTTGATCACAAGCACAGCTTCCTCTTTTCCTTTGCAAAAAATCATTAAGTCATCAGCAAAGCAGAGATTCACCAAATTAATATTTTTACAGAGGGGGTGATATCTGAATCTGTTATCTCTGGTAGCTGCTTGCAATGCCCTGGTAAGGTACTCCATAACCACTACAAATAGTAATGGAGACATAGGATCTCCTTGCCTCAAGCCTCTAGCCCCTTGTATTGTCCCAGCTGTTACCCCATTAAGAGCAATGGTATATGAGGCCGAGGAAACACACTCCATAATCCACCCAACAAACTTCTGGGGAAATCTAAGACAGCTCAACCAGTCTTGTAGGAAATCCCATTCCACTGTATCGTAGGCCTTCCTAATGTCCACTTTGAGAAGAGCTCTTGCAGATGCATTCTTTCTAATATATAATCTGACAAGGTCTTGACACAATAAGATATTGTGCACCATTGATCTCCCAGCCACAAAAGCACTCTGATTTGAATTAATAAGCTTCGGCAGTATAGCCTTGATTCTGTCACACAGCATCTTTGATATGCATTTGTAGATGTTATTACAACATGCAATTGGCCTGAAGTCTGCAGCTCTTCCCGGGTTTGTACCCTTAGGAATCAAACATAGTGTGGTCCTGTTCACCTTAGGCAACATTCTACCAGTCTGGAAAAATTCCAGAACTGCCTCTGTAACATGATTCCCATCCAGCCCCCATGCCTTCCTGAAAAAACCACTTCCATACCCATCTGGCCCTGGAGCAGCTTCTTCATGAATTGTTGCCATTGCCTTTTCCACATCCTTCCTAGAAAAGGCTTGAACCAGTTTCAACTGGTCAGAGAAGGATAAGAGGTATCCTTCCCCTGCCAAATTACTATCCAGCTTCTCAGGCTTAGGACTCCTCTTGCCCAGCAGTTCCTGATAATATTCACAGAATGCTGGTGAATGGCTTGTCTATCCTCAATTACTCTCCCATCCGCAGTAGTGATGGAGAGTACTTTGTTTGCATAATTCCTCTGCTTAAGCATTGAGTGATAAAAACCAGTGTTCTGATCCCTTGGTGTATCCACCTCACCTTAGCTTTTAGCCTCAAAAACTTATCATTTGCCTCATACAGAAATTTGTATTCCAGCCTTGCCTCTGCTTCTTTAGCCAGTAAGACTGGATTCCAGCGATCCATATGCACTGCAGCCTGGCATTCCTCCAACAATTCCCTCTGCTGCTCAGTTCTAACAACAATGTTTGCATATCTTTCCTTATTCAGCTTTCTAAGTGGGCCTCTCAGTTTCTGCAAATTCCAGTTTACACTCGTCATCTTTGAACCCTGTTGAACCCTCCATGAATCTGCCACTGTGGTCAAGAAAGAAGGGGACATGCACCACATGTTAAAGAACTTAAAAGGCTGTCCGTGGGTCTGAGTCAGCATCATATCTCTCAGCAGTATAGGTGTGTGATCAGACACCCCTTCTGTGAGGATGGTCGCTGTGTACTCAGGGAAAGCCTCTATCCAAGCCTCATTAGCAAGTGCCCAATCTATTCTACTCCATATCCTCATCCCATGCCTCTGCTTATTTGACCAAGTAAAATGACAACCAGTCTTTATCCCCTAACTGGCAGTCTTGTATAAGTTGGTTGAAACCAGCGTATTCATTAATGCTAACTGGGGCTCCTCCTATTCTGTCCTCCATCCCCCTTATGTTGTTAAAGCCCCCCAAATCATCCATGGCTCATTCATAGTTTCCCTCACTTTCCTCAGCTCTGCCCATAGTCCCTCTCTCTCTGCAATAGCATTGGAGCCATAAACACAGGTGCGGAAGGTTACCAGGGACCCTCTTTGCCAAACTTTAAAGTGCATGTGCTGTTCTGTTTTGGAAATGAGCTGCAACTCCATCCCACCTCTCCACAGTATAAGGATCCTTCCACCTGGATGCTCACTGAGATTATGTTGTATCTGCCAGCCCTTGAAAGTTCTGTTCATCACCTCATTCACAATTCCCATTTTTAGTTTGGTTTCCAACAAACATAAAAAATTTATTTTGTATTTACAGCAGAAGGAAGATAACTCCCTCTGTTTTGCAGGGCCATTGAGGCCCCTTACATTCCATATCACACTCCTATCCATGACCCATGTCATGGACCCTCTGCTTGGAAGGGTTTAATACATGTTCCTCTTTCTCATCTAGCTCTTCTGCTATTTCTTGTTGGACCAGTTCTGCCCATGATTTTCTCTCCTTCAATGAGCTCTTCTCCTCTACCACACCCCTCACTGCAGTCTGTTTGTCTGGAATAGGAACCGAGTCCTCCTTAGTTTTACCAGCATAGGAGGCTGCTGCCCGATTTACAATCACTCCCACAATCGACTCAGATTTGGAAGACTGAGTTTGTCTCCAAGCCTGCTGTATGCTTCTCCTACATATAGACTCCTCATGTCCAAACTGGCCACACTTATAACATTGCACTGGTTTCCACTCATAAGTGATTTCCTGCTCCACTAATGGCCCCTTCTCACTCATAAACTGAATCCTATCTTTTAATGGTTTAGACAGGTTAATCTCCACTAGCATACGGGCATAATGGATTCTCTCTGTCCTTCTGGTGTAATTATCCACCATAATAGGCTTCCCCACCAAGCTTGCAAGCCTACTAAGCGTCCTATTCCCCAGTACTTCAATTCCAATTGCTGTAGGTGTATCCATATAAGCAAACTCTCCACTCCCACCTTTTTCAGTTGAGTTTCCTCCGTCCAAGGAGTTAAGACCACAGGATTCCTATCAAAATGTAGGATCTCCGTTTGCAAAACCTTGTCCTTGGCGGCCACACAATCAAATCTAGCCATAAACAGCCCTCCCTAATCTGCTGTAGGACCCGAGTCCTCGTAATTTAGGTTGGCCAATAAATTACGAATGTATAATCTAAGTGAATACGTGTTTAATTTCGCATATGTTACATGTTTGTGTGATTGTACGCATTTTTGTGCTCGTGAAATTATGCGAATTACGTGCAAATTATGCGTTTATGACAATTTCTAAGTTATATGAGGGACGTTCGAAATAATAAGTGAAGAGAATGACATAAGATAGCCAAATGAAAGTTGGCCAAAATTTTTACTTTGGGCTAGAAGTTTAATTATTGTTGTAGGGCTAGAACTTAATTTAGGCCCAAGCCCATAAGAACACAAAATGGGAGACAAGCTTCCCCATTTCAAGGAAAACTCACGTTAACTCTAAGCTCCACCCCAAATAAAAAACCTATGAAAATATCTCATCCCACTTTCCAACCCCATAACCCAACTTGGAGTGAAACCTCGAGAGAAAGAAAGAAAAGAAGCAAGTAAGACATCGGAGGAAGCTCAAGATTTCACCCTCAAGATAGCTTGGAATTTCGGAATTAGTAAGTAAAACTAATCCCCTAAACTAGTTCGATTTCTTTTACCAAGATTGTTTAGTTAAACTCCCAACTAAGTTTAAGGGGACCACGAGAAACCCTAAAACTGCCGAGCTTAGATTCGAACTAAGGGTTTCGTTATGAGCAAATATGGAGCTGGATAGTCTAGTATGTGATTCAGAACTTATAATTCTAGGAAGAACAAGCTAAGAATCTAGTTTCGAGTGATGAAGAACGCTGAGGATCGAAACAGATGATACATGTCGAGGTTTAGGTTGAAATCCTATGTCGACATTTCCAGTTACAAATGTCGAAGTAAAATATCGGGACATTCAAGTAAATGTTGAAATGTTAGGATAGATTGTCGAGCTTACATGTCGAGATTTACCTCAATAATAATGTCGAGATTCATTTATAAGATATGTCGAGGCACAATGTCGAAATGATAAGGATAGGATGTCGAGTTAAATATCGAAGATTTAGCAAGTGCCGAGATTTATTACCTGCCGAGATCTTTACATAAGTTACATGTCGAGATTCATGTTGAGTCACGTCGACATTTTCTGTTTTAAATGTCGAAAAGCAATGTCGAGGTAGAATGTCGAAACTCGGATAGGAACGATGTCGAGATCTTTACATCGATTATACCGAGATTCCTATTGTACAAATATCGAGATCAATCTCGATATCAATGTCGAGATCCTACCTTACAATTTATATCGAGATCCATGTTGAAGCTCGTGTCTTGCTTAATCAATGTCGAGCCTTCGTATAGTAATAAGATGTCGAGATCCACCTTAGAAACATGCCGAAATCATGTCGAAATCCCACGAATGCAACGTCGGGCGAAACTTAGTAGATCAAACGACTTTCGCCGAGCCTTTCATGAAAAGAATTTAAGATTCTCTAACTTAGAAATTTATTAAAGGGACGAAAACATAACTATAATATGGTATAGAAATCCACTGACTTGGGAAACTTAATAAGGTAGATCGAGAGATGTGAGGTCTAGGGAATTTACACAAACCTAAATAACTAAGTACGACGAAAATTATCATTTCGACGATTTGGCCGAGGAAAGCAAAAGTACTAACATCATAACCCTTTTTATCCTAAAAGGTCGTACATTAGGAGGTTCACGGGGCAATACGCTAGGTTAGCTCGGACGACAAGTAAGTAGAAATTCAACTACGACACGTAACTTGCCTGCGTCTGATTATGTGGATTACGTGCTTATATACCTCTATGTGAAACGTGTATGTAGGACATGATTATTTATATGCATGATAGTATAATCTGCATATGGCATGAGCATTTGCACGCATGCGTAGTGTATAAGGCGCGAGGTAAGAGCGTGCATAAGATCGCCGGTGTGCGATGTATACTCGCCGATATTGGCGTCTGTGTCGACTCGAATGAAGAGTCACGGCTGCCCCTATGCAGCCAGTAAGGCGAATGAAGCTATAAGGCCTGTATAAGAGGCTGGGGAAAATACCCCGTATGCGGGAGATGCAACCTGGAGGATGCGACCCAGGGCACACGCTGAGTAAGGGAAGATTCCTTCGGGTGACCTTCTAGCGTGTAAAGCACTACCCGGAGGGAAGATTCCTTCGGGTGACCTCCGTGGTCATTGGCCTCGGTGTTGGCTACCAGTGAGAAGCGCTCGCGTGGAGGCCACACTGAGTAAGGGAAGATTCCTTCGGGTGACCATCTAGTGTGTGAACCTCCACACTTGAGATCTCTATAAGATGGCGCATAGTGGGACTGAAAGTCGAGGGCCCGTATGAAGTAAGAGTATGAAGAAAAGAGTACGAGTATAAGAAAAAGAGTATGAGCGTTAGAAAACGATGGCATGGATTGTCGTTCGTTAGAACACGTGCATACATGCATAATTTCTGCTTACTGAGCCTCGGTGGCTCATCGTTTATGTTACGTGTTGTAGGTACCGACGATCACGGTGGTGATCCGACTTTTATGCGAGGCCGATTTTTTGAAGCTATCCGGCTGCTTTTGAGGTGGAGTGTGTGTACCGATGACGACCTGTGAAGGCCGGGCGCATAGGAAGCTTTTGACTGCAGACACACACACACACACACACACACACACACACTTGTCCTCTGTATAGACATGACTACGAGGAATTGTAGAACGATTTGCGAACATTCTTGTGACATGTGTATAAGACTTCCGCACGTAGTTTTTAAAGGAAAAATTTTATTCGCATTTTTACGCTTTTGTGCGATAACAAAGCATTAGATATTTAGGATTAGAACGGAATACGAGGGCGGGACGACGGGTCCTGACAGAGTGGTATCAGAGCTTCGGTCACAGGTCCTGCAGACTGTCCATACAGACACACACTCAAAAGCGCGGAAGCGGCCTTGCTTGTAAGTACCATGTTATGTGAATCCTTTGTATGGTTTGATTTATTGGCCTTAGGAAATTGTCAGGATAGGTTGAGAATGGTAAGACTTAGGGGAGAAGGAAGTAGGGAATCAGATCAGGGTAGGGACCCTAATAACCCCACCGAAAGTCGGGATGCTACCATCCTGCAACTTACGGAGTTGATTCGACAGCAGTCGGCCTAAATCCAGCAGCTGATCCAACAGGAAAACGCTGCTGGACAATCAGCTGGCTTACCTCCCCCACCGGAACGAATTGAGGTGATTGGGGAGAGGTTCAGAAAGCTTAATCCTCCACTGTTCGAGGATGCTGTAGACCCCACATCCGCCGAGGATTGGCTGAGGACGCTGGAGAACATGTTCCAGCACAGCCGCACCCCTGAGGCGGAGAAGGTTATGTGCGCTGCCTACCCGCTGAGGGGGAGCGCCGGACACTGGTGGGACACCGTCTCAGCCATCGAAAACCCACTAACGGTGAGCTGGGATCGGTTTAAGGAGATTTTCAGAGGAAAGTACTACACCGCCACCGTCAGAGCCCAGCGGATGAATGAGTTCATCAACCTCCGCCAAGGGGCAATGACAGTGGCGGAGTACATCAGGAAGTTCGAGCAGCTTTCAAGGTTTGCTGCTCATATGGTTAGCAAGGACGCGCTCAAGGTCGAGCGGTTCATGGAAGGGTTGAAGCCCGAGCTGTATTGGGATGTAAGCAAGGCGGGAGTACAAGCGGCCACGTATGCACAAGTGGCCGAGAGAGCGCTTGTGGCGGAGCAGGCAGAGGCCAGGATTGCTTGCGCCCAAGAAGCAAAGTGCAAATTCTTACAAGGGCCGCAAGGGAGTGGGGGCAATCCGAAGCGGCAATTCATTGCCAAGGAAGGGAAACAGGGACTCCAGAATCGACCTGGACCACCTCCACAGTTCAATCCCAACTAGGGTAGACCCCAGCTGGATCTACCCGTATGCCCGAAGTGCGCACGGAGACACCCGGGAGTCTGCAACTCCCGGAATGCTGTCTGCTTCAAATGTGGCAAGACAGGCCATTACCAGAGGGCATGTCCGGAAGGGGGATCCGGGAGCCAAGCGGGAAACCAAGTAGCACCACCAAGGGTACCGGCCCGGGTCAACACTATAACCTCCGAGGAAGCGGAAAATAACCCGGCCGTGGTAACAGGTACCCTCCTCGTCTATGAAACCCCCACATGCATCCTAGTCGACTCAGGAGCGACACACTCGTTTGCGTCTACTAAGTATGCCAAGAGGGTAGGAGTAACGCCTCACCGAGCTGAGTGCGAGTTTAGGGTAACAGTTCCGAACGGGAATCCCACCCAAACTAACCACGTTCTAAGTGATTGCCCAATAGTAATCAGGGATAAGGAACTGCCCATAGACCTCATAATTATTCCCATGAATGATTATGAGGTGATCCTTGGAATGGATTGGCTATCGAAGTACGGAGCTGTCATAGACTGCCACCGCAAGATAGTCACGCTCAATACGGACGGGGATGAACCCCTTAAGTTTGTAGGGACTAGTAAAGGGACCATGATCTCTAGGATATCAGCGTTGAAAGCCCAATGACTGATCAGATCAGGGTGCGAAGCCTATCTTGTATTCGCTATCAAATCGGAAGAGAACGCCTCCTCGAAATTCGAGGAAGTGCCGATAGTCAAGGACTTCCCCGATGTATTTCCGGAGGAGTTACCGGGACTACCACCCGAAAGGGAAATAGAGTTTGCTATAGATCTGGTACCTGGAGCGGCACCAGTATCCAAAACCCCATATCGGCTAGCACCGACAGAAATGAAGGAGTTAAAAGATCAACTCGACGAACTCATGCAGAAGGAGTTCATACAGCCGAGTTTCTCTCCCTGGGGAGCGCCGGTGCTATTCGTGAAGAAGAAGGATGGATCCATGCGGTTATGCATAGACTACCGGGAGTTGAATAAGTTGACAATCAAGAATAAGTACCCACTCCCTAGGATAGACGATCTATTCGACCAACTGCAAGGTGAAATGGTTTTCTCCATGATCGATTTAAGTTCGGGCTATCATCAATTGAGGATCCGGAAGGACGATGTGCCGAAGACGGCCTTTAGTACCCGTTATGGCCATTACGAGTTCCTAGTGATGCCATTCGGGCTAACTAATGCGCCCGCAGCTTTTATGTACTTAATGAACCGGGTGTTCAAAACCTATCTAGATAGGTTTGTCATCGTCTTCATAGACGACATCCTAATCTACTCAAGGACGAAAGAGGAGCACGAAGAACACCTGAGAATAGTTCTGAGCACCTTACGGGACAAGCAACTGTATGCCAAGTTCAAGAAGTGCGAATTCTGGCTTGACCAAGTTGCCTTCTTGGGGCATATAGTATCTGGAGCAAGAATCTCCGTAGACCCGAGCAAGATAGACGCAATTAGCAATTGGCCCAGACCGACGAATGTGACGGAAGTACGAAGTTTCCTCGGTCTGGCAGGGTACTATAGGAAGTTCATAAAGGACTTCTCGAAAATAGCGTCTACACTGACGAGGCTGACTAAGAAGAATACACCGTTCCAGTGGACCGCGGAATGTGAACGGAGTTTCCAGGAACTGAAAGAAAAGCTTACGACGGCCCCAGTTCTCACAATACCATCGGGAACTGGAGGGTTTACCGTTTACAGCGATGCATCGAAGAACGGGTTAGGGTGTATGCTAATGCAGAACGGGAATGTAGTAGCATACGCCTCTCGTCAACTGAAGGAGTACGAGAAGAATTACCCGACGCACGACCTAGAGTTGGCAGCAGTGGTCTTTGCTCTCAAGATCTGGAGGCATTACCTCTATGGAGAGCGGTGTGAGATATACACTGACCATAAGAGCATCAAGTACTTCTTCACCCAAAAGGAGCTGAATATGAGGCAGAGGAGGTGGTTAGAACTAGTCAAGGATTACGATTGCGTAATCAACTACCACTCAGGCAAGGCGAACATAGTAGCCGATGCCTTAAGCCGAAAAGCAGTGAGCACGGAACTGCAGCTACTGGAAGTTAAGGTCGTACGACTAGGCCAAGTCGAGGCGCAAATAGCAGCTTTGACCCTGCAGCCTACGCTGTTAGAGCGAATTAAGACAGCGCAAGCCGCCGACGTGCTTTATATGAAGATCAAAGGAGTGCAACAGGAACAACCGGCGGGAGATCTCATAATACGGGAAGATGGACGGATGTACTTCAAGAACCGATTGTACGTGCCAGACGATGCTGAACTACGAAGAACGATAATGGTGGAAGCACATGCCACGGCGTACTCTGTACATCCAGGAGCAACGAAGATGTATAGAGGCTTAAAGGAAAACTACTGGTGGCCAGGAATGAAGAAGGACATAACAACATTCGTGAGCCAATTCCTCACGTGCCAGCAAATAAAAGCCGAGCATCAAAGGCCGGCAGGAACCCTGCAACCGTTACCCATTCCGGAATGGAAATGGGATAACATTACCATGGACTTCGTAGTAGGACTGCCAAGGAATACGAAAGGGCACGACGCAATTTGGGCTATCGTCGACAGACTAACGCTGCCCATTTCCTACCAATTAGCACGACGTACTCCATGGAACGATACGCGGAGCTTTATATTCAGGAGATAGTGCGACTGCACGGCGTTCCATCATCGATAGTCTCGGATCGCGACTCCGGATTTCTATCGAAATTCTGGACGAGCTTGCAAAAAGCGATGGAAACGAAGTTGTCCTTTAGTACCGCCTACCATCCGCAGACGGACGGTCAATCCGAGCGGACGATACAGACGTTGGAGGACATGCTCCGAGCATGCGTACTCGATTTCTAGGGGAATTGGAGTAGGTACCTCCCACTAATCGAGTTCTCGTACAATAATAGCTACCATGTCACAGTCGGGATGGCACCATACGAAGCACTATATGGGCGTAGGTGCAGGTCCCCAGTACATTGGGACGAGGTCGGAGAACGGGCAATGTTAGGCCCCGACATAGTACGAGAAATGACGGAAGCCATCACTGCCATACGAGAAAGAATGCGAACGGCACAGAGTCGACAGAAAAGCTACGCAGATCGAAGGCGTCGACCACTGGAATTCGAAGAAGGCAATATGGTGTTCGTAAATGTATCGCCGATGAAGGGCGTGAAAAGATTCGGGAAGAAAGGGAAACTGAGCCCTAGATACATTGGTCCCTTTCGAATAGTAAAGAGAGTTGGCGAGGTAGCCTATCAACTAGGGCTGCCAGCATCGCTATCGCAAGTACATGACGTGTTCCACGTCTCGACACTACGGAAGTACTTAGCTGACCCGAATCATGTTCTAGGAAATGAGTCCCTACACCAACAATTGAAACCGGATCTGAGTTACGAAGAGATTCCGGTGGAGATACTGATGTACGAGACCAAAAGACTAAGGAATAAAGATATTCCTTTAGTGAAGGTACTGTGGCAGAACCAGTCTACGGAAGAAGCAACCTGGGAATGGGAGGACGAAATGAGAATTCGTTACCCCGAATTGTTCCACACGGGCTGATTTCGGGGGCGAAATCCTCCTTAAGGGGGGGAGGATGTAGGACCCCAGTCCCCGTAAAATAGGTCGGCCAATAAAAATCGTGTATGACTAGCGTGATTTCATGTTAATTGCACATATGTCGAATGCTTACATGACGTTACGATTTTTTGTGCTCGTAAACTATGTGCGAATTACGAGTAAGTGCGAGTTAATAATTACGGGTCTACGATGACTCCTAATTCATGAATAGGAATATTCGGAAAAATAGTGGAGGAAATGACTAAGGATAGTCAAATGATAATTGGACTACGAATTATCTAGTTGGGCTAGGAATTTTTAATATAGGCCCAATCCATACTTAGCCAAACCTTAGAGACAAAGTTCCCTAAAATGAGGAAGGCCCACACCTAAGCTATGCCTACTAACATTGTTTAAGGAAAAATATCTAAGATAACTACTCAACACTCCATAACCTCACCCCACAAATAACGAAAATCAAAGCAAAGGAAAAGAGAAGGGCCGAGAGATAGTTCGAACCAAGGATTGCCCAACTTGCTTAGGATTTCGAGTTTGGTAAGTGAAATACCTCCCCTAGAGCTTTTAATTTCGTATCCTAAGTACTGTTAGGTGCATTAATGACATTAAAAGCAAGGTAGTTGAAGAACACACGAGAAAACCCTAAATGTCGAGCTTGAAATTGTATTAAGGTTTCTAGTTGAACGAATTAGTGATCGAATAGTACAATATACGGTAACTTTGGGGTTCTGCTTTTTAGGAGGAATCATACGATTTTGGTTGCAGAAAGGGATGGAATTTATGAGTTTCGACTGGAAATTTGGGAAGAAAGCAGTTTCGATGGGATGAACACTTTCGATCGAAAGTGAGGAATGTGTTTTGATCGAAACTGGAGATATTAATTTTAGGGTTTCGGACGATAGGATTCATGAATTTAGTTGTCGATCGAAACTCAAGTCCAATCCATGCAATTGATCGAAAGTGGCTAACCACTTTGCATGGTTTCGATCGAAACCTAAATGATGTCACTGCTGACGTAAGACACAGCGAAACACCAACTAATTGGAAAGGGAGTCGAGCGAAACCCTACAATTGATCGAAATTAGCTAATAGAAAGAGGGTTTCGACCAAAAGAAATCTCGGCGAAACTCCCACCATCGAAAGTGACCTTGGGCGAAACTAACACATAGTAACTAGCAGTTGAAATTAGGGTTTAGTATAAGGGAGTATCGATCGAAAACAAGCTAGCAACTGTGACTTTTGAATCGAAACAAATCTCGGCGAAACCCATGCAGATTAGGAATTTAATTGGTCGAAAGTGATTACTTCCCATGCATGGTGTTGATCGAAACTAGGAATTTAGGAACTTCAATCGGACAAAATTAAATCGGGCGAAACCCTGCAAATTAAATGACTTTCACCGAGCTTAGAATTGAAATGTTATAAGTTAGGAATTTCTTAAGGATCGAAACTTAGCTTTAGCATAACGTGGTATGGAGTCAATTCACTTAGGAAACTTAACAAGGCAAATCAATTGACTTGGAGCCTACGAAATTAATACAAGTCCAAATAAGTGGTGTAACGAAAATTAATTATTTCGACAAGTTAACCAAGGAAAACAAGGTACTAATACTCTAACAATTTTTATTTAAAAGGTCGAACGTTAGGAACGAACGAGGAAGCACGCTAATTAAAAGCTTGGACGACAGGTAAGTAGAAATTCAACTACGACACGTAACCTGCCTGCGTCCAAATTATGTGAAATATGTGCTCGTGTATTTTGTACGAAATGTGTACGTTGCAACATGATTTAATTTTATGCATGATAGCATGATCTGCATATTTTTACGAGCATAGCACGAGCATTTGCACGCATGCGTAGTGTATAAGGCGCGAGGTAAGAGCGTGCATAAGATCGCCGGTGTGCCCCTATGCAGCCAGTAAGGCGAATGAAGCTATAAGGCCTGTATAAGAGGCTGTGGGAATACCCCGTATGCGGGAGATGCAACCTGGAGGATGCGGCCCGGGGCACACGCTGAGTAAGGGAAGATTCCTTCGGGTGACCTTCTAGCGTGTAAAGCACTACCGGAGGGAAGATTCCTTCGGGTGACCTCCGTGGTCAGTGGCCTCGATGTTGGCTACCAGTGAGAAGCGCTCGCGTGGAGGCCACACTGAGTAAGGGAAGATTCATTCGGGTGACCTTCTAGTGTGTGAACCTCCTCACTTGAGATCTCTATAAGATGGCGCATAGTGGGACTGAAAGCCGAGGGCCCGTATGAAGTAAGAGTATGAGGAAAAGAGTACGAGTATAAGAAAAAGAGTATGAGCATTAGAAAACGACGGCGTGGATTGTCGTTCGTTAGGACATGTGCATACATGCATAATTTCTGCTTACTGAGCCTCGGTGGCTCATCGTTTATGTTACGTGTTGTAGGTACCGACGATCACGGTACGTGATCCGAATTTTATGCGAAGCCGATCTTTTGAAGCTATCCGGCTGCTTTTGAGGTGGGAGTGTGTATGGATGACGACCTGTGAAGGCCGGGCGCATAGGAAGCTTTTGGCTGCACACACACACACACACACTTGTCTTCTGTATAGACATGACTACGATGAATCGTAGAACGATTTGTGAACATTATTTTGACATATGTATAAGACTTCCGCGCGTAGTTTTAAAAGGCATTTTTACGCTTTTGTGCGGTAACAAAGCATTAGATACTTAGGATTAGAACGGAATACGAGGGCGGGACGACGGGTCCCGACAGTAACATTGTTGATGCCGTAACGAGAGGAGAGACTAATGCAAGATCTATTGGCAAGAAGATCATATTACCCTCATCGTTCACAGGGTCTCCCAGATATATGTTGGAAAACTACGATGACGCTCTGGCTTTATGCAGGTGGTACAATAATCCACATCTATTCATTACTATCACATCAAATCCTAATTGGGACGAAATGATAGATCATTTGCAAAGATATGGAAATGTTAGCTCTAATGATAGGCCAGACTTGCAGTGTCGGGTTTTTAAAATAAAGCTGAACAGTTTGATTTCTGATATCCGGAAAGGAATATTCTTTGGCCCCGTGGTTGCAGGTATATGTTCTACAAAATACTCTCAGATATTTTAAGTCGTTGATGACGAGGACACTTTACGAAAAGTTTCAATGATACCAGCATTTCCGTTTTATTTTTTTTGTAGTGTTGTATACAATAGAATTTCAGAAAAGAGGCCTCCCACATGCACATATATTGATTTGGCTAAGTGGTCGTGATGGACATCCAAGTCCTTCGGAAGTAGACTCAGTAATATCAGCAGAAATTCCAGACATGGAAGTAGACGAGGAGGGATATCATTTGGTCAAACAATTTATGATGCATGGACCATGTGGTTTGGACAGACCAAACAATGCTTGCATGGAAAATCACAGGTGCACATTCCCTAACCAGTATATTGAGACAACGACAATCGATGAGACTGGTTACGTGAGATATCGGCGGAGAAGAATCGATAGGATTTATATTACAAAGAAGAAAATCCGCATGGATAATAGTTATGTTGTGCCACATAATCTACCACTGCTGAAAAAATATAATGCTCATATAAACGTTGAATGGTGCAATAGGACTAAAGCAATCAAATACCTCTTCAAGTATATTACGAAGGGAGTCGATAAAGCAACAATGATCATACAAAGCAGAAATTCGGTAGATGCTGCAGTTGATAACTCTGCAAAAATGGCACAAAACAGTGACGAAATAAAGAGATATCTTGACTGTCGGTACTTATCTGCCTGCGAAGCTATGTGGAGAATATTTTCCTTTGACATACATTATAGGTCCCCCGCTGTACTAAGACTTCCACTGCATCTTGAACGACAACAGAGTGTTGTTTATGATGATGCTGCTGATTTGGAGAATCTATTGACGCGAGATGTATTCGAAAAACGATGTTTACCGAATGGATGGTAACAAACTCGCGTAATAGGGAAGCAAGGACTCTAATTTACCTACAATTTCCGTCAAAATTTGTATGGAGCAGTGATAAAAAAAGCTTGGACACCACGCAAGAGAGGAATTGTTCTTGGAAGAATTGTGAATATTCATCCAACTGCTGGTGAAATATACTACATGAAAATGTTGCTTATGTTTGTGAAAGGACCAACATCCTATGAAGATATACGAACTGTGGATGAAAATGTATTACAGAATTTCAAAGAAGCGTGTTACAGAAGAGGATTGTTGGAAGGAGATTCTGAATGGCATCAAGCAATGGAAGAAACATCCTCAATTTTCTTATACGTGAACGACTACTAACTTACATTGTTGGAAAATTCTCTTTTATGAGAGGTAAAAATAACACGACTGAAACGTTAACAGCAAAGTTAAAGAAGAGAAAATAAAAGAAGGAAACAAATATTCTTTCAGATCTATGAAGGTCGCATCAATCGAGGTGACATCATTAGCGACGTCATGATACATAAATATTAAGCTAACATTATGAAAATTATGAATTACACGACTGATACATTATCAGTCGACAGAACGTTCCTGGAAATATCGAATATGATTCAAATGAACTACTAACTCATTGAAAGTCGTGCAAACAACGCACACACACTCAATGCACAGTAATTCAAAACGACAGGGTATCTTATTACAGTCATGCAAAATCAATGGGTATTATAAGTTTAATTAATTATTACAGAGACTGACTTAATTTAACTACAAAAGGTTGTTGTTAGTAATAACTTACGTTTGCATTATGCTACAATCATTAGCACAATGAAACCAATGAATTGAGATTTATTTATTTTCTGGTCAGTACGTAATCATATATGCCATGGATAATCGTGGCCATGTATTTGAATGAAAATTATGTTGCTTTCGTCTATATACCTTATATATTAATCTGATATGTTTACATATGATTGGCAAACCTTTTTCGCCCGAGAATTCACATGACAAGTTTGGCAACTTTTTATTGGTAAACTACGAGTATACGACTGATACATTATCAGCCGTGTAAAATATGACGGCCCGTAATAACAACCGCTCCAGTAACGTTCTTGCATTGTAGCATATGTCTACACCATGTTTTTAGTTGGTTGTTAATAGTAAGAATTTCCTTTGACTTATCCGGACAATAATAAACATAGTAAAAACAATGCTTTCATATTTATTTATTTTTGGCTCAGTCGGTAATAGTATATGCCATTGATATTGTTGTGAATTGTGTATTTGAAATTTATGTTGGTGTATTTAATTTTATAGAATTTAGGTGTAAACCTATTATATGTACGCATGATTTAGCAATAATATTGCTTTATGTGTATAAGTTGTATTTCTATTATTTAGATTGGCTGTGTAATTTAAGTGAAGGGTTACTATTCTAATATTTGGTTTCGGACGGCGTGGAAAGCCATTGTAGTCAATGTCGACACAAAATTGGATTTGCCCAAATTGAACTTAGAATGCCTTCACATTTTATACTCTACTAATAAGCGCGGCACAAATTACCCTCATTTATTGTTCGCACTCTAAGAAAAATATCGCGCCCTGACGAAGTTGATGTATCGAACATGGAATCACAGAAAGCAGCGCCTATTGACATTGTTGCGAGAGTAAGTCTTTCATTCTCATGTCCCAGTGTTACTTGCTAAATGTTATTAACTGTGTGCATGTGTGCGAGTTCTGTTCGGCTTTCTTAGCGTCTGTGTTGTGTTATTTTATCTGCTCAGGAGATTCTTGACACGCAGTTTCCTGCAAGCTTGGTCCCCGGTGCAAGCTAACAATATCCGCTGATTATCAAGAGATTAGTCAGTTCTATTGATAATTTGAGCAAGAATGAACTTCAACAGCTGATTACTAGCACACAGTTTGGAAATCTTATTATGTGTGCCGACAATTTCCATTTATCAAGTGTAATTCCAGATTATCCAATAACACTTCAACAGCTGTGCTTTAGAGGTTTAGTGTTGAATACATGAGATTTTAGAAAATGGAAACTTTTTAGTGATGGTTAGGGTTTAAGCTTAAATACCTTGTAAGGTATTTAAGCCCATTGGGCCCCTAACAAACGCATTACAACTACAACTCATCTAACTGAAGTGTAACGTATAAAAACATAGTAAAGAACTAACAAGACTTAGAACAATACTTTGGACACTTCTAAAATATTCCTAACATTCTCCCCCTAAGTGTCCAAATTACAAATAAACCTATCTAAGTCTTCAAGTCTTCTTTTTCTTCGAGCGGGGAGGCGGCCGAGGTTCCAGAAGTTCGTAGGCTTATCTTCTGAGTCCAAGTCTTAATTCATATGATCTCAATCTTCTACGAAAAGAGATTTTGTCGGAGATGATTTCGATCATCTTATGATACTTCTCTTGTACTTCAGATTCTACTTCTCTCATTTCCTCTACTATCCTCTTGAGCTTAGCAAGAATAATACGGAGAGTTCCATCACAGAACTTGTGGATTTCTGTTCTTCTCATCAGTCTCTTCTCTCCCTTGTAATATATGCAGATTACTGAAGGGTCTTCTCCATCAAAGATATGGCCTTCTCCGTAGCTCTCTAACTCAGGTGCTTCAAAGGAGGGCTTCGTGAGATTCACTCTTTTTATGTTGCTTTCAAGTGCCATTTGGAGGTCATGTGTAGAGTTGAATTTGACTTGACGCAACATGAACCTTTTTAATGAAGCATAGCCCATCCTTAATTCTGGAGTGCTGAGTACTCCAAGCCTCCTATAATCCCCTACTAATTGATCAATGTATTCACCTCTGAGATAGGAGAGATCCCCTTCATTCAGTTCTTCAGCTGAACTATCTTCACGTCGTACAATGTAAATAGGGAAATCAATGTCTCCAAATCGCTCCTTTCGAACAGTCATATTTGTTTGATTATGGGTCGTTTTGCCTCAAGTCTTCGGAGATCATCGACGTTCGTTCTTTTTCCTCTGAACATCAGTGTTCGACGGATAGACAGCAGGTACTGAACGGCTTTTGATCGTGGGAAATGAGTTAAACCTCTGAGGTCAAGTTCATCCACCTTCAAGATCCTATCTTCCCTCCTCCAGATTTTCCTTCGTATCTCTTCTTGATAAGGAGCATTAACCTTCACATTTTTCCATGGAAGTTGTAGCTCGTCAATTCCTTTGTGTGTATCTGGAGGGCAATCCTCGTCTATGACCGTGTGTTGTAGAAGTTCTGGAAGTTCGGGTATCTCTGCTTCGTAGTCTTCTCCTTCCTCGAGCTCCTCATCTTCAAGACAAATTAGACTAATGTTAACTTTCGAGAGAAATTATCTAGCATTGTCCATAAGGTTTCTGGCCATAGTCGGATTTACAGGATGAGTTCTCCATTCCTCGCCAAAGATGTACCTCTCCACAACATCATGTGGATTGTAAAGTTCTTCGACAAAGGTGTCTGGATTGTCGATCTGAAGGGATGGGATGGAAGTTTGGGGACTTATCTGGGTTGTGAGATGTGGGGTTGTGGTTGTTTGGACTGATTGGGTGGAAATCCTCAAGGAGCCAGATTCGACTTCGTCAAGGGAAATTGTCTGGTTCGGCCCTGGCGTAGCTTGTCTGCCCCTAGAGGACCTTGGTGGTGGATTGGATTGTCGGGAAGAACCGCCTCCACGAGTTAGGACCCCGCGCCCTCGTCCGCCGCGAGTGACCGGATACATGACTCTTGGTCTCTTCTCCCCCTCAGGGCGATCTTGGTCATCAGGATCGTCATGACGACGTTTCTGTCTAGAGCGTTCCTGACTACATGTGGATGGGTCAGGTATGATTCCGCCTTTAGTCAGCTTTTTGTAGAAATCTTCTTCGTCCGGAGTCCGCTGATTGTCGAGTTCGATAATTCGGGAGATACCTACGTCGAAGAGCTCAAGTAGAGGCATGCTGTATGGACTGGGTTCATGAGTGACTCGCTGTGGTGGTAGTGAGATGAGACGAGGCTGTGATGGCTGTTCTCCTACGGGTGTCTTTCCTTTGTCCGTGGAGGCTGATTGCAGGGCATCCTTAATGAGTCCTCGAACCCGTGGTAAGGTCACGGATTCAAGGAACTCAAAAAAGGCGATTCTCCAGGTAAGGCATCGTCATAGCTTGAGGAGTTGAGGATGGTGCTCCGGCGCTTGTTGGGTTAGCCGTTATCACACGTTCAGAACTAGGTTCTGAACGGTGGCCCTCGTCAACCGAAGTCCGGTGGACTTCAGCTTCCATGGGTCTTCCGACCTCTCCTTGCGAACATCTTTAGAAGATGGTGCTCGGGTCGTTATGGGCGCATCGATAAGAAGGGTGGAGTTGAGCTTTCACCGGGGCCACTTCCCGTTAGCACTTGTCCAGAACTAGGTTCTGGTCGGTGGCTCTCGGATGCTGTACTGCTGAGATCATCATCATCCGTGAGGCTTCCGTCCAATCCTCGAAGGGCCTCAATTTGAGGCTCTTCTATGGGCGTTGATGGCTGAAGGACAGGCGGAGACTCGGGCTGTGTCGTAGGGCTGTGTCGTAGGACAGGAGCCGAGGTGATAGATATTTGAGGAGGTTCTGGGGATTTTGAGACACGTGCCTGTTGGGAGGCAGGTGAATGGTCTGGTGCAGGTTGCATTTGCGTCGTTGGGTCGACTGCGGCGTCTCCTACCCTATGGGTTGACCCGGCTATATCTGACTGGGTAGTTTGGATAGTTTCTAACACGGGAACGACTATTTGTGGTGGTTCTGGTTGCTCTTTTGATGGTCGTTCCTCGTGAGGTTGATTAGTAATGAGTAGTTGTTGGGTTGTTTGGGATGGTTGTGGTACTATCTGTTGTTCTATGGGTTCTCTCAGGCCCTCACTCGTTCCCTCTCTCTCTCTCTCACTTGTTTTCGCTCTCTCTGTCTCACTAACCCCTGGGTTAGACTCGGGTGGGTCGGCCTGAGTCATGGGGTGGGGAATGTTGTACTTCTGGCAGTACTTTTCAATGTCATCTGGGCTAGCAAGTAGTAAGATGGCGCGCGGAATTGGCATTGGTGTGCGCGAGTACTTCTCGTCGGTCTTTCATGTTTGAAGAAATTTGAGTTTGGGAGGGGTGTAGTTTTCTTCTTGCGGCCTTGTTTGTATCCCCGGTGTTGTAGTCATAAAGTGGTGGATCATTAGTGAGAACCACCGGGGATAGGGCAGATTCTGCGTCTTTTTCGATTTGGACTTTGATCTCTGGTGAAGCTAATCGTCCAGGTCCATTGTGATTAGCTTGGCATAGTCGTATCCTTTCCTGAAGGCGATCCCGTGAAAGATTCGTAGGATCGTAATGTTGCATCTGTTCCATCCTGAGTGCTTTGGTGAGAAGCACTTGTTGACAATTGCGAAAAGAGTTCGCCACGGATGTGGAATCATTGATTGTTGAAAACGGGAAACAAACTCGAATGAGTTATAGTAACCCATTTTCAACATATCTGCGATGAGCTCGTCCTCGGATGCCTCATGTTCATAATCTGGTTGAGTCGGCAGCCGAAGAATTTGTCGAAGAAAGTCCCTAGTGATTCTGACGGTCTCGTTTGCGATCTGGGCTTCATAGTAAGTGTTGTTGTCCTGAGAGATTTTGGTAGTCATAGTCCCCCAGAACTGTTGAAGATACACAGTAGGAACTAGGACTGATGCAGAGAATGCGTATCCTAGATGGTGGTTTCTCATGATGGATGGGATGATCTCTTCTTGACACTTGAAAATGTTCAAGTCAAGTTGAAATTTGTTGTCTTTGATTACAATCCATTTGGTGGTTGAGTAGACGAGATCTGCTGGTGTAGTCATTCTGTCGAAACTGCATTATAAGAGAAAGGCAAGGTTGTGAATAATGTCTTATGAGAAGATATTTGAAATTCTTAGAAAAGATGATTTAATTAACAAGGAACAGTTCGGCCCCAAAAAACATTTCAAAGTGTATTTCACGAATTTGAAGTTTTGAATTTGCGAGTTTGCTTCAGATCGAATTTGAACATGCAGTTTTGCGAACACAAAGATATGCAGGTCTGTAAAAGCTTGAAGTTCTTCAAAAATTTCACTAAGTTAGTTTCGCGAATTAGTTTGATGAGAGGGTTCCGTTTGCGAATTGACTTAGTCAATTTATAATCGTGAAATTCAAGAAATTCGAATTGAAGTGCGAAAGACAATTCACGAGTTGTAAATTTGCGAACCACTCATTTTGCGAATTCAGAGGTTTCTTTGGATCACTGAAAATTTGCGAAGTGGGAATTGCGATTAGAAAAGATTTGCGAAATAGAGATCGCGAACTCGATAGTTCGCGAATTGACCAGTTCAACCACAACACACAAAACACTGGTTTGCGAATTGCATCTGAAGAAATTGGCAGTTTGCGACATTCGAATTCGCAAAATTTAGTTGGTCAAATAGTCAACCGTAAATAGTGAATTCATTTATCCAACTTATTTTATGGATTGATTCGCAAAACACATTTTCAATTCGCGAATAAACAACTGAAAGATCAAAAATGAAATTTCGAAGAAAAAACATAGAAACCCCTCTTTGCTGAAAGCTTCAAAATCGACATTTAAAACCTCATTCTGCGCAATTGTAACTCATTTTTCACGATAAAATTAAACATATTATGAAACGAAATGAGTATTAAACACAATAAGATCAACCAAAGGTCAACACAAAGAAATCCCTGTTCTTCCTGAGATCGAACCTGCAAAAACGAAGAAAACCCATAAACAAATAAGTTAAATACCGTTTCTTCCTTACCCCAAGGAGATCTGTGAGTGTGTGAGAGTGAGATTGAAGCGAGAAGACACAGAGGGAGTTTGCGATATAGAGATTTTGCGACAGAGAGAGATTTCGAGTTCGTGAAATTGTGATTTGGGAATTTTAGGGTTTCGCGAATATGGTTAAGCCAGATATGCGGGCTGAGAAAAAGATTTGGGCTGCGAAATTTTTAGGTGAAGGCCCACTTTTGATTCGCGAATTTCAAATTCGTGCGAACTGTAGATTTCGAAATCTTGGATTCGCGAACTTGCGTTGACAATTTTGACTGGTCAGCATTTGAACCGTTTTGCGAAGTGTACTACGAATCAGAGAATTCGCGAATTGAAGGTTCAAAGTTCGAAAAAAAAAAATCTTTGACAAGTCGAAGTTTGAGAGGATTCGCGAATTCAGCACTTCGCGGAAAAAAAAATGAAATAACGTTCAAAAATTTCCCAAAACTGAGAATGCGAAAATTAATCTAAAATAAAAACAACTTAGCCTAAAGGCATTAATTTGACTATAAAATCATAAAATTTCAGATCTACGAGCTTCTCAAAAATGATTTATCTGAGCCAAATTTCGAAAATCGACAAAGAAAAACATCGCTTTCTTTTGCGGCGATGAATCCTTAAGTCAAAAATTCGTCTTCCCTGTTGATTATGTTGATTGGAGCATTAATGATGTTATCGTTCATTTTATGCCTATAAATAGACAGAACTCGAACCAACTTCGTAATTCCATAATTTTTCGCAAACTAACTCTCATATTATCATCATTCTCGTAGGGAAAAATGGACTGGATGCAGTAGCAAGTATATGAATCTGCGGAACATGTGGAGTCAAGGCGTAACTTGAGCGCAATATGGATAAACTAGCGTTTCTTATTTTTCTTCTGTTGGGCTTAATCGTCGTCTTACTAGCTGTTCTGTTTTGGGCACTCGTTGGTCGTGCTAGCTTTTGAGATTGTTTTGAGTATTTTGAGAGTTCATGAAAGCTCGTTGAGAATGTTTTGAGAGCTTATCCTATTTGTATTATGTATTTGGAGATTGTTTTTCGCATTTCTGAGAGACTTGTGTAACTCTGAAAGATCAATTTAAGCGAAAATAATTAATCCCCCTCAATGTTATGGAACTTTGGAATAGTTACCCCAACCTCCCCCTAAATAATATGCCTATCGAGAATTTTAAAGCATTTAATTAGTTGATAACTTACTCCCCCTCGATGCATGGATATCGTATTTCTCCCCCTCGATGTAATGCTATCAGCATTGGCTTTACATCGACTTATTGGAAAGCAAGAAACAAAAATAATTAGTGAAAATAAACTAAAACCTAGCAAGAGAAAAAGAGAGAAAAAAGATAATTAACAAAGACACACGCACAGAGTTGTAAAACGGAAAACAGAGCAGATGGACACATGATGAAACGCAGGAAAGCATAATCGAAATTAGAGATTGAGATTCAACATTCCCAATTTTGCCACTAAGAATTGGAATCGTTTTCTCATCCAATACTTTTGTAAACAAATCGGCTAGTTGAATCTCTGTATTGACAAAATACATTTCTATTATGCCTCTTTCTACTTTGTCTTTTATGAAATGATAACGTAGGTCTATGTGCTTAGTGCGTGAATGATGAACAAGATTGCAAGTAATCGCTATGACACTTTTAGAATCACAATAAATAGGAATTTTATTGAAATCAAACCCGTAGTCTCGTAGTTGGGTTCGAATTCACAAAATTTGGGAGCAACAACTGGCAGCAGCCACATATTCTGCTTCTGCTGTGGAAGTTGACACACAATTTTGTTTCTTGGAAGCCCAACGGACAAGTTTATCTCCAAGAAATTGGATGTTGCCTGATGTGCTTTTCCTATCCAGTCTGCATCCTGCGAAATCGGCATCAGAATATCCTATTAGTTTCATACCTGAGTTTTTAGGATACCAGAGTCCAAGGTCTGGTGTGCCTTTCAGATACTTCAATATTCTCTTGACAGCATGGAGATGTGACTCCTTTGGATTGGCTTGGAATCGAGCACATAAACATGTGGAAAAGAGAATATCTGGTCGGCTGACAGTGAGATAGAGCAGAGACCCAATAATGCCTCTATAATGCGTTGGATCAACAGGCTCGCCCAAGTGATCTGCATCAAGGGTGCATGAGGTTGACATTGGAGTGCTGGAAGATTTGCTCTTGTCAATCCCATATTTTCTTAGGATGTCGTGAATGTACTTCGACTGGTTAATAAATATCTCATCCTGAAGTTGCTTAATTTGCAGTCCAATGAAAAAGGTCATTTCACCCATCATACTCATCTCATTGTGATTTCATCAACTTGCTGAATTCGACACAGAGTTCTGGATTTGTCGAGCCGAAGATGATGTCATCCACGTAAATCTGCACAAGCATGATTTCGGGACCAGCCCTTTTGACAAATAGTGTGGTGTCAATTTTTCCTTTAGTGAAGCCTGAGTTGATAAGGAAGTCAGACAAGACTTCGTACCAAGCACTTGGTGCTTGCTTTAGTCCATAGAGAGCCTTGTCAAGTTTGTAGACGAAATCTGGATGTTCTTGATTGAGAAATCCGTCTGGCTGTGAGACATATACTTCTTCCTTCAAAATTCCATTCAAGAAGGCAGTCTTTACGTCCATTTGATAGACAGTAAAGTCTTTGTGTGCCGCATATGCAAGAACAGTCTGACGGCTTCAATTCTTGCTACAGGGGCAAAAGTCTCATCATAGTCAATTCCTTCTTGCTGATTGTATCCTTTAGCTACAAGTTTGGCTTTGTTACGAATTACCACACCTTCCTCGTCTTTCTTGTTCTTAAATACCCATTTCGTTCCGAGTATTGTCTTACCTTTTGGACGAGGAACTAGGTTCCATACCTTGAGACGTTCGAACTGATTGATTTCCTCTTGCATGGTTACTATCCAGTTTGGATCATAGAGTGCGTCAATTACTCTTGTAGGTTCTGTTTGACTCAAAAAGCAAGTAAAGTTACATTCATTTGAGAGCGAACCTCTGGTCTTTACTCCAGTATTGGGGGGTCCCCAATGATTTGATTTGCTGGATGACTTCGAATCCATTTCTTTTCATGTGGTAGTGGTGGAACATCTGTTTGTGATCCCTCATTTAATGGATACTCAATCACAGAAGTAGTAGGATTGCATGCGGAAGTGGATGAGTCCTCTGGCTGTGTTTCTAGGATTGAGGTTTCAACGTTTTTGTAGTTGGAAACGATTGATCAGGAATAGGGTCGAATTCATGAGGTGATGGACAAGCACTGGTTTCTGTATTTGAAAAAGAATTGGTGATTGACCTGTTAAGAGAGATGTATATGTGCTCAAATAGTTGATCCAGATCTTCTTGAGCTTGTTGACTAAAATACGTTGGGTTTCTGTGTCGAGATTCATCAGCTGTATGTTGTTGATCTTGCCTTGCATTGTTTAATGCTGGTTCTGAAGTAGTGTATTCAGAGACTCTCTGTGAGGACTCGCCTAATTCCATCTGTGGTTGAATAGCACCTTGTTGTGTGTGGTTTGGTCCTGAGCCATTTAGTCCGAATTGAGTTTCTGGACCCTCATCAAATGTAACATTTGTATTTTCAATGATCATTCTCCTTGTACGAAGATATACCCTATATGCCTTAGATTGCAAAGAGTAGCCCACAAAAAATCCTTCAAAAGCTTTTGGATCAAGCTTAGCTTTGTCTTCTCGGTCATTAGCAACGAAGCATTTGCATCCAAAAATCATCAAGTGAGCAATGTTGGTAATCAGTTGTTCATTAATTCATAAGGGGTCTTTCCAAATCTTAGGTGAATGTTGGTGCGATTCTGAGTATAGCAGGCGGTGTTCATGGCTTCTGCCCAAAGAAAATGAGGTAGTGAAGATTGTATAAGCATTGTTCGGGCAGCTTCTACAAGTGTTCGATTTCGCCTTTCTACAACTCCATTCTGTAGAGGGGTGTGGACGGCAGAGAATTGTTGGGTAATCCCTAGAGAGTCATAAAATTCACTAAGTTGTTGATTTTTGAATTCTGTGCCATTGTCAGATCGAATCACTCTAACATTGCGCTGTAGCAAGTTCTGTGTTGTCCTGATGAGATTTGGAATATGATCAATTGTCTCTCATTTTGTCCGGAGAAATCGGACCCAAGTGTTGCGTGAGTAGTCGTCTACAACAACCAGCATATAACGCTTCCACTTATACTCTCTGTTCGCATTGGACCACATAGGTCGATGTGTAAAAGCTCTAGTGGACGTTGAGTGGATGCTGTGTGTTTTGTAGGATGAGTTGCCTTTTTCATTTTTCCTTTCTCACAAGCCGGGCACAAATGTTGCTTTTGATATTTCAGTTGTGGAATTCCAATAGCCAACTTGTTAGTCGCCAGCTTGTTGAGATTTTTGAAATTTGATGAGAGAGCCGCTGGTGCCATAAGTTATTCTGAGCTGATGTTGCGCGGGAGATCAGACAGATGGTCTGACTGTTCTAATGTCAATGGTGTATAGATTTGTTCTGCGAGTTCCAGTGAGTAGTTCGTCACCATTGGCATTGAGAATTTTGCATGTTCTCTTCTGAAACATGACTTGGAGTCCTATATCACTGAACTGTCCGATAGAGAGGAGGTTGTGTGTTAGTCCTTTTACGTACGAAACTTCCTTGATTGTGAGTCGATTGCATATGAGATCGCCATAACCAAGAATTCTGGCTCCATTGCTATTATCAAAGCGTACCAGTCCTCCTGGTCTATCAACGTAGTTGCTCAACAGTTCCTTTGTCCCAGTCATGTGTGTGGAGCAACCAGAATCTAAGTACCACACATGAAGGAACTTTTAGGATTTAACGACGAATCATGTGTGTGGAGCAACCGTCTGCTGTATGCCTAATTTTGGGAATTTTTTTAGGATTTAACGACGAATCATGTTCAAGGAACTTCTACTGTGCTTATTCGAAAATCCAATCAGCCCAAATCTGTAACTCCCATGACAAGGATCAAATAGGAAAAAGAATGCCAGGTGAAAACCTCTCAAATTGATGACACCAGGGGCAGTGGAGAAGAATTTGTTATTTACGGTTTAGAGGAACCAATTGAGGAAGACGATAAAGTTCAATACAAAGAACCTGCAATGGAACCACCGGATGACAGAGTTGACGACTTCGAGATGCAACCTGATAACATAAGCTACAAAAATTTGTACATCCACATAAGAAGGTATATTATTCTTTTTCCTAGAAATCTATTACCAATCTAGCATATATTTGCGTCAAAATGTTTTCTACCTTCTACAGATCGACGTGCTAATGGAGGAGAAGTTTACGCTGCTCCAGAAGCTACAATTCGCGCGTGGCCAGATTATTGCGGTAATCTCTATATAAGCGTGCTTTCCCTCTTTAGATATCAAAATCTCTGAATTTCACTACTGATTTCTAATACTATTCCTTAACCAATTTGAGAAGATGAAGTGCATGCTTGCTGCTTCCAGAGAATCACTGGTTGATCCTCCGTTATCTCAGAAAAAAATTCAAGCATTCATCATTGAGCATTCTGCCAAAGACACCGTGGATCATAACACTGGCGCCTGAGGTGTTGTAGAAACTTGAAAAACAAGAAGGATAGCCTACTCAATATAAACCCTATTAATGATTTTATATGCTGTTGCAAAATTCTCCAACTACTTCATCCTCTGTTATGTATTTAGTAATGTTAGGACAATGTTTTAACCGTTTATCAAGTCATGTTCTGAACTGTATTCCTCTATAACCATATGAGAATTCGTAGGACGATTTCCTCTTGATTATGATGACATATACAAACCTGCATCCTAAAGGTCAATTGGTCTTGCACGCCTATTATTGGTAATTTGTCTATCTGAGGCGCATAGGAGTCATAGACATAAAAAAAAGTTACTCGCTAGTATTTTTCGAAGTCTGAATTATATGTTCTTCATTTCATATTATGATAATATTGTTTTACTAACGTTACTATTATTGCATTAAATGTATTAATGAATGAGCGACTGCAATACACTTCGCCATTTAAGAGTACATTATTTACAAAGACTTGGGCGGCTGAAAGCAGTTGACTGATTGAAGTCGTTTACGGAGTCGTATTAATAGGTTTATGAAACATGTTTGAGCTCCTGAAAACATGCGACTAAATGAGATCGTTGAAGGAATCTAAACGTTGCTGTGTTTCTTAATTTAGGGCGTTATACATAATCGATATTTCTGAATATCATTATTAATGATACGCATTTTAACGAAATGAAAACGTTGTTTTTTAATTATGACAACAAGGCCATTCGTATTCCTATTATATTGATTTACTGAATTTACTATAATTGAATTACCATATTAACATATTGTAGTAGAATAGTTATAGCCAAGGTTCGGTATAATGATTATTATTTGACGAACTTGATAATATTAAATTACCAACTCTTACATTTAAATTAAAAATAACGGAATCGTATAAAACAGTATAACAAAATCTACTCAGTCAGTTAAAATGAAATTGATTAGATAAAAGCAATTTCTTACTTATTCCCAAATATAGAGACGAATGTTACAACTCAAAGAGTCTTGAGAAGCACACATTTTATTTTTACAAAGTGCACAGAATATCGAAAAAGACTACGGCATACATAATTTCCAAATTAAAATTATTGTAATTCTTAGCAAACATTAATGTTCCTAAGGCGTTATGTAGCATCAAGTGAGAAGACTTTTGAAATTCTTACTCATCAAAATCAAATTAAGAAAATTCATGTATCCAATACTCAGTGATGAATATTTGGAGTTCCTGTATTAATTTCCTCATTCGATAAACAATAATGAGTGCATACCAAAAGTCGCATGCAAATTATGTGCCTCTTTGCTTTCTTTCACATATCACTATATATATGCGAACTTCCCAATGAAAAGCAAAAGGTCCTAAATTAGAACAAAAAAAATTGTTATAGGATCTAGATTATCAGCGACAATGCCAATGAGAATCTTGAGTGTACAATTCAGCAATATGACCATCGACACAACAGTGACCAGCGACTCAACTGCTGTAACGGAATGGCTTCAGCAAGTTGACGTTTCCGTCCCACCGCTAGTTGGCCTGGACGTAGAGTGCAGACCGGTTTGGGCTCGCGGAATAGTTAGCAGAACAGCAACTCTGCAATTCTGCATCGACCGTAAATGCATCATCATTCAGCTAGCTCATCTCGACGAAATCAGTGACTCACTCAAGAATTTCATGTTAAATCCAAATGTCAGCTTTGTTGGCATTGCAATTGCGGAAGATATGGCAAAACTAATCCTTGACAACGCGTTGTATAACAACGGAAATGTTGTCGACATCGCAGTTGTTGCTAAAGAACGTTGGCCCACAGGGTATTTCCGAGGACCAGGATTGAAGGAACTAGCCTGGGTCGTTTGTGGGATGGTGATGCGTAAGCCAAAAAACGTGACTTTGAGCAACTGGGAGAATAGAGTTCTTAGCTACGGTCAGATAGAGTATGCGTGTATAGATGCTTTTGTTTCTTACAAGATCGGATACGATCTTCTCAATGACTAGCCATGATAAACCAATCGTACTGTTTTGCAACTTAAGTTTCAAAGGTTACCGTTCGTAAATTTGCAATTGCATTCTTACGGCCTTACAAAAGTGCTATAAACTTCATTACGCCTATAAAATTTGACCACGTATTTACAATAAAATTCACGATTACCAAATATTTACTGCACGACTGGATTCTCCAATCAAATAAAGATTTTTCCTCCCGGTGGAAGCAACTATGTGTAATGGACTTCACATTCTTCCAAAAATACACGACTGAAAACTGCATTGGTTATATATAACATTCCTATTACCTGCTATATAATAAAATCTAAAAAATACACGACTGGAAAATATACGAATGAGAAATAGACGACTGAACCCTCCTGACATTGCGAAAGACATTAGTTAAATAGCAATAACAAATAAATATTATCAGCTAGAACATTATTGTTCGTCTGAAACATAAGCCAATGCCAACATTCAGATGTTCATATTCAGCAGTGCAAATTAAATGAAGTCTTTCATAGTAGTTGCCAGTAGTGCAAATAAAATGTATGATGAGAAATCGCATAACTATGAGTCTTACAAGATGTCCGGACCTAAAGTTCTACGTCAAACCCATTAATTACACGACTGCTTCAGTAATAGTCATGCAAAATATGACTCACAAAAGACCATGAGCCGTGCGCAAGTTGGCATATAATGCAATATTATTTCATATTTTTACACGAAAAAAATATTTGACATTGTCGCCTGTTTTGAGTAGCTCAAACGTATCATGCTTATTCCACAGTATTTACAATGCCTTCGGTTTCACTACCACGTCATCAATAAACAACCCGTGCATCGCACGGGTCTAAACCTAGTATAGTGATAAATCATAAAATCAGTAACAATCATATGCTTCTCCGACGTATACCTGATGCATAAGAAGCATGATCGTTGTTCGGATAGTATTGAGTTTTAATTATATTTTCAGGGTCATTAGAGTAATTTACATAGTTTTAAGTCAGTTGTTGCTTTCTATTTGAAGGTTGTAATCGTGTGTTTTTGGAGGTGGTTATGATATGAACAATTGAGAAAAAAAACGTAAAAGAGAATCTGTGTGATTCTTCAATCTCTCGTATACATATTTTTCTTTCGCTGGATTCCGTACATCAGTTGGTATCAGAGCCAATGGCGGAAGCGTGGTCGTGGTAGAGGTCGAGGCCGAGATCGGGCTCGTGGTGTCGATCACGCGAACAAGGAACCGCCAAACCGCCGTCAAGACCAGCGAGATATAGATATTGCAGCAATGGGGAGACGAATTCGAGAGTTAGAGCGCCAACTCGCACGTGCAAGGTTGGGTTCTACAAACGGTAACGAAGGAGAAGAGTCGAAGGCCATTCACTCTTCTGAATCAGGCGAAGAAAATGTGGAATATAACCCGTGGGGATTCCGAATTGGGGGCGACGTCACAGATTTCGCCGTGAGCCTGATCAATCCTTTCAAAACCTCGGGATGAAGATTGACATTCCGGAGTTTGACGGGAAATCTCATCCTGATGAGTTTATCGATTGGTTACACACTGTCGAACGGATTTTTGATGTAAAAAAAATCTGACCGACGACCAAAAGGTTAAGTTAGTAGCCATGAAGACATGCCTCGATTTTGTGGGAACACGTGAAGAATCAGCGCTTAGAGATGGAAAGCCAAAACTGCAGACTTGGGACAAAATGAAGAAGAAGCTAATGGGCAAATTCCTACCCATCCAATACAGGCATGACGCTTTTATCGAGTACCATAATTTTAAGCAACGAGGTCTGACTGTGGAGCAGTATACGAATGAGTTCGATATTTTGCGCATGCGATGTGATATGGTTGAAGAGGATGAACAAGTCTTTGCTCGATATCTGGCGGGGTTGAAGCAAGAAATTCTGATGTTGTCTACCTTCAACAATATTATTCGTATGATGATGTTTGTAGACTTGCTTTAAAAGTCGAATCACAGCAAGGGAAAAGGGTCGTTCAGTCCAAGTTTCAAAATCGCTTCTCGTGGGCTGAGACTAATACGAGGGTCTTTCCTTCGAATACTAATCGTACATCTACAACCACTCAGACTCAAGTTACTATGATTTATCCGGAAAAGGGACAATCTAGCAAGGGAGTATCCGTGGCGAACAGGCGATGCTTTAAGTGTCAAGGTCTAGGCCATCTTATTGCTGATTGTCCTAACAGGCAGATTGTTACTTTGATCGAAGAAGACATGGAACCAACATATGATGATTATGGGGATGGCGACGAGAACCCTTCATTAGAACATGAGGAAATCACTTATGCTGATTCTGGTGAATCTTTGGTAGTTAGAAGAACATTAAGTGTTGTTGCTAATGAGGAAGATGAGTCATGGCTGAGACATAATATATGCCATACCAAATGTACCTATAGCGGAAAGGTATGTAATATGATTATTGATGGGGGTAGTTGCGAAAACCTGGTATCCAACATGGTGGTGGAGAAGTTGGGACTAATAACTGAAGACCATCCGCAACCGTATAAACTATCTTGGTTTAAGAAGGGCAATGAAGTGAAAGTGTCAAAGAGATGCCTTGTAAAGTTTTCAATCGGGAAGAAGTATGCTGATGAGGTCTGGTGTGATGTAGTTCCTATGGATGCGTGTCATATTTTATTGGGCAGGCCGTGGCAATTTGACAGGAGAACAAAGCATGACGGGTTCAAAAATACCTACACGTTTCGTAAAGATAGAATATCCATTACCTCTGATCGAGATGTGAAGTTCGTCAGCCATTTCTGGCGTACCCTATGGCGGAAACTGGGCACCCAACGGCAGTTCAGCTCATCTCACCACCCTCAAACTGATGGACAAACGGAGGTGGTCAATCGAAGTTTGGGGAATCTGTTGAGAAGTTTGGTAGGTAACAGTCCGCGCCAATGGGATCTCACCTTACCGCAAGCAGAATTTGCTTATAATCGATCGCAAAGTCGAACCACTGGAAAAAGTCCATTTGAGGTTGTGTACGGCTTCAATCCAATCACTCCACTCGAGCTCACACTGCTGCCTGTTACAAAACAATTCAGTGGTGATGCTGAGGACCATGCAGAACGCATCGAGCAGGTACATTCGCAGGTTCGAGCCCAAATTTAGAAGTCCAACAAAAACTACAAAGAGCGGACAGACATGCGCCGGAAAAGAGTGGTATTCAAGGTGCGAGATTTAGTATGGACTCATCTTAGAAAGGCTCGTTTTCCCACGGGCAGATACGGTAAACTACAACCTCGAGCTGACGGGTCATTCCGAGTGCTTGAAAGGATCAATGACAATGCGTATAAGATTGATTTGTCGGGCGACTATAATGTTTCGGGTACTTTTAATGTCGCAAATTTATCACCATATATTACAGATGACGAAAATGAAACAGATGAAGTAGTAGTGCTTGATGGTGAGGCAGATTCGAGGCCGAATCTTTTTTTCAATCTCTAGTATACATATTTTTCTTTCGCTGAATTTCGTACATCAATACCATTCGCATTTTCCTAGTTAAAATAGATTAGATATTGAAAATAAGTTTAGTTCAACTTAGCATGTGACTGCTGAGGAAAAAAACGATAGATTATATTAGACCCCTGCACTAGTAACTGGTGTACACTCGATTATGTGTAATAATAGATATCATATGAATAGTACAAAACTAAGACGAATACAGAATAGTTAAAGTCTTATGTTCGGAACAAAATCATATATGCTAATTGTACTTCCCATTTATAAAACATATGAGAGGAGAACGACGAAGAAAAAGAAAAAAAACAATGAAGAAGCAACCATGAGATTAATACCATGCCGGGAGGGATATGATGATGATACATTTTGCAAAAACCTAAAATGGTCTCCAATGTTTATCCAATTTAGTCCCAGATTTCGCGAAGACCAATTCAGTCCCCGATGTTATCGAATTTGAACCAAATTGGTCCCTGCTGTTAAATAGCCGTTAATTTGGATGGAAGTTGACACGTTGACAAGCGATTGGCCAGACTTAGAACATCATAAATTAAACTCCAAAAAGGGGAGAAAATAAAAAAAAATCGAGTAAAACTTCAAAAAAAGGAGAAAATTACTAATAAATTAAATAAAAATAAATAAATAAAAATAAAAATAAAATTCAATCAAATCAAATACATATGAAAGAGATAACAAATTAAACATTTAAAAGAGAAAAAATTCAAAAAAAGGGAAAATATTCAAAAAATGAAAAAGAAAAGAAAACTAATAAATTAACAAAGCCAAAAAAGGAAAATAATTCAAAAAAAGAAAAGAAAAAACTAATAAACTAAAATAAAATAAAAATAAAAGGAGAATTAAATTAAATTACAAATAAATTAGTTTCATTTAAAATAAAGTGATAATTAGAAATGTATTAAATAATAAATTAAAATAGAAAAAATACAAAATTAAAATAACTTAAGTAAAATAAACAGAAAAGAGAGAAAATGTTAAAACTAAAAAAAATAATAAATAAGAAAAATAAAAAGAGTTATTTATTAGAAACTAAAAATAAGTGAAAAAAATAAAAAAGGATAAAAATCTCACTCAAAGTTGACGAGAATTTCCGATCTCGTCTCTATTCAGTTACGATTGGATGCAATCGTCCTAATACATTTGCTAAACAACATTCGACAACTGGGACAATTATGTCCTCATTAACTTGGCAGGGACGGTCTTCGTAAAACTTTTAGAGGCATTTTTTATCCTTAATTTTATTTTTCCTTTTTATTTAGTTTTTAATAACTAAATATATTTTTATTTTTTCTTTTTCTTTTTTAAATTTAAAAATTTTTATTTATCATTTGTTATTTTAATCTGCTCTCCCTATTTATTTTTTATTTTCTCTTGTATTATTTTCTTTGTTAAATTTATTATTTTTAATATATTTTCATTCTCTCTTTCTTTTTTATTTGATTTTAATTTATTATTTTTAAAATTTATTTTTATTATTATTTATTTTTTATTTAATTTATTCGTAATTTTCTCTTTTTATTTGTTACTCTATTTGTGAATTGTTTTCTTTTTTTTTTGGATTTTTTCCTTTTTTTAATCTTATGGTTTTTTAAGTCTGGCCAATCGCATGTCGACACGTGTCAACTTCCATCCAAATTAACGGCTATTTAACGTCGGGGACCAATTTGGTTAAAATTCGATAACAGTGCGGACTAAATTGGTCATCGCGGAACATCGAGGACTAAAATTGTCCAGGGGGTAAACATTAGGGACCATTTTAGGTTTTTGCCCTGATACATTCAAAATTAAGACGGATAAAGACTAATTAAAATCTTATGTGGTAAATATATCTTACCCCAGTTAGATTTAATGAAATGCATGTTACTAATTAATATTTTTTTTATTGCATGAAACTCCTTTTGCTAGTCTAAACTGAGAACTGTAGTCTCGTTGTTGTCTAAATTTCTTTTACTAGAAATACAGTTCGCCCCCTTAAGGAAAGAATATATATGAAACTATAAGTGCGTTGAAAAGAACGATATTACGTAAAGAGTATATAACGCCCGAAAGTTATGGGTTGACCCCATATAACAAAACAATTGTGTAAAAAGAAAAAAAACAACAATAACAAGAAAATTTAGTGTCAAGAGGTTGGCACATTCAGGGTGGATTATAAGGACAAAATTTAAGCTGTGACATTATATGGATAATATTGTGATATGTGTAGATAACCTCTTGATGTATTAAGTGACTTTAGAGCTTGATTAATCAATGTGAGACAACTAACTTTCTTATAATCTCAAGATGCCTTCTCACAGGTGACATAGCTAGTCTATCATGTGGACATATGTATTGGGTGACGGTGAATGGAAGTTTGCTATAATACCATACTATAAATCAATGGACATCATATTTTTCTGAATAACGGAAGCGAATTAAACAAATAACGATTTGCTTACAAAAAAATTATCAATTGTCTAAAAATGGTATGTAATTAGATTTTAGTTTTGTGACGAGCAATTTATATTCATTGTATATATCAATTTAAATTGTGGGTGACCGGTTTTAATAACTGTAAAAGATGTCACTAACGTTGAATCTCTAACAATTTTCAGACAAAATAAGTAAGGAATTCCTGTTTGTTACATGTTTTGCAATTTATAGTGTTGGCCTATGGATAAGGACACATAATTAGGAAGATTTTTAGTATGATTAATAGTTGATTTGTTTACGTAATTCTAGCCTTAATAATATAGCATTTAATGTAGGCTTAATTATTTTTTTGGTCCCGTAACTTAGGGGGTGTGGCATTATAGGGACCGCTAATTTAGGGTGTGGCATTATAGGAACAATAAGTTTTAAAATCGTGCAATTTATAGACATTTTACCTGATTTTTCCCCAAAATACATCACGTGCCACATACGTGACCGATTTTTATACCTTATTTCCCCCAAAATATATCACGTGCCACATACGTGAACGATTTTTATACCGGCCCGTCTTACAAAGATTTTTTTTTTTGTTTTCTTAAACTAATTTCTAACATTGTGCCAAGTCGTATTATTTTAATGACGTGACTGTCAAACGGGCATGTCATCTGTCCGGCGCCACGTCAGTTTTCCGGTATAAAAATCGGTCACGTGCATGGCACGTGATGTATTTTGGGAAAAAAATCAGGTATAATGTCTATAAATTGCACGATTAACTTACTGTCCCTATAATGCCACACCCTAAATTAGCGGTGCCTATAATGCCAAATCCCCTAAGTTACGGGACCAAAAAAATAATTAAGCCTTTAATATATTTATCTTGTATGTATATAGCATAGTTATTCTCGTATATATATGATCTACTAATGTTGTATAAAATACACAAAAAAACATTTATTTTCATATTTATTAAATCATTAACATGGTATTAGAGATACCTGTGATCATTGGAACAGTCTGTTGTTCTATCTGAAGCCTCCTTTCCTCTTGTTTATTCTCGTGACGAGTCTCTGCTTTACGTTCATAACGTTATGGATAGATCGGATATTTCCCGGTCTATTTCGTCCATCTTGACGGGTTCAAACTACAATATATGGGCTCAAGCCATGAAGAGTTTTCTAATCAAGACAAAAAACTTTGGCATATTGTTGACGGTAAGATAATCATTCCTGTCAAGGCGACTGGTGAAAAGAATGCTAACTTTGCAGATCATCTTGAAGAATGGGATAATAAAAATCATCAATCATATGGTTCCGCAATACTCCTATTCATCTATACAAGTTCAGTTTGCTAATTTTGATTCGACAAAAGATATTTGGGATTTGTTGGCCTTTCGCTACAAAACTACGGCACTTGCTCACTACTATAACTTGTGGACGAATCTCAGTAATCGCAAACGGGCTTCTGAATAATCTACCAATGACTTTCTGTATGAAGTTGGTAGGACTGGTTTGCGTGTTTAGAGGGGGGGGGGGGGGTGAATGAACACACTTTCGTTTTTCGGTTGTAAACCGGTTATGGTTAGATACCGGTGCTTGATATTCGTATGTGCGACTTTGTGCGGAAGCTGACAGGTCGATTTTGAATCAAGACCGGATGTGAAGTGTGATGTGTGTGTGTTTGCGAAGACGGTTTTCTGGAAGTTCGGAGTCAAATCTCCTACGTCCTTCTTCTCCGCAAGGAAGGTACCACTAGAAGACTCGGTTTACAACCCCCGTTGTACAACCTCCTTAGCTAGATTCACACCGTACAACCCACACGGCTATACTCAGCTGACTAAACTCCTAGACACCACTAGACAGCTTTTTATAGTCCGTCTCTTTAAGACCTTTCTACAGTCCCTTGAGTAAAAGTCACTTACTAACCGGTCTGGTTAAGTACAGTGAGGACCACACCTAAAATCTCTTCTTGCTTAAGAGGACTAACACTTATGAGCTTGAGCTTTTTCTCCATTCTGAAAATTCAAAGTTGGTGAGGTAAGGTCTTCAGCTTGCCTCTCTCCTTTTTATAGTTGGGCTTGATGTGGAAGAGCGTTGTGAGATGGTTCTTTGTACCGGACAGAGCATTTATTGACTTTACCCAAAATGGGTCTATCCGGTCTTCGCAGCAATCGTGTTGTGTCATTTGCTTTATTCCTTATTCAGCTTGGTTTGACTTCAACTTGGCTCTCGCTGGCGGCCTTATCTTAAATGTTTGTCAGAAGTCTTCAACTTGCCATGCCTTGAGTATATTTGAATTTTAGTCCACGTGGCACATCCGGTATCGACATTCCGGTCTTCAAATGAACTTCCGGTAGCAGTCTTGATCCGATTTCTGATAGCGCTGATGAACTGCTAACTGGTATCCGGTTTCACCTATGTATAACCGGTATACTTAACTAAGTTGACTTCAATCACCAAAACTGTTAATCTGAATTCTTTTAAGTTCACGATTATTAACAGAAGTTCAACCAATCTGGACGAAAAGTAGCAATATCACTTTAGTCTCATTCAAGCTCTCATGGCTCGTCCTGAATATGAAACATTCGAGCTTCATTGCTGCTCCACAATCCTCTCCCTTCGTTGGACAGTGCTATTTGGGAAATCATTTCTGAAGAAACTCGTATGTAGTTGGATAAAACTCCTCAATCTGGTGTTGCCCTCGCTACTAAAAAATATGGCGATTTCAAATCCAGAGTCCACTCCACTGGAGAGCGTTGTAAGAACTATAATCTTACACGGCATATATTTGCTAATGGTCCTACTATTGAATGCAAATATTTTCATTAATTGGGTCACATCATTGAAAATTGTCTTATTCGACCTCCGAGACAAAAAGGTCAAAAATCTAAACATCCTAAGATTCGACATTCTTGTGTCATTGCTGCTTCAGCCTCTTTAAATCCCGAGTCTTATTCTATCACTACCAAGAGTTTGCCTTGTATTACAATTAGTGATCTTGAGAAACTCTTAAACTTCAAACCTCTCAAGTGCTATGTCTATCACTCCTGGTAAGTCTTATTGGCTTTTAGATTCTTCTTGCAGTATTTATTTGAGCAGTGATTTTAATTCCTTATCTTCTGTCATTCTCGCTTCTTCCTCGCCACCTATTAACACTACCGATGGAAACAAAATGAATAATACTTAGCCTAAATCATCCACATACTTAATATATTCCAAATTTATCCATTTAGCTTATCTCTGTGGGCCAGTTGTGTGAATACGGCTTACGCGTTGTTTTTTCCTATGTCGTTCATGTACAAGATCAACAGACGGGACTGATTCTTGGGACGGGTCGCAAGGTGGGTCACTTATCTGAGCTTACATATATTCACCTTCCGTCTTGCATGCGCAACCACCTCTCCCAAAGCAACCTTTCATCAATGGTACCTTTGTCTTGGCCACGCCTCTTCCACTAAACTTCAACTTTTAGTCTTCGAGGTCTGTTAGGGTCCACTAAAATGGAGCCGTTCAATTGTGTCTGTTGTAAGCTTGCCAAACAACCCGTCGTATCATTTTTTTACAAATAACTATACTCCTGATAGTCCTTATTGTTGTTTGGGGACCTTCTCCTGTTTGGGGACCGTCGTATCATTTAGCCTACTTCGCTCTGATATTTGGGGACCTTCTCCTGTTTCATCAATAACTGGATTTCGTTCTTTGAGCTATTTATTGTTGTTATTCATGTTTTACTTGGATAATTTTTCTTGCCCTAAATTTATATTACCTTTTCTAATATGACCAAGACAGTGTTTTCCGAAACAATCAAATTTGCACACTGATAATGCCATGGAATATCGTGACTCTTCCTTGCTTATTTTCTTAGTCAGCAAGGAACCGTTGTACAAGGTTCTTGCCGCATACCTCCGAACAAAATAGAAGGGCTGAACGAAAACATCGTCTTATCCTTGATTTGTGCTTCACTTCTTTCAACATCATGTCCTAAAAATTCTGGGAGAAACAACTCTAATGTTGTATATACCATATATCGTCGTCCTACAATGGTTCTTCAAAACTTGTTCCATTTGAAAAGTTATTTGGTAAGCCTCCTACCTATTCATTTTTCAAACCTTTTTGGTGTGCTTGTTTCGTTCTTTTACCACAACATCTATGTTGTCTTTTGGGTTATGTGATTGAACATAAAGGCGGATCTATTCATGGGCCGGGATGCACGACCCCCCAGAAAATGTTCGGAACTTTAAGTACTATGTATAGAGTTTTGCTATGGTGTCCATCTACGGTGAGCAGCCACCGTGAGCACCATAAGCAAATCTCTCACTTTTTGCGTTTTTTCAATTCCCAACGTCGCCAATGCATCCGTAGACCCTCTCATATCCATTGTTAACCTAAATCACCCTCTCCAAAACGTTAATCTTCAAGAAAATCATCAGCACGGTACGTCGTCCACATGTGCATAATAAATAATGAATTTATTAAAAATTAACGTGTTGGAGAGGGTGATTTAGCTTAGCAATAGATATGAGATGGTCTGCGGAGGTGTTGGCGACGTTGGGAATTGAAAAAATGAAAAAAATGATGGATTTGCTTATGGTGCTCACGGTGGTTGCTCACGGTAGGTGGGCACCAAAGCAAATCGCTGTATATATATATACGAATTATACGTATATATATACAATTTTGTTTTGATAATAGTCAATAAACCTTAACTGAATGGTTAGTGGACTTGTCTTTTGTATAGTTGGTCCGGGATAGATCTGTGAAATCCCATTTAATAATATTTGGCTTTCAACTATAAAAGATAGTGTGGAGACACTTGGCCCTCAAAATAAAATCAATTGCTCAATTGGGTTGCCCAAAAAGGGAGTCACGCTGTCCAGCAATCAAAGCGGAATATTACTTGACTAAACAAAAGTAACAATTAGAGGAAAATACTAGCGCATAAAATTTGCAGAGAATTTGCATAAAATTCTTTCATTGCAGAAAAATCAAGGCGGTCGAGAAAGCTCCAAAAAATGCCAAGTATACGAGTCACAATATTAAAATGCAAATACTTCATGTTATTTCTATAAGAGTGAAGAATACAATTCGTGAGACATTGGAGTTGCGAAGTAATGTATAATGGAAGATGAGTCCCACGATGAGTCAAAAAGAGAGCAAATGTCTCTTGTGCTAAGGTTCGTGGATGCAAATGGATTTATTGAAGAACCTTTTTTGGACTTTTCAGGTATCTGATACAACGGCTCTCACATAAGAAGGTTTGATATATTTTGCTTTATCTTACCATAACTTGGACGTTTAAAATATTAGAGGTCAGAGTTACGATGGTGCTAGTAACACGAGCAGTGAGTTCAATGGATTGCAAGCTTTAATTTTGAAAGATTGCATAAGTACTTACTATGTTAACCGCTTTGCTCATCGGTTGCAAGTTTCGGCATGGAAACATATGATACCTATTCATCAAATTTTGATAGCTCAACTAATATAGTTAATCTTGTTGGTTCTTCATGTAAGCATAACGGAGAATTAAAGCGTGCTCATGCAGATGATATTGCACATTTTATTGCTATTGGTGAACTAAAGACGGTGAGCGGACTTAACCAGATTGGTACTTTACAACGAGCAATTGATACCTGTTGGAGTTCTCATTTGAGATCATTGACTGGCCTAATTAAGATGCTTAGTGCAGCGTGTACAATATTGCATAAGGTTATGGATGATGGACTTCCTTCTCAACGAGCAAAGGCTACATCTGTTTATGATGAGAATACAACGTTCTATTTTGTACTTATCTTACATCGTATGTAGGATGTAATGAGGATTACAGATGTCCTTTGTCAAGCCCTACAAAGCAAGTTTCAAAGAATTGAGAAATGCAATGGAGCTTGTAGTATTTACCAAGAATTTACTCCAACATATGAGGGTTAACGATTGGGATGATTTTGCTGGTAAAGGTAATTTGTGAAGTCCGAAATATTGAAATTTGTGCTTGATATATTGATCGAAGAAGGCATGGGCGAGTCCATAATCATTTGGATAATATCACCATCGAGCGTCATTATGAGGTAGACCTCTTTTAAAAATGCTGCCAACTCACAATTACAAGAAATTAATGGACATGAAAAATTGCTCATTCTGAGGAATGCTTTAAATCCTCGGAAGGTGAAGGAAACGTTCAAAATTGGGGATATAACGAACTAGTTTCAAAGTTCTACATGGAGGACTTTACTAAAGATGAGTTAGAGCAATTGAAGATACAGTTGAAGCACTATGAGTACAATATATTCAAGTGCAATGGTTGGTGAAGACTAACAAGTCTGTGACATACAATCTCGTTTTTCTATTGATACTACAAAATGGAGGCTGTTAATGTTGACTAGCTCAGCTTTGACAATGTTGGGCTAACATTTCAGCCAACATTGTTGTCTGTCAACATTCTATTTTATCTTTCATGCCCAAAACCGTTTAACCTTTTTTGTAGCTTTATTACTGATATGCAGGACGTGGTAAAGTGCTAAAACGAGTTCAAATAGTGTGGAAAGCGCGTGGAGCTGCTTGAACGAATTTAGGAAGTGCAATTACTATAAATAGAAGATTTGAAGATCAAAAGAGATCAAGTCAAGCAACTACCATAATTAGAAGATCTGAATATCAAGGAGAATCAATCAATCAGTTTACCATAAATAGAAGATAAGGGATCAGCCAATGAGATGAGAAGATTCGAACTAAATATATACTATATTTAGGGAGATCTTCGAGGAGATATTTGAAGAGATATTCAAGGGATCTTTTTACAAATTCAAGAGAGAGCCAAGGTCTATAAATAATAGTTATTTTCGAGCTGCAAAAAACGACTCTCGAGAGCTTTCATGGAGAAAAGGTGAGCGACATATTGAGTGAAAAATATGAGCGAAACACATATCGAGCTTGTGCGAGTTTTATATATTATGATAGTTGTCTTTTAGCCTAGTATTGAGCTTTCTGAAGTCTTAGTACTTCGTAGGTTTTCAGAATCGTTTAGATTCTTTTTCTAGGCTTGTTTGTACTATCTTCGGATAGTTGTTTTGCATCCATTGCTGTAGTGGAATTTTGCCTGAGGCACGCAGCAAGTTTTTATAACTTGCTGCACAGATTTACATCCCGTGTTATTTCAGTTTCGTCACTAAGTAGTTACAATATTCCACTGTGCACCTGAATGTTAGGTTGAGTGTTACCCCGACATTTTACCCAACAGCTAGTCAATACTTAGTGTCTTACATCCATATCGTATCGGGACCACTTCAAAGTGGAATCAGAGCCTCCGCTTGACGTGACTAAGCGTTTTGATCCTTTATAATGGATGTTACAAGCTCAAACCATCTCGGCAAAGTCCCTGTGTTAGACGGTTCCAATTATGCCTATTGGAAGGGTCGTGTGCGCCAATGCATCAAGTCCATAGATGTGCGAGCGTGGGAAGCTGTTCTCAACGGATATACTCCACCTCGATCTCCTCCAGATGCTGATGGCGAAGTAGTCGACAAGCCTATCGAACAGTGGACTATTGCTGAAAAGAATGCAGTCGAGTACAACGACGAAGCTGCCATCTTCTCTTCGGTGGACATTTTCATGTTCAAGATCATTCAGAATTGCTCGACGGCAAAGAACGCATGGGATCTACTTCAGAGGTACTGCGAAGGCGATGCGAGCATCAGGGAAACCAAACTGCGCTATCTCCTCAATCAGTTTGAAAATCTCAAAATGAAGGAATACGAGGACATCACCACATACTTCGAGAAGATTTTAACGATTTCAAGCGAGTGTGCTAGCCTCGGAAATCCGATTGCAAATAAGGTACTTGTTTCTAAAGCTTTACATACTTTAACTGAAAAGTTTAATGTGAAGGTAGCGGCGATCGAGGAAGCACACAAACCTGTCCACGATGGAATTCAAAACGTTGATGAACATCATGAAGAACTATGAGACCAACCTCGAAGTCCAAAAGAGAGCTTCACGTGGAAAAAGCATTGCTCTAGTCAGTCAGTCATCCAAGGTGCAAACTGAAGTTGACGCTGACAATGATGAGGATATGGCTATGTTCGTGAAGAAATTCACAAAGTTCCTTCAGAAGAAAGAAGGTCGAGCAGAATGTTGGCCCAACATTCAGGAAGGGCCATAATGCCCAAGCAGAACCTTCATCGGCGCCTCCTTTCTTCAAACGCAATCCAGATGGAAAGAAGAATAACATCAACTATGAATCTGTAAGATGCTATGAATGTCAATGATGGGTCATTTTGCCAACGAGTGTGCAAATACCCTCCGCAAGCACGGAAAAGCTATGTGGATCGATCTTTCCGACGATGAAGATGAAGGACAGTGCCCTAAGGAGTCTAGGCGATCATTAGTAACCATACAGTCCTTCTCTAACAACGAAGAAGAAGATCATCAAATCGGATTTGTGGCGGTAACTGATGTTGAGCCAACATTTGACTCAACATCTGAGAAACAAATTATTTTTGATTATGATGATTCAAACTTTTTTGATGGGTATTTGAGTTCTGATGATGCAGAAACAGATTGTTGCGAAGAAGTTCAGACGAACGAAGCCTTTAAGCTGTTATCCGCACAATATGAAATAGAGAATGCGCAAAATTCGCAACTCAAAGCCGCAGTAAAAGTTCTGTCCGAGGAGAATGAGAAGAATGAAAAGATGATCGAAAGCCTACTTGACGGGATCAACAAATTGGAGGCTGTGCTGACAAAAAAGGACAAGGAGATCAACAAGCTTCAAAAGCGAGTCGACGAGGCCGATGAGATGTTCACGAAGATGAACAAGGGTAAAGCGACCCTTGATGAGGTATTATCGTTAGGTATTTTTGATAAGCAAGGTCTAGGATTTAGTTCTCAGCCCAGTTGTGATGATCCTAAACCCGTGACCAATGTTCAACCTAAGATAACTTTTGTAAAGAAGAAGCCGCATGCCTCGAATGGTGTTAGTGAAACTGTGATAGTTAAGACTAGTCCTAAGCATGATGTTAGTAAACTTAATGATGCGTCGTTTAAATGTCATCATTGCAAGCAGCCTGGTCATATTAAGCCTCATTGCTGGAAATTAAAGGGTGAGATTTCTGCAAAGAAATCGATGTCGGCTGAAATGTCATCCAACATCCCGCTCAACACTGAGGAATCAGTGTTGAAACGTATGGCTGGAGAAACTTCAGCTGGCTCACCTTCAAGTTCTGGTAATCCAAATGCTGTTTCATCACCTAAGAAAGTTTGGGTAGAGAAGTTCGTGCATAAGTGCAATGTTGTGTATACCTCTTTGCGAGCTAATGTGGCAGGTTCTTGGTACTTCGATAGCGGGTGTTCCCGACATATGACGGGTACCAAAGAATATCATAGTGAGTACATGCCCTTAAAGAGTGGATCTGTGACGTTCGGAGGAGGTGCTAAAGGACGAATTCTTGGTCGAGGCAGATTGAACGTGCTCGATTTCCCTAAGCTAAGCAACGTACTCCACGTCGACGGACTTGTAGCTAACTTGATTAGCATAAGCCAACTTTGCGACGACGACTTGGAGGTAAGATTTAATAAGGGATGTTGTGAGGTTTTTAACAGCAATGGTGTTCCGAGTTATGGCAGGAAAACGATGGAGCGACAACTGCTACTAAGTCGGAGACAAATCCAGTTCGAAGGACGTGTGCCAACTATCGAAGGCCGAAGACGATGTCATCCTTTGGCATTACAAACTGGGCCATGTCAACTACCGAACGCTGGAGCAACTTATCAAACACGATGCCATCAGAGGCATTCCAAAGCTTAAGGAGTTTGGTAAGGTTGTTTGTGAGTCATGTTTGAAGGGTAAGCAAGTGCATGCTAGCCACGTTGACCAACATGCTGCCCAACATTTTAAAACTGCTCACTGTTTTCAGCTTACTCACATGGATTTGATGGGTCCGATGGAAGTAGACAGCATTGGTGGTAGGAAATATGCTTATGTGCTCGTTGATGATTACTCTAGATATGCATGGATTTTCTTTCTTAAAGAAAAATCTGAATCGTTCGATTTCTTCAAAAAATTTTGTGCTATGATTAAGAATAATTTCAGTGCTTCGATTTTTCGTATTAGGTCTGATCATGGTAGGGAATTTGAGAATCAATTGTTTGACGAATATTGTGATAGGAAAGGCATTATTCATGAGTATTCATCTCCTAAGACGCCTCAACAAAATGGGATGGCCGAAAGGAAGAATAGGACATTGCAAGAAATGGCACGTGTTATGTTGCATTCTAAGAGTCTTTCCAAGAGGTTTTGGGCTGAAGCGTTGCATACGGCGTGTCATATATCTAATCGTGTGTTCTTTCTCATGGTACCAAAATGACTTCGTATGAATTGTTGAATGGGAAAAAGCTGACTGTCAAGTATTTCCATGTGTTTCGGTGTTATTGTTACATGTTAAATGATCATGAGTACTTGACCAAGGTTGAATCGAAAAGTGACAAGTGTATTTTTCTTGGATACTCACCTAATAGTCGTGCTTATCGAGTGTATAACTTGCGCTGAAGTCTGTCCAGGAGTCGGTAAATATTGTATTTGATGATGCTACTGATCTTAGCAAAGTGTCTCCTCAAGTTGATATTTCAGATGTTATACAAGCCGTGGATGAAAACAGAGGAGTATGTGGAGGACGATGTTGACCCAACATCTGACTCAACATCTGTGCCAGAACAGAACATTGAGGCTGGACCCAGTGAAATTCGTAGAGACCCACCAGCTAAGATTCGAAAAGATCATCCCACAGACTTAATTATTGGAGATGTGAATGAAGGTAGGAAAACCAGAGACAAGCCGCGCAAGGATTATAAGTCTATGGTAAGAAACGTATGCATGAACACAGTATACGCTGAGGTACGTTTTAATGTTTTGTTTCTGAGATAGAACCTAAGAATGTCCTTGAAGCTCTCAAGGATAATTTCTGGATTAATGCGATGCAATATGTCAGAAACCGAAACCTCATATCATAACTTCATGCATTTACATAAGTTATGTTAACACAGAGATATAGATAGAATAAGGTATTTGAAGTATTATAGTTCTGGGTACTCAAAGAAATAAGTAGTGAAGGAGTGAATGTTAGGGAATTAGAATATTTCTAAGTATAAATTTTTAGGGTTTTCTCAGGTTCTGAGAAACTTTATATATATATATATACTAATTAAAACAATTAAATAAACTAGGACGTTTAATGATATTCTTGAGATTCTTTAAAGTGAGAAGAAAAATATATTTAAATAATTTCTAAAGCTAGATAAGCCTAGTCATGAAGGAATAGCCTTAATGATAAGATAACACATAACACATATTAGGTGGAGCTATGATAAGTATTGGTAAAATGTCGATGTCATCAGGTTAGTATTACATGTTAATTTAGGATAAGAACCAAAAAGATATCTCTTAGTTGATGGAGACTTCTTCAATAAAGGTTTCGAAATGTTTTCCTCAAAGATGACGAGATGTAGCTAGTAAAGACTTCGAAATTCTTTAACCAAAGAACTTCAAATTCCTTAATATAAGGATTACGAGAACATAAGTTCTCGATATAACGGTGACAATACAAACAATTCGAGATCTATATACATATACTGATATATATTGAAAACTTAGGTGTAAGAGAAGCATTCCTAACAATAATAATAATAATAATAATAATAATAATAATAATAATAATAATAATATAAAGTGTATGAGAGAAACTTATGATAAGTATAACAAAAGTGTTGATGTCATTTGATTACTAAAACACGCAAGAATAGGATAAGAAGAAAAGAGATTAGAATTCATATTATTCTTGATAACTCGAGAAGGAAAAGAACAGTGAAGAAACAAGCTTGAATACTCAATTGTCGAAAAACAGAACTTTAACGGAGGTATGAAGTTGTTTTGTTTTTATAAATTGAAAGTTGTATATATATAATATATATATATATATATATATATATATGTGAGACAGTATTAGCGATGATTCAGTGTACTTCAAAATTTTAGGAAATTTTGTAACTTTGTATATATATATATATATATATATATATATTATATATATATATATATATATATATATATTAGGGCTTTCTAGATTTCTGAAAAGAATTCGTTCATGCTTGTAATTCGGGTTAGAATATGTTAGAATCAATAACTATGAATGAGTATGAAGGTTTTTAAATATATATATATATATATATATATATATATGAAGGTAGTATGAATTTCTGATGAAATTCGTCATGTTCTTAAGAGCTTGAAGAGAAATCCGATCTGAGATGTCAAGAGGAGTTATGATAGATTTCGATACTTAGGAATCTCGAATTGGAAATTGAATGTCGAAAACTAATGTAGGTCAGAACTAGAATAAAATGTCGAATTATGATATCAAATATGATGTCGAGTGTAAGGTTGAGATTTAGCTATTCACTTAGATAAAATATCGAGTAGAATGTCAAGATGGGGTTATGATATCGAGATCTAGATGGAATGTCGAGATGTGTTTCAAATCTGTTAGAGAAGCTCGAGCCATGATTTCGACATTCTGAAATATGATTAGAAAGATTTCGAATTATAATGTTGAGCTAGGTTATGATGTCGAGATCATACATGTCGAGATCTTATATATATATCGAACAAACATGTCGAAATTCTTGGATATGTGGAATTCTTTAATATGTCGAAATCTCTTATATCATGTTTCGAAAATTTATCATAGAATTGTATCTAATAATAAAATACTTATAATAATACAATATATATGTAAGAAGTGGGGTTTTCAATATGATAAGAACTAGAGTTTCAACAACATTTTTTTTACATAGTATAATTATCATTGTTTTTAAAATGTAGGTTTCGATATTGATAAAAAGTATAACTTCTAAGCCAAGAGTTTAATATATTATAAATAACGAACAGAAAGGTAAAGGCTACGGATATGAACGATCAGGCATAATAAAGCATGCATATCACACACGTGTCATTATAGGAATTTCATATTTACGGATAAAATAATCGTATAGGTCAGGAGTCCGATAAGGGAAAGGACAAGGTCGCTTAAGCGAGCAGAGAAAATAGGCGAAACTTGTGAGTATGATTTGCAACATGTACCTTATGTGCTTTATGTGTTTATATGCATTGTATGAATTAATTGACTAATATGTGCTTTATATGCTATTCATGGATCGACGTGAATTATGTGACCGAAAGGTGCTTTTATATGATTTACGTGCCAGATAAGGTATTTTATATAGCATTGTATACATGTAAAATAAGGAAGAAACCGTTATGACTGCTACGACTACAGACGGTATGATACGGATGCTACGGCATATATCCCTACAATCGGCGGATCTTATAGAGTCCTGTACAGGCAATACGTATCCCTACAAATCGGGGATTACGACATGGTTATAGAGTCCCATGCATGGGCGCCGACTAGGCGTACAGTACGGTCTAGCTAGTCTATAACGGGAGTATCAAAATAAATGGCATGTGATCTACGGGTCGTGTGAATGACCGTTACATGAAAGATGATTATGTGATTTGAAATGGCATGGTTACGATTTTGATGGAAAGGAATGGACTACTGTTTATTTTATTGTTACTTATATTAATTAACATGTTGCGATCATACTCTGAATTGGTGTCTTCGCAGTTGCCGTAGATAATTAGCAGGCTGCGTAGAAAGCATCTTCATAAGCATGGATTCAAGGTTGGCCGACTACGCTCTCCTCCTGCTCCCCTCTGGTTCATCGTTAGCATATAGAATAGAAACGGATTTAGACTGTTGCATTTTGTAACTCATATGATAGGTACATATATGTATTATTGTGAAAGGAACTAGACCGGATGTACGCGCCTGTTTTGTTAAAGGAAATGGTCATGGGAATTGCGAAAAATTTTATATGAATATTTTATAGCCGCGTAAAAAGGTAATAGAAAACAGGGTGCTACATGTAGTGGTATCAGAGCCTAGGCTTTAGGTTTTGTAAACATTTGCATAGTAGGTATATGTTATGGATTGCCCTTCAACTTTTCTTGTATATATAGGCAAAGGGCAATAGGTGATGCGATACCTATAGAACGTGATGAACCTACTCTAGAGGGAGGAGGAAGAACGGCCGTACCTGAATCCCATTCATCGCATACTCTTAGACAGTATGAATCTGAACACCCCCTGACAACTCCTTGAGAACGACGATACGACAAATTAAGGAAAATGGGTGCTGTGGATTTTACGGGCACGACCGATCCTACAGAAGCAGAGACATGGTTGAAAAGAACGGAAAGGGTATTTTATATGATGCAATGCACCCCAGAAGAAAAGTTCGATTATGCAGTCTCGCTCATTCAGGGACATATGAATGGTGGGAAACAGTCCCAGATAGTATGGTACAGCCCCCAGTGTTGACTTGGGAAAACTTTTTGAGAGAATTTAATGATACCTATATGCCCGAGGTCTACAGAGATCAGAAAGAGAAGGAATTTTTAGACTTAAACAGGGAAACAAGTCCGTGGGCAAATATGAAGTGATGTTTAATCAACTATCTCGATACGCTCTGTTGGCCCTTATATTACCAAACAAGGATCAAAACAAGGGTTTGAATGTGTTAAACGTGAAGAACACCTTGAGTGTGTGTGTTAGTGTGTGTTTTCTTAATTCTAACTTGCAAGGTGGCTTACCTTTCAATTCTTTTGATAAAACCCTAATTAGGGTAATTTGGGCTTTATATACCACAATTCTTTGGTATATTAAAGCCCAATACAAAACTATGACTTAATATCATAAGTCTCCCCAAACTACTACAACCCACTAAATAAACATATTAACGCAAGATTACACAAATTAAAGGATGCTACAAAATATTCCTAACAATCTCCCCCTTAGCATCCTTTTCGCTTTGGCGTCCTTTGAGTCTTCTTCTTATTGGGTTTCTCCACTGCATCAATCGATTTCCTGAGTCCAAGTCTGAACTCGTAAGATCGTATCGTTCTTCGTAAAGATAATCGATCGGAGATGATGTTGATCAGCTTCTCGTACTTCTCCTGGGCTTCTACTTCTTCGTTCCTTAGCTTCTCCAAGATCCATTCGAGTTTCACCCGAATAATCAGCAGCGTCCCATTGCTGAATTTGGCAATCTCGGATGCTTTCATCAGTCTCTTTTCTCCTTTGTAATTGGTGTAGACTACCGATCGATCGTTGTCATCATTGATTATGTGGCCGTCACCAAGACTTGAGTCGGGGACTTCGAAGGATGGCTTCGTGAGATTCACCCTTTTCATGTTGCTTTCCACCGCCATTTGAAGATCGTGAGTCGCATCGAACTTGATTTGGCGCATCATAAATCGCTTAAGAGCAAAGTAGCGCACTTTCAAGTCTGGATTCTGGAGTGTTCCAAGAAATCTGAAGCTGAAAAGTATCCGATCAACATCTTCACCTCTGATGTAGGAGAGATCGCCTTCAGTCAGTTCCTCAACCGTTCCATCTTCTCGCTGCACCTTATAGATAGGGTATTCATAATAGTCGACACGACCTCGCCGAACTCCCAAGATTTTGTTGATTCTGGCCTTTTCCTTCTCTTCTCTTCTAAGAATGTTAACATCTGTATCTTTTGCTCTCCACACAAGCCCTCTACGAAGAGAGAGCAGGTATCGTATAGCAGTTGGTCTCGGGAGATGAGTTAGGCCTCTTAGACTCAGCTCGTCTAGGTCCTTGATCCTATCCTTCTTCCTCCAAATTCTTTTCCGTATTTCTTCTTGATATGGAGCTATCACTTTGACATTTTCCCACGGCGGCGTCTGTTCTTTTCCTGTCTTTGACTTCGAAGGGGGGCACTCCTTATCGACGACAACGTGTTTGAGAAGCTCTGGAAGTTCTGGAATGTCTGCTTCGTAATCTTCACCTTCCTCGAGCTCATCATCGTCGATTAGTGCCAGGTCAACATTTGCCTTCATCAAGAAGTATCTGGCGTTGTCCAGTAAGCCTTTGGCCAAGTCTGGATGCATCGGCTTTGTTAACCAATCGTCGTTGAAGATGTACTTTTCTACCGCTGAGTGTGGGTTGTAAAGTGTTTCGAGAGATAGAAAATGTGAGGATGGAGGATCAGAGGACGGTCTTGGGTTTGTAAGGCTAGGCGGTGATGGACTCACGGTTGAAAAGAGGAGGTCGTTTGGGTTGTGTTGGTAGTAGTTCGGGTAGATTTTCTGGTTTGGGTGGGTGTAGGTGATTTTGTTCTGGTGGGTGTTTGGGTGATTCTAGGTTGCGGCTGTGGCTGCGGCGGTGGCCCTGTCCCTTGTGTCTTCTCCCCCTCGGGACGATCCCCACCGTCAGGGTCGTCACGTGATTGTCTTGATGCTGGGCCTCGCCGGGGTTAGGCGGGTTGAAAGGAAGTTCCAGACGTCTGAGGATCTCCGCTTCATAGGCAGTGAGCGTCGGTGCAGTACGGAGTCTGGCCAGTAGAACGTCGATCAGTTCCGGGATTGGTACGTTCCACGGTCCTTCCTCTGAGCCAGGAGTTGGATCGGGTTGCGCGTGTACTTCTTCGTTGACGGGGGCTTTGCCTTTATCCCGGGAGGATGTCCCAATGGCGTTGTAGACTTGGGTCATAATAGTGTCCTCGATATCTTTCGCCAATGTTGCGAGTCGATTCTCTAGCCTCGCCTTCGTCACGAACGGGGAAAATAACCTGACGGAGTCACTAAGACGTTCCGTCGTCACAACATCAGTAGAGGGTACTGATGTGCCGCCCGTTTGCACAGGACTTGAAGAACCGAGGCCACGAAGGCTCATCGTTGACATCAAAGCTGAGACTGACTCAGATTGATGGCCCAAGGTCGTAGCTGCAGTGATGTTGACTACATTGGGTCTTCCGCTCTGTTCCGTACTAGACTCTAGTACGGAGACATCGTAGAGCGTTCGGTCTAGATCACGAAGATCTAGAGGTGCAGAATCTAATCGTAGTGTCCTAGAAAGTGGAAAAATTATGGATGGTGAGGGCACTAGACTCGTAGTGATCAAAGAAGGTGCAGTCTGAGGCGGAGTACTGCTTGTTACATCAACCACCTCCGAGCGAGGTGGTGATGAATGATGTGGCACCTCGTGAGTATGTGAAACAACCATCTGTTGGGAGATGATTGAGTGGCTGGGAAGGGTAGTTTGCGCGATTGGACCCGATGTCGCGACTTCTACTCGGGGGAAGACAAAGTCATCCCCTGTACCTATGGGCTCGGTCCGGCTTATAATTGGACTAGTTGGCTTAGGAGTACGGTCGTGTTTTTGCTTTGTACGCCGTTCCTTTTGTCCTCCTCGATCATCCCCTTTGGATTTACGCTTTCGTTTTGGTTGTGGGGATGAGGAGCTTCCTAGACCTACATTTGGCTGTGGGGGGTGGCTTGTCCCTGGGTTAGGTTCAACTGGGTTTTGTTGAGCCACGGGGACGCCGTCGAGGTTGTTGACTTGCATGTATTTGCGTAGCTCCGGCTCATTCGGATCGAGGAGGCGAAGTAAGTAGTCTTGGATGATAATGGCCTCCTGATCGATTTTGCTCTTTGTCGATTGAATTTTTATGAGCTTCGGACATTGATAACCCTCGTCTCTCGGTCAGCGTTCGATTTCGGGATGAAGATCCACGAAATGTTGGACGATGACGGGCAGCCACCGTAAGTAAGGGAGCACCGGCTTCGTTGATCCAAGGCCTCGCCTTCGCAGTTGATCAAGTATGTCCGACCAGATTAGTTGGGCGACATCATAATTTTTGTTGAAGACAATCCCATGGAAGATAAGCATGATGTTCCAGTTGCACTTGTCGGACCCGGAGTGCTTTGGCGAGAGGCACATGTTGACAATGAGAAACAGAGTCCTCCAAAGTGCAGGGATGTCTTTGGCAGTGAACTCAGGTAAGTGTATGGTATTTTGGGTGTTAGGTTTGTGGCCCATGAATAGGAAGTCCCTGATTAGGTCGTCGTTGGAGGGATGGGGATCATATAGGAGTGAATGAGGTAGGTTTAGTATGGAACGGAGTATGGTTGGAGTAAAAACAACTATGGTGTTGTCGATTATGGCGGAAAGGGCGGTTGTTTTTGGGTTATTGGTTGGTTTCTGAAGGGTAGACCAAAATTGTTGCACATACACTTCAGGGACTACCTCGGTCATGTTTAGGGCGGTTCTTAGAGGGTGGTTTGCGAGGATTTTAATAATGATAGGAACTGGGCACGAGGTATTATCAAAGTCCAGTTGATGGTTGTTGGGTGTCCTCTGTGCCCAGTCCTTGGAGGCGAAAATCTCATCAATTTGTCGCACCATTTTGGTAGATCTGCAAGATAAGAGCAATGGATTAGTGGAAATCGACCATTTTGACTTAGAAAGTATGCAAAATTATTCAATACGTTGTTAAGCATGTTAGGACTTAGAAAAATTTGGCAAAAAAAGTTGTGACAAGGTATCGTGAAAGAAACAAAGTGAAATTGGATTAAGGAATCGGCGAAAGTGACAATTTCAATTCAATTTCAATTGATTTGAGTTTCGGTAAACAATGTGCATCGTTGATAAGTTCAATTTGTACTGTGGTTTCGATTGAAAGTCATGTTCAATTAAGGCAAATTCGGCGAAAGTGAAATTAAAGTCAGTTTCGATCGAAAGTCATATTTAATTTAAATAACTTCGGCGAAGTCCAATTTCGATCGATTAAAATTAATTTTGTCGTCAGTTTCGATCGAAACTGTGAGGTAGTTTCGGCTAAAAGGAAGTCAAAACAATTTAACTTATGTTGAAAATTGAAATGCCCGGTTTCGATCGAAAGCAGTAAAACCCTAGAATACGTCGATTTGAAAACACAGAGTGAGTAATATTTTCAGAATAATCGATCGATTGTGATGTGAAATTGAAACTAGAGCTTAGTTTCGAGCGAATTTAGGCAAGACGAAATCACGTTTTAACAGTGATTCGCTCGAACTCACACAACCCTAATCTGCAGAACCTGCACGAATGGGAAAAATCAGTTGAAAGCTGTAGATTAAGCGTGTTTTCCTTACCAATGAGGGATTTGGAGTTGCAATAAACGGTAAAATAGAGTGAGACAGTGATGAGTTCGTGTGCGAATGCAGAGAGGTTTTAAGAGTGAATTTGAAAATCGATAATAAGAACAGGGTGTCGGGCGAAACTCTATTTAAATAAGCAGAATCTCAGTTTCGCGAGAATAATTGCAAAGAGTCAATTTTGATTTTCGATGGATTGAATTGAGTTTTGGCGAAAGTTAGTTTTGCGTAGAGAAATTGCAAAGGATTTAATGATCAATTTCAATCGACATGTGTTTCGAGCGAAAGTCAGTTTCGCCGATAAAAGTATAAAAGTATGTAATTAAATTGCAATTTCAATTGAAACGTGTTTCGAGCGAAAGTCGGTTTCGCCGAGAAATTAATAACTCATGAGTTAAAGTTTGGTTTCGATCGAAACTTGTTTAGCACGATTGGCAAATCAATTTGAAAGTATTTCGGGCGATATGCAGTTTCACTGAGAGAATTTGAAGAGGAATTTCAAGAGAATATTCAGTTTTGCCGAGAAATATTTGTGATATTTGAAATTTTTGAATGATTGTAATGTCGATAGAAATTTAAGGAGTTTCACCATACTATATAATTTAAATTTGATGAGAAATCATAAAAACACCTTGTGTGAACTATTTTGTGCATAATTTTGAGAGACTCCCCCTAGATTTGTGTGAACCATTTGATGACTCCCCCTAGATTAATGCATAAAAATGAAAGACTCCCCCTAGATATAATAGTAGGATTTTTACCATTCATAACATATAGAGAAGAATTAAATGATCTATTTACAGAATATCAGGTTCATGTAGGAACAATCGATCATGTCTTATGGTTCAACATGCGTAATCTAGATACCAAGAATTGGAATCGCTTTTCATCCAATGCCTTAGTAAATAAGTCAGCAAGTTGAAGTTCTGTGTGGACAAAATGCATTTCGATTGTACCTTGTTCCACATGTTCCTTGATAAAGTGATATCTAATGTCTATATGTTTTGTGTGAATGATGTACTGGATTACTTGTTATAGCTATAGCACTTTTAGAGTCACTAAAAATTGGGATATGATTTAATGTTATGCCAAAATCTCGCAGCTGGGTTCTCATCCACAAAATTTGTGAGCAGCAGCTCGCAGCAGCGACATATTCTGCCTCTGCTGTCGATGTTGAGACACAATTTGCTTTCGAGACGACCAGCTTACGAGTTTACCCCCGAGAAATTGAGCGGCTCCAGAAGTGCTCTTTCTGTCCAGCTTGCATCCTGTGTAATCAGCATCTGTGTATCCTACGAGTTCAAAGCTTGATTCCATAGGGTACCATAGACCTTGATTCGGAGTTCCTTTGAGATATTTGAAAATTAGCTTGACGGCTAGCATGTGAGATTCCTTTGGATCAGCTTGAAAGCGTGCACAGAGACAAGTGGCGAACATGATATCAGGTCTACTTGATGTAAGATAGAGCAAGGATCCTATCATGCCTCGATAAGTTGTCTGGTTAACAGATTTTCCTGAGAAATCTGCGTCAAGTTTGCATGAGGTAGACATGGGAGTCATGGCAGTATTTGAGTTGTCCAAGTTGTACTTCTTGAGTATGTCGTGAATGTACTTGGATTGACTGATGAAGATTCCATCGTGAAGTTGTTGAACCTGAAGTCCTAAGAAGAAACTTAGTTCGCCCATCATGCTCATTTCGAATTTCTGCTTCATTAGATCCCCAAAGTTCCTGCACATTCGTGAGTCTGTTGACCCGAATATGATGTCGTCAACGTAGATCTGCACTAGCATAATGTCGGAGCCGTTCTTCTTGATAAAAAGAGTCGTATCAATCTTCCCTTTTGTGAAGCCATATGAGATGAGAAAATCCGAAAGGACCTCGTACCAGGCTCTGGGAGCTTGTTTAAGTCCATAGAGAGCTTTATCGAGTCTGTAGACGTGGTCTGGGAGTTGTTCGTTTACAAAACCTTCAGGCTGGGATACAAAAACTTCTTCTTTTAGTATTCCGTTGAGGAATGCAGTTTTGACATCCATCTGGTAGACTGTGAAGTTCCTGTGTGCAGCGAAAGCTAAGAATATCCTGATAGCTTCTATTCTTGCAACTGGGGCATATGTCTCATCATAGTCGATTCCTTCTTGTTGATTGTAACCTTTTGCCACCAGCCTTGCTTTATTCCGGATAACAACTCCTTGCTCGTCCTTTTTGTTCTTAAACACCCATTTAGTCCCTATAATAGTTTTCCCAGCTGGTCTAGGTACTAGGTTCCAAACCTTCAACCTCTCAAACTGATTGATTTCCTCCTGCATTGCTATTATCCAGTCTGGATCGGCGAGTGCTTCAACTACTTTACTGGGTTCCTTTTGACTGAGAAAGCAGGAGTAGAGGCTTTCATTTATCGTTGATGCTCGAGTGGTTACTCCAGTGGAGGGATCTCCAATTATTTGTGAGTATGGGTGGGCTCGAGTCCACTTTCTGGTACTAGCTGTGTTTGTATCGTATGTTATTTCTCCACCTTGATCAGCCTGATGTTCTATTTCTTCTCCAGGTTGTGGCATTACTGACTCTCCTGAAGAAATTTCTATTGTTGTATCATAAGGATGAGGAGTTTCAGCGCCTGAGCTGGATATGATTTCTGTATCTGTTGGGGGTTCACTATCGTCATTAAGGTGAAGATTTCCCATCGAAGGAGGGGTATTGTCATTGTTAGGCTCCGCATGATCAATATTTTCTGGTGCCGCAGATGTTGTTGGAGCAGTGTGTGGTGCCGGTTTTGGGAAGAGATCTTCAAATAAGAGATCGAGTTTCATGTCACTTAACGCCTTTGTTTTTGAAGTTTCTCCCATCGAGGAAGTGCTAGGTTGGTCCTTTGTTAATTCTCGTAGAAGTCCTGGTTCTGGACTGATTTGTGCAGAAACGACTCGGTCTACTTCATCAAACCTACGTTAATGCTCTCCATAACAGATCTTCTCTCTTTGAGATATATGCGATAGGCTTTTGATGTTGTTGAGTATCCCACCAGTATGCCTTCGAATGCTTTTGGGTCAAGTTTGCCTCTATCTTCACGATCATTTGCCACATAGCACTTGCACCCAAAAACTTTCAGGAATGAGACGTCTGGCACTCTACGATTTATCAACTCATAGGGTGTCCTATTGAACCTCTTGTGAAGTGAGCCACGATTTTGAGTGAAACAAGCTGTGTTCATTGCTTCGGCCCACAAGAAGTGAGGTAATCCAGAGTGAATGAGGAGTGTACGAGTTGCTTCAACTAAGGTTCTGTTCTTGCGCTCAACTACCCCATTTTGTTGAGGTGTTTTAGCTGCTGCGAACTGTTGGGTGATTCCAAGTGATGCATAGAAGTCACTGAGTTTTCTGTTCTTGAATTCTGTCCCATTATCAGTTCTTATTGTTTGTACACTTAGTTGGTAGAGGTTTTGAGCGGTTTTGATGAACTCAATGATTAGACCTGGAGTTTCATCCTTGGTTCTCAGAAATTTAGTCCATGTATAGCGTGAGAAATCATCCACAATGAATAAAACATATTTCCACCCATTAATGGTCTGAGTGCGCATGGGTCCACACAGATCCATATGAATGAGTTCGAGCGGTTTGGAAGTTGAGGCTATGTGTTTGGTCCGGTGGGAGGCTTTCCTTATCTTTGCCATTTCACACGCCGAGCAAAGATGCTCTTTGTGATATCTGAACGAGGGTAGCCCTTTTACCAAGTTTTCTGATCGCAGTTTGTTCAGGTCTTTGAAGTTGAGATGTGAAAGTCGCTGATGCCAGAGATCGTTCTGATGTAGAGAGGCTCGAGAAATAAGGCATGTCGGTCGAACAGTATTGAGGTCAATGGAGTAAAGATTCATCTTCCTGTGTCCAGTGAGTAGCTCTCTTCCATTTATATCTGTGACACTACATTTGTTAGTCTCGAAGTTCACCTTGTAGCCTTTGTCGCAGAAACGACCTATGCTGAATAAATTGTAGCTCAGTCCTTCGACGTAGGATACTCCTTTGATGGTTAGCCTGTCATGAATGAGATCACCTGTTCCTAGCATGGATGCAGATTGACAGTTTCCGAAGTAGACCTTCCCGAGGAATCCTTCAGAGAAGTTGCTCAACAGCTCTTTGTTTCCAGTCATGTGTGAGGAGCAACCTGAATCTAAGTACCACACATGACGGACCTGCAAAAAGAATCAAGTAAGTTTTGGCACCCATTTATAGATGGGTCCTCTTTTGATAGCAGGTGTAGTAGATTTCTTGTTCGTTGCTAGATTTAATTCTTTGCTAGGTTGTTGTGTAACTGGTTTGAGAGTCCAAGCGTGATGATTTCCTATAGGATGCAGTTGAGATTTCGGAATCCAAATCTGTTTTGGACTTAATTTCTTGCTTGGCTTGGTCTTGTAGATGTTGTGTTTTTACTTTAGATTTAGTAGTATGATTGGACGGCGTGGGAGATGTGTCCTTAGAACGAGCGCTATGCGATTTGGAAACGCTATTGCTGAAGTGACTGTCATGAGGATGGGAAAGTACATAATTGTTGACATGACAGAACTTTGATTTTAGGGAATGGAATAACGAAACACGTTATGCGACATTACAAGAAGTCACTTTTGGAAATGCAAAAGATTTTGAAACATGAGAAGAAAAGTTGGGGACTGGTCTCTTCTTCTTATCAGGGACTGTTGTCTTCTTAGCTGAGCCAGGTTGAACCTTCTTCGCTTCCTATCTCACGCCTTTGTCTGTGAGCACATGCGATACCAAGTTAGTGTGGGATAAAGGTATTTTCTTTGTAGTTTGCTTGCATTTACATGTAAATGATTCTGGAATAGAACGGGAGGTGGAAGGTTTGTAAGCATCAGGAAAGTTTTCAAGAGTATAAATTTTGCTCAACAAAATAGTTCTCTCTTCTTCGTGAGCTTTCTTTTCCGACTCTAGAGAGGCTGTCAAGGAATCAATTTTGCGTATGATTTCTGGAATATATATGAATGAATAAATAGGTTTAGTCTGTTCGTCAGTGCCTTCGGGTCCAAATGGTGACATGTAATCATCAGAGAGCGTTATCTCTCTTGTTTTGTAGCTATTGTTGAGTTCGTCGTAGTCACACATGATTTGAGCCCATTCTTTGTTCTTCCGTCTTTGTTCATCAGATTCAGTCACGTCACTTGATCCGACGAAGGGCATTAGTCGTTCGATGCTTAACCCAAAACGTTTGATGTTGTACAGAGAGTCTACTTTATCTGCTACAGGGTTAGTGGTTGGCTCAAATCCCAATCCTTCGCGGGGATTATAAAATTCAACATCTTTAGGTTGGCTAAGGAACATGGTTCGTTCACTTTGACCTCTTTTGGTGTTGATGTCCTCTAATTCCTTGATTTTCTTGTATAGTCGTACACGTTCGTTGGTGATTAGTTCGTATTGAGACGCTACATTTACACATTCTTCCTCGCTGTCTTTCAATCTTCTACTCATATTGCTAATTTCTATTTCCTTGTTTTCTATATGATCTTCTAAAGTCTTCACTTTAGTTTCAGACAAAATCAAGGCTTCATTAAGAATAGCAATCTCTTCCTGTTGTTTGTTCAACAGGGCATAATTTTTGTCGAAATTGCTTTGGAGTTCTGAGTGATTTTTACGATGCATGGAGAGTTCGGCTATCCTACGTTCTAGTTTAACGAAATCATGTAGGGATGGAGTGTATACCTCCAGGTCGGATGACGAAATATCTGTCCTGTCTGATCCGATGGATGGCTCATCCTCGTCGGAGTCATCCTCTATGCTTTTCACCATGAAGGCCATTTCTTCTTCCTCCTCGTCAGATGTGTCCTCCAGCCATTCCTCTTCCTCAGCTACCAAGACTATTCCCGCTTCCTTGCGCTGTGAGAGCTGAAATTTTTTCCTGTAGTATTCAGTGTTTTTCTTCTTGGGTCTGAAGCACTCCGAAGCAAAGTGACCCAGCTTGCCACAGTTGAAGCACTTCTTCACTATTTCAGATTTCTTAGTTTCAGTCTCTTCAGGGGCAATGTACTTCTGTTTCCCTCCCGAGGTTCGTTGTTTGTTGAAGGAAGAAGATGATTTCTTGGCGCTCATCTTATTGACGGTATCTGAGATCATTGCCACCTTCTTTCTGATGGATTCGAGTTCGTCCTCTGATTCTTGGTCAGATTCGGTGTTGTCAGAGGTGTCAGATGGTACGACCTGCTTTCCTTTAGAAGTCTTCGAGCTCCTGTTGCTTGACTTAGAAGTTACGAGTGCAATTGGTTCCATTTCAACGTTTGGCTTTCCTTCGTTCTTAATTTCTTTGGCATATTGCGAGTATTGTGAGAGATTATCGTGTAGAGAATGAATATCCATCGCGTCCAGATCTTTGTTCTGTTGCTTAACCAGAACTGCAATTCGTCCCCACTCAGGTTGAAGTGTGGAGAGGAACTTGATGTTGTGTTCGAGATTGGAGCGCTGGATGTTAATCTTTCTCATCTCGTTGATGATGGTTAAGAAGCGGAGGTAAGCATCTCGAAGTTCTTCTCCCTCCTTAGCCTTGAAGGAGTCATAGGCAGTAAGGATACTGAATTTCTTAGACAAAGTACTAACTTCTGTTCCGACCATCATCTTGCAGACTTCGTCCCAAATTTCCTTTGCCGTGACCATTGCATCTACTTGCTTGTAGACATCATTTGGTAGAGCCTGAAGTAGATAGTGTCGAGCAAGCTTGTCCGCTCTGGCTCGTGCTTTCTCAGCATCGGTGTATCGACTAGGGTCCTTAGGAGTTCTCCTTTCTGGAATTGCAGGAACTGCATCGGGTTGAGCAGGGGATAAATGTCCAAAATTGGGCAGGTCCTTCAAAAATGGAGGAAAGCATGTCAGTTGCGAGGTCTCCATCCTTGATTTCTATGAAATTTATGAATCGTTGCTTCCATATGCCGTACTCTCCCCATCTCAGTAGTGGTGCACGGTTGTCAGATCCAATAGCAAGACCGTCCATGTTAATGTTTGGTAATGATCGTTAACGCGAGATATATCTGCGAAATGAAACACTTTAGTTTTGAAAGAAATGTAGTCAAGTTTGAGTAATTTCTAGTGTTGAGTCTAAGTAGGTCTTAGTGAATTCTGTCGATATATAAGAGTTTGATGAATTTAGTGTACTGCTCGAGGATGGAACAATTGGTGTTGAGTGAGATTGAGAATTTTGTTCAACTCAATATGAGTGCTTGATCGACTCTAGTATGATATGAAAATAAGCTCAACGATTGGTCCTAAGTGTTGAGAATCGGGCAATCGAAACTAAGTTTAGATTTGAAGATTCAGGCGAAAGTGTGAATTGGGCAAGAGTGTTTTGAAATTGTTAGTTTCGATCGAAAGATGAATTCGATTTTGATTAAAATAAATAGTTTCGATCGTCTGAGATTGAAATTGTAAGTGGAGAATAAAGTTTCGAGCGAAACAGTTAGTACATTGGACTTTCGCCGAGATGTGTATCGATCGAAACTGTGAAATTGTGCACTGTAGCGTTCGAGATGTGTATCGATCGAAACTGTGAGATTGTGCACTGTAGCGTTTCGGGCGAAAATGATTGGCCTTTCGCCGAGAATTGTATCGATCGAAACCTGTGAAATTGGTGGAAAATTCGTCGAAACGCAAATCGATCTTTCGGGCGAAGCAATTGGACTTTCGCCGAGAAATCTTTCGAGCGAAACTGTGGAAAATGCGAGAAATTGTCTGAAATTCAAATCGATCGAATCTCCTCACAGTGAGTTTCGGTCGAAACCTTCAAACTCAATGGTACTGTTCAATTTGTTACTCGAAAGTGACGCCCAGTTCAGTAAAAAAAAATTTTCAGACTCGTTTTTGCTAAAATCTGTCAGGAACCGTCGTCCCGCCCTCGTACTTCGTTCTAATTCTAAGTGCTAATGCTTTGTTATCGTGCGAGTGCGTAAAAATGCGAATTCATTTTAAAAACGTGCATGCGGAAGTCTTATATACATGTCAAAAGAATATACTACATCGTTCGACACCTTCATCATGTCCCTGTCTACAAAATACAAGTGCACGTGTGTGTGTGCAGTCAAAAGCTCCCTATGCGCCCGGCCTTCACAGGTCGTCATCCATACACACACTCCCACCTCAAAAGCAGCCGGATAGCTTCAAAAGACTGGCCTCGCATAACGCTAGGATCACGTACCGTGATCGTCTGTACCTACAACACGTAACGTAAACAATGAGCCACCGAGGCTCAGTAAGCGGAAGTTATGCATGAATGCACGTGTCTTAACGATCGACAATCCACGCCGTCGTTTCCTAACGCTCATACTCTTTTCTCATACTCGTACTCTTTTCTTACGCTCTTTCTCTTTTTCTTATACTCTTATTTCATACGGGCCCTCGGCTTTCTATCCCACTATGCGCCATATCATAGAGATCTCAAGTGTGGAGGTTCTCACACTAGAAGGTCACCCGAAGGAATCTTCCCTTACTCAGTGTGGCCTCCACGCGGACGCTTCTCACTGGTAGCCAACGCCGAGGCCACTAACCACGGAGGTCACCCGAAGGAATCTTCCCTCCGGGTAGTGTTTTACACGCTAGAAGGTCACCCGAAGGAATCTTCCCTTACTCAGCGTGTGCCCCGGGCCGCACCCTCCAGGTTGCATCTCCCGCAGACGGGGTATTCCCCCAGCCTCTTATACAGGACTTATGGCTTCATTCGCCATGGCCGCATAGGGGTAGCCGTGACTCTTCATTCGAGTCGACACCAACGCCGATATCGGCGAGTATACATCGCACACAGGCGATCCTATGCACGCTCATACTTCGCTCCTTACCTACTACTCATGCGTGCAGATGCTCATGCTATGCCCATGTACTTATGCAAATCATACCATCATGCATATAAATTTATCATGTCTTAACATACACGTTCCACATAAAATACACGAGCACGTAGTTCATATAGATGGACGCAAGCAAGTTACGTGTCGTAGTTGAATTTCTACTTACCTGTCGTCCAAGCGTAATTAGTATTCTCCCCGTTTGCTCCTAACGTACGACCTTTAAACATAAAATTTATCGTATTAGTATTACGCCTCTGTAAGACACCTAAGTCAAATTAGTTTACCTAGCTTCATTAATTTCGTTAATTTCAAGTCTAGGCTAAGTCCCTTGCCCAATTAGTTACTAAGTGAGGTTAGCATCAATTGAGTTCGGCGAAAGTTAGTAAATTCGTTGCCCGATTAGCTCGATTTCAGGATTTCCATATCGCCCGATTCATCTTTCATGCATGCTCATTATTTGCCCGATTTTACTTCTCACATTCCACGCCTAGCATAGCTCGATTTGGATTTCATTTGCTTGGTTTCGGTCGATTTGCATCGCACTTGGAATCGTCCGATTTGTGACGTGAAACATCTGAAGTCGCCGCGCTGTCCCATCATCAGCCCGATTTGATCTCTCGTGAATGGATTTTGATCGATTTTGCATTATGCATGAAATCGCCCGTTTTCACGCATGCATGCTCAACATTTCGCCCGATTTGGTTTTGCACGATTCGTCCGATTTGTAAATTGCCGTGCCATTTCATCATCGTGACGTCATCCCAAATCCATGCATGGAGTTGGGAATTGTTTTCGGTCGATTTGAGGGTTTGCATGGATGGAAATCGCCCGATTTCTTCAGAGGTGGTAAATCGATTAGAGAAACTTCGGCGATTTAAATCTCCCGATTTGATCATGGGTATAATCGCCCGATTATGATCTTGCATGCACCTTGTTTATTCGCCCGATTTGTACTAGCATGGATTTGTCCGATTTCATGCATGCCATGGCCAAAACAGTTCGGCCGATTTGAGTTTCAATGAATGGAAATCGACGAGATTCTCTTCCATCTTCCAAGTCGCCCGATTTAGGGTTTGCTATGCTTGTTCTTCGGCGATTTGCTCTCCTTTCGCCACGTGGAACACCCCCTTTAAGTCATCTGATTTCATCATGGGGTGATCGAGGCATGGTCGATTTGAGGTGTTCCAAAGGTGGAAATCGCCGAGTCCTTGAGTTGGTGGCAAATCGCCCGATTTATAGGGTTTGAGACACCACAAATCGCCGAGTTCTCCTAAGGCTTAGATCGCACGATTAAATTGTCCCTCACATTTAATTCAATCGATTCCTTTCGTGCAACATTTCGCCGTGTGTTTGTAGTAACCCGAAATCGCCCGATTTACTAGGCTTTAGTGGAATTTAGTATTCTTAATTTAAATCGCTCGATTTCTTTACTCAAACAAGAGTCGCCCGATTTGCTGCCTAATTCCCGATTCTACTGGGCTTTCAATCACCTTCCCGAAATTCTAAGTGCTAAGGTTCTTTTTCCACACAACAACATCCAATATTAGGGTAAGCTCCTCTTGCGTTAAGGTTGTAAGCCCTAAGACATGTTTGGTTAGCTAAAATCTTGCAATATCCTAAGGAAACCCTCGAATGTGAGTTTACTCCCTAGGTTAGGGGTTTTGCCTTCTATGGTATACTTAAACTCCCTGAATTCCTTAATTCCTATCGTAACTTAGCTAAATAGTCCTACAAACGGAAAACATAATAGTTTGAGGTGGTAATTTTGTTTACTTACTCGAAATCCTAGCTTGTTCAATGGCGTTGCTTTGAGTTTCCTTCGACCTCTCCTCCTTGCTCCTTCACTTGGTTCTTCGTTGGGTTCTTGGTGAGATTAGGGAAATTAGATAGTTGGGTAGATATTTTTAATTAAAAGGGAGACATGGTGATGGGGACTTCAATGCGTGGGATCTCCTTATATTAAGGAGGGCTTGTCTCCCAAGTTGATATTTGGCATTTTGGGCCCATTATTGAGTTCTAGCCCATTAGTATTTAATATCCTAGTCCAATTTGGTGCTTCATGACCCAATAAAATCCTAGTCCACATTTCTATATACTATTTTCGGGAATTCCCTACTTGTTGGGAGTCATCGTAAACACATAAGTTAATGACACATAATTTCACTTAATTCTCAGAAAAATCACGAGCATAAAATTCATACATCACGTAAGCGTTCAACATATGCACAGTTGTCATGCAATTACGTAAGTCATACACGTAATTTATTAGCCGACCTTATTCACTCAAATCCTTATGACACGTAATCATAATTCGTAACACATATAACGATTATAAATCACGTCACGTGAAATCATGTAAACACATAGAAGCACATATCGCACATTAGGCATAAATTATTCACGTGTCCGAAATAAAGTATTTCACTCAAGATCCTAGCTCCCTAACGTAATTAACTCAACTATGTCTCTAATTAATTATTCCTGCTCTTAATTATGCCGTAAATCCCGTAATTAAGTTTCCGGGTCTTACAAAATCCGACTCAAACTTGACTGGAATCGACGTGAAAGAACCAAAACGTACTCAATATCAGTTTTCTAATGTCTTAGGAGTAAAAAATCACTGAAAACGATTTGAAAACATCACAAAAACAGTGAAAAACCAGGGAATGGGTTTTCAAGCAAAAATCTCTGTCAAATCACGTCGAAATCAAGCAAAACTGGATTCAAATGGAAGATATTGATCCGCGTTAGGCTCTGATACCACTTGTTGGCCCTTATATTACCAAACAAGGATCAAAAGAAGGGTTTGAATGTGTTAAACGTGAAGAACACCTTGAGTGTGTGTGTTAGTGTGTGTTTTCTTAATTCTAACTTGCAAGGTGGCTTACCTTTCAATTCTTTTGATAAAACCCTAATTAGGGTAATTTGGGCTTTATATACCACAATTCTTTGGTATATTAAAGCCCAATACAAAACTATGACTTAATATCATAAGTCTCACCAAACTACTACAACCCACTAAATAAAGATATTAACCCAAGATTACACAAATTAAAGGATGCTACAAAATATTCCTAACACGCTCCACACATGGTTGTGATTGAAAGAAATAAGTGCCGAAGGTTTGAAGCTGGACTTCGTTATACGATTAGAAATCGTATCACACCATCAGACATTGAGTCCTATGGAAAGTTAAGGGCGGCAGCGATCCGGGCTGAAAGATTAGAGATTGAATCAAGGAATTTTCAGATTAATAAAACAAGGCTGGGGGAAGAATTGTCGAGTGGAAAGACGAAAAAGACGTATAGTACACCTAGACCAATGAGTACGCAAAGTAGTTCCGCAAGGGGCAGTACGGGCGGAATGAGACCGGTCGGATGAGGAATTTCACAGACCATACCAGCATGTGAGCATTGCAGGAAGAACCATCTGGGCGTCTGTAGATGGCTCACAGGCGAATGTTTTCAATGTGGGCAACGGGGACATTTAGCAAGGAACTGCCCAACATTACTAACAGAACCCACAGTAGATCAATCAAGAGTTAGTGGAACTTATGCAAATCGCGGAAGAGGAAGGGGCCGAGGATCATTTTGCACAAGTCCTGGAAGAGGAGACGCTGGAGGCCAAGCCTATAGGTCGCCAGCACAAGCCAGGATTTTCACCATGACTCGTGAGGAGGCCAAAGAGTGATCACACGTGATTACGGGTAAATTATCTATGTGTGATATTGATGCATATGTTTTATTCGATCCAGGTGCCACACATTCATTCATATCACGAACATTTGCATCTTTATTACCTGCTAAACCCAACCCCTAGCAGAGGAATTGTATGTTCGACTTCCAACGGGCGAAACAGTTACAGTGAATACAGTATACTTAGAATGCAGAATGGTCAGTAAAGGGATAGAGATGCGAGCAACCCTATTCGTTATTCCTTTAATGGATTTCGACGTAATATTATGCATGGACTGGTTGTCAAGATACCGGGCGAAGCTTGATTGTTTCAAAAAGGAAATTGAATTGACCCCTATAGATCAAACCCATATAATACTTAAGGGAGAAAAGAGCATACGGACGGCACATCTAATATCAAGCTTAGAAGCTTCTCAGATGATTAGTAAAGGATCTGAAGGGTATATAGCCTATGTTATAGATGCACAGTTAAGTGGATTGAAAATAGAAGATATTTCGGTAGTCGGTAAATATCCTGATGTCTTTCCTGAAGAATTACCAGGATTACCTCCCAATCGGGATACGGAGTTCACTATTGAACTTCAACCAGGCACAGCGCCAATTTCTATTCCACCATACCGGATGGCTCCAATCGAATTGAATGAGTTAAAGGTACAACTGAATGACTTACTAGATAAAGGCTATATACGGCCAAGTGTATCACCGTGGGGAGCACCCGTTCTTTTCGTCAAAAAGAAAGACGGGACGCTCATATTATGCATCGACTATCGGCAGTTGAATAAGGTAACGGTGAAAAATAAACATTCGTTGCCTGGAATTGATGATCTATTTGATCAATTACTAGGTTCTACGGTCTTTTCAAAAATCGATCTGAGGTCAGGATATCATCAATTGAAGATTGCGGATGGTGATATTTCGAAACTGCCTTTAGAACAAGATATGGGCATTATGAATTTTTTGTTATGCCCTTTGGATTGACAAGTGCCCCTGCAGTCTTTATGGCATTGATGAATGATGTGTTCCGACCCTATTTAGACCAATTCGTGATCGTCTTTATTGACGATATTCTAATATACTCTAAGTCAAAAGAGGAGCACGAACAACATTTGAAGATTGTACTCCAAGCCTACGGGAAAAGAAATTGTATGCGAAACTTTCAAAGTGCGAGTTCTGGTCAGATCAAGTAGTATTTCTGGGACACGTAGTTTCTGGCAAAGGTATCCAAGTCGATCCCAGCACAATTGAAGCAGTGATCAAGTGGGAGAGCCCTAAAAATGTAGCAGAGGTTCGTAGTTTTCTGGGATTGGCTGGATAATATCGACGATTAGTCGAGAATTTTTCATTGATAGCAACCCCAATGACGAAGTTACAACGTAAAGGAGTTACATTTAAGTGGACTGAGGAATGTCAAAGGAGTTTTGAAGAATTAAAGGAACGACTAACGACAGCCCCTGCACTAACTATTCCATCAGGAACAGAATGTTTTGAAATTTATAGTGATGCGTCCTATCAAGGATTAGGATGTGTGCTAATGCAACATGGAAAAGTAGTGGCGTACGCATCTCGACAACTGAAACCCTATGAAACATCCTACCCAAGTGACGACTTAAAGCTAGCGGCCGTGGTATTTGCACTGAAGATATGGCGACGCTACTTATACGGTACAACATTTCAGATATTTACTGACCATAAAAGTCTGAAATATCTGTTGAGCCAGAAGGAACTGAACATGAGACAAAGACGTTGGATCGAACTACTAAAAGATTATGATTGTACTATAGAGTATCATCCTGGAAAGGCCAGCGTCGTTGATGATGCTTTGAGTCGGAAATCGTATGGTACTATCTCTTATTTATCGACATATTCTTTATCAAGTTTGATTGATCTCAGGAAGATGAATACAGAAATGAAAGTAGACGATACCGTGCTATCTGTCCCTCAATAGTTCGACCTATCATGTTAGATCGAATTAGGCAAGTACAATTTAAAGATGAAAAGCTGGCTAAGATTGCTGATAAAGTGCAACAAGGATTAGGAAAGTCTTTTGTGGTAGATGAGAATGGGACTTTGACAATAAATGGCCGCATATGTGTTCCTGATATCAATAATCTTAAACAAGAAATAATGGAAGAGGCACACACTGCTCCTTATGCCATACATCCGGGCAGTACGAAGATGTATCGGACCCTTAAATCTCATTATTGGTGGCCAAGGATGAAGAAGGATGTGGTCGAGTACGTTTTGAAATGTTTAACGTGTCAACAAATCAAAGTTGAACACTAAGCGCCAGTGGGTAAATTACATCTTTTACACATACCTGTTTGGAAATGGGAGCGAATAACGATGGATTTTCTTTATGGACTTCCTCCAACGGCTAAGAAAAATGATGCCGTGTGGGTAATTGTCGACAGGCTCACGAAATCAGCTTATTTTCTACCATTTAGATGGGGTTCTACGTTAGAATACTTGGCAAAAAGATACGTCAACGAAATAGTTTGGTTACACGGGGTACCTATTTCTATCGTGTCTGATCGTGATCCCCGATTTACTTCAAAATTTTGGGGAAGCTTATAGGAAGCGCTCGGAACTAAATTACATTTTAGTACGGCGTTTCATCCACAGACCGACGGTCAGTCAGAAAGAACGATACAGACATTGGAAGATATGCTTCGAGCATGTGTAATCGAGTTCAAAGGCTCATGGGATGATTATATAGCGCTAATGGAATTTTCTTATAATAATCAGTACCATTCGAGTATCGGCATGGCACCGTATGAAGCTCTGTATGGCCGGAAATGTCGTAACCCAATTTGTTGGGACATGGAAGGAGAACAAGTATTGGACGGGCCAGATTTGATTCAGGGTACAATGGAAAAGATTAAAGTAGTAAAGAGTCGACTAAAAGCGGCCCAAAATAGACAGAAGAGTTACATAGACCAACATCGATGAGAAATGGAATATGAAGTTGGGGAGAAAGTATTTTTGCGAGTATCTCTTTGGAAAGGTGTGTTGCGGTTTGGAAAGAAAGGAACGTTAAGCCCGCGTTATATCGGACCGTATGAGATACTTGAACGAATTGGACCGTTAGCATATCGATTAGCACTACCGCCTGAACTTTCATAAATACACAACGTCTTCCATGTTAGTATGTTGCGGCGATACAGATCAGATCCTTCTCACATTTTGCGTGACGAACCAATAAATGTTTCTGAGGATCTTAATTATGTAGAAGAACCGGCAGAACTCCTGGAATATGCTGACAAACAGTTGCGTAATAAAATGTTTCCGATGGTAAAAGTGAGATGGAAGAATCATTCAGCTCGGGAAGCTACGTGGGAAACAGTAGAAAGTATAAATACCCAGTACCCATGGTTGTTCTCTGATACATGTATGAAATTTCGAGGTCGAAATTTTTAAAGGGGGAGAATTGTCAGAAACCGAAACCTCATATCATAACTCCATGCATTTACATAAATTCATGCATTCATATAAGTTATGTTAACACATAGATATAGATAGAATAAGGTATTTGAAGTATTATAGTTCTGGGTTCTCAAAGAAATAAGTAGTGAAGGAGTGAATGTTAGGGAATTAGAATATTTCTAAGTATAAATTTTTAGGGTTTTCTCAGGTTCTGAGAAACATTATATATATACTAATAAAAACAATTAAATAAACTAGGAAGTTTAATGATATTCTTGAGATTATTTAAAGTGGAAAAAAATAATATATTTAAATAATTTCTAAAGCTAGATAATGAAAGCTTAGTCATGAAGGAATAGCCTTAGTGATAAGATAACACATAACACATATTAGGTGGAGCTATGATAAGTATTGGTAAAATGTCGATGTCATCAGGTTAGTATTACATGTTAATTTAGGATAAGAACCAAAAAGATATCTCTTAGTTGATCGAGACTTATTCAATAAACGTTTCGAAATGTTTTCCTCAAAGATGACGAGATGTAGCAAGTAAAGACTTCGAAATTCTTTAACCAAAGAACTTGAAATTCCTTAATATAAGGATTACGAGAACATAAGTTCTCGATATAACGATGACAATACAAACAATTCGAGATCTATATACATATACTGATATATATTGGAAACTTAGATGTAAGAGAAGCATTCCTAATAATAATAATAATAATACTAATAATAATAATAATAATAAGTGTATGAGAGAAACTTACGATAAGTATAACAAAAGTGTTGATGTCATTTGATTACTAAAACACGCAAGAATAGGATAAGAAGAAAAGAGATTAGAATTCATATTATTCTTGATAACTCGAGAAGGAAAAGAACAGTGAAGAAACAAGCTTGAATACTCAATTGTCGAAAAACAGAACTTTAAAGGATGTATGAAGTTGTTTTGTTTATATAAATTGAAAGTTGTATATAATATATATATATGTGAGAGAGTATTAGCAATGATTCAGTGTACTTCAAAATTTTAGGAAATTTTGTAACTTTGTATATATATATATATATATATATATATATATATATTAGGGCTTTCTAGATTTCTGAAAAGAATTCGTTCATGCTTGTAATTCGGTGTTAGAATATGTTAGAATCAATAACTATGAATGAGTATGAAGGTTTTTAATATATATATATATATATATATATATATATATATATATATATATATATATATATATATATATGAAGGTAGTATGAATTCCTGATGAAATTCGTCATGTTCTTAAGAGCTTGAAGAGAAATCCGATCTGAGATGTCAAGAGGAGCTATGATAGATTTCGATACGTAGGGAATCTCGAATTGGAAATTGAATGTCGAAAAGTAATGTAGGTCAAAAATAAAATGTCGAATTATGATATCAAATATGATGTCGAGTGTAAGGTTGAGATTTAGCTATTCACTTAGATAAAATATCGAGTAGAAAGTCGAGATGGGGTTATGATATGGAGATCTAGATGGAATGTCGAGATGTGTTTCAAATCTGTTAGAGAAGCTCGAGCCATGATTTCGACATTCTGAAATATGATTAGCAAGATTTCGAATTATAATGTTGAGCTAGGTTATGATGTCGAGATCATACATGTCGAGATCATATATATATATATATATATATATATATATATATATATATATATATATATATATATATCGAAATCCTTAATGAAACATGTCGAAATTCTTGGATATGTGGAATTCTTTAAAATGTCGAAATCTCTTATATCATGTTTCGAAAACTTATCATAGAATCTTATCTAATAATAAAATACTTATAATAATGCAATATATATGTAAGAATTAGGGTTTTCTATATGATAAGAACTAGAGTTTCAATAACATTTTTTTTACACAGTATAATAATCATTTTTTAAATATAAGTTTCGATATTCATTAAAAGTATAACTTCTAAGCCAAGAGTTTAATATAAATAACGAACAGAAAGGGAAAGGCTACGGATATGAAAGATCATGCATAATAAAGCATGCACATCACACACACGTGTCATTATAGGAATTTCATATTTACGGATAAAATAATCTTATAGGTCAGGAGTCCGATAAGGGCAAGGACAAGGTCGCTTAAGCGAGCGGAGCAAATAGGCTAAACTTGTGAGTATGATTTGCAACATGTACCTTATGTGCTTTATGTGTTTATATGCATTATATGAATTAATTGACTAATATGTGCTTTATATCCTATGCATGGATCGACGTGAATTATGTGACCGAAAGGTGATTTTATATGATTTATGTGCCAGATAAGGTAATTTATATAGCATTGTATACATATAAAATAAGGGAGAAACCGGTATGACTGCTACGACTACAGACGGTATGATACGGATGCTACGGCATATATCCCTACAAATCGGGGGATCTTATAGAGTCTTGTACAGGCAATACGTATCCCTACAAATTGGGGGATTACGACATGGTTCTAGAGTCCCATGCATGGGCGCCGACTAGGCATACAGTACAGTCTAGCTAGTCTATAACGGGAGTATCAAAATAAATGGCATGTGATCTACGGATCGTGTGAATGACCGTTACATGAAAGATGATTATATGATTTGAAATGGCATGGTTACGATATTGATAGAAATGTTTATTTTATTGTTACTTGTATTAATTAACATGTTGCGATCATACTGAACCGGTGTCTTCATAATTGTTGTAGATAATTAGCAGGCTGCGTAAAAAGCATCTTCATAAGCATGGATTTAAGGTTGGCCGACTACGCTCTCCTCCTGCTCCCCTCTGGTTCATCGTTAGCATATAGAATAGAAATGGATTTAGACTGTAACATTTTGTAACTCATATGATAGGTACATATATGTGCATTACTGTGAAAGGAACTAGACCAGATGTACGCGCCTGTTTTGTTAAAGGAAATGGTCATGGGAATCGCAAAAAATTTTATATGAATATTTTATAGCTGCGTAAAAAGGTAATAGGAAACAGGGCGCTACACAAGAGGAACTCTTGCAATTTGAGAAAAACCAAGTATGGACCTTAGTCCCACGGCCGAAGGACATTAATGTCATAGGCACGAAGTGGATCTTTAAGAATAAATCTGATGAACTTGGTAGAGTTGTTAGGAAAAAAACACGTTTAGTAGCTCAGGGTTATACGCAAGTTGAGGGCATAGATTTTGATGAGACTTTCGCTCCCGTTGCTAGGTTAGAAACAATTAGGTTGTTATTAGCTATTGCATGTTGAGTTAACATCACGTTACACCAAATGGATGTTAAGGGTGCGTTTTTATATGGGTATATTGATAAAGATATCTATGTCGAACAGCCTAAGGGGTTTGAGGATCCACATTATCCTAACCATGTTTTTAAGCTGCAGAAAGCTTTGTATGGGTTGAAGCAAGCTCCTTGAGCTTGGTATGCGAGGTTAGCCACGTTTTTACTTGAATTTGGGTTCGTACGAGGTGAGGCCGACCGCACTCTTTTGTAAAAAGGGACGGTTCGGATATTTTGATAGCCCAAGTTTATGTTGATGATATTGTGTTTGGCTCAACCTCACAATCTATGCTAGATCAGTTTGTGCAGGCGATGAACACTATGTTCGAGATGAGCATGATTGGGGAACTAACCTTTTACTTAGGATTACAGATTAAGCAAAGTAGTGACGGTATATTCATGTCTCAGGAGAAGTACGCGAAGAACATGGTGAAAAAGTTCGGACTCGACACAGCTAAGGCAATGAAAAACTCTCATGGGGTCCTTACAAAAGGTTAGCAAAGACAATGTTGGACAGAATGTTGACCCAACATTATAACGATCCATGATAGGCAGTTTGCTTTATCTTTCAGCGAGTTAACCCGATATTATGCATAGCGTATGTCTCTGTGCTAGATGTCAATCTGAGCCTAAGGTTTCCCATCTTAATGCTGTGAAGCGTATTCTTCGATATGTGAGTGGATTGTGTAGCCTAGGGTTATGGTTCTCTAAAGATACTAATATGAGTCTTGTAGGCTACAGCGATGCTGATTGGGCAGGTGACGAGGATGATCGCAAGAGCACATGTTGCGGCTGTTTCTTCTTAGGTAACAATTTAGTTGCATGGTACAGTAAGAAACAGAATTGTGTGTCTTTATCTACTGCTGAGTCTGAGTATGTTGTTGCGGGTAGTTGCTGTACGTAATTAATATGGTTGAATAGCGTGTTGTGTGACTATGGTTTAGAGTGCGAGTCAGTCCTCATGTATTGTGATAACCTTAGTGCCATCAACATAAGAACCCTATCCAGCATTCACGCACGAAGCATATAGATATAAGACATCATTTTCTAAGAGATATGGTAGAGAAAGAATTAGTGCACATTGAGCATGTAGACACGAAACATCAGTTAGCTGACATTTTCACGAAAGCATTGGATTTTGAAAGGTTTTCGGACCTGAAAAAATTCATAGGTTTGCATCAGTCTGTCTGAATGTTGGTCCAACATTTGGATCAACATAGCATATGTCGAACTTGATTGTCACTGTTTTGATGTTTGATTTAATGTTTTCTCTGTTATTCTGTGAAATGATTTGACTCATCTAGACCGTTCCCTGAAATGACCCTCTTCCCTAAAAAAAAATTGCTCTGACTCTTTTTCAAGATACAGGTTCAGGTAATAAGTTCCCTAGGTGCACGGCATTCGCGTTGACGATGCACCCTTTGCGACAAAATCCTAACCTTGATGATAAGGATCTTATAAGGGCTGTGCATAATATTACTAGTTTATAATGAGGTAAGTAGGGCAGAAAATGATAGGGAATTGAGTTTAGGGTGTTGAACAGAAAAGTCTCGAATTTCAGAGTAGAATGTTGATTCTTATGTTGGGGCAACATATGTGACTGTCAGTTTGATCATGCTATATTTTTGTTCTTTCGTTTATGTGCATTAGTTTTTAGGTCAGCATTTAGATATCTCTCAGAATTGCATTAGAACTATCGAAGAACGGCGTGTTAGACTTGGCTCAAGTGATCCTCATTGTCGCTCAAACGGTTAGTCTCGTTCGATTCTATTATGACTTTTGACTTGGTATTTTTGGTTGAATCATGATCTGATTTGCTCCTATATTTTTTATGACCGATTCTTCCATATACCATATTAGCTCCTTGTTTATTTAGACAGTTGTGACCTGATTCGACCGTATCCTCTAAACTGTCTAAATTATATTTGAGTGGCTCGCTGACATTACTCTCTGCCCCTACGTTTCTGATATAAATCACGTGTTATACATTCTGTGCTCATATCATTTTTTTGTATTTATCTTTGATTTCTTTATGGCGAACTAACTTGTTTCTGAGTCTCAGAATGCTGGGCTAGATGTTACATCAACATCTGTAAATTGGCTAACAGAGAAGTTCTCTGTGTCTTTTCTTTCTTCCCAAAAAGGGGGAGAAGGTTATGCAGATAAAAAGGGGGAGATAAGGACATTCAGGGGGAGCAGAATAAGGAGCCGAACGAACAGGGGGAGCTGACCGAGAAGCAGCCGAGAAAGCATCAGAAGGAAACTCCATACTCCATTGAGAGTGAAGCTCTGATCCTTTCTATTTTGCATGCATAATTGATTTTCTTATTAATTTATTTTTACTATATGCATGCTTATTTGCTTCTCCGATATGTTTACATGATTGCCTGCTTACTTGCCGGATATTTTTATTTTGCAGATTCGCCCGAAGATCGTTTCTTTTTACATGCGTGACTTTATGGTTATTTTGTGCATGCTGATCTAGTTAATTCTGCTTGTGTGACTATGTGGTTTGCCGGCATGCGTATGAACGGCTTACATTGTGCAGATGGTTAACTTAAGACCTTGTTATGGCTATGTACTATTGTCGTAGTACTTTGAATAGTTTAATCGCTATTCTGTTTGCGTCTACTCTAACCGTCTTTTAATGTTTTTGTGGTTGAGTAGATTTTGCCTTCAGGGGGGAGTTTTGGAACTTTTAAATCCGCAAGGGTTTTGGGAAGAAAGATAAAAAGGGGGAGATTGTTAATGTTGACTAGCTCAGCTTTGACAATGTTGGGCTAACATTTCAGCCAACATTGTTGTCTGTCAACATTCGATTTTATCTTTCATGCCCAAAACCGTTTAACCTTTTTTGTAGCTTTATTTACTGATATGCAGGACGTGGTAAAGTGCTAAAACGAGTTCAAACCGTGTGGAAAGAGTGTGGAGCTGCTTGAACGAATTTAGGAAGCGCAATTACTATAAATAGAAGATTTGAAAATCAAAAGAGATCAAGTCAAGCAACTACCATAATTAGAAGATCTGAATATCAAGGAGAATCAGTCAATCAGTTTACCATAAATAGAAGATAAGGGATCGGCCAATGAGATGAGAAGATTCGAATTAAATATATACTATATTTAGGGAGATCTTCGAGGAGATATTTGAAGAGATATTCAAGGGATCTTTTTACCAATTCAAGAGGGAGCCAAGGTCTATAAATAAGAGTTATTTTCGAGCTGCAAAAAACTACTCTCGAGAGAGCTTTCATGGAGAAAAGTTGAGCGACATATTGAGTGAAAAATATGAGTGAAACACATATCGAGCTTGAGCGAGTGTTATATATTATGAGAGTTGTCTTTTAGCCTAGTATTGAGCTTTCTGAAGTCTTAGTACTTCGTAGGTTTTCAGAATCATTTAGATTCTTTTTCTAGGCTTGTTTTTACTAACTTCAGATAGTTGTTTTGCATCCATTGCTGTAGTGGAATTTTGCCTTGAGGCACGCAGCAAGTTTTTATAACCTGCTGCACAGATTTACATCCTGTGTTATTTTAGTTTCGTCACTAAGTAGTTACAATATTCCGCCGTGCACCTGAATGTTAGGTTGAGTGTTACCCCGACATTTTACCCAACATCTAGTCAATACTTAGTGTCTTACATCCATATCGTACCGGGACCACTTCAGATGCATTAATATGCTTTGCGAGATGTGTGAGCATGGAAACCATTAACAAAGGCTTCGAAAATCTGAAAGAACGTCGAATTCCTTTTAGTTAGAAAGTTTTATTTCGTATGTTTAATCATTGTCGTTCAAACTATTGTTTTTCTACTGACGATATTAACTTTAGCTTGCCTATTCTATTTATTCTTCACGCCCAGTGCCCCTACCTACTGATCCGGCCACGGCTGAACTCTGAGCTCGTAACTACAAGGGACCCTCCTCTTTGTTGTTCTACCCGAGTAAGAGAACTTCTTCACCACCTTTCTGATTTTCATAATTCTATTATTTTGAATCTTCACGAGCTAAGCTCTTATCGCGAGGCTAGCACTAGTCCTTTTTGGCAGCAAGCAATTATGAAGAAACCTTTGAGCATGTGGCTCGTTTTTCTATGCGCAGACCTTTTGGCTATAGGTGCTACACAAGACTGGAGACTCTCTCAAATAGATGTCAAGAATGTGTTTTTTCATGGCGATCTGACGGAGGAAGTTTACATGCATCCACTTCCTGTTATCATTCTCCTCATAAAGTTTGTAAACTTTGATGGGCATTGTATGGTTTAAAAGAAGCTCCGAGAGAATGGTTTCCAAGTTTAGCTCCACTATTGCTCAATCAGAATTTATCTCCACTCCCTCTGATCGGCCTTATTCGTTTGAAAGACTGAAAATGGTACCGCTCTTTCTATCATTATATGTTGATGATATGATCATTATAGGCGATGATGTTGTAGGTATTTCAGCATACGAATCTATCTTAGTCATCACTTTGAAATGGAAGATCTCGACCCTCTGAGTTATTTGTGGGTTTATATGTTGTACTCGTGATGCTGAAGGTTATTACTTTATCTCAAGCAAAATACGCGTCTCATCTACTTTTACGGGCTGGCATTACAGATAGCATAACAGTGTCCACCCCGTTGGAACTAAATTGCAAGCTCACTCCTCGTGATCCTACATTATACCGCCAACTCGTAGGAAATCTTCTTGATCTTACTCTTACTCATCTGGATATAGCCTTTGGCGTTCATTTGGTCAGTCAATTCATGTATTCTTCTCCATCGACTCATTTCTCGACAGTTCTTTGAAAACTTCGTTATGTCCAAGGCACTATATATCATTGCCTATGCTTTTCTCACCGATGTTCTTTGGTATTATCTGGCTACTCTAATGCTGATCATCTACTACTTATTATTGTTTTTTCCTATGTGATTCAGTCATACCCTGGCGTGGCAAGAAGTAGACCGTTGTTTCCGTATCTACGAGACATCCTGGCGTTGGAATCGGAATATCGTGCCGTATTTGATGAGACATCTAAATTGATTTGGTTACGGTGGTTATTAAATGATATGGGCGTCACTCACTCTTCGCATGCTCTACTTCATTGTGACAATTCAAGTGCCATCTAAATTTCTCATAATAATGTTTTTTATGAGCGTACGAAACATATAGATTTTGATTGTCACTTTGTAAGGCATCATATGAAAGATGGTACTATCCATTTTTTTTCAATCTCATGTGAAATCAGATTGCAGACATCTTAACCAAAACACATCCATCTCGTTTTCAAGGTCTATTGAGCAAACTCAAGTTGGCTTCTACAATTGCACCTTGACTTTGAGGGGGTGTTGGCATATGGATAAGGACACATAATTAGATATGATTATTAGTATTGATTAATAATTGATTTGATTACCGATTCTAGTCTTAATTGTATAGCATTTAATATATATATCTTGTCCGTATTTAGCTTAGTTATTCTAGTATAAATATGATGTACCAATATTACTCGACCATTAACATATAGTAATCTAACATCAAAAAATATACTTAGTTACTCAAATTTTAAATATATTGCTCAACTTAGATCTGACATGCATCCAAAGATATTCTTTAATTTTTTGGTAGAAATTTTCAACATGCTTAGATCACAAAGTTCGTTATTACGCCCAAACATAAGTGAACAAGAATAGCAAACACAATTTTCTTGTTTATGTCCGTAAAGGATTGGTCCAAAACCCACTTTTAGCTTTGAATCATGTGTGCTTGAGCCATCAACTGCCGTCCCACTTGCTCTTAACCATCTATTCATCCGTTGACTCGTAAGGAGCCGTCGAACAAATATTGGCCCGTAACGAGCCGTCGAACAATCGCTGTGGAGCACGTCGCATTTTCTTTTACTCAATAAACACTCTAATTATATATTGCGTATCGAGTAAACCAAATTTATAATTTACCACTGTGAACAGTAGCAATGCTCTTAAAAGCCGACAACTTTTACTTAATAAATGCGGTCAATGAAAAGTTCATTTACCTTAGTTGTTACGATATATTTGTCATAAAGGTGAATTGTGTAATAAATTAATCTAGCTCGTAGATATTCTTGAAACAAGGGGCGGAATGATTCCGGCAACTTCAATCTTACTACCTATTTTCTAACACACTATAAACCACAACAAATTGTAATCTAATTAGAAAATTACAGGTTCAATACACTATTAAGATTCGCAATTATTTGTTTTTGTAAGGTCCTAAATGGTTCTTTCCATGTCGACGGCCGACTCGCTAATTAATGTCACAACCACAACGAATCTTAGTTCAATGTAATTAATTATTCCTCCCAAAAATCACAAAGCATATACGTGTAATGTTTTATAACTTGCCGGCTCACATAAAATATACCCAATTAACTCCAAAATAATTCCATTAACTTAACCCCAAAACAGCCAGACCCATGACCACTATATAAACTCCTCTCCATCACCATTGTCAAAACCCCCCTCTCGAAAAAAAACGAAGAAAAAAAGAAAAACCTCTTCACAAAACAACGAAGAGAAGAAAGAAGATAAGGAAAGATATCCAATCCTTTTCTTACACAAACACAAACGTGTGCCAACAAGCAACACACAATCCATCCGATGATCATCATCAACATCCCAACCTCAAACTCAAAACAGCCTACATGTTAGAAACTAGTTTGATCCCCAAAACCCCGACGACAGAAAATTCGACACATCGAAATAACACAAAACAGCCCCACGAAACGCACCTAACCCTAGTTGTAAGAGAATCGACCTCCATTTCAAGAATAGCCCTTCCCATTATCTTCACGGGCCTACTACTCTATTCACGGTCCATGATTTCGATGCTTTTCTTGGGCCATTTAGGCGAATTGGCCCTAGCCGGTGGCTCACTAGCCCTAGGCTTCGCTAACATTACGGGTTATTCTATTCTTTCGGGCCTAGCCATGGGAATGGAACCCATATGTGGACAAGCCTATAGTGCAAGAAGGTACACTATCCTAGGTTTAACCTTGCAAAGAACCATCCTTTTGCTTCTATTCTCTTCCCTCCCAATCTCATTCTTATGGCTGAACATGAAAACCATCCTCATATTTTGCAAGCAAGACGAACTCATCGCAGGCCAAGCTCAGAGTTTCCTACTCTATTCCTTGCCCGATTTGCTCGCTCAAGCGTTCTTACATCCTTTGAGAATCTACCTTAGGACGCAGTCCATAACTCTTCCCTTGACTCTTTGTGCTGCCATTTCGATCGCCTTACACGTTCCTATAAACTACTTGTTGGTCGTAAAGCTCGAACTAGGGTAAAAAGGAGTCGCCTTGAGCAGCGTTTGGACAAACATAAACCTAGTCTCTTTCTTGATCATGTACATGGTATTCTTCAAAGTTTATGACAAGACATGATGTGGTTTGTCCCTCGAATGCTTCAAAGGCTGGAAATCTCTTCTAAACCTAGCAATTCCAAGCTCTGTATCTGTGTGCCTCGAATGGTGGTGGTATGAGATAATGATAATGTTATGTGGGCTCTTAGTAAATCCCAAAACCACCGTTGCTTCCATGGGAATATTAATACAAACCACTTCTTTGATCTACATTTTCTCTTCCTTGAGCTTCAGCGTCTCGACAAGAGTGGGGAATGAGATAGGGGCTCGAAGGCCCGTAAAAGCCCGCCTAGCAGCAATCGTCGGCTATTGGGCAGCTTCATAATGGGCCTGACCGCCCTATTCTTTGCTGTCTCGATCAGGCACGTGTGGGCCCGTATGTTCACCGAAGACTGAAGTGGTCCGCTCCTGTAATGGATGTAAAATCAAAACTGGTGATGTAAATGTTGACCGTAATGTCGGAGCAACACTCGATCTCACACAGAATGCACAGCGGAAAAACTAACAACTTAAGTGACGAAATACGAAACACACGAGATGTAAATTTTGTGCAGCAAGTTAGAAACTTGTTGCGTGCCTTATGGCGAAATTCCACTATTACGATGGATTACAAAAACAACTATCTCGCGATAGTACAAATCACGCCTAGTAAAAGAATGGAATCTAACGACCCACTAAACTAGAAAGTCCTAAGACCTTTGCAAAACTAGGCTAAAAAGAATAACTCTCGTGAGTTTGCTCAATCTCAATGTAAGCTTCGCTTGTTATGACTCGTGTGTCTCTAACGGAAAAATGAAGTCACGTATAAATACTTCGACTTCCCAAAGGACTTGCTCAACGTCCATACTGCCCTCAACGTCCACTAACTTCAATATGGCCGTTGGAAGTTAAGTTGGATAGCTCCAAACGACTTAGTCTTCACTTGGGCTTCAAGACTCCTATTTTTAGTAAGTTTCTTTCCAATTTTAGCTCCTAAGTCTCCACACGTAATCCACACGTCTTTGATCCATTCCAAGCTTTATCAAAGTCCTGCATATCACTAAAAATAGCCAATAACCGAATTAATAGGGTTTTGGGCATGAAAGATAAAACTAGAGGTTGACCCAATCTCAGCCAACAATGTTGACTTGCATGTGGAGCCAATATGATTGTCAACATTGAAATATCAACACTAACAATCTCCCCCTTTTTATCTTTCTTTCCAAAACCACTGCAGAAGTTAGACGTAGTGAAACTCCCCCTAAAGGCACGATCTACTCAACCACAAAACATAAAAAGATGGTTAGAGTAAACGCAAATAGAATAGTAGTTAAACCATTCAAAGTACTAAGAAATAAGTACATATCCTAAGAGGTCCTGAAAAAAAACATCTGCAAAACAAAAAACAAGTGATCCATAGGCAGAGCTAAAAACATGCGCACGCAAAATAAAAACACAAGTCAAATAGGCATGCAAAAACAAAAAGCACTAAGAAGTGCGCATGCACAAAACCGACCTAGACCCACTAATGGCCTAAATCGATGGACTCTGACTCGTATCGGCGCTTGCATCTTCTCCAGCAGCTCCTACTCCAACATGTTCTCCCCCTGTCTGTTCGGCGGTTCTTTATTCTGCTCCCCCTGAATCTCCGCTTATAAAGGCACCCACATTGGTCAGCAGCCATGATCGCCATCCATCTGCACAAACAACCTTCTCCCCCCTTTTTGGGAAGAAAGTAAACCTCAGAGAACTTCTCTCTGAGCAATCAAAAAATAATCTTGTCATTCAGACACTTAATCTCTTGCTGCAGATTCGATGTTGAGGTAAATGTGGAACTGGCATCTTGACCAACATTCTGAGACTCAGAAACATGTGAGTTTGCCATAGATAAATCAAAGATAAGTTCAAGAAATGGAGAAGCAATACAGAATGTGTAACCCTTGATTATATCAAACACAGTCAAGAACAGAGAGTAATCTCAGCGTGAAGTTCGAATTATGACATAGGGTATGTGTGGAGTAGAGATAATGATCCAAAACTTAAAGATCAAAAACAGTTCCAATGGTCACACATAATAAACACGGTCAAATCACAAAACCGCAAAGAGTAACCGTTGGACTTGAAACACACTTAGGCAAATCATAGGATAGGGACGAAATAAGTCGAAAACTGCCTAAGTAAAATCTGAAGCTAAATATAGCATATGGAGGACTCAATCACACGAAACTATAGGAGCATATCAGAGTATGATTCACCCAAAAATACCAAGTCAAAAATCAAAGTAGGCGCTAGAGATACTAACCCGTTGAGCGACGTTGATGAGCACTTGAGACAAGTGTAACAAGCTGTTCTTCGAGAAATTCTAATGCAGATCTGAGAGATACTAAAACTAGACACAAACATAATCACCAAACAAGCTTAAAAACTAATGCATAACACACGAAAGCAAACAAAATGTAGCACCATCAGACTGAATGTTACTAATGTTGCCTCAACATTTGACTCAACATTCTAATTCCGTAATCCTAGACTTTTCTGCGCAATCCTTCTCCAAAGCAGTTTCCTTTATTACCCTTTCACCTTATTAATCTAACCGAAATCATGCACTGCCCTTATACCCTAAGCCTCAAGGTTTGGCTTTTTGTCGCATAGTATACATCGTCACCGCGAATGCCGTGTACCTGCGGAAACTTATTACCAAGTACCTATATCTAGCAGAGTTTATGAGCATGCTTAACGCAACAAGGATTGGCTTTTTGTCGCAAAGAGTACATCGTCACAGCGAATGCCGTGTACCTAGGGACGTATTACCAAGAGCCTATAAAACAAAGGGATTGAGTTCATGCAGGGACCAGTCAAGAAGAATCATGTCATTTCACAGGAAAACAGAACAGAATATTTCATCAAACATTAAAGCAGCAACAATCAAATCTGACATATGCTATGTTGATCCAACTGTTGGACCAACATTCAAACTGACATGTGCAAATCTATGGATTTCTTCAGGTCCGAAAACCTTTCAAAATCCAATGCTTTCGTAAATATGTCTGCTAACTGATGTTTTGTGTCTATATGCTCAATGCAAACTAACTCTTTTTCTACCATATCTCTCAGAAAATGATGCCTTATATCTATATGCTTCGTACGTGAATGCTGAATAGGGTTCTTAGATATGTTGATGGCACTAAGGTTATCACAATACATGAGAACAGAATCGCACTCTAAACCATTGTCACACAACATGCTATTCAACCACATCAATTGCGTACAGCAACTACCAGCAGCAACATACTCAGACTCAGCAGTAGATAAAGACACACAGTTCTGTTTCTTACTGTACCATGCAACCAAATTGTTACCTAAGAAGAAACAGCCGCCACTTGTGCTCTTGCGATCATCCTCGTCACCTGCCCAATCAGCATCGCTGTAGCCTACAAGACTCATATTAGTATCTTTAGAGAACCATAACCCTAGGCTACACGAACCACTCACATATCGAAGAATACGCTTAATAGCATTTAAGTGGGATATTTTAGGCTCAGACTGATATCTAGCACAGACACATACGCTATACATAATGTCGGGTCGACTCGCTGAAAGATATAACAAACTGCCTATCATTGAGCGATACAATGTTGGGTCAACATTCTGTCCAACATTATCTCTACTTACCTTTTGCGTAGACCCCATGGGCGTTTTCATTACCTTCGCCGTGTCCAACCCGAACTTCTTAACAGTGTTCTTCGCGTACTTCTCCTGGGACATAAAAATCCCGTCGCTGCTTTGCTTGATCTGCAATCCTAAGAAAAAAGTTAGTTCCCCAATCATGCTCATTTCGAAAGTAGATTTCATAGCATGTACGAACTGATCTAACATTGATTGCGAACTAGATCCAAATACTATGTCATCCACATAAATTTGAGCAATTAAAACGTCAGCACCAACTCTTTTCACAAAAAGTGTGCGATCGGCCTCACCTCGAGTGAATCCAAATTCAAGTAAAAATGTAGGTAACCGTGCGTACCAAGCTCGAGGCGCTTGCTTCAATCCATACAAAGCTTTCTGCAACTTATAAACATGGTTAGGAAAATGAGGGTCTTCGAACCCCTTAGGTTGTTCAACATAGATTTCTTTATCAATAAACCCATTTAAAAATGCACCCTTAACATCCATTTGGTGTAATGTAATGTTAAGCCAACATGCAATCGCTAATAACAACCTAATAGATTCTAGCCGAGCAACAGGAGCAAACGTTTCATCAAAATCTATCCCCTCTACTTGCGTATAACCTTGGGCTACTAAACGTGCTTTGTTCCTCACAACTCTACCAAGTTCATCAGACTTATTCTTAAAGATCCACTTTGTACCTATGACATTAATGTCTTTCGGCCGTGGCACTAAACTCCAAACCTGGTTTTTCTCAAATTGCAAGAGTTCCTCTTGCATGGCATTAATCCAATAATTATCCTTGAGAGCTTCGAGGACATTCTTGGGTTCTATTTCAGAAACAAAACATTTAAAGCGTGCCTCAGCGTATACGGTATTCATGCATACGTTTCTTACCATAGATTTGTAGTCCTTACGTGGCTTGTCTCTGGTTTTTCTTCCTTCGTTCACGTCACCAATAATGAGATCTGAGGGATGGTCCTTCTGTATCTTCGCTGGCGGATCTCTTCGAACTTCGCTGGTCCGGCTTCTTCAGCGTTCTGTTCAGGTTCAGATGCTGCGTCAGATGCTGGCTCAACATTTTCCTCCACATTCTCCTCTGTTTCACCAACAGCTTTGACAACGTCTGTAATAACAACTTGTGGAGCATTTCTGCTGAGGTCAGTAGTATCATCAAATACAATATTAACAGATTCCTGAACAGACTTCAAGCGCAAGTTATATACACGATAAGCACGGCTGTTCGAAGAGTAACCAAGGAATACGCATTTATCACTTTTGGAATCAAACTTGGTCAAATACTCACGATCATTCAACATATAGCAAACACAACCAAAGACATGAAAATACGTCACAGTCGGCTTTTTCCCATTCAACAGTTCATAAGAAGTCATTTTAGTACCATGACGAAAGAATACACGATTCGAAATATGACAAGCAGTATGTAACGCTTCAGCCCAAAAACGCTTAGAAATATTCTTAGATTGCAACATTACACGAGCCATTTCTTGCAAAGTCCTATTCTTCCTTTCGGCCACCCCATTTTGTTGGGGCGTCTTAGGAGATGAAAACTCATGAATGATGCCTTTCTTATCACAAAACTCAGTGAATGACTGATTATCAAATTCCCTACCATGATCTGATCTAATGCGAAAAACAGAAGCACTAAAAATGTTCTTAATCATGGCACAAAAGCTCTTAAAGAAATCGAAAGACTCGGATTTTTCCCTAAGAAAAAATATATGCATATCTAGAATAATCATCCACGAGCACATAAGCATATTTTCTACCACCAATGCTATCTACTTCCATCGGACCCATCAAATCCATATGTATCAACTGAAAACAGTGGGCAGTATTAAAATGCTGAGCAGAATGTGGGTCAACATTATGACTGGCATGCACTTGCTTACCCTTCAAGCACGACTCACATACAACCTTACCAAACTCTTTCAGCTTTGGAATGCCTCTGATTGCTTCGTGTTTGATAAGCTGCTCCAGAGTTCGGTAATTAACGTGCCCCAGTTTGTGATGCCAAAGAATCACATCATCTTCGGCCTTGGATAGTTGACATATGTACTTCGAGTTGGATTTGTCGCCGACTAAGTAGCAATTATCACTTGACCTTTTACCTGCCATCACTCGAACACAATCGCTGTTAAATACCTCACAACATTCTTTATTAAAACGTACCTCAAGGTCATCGTCGCAAAGCTGGCTTATGCTTATCAAATTCGGCACAAGACCTTCGACATGTAGAACATTGCTTAGTCTAGGAAAGTCTGCCACATTCAATCTGCCGCGACCTAGAATTTGTCCCTTAGCTCCTCCTCCAAACGTCACAGATCCGCTGCATAAAGGCGTATAATTGCTTAGAAACTCCTTGGTACCCGTCATATGTCGGGAACACCCGCTATCGAAGTACCAAGAACCTGTCACGTTAGCTCGCAAGGAGGTATATACAACATGGCATTTATGAACAGATTTCTCTACCCAGACCTTTTTAGATGATGAAACAGCATTTGGACTATTAGAATTTGAAGTGAGCCAACCGAAATCTCACCAGACATTCCTTCGAGCACTGATTTCTCAATGTTGAGCGAAATGTTGGACGACATTTCAGCCGACATTGATTTCTTTGCAGAAATCTCCCCCTTCAACTTCCAACAAAACGGTTTTATATGACCAGATTGCATGCAGTGATGACATTTAAATGATCTATCCTTAGACTTAACAGTAGCATGCTTAGGATTCTTCTTAACACTCGCAGTTATAATAGGATCACTCGAAACATGCGACTTTTCTTTAACAAAGACCATCTTAGGCTGAACATGTGGCACAGGTTTAGGAACTTCATTAATGGGCTCAGTATTGAAACCTAGACCTTGCTTATCAAAAATACCTAGAGATAATACCTCATCAAGGGTTGATTTACCCTTGTTCATTTTCGCAAATGTCTCGTCAGCCTCATCGACTCGCTTCTGTAGCTGGTCGATCTCTTTGTCCTTTCGTGTTAGAGCGGCTTCCATTTTATTCATCCCATCAAGAAGGCCTTCGATCACCTTTTCGTTCTTTTCATTCTCCTCGGTCAACACTTTTACGGCGGCTTTAAGTTGAGCATTTTTCGCCTTTTCTATTTCCAATTGTGCATCGCTTCATAGCTGCACAATCATCTGTTTGTAAATCTGCATCATCAGAACTTAAAAACCCATCAAAACAGTTTGAGTCATCATAATCAAATATAATCTGTTTTCCAGATGCTGAGTCAGATGTTGGATCAACATTCTGCTCAACATCCGTTACCACAGTGAAGCCTATCTGATTATCTTCGTTGTCTTCGCTGTCTGAAAAGGACTGACTGGTCACTGATGTTTACTTGTTCTCCTTAGCACACAGTTCTTCATCTTCATCGTCGGACAGCTCGATCCACATCGCCTTGGCGTACTTGCGAAGAGTGTTTGCACATTCGTTGGCGAAATGACCCCATCCTTGGCATTCATAGCATTTTACGGATTCATAGTTGATGTTCTTCTTCTTTCCATCTGCTTTGCGTTTAAAGAACGGAGGAGCAGACGAGGAATCAGCTTTAACATTCTGCCCCCGCCTAAATGTTGGACCAGCATTCGGGCCAACATTTTTCTCAGCGTTCTTCTTCTTCTTGAGAAACTTTGCGAAGTTCTTTACCAGCATGGTTGTATCATCCTCATTGTCAGAACCATCCTCGATTTGAACCTTGGATGGTTGACTGACTAACGCAAGGCTTTTGCCGTGTGATGCCCTCTTTTGAACGTCAAGGTTGGTCTTGAAGTTCTTCAAGATGTTCATCAAGACGGTGAAGTTCATCTTCGCTAGGTTGTATGATTCCTCGATCGCCGATACCTTCACATTGAATTTTTCGGTTAGTGTACGAAGAGCTTTAGAGTTTAATACCTTATTTGTCATAGGATCTCCTAGGCTGGCGCACTCGCTTGAGATCGTCAACAGCTTTCCAAAGTACGTGTTGATATCTTCGTCTTCCTTCATTCTGACATTCTCGAACTGACTAAGGAGGAGGCGAAGCTTGGTTTCACGCACACTTGCGTCGCCTTCACAGTACTTCTGAAGAAGATCCCACGCATCTTGAGCAGTAGAGCAATTCTGGATGATCTTGAACATAAACATGTCCATGGATGAGAAGATGGCGTTGAGTGCCTTGTCGTTGTATTCGGCCGCGTTCTTCTCCGCGATCGTCCACTGCTCGAAAGGCTTATCCACAACTTCTCCATCAGCGTCTTGTGGAGTCATTGGAGTCGTATAACCATGCAGCACTGCTTCCCACGCTCGCACATCGATGGACTTGATGCACTGCCGAACACGAACCTTCCAATAGGCATAATTGGAACCGTCTAACACAGGGACTTTGCCCAGATGGTTTGAGCTTGTAACATCCATTGTAGATGATCTTCAGCGCTTAGTAACATCAAGCGTAGGCTCTGATACCACTTTGGAGTGGTCCCGTCGTGTAATGGATGTAAAATCAAAACTGGTGATGTAAATATTGACTGTAAAGTCGGAGCAACACTCGATCTCAAACAGAATGCACAGCGGAAAAACTAACAACTTAAGTGACGAAATACGAAACACACGAGATGTAAATTTTGTGCAGCAAGTTAGAAACTTGCTGCGTGCCTCATGGCGAAATTCCACTATTACGATGGATTACAAAAACAACTATCTCGCGATAGTACAAATCACGCCTAGTAAAAGAGTCGAATCTAACGACCCACTAAACTAGAAAGTCCTAAGACCTTTGCAAAACTAGGCTAAAAAGAATAACTCTCGTGAGTTTGCTCAATCTCAATGTAAGCTTCGCTTGTTATGACTCGTGTGTCTCTAACGGAAAAATGAAGTCTCGTATAAATACTTCGACTTCCCAAAGGACTTACTCAACGTCCATACTGCCCTCAACGTCCACTAACTTCAATATGGCCGTTGGAAGTTAAGTTGGATAGCTCCAAACGACTTATTCTTCACTTGGGCTTCAAGACTCCTATTTTTAGTAAGTTTCTTTCCAATTTTAGCTCCTAAGTCTCCACACGTAATCCACACGTCTTTGATCCATTCCAAGCTTTATCAAAGTCCTGCATATCACTAAAAATAGCCAATAACCGAATTAATAGGGTTTGGGCATGAAAGATAAAACTAGAGGTTGACCCAATCTCAGCCAACAATGTTGACTGGCATGTGGAGCCAATATGATTGTCAACATTGAAATATCAACACTAACAACGAGGATATCATAAAGATGACTTCTCTCGTACTGCCCATTATCGGGCTTTGCGATCTGGGAAACTGCCCGCAAATGACGGGCTGTGGGGTGCTAAGGGGCACGGCCGGCCCGAAAGTTGGGGCAAATGTTAACCTTGGGTGTTTTTATCTCGTGGGCATGCCCGTGGCGGTGGCGCTCGCATTTTATTACAAGATGGACTTTTCGGGCCTTTGGATCAGGCTTTTGGCAGCTCAGTTGTCGTGTGTTGCGACGATGATGGTAGTTCTTGTAAATACGGATTGGGAATACGACGCAAAAAGAGCGAAAGATTTGATGAAAAGTGGTGGAGAATATGAAGTCTTTGATAATGAGTATAATGGCTACGGTGATGAGAAGAAGGATGAGAAGATGGTCGAAAAGTGTTAATAAAGAAGATTTTGTGTTAAAAGGGGTTTAGTATTTTAATATTGTTGTTGTTATGATTATGGGAAATTATATATGTTGTACTTGTACGTACTTAAAATGAGTATACGATTTCCTTTATTTGTATAAAGTGGTGTCCTCTAGTGGTCATATTTTGTTTATATAAGTAAAAAATTAGCTTTCCTATGTATAGAAAAAAGATTAGTTTTGGTATCGTCTAGTTATGGTTTATGGGATTTTGAGGGTTCGAGGATGTTAATAATGATGATTTGAATATTAGGTATTATGGAACGAGAAATGAATGTTGATGTGGTGTGCTTGTGTGAGGTAGGCCAGTCATGGGAAGAAAAATAGGACTTGTACGTTGTCTATATGTTGAATGAATGTCTAATTTTTATATAATTATTAAATTTTTAGTTGATCGATTTTCCATTTGTGTCCCCGAAGCATTTGTCACATAATGAGTAGAGCTAGCCAATGACCCCTTGACCTAGTGGTTGAGGGGGAGGCCTAAAAGATCATGTGGCTAGGAGGTCAAGGGATCGAATCACACCTCTCACATTTTCTTTGAGAGGTCCCCATGTGCCTAAGGCCCATGACTATCGTTGTTGGTGGGTTTGAGACGTATCCATCTAACCCCGGAGATTAGTCCCACCTCTGGATTGTGTGGCGGTTAGCCCAAAGCCGGGTTGTGTGGGGATACCTCGGGACCGTAAAAAAAATAAAACATAATGAGTAGAGCTGACAAAAGTTTTAGGCCTGCGCGGGACGTGGGCTTTGGCAGGGCGGGCCTGGCGGGCCGCGGGCAAGCCCTCCAGAATTAAAAATATTAATTTTTTTATTTAATAATATATGTTTAAATAACTTAGATATGTTTTTATATTTTTTTCCTCCTTTTCCGCCTGGCGGCGGGCTTACTCGCGCCCACCCCGCCAGTTGGCGGTCTTTGGCGGGTAACGGGCCGCCCCGCTCGCCGTAAGCCCGCCGCCAGTTGGCGGTCTTTGGCGGGTAACGGGCCGCCCCGCTCGCCGGTCCACTTGACAGCTCTAATAGTGAGCCGTTTCATTGACACTTTTAACGTGATCGATACAATGCAATTTATTACGGTTTCTCAATTTATATTAATATTTACCCACAACCACAATTAGATATACATTCTGCTATATTAAAAGGTAATAATATAGATAGGAGGGATGAGATGGGTTAAGATTAGTTAAAGTTATATTTGGTTGGATGGTTTATTTAACACTGGAATTTAGCTAACACCCTACTAATATCATCAACAAAATATTAACTAAAGGGATCTCCCACCTACCTTTATTTAATCACATCATTTTTGACAAATTTATCATTTCATATTTTATTTTTTTTCTCTTTTTTTTCTTATAGTCTCCGTCCATCCTCTCTCTCTCTCCTCCCTCCCCATCCATCTCTCTCTCTCTCCATCTATCTATCCCTCCCTCCCTCCCTAGACGTTTTCATACGGTTACGGTTACAGTTCACGGTTATAAACCGCCGGTTTACGGTTTGTAAAAATCTCTAACTGTAACCGAACCACGGTAACCACTGTTTCGGTTTCGCCTCCGGTTACGGTTACGTGCCGGTTCTTCGTTTTCAAATCTTTTTTTTTATTTTTTTTTAAGAAAATTTAATTTTTAATTATGTTAAAAAAATTCATTCCAACTTTAGTATTTTATATAAATAATGTGTTAAACATTAAAAGTAATAAGTACATATTGAATACTATAAAAAGAAAACACTACGATGATCGCTCTAACAGCTAAGCAACTTAAAATACTTTGGGACCGCTAGAAAATATTTCAACCACTTCTTTTTCATTTGCATAACACATTAGCCAAAAGTTCTACATGAAGTATATTTTTCAAAGGCGCAATTTTAACACAATGATCTGAGAGCAAAACCAATGTATGATTATGAACACCGAATAATTTTTCGATAGCTTCTTTAAGATTACGCAAAATTTGTAACAAATAGTAACATAAATAGCAAGAAGTCGGAAATAAAGTAATATTATGCTAAAAAACTTACTAAAATACACTTAATATGCTCGCAAAATATTATGCTTCATTGTATTCACAGGAACCATACAAAAATTTAGAAGTAGAATTCCAAACATATTTTAAGTTAATAAACAATATAAATAAATCATGTCCCGTTGACCACCGGTTCAGCTACTTTCAAACCGTATGAACACCTCGATCCCTCCCTCCCACCCTCTCTATCTCTCTTCAACCCCCCCCCCCCCCACGTCCTCCTTTATCCGTCACTCCCTCTCCCTCTCCTTCTCCCTCCCTCCGTCCCCACCCCCCTCTCTCTCCCCCTTCCTCCCTCTCCCTCAACCAACCCGTTGAAATTGATTAGAAGCAGCGCTCCAATCCGTGTCGCCCGCGAATTCACACCAATATGTGGTTATGATCTCAATTCCACACAAAACAGGGGTAAATTTGTAATTGAATTTCATTAACCCGAGTATTTTCTAAATTCATCTACCAAACATATCATACATCATTATTTAAACTCGAAATCAAACACTACCCTCCATCATATAAACCCGGTCAAAGATAATACCGTCTAAACTCATCCTCCCTACCAAACGGACCCACTAAATCCTCTATATTCCCCCTTGTTCTCATCGTCATCCATTCCCCTTGTGTTGAGGTCGTATTTCGAATACTTTCTAAAGTATGCTTGTTTAATAGCTTTTCCTACTCCTGAGCTACCATGAGTTTAGACTCGACATCGATACTGCTAAAAAAGGGTTCAAATTTCGCCTTAACGCATATACTGTTTCCATATTCAGATTAATCTTTGTAATAAGTAGTTGCACAGCGCAATAGTAATTCATGATTTAGAAATACATTTGTTGCTATTCATGTGAGAGTTTTCCTTCTTTTAGAAGTTTTAAAAAAAATGGCCTCCTCTCCAGGAAAAAAGACAGTGTTTATCGTTTTCCTCCCTTTGCAGTGACTTTTCACATTTACAGTTCTTTTATTTCGTCTTCTTCACAAATCAAAACGATAGTTCCACAGCCTCCTAAATTCCGTTCGAAGCTCTTAGAACTCTCGTCGGTGAAGCAATTGCACTAAATCAAACACGCGCAGTCTAACTTCGACAGCAAACAATGCGATGACCAAGAAGGTGGGTTTAATTTTCGTGTTTTTACCAGCGTTTTGTCGATCCAATGACTGTGAAGACGCGGTGGCTCGCGATCTGTGCAGACCCGCGCGATGTGCGCAGGGGACCCGCACAGTCTGCCCAGGGTCTCGCACGGTACACGCGGTATTCGCTGTGATACTTCTCAAGGGACCCGAACGAATTTGCAGGGGAATGTAGGACCCGAGTCCACGCAAATTAGGTCGGCCAATAAATTATGTATATGAACTAAGTTATATGTGTTTAATTTCACATATGTCATATGCTATGTGACTTTACGAATTTCATGCTCGTCATATTTACGTGAATTATGTGCAGTTACGTGCCGATAAATATGTACTTATGACGACCCCTAAATCATGTGAGGGATTTGCGAAAATAAGGTAGGAAGAGACTAAACGAAAGCCAAATAAGAGTTGGCTAGAATTTTATTTTGGGCTAGGGATATTTGGGCTACAACTTAACAATTAGGCCAATTTAAACTAAGTCAATAAAAGGAGACAAAATTCCCAAATTAAGGGAAACCCACGCCCATACCTAGTTCACCCCTCAATATGTAAGAAAGTATCTAGTCAAAATTATCCAAACTCCATAACCACACTTGAAAACTAACGAAAAGCAAAGCAAAGGAAAGGAGAAGGGCCGAGAGATAGTCGAACCAAGGATACCCCAACTAGCCTAGGATTTCGAGACTGGTAAGTGAAATACCTTCCCTAAACCTTTTTATTTCGTACCCTAGGTATTGTTGGATGTATTAATTCAATAATGCAACTTTAGTTCAAGAAAGAATGCGAGAACCCTAAGTGCGAAGTGTATGCTTATAATTTAGGTCTTTATTTGGACCAACTTATGACCGGATAGTTGGAGCATGCCTTTGGATAACGAATTTTACTTGAGTAAGAATCGCATGATTTTGGGTAGCAAAAAGGGATAAGATGCAGGGTTTCGATTGGATTGGTAGGAAGAAGGCAGTTTCGATCGAATATGACTAACCAAGGCACTTTCGATCGAAAGTAGGAAATCAATTTCAGGGTTTCGGGCAACACTTAGATAGATTCAAGTTTCGATTTAATCGAATTGCAAGATAGTAAATTCAATAAGTCGTGAGTTTCGACCGAAACTCATTTTAATGTATGAGTATCGATCGAAACTCAATCTCAAGCCATTCAATCGACCGAAAGTGATTAATCACTTTGCATGGTTTCGATCGAAACCCATAACGACGCCATGCACACGTCATCACACGACGAAACACTAAAATCGATCGAAAGTAGCTAATTAAGAGGGTTTCGATCGAAAGAAAACTCGGCGAAACTCCACCCCAAGCCCATGAAATCGATTGAAATTGGCCTCTTCAGCACACACGGTTTCGAGCGAAACTGGATGACGTCATGCTGACGTAGGACACGGCGAAACTCTCTCATTATGATGTTCAATTAAGCGAATCCCATAAATTGATCGAGAGGGGACTTTCGATCGAAAGAAATCTCGGCGAAACCCATCCCACTTTTCATCCAATCGATCGAAAGCTATTTCCCCATGCAAGGTTTCGAGCGAAACTCGGGTGATGTCATGGTGATGGAATAGCACGGCGAAACTCATATGGTTTCGGGCGAAATTAATCCATGATAATCACCAATTGAAATTAGGAATTGATGTAAACGAGTTTCGATCGAAACTAGTTGGTAATTAGGACGTTCGATCGAGAGCAATTAGTGAATGAGTTTCTGGCGAAACTCATGTAAATTAGGAATTCGATTTGGACGAATTAAATCGAGCGAAACTTAGCAAATCCAATGACTTTCGCCGAGCTTACCATGTTAGGAATTTCAATACTTTAACTTAGAAATTCATTAAAGATCGAAACTTAGGTGAAATCGAACAATTGGGACTTTGAACCTAACCCTAAGCTAGTACACTTTCGCCGAGAGGTATAACTAAGGTCGAAACTTAATTCTAACATAATGTGTATAGAAATTAATTGAGTTAGGGAAATTTAATAAGGCAAATTGAGTGACTTGGAGCCTAGAAAATTTGTACAAGTCCAAATAAGTAGTGCGACGAAAATTAATTATTTCGACTAGTTAGCTAAGCAAGAGGGTACTAATGCTCCAATAATGTTATTTAAAAGGTCGAACTCGTTAGGAGCGAACGAGGGAGCACGCTAATTAAAAGCTTGGACGACAGGTAAGTGGAAATTCAACTACGACACGTAACTTGCCTGCGTCTAATTATGTGATTACGTGCCTACATGACTTTATGTGAAACGTGTATGTTACGACATGATTATTTATATGCATGAAGGTATGATTTGCATAATTACGCGAACATGGCATGAGCATTTGCATGCATACGTAGTACGTAAGACATGATGTACGAGCGTGCATAAGATCGCCTGTGTGCGATAGATATTCGCCAATATTGGCATCCGTGTCGACTCAATGAAGAGACACGGCTCCCCTATGCGACCATGGCAATAAGATGCCGTATCGCCTGGAATAAGAGGCAGGGAAAATACCCCGTATGCGGGAGATGCAACCTGGAGGATGCGACCCGAGGAATGCACTATCCAGATGGAACCTCTGAGGTTAGTGACCTCGGTGTTGGCTACCAGTGAGAAGCTTCCGCGTGGAGGCACCACTATGTAAGGGAAGATTCCTTCGGGTGCCCTTCTAGTGTGCGAATCTCCACATATGTAAGAATCCATCGAGGATTGAGATCTCTATGATATGGTGCATAGTGGGATAGAAAGCCGAGGGCCCATGTGACGTAAGAGTCTAAGAAAATGGGTTCCTATTTGATCCAACAACACTGACCTAGGACGATTTACCACGCTAATAATGAAAGTTTTAAAGATCGAACGTGGGGTGGGTTAGTGTAGACGATGGGTGCTTTGAAAATGGGTTCTTCCTTGTTCAACACACACGCACTCACACATACTACACCAAAAACACACACCCTAATGACTTAGGGTTTGGGGATATATATACCACATTAGTTGGTATATTATACCCCTAGTAACTAAGAACTAGAATATTAGAAACTAGCCCAAAGTTAATTAAATACAAACCAACTAAGATAAACACAATGAAATTGAACACTATAAAATATTCCTAGCAATCTCCCCCTTAGTGTTCAATTTTTAATTCAACGCGGGTTATCTTTGTTGGGTACATGGAGAATCTCTCGAGTCCTAACAATCTCCCATTGCTCCCCCTGCAAAGGCTGTCTCCTCTTCTTGTGGAGGGTTTGAATGCACTTCCAGCTAGAACTCTCTTGTCTTGACGCTATACGTTGTAGATTGGATGTAAGCTGTGATCCACGCCCCGATATTCGTTTCTTGATGATGTCGCAGATCTTTGAATTCTGTTTGCATCTTGTCTGTGTCTTTTTCCGTATTTAGAAGTCGTCAAGTCTTCTCCAGTCTTCTTCTCGGTGCCAGATTCGTCTTCGTCGAAGGAATTTGTCTGGTTCGGCCTTGGAGAAGCTTGTCTGGCTCCAGAAGAAGATATGTGTGGGGTGTCTTTTAACATGTACCAAAGCTCCTTTCGAATGTGACATTGTAGGTACCAGTGGAGTTCAGCTTCATCGTGGTAAGCGCGGCGGAATTTGATGGTGAGTGTGGGATGTGTTCTAAAATGTGCCAAGGCTCCTTCTGATTTGACGTTCGAGTGCAGAAGAGCCCGGCTTCGTAGTGGTACGCACGGAGGAAATGGTGTGTGGTCCGACCTGTTTGTTTATACGTATCCCCTTCTCCCCCTCATGGCGATTCGTGTTAACGAGATCGGCATGCTTGTATAGGAGTCGAGAAAATATACAAACGACAGGTCGGTTCGGGTAATAACCAGACGGAGCCACTAAGGAAATCCGTCGACACGAGTTTAGAGTTAAACTCTGAGACGCGGCCTGCGAGAACAGGGCTTAGAACCGGAGCCACATAGGCGTTCCGTTAACATCGATCTAGGAGTGTAGCTCGCAGACGATGGCCTGATGTCGTTGTTGTTTTGATGTTGCAACGGTAGGACTTCCTTCCGATCATTGAAGCATATCTTAGAATGACATGTCTACGGAAGTTTAGATCTGGTCACAAAGTCCAGATGAGAAAAGGTGTATGTGTCCTAAAAAAAATATAAAATATTATGGAAGTGAGGACACCTAGACTCGATGTGTTCAAGAAAGTTCACTGATGTGGGGCTAACTACCACTTAATTCAATATCTCCCGCTTCCAAGTGAAGCGGTTATAGCATACGTGGCTCCCCCGTGATTTGATGAAACACCGGTCTTTTGGGAGATCGATGAGTGGGTAAGGCTCGGTTGTGCATGCGCCATTGGACCAAATGAGGCGACTTCTACCCGGGAGCTGATAAAAATCAGCTCCTGCACCTATATGGGATGGCCCGAAAATTTTATGAGGTGAGGATTTTTTGTATCTTCCGTTCTTCGGTATTGTCAAGAATTGCCAAATGGGAATGTGACTTATGGACTATCTTCACTAACACTTGGCTACGTTCCGGGGTTAGGTTCAGTTTGGTCTGACTGAACCATGGGAACCTAGAATCCATGCGTTCGTCAATTTTGGTGAGTGCTGCTTCATCAGCAAGTCGGAGCAGGGTGGTTGAGATCATCTTTGTGTTTGTGTATGGATGTCATGCCTTTTGTAATTCTTGAACTCTCGAGGGTCGAGTTTTCAAGTGTCTTGGGAGGTGGAAGCGTCTGAGAGGGTTTTTCTTTCTTTTCCTCCTTTTTTTGGCTTTTCTTTTCCTTTTTTTTTGTTTTGTTTTTTTTTTATATGTATACATATATATATTTATTATCGTAATAGTAGTAGATAAGTAGTATCATAGTAGTAATAGATATAGGTATAAGTATACGTATATGTATATGGGTTAAATGAAGTTTCTCCCCCTCAAATCGTGCACCTAAGATATACTCCCCCTAAAAATGTACTCTCCCCTCGTAAATATGGAGTGATACTTCCCCTCAATGCACGCACGTTAAAACATATAAGTTCTCTCCCAATAAAATAAGTGTGAACATATTTATCTATTTTCAGATCAGATGCAAACTAAAGAATTATTGTTCTTTAAAATTGCATATTAAAATGTACGTTTTTCACTTTTTTTCGCTCCCAATATGTAGGTATTTTTGACATTTCAGCTCATATGCATACGTGAATGTTTAAGCTCAAAGTTCTTTAAGATATATGCATAGCTAAAATGTACCAATTTAAAGACATAGGCATTTATCAATTCTGCTTATATGCATACGTAAAAGTTAAGCTTGAAAATTCTATAAGTTGTATGCATAATGAAATATACCTATAATAGGGTATTTATGCATTTCAGCTCATGTTTACATGCAAAAATTTGGAATTTAATGTCTTTTTGAAGCATGTGTAAATATAATGTACCCTCGTGTGGTCGCTCGCCTCGCTAGCCAGCCGTGTATGTGGAGCAACCCGAGATACCATACACGCTGGGATGTTTGGCTGCCCTCTTCGCATACCAGTCATGAGTGTGGAGCAGCTCTCTTAGTACCTACCCATGCTGGGAATCTGCAAAAACTTTATTCGGACTTTGGTACCCATTTTTGGATGGGTCCTCCCTTGTTAGCAAAAAACAAGTTAAGCACCTTTGGTTCATGTATTGATCCTAAATCATCCTTTAAAGTCCCATTAAATTTGATTTGTGATTTAGGAATCCAGGTTTGGTGAACCTTAGAGGGAAATGACAATTCAGCGCCGGTGAATGTATGTCTAGGTTTAGAAGACGTAAAGATTTTCTCCCTAGCCAGTCGTATAAGATGCTTTCTGGAACGAATCTGGACTGGGTATTTCAAGTAGGAATATGAACTTATGGCGCTATATGCGTCATTGGATGATGAGTATTGCCTACGAGAGTTCACATCATTCACTATATAATGATGAGCGTGCGGGATTTGAGAAGTTCGTCTACGTAAGCTTGGAACTTCTTCGTTGCACGCTTCCCTTTTGATAGGAATGAGAGAAGAAAAACCTTGAACATTCTCTGCTTTAATTTTGGAAGATAATACTGATTTTCCTTTCTCCTTCCTAATCTTTATTTGTTCCTTAGCTATTTTTAGAGCTTTGCTTTTACTTAACGTTTCAGCTTCAGTCAAAATTGATTTAGAATGATTAGTAAAAGCCTTTTCAGTTTTAGGAACAAGGATGCTTCTTTTAGTTTTTGTTTTATTTACCTGTTTCGAGGAATATGTATTACTTGACAAATTATTGGAAACAGATAAAGACGGGGAATTTTTGGGATATAAAATCTCCTTTAAAAGCTTTTCCTTTTCAGCGCCAAAACCTATCCTTTCAGAGTCCAAAGTATCTTGTAAATCTTTCAATTTACGAAGAGTATCTGGAGTATCACATAGGGTAGGTTTTTTATCATATAAAATATTTTCCCCGTTAGGAATTAAGTTAGAAGGAGATTTTTGACCTGATTGACCTATATTCGAAATAACATTCTCTAATCGTTTAATCTTAGAGTAAAGCATACGCTTCTCCTCTAAGACGGTCTCATATTTTAATGTGATTTCATTTCGCTCAGCTTCGCAAGAACGTAAATTTTTAGTCATCTCGCAGACCCTATTTTCACTATCTTCTAACTTAGTTTCTAAGCTAATTATATTTGACTTTGCGTTTGTCAAATCTTCATTAGCATAAGATAGGCTTCTTGTTGCTTAAGCAACACAGAGTAATTATTAGCAAGACGTGCTTCTAATTCCTCAATCTTCCTAGCTTGAGCATCCATTTTAATTTGATTTTATATTTAATTAAAAAATTGAAATTGGCTTTTGAAATTTCAGTGACGAAAAGTTTGGTTTACTCGAGAAATATCGTGAAGTATTGAAGAAAGTCGGCGTCGAAAATTTTTTGGCGTGCACCGAAAAATTGTGATGATTTCGAAAACTTCGTGAAAATGACCCAAACTTTTTCTATAATATGCCTATAGATGTCCTAAGTTGATTGTTGAATATAAATGATCGTTGACACGTTTTGTGGATTTGCTTTAAAAAATATTTTACGAAAACGTCGTCTACACCGAAAATTTTGGACCTGAAAAATTTATTTAGAAAAATTTCAAAAGTTAACATATTTTTATTATTAATTTAGTAATAATTTTTTTTTGTTTCTACGAATGAAAAGAAAATTCAGAAAGTTTTGAATTTTTTTTTAAATCGGGTACTGTAGCATTTCGGGTACTGTAGCGTTTCGGGCACTGTAGCAGTTTCGGGTACTGTAGCGTTTCGGGCGAATGGGTTAGTGTAGAAGATGGGTGCTTTGAAAATGGGTTCTTCCTTGTTCAACACACACGCACTCACACATACTACACCAAAAACACACACCCTAATGACTTAGGGTTTGGGGATATATATACCACATTAGTTGGTATATTATACCCCTAGTAACTAAGAACTAGAATATTATAAACTAGCCCAAAGTTAATTAAATACAAACCAACTAAGATAAACACAATGAAAATGAACACTACTAACAAAGAGTATGAGCGTTAGTAAGCGACGGCGTGGATTGCCGATCGTTGGGACACGTGCATACATGCATAATTTCTGCTTACTGAGCCGCGCTGGCTCATCCCTTACGTTACGTGTTGTAGGTACTAGCGATTACGGTACGTGATCTAACTATGGGGCAAGGCCAGTCTTTTGGAACTTCCGGCTGCTTTTGAGGTGGAAGTGTGTGTATCGATGACGACCTGTAAAGGCCGGGCGCATAGGAGTTTTTGCTGTGCACGTACACGCTTTTGTGTGGATATAAAAATGATGAAATATAGAAAGACTTAAGAATATTCTTTTGACTTGTTTGTATGAACTACCAACTTTAAAAAAAAAATTTATCCGCATTTTTACGTCTTTGCACGACAACGCACCGTTAGGCACTTAGGATTACAAAGAATTATGAGGTCGGACGTCGGGTCCTTACAAAGTGGTATCAGAGCTTCGGTCACAGGTCCTGCAGACTGTCCATACACACACACTCAAAAGCGCGGAAGCGGCCTTGCTTGTAAGCACCATGATTAGGTGAATCCCTTGTATGGTTTGATTTATTGGCCTTAGGAATTGTCAGGACAGGTTGAAAAATGGTAGGACTTAGGGAGAAGGCAGTAGGGAATCAGATCAGGGTAGGGATATCAATAACCCTCCCGATAGCCGGGATGCTACCATCCTGCAGCTCACTGAATTGGTCCGGCAACCGTCGGCCCAAATCCAGCAGCTGATCCAACAGCAAAACGCTGGGGGACAATCAGCTAGCTTACCACCCCCACCAGAACGAATCGAGATGATCGGGAAGAGGTTAAGGAAACTTAACCCTCCGTTGTTCGAGGATGCCGTCGACCCCACGTCGGCGGAAGACTGGCTCAGGATGCTGGAAAACATGTTCCAGCATAGCCGCACACCTGAGGCGGAAAAGGTGATGTGCGCTACCTACCTTCTGAGAAGAACTGGGCACTGGTGGGATACCATCTCAGCCATCGAGAACCCACTTACGATGAGCTGGGATCGGTTTAAGGAGCTCTTCCGAGGAAAGTACTACACCGCCCCCGTCAGAGCTCAAAGGATGAACGAGTTTATCAACCTCTGCCAAGGGGCAATGACGGTGGCGGAGTACATCAAGAAGTTCGAGCAACTTTTAAGGTTTGCTGCTCACATGGTCAGTACGGATGCGCTCAAGATCGAGCGGTTCATGGAAGGATTAAAGCCCGAGCTATATAGAGATGTGAGTATGGCAGGAATCCAAGGAGCCACGTATGCACAAGTGGCTGAAAGGGCGCTAGTGGCGGAGCAAGCCGAGGCTAGAATTGCTCGCGCCCAAGAAGCGAAGCGCAAGTTTGCACAAGGACCACAAGGGAGCGGAGGCAACCCGAAGCAGCAATTCATTGCCAAGGATGGGAAACCAAAATTCCAGAATCGCTGGACCACCCCCACAATTCAACCCAAACCAGGGTAGACCTCAGCTGAACCTACCCTTATGCGCAAAGTGTGCACGAAGGCACACGGGAGTCTGCAACTCCCAGAATGCTATTTGCTTCAAATGTGGCAAGACGGGCCACTACCTTAGGGCGTGTCCGGAGGGTGGATCAGGGAGCCAAGCTGGGAACCAGGCAGCACCGCCAAGGGTACTGGCCAAGGTATATACAATTACGTCAGAAGAAGCGGCCGTCGTAACAGGTACCCTCCTCATTCACCAAACCCCCACATGCATCTTAGTTGACTCGGGAGCGACGCACTCGTTCGCATCTACTAAGTACGTCGCGAGAGTAGGAGTCAGGCCTCATAGAGCTGAGTGCGAGTATAGCGTAACAGTTCCAAACGGGAATCCCACCCAAACCAACCACATACTACGGGATTGCCCAATAGTAATCGGGGATAAGGAACTACCCATAGACCTCATAATAATAATTTCCATGAACGATAATGAGGTAATCCTCGGAATGGATTGGCTATCGAAGTACGGGACTGTTATAGACTGCCACCGTAAGATAGTCACGCTCAACCTAGAAGGAAATGAACCCCTTAGGTTCGTAGGAACTAGCAAGGGGGCGAGTATCTCTAGGATATCAGCGTTAAAAGCCCAACGACTGATCAAATCAGGGAGCGAAGCATACCTGGTATTTGCTATCAAATCGGAAGAGAACTCCTCTCCGAGATTCGAGGAAGTGCCAGTAGTTAAGGACTTCCCCGACGTGTTTCCCGAGGAATTACCGGGACTACCACCCGTTAGAGAAATAGAATTCGCTATAGATGTGGTACCTGGAGCGGCACCAATATCTAAGACTCCTTATCGGCTAGCACCGATGGAGATGAAGGAGTTAAAGGATCAACTCGACGAACTCATGCAAAAGGAGTTAATCCAACCGAGTTTCTCCCCCTGGGGAGCGCCAGTGCTATTCTTAAAGAAGAAAGATGGGTCCATGCGATTATGCATCGACTACAGGGAGTTGAACAAGTTAACTATCAAGAACAAGTACACACTCCCGTGAATAGACGATCTATTCGATCAACTACAAGGCACTACGGTTTTCTCCAAGATCGACTTAAGATCGCGCTACCATCAGTTAAGAATCCGCAAGGAAGATGTTCCGAAGACGGCCTTTAGCACCCGTTATGGCCACTACGAGTTTCTGGTGATGCCATTCGGGTTGACTAACGCGCCAGTGGCCTTCGTGGATTTAATGAACCGGGTGTTCAAGCCATACCTGGATAGGTTTGTCATCGTTTTCATTGATGACATCCTAATCTACTCAAGGACGAAGGAAGAGCACGAAGAACACTTAGGAATAGTGCTGGGTATACTACGGGACAAGCAACTGTATGCCAAGTTCAAGGAGTGCGAATTCTGGCTGGACCAAGTCGCCTTCTTGGGGCATATAGTATCAGGAGAAGGGATTTCCGTAGACCCGAACAACATAGAAGCCATTAGTAACTGGTCCAGACCGACCAACGTGACGGAAGTACGAAGTTTCCTCGGTCTGGCAGGATGCTATAGGAAGTTCATTAAGGATTTCTCGAAGATAGCGTCTACACTAACGAGGCTGACTAGGAAGAATACCCCGTTCCAGTGGACCGTGGAATGTGAACGGAGCTTCCAAGAACTGAAAGAGCGTCTTACGAGCATGAGCATGGCATGAGCATTTGCATGCATACGTAGTACGTAAGACATGATGTACGAGCGTGCATAAGATCACCTATTTGCGATAGATATTCGCCAATATTGGCGTCTGTCTCGACTCAATGAAGAGTCACGGCTCCCCTATGCGACCATGGCAATAAGATGTGGTATTGCCTGGAATAAGAGACATGGGAAATACCCCGTATGCGGGAGATGCAACCTGGAGGATGCGACCCGAGGAATGCACTACCCAGAGGGAACCTCTGAGGTTAGTGACCTCGGTGTTGGCTACCAGTGAGAAGCGTCCGCGTGGAGGCACCACTATGTAAGGGAAGATTCCTTCGGGTGACCTTCTAGTGTGCGAACCTCCACATATGTAAGAATCCATCGAGGATTGAGATCTTTATGATATGGTGCATAGTGGGATAGAAAGACGAGGGCCCATATGACGTAAGAGTCTAAGAAAAAGAGTACGAGTCAGGAAAAAGAGTATGAGCGGGCGTGGATTGCCGATCGTTAGGACACGTGCGTACATGCATTATTTCTGCTTACTGAGCCGCGGTGGCTCACCCTTACGTTACGTGTTGTAGGTACTACCGATCACGGTACGTGATCTAACTATGGGGCAAGGCCAGTCTTTTGGAGCTTCCGGCTGCTTTGAGGTGGAAGTGTGTGTATGGATGACGACCTGTGAAGGCCGGGCGCATAGGAGTTTTTGCTGTGCACGTACACGCTTTTGTGTGGATATAAAAATGATGAAATGTAGAAAGACTTAAGAATATTCTTTTGACTTGTATGTATGAACTACCAACTTAAAAAAAAATTATCTGCATTTTTACGTCTTTGCACGACGCACCGTTAGGCACTTAGGATTACAACGAATTATGAGATCGGACGTCGGGTCCTGACAGGGACCTTGAGTAATTTCGCTGGGGACCCGTGCAGTTTGCGCAGGGGACCCGTGTTACTTCTCAAGGGACCAGAACGAATTTGCAGGGGATCCGTGCAGTTTGTGCAAGGGACCCTTGAGTAATTCGCAGGGGACCCTCGAGTAATTCGAAGGGGACCCATGCAGTTTTGTGCAGGGGACCCTGCGTAATTCGTAGGGGACCCTTGTTAATTTGCAAGGGACCCTTACAGTTGGCGCTGGGGACCCTTGCGGAGTTCAATCAGCCACGATACACAATTTGCATAGTTCTCTCAACTCTTATCATATTAATTTACAGGATTTATTGAAAACGCAACTGTCCAGTAAGGATCGAGATTTCGATTGCAGTTAAGTTGTACGTCAAAATACGTGGAAGCAAGCCAAAATATTCTGAATTGCTTGAGTGATGCTGAGTTTGCGACATTCATTCAAAGCAGTCAGTTCGGATGTCTCGTTAGGGCAGCCGACGATTTTAACCTCTCCGCCCAATTGATATGGTTTCTTATGAAGAGACAAACGACCATTGAGAACCGAGATGGGCTGTGGATGATACTTAAGAGCAAACCACTCCGATTTCTAAAATGGAGTACTGCTTGATCGCCAGGTTATATAGCTCGTCAATTATGCCTGAGGTTTACCAAACAACGTATTTCACATCGAGGCAATTCGAGGTAGATCCACGATTCGTCTGTCCCACTTGGAGAGCATAATGGAGGAATTGTCTTCCGAAGATTTCTATGGACAAATCAAGGTCGAAAATTGAAGCTCGCTAACTTGTATTTTGCGACGGCCGTTTTGGTACCTCGTAAAACGAAGAAAGACCCTATCTTGCAGTCTTGGATTTTGTCGTTAGTTGAAGATTTGGAGTCGTTCCACAACTACCCATTGGGTACCGTTGCCTCCAACAAAGTGACACGCTCACTGAAGCGTGATTTAACGGACAGAAGAGATGAATTATGTGGTAAAGCCGATGAAGGTCGTAGCGATTACGGTAGTTTTTGCGTTAGTGGATTCATGCATCCACTTCAAGTATGTTACTAATTGCTTATTTAATTATGTATAAGATAGTTGTTATATGTGTCTAATTCTCTTTTTATTACTTGTTTTCTTTGTTTTCAGATCCTTGAATACGAGTGCATTTATGAGATCGACAACGAATTTGCCACTCGCAAAGAAATGGAGAATGATATGTTGCTTCCAAGAATTACTATGTGGAGCACGAAACAATGGAGGTGGAAAGCATGTCTGCAGTTGGAGTTAATAACCCAACACGCACAAAAATCCGTGGTGCATCCCGTGTTAGTGCCGACTGCGCATGAGATGCATGCCGCTTATTATCGAAATGGCAACTTTGCTGTTTCTCCACGGCATGAAGTGTGAACTACATGCTATAGTTAATTTTGCAAGGGGTGGATTTTGTATGAGTCTCTCACTTTGTTGAAGAGGCGTATCCTCACCAATCCCCGGTGCATCTCGCCAGTGCATTCACATCCATTGCCGTTCTACCAACATCAATCTCCAGTGCATTCGTATCCGTTGACGTTTTACCAACATCAATCTCCCCGCGGTCACATCAATCTCCACCGCGACCACATCAATCACCGCCGCGGTCATATCAATTTCCCGATGTTGGTGTGTTCGATGAATGGAGATCAAGTGTGCAACAACAATTCGATCATATTAATAATCGAATTAGTTATGAATTTACGCAGCTAAGAGGTGATTTAGATCGCCACTATTAGGCCAACGAGGATCAATTTATTTTTTTTCGCATTTTGCCGACCAAAAGACAGATTCGATGGAAGATTGTTTGTGGCATGGAATAGTGTATGGGTTCTAGAACCTTGCAGGGATGATGTATATGGGTGCGGGGGCAGCCAATCAGCCCGAACCGATGGAGCAGGAACAACAAAGCCAAATGAAGAGCCAGTGGGGGCGGAGCCCGAGGCGAAAGAAGTAGTAGGGGTGGAGAATGAGGCGGAAGAAGCAGCTCAAGCGTCAGCATGTTCGGGTGTTGGAGGTTCAAACGTGGGACGTGCAGTCCAACAAACTCCAACTCGGCACGTGCGGAATCAGTTCAAGTACGTGCAAACCCCGTACACGGAGATCGCCCATCCACATCGTCCAAATACAACCAGAATTCGTTGTGGGAGGCCCATATTCAGAAGAGACTTATCCTTTGGCCGACAGTCGCAACCGAACTCAATGCGCAAAAGTGATTGCAAGCCATGCTAACTCGATGCATACGGCGGTGACTGCTTCGAGAGGCTATGCATAAGTGGAAAGTGGATTAATGAAGAGATGAGTACATTTTTTTTATTTTTCCCTTGATGTTAAGCATGGGTCCCCTGAATATATGCACGAGTCCCCTGAATATATTCAGCGAGTCCCATGAATATATTCAGTGGACCTGAACACATGCACGGGTCCCCTGAATATATTAACGGGTCCCCTGAATATATAATGCTGGTCCCCTGAATATATCAACGGGTCTCCTGAATATATTCAACGGGTCCCCTGAGCACATGCACGGTCCTCTGAACATATGACCCTGAATAACAGTTGTTCGTCTATATTGCAAAGCACGTCGATGAAGCTTTTTTGGGATTCATTGAGTTACAAAGGTCGTGCCCATATGTTTCAAAGAAATATGCGTTTATGAGGACAACATTCGCGATTCAATGCGATATTAACGTTGTGGAATTGGGGAAAATAGATAAGGGATTTATTGAGTCAATGTGTAAGTTTTAGTATTTATATTATTCCAAATACCAGTTTACGTACTTACGATATCTTCGTTATTTCAGCGGCGAGTGGGGGATTTACATGTTACGGGCTGCTTTTTCCATGGTATTCGACACTGGTGACTTGCTAGACCTCGATAAGGAGCGGATAACCAACTTTAGGAACTATCTAACTACATCAATATATCGAAACGACTGGTCCAGTTAACATTCGTATATATGATGTTGTGTACGACGATGTGCATTTGGAACAGTGATTTCTTGTATTTTTTATGAACTGATTCGTGCACTATTAGCATATCTTCTTTTTATAGCTCATTTCTTTAACAAATAATGATGGTAACTTATTTATAATCTGCAACGAAGATCTGTATATGTTACGTTATTTGGTTAACTTTCTGTTTGACATTTATACTTATTCACGTCAAGATTATATAACTAAAGCATTATTCAAGTTCAAATAACTTTGTTCTTCGCTCATATGGCGAATATTTTTATTGGTCTTTAAGTTGACTTGAACCCATTAATTTAATCAAGTGAAGTAACAATTGAGAATTCGAAAAGAAAAAATTATTTTTAAGCTTGAGTCCCTTGAATTAGGGCATGGATCCCCTGAATTTATTCACGGTCCCCTGGTACCATGTATGGGTCCCTATACGCTCACGGCCTAGTACTATAGGCTTCACTGCTGTTAATCACTACTGGGTTGGCTGATATTCATCCCAGCCGTGATTCACGGCCTAGTACTCCTTCTTCACGGCCGTGAATCACTACTGGGTTGACTGATATTCGTCCCAGCCGTGAGTCACGGCCTAGTACTCCTTCTTCACGGTCGTGACTTCTCAAGGGACCTGTACCCAAATGGAAAGGGACCCGTACGCAAATGCAAGGGACATGTGCCCAAATTTAAGGGACCATGTGTATTATCAAGGGAACCGTGCGGTAATGCAAGGGACGCTTGTACAACATTCTAAAAAAGAACATTACAACAGTCATATAACATTAATCAATCGTTTCAGTAAAACAGTCATAAATCGCTACCTTCTGAAAATGCCAGTTGAGGGTATTCTACTAGCATTCTGCCACGCCGTTTCGTAAAGTGCGGTGGAAGCATATCAATACCACGTTCAATTCGTTCCGTCACAGTCCGGATTGTAATTTCATATGCTAATTTCCATGTGTGCAAACTGTAATAGCTATGCACTAGACTGTACACTTCGACTCCAGAAATGTCGTAGGCTGCAATAGCACGTGGACAGGGGATGCGATCGATATCAAACTTCTTACAATTGCATGAGCTAATTTGTAGATCGACAACCTCGTTGTCGTTCTGCCCATTAACATTATAAGGTGAATGGCCGACCTCCGACACGTGATATTTTTTAGACTCATTGAATTTCTAAAGAATAATTAACTCGGCCTTCGGAGCGAACGTTGTCATATTGGCAGCAAGTGAAGCTTCGCAAGTGGATCGATGCTTGGTGAACCAATTTGCAGTTAATCTTTGCAACGAGTCCAATAAACCTATCAACGGAAGCTCCCGAGAATCATGTAGGGCAGCATTTATCGATTCTGATCCATTTGTCGTCATTATGTTGTATCTAGATGAAGGGCAATATGCCCTCGTCCGTTGGGCAAGTGTGCGTTGTCTTCCGAATACTTATGAGTCATGGGATATTTTTCTTCCATAATCTTGCAAAGAGAATCACATTCACGCATAGTGTAGGCATGCGCGACACGCCAAAACAAATCACAAGCACCTTTCTCCTTCTTGATTTTAGTCTTGATATTCCCGTGGCTCTATCTGAAACAGATCATCAGTGTCGCCCACGATTTCCTGCAATCTCGTCAAGAATAATGTCCAACATGGCATCAACTCCCCATAGCGAAGCCCCATGCTAGAGGATATTTGTAATGATTGTCGTCTTGTGCCGCGGCTACAAGCATCACCCCTTTGTACTTTCTTTTTAAAAATGTACCGTCAATAGAAATGACTCTCCTCATGTAAGCGAATCCCTTGATGCATATGCCAAATGATAAGAAGAGATATTTGAATCTATTTTCTTCATCCATCTCCCAATCCGTTTACCAATGTTCGCTTTCTTCACCGCTTCTAAGTATGCCGGTAGTAGACCAAAATAATTATCTCTGTTGCCTACCAATTCTTCTCGTGCAAGATGCTTTCCTCTCCAAGCCTTGTAATACGTAACTTCAACCCCCCTATTTTGTATCATGAGACAATTTCTTTGGGTCTTGGAACGTCGTTCGCACCTGTGAAATTTTCAAGTAACATACTCGATACCACGGATGAACTTCCTTGTCGATGCTTTTGGCGTTGATGAGATACATCACACGTGTGAGTATTACAGTATCTTCGAATTGAGAAAATTGAAGAGTCTTTGTTTTTCGCACCGCCAAGAACATTGATTGTTTGCACAACGAATAGCGTACAATTTTGTGTTTGACTTTACGACGTGGAATTCAAAAGACGCTTAAATCTCAACTTTCAAGAATTCGTTCTGCGTCTGACTCTTGTTCTAAAACTCCTGGCCAATATATAAACTGGATCCATCTGTAAATGAATATGTACCATTATGCGCCACTGGTGCATCTTGATCCTCGTCATACACTTCAATATCATCAATGTGATGATCCCTTTCGAAATAACCATATTCTTCCTCGCTTTGTCTCGACTGCTCTTCTTCACTTCCATGTTCTTCCCCTAGTCGTTCGGTTTGCACGTCTACAGAATCACAGAAATATTGAGTAGACGTGTTGCTACGATGGCTCTCAACGGGCTCAATTACGGCATTTTCATCACAATACGCTATAAGACCGATATTATTGTCCGTAGAATCATTACGAACAGGAGGGGCATCACTGACACAATACTCAACCTAACATGATGTCCAGGTCTTGATTGTGGCCGTCAAAGCCAAGGTATGCACGTAAGTTATAATCGTTTAAGACGTAGATAGGTCGTGGAATGCACACAACGTTAGGCATGTCAGGCTCAGTTTCACATTGTCGTTTCGCAACGACAATTCCTTGACTATCTCATCCTTCACATCTTTCATCGTGCATGAATCCTCGTCGACTATGATTGATTGCCATATACAACTTGCTTGTGGACACCATTTCGACGTATCATCATCCAGAATTATTCAGCTACCACCGAATTGAAACACTATATTGGTGATAATCATGGCAGATCACCTAAACTATGTGCAAAAAATTCGTGAGAAAAATTCTTTAAATGAAAAGCAAAACGAAATTACGCACGGGTCCTATGCACATTTGCGCGCGGGGCCCTTGGATATAGGGGTGTTCAAACTTCGGATAGAACCGAAAAAACCGGACCGAAAAATTTTCGGTTTTTTCGGTACGGTTAATTCGGTTTTCTGGCTGGTTTCGGTTTTATGTTTAGCAAATTTCGGTTTTCGGTTTTCAAAAAGAAAAACCGAAATAACCAAAATAACCAAATTATCTATATATATATATATATATATATATATATAAAATTAATATTGTGTAAATGGGCCAATCGTTTGCGAACGTGATAAATTTAAAAAGAGCCCATTATAGTGATATTTAAGCCCATTAAATAACTATATTTTCTTCATAGAAAATAATAAAATTTTAAATATCAGTTCCACAACCAGAAGACTTAGTTGATTGAGAACCCAAACCTAATTTCTGTAGTTCACATACTTGGTTCCTTTTTTATTTTTTACTACTTGCTTTCTCGTTGTTGTTTTGTCGATTATTTTATTCATCTGATCTTGTGTTACGTTATATTGGCCAAATGCTGAAATGGATTTCTATTCTGCTGCAATGAATTTGCATTCTTTTGTTGCAAGCTTGTGTTTATCTAGTGTTACATCACAAACGATCCCTATGTATTTGGCATGGATTCCATACATGTTCGGTTTTTCGCAGCAATATTTCCAGATAATGATCTTATTGAACTATATATTATTCTTATTGAATGAAAGTCTTTAACCGAAAAGCCAACCGAAAAGACCAAACCAAATAGTGAAAAAATCGAATCGAACCAAACAATATGGTTCGGATATCGGATTAAGACTATCTAAAACCGAAACCGACCGAATTTTTAAAAAATGGACCGAACCGGCCGTTAAACACCCCTACTTGGATATATATGCGGGTCCTTTGGATATATGCTCTGGTCCCATATGCGCGGGTCCCTTGAATATATGTGCGGGTCCCCTGAATATATGCGTGGATTCCGTGAATATATACGTGGGTCCCTTGCCTATATGCGCGAGTCCCATCAATATATGCGCGGGTCCCGTAAATAGATGCGCGGGTTCCTTGCATATATGCGCGGGTCCCATGAACCCGGGACCCGTGCATATAATCAGGGGACCCGCGCATGTTCAGATCCCCTGCGCAGGTACCCAGAATTTTTAATTGCAGATTCGAAAACGTATCAAATTGAACTCAAATTTCGTCGGAATCACTGTCATAAAACATATCGATCAGTACCCACTCAGTTTCGTAGCTAATAATAGACTTGAAAACACGGATATAAAGTGCAAAAAAAAGTTCATGAGGCTACGTCTTCTTTCAACAGCACGTCTTCTTTCAACAGCTCCATTGAGAATCGACCGAATAATGTTGTTAAGTGTAAAAGTAGGTATTTTTGACTGGTATTCAGTGAGGCTATGATAGTAATGAATGGAAATTGGGTGTTAATGAGGCTACGGTTGTTGAAGTTGGGTTGCTGCCATGGCGTTAATGCATGCTCAGGCGATTTAATTTTTCTTCTATTTTCTTTTACAACTAAATTATTTATTTTCATTTGTTTTTCCTTTTTAAGTGAAATATTGTTATGAAAAGCTGATTAGCATTTAATTGAAATGGGGGCTATCGACTTAAAAAATGTCAAATAGGCCACTTTTTAAAAGTTTTTGTGGTCAGAGGCTGTATTTTAAAAGAGCCCAATGAATATTGGGGCAATTAGGTTTCAGGTCCCAACATAAGTTTCATTTAGGTTTCAGGCCCCTGTTAGAAAATTTTTAGTTTAAGGACCCGATATACTTAGCCTTTCTCAGTACCACTTCATGGACCTGTAGTACTACTTCATGGACCTGCAGTACCACGTCATGGTTTTGCAGTACACGTCATGGTTTTGCAGTATCAATTCATCGTTCTGCAATACCACCTCATTGTTCTGTAATAACACAAAAAGATAGTCTGATACCAGTTCATATACACCGTATAACACTTGCGTATATTTTAGGTCGTTATCTCTAAATTTTACAAAAATCTGGTCCTTAACCCTAAAAATTTTCTACAGGGGCCTGAAACCTAACTTAAAACATCATTTGGGGCAAACTTAATTATACCTTGAATATTTGCAATGAGCAGCTGGATAGTCCGTATCCAACAAGTTAATAGTGGGGTTTTTTTTTCGCAATTTGCATAAGGAACAATATGCTGCTATCTGATATATTGTTTTAATTAATAATTTCAATATAAAATAAAGCCGTGGCCAACGATTTTGTAATTCAAATTCAACAACTACCCTAACCAATAACCATCTGATTTGACCCAATAACCATCTGATTTGACCCAATTAAATTATTTGTATTGTATCCTCTGAACAAAGCTATGCTATATTTAATTTGGGAAGCATGTTTCGACCCTGTACATATCATGAGTCAGTTGCCCAACACATTTTGGTATTATTTACATATAAAAATATACCATCCATGTAAATAATACATATATATAGTACTCCTTCCGTCCAAGCAACTTTATCACATAAGTTGCTGGGCACGCAAATTAAGGTGGCATTATTATAATAATATTGTACATGAAAATGTCAAAAGTGTATATTTTGACACGTCCTTTAAGAATATTTAACATTATTATATTGATTGCTTGTGATAGTTTTTTTGCTAAATAAGGAAAGGTAGGGATGTTCCTCGGTCGGTTCGGCTCGGTTTCTCAAATTTCGGTTCGGTTTTTCGGTTTTCGGTTTTACGTATGCTAAATCCGATATCCGAACCGTTTTAATTTGGTACGGTTCGATTTTTTATAATTCGGTTTGGTTTTTTCAGTTCGGTTTTTCGGTTAGGAATTTAATATCACAAAAAAATATTATGAGCTGGAAATACATAAAACAATTTATGGTTACTAAAAAGCAAGGAAGATTTATGGGACGTGACATGTAGCAAAGTAATTCAAAGGTACGAAAAAAACAACATGAAAATGGAACAAAATCAAACCAAAATATAAAAACATTCATTTGAAGATACTACAAATTGTTTGGGAGAAAAATACTATTTGATTGGTGAGGAAAACATTCACCTAAAAATGGAGAAAAGTATACCAATGAAATTATATTTATTGTGTTGTTTACGTTATGGGAGAAAAACAAATGATTTTTTATATTTTCCTATTTTTAATGTAGTATGATAATTTCAGTTTGGTTTTTCGGTTTTTTTGGTTTTACGTATGCTTAATCCGATATCAGAACCATTTTAATTTGGTTCGGTTCGGTTTTTTACTATTCGGTTCGGTTTTTTTCGGTTCCGGTCTTTTCGGTTCGGTTCTTTGCGGTTCGGTCGATTTTTTTGGTTTCTCGGTTATTTTGAACACCCCTAAGGAAAGGTGATAAAATTATTGGGAAGTCCGAAATGGAAAAGTGTGATAAAATTAGCGGGAGGGAGTGAGTATTATAAGGGAAAAGTACAAAAGTTAATGATGAGAACGTTCAACGACCTACCATATAAATTCTTAATCTTTTCCGAATTGTGGAGATGATGTGTTGCTGCATCTTGCCGGATAAAGGGATACACAACTAGCACCATAAAAAATAACTATTAAATTTTAAGGTGACAAATCCTTTTAAATATGCATAGATTGTATCGATGAATACTCAATTTATCAATTTACCTAAAAGCTCAATATGTATAGAATGTATTATCATACTTTAATTTTATGTATTCTATTTCCAATATGCCTCTGCTCTTGGCTGATTTTTCTAACTATATCAAGTGTAATTCTTCTTGAGAGATAATGTTGAGGACTTGAGCCCATAATTTGCCAGGTCAACGCATCCTTGCGGGCCATAAATTTTTAAGGCCAATTTTTTTGGGTGTATAATATTACATAGGATCATATTGATCAATGCTATCCCATCTTAAGGTTCTCACTTTGTTGCCAGAAAATAAAGTCCTAATGGTTGTACTCGTCATTTATCGTCTTCAGTTCTGATACCATGTAAAAAGATTAGGTTAAATGTTAGAACTCTCAAATATAAATTATTGATCAAGCCTCCAAGTTACCTAGTTATCCATGCAAATATTTGTCTAACTATTTCATTTGCTTTTAGTTCCAAATGGAAAGAAAAACAAGAAGAAAATGTAAGAAAATGGGGATGCATGCGTCCCTTGGAGGAGACACGAGCTTTTCTTGGGACACAACTTGATTAAATGTGATGGATAATATGAAAGTGAAGTAAAACTACTGTGGCCACTTTGAATGGCAGCAATTTGAAAACGACAACAATATTATAGGATGGATAACATCAGAGACACTATTTTTCTTTTCTTTTAATTTTTTTCCTGCATCAACTATATAGAAAGTTAGATATGAATCACTTGCATGGGTGGGTTTTTAGTTAAGCAAGTCGTATTCAGAGCATTCAAAAATGTCAATATGTGGCGCCGAATTCAATTTTCAGTTGCCTATCATCGTCACTGGTCCTTTTAGTTCTAAAAGGAAAAATTAAAAATTTAAAGTGGGCTTTAAATTTGAAGTATACATTATGTACTTCGAAAATATTATGAACCCCAATAAATAGATGGATTTTAGATTTTAGGTCACGTCATTTAAATAATTACAAAATAGCACGATTTTCATGAGTTAGAAACAAATTTCAATCTTAGGTCATCTTTCGACAAAATGAGGAGAAATTTTGCATCACTTATTTCAAGTTAGCAGCTAAGAAATTGAGGAATTTTTCCTAATCAGGCAAAAAAATATATTTAATAGGTATATAAAATTTAAGTAAATTAAATATCACGAGCAACCTTTGTATCTCTTTTTCCTTTCCATCTGAAAAGGGAATAAGGACGTGATTTAAGTGATCACGCCTTTGCTCAAGCACCATGACCAACTCTCCTTTGTAATATATTGCAAAATTAATGGTATTTAGTGGCTTGTTGGACATTTTGCGTGTGTGCCTTATTAATGAATCAATTGACTTTTTTTTTATAGAAGTTCGAATAATAGACTGTGATCTTCGTCACACATGGAAATTCAAATGAAAGTATCCAGCGAAGGACAAAAGAAACAATAATCTGCAGTATATGAGCATAAGTTTCTTTTTCATGTCATGTGGTATCCCCACACAACGCAAGCGTAATTGTATATTACGTTCAGGCGAATCTAAACGTACTGTAAACTATGCAATGATCCAACATAGATTATGCGTACCATCCCAAGCTCAGACGGACTACGGAGTAAGGATCAAATTAAAATGTCTGGCTGAAACGTCATGACTATGTTTCTATAAGTTTTCGTTAGTGAGGCGATATTGCAATCATAAGGCAATATTGCAATCATATTGCTCATTATCTATCCAAATCATTAGGTTTAAAACTGAGGGGTCTCTCTTCGCCAACCTAATCTATGGCTAATGTCGTGTCCTCAAAATCTGTTGCAATATAACGACGTTATTTGATTTCAAGAAATAATTTCCGAACGGGTTTAATAACTTCAATCAATATCGTTAAATGAAGAATGTGTGAATTCATGGTATAATATTTTAGCCCATAATGTTTAGCCAATATTTTGGGAAAAGATTGTAAGTTGGGCTCAAATCGTTGAAATGGCCCACCAAATTGGGCTTATAGAATTCATAAGTAATTCGAGAAAAATCGTTTCTTGCTTTAACTATGCTAGACAAAAAAGGGATTCTACCGGTTCTGGAAGCAAATATTCGACTTTGGTTGCAACTGAAAGATAACTGGCCACTTCCGTTTCCAGAACCAAAAAAGGAAAATATAAAAAAATTTATAAACACTAAAAAAATACAGATACAAATTATTAAAAAAACGTACAAAAATGTATACTACATTATCAATTAAAACAAGTGATACTGAATCTTCGTCTTCTTCGCAATTCTTAAGTTCGTCTGTTGACAATTCTCTCAACAATGTCAGGTTTGTTTGTCTTAATTTGGCTTGAAATGGAAATGCGCAATCCAAAGCGACGCTCGACGCTTCTACCACTAGAATATCTCGTACAATTACAATAACATCTGGTAAAGCATCCCATTCTGTTTCGAAATGTACAGTGTAATGATATTGGAAATGACAGTGAGGATAAATGAACACGGGATTTTATGAGGAAAACCCCTTTATGAATCGGGTAAAAAACCACGGGCGAGAATTTTATTATTGGGGTAAAAACCGGGGTACAACCTCTCAATCTATAAAGGAGAAAACACTCACTATCTCTCTTTATACTCGGAGCAAATACCGAATAAACCCTTTCTCCTACCTTATATTTTTTTCTTTCATTATCCCTTACTTTTTCATTGGCTCTGGTTTTTTTCTATCGAACGAAACCATGAGCTTTTTATAGGACAAGATCAATAGTATAAACCAAAGATCTAATTGTCATCCCTTGCATCACTATGCCTTGATTTAGGTTGCTCCTCACACATGACTGGAAGCAAAGACCTGTTGAGCAACTTTTCTGAGGGATTTCTTGGGAAGGTCTACTTCGGAAACGGTCAATCCGCACCTATGTTAAGAACGGGTGATCTCATCCATGACAGGCTAACCATCAAAGGAGTCTCCTACGTCGAAGGACTGAGCTACAATTTATTCGGCATTGGACGTTTCTGTGACAAAGGCTACAAGGTGAATATCGAGACCAAAAAATGTAGTGTCACTGATGACAATGGAAAAGAACTACTCACTGGCCACAGAAAGACAAATCTCTACTCCATTGACCTCAAGACTGTCCGACCGACGTGTCTCATCTCCCGTGCCTCCCTACATCAGAACGATCTCTGGCATCAGCGACTCTCTCATCTCAATTTCAAAGACCTCAACAAACTGCGATCAGAAAATTTGGTCAAAGGACTTCCCTCGTTCAGATATCCCAAAGAGCATCTCTGCTCGGCATGCGAAATGGGAAAGATAAGGAAAGCATCCCACCGAACTAAATACATAGCTTCAACATCCAAACCTCTCGAACTCATTCACATGGATCTGTGTGAACCTATGCGCACTCAGACCATAAATGGGCAGAAATATCTGTTGGTTATTGTGGATGATTTCTCGCGCTACACATGGACCAAATTTCTCAGAACCAAGGATGAAACCCCAGGTCTAATCATTGAGTTCATCAGAACCTCACAAAACCTCTACTAGCTAAGTGTCCAAATCATCAGAACTGACAATGGAACCGAATTCAAGAACAAAAAGTTCAGCGACTTCTATGCATTACTTGGCATCACCTAACAGTCCGTAGCAGCGAAAACACCCTATGGGCCGAAGCACTGAATACAAGAACAGGACCTTAGCTGAAGCTACTCAAACACTCCATGTTTATACTGGATTGCCTCACTTCTTATGGCCGAAGCACTGAATACAGCTTGCTTTACTCAAAATCGTGCTTCGCTGCACAAAAGATTCAATAGAACACCCTACGAATTGATCAATCGAGTACCGGATGTCTCATTCTTGCGGGTATTCGGATGCAAGTGTTACGTGGCCAACGATCGTGAAGAAAGTCAAAGAATTAGAGGATCTTCTCACCAAAAGAGGTCAAACTGATCAAACCATCTTTCTCAACAAACCTAGAGATGTGGACTTCTATAATCCTCCGAAGGATTGGGCTTTCAACTCACGACTAACACAAAGAAAGATGAAGTGCTTCCTCTGTACAACATTAAACGCTTTGGGTTGAGCCTTGAAAACCTAATGCCCTTCGTAGGATCGACAGAGGTGATACAATCTGACGAACAGAAATGGAGGAACAAAGATTGGGCCCAAATCTCGTGTATACAGAACTTAATAATAGCTACAAAACTAAAAGGACAACGCCCTCTGATGATTACATGTCACTATTTGGCACTGAAATTCAGGAAAGCACTGACGAACAAGCTAAACCCATATATTCATCTATCTACATTCCCAAAATTATTCGCAAAATAGGCGACCTAATAGCCTCTCTGGAATTAAAAAAGAAAGCCCATGCAGAAGAGAAAACTATTTTGTTAAGCAAAATTTACACTCTTGAAAACTTTCCTGACACTTACAAACCTTCCACCTCCCGTCCTGTTCACGAACCCTCTACATTTAAATGCAAGCAAATTACAAGAAAACTCCTTTATCTCTAACTAACTTTGTATCGCATGTACTCACAGACAAAGGCGTCAGTTCTAAGGAAGCGAGGAAGGTTCGATCTGGCTCAGCAAAGAAGGCATCAGTCCCTGATAAGAAGAAGAAACCAGCTTCAAACCTTACTTCTCATGTTTTCAATTTCTTTACATTTCCAAAAGTGACTTCTCGCAATGTCGCAGATCATATTTTCTTATTCTATGCTAAAAAATCTGAATATCGTTATGTAAACAACGATGTAATTCCACATCCTCATAACGATCTATTCAGCAAAAATGCTTCCACGTTGCATAGCTCTCATCCTAAAGGTGTATCTCCCAAGCTCAACAATCATACACTCAAAACTAAGAGAAAGAAAGACGCCACATCAAAACCAGAATAAGAAGTTAGTCAAAGACAAATCTGGATTCCAAAATACCAACAACATTCAATAGGCAATTGTCATGTCTGGGTTCTTAAGTAAGTTCTCCAACGAACTCAATCTAACAACTACGTTAGATTCCTCACCTGCAATCAAAGAAGGACCCATCTTTAAATGGGTACCTAAGCTTACTTGATTTGTTTCGCAGGTACGTCATGTGCGGTACTTAGATTCAGGTTGCTCCTAACATATGACTGGAAGCAAAGAGCTGCTGAGCAACTTTTCTGAGGGATGTCTCGGGAAGGTCTACTTCGAAAACGGTCAATCTGCACCCATGCTAGGAACGGGCGATCTCATCCATGACAGACTAAGCATCAAAAGAGTCTCCTACATCGAAGGACTAAACTACAATCTATTCAGCATTGGACGCTTCTGTGACAAAGGCTACAAGATGAATTTTGAGACCAACAAATTTAGTGTCACTGATGACAATGGATGAGAACTACTCACTGGCCACAGAAAGATGAATCTCTACTCCATTGACCTCAAAACTGTCCGACCAACGTGTCTCATCTCCCGTGCCTCCTTACATCAGAACAATCTCTGGCATCAGCGACTCTCTCATCTAAATTTCAAATACCTGAACAAACTGTGATCAGAAAATTTGGTCAAAGGACTTCCTCATTTAGATATCACAAAGAGCATCTCTGTTCGGCGTGTGAAATTGGAAAGATAGGGAAAGTATCCCACCGGACTAAGCATATAGCTTCAACCTCCAAACCTCTCGAACTCATTCACATGGATCTGTGTGGACCTATGTCTACTCAGACCATCAGCGGGCGGCGATATGTGTTGGTTATTGTGGATTATTTCTCGCGCTACACATGGACCAAATTTCTTGGAACCAAGGACGAAACACAAGGTTTAATCATTGAGTTCATCAAAACCGCACAAAACCTCTACCAACTAAGTGTCCAAATTCTCAGAACTAACAATGGGACCGAGATCAAGAACAAACAGCTCAGCGATTTCTATGCGTCGCTTGGAATCCCTCAACAGTTCGCAGCGGCAAAAACACCCCAACGAAACGGCGTGGTTGAGCGCAAGAACAGGACCTTAGTTGAAGCAACGCGAACACTCCTTATTTGGATTACCTCACTTCTTGTGGGCTGAAGCAATGAACACAACTTGTTTCACTCAGAATCGTACCTCCCTTCACAAGAGGTTCAACAGAACTCCCTACGAGCTGATCAATCGCCGAGTGCCAGACGTCTCTTTCCTGAGAGTTTTGGATGCAAGTGCTACGTGGCCAACGATCGTGAAGATAGAGGCAAACTTGACCCAAAAGTGTTTGAAGGGATACTGGTGGGATACTCGACAACCTCCAAAGCCTATCGAGTATACCTCACTAGCCATGGAAAGCATTAATGTGACATTTGATAAAGTAGACCGAGTGTCTTTTGCACAAATCAATCCAGAACCCGGACTTCTACGAGAGTCGACAAAAGATCAACCAAGTACCTCTTCGGTTGTAAGACCCGGAAACTTAATTACGGGATTTACGGCATAATTAAGAGCAGGAATAATTAATTAGAGACATAGTTGAGTTAATTACGTTAGGGAGCTAGGATCTTGAGTGAAATACTTTATTTCGGACACGTGAATAATTTATGCCTAATGTGCGATATGTGCTTCTATGTGTTTACATGATTTCACGTGACGTGATTTATAATCCTTATATGTGTTACGAATTATGATTACGTGTCATAAGGATTTGAGTGAATAAGGTCGGCTAATAAATTACGTGTATGACTTACGTAATTGCATGACAACTGTGCACATGTTGAACGCTTACGTGATGTATGAATTTTATGCTCGTGATTTTTCTGAGAATTAAGTGAAATTATGTGTCATTAACTTATGTGTTTACGATGACTCCCAACAAGTAGGGAATTCCCGAAAATAGTATATAGAAATGTGGACTAGGATTTTATTGGGTCATGAAGCACCAAATTGGACTAGGATATTAAATACTAATGGGCTAGAACTCAATAATGGGCCCAAAATGCCAAATATCAACTTGGGAGACAAGCCCTCCTTAATATAAGGAGATCCCACGCATTGAAGTCCCCATCACCATGTCTCCCTTTTAATTAAAAATATCTACCCAACTATCTAATTTCCCTAATCTCACCAAGGACCCAACGAAGAACCAAGTGAAGGAGCAAGGAGGAGAGGTCGAAGGAAACTCAAAGCCACGCCATTGAACAAGCTAGGATTTCGAGTAAGTAAACAAAATTACCACCTCAAACTATTATGTTTTCCGTTTGTAGGACTATTTAGCTAAGTTACGATAGGAATTAAGGAATTCAGGGAGTTTAAGTATACCATAGAAGGCAAAACCCCTAACCTAGGGAGTAAACTCACATTCGAGGGTTTCCTTAGGATATTGCAAGATTTTAGCTAACCAAACATGTCTTAGGGCTTACAACCTTAACGCAAGAGGAGCTTACCCTAATATTGGATGTTGTTGTGTGGAAAAAGAACCTTAGCACTTAGAATTTCGGGAAGGTGATTGAAAGCCTAGTAGAATCGGGAATTAGGCAGCAAATCGGGCGACTCTTGTTTGAGGAAAGAAATCGAGCTATTTAAATTAAGAATACTAAATTCCACTAAAGCCTAGTAAATCGGGCGATTTCGGGTTACTACAAACACACGGCGAAATGTTGCACGAAAGGAATCGATTGAATTAAATGTGAGGGACAATTTAATCGTGCGATCTAAGCCTTAGGAGAACTCGGCGATTTGTGGTGTCTCAAATGTTGGGGTGGGCCCGATTAATCGACGCCGGCCCCCGAACAGCGCAACGTGGCTATAGCGGAAGCGCGATTTGTACCGAGCGGCGTAGGGTGGCGAATTTTCGATTTTTAATATCTAAATTTAACCTTACGCTATTCGTCTTCTCCCGAGGGTCTGAGATGCTGCCCTAAGCCTCGGGAGATCGCGGTTAATTCGAATTATCAAAATTCGAATTTATTTCAAATTAATTTGAATTAATAATTTATATCCAAATTAATCGAACAAAGCGGCAACCAGACGTTTTTCGATTATTTGGAGACCGAAATGATTTTTGATCAATACCAAACTTTCCAGAATAATTCTACACTTCCTAACGTTCGCAACGATAGGTCTTTCGAATTATTCCGACATCGTTTGATATTTTTCTCAAAATCAAATCTGTGGTTCGAAATTATTAATTCGAGTAAAACGGCAGTCTGCCGTCTTTTGACTATTTGACGACCTAAATGATTTCCGATCGATACCAAATTTTCCAGAATAATTCTACACTTCCCGACGTTTCCAACGAGGGGTCTTTCGAATTATTCCGATACCGTTTAGTATGTTTCGTAAATCAAATCGTTAGGGTTCGAGGTATACCTTTGGTGAAAGGGATTTCTTCTGTCGTCGCCTCGGATGAACGTGGCTACACCTCGTCTGGATCCCGGGGCTTCCGGGCTAGATCTTCACGTCGGTATGACTTTGAATAAACCTCCGAGACTGCTCCCAATGGCTAGCGCAGTTCGGTTCGGGCGTTAGGACTCGTCAAACGAATCTGTGGCTTGTCGTACGTGGGTTAAGGAATTCTTTTAACTCTTTTTCCTCTCTTGTTATACTTAGGAAAAAAAAAACAAAAGTTTCCCACACCTGCCTTCTTATTATACATGTTTAATTTTTTTTTTTAATTATTATTTTTCTAATGGAACAATACCACATGTCAAGGTGAGTCATTAAGCTAGATTAATCTAGCATCACACGTTAGCACTTAGTATTATATATATATTTATTTACTAAGTGATAATTTCATTTCGGCCCCTGAGATTTCTAAATTCTCAATTTAGTCCATCTTTTAAATAATAAAAATAATTAAATCCAATCTAATTATTTTAATTATAATTGAGCCTCACTTAATTAATTAATTAAGCACTTAAGACAATCTCAAGTCCTAATTATGTCCGTGACAGTCACTGGAATTTAACTAAGTCGTCGACACCTCGTATCAACTTTGCCACTACCTCAACGAATCTCATTCGTTAGGTTCCACAGAAAAGTCCGCCGTTTTCGTTCAAGTTCATTACCATTTTTAAGCGCGACTCTCTAGGTCCGTCTCAACTGGCATGGGAGGAATCCACGAGTCCCGGCATTCGCCTAGCCTATCCCGCGGTACCGGACAGATCCCAGTTGAGAACGAATTTTGATCTAATCGAAATTCGGGCGAACCGACTATAGTGTATACATTTAAATACTTCTTACGCCTTTCACTTGCGTCCCGGTTAGGTGAGAGCCATGCAAATGTCAAACTCACTAACCTAACACTATGTTATAATCGAGACCGAACCGATTATTTAAACTCCGCTCCGTATCTAATACAAGCAAGTTTTCCAAGCTTCGGCCGAAGGCTTTATAATCGTCGCTCTCCGATTACCTCATAGGACATTAACCTATACGAATATAGGCAGTGAATCCCGATAGCAGTCAAAGCCCGGCAATCACCTCCGTAAAGTCGGTTGCGTTTCGTCGCTGACCCGTGTCTCATTTATGAACACTTGCGAGCCTAGCCAACTAGCGACAAACCGAAATCGCGAAAGCAAATCCGTCAATGACCCTATCGGTCTGAGGCTGCTATAGTCATTCGTTCAATCATTGACAACATCCTAGCCATGTGATTGAGACGAATACGAGCCGAATGTCCGGATATGCGATCTCTTCGATCACCGATATCTCCATCACGACCCACAACCTCTCAGGTAATTGGTGATACTACCGATACTTTGTGGTCGTCAATGGATAAGTCATATTCGGATATCTAGTCACCCACCTAGAATCGTTAGACTTACGGACTTTTTATTTAATGTTGAGATTAAGGACTGTCCGGTGTCTCCTCTCTCGTCCCACGAGAATCAGACGTCCAACTCATACATTTGGGTGTTATTTATTTATCGCACTACCGGATGCCAAGTAGACTTTAAATTCAATAAATAAATAATAATGCCTTTATTATAATGAAAATAAATATTCATTAATTTATTTGACGGTATATACAATAAACCTGTCTATCAACCTATACATCATCGTGCGCCCTATACTATTCCTAGTCCTCGTATGGCATTCCGATGGCACACTCCCTAACAGCCTCCCACTTGCACTTGAATGCCATGCGATGCACCTAATGCCAGTCGCAATGGTATCGTAGCCCCATCTTGTCCAGATGCTGTTCCATAACTGCTTGGGACAAGGGCTTCGTGAGCGGGTCCGCCACGTTTTCTGTGGTGGCGATTTTCTGCACGGCGACCATCCCGTTTTCAACGAACTCACGTAATACGTGATATTTTCTCTCAATATGTTTGGACTTGCTATGAGATCGTGGTTCCTTTGCTTGCGCGACTGCACCGCTATTATCGCACCAAAGTGTAAGCGGTCTGTCAGCAACTGGTACCACAGTAAGTTCCTCCAAGAACTTTTTCATCCAAACAGCTTCTTTAGCTGCCTCTGAGGCTGCTATGTATTCTGCCTCGCACGTGGAATCGGCAGTTGTGCTTTGCTTGGAGCTTCTCCAAGACACTGCCCCACCGTTGAGCACGAATACAAAACCTGAAGTAGATTTTCGGTCATCCACGTCTGACTGGAAGTCCGAATCGGTATAACCAACTACTTCTAGTCCCGCTCCTCCATAAACCAGCGTTAAGTCTTTAGTCCGTCTAAGGTATTTAAAGATATTCTTAACAGCTTTCCAATGTTCTTCCCATGGGTTTGCCTGAAATCGACTAACCACGCTCACAGCGTAGGCAATGTCCGGTCGTGTACACAACATCGCGTACATCAGACTACCCACTGCAGACGCATACGGTATCCCACTCATCCGTCGTCTGTCTTCCTCACTTTGAGGTGACATTGACTTTGACAAATGGATCCCATGTCGCATTGGTAAGAACCCTCTCTTAGAGTCATCCATTCTGAATTTCTTCAGGATTTTCTCTAAGTAAAGGGCCTGAGATAAGCCGATCGTATAGTTCGCTCGATCCCTGAACAAGCGTATACCTAGTATATACGTCGCTTCTCCCAGGTCTTTCATGGAGAATTCGGTTGAAAGCCATGCTTTCACCGATGAGAGCATCCCAATGTCGTTTCCTATCAAAAGGATATCATCCACGTACAATACAAGGAACGACACCATACTCCCACTGCTCTTTCTGTAGACACATGGCTCATCTACGTTTTTCACGAATCCAACGTTCCGAACTGCTTCATCAAAACGTAGATTCCAGCTGCGAGAGGCCTGTTTCAGTCCGTAAATCGACCGATTCAGTTTGCACACTTTGTGAGCATCTGCATGCGACTCAAAACCTTTTGGCTGCTCCATATAGATCTCCTCCTTGAGGAATCCATTAAGGAATGCCGTTTTGACGTCCATCTGCCAAATCTCATAATCCTAGTGCGCAGCTATCGCGAGCATTATCCGGATGGACTTGATCATGGCTACAGGCGAGAAAGTCTCCTCATAGTCAACTCCCTCTTTTTGGTTATAGCCCTTGGCAACCAATCTAGCCTTGTACGTCTCAACTTGTCCGTCAGATCCAATCTTTTTCTTGTAAATCCATTTACAACCGATTGGTCTAAAACCACTCGGTAGGTCTACAAGAGTCCAGACTTTGTTGGAGTACATTGAGTCCATCTCAGCTCGCATAGCCTCAATCCATCTCGCTGAGTCAACATCGGATATAGCTTGATCGAAAGTAGCGGGATCTTCTCTTAGAAGTCCCCTAGTCGCAACATAACCTTGTTCGACATGTGACATGCCATACCGCTGTGGTTGGCGAGGCACCCTTTCAGATCGTCGCATGACTGGTTCGCTCGGACCATCCGAATCCTGAGTGGGCGTTTCGGTCGACTGCTCCTCGAGAGTGACCTCACGGCCAATGCCAAAATCTCGAATGAACTCTTCCTCGAGAAAATGTGCATGTAGGCCAACAACGATCCTTTGATCATCGTGAAAATAAAATAGGTACCCCATAGAGTCTTCAGGGTAACCTATGAAACGTCCTTTTACTGACCTAGACTCCAATTTATCTGTTTTCAGCTTTTTCACATAGGCAGGGCAACCCCAAATCCTAATATGTGATAAGCTGGGTAAACGACCAGTCCATATCTCATACGGAATACCGTTAACAGACTTCGAGGGACACCGGTTAATTGTATACGCTGCTGTCAAAAGTGCGTATCCCCACAATGACATTGGTAAATCTGTATAGCTTAACATAGAACGAACCATATCTAATAAAGTTCGGTTTCTACGTTCGGCCACGCCATTCAACTGTGGCGTGCCGGGCTGAGTCATCTGCGATATTATACCGTTCTCTTTTAAGAACTGGTCAAACTCGTCACTCATGTACTCGCCACCTCGATCCGATCGAATGGCTTTAATGAGCTTCGAAGTTTGGTTTTCCACCAAGGCCTTATACTCCTTGAACCTTTCAAGAGCATCAGCTTTATACCTCATCAGATACACTAGTCCGTAACGACTGTGATCATCCGTAAAGGTAATAAAATAGTGGAAGTCACCTCGAGCTTTCACATTGAATGGCCCGCAAACGTCCGTGTGAATTAAATCGAGAATTTCAGTGGCTCTATTAAAAGTCCCGGTGAAGGGTGATCGGGTCATTTTACCTTTGAGGCATGACTCACAAGTCGGATAGGGATCTGATCCCAACGGTGTCAAAATCCCGTTTTTCTCCAACTCGTGGATCTTACGTTCTCCAGTATGACCTAATCGAAGATGCCACAAGTATCTCGCATTTATTCCCGACTTTCGTTTATTTGTAACAGTATTCACAGATATATCGTCCTGGGTATTTAAATAGTACAAACCATTTATTAGTGTTGCGCTGCCAACATTCTTATTTCTATACATAATGTGGCATGCATTATTATTAAAACTAAATACATAACCATTCCTGCTCAAAACAGGAACGGAGACGATGTTCTTAAATCCCCTCGGGAGTACAAGACAATCGTACAAACGCAACACATGCCCAGAAGATAATACACGAGATCTTGATCCAACGTGGCTTGCCGAGATACTATCCCCGCTTCCCACTCTGACCTCGATCTCACGCTCCCCAAGCTCTCTACTTGGTCCCAGACCCTGCGTGGAAACACAAATGTGAGTACTAGCCCCCGAATCCAATATCCAGGAAGTAGAGTATACAGATGAAGAACAAACTGTTTCTAAAACATTAAGTTCCATACCTGACGCAGCCTGCTCACCCTTGAGCTTCGGACAGTCACGCTTCCAGTGGCCCAGCACACCGCAATGCAAACACCTATCCGTCGGCTTTACACCGGTTTGTTTCGATTTCCCAGAAGATAGTTTCTTCTTGGAAACCTTCCCTGTTGGCTTGAGCTTGTTGCCCTTCTTCTTTTTGCCTTTCTGGGGCTTTGAAGAAGTGGCGACAAGTGCAGTCTGCTTTGCCCTCTTCATCTGACCTTGCGCCGTTGCTAACTGATTCATCAGATCAGGAAGCAACAGCGTCATGCCGTTCAGATGGTAGTTCACAATGAACGCATTGAAGGACGAAGGCAGGGACTGCAAGATGAGATCATTTTGTAATTCCCGATCAAATCGAAAATTGAGAGTTTCCAACCTCTCGATCATGGTGATCATGTTCATAACATGTTCGCCAACATTCTCACCCTCAGACATCCTCGATCGGAAGAGCTGCGACGAAGTCGCATAGCGAGCTGTCCTAGACGTCTCACCGTAAAGCTCTTTCAAATGTTGAACCATCACCCGAGAATCAGCCATACTTTCGTGGCTACGCTGCAGTGCGTTACTCATCGATCCGAGGACATGAGCCTTTACGAGCTTCTCGTCACGCAGTCGCTTGTCATAAGCGGCACGAGCCTGCTCGGATGCCCGCGCCCCTGGGGCCGGCGGCATTTCGGAGTCAAGGATATAAACTAGGTTCTCAATCTCGAGGAAAATCCTCAAGTTGCGAAGCCAGTCTGAATAGTTTGGCCCAGTCAACCTATTCTCCTTGAGCAGTACATTTAAAGCGGTCGACATAATTTCACAAAGAGAGAAAATGCTGCAGAAAAATAAAAGGCATATTAAGTCGATTGTATAAGTTATCAAACGCGAACAAGGACTTTTTATTCCGTTTGACTCCCACTATCTTTTCATAAACTCCATTCTCCCTACGGATGTTTTGGAAGTTTCGTTGATAACTTCGATAGTGGAGTTGATGTCCCCGTGGACGGGTGCAAACCTCAACCTCTGTCGTTTTATTGGTTTGCAGCGGCCCACGAAGTCGTGCTCCGCACGAATTCGACCTTGTCGAATGTCTCAACTATCTTTGTCTCAGTCAGGGACCCCCGCCGGCAAACTCGGAACAAGGCGGTATGACTGTCTAAGTGCGACCTATCAACGTTGCTCAAAACCGCACACTTGAACCGTACGTTTTACCGCACAGTGTGGTCTTGGCGAGCGGCACAAATGCACCCGAGCAAGCCGAAACAAAAGCAAATGCAAGGCGCCGGCATACCCGAAACCAAACCTTGCATTTAGGTTTTGTAACAACTAGGCCCGAGCTTGATAGAAGACAGGGCATCCAATCCCTTTACTCACTTAGTATTCGTACGGGAGATCTTTATAACTCATAGCATATTAAAATTAAGCACGAGCACGTAAATGCGGTAAATAAATTCCTAACCCTAGGAAAGCAATTTAAATGGACAAATATGCGGGCTACTTCTAGACTGGTCCTATTACATGGGTCGTAAAACGACCGGGGTCTTCGATCTTCCAACGTCGAGTCATCGTTACGATGGTTGTCGAATCCTCCAATCTCGCCTTGCGTCGAACGGCCATCATTTTATCTAATATCTAATAAAGCAATAAAATACAACACGGGGGGAATTAATTCCCAAACAACCCGTAATCCATGTACATACCGGGGGCCGGCAAACGACCCTTAAACAAATAACCCGGTTGAACCTAAGCCCGCGTAAATGTCCCACATAAACATGCAACACAGAATTTTAACGTCGGGTATCCAACCGACGTCACGAGCAACGATAGTCTCCAAACTACGTCGACCGTCCGTTCGCCACATCGGCTTTCGAGGCCTTCGGTCGAACCATTCATGAGCCTTGGCTCTGATACCAATGTTTGGGTGGGCCCGATTAATCGACGCCGGCCCCCGAACAGCGCAACGTGGCTATAGCGGAAGCGCGATTTGTACCGAGCGGCGTAGGGTGGCGAATTTTCGATTTTTAATATCTAAATTTAACCTTGCTATTCGTCTTCTCCCGAGGGTCTGAGATGCTGCCCTAAGCCTCGGGAGATCGCGGTTAATTCGAATTATCAAAATTCGAATTTATTTCAAATTAATTTGAATTAATAATTTATATCCAAATTAATCGAACAAAGCGGCAACCAGACGTTTTTCGATTATTTGGAGACCGAAACGATTTTTGATCAATACCAAACTTTCCAGAATAATTCTACACTTCCTAACGTTCGCAACGATAGGTCTTTCGAATTATTCCGACATCGTTTGATATTTTTCTCAAAAGCAAATCTGTGGTTCGAAATTATTAATTCGAGTAAAACGATAGTCTGCCGTCTTTTGACCATTTGACGACCGAAATGACTTCCGATCGATACCAAATTTTCCAGAATAATTCTACACTTCCCGACGTTTCCAACGAGGGGTCTTTCGAATTATTCCGATACCGTTTAGTATGTTTCGTAAATCAAATCGTTAGGGTTCGAGGTATACCTTTGGTGAAAGGGATTTCTTCTGTCGTCGCCTCGGATGAACGTGGCTACACCTCGTCTGGATCCCGGGGCTTCCGGGCTAGATTGTCACGCCGGTATGACTTTGAATAAACCTCCGAGACTGCTCCCAATGGCTAGCGCAGTTCGGTTCGGGCGTTAGGACTCGTCAAACGAATCTGTGGCTTGTCGTACGTCGGTTAAGGAATTCTTTTAACTCTTTTTCCTCTCTTGTTATACTTAGGAAAAAAAAAACAAAAGTTTCCCACACCCATGTAGAAACTTACGTTGCCTTCTTATTATACATGTTTAATTTTTTCTTTTTTAATTATTATTTTTCTAATGGAACAATACCACATGTCAAGGTGAGTCATTAAGCTAGATTAATCTAGCATCACACGTTAGCACTTAGTATTATATATATATTTTATTTACTAAGTGATAATTTCATTTCGGCCCCTGAGATTTCTAAATTCTCAATTTAGTCCATCTTTTAAATAATAAAAATAATTAAATCCAATCTAATTATTTTAATTATAATTGAGCCTCACTTAATTAATTAATTAAGCACTTAAGACAATCTCTAGTCCTAATTATGTCCGTGACAGTCACTGGAATTTAACTAAGTCGTCGACACCTCGTATCAACTTTGCCACTACCTCAACGAATCTCATTCGTTAGGTTCCACAGAAAAGTCCGCCGTTTTCGTTCAAGTTCATTACTATTTTTAAGCGCGACTCTCTAGGTCCGTCTCAACTGGCATGGGAGGAATCCACGAGTCCCGGCATTCGCCTAGCCTATCCCGCGGTACCGGACAGATCCCAGTTGAGAACGAATTTTGATCTAATCGTCGCTCTCCGATTACCTCATAGGACAATAACCTATACGAATATAGGCAGTGAATCCCGATAGCAGTCAAAGCCCGGCAATCACCTCCGTAAAGTCGGTTGCGTTTCGTCGCTGACCCGTGTCTCATTTATGAACACTTGCGAGCCTAGCCAACTAGCGACAAACCGAAATCGCGAAAGCAAATCCGTCAATGACCCTATCGGTCTGAGGCTGCTATAGTCATTCGTTCAATCATTGACAACATCCTAGCCATGTGATTGAGACAATACGAGCCGAATGTCCGGATATGCGATCTCTTCGATCACCGATATCTCCATCACGACCCACAACCTCTCAGGTAATTGGTGACACTACCGATACTATGTGGTCGTCAATGGATAAGTCATATTCGGATATCTAGTCACCCACCTAGAATCCTTAGACTTACGGACTTTTTATTTAATGTTGAGATTAAGGACTGTCCGGTGTCTCCTCTCTCGTCCCACGAGAATCAGACGTCCAACTCATACATTTGGGTGTTATTTATTTATCGCACTACCGGATGCCAAGTAGACTTTAAATTCGATAAATAAATAATAATGCCTTTATTATAATGAAAATAAATATTCATTAATTTATTTGACGATATATACAATAAACCTGTCTATCAACCTATACATCATCGTGCGCCCTATACTATTCCTAGTCCTCGTATGGCATTCCGAGGGCACACTCCCTAACATCAAACCCTATAAATCGGGCGATTTGCCACCAACTCAAGGACTCGGCGATTTCCACCTTTGGAACACCTCAAATCGACCAAATTGCCTCGATCACCCCATGATGAAATCAGATGACTTAAAGGGGGTGTTCCACGTGGCGAAAGGAGAGCAACTCGCCGAAGAACAAGCATAGCAAACCCTAAATCGGGCGACTTGGAAGCTGGAAGAGAATCTCGGCGATTTCCATTCATTGAAGAACTCAAATTGGCCGAACTGTTTTGGCCATGGCATGCATGAAATCGGACAAATCCATGCTAGTACAAATCGGGCGAATAAACAAGGTGCATGCAAGATCATAATCGGGCGATTATACCCATGATCAAATCGGGAGATTTAAATCGCCGAAGTTTCTCTAATCGATTTACCACCTCTGAAGAAATCGGGCGATTTCCATCCATGCAAACCCTCAAATCGACCGAAAACAATTCCCAACTCCATGCATGGATTTGGGATGACGTCACGATGATGAAATGGCACGGCAATTTACAAATCGGACGATTCCAAGTGCGATGCAAATCGACCGAAACCAAGCAAATCAAATCCAAATCGAGCTATGCTAGGCGTGGAATGTGAGAAGTAAAATCGGGCAAATAATGAGCATGCATGAAAGATGAATCGGGCGATGTGGAAATCCTGAAATCGAGCTAATCGGGCAACGAATTTACTAACTTTCGCCGAACTCAATTGATGCTAACCTCACTTAGTAACTAATTGGGCAAGGGACTTAGCCTAGACTTGAAATTAACGAAATTAATGAAGCTAGGTAAACTAATTCGACTTAGGTGTCTTACAGAGGCGTAATACTAATACGATAAATTTTATGTTTAAAGGTCGTACGTTAGGAGCAAACGGGGAGAATACTAATTACGCTTGGACGACAGGTAAGTAGAAATTCAACTACGACACGTAACTTGCTTGCGTCCATCTATATGAACTACGTGCTCGTCTATTTTATGTGGAACGTGTATGTTAAGACATGATAAATTTATATGCATGATGGTATGATTTGCATAAGTACATGGGAGCATGAGCATCTTCACGCATGAGTAGTAGGTAAGGAGCGAAGTATGAGCGTGCATAGGATCGCCTGTGTGCGATGTATACTTGCCGATATCTGTGTTGGTGTCGACTCGAATGAAGAGTCACGGCTACTCCTATGCGGCCATGGCAAATGAAGCCATAAGTCCTGTATAAGAGGCTGGGGGAATACCCCGTATGCGGGAGATGCAACCTGGAGGGTGCGGCCCGGGGCACACGCTGAGTAAGGGAAGATTCCTTCGGGTGACCTTCTAGCGTGTAAAACACTACCCGGAGGGAAGATTCCTTCGGGTGACCTCCGTGGTTAGTGGCCTCGGCGTTGGCTACCAGTGAGAAGCGTCCGCGTGGAGGCCACACTGAGTAAGGGAAGATTCCTTCGGGTGACCTTCTAGTGTGAGAACCTCCACACTTGAGATCTCTATGATATGGCGCATAGTGGGATAGAAAGCCGAGGGCCCGTATGAAATAAGAGTATAAGAAAAAGAGAAAGAGCGTAAGAAAAGAGTACGAGTATGAGAAAAGAGTATGAGCGTTAGGAAACGACGGCGTGGATTGTCGATCGTTAAGACACGTGCATTCATGCATAATTTCCGCTTACTGAGCCTCGGTGGCTCATTGTTTACGTTACGTGTTGTAGGTACAGACGATCACGGTACGTGATCCTAGCGTTATGCGAGGCCAGTCTTTTGAAGCTATCCGGCTGCTTTTGAGGTGGGAGTGTGTGTATGGATGACGACCTGTGAAGGCCGGGCGCATAGGGAGCTTTTGACTGCACACACACACGTGCACTTGTATTTTGTAGACAGGGACATGATGAAGGTGTCGAACGATGTAGTATATTCTTTTGACATGTATATAAGACTTCCGCATGCACGTTTTTAAAAAATTTTATTCGCATTTTTTTTACGCACTCGCACGATAACAAAGCATTAACACTTAGAATTAGAACGGAGTACGAGGGCGGGACGACGGGTCCTGACAGAGTGGTATCAGAGCTTCGGTCACAGGTCCTGCAGACTGTCCATACACACACACTCAAAAGCGCGGAAGCGGCCTTGCTTGTAAGTACCATGTTATGTGAATTTCTTGTATGGTTTGATTTATTGGCCTTAGGAATTATCAGGATAAGTTGAGAAAATGGTAAGACTTAGAGGAGAAGGAAGCAGGGAATCTGATCAGGGTAGGGACACCAATAACCCCCCTGACAGTCGGGATGCTACCATCCTGCAGCTGACTGAACTAGTCCGGCAACAGTCGGCCCAGATTCAGCAGCTGATCCAGCAGCAAAATGCTGGTGGGCAATCAGCCAATCTACCTCCCCCACCTGAACCAATCGAGATGATTGGGGAGAGGTTCAGGAAACTAAATCCTCCACTGTTCGAGGATGCTGTAGACCCCACATCCGCCGAGGATTGGCTGAGGACGCTGGAGAACATGTTCCAGCACAGCCGCACCCCGGAGGCGGAAAAGGTCATGTGCGCTGCCTACCTGCTAAGGGGGAGCGCCGGACATTGGTGGGAAACCGTCTCAGCCGTCGAAAATCCCCTAACGATGAGCTGGGATAGGTTTAAGGAGATCTTCAGGGGAAAGTATTACACCGCCCCTGTCAGAGCACAGCGGATGAGTGAATTCATCAACCTCCGCCAAGGAGCAATGACAGTGGCGGAGTACATCAGGAAGTTTGAGCAGCTTTCAAGGTTCGCTGCTCATATGGTTAGCACGGACACGCTCAAGATTGAGCGGTTCATGGAAGGGTTGAAGCCCGAGCTGTACAGAGATGTGAGTATGGCCGGGATACAAGGAGCCACGTACGCGCAAGTGGCTGAGAGGGCGCTAGTGGCGGAGCAGGCAGAGGCCAGAATTGCTCGCGCCCAGGAAGCGAAGCGCAAGTTCATGCAAGGGCCGCAAGGGAGCGGGAGCAACCCAAAGCGGCAGTTTGTAGCCAAGGGTGGGAAGCCGAACTTCCAAAACCGACCTGGACCACCCCCGCCGTTCAACCCAAACCAGGGTAGACCCCAGCTAGATCTACCCGTATGCCCGAAATGTGCACGGAGGCACACGGGAGTTTGCAACTCCCAGAACGCTACGTGCTTCAAGTGTGGAAAGACGGGCCACTATCTAAGGGCATGTCCGGAAAGCGGATCCGGAAGCCAAGCTGGAAACCAGGCAGCACCACCAAGGGTGCCGGCTAGGGTTTTCACCATAACCTCCGAGGAAGCGGAAAACAACCCGGCCGTGGTAACAGGTACCCTCCTCGTCTATGAAACCCCCACAAGCATCCTAGTCGACTCAGGAGCGACACACTCGTTCGCATCTACTAAGTACGTCGCAAGAGTAGGAATTACGCCTCACCAAACTGAGTGCGAGTTTGGGGTAACAGTTCCAAACGGGAATCCCACCCAAACAGACCACGTCCTACGGGATTGCCCAATAATAATCGGGGATAGGGAACTACCAATAAACCTAATAATAATCCCTATGAACGATTATGACGTTATCCTTGGAATGGATTGGCTATCGAAGTACGGAGCTGTCATAGACTGCCACCGCAAGATAGTCACGCTCAATACGGACGGGAATGAACCCCTCAAGTTCGTAGGAACTAGCAAAGGGACTATGATCTCTAGAATATCAGCGTTAAAAGCCCAACGACTGATCAAATCAGGGTGCGAAGCCTATCTGGTATTCGCTATCAAGTCGGAAGGAAGCGCCTCCCCGAAATTCGAGGAAGTGCCGGTAGTTACGGGTTTCCCCGACGTATTTCCCGAGGAATTACCGGGACTACCACCCGAGCAATCTTCCTGCTTACGTTACCAAGAAATTAGCTCATTAAATCCAAGGCAATCGGAAAGATCTTATTCTAACCGTTATAGAATTCGCTTTTCTTCCCCTCACTCCGGATCGAATATTTAATCCTCGTTGCTACGTGAAGATCATAGCTATCATTAGGATCGGTAGGCCAATTAGAAAGGCCGCGATAAACTGTAGGCACGAGGAAACCAAAGACGGAAACCTATTCCCTTTTTGTCTCTATCCCTTATTCTATTTCCTGATGCTATATCAAGATGACCTTCGGGCTAAGATCGGTTTCCCTTCTTAGAAGTGCAAAGTTCAGGAAACCCATTCCGCTTTTGCGAGAATTCACTCCTTTCAATTTCTTAGTAAGGAAATACCTTTGCGAGCAATTAGGTGATGTTCTATCATCTAACTAATGAGTCAGCACAACTTCCTACCCATCGTCGCCCGACTTATCCCAGCTAACGGAATTTCGGGGGCGAAATTCTTTTAAGGGGGGAAGGATGTAAGACCCGGAAACTTAATTACGGGATTTACGGCATAATTAAGAGCAGGAATAATTAATTAGAGACATAGTTGAGTTAATTACGTTAGGGAGCTAGGATCTTGAGTGAAATACTTTATTTCGGACACGTGAATAATTTATGCCTAATGTGCGATATGTGCTTCTATGTGTTTACATGATTTCACGTGACGCGATTTATAATCCTTATATGTGTTACGAATTATGATTACGTGTCATAAGGATTTGAGTGAATAAGGTCCGCTAATAAATTACGTGTATGAATTACGTAATTGCATGACAACTGTGCACATGTTGAACGCTTACGTGATGTATGAATTTTATGCTCGTGATTTTTCTGAGAATTAAGTGAAATTATGTGTCATTAACTTATGTGTTTACGATGACTCCCAACAAGTAGGGAATTCCCGAAAATAGTATATAGAAATGTGGACTAGGATTTTATTGGGTCATGAAGCACCAAATTGGACTAGGATATTAAATACTAATGGGCTAGAACTCAATAATGGGCCCAAAATGCCAAATATCAACTTGGGAGACAAGCCCTCCTTAATATAAGGAGATCCCACGCATTGAAGTCCCCATCACCATGTCTCCCTTTTAATTAAAAATATCTACCCAACTATCTAATTTCCCTAATCTCACCAAGAACCCAACGAAGAACCAAGTGAAGGAGCAAGGAGGAGAGGTCGAAGGAAACTCAAAGCAACGCCATTGAACAAGCTAGGATTTCGAGTAAGTAAACAAAATTACCACCTCAAACTATTATGTTTTCCGTTTGTAGGACTATTTAGCTAAGTTACGATAGGAATTAAGGAATTCAGGGAGTTTAAGTATACCATAGAAGGCAAAACCCCTAACCTAGGGAGTAAACTCACATTCGAGGGTTTCCTTAGGATATTGCAAGATTTTAGCTAACCAAACATGTCTTAGGGCTTACAACCTTAACCCAAGAGGAGCTTACCCTAATATTGGATGTTGTTGTGTGGAAAAAGAACCTTAGCACTTAGAATTTCGGGAAGGTGATTGAAAGCCTAGTAGAATCGGGAATTAGGCAGCAAATCGGGCGACTCTTGTTTGAGTAAAGAAATCGAGCGATTTAAATTAAGAATACTAAATTCCACTAAAGCCTAGTAAATCGGGCGATTTCGGGTTACTACAAACACACGGCGAAATGTTGCACGAAAGGAATCGATTGAATTAAATGTGAGGGACAATTTAATCGTGCGATCTAAGCCTTAGGAGAACTCGGCGATTTGTGGTGTCTCAAACCCTATAAATCGGGCGATTTGCCACCAACTCAAGGACTCGGCGATTTCCACCTTTGGAACACCTCAAATCGACCAAATTGCCTCGATCACCCCATGATGAAATCAGATGACTTAAAGGAGAGCAAATCGCCGAAGAACAAGCATAGCAAACCCTAAATCGGGCGACTTGGAAGCTGGAAGAGAATCTCGGCGATTTCCATTCATTGAAGAACTCAAATCGGCCGAACTGTTTTGGCCATGGCATGCATGAAATAGGACAAATCCATGCTAGTACAAATCGGGCGAATAAACAAGGTGCATGCAAGATCATAATCGGGCGATTATACCCATGATCAAATCGGGAGATTTAAATCGCCGAAGTTTCTCTAATCGATTTACCACCTCTGAAGAAATCGGGCGATTTCCATCCATGCAAACCCTCAAATCGACCGAAAACAATTCCCAACTCCATGCATGGATTTGGGATGACGTCACGATGATGAAATGGCACGGCAATTTACAAATCGGACGATTCCAAGTGCGATGCAAATCGACCGAAACCAAGCAAATCAAATCCAAATCGAGCTATGCTAGGCGTGGAAGGTGAGAAGTAAAATCGGGCAAATAATGAGCATGCATGAGAGATGAATCGGGCGATGTGGAAATCCTGAAATCGAGCTAATCGGGCAACGAATTTACTAACTTTCGCCGAACTCAATTGATGCTAACCTCACTTAGTAACTAATTGGGCAAGGGACTTAGCCTAGACTTGAAATTAACGAAATTAATGAAGCTAGGTAAACTAATTCGACTTAGGTGTCTTACAGAGGCGTAATACTAATCGATAAATTTTATGTTTAAAGGTCGTACGTTAGGAGCAAACGGGGAGAATACTAATTACGCTTGGACGACAGGTAAGTAGAAATTCAACTACGACACGTAACTTGCTTGCGTCCATCTATATGAACTACGTGCTCGTGTATTTTATGTGGAACGTGTATGTTAAGACATGATAAATTTATATGCATGATGGTATGATTTGCATAAGTACATGGGCATAGCATGAGCATCTGCACGTATGAGTAGTAGGTAAGGAGCGAAGTATGAGCGTGCATAGGATCGCCTGTGTGCGATGTATACTCGCCGATATCGGTGTTGGTGTCGACTCGAATGAAGAGTCGCGGCTACCCCTATGCGGCCATGGCGAATGAAGCCATAAGTCCTGTATAAGAGGCTGGGGGAATACCCCGTATGCGGGAGATGCAACCTGGAGGGTGCGGCCCGGGGCACACGCTGAGTAAGGGAAGATTCCTTCGGGTGACCTTCTAGCGTGTAAAACACTACCCGGAGGGAAGATTCCTTCGGGTGACCTCCGTGGTTAGTGGCCTCGGCGTTGGCTACCAGTGAGAAGCGTCCGCGTGGAGGCCACACTGAGCAAGGGAAGATTCCTTCGGGTGACCTTCTAGTGTGAGAACCTCCACACTTGAGATCTCTATGATATGGCGCATAGTGGGATAGAAAGCCGAGGGCCCGTATGAAATAAGAGTATAAGAAAAAGAGAAAGAGCGTAAGAAAAGAGTACGAGTATGAGAAAAGAGTATGAGCGTTAGGAAACGACGGCGTGGATTGTCGATCGTTAAGACACGTGCATTCATGCATAATTTCCGCTTACTGAGCCTCGGTGGCTCATTGTTTACGTTACGTGTTGTAGGTACAGACGATCACGGTACGTGATCCTAGCGTTATGCGAGGCCAGTCTTTTGAAGCTATCCGGCTGCTTTTGAGGTGGGAGTGTGTATATGGATGACGACCTGTGAAGGCCGGGCGCATAGGAAGCTTTTGACTGCACACACACACGTGCACTTGTATTTTGTAGACAGGGACACGATGAAGGTGTCGAACGATGTAGTATATTCTTTTGACATGTATATAAGACTTCCGCATGCACGTTTTTAAAATGAAAAATTTTATTCGCATTTTTTTTACGCACTCGCACGATAACAAAGCATTAACACTTAGAATTAGAACGGAGTACGAGGGCGAGACGACGGGTCCTGACATCGGTGGGCGAATCTTCAAATTCCAATACAATGAGCGATTTGAAACTCGATATTTTATTTGAGGATCTCTTCTCAAGACCATTGCCAACCACTGCTCCAACAACTTCTGCAGCACCGAGCAATGATGATTCAGCAACACCTAGTAATGATGATTCTGCAGAGCCTAGCAATGACAATTCTCCTCCCACGTTGGAAAATCTCCACATTGATGACGTCAGTGAACTTCCAACTGATACTGAGATCATTTCTAGCTCAGAAGCAGACACACCTCAGCCCACAGATTTGACAATAGAGATCTCTTCAGGAGAGTCAGTACTACCCCAAACTGCAGAACCTACGGAACATCAGGCCGTTCAAAGCTACGAAACAATGACGAGTACCGTTGTAGCTGAATCATCACAACCTCATAGAAGAAAGTGGACCCGTGCACACCCAAACTCGCATCGGAGACCCCTCCACTGGTGTAACAACCCGAGCCTCAATGATAAATGAAAGTCTTTACTCCTTCTTTCTCGGTCAAAAGGAGTCTAGCAAAGTAGCTGAAGCTCTTGCTGACCCTGATTGAATCATCGCAATGCAGGAGGAAATCAACAGTTTGAAAGGCTGGCAGTCTGGAACTTAGTGCCTAGACCAGCTGGGAAAACAATCATAGGCACTAAATGGCTCTTTAAAAACAAAAAGGACGAGCAAGGAGTTGTGATCCGAAACAAAGCTAGAATGGTAGCAAAATGATACAATCAACAAAAAGGAATCGATTACAACGCGACTTATGCTCCAGTCGCAAGAATTGAAGCCATCAGGATTTTCTTAGCCTTCGCTGCACACAAGAACTTCACAGTCTACCAGATGGACGTCAAAACTGCATTCCTCAACGGAATCCTGAAAGAAGAAGTTTTTGTATCTCAGCCTGAAGGCTTTGTGAGCGAACAATTTCCCGTCCACGTGTACCAACTCGATAAAGCTCTCTATGGACTTAAACAAGCTCCCAAAGCATGGTACGAGGTCCTCTCGATTTTCTCATTACCTCTGGATTCACAGAATAGAAGATTGATACGACTACATTTCATCAAGAAGGACGGCTCAGACATTATGTTGGTAAAGATTTACGTCGACGATATCATCTTTGGCTCGACGGACGCAAGAATGTGCAAGAACTTTGGAGATCTAATGAAGCAGAAATTCGAAATGAGTATGATGGGAGAACTAAGCTTCTTCTTAGGCCTCCAAGTTAAGCAGTTTCATTATGGAACCTTCATCAACCAATCCAAGTACATTCACGACATCCTCAAGAAGTACAACTTGGACAACTCCAATCCTGCCAGCACGCCCATGTCCACTTCATGCAAGCTTGATGCAGATTTCTCAGGAAAATCTATCAACCAGACAATTTATTGAGGCATAATAGGATCTCTGCTCTATCTCACGTCCAATTAGCCTGACATTATATACGCCACGTGTCTCTGTGCTCGCTTTCAAGCTGATCCAAAGGAGTCTCACATGCTCACCGTCAAAAGGATCTTCAAATATCTTAAAGGAACTCCCAACCTAGGTCTATGGTACCCAATGGACTCCGACTTCGAACTCGTCGGATACACGAATGCTGATTACACGGGATGCAAGCTGGACAGGAAGAGCACCTCAGGAGCCGCTCAATTTCTAGGGGTAACTCGTAAGCTGGTCGTCTCGAAAACAAAATTGTGTCTCAACTTCGACAGCAGAGGCAGAATATGTCGCTGCTGCGAGTTGCTGTTCACAAATTTTGTGGATGAGAACCCAGCTACGAGACTTTGGCATTTCATTAAATCATATTCCCATCTTTATTGACTCAAAAAGCGCCATAGCTATAACTAGCAATCCTGTACATCATTCACGCACAAAAGGAGCATGTAGAACAAGGTACAATTGAAATGCATTTTGTTCACACAGATCTTCAACTTGCTGATTTATTCACTAAGGCATTGGATGAAAAGCGATTCCAATTCTTAGTGTCTAGGTTAGGCATGTCGAACCGTAAGACATGATCGATTGTCTCTACATGAACCTTATATTGTGTAAATAGGTCATTTAATTTTCTCTAAATTTTCTTGTGTGTGTCGGAAAACTAACAGAAAATTACTATCATATCTAGGGGGAGTCTTGAAAATTATGCACTAATTTAGGAGGAGTCTTTGAGTAATATGCACAAATTAATGGGGAGTTTCTGAAATTATTCTTCAATTGAGTTTTGGGTAAAAATCTTAAGATAGTAATTTCTATTACATTTGAAATAAAAAATCTCTTAGTCGCTGAAACTAATTTAAATCGACAGAAACCGAAATTTTAAAAGCGTTTATAATTTTTTCTCGTCCAAACTAAGTATCGCCCGAAACTGACTTGAATCGATCGAAAGTGAAATCTTCAAAGCCTTTATACTCTTCTCGGCGAAACTGAGAATCGCCCGAAACTAATTTCGATCGAAACTCTGCAGTTCCGCCTTATATATGAATCGCCCAAAACTCAATCACTTTTCATCGATTCTCTCGATTTCCTCTCAAATTATCTCTACAGTCACGCACAAATCTCGTCACCATTACACTCAAATCCTAATTTTTCCACGATTTTTGCAGTTCGACACTCACTTTAGGTAAGAAAAGCATTAGATCTGCATGTTTTAACTGGTTTTATTCACAATCTTGCAGGATTCGTAGGTTAGGGTTTTAATGAGTTCGTTCGAATCGCACCCAGATTGCGTTTCGATCGAACTTCATTCGCTCGATTGACGAAACAACGCGAAACTCCTTACTGATTTGATTTCAAATTTCAATCACCCGATTAATTTACAACTTTCAATCGCCCGAAACCGAATTATAAGTATACTGTGATTACATCGCCCGAAACTGAATTCAAATTTCACTGTGATTGAATCGTCCAATTGAATACATCGCGCAAACTGAATTATAGTTTACTGTGATTAAGATCGCCCGATTGAAGACATCGCCGATTGATTGCTCAACTTTAATTTTTGGAATCGCCGATCCGACTTTAATCACAATTTACTTATCAAATTTTCTAAGTCCCAAAACAGACATTTAGTTTCAATCGTGCGAAACCTACACTATTACTACACGTATTTCACATTGTTTCGCGGAAACTTGAATTTCCTTTTCCTAAGTGTTACAACATTTGGTTTCTCAAACGATTATCTACTAATCCTTTGATATTATTTTACAGATATCAATATGGTGCGAAAAATTGACGAGATTTTTGCTTCAAAGGACTGGGCACAGAGAATAGCTAACAACGTACAACTAGATTTTGATAATACCTCGTGCCCAGATCTTATCATTATCAAAATCCTAGCCAATCACCCTTTAAAAGCAACCCTAAATGTCACCGAGTGCGTCCTTGAAGTATATGTACAACAATCGGGCCACTCTTCGAAACCCAATAGATAACCCAAAAACAACCCGCCTCTCCGCCAAAATTGACAATATCATTGTCGTTTTGACCCCCAACCATCATTCGCTCCTCACTAAACCTTCCATACTCACTTCTCTATGACCCACATCCCAGCGAAGATGACCTCATCCGAGACTTTCTTTTCATGGGACACAAACCTAATCCACAAAAAACCATTCATCTACCTGACTTCTCCGCCAAGGACATACCCCGACCCTGGAGGACACTCTTCCTCATAGTCAACAAGTGTTTATCACCTAAGTACACTGGGTCTGATCGCTGTAACCGCCAGATCATGCTGATTTTCCATGGCATCACATTCAACAAAAATTACGATGTTGCCAAATTAATTTGGTCCGGCCTCCTTGACCAACTGAGAAGACGGAAGCTTCGCGCGACAAAGGTCCTCCCCTATCTGAGATGATTAACCGTTGAAAGATTATGAATCTACGTTTCACGGGGAATCTAAGGAATATTAATACGCTCAAAACTGACTTCGGGTGAATGAGGAATTAATTTTCGAAGTAAGCCCAATTATGGAAAAGTTGTCCCACATTGGTTAGCACTAAGAAAATCTTCACTATAAATATAGAAACCCATGTGGGTTTATTCAAAAAGGACTTGCCATGTGTATGGGCTTAAGTGAGCTTGAGAAACTTGGGTGAGTTTTCGCCCAACTAATAGCCCGGATGCGAGGAGGTGCCTTGAACCGATGAGCACCGAGGTCGTGCCGTGCCCGAGCCAGAGCCCGTGGCAGTGGCCGAGGCCGCCGAGCCGTGCCGTGCCAAAGTGTGCAATGGGTGCTTTGAGGTGCACAACTTGCACTGCGCACACCGCATCGGAGCGTTCTCTCGCACGCCGCATCGGAGCGAGGAGCATTGAGAAGCTTAAATTTATGCTCCGGTGAGCAGTGATAGCGATGGTGATGTCACTGGTGGCTGCTCGAGTGACGTGGGGTACATCGCGTGTGTAGGTGAAGATGAGGTGGCATTGGGCAGCCCAGTTGAAGTGGTGTGATCCATTGGGCCGCAGTGGACTATTGGATTGATCCGGCGCAGCCCAAGGACTCTGACCGTCGGTGGGTGTCGGTCAGCCGCCTCGGGCCATCGGTCGGAGAATCGAGCCGCCGCTGGTGGGACATACAGGAGAATCGGGCTGTCGGCCTGAGAATCGGGCCTGTCGCGGGCTGACAAGTTGACTGACAATGGAGTAGTTTCGAAATATCTCTTTCAGACCCCTGAAATTGACAGAAGTAGTCCAACAAGTTTTTGAATTTGCGATTAAGTCCCTGCGAGATAAAGTCTATAAATAGACCCCATATGAGTTGGAAAATTCATTCATTCCAACCCACACGAAATTGCATAATTCACTCTCATACTCCCTAAAATTCCGAAGCAAGAAAAAACTCGATTTCGAGTAAGATTCGCCGGAAAATTCGAATTGATGTGCTGCGATTAAGAGTTTAGAAGTCGTTGTATCTTGGAGACGATCACTGCTAACCGAAAGCAATGTATAACGGAGCGATTTCGTCTTACGGATAGTATGTCCAATGCACTCCTCGACCGATCCTACGAGATTCACAGTCATGGATAATATGGATAATTTCAACAGATTGTGGAATGAATTAGTCATCCTTTTGTGCCTACTCATAGTCGTTCTAGCAGTTTTCATGTATTGGATCCTCACGCACTGCATCCGCATTTAATCAACGATCCAGACTAAGATAACACTCCATCTTCTAACTACGTTCAAGACAACTACTGCTACAAATCACTAATCCAAAGTTTTATCTGCCGCCAACCAGACCGCAACCGAAGAAACAACAATCGTAAGACGAAATCATTGTTCGTAATCTGATTGATGGCAACCAGCGCAGCAACGATCCCTTCCAGCAGCCACGTCGAACGTCCTGCCAAGTTCAACGTGACGGAGTTCAAACATTGGCTGCAGAAGATGATGTTCTACCAGACGATGCTCAACCTGGTCTGATTCCTGAAGGAGACCGCCCCTACTATGACAGAAGTCGCCCCACTAGCTGAGGGTGAGAACCCTGACGATGCAGACTATGATGCTCGTGTCTCTCAATCTGAGCAAGAAAAGGTTGCTTTAGACGCATGGAATCATTATGCTTTCATGTGCCGCAACTATATCATGAACGCTTTAGACGACTCGCTATATAACGTCTATGCATTGGCTACGACTGCAAAAGAGTTGTGGGACTCGTTGGACAAGTATTATAAGACCGGGGATACTGGACTGAGAAAGTTCATCGTCGGCAAATTCTTGGATTACAAGATGATCGATAAGCCAGTGTTGATTCAAGTCTGTGATCTGCAGTTGATTATCCGCGATATTCATGCTGAAAATATGCAGACAGCGAGACCTTCCAGGTAGCTGCTATTATCGAGAAGCTACCGCCCTGTGGAAGGATTTTAGGAATTATCTCAAGCACAAACGAAAGGAGATGGGTCTTGAGGACCTGATTGTGCGTCTTCAGATCGACGAAGATAACCGAAATAACAAAGCCAAGAACAAGAGGTATGAAGGCGGGAGCCAACTTGCCCGAGCCATGCTATGGCACCAAGCAGAAAAGGCCGGGTCCGCCGCAAAAGAAGCAAGACCCGAAGTCCAAGAGAATTAATGGCAACTGCTATAACTGCGATAAACTTGTGCATATGGCCAAGGATTGTCGGAAGAAGAAGAGAGTTAATAAGACTCGGGTGCATCTCACTGAAGAGAAGCAGCTGCCGACGGACATGTCGGACCTAGACCTGACTGTAGTCGTGCACGAGGCAAACGTCTGAAAATCCAAACTACTGGTACATCGATTGCGGAGCAACGCGCCATATCTACTCCGACAAAGAAATATTCTCCTCCTACACGCCAGTTTCGAGCAGGACGCTCTATATGGGGAATGCGGCGACGTACAACATCGTAGGTTTGGGACGGGTGGTGCTGAAGATAACCTCAGGCAAGGAGGTAATGCTTGTGTGCGTGCTTCATGTCCTAGACATCCGCAAGAACCTGGTGTCCGGTGCTACTTAGTAACGCTGGATTTAGACAAGTGTTTGAGGCCGGAAAATATGTACTGACCAAGAATGGTCATTTTAAGTTATCTGTAATGCCTATAAAACGCTTAAGCTCGCTGATAATAATAAAATCATTTCTTCTTACTTGGTTGAGTTGTCTAATTTATGGCATGATAGATTAGGACACGCGAAACTTGAAAAGCTAATACGTTTAAACTTACTTCCACAAATAGAAATCGATTCACAACATAAGTGTGAAATCTGCGTTGAAGCAAAGATGGACAAGGCACCATTTTTCTCTGTCGAAAGGAATAGCTCACACTAGACTTGATCCATATTGATATATGCGATCTAAAATTTGTGCAAACTAGAGATGGAAAGAAATATTTTATTACGTTTATCGACGACTGCACGAAGTACTATCACGTGTATCTTTTAAGTGGTAAAGACGAAGCTGTTAGGAATATGCCCTCGAATGCTATACGAGGATTAGATTGTATAAAGCATTAGATTATTTATCATTCGACCTTTTGTGTAATAAGATATTTTCGTGTGTTTAATAAAAAGGCATCGTTCGTATATTGGATATAAGAGTTCTTTACTTAGCATCCGATAAAGCAACAAATGAACAAATCCAAATGTGTCGAGTTGAGTCACTGTTCTCGATGGGCACGAGAGAGGAAGGCACCAGTGGACTCTTAACCTCGAACATTAAAAGTCCGTAAGCCTGAGGCTCCAGTTGGGTGCTGGATAACCGATCACGGCTTATTTGTCGATGACCTATTGTGTGCCGATATCCCGCTTGGAAGCGGAGGTCATGACTTGTGATACGAATCGAATCAAGAGATTGAATCGTTTCATGGACACTGTCAATGACCGACGACATCACTATAGTAGTCTACGTGAACCTTAGACCGAAAGGGCTTTGACGGAGTTGACTTCGAAGTCTCGACTGTCACTGGTTCCCTTCGACCCGTTTTGCTGTTGCATGGGTCAGCGGGCCAGATGCTGTCTTGATGACGATTTGTGATTGCCGGGCTTATACCGCCGAGTACGGATTCACAGTCTCCCAAGTAATCGAGATAGGTATCCTATGAGGCCGCAATGGGAAATTACGAAATCCTTGGCCAAGGTATTGAACTAACTCATGTGAGACATGGAGGGTAGTTTGGTAATTTGCCTCGTCTCCGTTTTATCATAGAATCGAGTTTAGTGAGTTTGACATAGACCATGGCACTCACTTGATTGGGACACAGCTGAAGGGGTTCTGAATAAAGACTGGATCGAAATTCGCAATCGAATCGGGTTACGATCCGGTACTGCGGGATTGGCTAGGTAACTACCGGACTCTTGGATTCCTCCCTTGCCGATTGAGTCGAACCTAGAGAGTCGGGCTTAAAAATGATCATCAACGTGTACTGATAAGGAGAAAAAGTGTTTTGGGCCTTAACGGGCCTTGGGCCGTTGGGTCACGCCTTAATGAGCCTCGGGCTATTTAGTGGATCGAAGTTGGACTTCTTAAGAAACTAATTTTGGGAGTTGGGCTTGACCAAGTGCTTAATGGGCTTGAGGATAAAATTGGATTTCAACTTAAGCTAATTTCGAAGTATGTCTTTGAGGGTATTTTCGGAATTTGCATATTTGATATAAATAAATATGGAATAAATATTTGGAATATTATTTATTGAAATTTCAAAATTAGTCTAAGATTAAGTTTCGAATTTTACTATATTTAAATATAGTTAGTTTGACTTGGTATTTAAGTTAGTTTTCTAGTAATAGCAATTTTCCTTAAGTTTGGATTTGAAATTCAAAAGAGAGTACGATTTGGCAAAAATTTCTCACTAATGACTTAGAAATCGAAATCCAAGCCTTTAAATAGGCTAAATTTCGTGCTCCATAGGTAGAGAAAAGAAGTAATCTTTGAAATCAACATGAGGCACAAAACACACACACCGAACGCACACACTTTTCTCCCACGCGACGGCTCGGTTCTCCCTAGCCATATTTAGAGAACTGATTCCGTGGTACACTGCGAGGTCGGCGTGATGATCTAGTGCCATTCACCACCATCGACGAAGTCTTGAAAAAAAGGACGAGGAGCTGCCACTCTCTTCAACTGGTAATTCCCTACGGGTTTGACCCTCCCCATTACATGTCAATGTGTTACTATTCTAATCCGAACAACGAGGGCAATTGGGGAACCCGAAAATTTTTTGTTCCGCACCGTACCCGGGGACGTGGCATCTCCGGGAGACACCGGGTAGCCCGACAGTGGTATCAGAGCAGACGCTCGTAATCAGAATCATAACGTGTTTAAATTGAAACGAGGCACGTGGGAGACGATCGAAGGCCAACACGGTTTGACTGGCATGGGGCTGATTGATGCGTCATTTGGCGTCGCACGGCCACCACCTCGTGCGGCATGGCCGACGAGGCAGCCAACGACAAGACTGGAAATCGGGCAGCCATGGGCGCCGGCGCAATCCGTCCGCGGCTGTGCGTTGCGCGTGGCTACACGCTCGTACCATCGGGCTGCTCGGAGCAGACCCGATCAGTCGTGAGCTCTAGGTTCGGCACCGGCCATGGTGGCTCCGGCACCATTCGAAGGTGAAGCCGCCGCGCCGAGCGGCTGCGTCGGCAATAGATCAGCCGCAACAAAATTCGGCTTCGGCCGGGGCTCCACGCCGGAGGCATGCTCTGTCGAGGCTCTCCGGCGTGTTTTGACGGCTGAGCGATTTGAGTCGTGGCAGCTGCGTTAGGCCTTCACGCTCAAAGCCTTAACGGGCCTTTTAATGGGCTTGGCCCGTTTAAGGCCCAATTTTCGTTACTTTTTAAATCACGTAATTGTCAACGTGCTCGTTATTAATGTGATTTAAGGCGCACTTGCGGGTTTAGGAATTTAGTTTCCGGGTCATTTGTTAAGGGTTACGTCCCTCCGGGTTGTATTTGTTTATACGGGTTGTTCGGGACTTATGCTTCCCACGTGTTGTAATTTACCGTTTTATTAGATTAGTTTAAATACGAAAACGAGGGCCCATTTGATGGTTGACAACCCCCGGCGGTGACAAGGTGATAGACGTTCGGTGACTTTGATGCCGTTCGAGTGACGAAGGACATTTGACGACTTCAAGACCCGTGCGACGACCCGAGGTTCTTTGAATACGCATGTAATAGGGATAGATTAGAAAGAACCCGCTTGTGTTGTCTTGTAGTTTATTTCCTGGGGTTAATTTACTACATACGTGCGTGTTGGTTTTTGAAGTGATATGCATGTTCAATGTGCGCTTATGTGATATGGTTTTTTCTCCCGTTTGATAAATACTAAGTGGGTAAATGAGTAGAATTCCTGTCTTCTATCATGCTCGAGATGTCTAGCGTTGGGGAGTTTTGCGATTTGTTCCGAGTAAGTTGGTGTCGTATATCCCACCACAATGTTAGCGTCTCGGGTGCGTCTTGGACGCCTCTGTCATACCAAGCCCCCTACCCACGAAGCGTGTGGCAGCAAGGGGCGGTACATTCTGTGCGATTTGAGCATAAGTTGATAGGTCACATTTAGGCAGTTATACCCAATAAGTAGGGTTAGCCGTGAGGGTCAATGACTGAGACAAATATAGTTGAAACTCTTATTGGATAAAGTCACGTTTGATGTGATTTCGATAAGATTATATGAGCCAAATATTGTGTTAAGGCTGAGGCGAATCTAGTTGAGTCGGGGACATCAACTCCACTATGAAACTTTCAACGAGGTTTCCGAAACTCTTCTCGGGAGGAAAGTGTTTTTCAGAAAAATAATGGGAGTCAAGCGAAACGAAAAGTCTTTGTTTGCACTTGATGAATGATAAGATAAACCTAATTAGATCTTTATTTTCTGCAGCTTTACGTTTCTTTCTATTTACTGCAATTACGAACATTATTAGTATGCTACTTGAGAGAAGTTGTTTGGTTGGACCAAACTACGTGGAATGGCTCCGTAACCTGAGGATAGTCCTAGGTATGGAGTCGTTAACTTATGTCCTCGATTCCCCGTACCGCAAGTCCCAGGGGCTGATGCAAGTGACAAAGGCCGGGCTGCGTATGCCAAGTGGCAGATTGACGAGCCAAAGGTTAAGGGCTATATACTTCTTTCCATGAGCAATGAGTTGCAGCGCACTCACTCGAAAATGGAAGTGGGCGCCATTTTGCTTCATTTGAATGAGCTTTTCGGCGAACATTCCAGGAGTGCTCGATATTCCCTCACAGAGCAACTTTTTCATTGCAAAATGGATGAAGGTAGTGACGTTGGAGAGCATGTGCTCAAGATGATCTGGATCGAAAGACTCGAGGCACTGGACTTTATCATGGATAATGAGCTCCAGAACGATCTGATACTTTAGTCGCTCCCACCTTCCTTCAATTTGTTCATTGTGAATTTCAATCTGAACAAGGCCGAGATGACGTTGACTGGGTTGATGAACCAGTTGTCGGCGGCGCAAACTCAGATGAAGAAGGTGAAAGGAAATGAAGTTATTCTTGTTGCGAATGTTAAGACTCGAGGGTCGAGTAGAAAGAAAAATTCGGACAAGCCCACTAAGCCCAAAGGATGAATTTCAAAAGGAAAGGCCAAGAAGAACGTGTTCAAAGGTGCCAAGCCGACGGACAAATGCCTTCACTGCAATGAGCTTGGCCATTGGAAGAGCGATTGTCCAAAGCTAGCCGCCTCAAGTAAAGAACTTTAGATTTAGAAACTAATTGTTCTATGACTGTATATTCCGCTTCGTGGATGTTAGACTCGAGAGCTAGTGCTCACATCTGTGTTTCGAACCAGGGTCTGGAATGAAGTAGGAAGCTGGCGGACCGAGAGATCATGATCAATGTAGGAAGCGGACATAGTGTATCGGCGACCCACATTGGATCAAGAACTCTCGTTTTATCTACTAGACATAGTTTACTACTTTTCGATAGTTTTGCCCAAGGGGCTTAAGAATATTGTTTCTATTCCCATTTTAGCGGAAACGGTTACGAGTTCCGTTTTAGTAGTAATATATGCAATATTTATTTTGGAAATAATTGCGTCGGAAGCGCAAGTTTACTGAATGGGTTATATTATCTAAACGTCGAAGATAAAACTGTGAATAAAATCACCTAACAAACGAAAATTGGAGTCGAACTCGAGACTGTTGTGGCATCTTCGACTCGGTCACGCTGGATAATAGAAGATTCTCGAGTTGGAGAAAATCTTCATTATAAAGCCGCATATGTCTAATCCCTATCCGACTTGCGAATCTTGTATCCTTGGAAAGATGACCAAGTCGCCATTCAGAGGACTTTTGCGAGAGCTGCAGAACTTCTCGGTTTGATCCACACGGATGTTTACGGACAGTTCTGGGTAGCGGCTCACGGTAACTTCCACTATTTCGTTACCTTCATCGATGATCAATCTCGCTTCGGCAAGGTGTACCTCATGAAGCACAAGTCTGATACTTTCGAATGGTTCAAAAAGTACAACGCTTTGGTGGAAAATTAGACTGGAAAGACCATCAAAACCGTTCGATCCGATCGAGGCGGTGAGTACACGAGCCTCGAGTTTGACGAATTCTTCAAAGAGAACGGGATCATTTCACAGATGACCCCGCCCGGAACACCGCAGTTGAACGGTGTGTCGGAACGCATAAATCGAACTCTGTTGGATAAAGTTCGATCTATGCTGAGCTATACTGATCTGCCCATATCGTTGTGGGGTCATGCCTTGTTGACAGCGGCACACATTCTGACTAGATGTCCTACAAAGTCTGTCGATCGTATTCCGTATCAGATATGGACATGACGAAGACCAAGCTTGAATCACATTAGAGTTTGGGGCTGCCCCGCATTCGTGAAAAAGCTCAAGACAGATAAACTAGAATCGAAGGCTGTGAAAGGACGTTTTGTCGGGTATCCTGAGGATTCCATGGGATACTAATTTTACTTCCACGACGGTCAGAGAATCGTTGTAGCCCTTCAGGCTCACTTTCAACAAGAAGAGTTAATTCGAAAAGGTGGAGCGGGTCGCGAAGTAACTCTTGGAGAGTCCTCAGAAGCGCTTTCACATACTCAGTGTCAGATGACACCGTAGAGCAGTCCGAGATGCAACCTGAGTTGCGCAGGTCGGGTAGAGTATCTCGCCAGCTTGAGAGATACGGGATGGTCCACATCGAGCACGAGGTTGCTGCGATGGAAGGGAACGTCGGAGACGATCCCATTATATATGACCAGGCAATCAGGGATAGAGATTCGGAAAAATGGCTTATAGCTATGCAAGCCGAAATGAATTCTATGCACGAAAACCAAGTATGGACTCTAATAGACCTCCCAGATGGTTTTAGACCCATTGGGTATAAATGGATCTACAAGAGAAAGATTGGATCTGACGGATTGGTTGACACATACAAAGCTAGGCTTGTGGCGAAAGGGTACAGTCAAAAAGAGTGCATTGACTATGAGGAGACCTTTTCGCATGTCGCTATGATGAAGTCCATTCGAACATTGCTTCCGATAGCTGCGCACTATGACTATGAGATCTGACAGATGGATGTGAAAACTGCATTCTTAAATGGATACCTCAAGGAGGAAATATATATGGAGCATCCCAAGGGTTTTACATCGCAAGGAGATGCTCATAAGGTGTGCAAATTGAACAAGTCCATTTATGGACTTAAACAAGCTTCCAAAAGTTGGAATCTTCGGTTCGATGAAGTGGTCAAGGGCCACAAATTCTTGAAAAATGAAGACGAACCTTGCGTCTACAAGAAAAGCAGTGGGAGCAAATTATATTTCCTCGTATTGTACGTGGACGGCATCCTTTTGATAGGAAATGATATTGGAATGCCCTCGATGGTGAAAGCGTGGCTTTCGACCGAATTCTCCATGAAAGACTTTGGAGAAGCTACCTACTTGGGTATTCGCCTTTATAGAGATAGAGCGAATCGGTTTCAGGCTGACTCTGTTAAGGAACATTGGACAGCAGTCAAGACTATCCTCAAGTGCCTCAGACGGACTAAGGATATGATGCTGGTATACGGTAATGGAGAATTGGAAGTGGAAGCGTATACAGATTCAGATTTTCAGTCTGAGGTGGACGATCGAAAATACACTTCAGGATTCGTCTTTACGCTCAACGGTGGAGCAGTGATTTGAAAAAGTTCCAAACAGAGCACTACTGCAGATTCCACCTACGAAGCAGAGTATATAGCGGCCTCAGAGGCAGCTAAGGAAGGTGTTTGGATGAGAAAGTTCTTGGAAGAACTTGGTGTTTCTTGCTCAGGCGAAAGAACCGAGATCTCACAGCAGGTCCAAACATCTAGAAAAGAAGAACCACGTGTTACGTGGATTCGTTGAGAATGGCTACATAACCGTGCAAAAGATTGCGACCGCGGAAAACCTGGCCGACCCGTTCACCAAGCGTCTATCACAGGCAGTGCTTGCTAGACATCTCGAAAAGATGGGTATTAGATACTGCAGTGCATGGCATTGAGTGCAAGTGGGAGATTGTTAGGAATATGCCCTCGAATGCAATACGAGGATTAGATTGTATAGGGCCTTAGATTATTTATCATTCGACCTTTTGTGTAATAAGATATTTTCGTGTGTTTAATAAAAAGGCATCGTTCGTATATTGGATATAAGAGTTCTTTACTTAGCATCCGATAAAGCAATAAATGAACAAATCCAAATGTGTCGAGTTGAGTCACTGTTCTCGATGGGCACGAGAGAGGAAGGCACCAGTGGACTCTTAACCTCGAACATTAAAAGTCCGTAAGCCTGAGGCTCCAGTTGGGTGCTGGATAACCGATCACAGCTTATTTGTCGAGGACCTATCATGTGCCGATATCCTGCTTAGAAGCGAAGGTCATGACTTGTGACACGAATCGAATCAAGGTATTGAATCGTTTCATGGACGCTGACTCACGGGTCGTACGGTTGAACATGGCTTATTTCTCAAGGAGTGTCAATGACCGACGACAACACTATAGTAGTCTACGTGAACCTTAGACTGAAAGGGGCTTTGACGGAGTTGACTTCGACGTCTCGACTATCACTGGTTCCCCTCGACCCGATTTGATGTTGCATGGGTCAGCGGGCCAGATGCGGTCTTGATGACGATTTGTGATTGCCGGGCTTTGACCGACGAGTACGGATTCACAGTCTCGCAAGTAATCGGGATAAGTGTCCTATGAGGACAGCGACGGGAAATTACGAAATCCTTGGCCAAGGTATTGAACTAACTCATGTGAGACATGGAGGATAGTTTGGTAATTTGCCACGTCTCCGTTTTATCATAGAATCGAGTTTAGTGAGTTTGACATAGACCATGGCTCTCACTAGATTGGGACACAGCTGAAGGGTTTATTCGTAGCACTGTTATCTATAGTCAGGTTCTAGAATAAAGACTTGGTCGAAATTCACACTCGAATCGGGTTACGGTCCGGTACTGTGAGATTGGCTAGGTAACTACCGGACTCTTGGATTCCTCCCTTGCCGATTGAGTCGAACATAGAGAGTCGGGCTTAAAAAGGATCATCAACGTGTACTGATAAGGAAAGAAAGTATTTTGGGCCTTAACGGGCCTTGGGCCGTTGGGCCACGCCTTTATGGGCCTCGGGCCATTTAGTGGATCGATGTTGGACTTCTTATGAAACTAACGTTAAGACTTGGGCTTGACCAAGTGCTTTATGGGCTTGATGATAAAATTGGATTTCATCTTAAGCTAATTTCGAAGTATGCCTTTGAGGGTATTTTTAGATTTGATATAAATAAATATGGAATAAAAATTTGGAATATTATTTATTTAAATTCAAAATTAATCTAGGATTAAGTTTCGGACGATATTTAAATATACTTAGTTTGACTTGGTATTTATGTTAGTTTTCTAATAATAGCGAGTTTCCTTAAGTTTGATTTGGAATTCAAAAGAGAGTAAGATTTGGCAAAAATCGCTCACACTTTAAGGACTTAGAAATCGAAATCCAAGCCTTTAAATAGGCTAAATTTTGTGCTCCATAGGTAGAGAAAAGAAGTAATTTTTGAAATCAACATGAGGCACAAAACACACACACCGAACGCACACACTTTTCTCCCACGCGACGGCTCTGTTCTCTCTAGCCATCCTTAGAGAACTGATTCCGTGGTGCACTGTGAGGTCGCCGTGACGATCTAGTGCCATCCACCACCATCGACGAAGTCTTGAAGAAAAAGACGAGGAGCTGCCTGATAAACGTAGTATTTATTCGGGGTATAATAGAGCTTTAGCAATTAAATTATGCATTTATTCGATATATTTACACTTGTTTTATTGTTGAAGGAGCTTAGGACGAGTCTCGGGCGAAAAGGAGCGAAAACGAGGCAAAACGACGCGAAAAGGGCAACACTGCCCTCGGTCACGGCCAGACGCATTACGCGTCACGGTCACGGCCAAACTTGCTATGCATATCTTCATATGTACGTTATCTATTCGATACAATGCCACCTTGAGTTTTCATGAGTTATTGCATATGCACGTTACTACCTCGTCGCTATTTTGGTCGAGTCACGCTGCTTCGAATTTAATTGCTACACTACCCTTGAACTCACATCTTTCCTTTCAGGTACTATGGGTAAAAGTCGCTCCTCGGCCTCACGTGACCCGGCCTCGCGTTCACCCGTTCATCAAAGGCGACGCGGGCCCCCGCGGACAATGCTAGAAGCCATGGGTCAGTTCACTGACGACGCCCAGACGGCGCGATACACCCGGCTGAAGGGAATGGAGTTCATAGCCATGGACCAAATCGACCATGAGACGCTGGCGAAGCACCACATCGACCAGCAGGTCGCCCAGTACTTATCACTCAGTGGGTGGAACACATTCCTGGGCATCGACGAACCGGCGTACAAGGAACTCACCTTGGAATTCCTTGCCACGTTCTCCTACGATGAATACGGCGACAGCAAGATCAGATTCTGGGCGTTCAATGAAAAGCAGATAGTGAGGGACGACAACCTGTGCCATGCACTTGGCGTACCACGCCCACACCCACACCAGCCCTACGCGGCTTATTTCGATCAACCGGGCGGACGACAGGGTTGCTGGGCTGACATCGCCCGACCCGGCGAGCCCGCGTACAGCGCAAAGACGTCGAAGGCGTCTGCACTGAGGAGCCCAGGACTGCGCTACATTCACCGCCTCCTGATGACCTCGCTTACACCGAGGGGTGACTCACACGGAGCAGTCACCCTCCGCGATTTATTTTACCTGGCCAAGCTACAGCGAGGCGAACGAGTCCATTTGGGGATGGCGGTGGCCCATGCCTTCAGCGCTCAGGCGGAAGCACGACGCAATGGGAAGATCGATGTAGGACCACTCATCACCAAAGTGATCAAGGGATTAGGCTGCTGGCCAGAGAATGCACCCGACATGGAGATTGTAGGCGGGCGTCACCCCGTGAACGAGGAGGTATTAGTCAAGATGAAGATGCTCGTGAAGGCGCCAACCTGGACTCGTGCCAACAAGGTGTACATCTGGCACGAGATGTATCACGGCCAGACCGACCACGGAGCCGTCCCCGACGACCAGCTTTACCTCGAGGGTCCCCACCCAGTGGAGACAGACACGATGACTACAGGGCCCTCCTACTCATCTGGCTACCACCACGGCGAGTCCTCCGGCGTCGCCCGCTTCGCGTCTACAGCGGCCTAGAAGCGCTGCGTCAGGATATGATGCGCGTGAACGCCGACTCGCTACAGAGGGACGACGAGCTCCGGCGATACAACGAAGAGACTCGGCGTCGACAGGAAGAGTACGAGCGCCAGAACGAGGAAGCCCACCGCCGTTACGACGCAGAGCTAGAGCGTTATAACCAGGCCCTTCAAGCCATGGACACGGCGCTCAAGTATTCCCAGCAGTCGATGGCTCTCCTGCGCCCGAGGCCACCATCACCACAGCCACCGACGCCACCTCCTTAGGATCTCTTTTTTTTTCCTTTATGACATTGCGTTTGCTTTCGTAGTCGCGTGTGTTTCATTTGTGACATTGCGCTTATAACTATGTTTCTAGTTATTCTTATGACTACTCTCTTTTCGTGTCTATTGATCTCTAGCTAGCGCCAGGATACGCCTAATGGATTACAACACGACCTTCACGCGCATAATACACAATTACGACACGGCCACGTCAGGGGAGTCCTGTTCTTCTAAACTCTTTTTCTTTCCCTTTTATCATTTTTACGTTGAGGACAACGTCTGACTTAAGTGTGGGGAGGGGAATGTAGTTTTAGAACTTACGTGAAAATTTTTAAATTTTTATAACGTGTCCATGAGTCGTTGAGTTCATTGGAAAGGCATGAATTACTGAATCAGGCATGATTGTTTGCGCCTATCTCGAGTTGGTCTGCATTCTATGAAATTCTGTAAGCAATCAGGACATGCATGACTGATTGAATCTTATCTGCCTGAATAGATATAGCACTGTTTTGAGAGATCCGTACACATAGCCCTGTTTCGTGTGAGAGTTTGAGCCTGACGAGCTTACGCTCATTTTTCTTGGTTGTGTGACGTGCCTAGTCTATATCTCTCTAGAACTTGCCTGTCTGATGCGTGTTGAAACTGTTTTGGTGTGTTAGTGTGAAAATGATGAGGGCAATAGGAATCAAGTCCAGGGCCAAATTTTCTTAACCATGACGAATCCCATTAGTTAGCCACGTTGAGCCTGAGCCTATTTGTTACTTACCTCGTATGTGATAGAAGTCACTGACCCGAATAAGCCTCCAGAGAGCTCATGAGCCTGAGATGATTAGGATAAAGCAGAAGTCGAACTTGAAAGTTACTGTTCCAGTGTTTGATTTGATGTTCTTCTCTGCTATTCGTGAAATGACTCGTCCCTTACTTGACCGTGTTTTGAAATGACCCGATCTCTTGCGTAAGCCTGCCCATAACCCTTTGGCAAGATATAGGTCTCGGTAATAAGTATCCCTAGGCACACGGCATTCGCTGTGACGATGTATTCTTTGCGACAAAAGCCGAACCTTGATGTTTTTAGGGAATAAGGGCAGTGCACAAAAGTAGAGCATAACCAAGGTGAAAGGGCAGAAAATGAAAGGAAACTGAGTTGAGAGGGTCGAGCAGAAAAGTCTAGGATTTCGGAGCGAGAACGTCGAGTCTTATGTCGGGACGTGTGATTGTCTGTTTGATCATGCTGTATTCTTTGATAATTATCACGTGTCCTAGCTCTAAGATTAAGTGTTCATTATTTATGCATGCCGCTTCATGATTGTTCGACCCGTTCCCCCAAAAAGACCCTCAGATTTATACTTGCCCTTTAAATAGTAGAGATGCGATTAACTTGCAAGTTTATGGTAGGGGTTGGACTAGAGCACGAATTGAGCGACTCATCATATACTAGCCTATACACTTGAGTGATTTGAGTGAATCCTTGGAGGTATGAGTCTCGATTAGCAGTGCGAAGAAAATGCAGGACGACGAGTGCAAGTCATTAGTGTAATGTCCGTGATTGTTTGCTTGATTCCTTTTGTGCCTTCTAGCTTTGATGATAAATTGCGAACAATCGTGCCGTTATCCTAGTTTGATGCCTTACCTGATTCCTATTTTACTTGAGGACAAGCAAATGCTTAAGTGTTGGGAGGTTTGATAAACGCATTTCAATGCGTTTATCGTAGTATTTATTCGGGGTATAATAGAGCTTTAGCAATTAAATTATGCATTTATTCGATATATTTACACTTGTTTTATTGTTGAAGGAGCTTAGGACGAGTCTCGGGCGAAAAGGAGCGAAAACGAGGCAAAACGACGCGAAAAGGGCAACACTGCCCTCGGTCACGGCCAGACGCATTACGCGTCACGGCCGTGACGAGGGACAGCGCGCGAAGGAGAGGTATACTGATGATGGTCACGGCCGTGACGTTCAATGCACGTGGCCGTGACCAGGGGCAGAGAGGAGCGCTGATGATGGTCACGGCCGTGACCGGCGATGCACTTGGCCGTGACCAAGGGCAGAAAGTGACGAGACGCGGGCGATGATGGTCACGGCCGTGACGGCCCACGTCCCAGGCCGTGACCGACACGGGATTCAGTATAAAAAGCCCAAATTCGACCCAGAAAAAGGGGGAACTTACCATAGATCAAATCAAAACCATCTAGGGACGAATTTAGCCCGAAAAGAACAAAGAATTACATCCCGGAGCGCAAGAGACGAAGCAACGACGAAATCACGCCCAATTGATCAGAGAACGAAGATTCATCACGCAAGCATCGATAATTCGCCAGTATTCAAGATCATGAGTTCTTCTTCTCTGTTCTCTACAATCTTCGTTGTTATCTCGTCTATTATGAGTAGCTAATTTCCCCGTGTGTTTCGGATTAGATGAACGCTAGGATTAGTCGTACTTAAGACGTATATTATCGTGACTTTGTGTTTTTGACTATTTATCGTTCTATGAATATGTTTCGTCGCTTTAATATGTCTATGTGTTAAAGTGATCGTGTGGAAAAACGTTTAGGGCGACAGCTAAACAACGTTTAGGCCGTTCATAGAAGATAGTATTCGGGTATAGGGCGAAAGCAAATACCCGCTCCTCGCCGTTAGTAATTATTGAATCTTAGATCCCCGCAAGCGTTTAGGGCGACAGCAAATTCGCGAGCGGGTAGGAAATTACTGCGATTTAGTCAGGATCACGTAGGAACGATTTTATTGTCTTAGTCGATAACACCTAGCGGGATTCGAATCCCGAGCACATCTTTATTATCTGAAGCTTCGTATCAGTTTTAAGCGTGTTATTTGAATCTCTAGTTGATTTAGGAGCGATCTGTTAGGTTAAGTCGTCAAACAATTTGCGTATTTTATTTAGGTTAAATATCGAGTCGATAGGTCATTACTAGTACTTGTTTTATTCCTCGTGTTCGATACTCGTTTACTCGCTTTACTACACTACAAACGATAGGTCCACTGCCTATCGCACGTCGGTGACAGTAATTTGGTATTCGTTTTAATTATTACTTGTCGCACTTTTCATTCACACACCACGTGTCGATCATGTTTTTGGCGCCGTTGCCGGGGAATAAATTGATATTAGGAACACCGTAGTTCGGTACTTTAGCCACTTTTATTTCGACGTTTTCTTTTTTTTTCTATTTGCGTTATATGTGTTATTTGCGTTAGTTATTTTCCTGCGTCGTTATTGATTTCGTTTTCTTATTCGATGTATTTGTTTACTTCTTCGCTAATATTTGTTTCTCACTCATTGAAGGTACGATTCAGCGGTGAATGACCCGAAGCCATCCATCGGGCCCCATCGTTGACGCAGACCCGGATTTCGAACGAAAGTTGCGAAGGAAGCTTAAGTACGATACCGAAGGAGCATCCACTAGCTCTCAGGACCGTTTAGTTAGCTATTCAGAGGATAGTTCGCAGGAATCCATCCAAAATTCACGTGTAGAGGCAGCCGTAGACAGTCCCAATACAGAAGTAGACATGGCGGACCACCGAGTGCCCGTCCACAACATTCCAGAGGAGGAACCATCGCTTCAGGACCTCCTCAAGAATGCCGCGCTAGGCGGTACGGAATCGGCGATTGTCATCCCGCCGATCGAGAACAACAATTTTGAACTGAAGCATTCTTGGCTTCAGATGATTTTTCAGACGGCCCAGTTCGAGGGCAACCCCGATGACGATCCTTACTCCCATCTGAAGGCGTTTCTGACGGTGACCGACACCATCAAAATCAATGGTGTTCCGGGCGACGCGATTAAGCTCATGCTGTTTCCGTTCTCTTTGAAGTTCAGAGCCAAGGATTGGCTTGAGATGTTACCACCTCGCTCGATCACCACCTGGGAGGAGCTGCGAGCTGCGTTTATCGGCCACTACTTCCCACTGTCAAAGGTGCTACGATTGAAGACAGAAATCTCATTATTCCATCAGAAAGAGTCTGAAAATCTTTACGAGGTGTGGGAGCGTTACAAGGCGCTATTGAAGAGGTGCCCACGGGATGTCGAAGGTAGCCCAGATCAACCGATTCCACGAGGGGCTCAATGATCAGACGGTCCATATGTTAGACGGAGCCGCTGGAGGAGGGCTCGTGAAGCTCAACGCCACCGACGCGTGGAATTTGATTGAGGACTACTCGAGGAACAGTTTCATGAGGGGCAATACTCGGATGAAGACAACCGGTGTGTTCGGAGTTAGCGAGGAGACGGCCACTAATGCCAAGATCGAGGCGCTCCAGCAGCAAATCGCTTCGACGAACTCACAGTTGCAGACAGTGATTGGTGCATTGCTTCCCAAGTCCGGGCAGACTCAGCCCGTGAACGCCGTGGCCACCACCACACCGACACAGCACACGCCCTACGTACCATTATGCGGGATTTGCGGCGCAGCCCACGAGACCTCAGATTGCCAACTTGGGCAGCCGTTGGAACACGTAGATTATATGGGAAATTATCAAGGCGGCCAGCGAAGTTTCCAGCCTCGAGCACATCCAAACCTGGCGTACGGGAATCAGAACCATCAGAGCCAAGGACCACCAGGATTTCAGCCCAGACCTTCCGGGTTCCAAAACGGGCCACCACGACAGTACCAGAACGCGCCCGCGGGAGGATCCGACGACATGAGGGAGATGACGGACATGATGAAGACACTCCTCACGAATTTCAGTAGCACCATCGCAGCCCACGAGAGTCGTATGACGAAGATGGAGGAGTACATGGAGGCGAACGACTTGCGTGCTCAGAACACAGATGCCTCGTTCAAAAAGCTGGAGCAGCAGGTGGGCCAGATGGCGAAGCAGTTGGCGGGGCGTACTCAGGGATCGCTCCCAAGCTACACCGAGCCGAATCCTAAGGAGTACTGCAAGGCGGTGACACTGAGGAATGGGCGAGAATTGCAAGAAGTGCCGGCCAAAAAGAAGGCCAAGGAGGATGCCAACTTTGAGAGCCACGACGAGCCTGAAGTCGAGGAGATCAGGGGCGACGACGTCGAGAAGGCCGAAGCCAAGAAGGAGAAGGTCGAGCCCGAGAAGGAAAAGGTGACGGAGATCCAGCGGCCACCGGTGAAACCATACTAGCCGAAGATCCCGTACCCGGCCCGACTGAAAAAGGACAAGAATGAGGCTCAGTTTGGTAAATTTATGAGTATGTGTAAAGAGTTGCATATTAACTTACCTTTCGTTGAAGCTATTACGCAGATGCCCAGCTTCGCCAAGTTCTTGAAGGACTTGCTGACGAACAGAAGGAAGCTCGAACACGTCTCCACCGTTTGCCTAAGAGGAGAGTGCTCGGCGATTCTCCAAAGCAAGATCCCTAAGAAGCTCAAGGATCCAGGGAGTTTCACTATTCCCTGTCTTATAGGAGATCTAGTGATTGAGCGTGCGTTAGCAGACCTAGGCGCTAGCATTAATCTTATGCCGTATTCTATGTTCAAGCATTTAGGATTAGGTGAGCCACGACCCACTAGGATGAGTCTCCAACTAGCTGATAGGTCGTTGAAATACCCTCGAGGTGTTATCGAGGATGTCTTAGTTAAAGTTGATAAGTTTGTGATTCCCGCAGATTTCGTTATTCTAGATATGGAGGAAGACGAGAATGTTCCCCTGATTTTAGGTAGACCGTTCCTAGCGACGGGGGAGACCATGATAGACGTTAGGAATGGGACTTTGACCCTGACAGTAGACGGCGAGAAAGTTACTTTTAATATGGCCGACTCGATAAAAAGAGTGGCGAGCAAGATGATAAATGTTACTTTTTGGACGTATTTGACCACGACTTTCTCTTTTCCGTGCAAGGTCTGTCACAGGTGGACGATCACGACATGCATACACTTATGGCGATCGATGAGTGTGGGGAAGAGGTCGACGAGCCGATCATAGCTATCGACGAGAGCAGCGAAGAGGACAAGGAAAAGAGCTCGGTCGAAGAGCCACCTGTCCTGGAATTGAAGCCGCTGCCCGACCACCTCGAGTACGTGTTTCTGAGCAACAACGGAGGGCTGCCGGTCATCATCTCGTCGAACCTCGACGACGGACAGAAGGGCCAGCTCTTAGACGTGTTGAAGGCACACAAGAAGGCATTGGCGTGGAAGATATCCGACATAAGGGGTATCAACCCGAGCTATTGCACGCACAAGATCCTCATGGAGGACGATTTCAAGCCGGTCGCTCAACGCCAAAGGCGGCTCAACCCCAACATGAAGGACGTGGTAAAGAAGGAGGTGATCAAATTGCTAGACGCAGGGATGATCTATCCCATTTCAGACAGCGCATGGGTCAGCCCGGTCCAAGTGGTTCCAAAGAAAGGAGGCATGACGGTCGTCACCAACGACAAGAACGAACTGATCCCGACGAGGACCGTGACCGGATGGCGCGTCTGCATCGACTACAGGAAGTTGAACGATGCCACGCGAAAGGATCATTTCCCTCTACCATTTATTGATCAAATGCTAGAAAAATTAGCGGGTCACTCATTTTACTGTTCCTTGACGGCTTGTCAGGTTATTTACAGATTCCCATAGCACCCGAGGACCAAGAAAAGACGACGTTCACTTGCCCGTTCGGAACGTTCGCGTACCGAAGGATGCCATTTGGCTTATGCAATGCCCCAGCCACCTTCCAGCGATGCATGATGGCCATATTCGACGAATTGGTAGGTGAGGTAATGGAGGTATTTATGGACGATTTTCTGTTTTCGGGTCGTCGTTTGATGCATGTTTGTCAAATCTAAAGCTCGTACTCGCACGATGCGAGGAGACGAACTTGGCACTTAATTGGGAAAAGTGCCACTTCATGGTTCGAGAGGGTATAGTTCTCGGTCACAAGATCTCCTCTAAAGGAATCGAAGTGGATCGGGCTAAGTTAGAAACTATAGAAAAATTACCTGTCCCCTCGAACGTGAAGTCGATTAGAAGTTTTCTAGAACATGCGGGGTTTTATCGTAGGTTTATTAAAGATTTTTCTAAGATCGCGAGACCCATGTCTAGGTTGCTAGAAAAAGATGCCCCGTTTGAATTTAATAACGAGTGTCTGCATGCTTTTAATGTGCTTAAGGAGCGTTTAGTCGCAGCACCTATTATGGTAGCCCCTGATTGGGGGCTGCCCTTTGAACTAATGTGCGATGCTAGTGACTATGCAGTTGGGGCCGTGCTAGGGCAGCGTAAGGACAACCACTTCAGACCGATCTACTACGCGAGTAAGACGCTAGACGCAGCCCAAGCAAATTACACGACCACCGAAAAGGAGCTGTTGGCCGTCGTTTTCACTTTCGATAAGTTCAGGTCATATCTAATCCTATCTAAAGTTATTGTTTTTACTGACCACTCCGCCCTTAAGTACTTGTTAGCAAAGCCCGATGCCAAGCCACGGCTAATTAGGTGGATCCTGCTACTGCAAGAATTCGACATCGAGATTCGCGATAAGAAAGGTGCAGAGAACTTGGCGGCGGATCACCTCTCTCGACTAGAGGAGTCCGAGATATATCAGAAGGACGAAAGGGCGATACACGATCGGTTTCCAGATGAGCACCTCTACGCGATACATGTGGTAAGTGACAACACCCCTTGGTTTGCAGATTACGCTAACTATCTTGTTGCGAGGGTTCTGCCAAAAGAGTACACCAGTCAGCAAAAGAAGAAATTCTTTTCAGGCGATGTGTAGATCAGGTGATCCGACGATGCGTGGCAGCCCCAGAATCGACACAGCTCCTTAGACATTGTCACAATGGACCGACCGGAGGACACTACGCAGCAAGCAGAACCGCTCAGAAGGTGTTGGAGAGTGGATTTTACTGGCCCACGATCTTCAAGGACGCCCAAAGGTACGTTGACACTTGTGATCAGTGCCAGCGCGCAGGTAATCTCTCCAAACGCGACGAAATGCCTCAGAATTTCATTTTGGTATGTGAGATATTCGATGTGTGGGGTATAGATTTTATGGGTCCATTTCCTAGCTCATACAATAATAAGTACATCCTAGTTGCCGTCGATTACGTGTCTAAGTGGGCCGAGGCGCAAGCCTTACCCACAAACGACGCTAGGGTAGTCGTTAGATTTTTGCGAGCGTTATTTTCACGTTTTGGGGCACCTAGATGCATTATTAGTGATAGAGGCACTCACTTTTGTAACACCCAGTTTGCACACACTTTGGAACGTTACGGTGTTAGACATAGCCTATCCACCCCATATCATCCCCAAGCTAGTGGTCAAGTCGAAGTAGTGAACCGTGAGTTGAAACGCATCCTAGAAAAGACCATAGAAGGAAACCGAAGGGAGTGGGCAAATAAGTTGAATGATGCACTTTGGGCATATAGGACTGCATATAAGACCCCCACAGGTACTACACCATATAGATTAGTCTATGGAAAGGCATGTCATCTTCCCGTAGAAATAGAGCATAAGGCATATTGGGCCATCAAGTCCTTGGATCTTTATTTGGGGAACGCCGGCGGAAAGCGGCAACTCCAAATCAACGAATTAGACGAGTGGCGTTTATCGGCTTACGATAACGCTCGCATGTATAAGGAACGCTCCAAAGCCTATCATGATAAAAAGATTCGACAAAGGCGAGAGTTTCAGGAAGGAGACCAAGTCCTTCTTTTTAACTCTCGACTTAGGCTTTTTCCTGGCAAGCTTAGATCACGCTGGTCAGGACCGTTCACTGTTACCCGTGTTTTCCCTTATGGTACTGTTGAGATTTCAGGTATGGAGCAGGGTACTTTTAAGGTGAACGGCCATAGGTTGAAGCACTATCTCGCTGGCGAGGAAGACGCGATCGAGAGGGAAGTGCTGTACTTGGACTTCCAGACGTGAGCAAACGAAACGACGTCCGGCTAAAGACGGTAAAGTAAGCGCTTCTTGGGAGGCAACCCATGTATTTTCATTTATGTCTTAGGTATAGCCTTAGTCAAAAAAAAAAAAAAAAAAAAAGGTGTCACGGCCAACTGCTCAAGCAGTCACGGCCGTGACATACCCCAGAGGTACTCACTGCCTCGTGTCACGGCCAACTGCTTAAGCAGTCACGGCCGTGACGTTTACTGGGTTTAAAAAAAAAAGGAAAAAAAAAAATACCGCCCGATGCAGTCACGGCCCACGACATAGTCGTCACGGCCGTGACTTGCAGCTTAATCACACACTGCCGTGAGTCACGGCCAAGACCTATACAGGTCACGGCCGTGACCTCGGCGATTTTAAGTTAAAAAAAAAATTCTCTTCTTCTCCATCTCTCTCTCTCTCTTTTCCCCCTTCTCGCCCCCCACCTTCTTCACAACATCCACCACCCACAAACCTCCCAAAAACCGCCCCATACACCACCGAACGCCGCCGTCATCCTCTCAATTCGGCGAATCATCACCTAAACCTCGACACCCATCCTTAATCTCGTTAAAAATCCAAGGTATGAAAATTTTTTACCCTATTTCGATTAATAATTGGGATCTCGTCAATTCCATTAATCTTTGGTGTTAGCATGATTCTATTTGCTTATTACATGATATATTTACTATTGGGTATGCTTAATTCGTTAAAATTAGTTGCGAATTTTTGGATTTGGATGACGAACCCTAATTTTCAAAATTGGGGCTTTTTGAAATTGGGTTTAAATTGTTGATTCTCTTGCCCCTTAATTGATAGATACATGCTAGGAACACTTTGAGCATGCCTAATTACGTGATATTAAGGGCTAATTTTGACGTTCAACGAAGAACCCTAATTTTAGAATTTGGGGATTTTCGAAATTGAGTATAATTTGCTGCTATTCGTACCCTTTGATGATGATATATGGCTTCGGAATGTTTAAATTGTTTATTTGATTCATTCATTTTGAATTTTGGGAAAGAGGAACCCTACCTTTAAATTTGGGGCTATTTGAACAGGATTATCGAAACTTATCTGATGAGGTGGGTTCGTTTTGAGTTTTAGTTAGGATTTTATCTTATGAAATTTTGGGTACGTTGGCCGCCCTGATTTGGAACTTGCTATGCATATCTTCATATGTACGTTATCTATTCGATACAATGCCACCTTGAGTTTTCATGAGTTATTGCATATGCACGTTACTACCTCGTCGCTATTTTGGTCGAGTCACGCTGCTTCGAATTTAATTGCTACACTACCCTTGAACTCACATCTTTCCTTTCAGGTACTATGGGTAAAAGTCGCTCCTCGGCCTCACGTGAACGCGAGCTCGGCCTCACGTGACCCGGCCTCGCGTTCACCCGTTCATCAAAGGCGACGCGGGCCCCCGCCGACAATGCTAGAAGCCATGGGTCAGTTCACTGACGACGCCCAGACGGCGCGATACACCCGGCTGAAGGGAATGGAGTTCATAGCCATGGACCAAATCGACCATGAGACGCTGGCGAAGCACCACATCTACCAGCAGGTCTCCCAGTACTTATCACTCAGTGGGTGGAACACATTCCTGGGCATCGACGAACCGGTACAAGGAACTCACCTTGGAATTCCTTGCCACGTTCTCCTACGATGAATACGGCGACAGCAAGATCAGATTCCGGACGTTCAATGAAGAGCAGATAGTGAGGGACGACAACCTGTGCCATGCACTTGGCGTACCACGCCCACACCCACACCAGCCCTACGCGGCTTATTTCGATCAACCGGGCGGACGACAGGGTTGCTGGGCTGACATCGCCCGACCCGGCGAGCCCGCGTACAGCGCAAAGCCGTCGAAGGCGTCTGCACTGAGGAGCCCAGGACTGCGCTACATTCACCGCCTCCTGATGACCTCGCTTACACCGAGGGGTGACTCACACGGAGCAGTCACCCTCCGCGATTTATTTTACCTGGCCAAGCTACAGCGAGGCGAACGAGTCCATTTGGGGATGGCGGTGGCCCATGCCTTCAGCGCTCAGGCGGAAGCACGACGCAATGGGAAGATCGCTGTAGGACCACTCATCACCAAAGTGATCAAGGGATTAGGCTGCTGGCCAGAGAATGCACCCGACATGGAGATTGTAGGCGGGCGTCACCCCGTGAACGAGGAGGTATTAGTCAAGATGAAGATGCTCGTGAAGGCGCCAACCTGGACTCGTGCCAACAAGGTGTACATCTGGCACGAGATGTATCACGGCCAGACCGACCACGGAGCCGTCCCCGACGACCAGCTTTACCTCGAGGGTCCCCACCCAGTGGAGACAGACACGACGACTACAGGGCCCTCCTACTCATCTGGCTACCACCACGGCGAGTCCTCCGGCGTCGCCCGCTTCGCGTCTACAGCGGACCTAGAAGCGCTGTGTCAGGATATGATGCGCATGAACACCGACTCGCTACGAGGGACGACGATCTCCGGCCATACAACGAAGAGACTCGGCGTCGACAGGAAGAGTACGAGCGCCAGAACGAGGAAGCCCACCGCCGTTACGACGCAGAGCTAGAGCGTTATAACCAGGCCCTTCAAGCCATGGACACGGCGCTCAAGTATTCCCAGCAGTCGATGGCTCTCCTGCGCCCGAGGCCACCATCACCACAGCCACCGCCGCCACCTCCTTAGGATCTCTTTTTTTTTCCTTTATGACATTGCGTTTGCTTGCGTAGTCGCGTGTGTTTCATTTGCGACATTGCGCTTATAACTATGTTTCTAGTTATTCTTATGACTACTCTCTTTTCGTGTCTATTGATCTCTAGCTAGCGCCAGGATACGCCTAATGGATTACAACACGACCTTCACGCGCATAATACACAATTACGACACGGCCACGTCAGGGGAGTCCTGTTCTTCTAAACTCTTTTTCTTTCCCTTTTATCAATTTTACGTTGAGGACAACGTCTGACTTAAGTGTGGGGAGGGGAATGTAGTTTTAGAACTTACGTGAAAATTTTTAAATTTTTATAACGTGTCCATGAGTCGTTGAGTTCATTGGAAAGGCATGAATTACTGAATCAGGCATGATTGTTTGCGCCTATCTCGAGTTGGTCTGCATTCTATGAAATTCTGTGAGCAATCAGGACATGCATGACTGATTGAATCTTATCTGCCTGAATAGATATAGCACTGTTTTGAGAGATCCGTACACATAGCCCTGTTTCGTGTGAGAGTTTGAGCCTGACGAGCTTACGCTCATTTTTCTTGGTTGTGTGACGTGCCTAGTCTATATCTCTCTAGAACTTGCCTGTCTGATGCGTGTTGAAACTATTTTGGTGTGTTAGTGTGAAAATGATGAGGGCAATAGGAATCAAGTCCAGGGCCAAATTTTCTTAACCATGACGAATCCCATTAGTTAGCCACGTTGAGCCTGAGCCTATTTGTTACTTACCTCGTATGTGATAGAAGTCACTGACCCGAATAAGCCTCCAGAGAGTTCATGAGCCTGAGTTGATTAGGATAAAGCAGAAAAGTCGAACTTGAAAGTTACTGTTCCAGTGTTTGATTTGATGTTCTTCTCTGCTATTCGTGAAATGACTCGTCCCTTACTTGACCGTTTTCTGAAATGACCCGATCTCTTGCATAAGCCTGCCCATAACCCTTTGGCAAGATATAGGTCTCGGTAATAAGTATCCCTAGGTACACGGCATTCGCTGTGACGATGTATTCTTTGCGACAAAAGCCGAACCTTGATGTTTTTAGGGAATAAGGGCAGTGCACAAAAGTAGAGCATAACCAAGGTGAAAGGGCAGAAAATGAAAGGAAACTGAGTTGAGAGGGTCGAGCAGAAAAGTCTAGGATTTCGGAGCGAGAACGTCGAGTCTTATGTCGGGACGTGTGATTGTCTGTTTGATCATGCTGTATTCTTTGATAATTTTCGATCACGTGTCCTAGCTCTAAGATTAAGTGTTCATTATTTATGCATGCCGCTTCATGATTGTTCGACCCGTTCCCCCAAAAAGACCCTCAGATTTATACTTGCCCTTTAAATAGTAGAGATGCGATTAACTTGCAAGTTTATGGTAGGGGTTGGACTAGAGCACGAATTGAGCGACTCATCATATACTAGCCTATACACTTGAGTGATTTGAGTGAATCCTTGGAGGTATGAGTCTCGATTAGCAGTGCGAAGAAAATGCAGGACGACGAGTGCAAGTCATTAGTGTAATGTCCGTGATTGTTTGCTTGATTCCTTTTGTGCCTTCTAGCTTTGATGATAAATTGCGAACAATCGTGCCGTTATCCTAGTTTGATGCCTTACCTGATTCCTAATTTACTTGAGGACAAGCAAATGCTTAAGTGTGGGGAGGTTTGATAAACGCATTTCAATGCGTTTATCGTAGTATTTATTCGGGGTATAATAGAGCTTTAGTAATTAAATTATGCATTTATTCGATATATTTACACTTGTTTTATTGTTGAAGGAGCTTAGGACGAGTCTCGGGCGAAAAGGAGCGAAAACGAGGCAAAACGACGCGAAAAGGACAATACTGCCCTCGGTCACGGCCAGACGCATTACGCGTCACGGCCGTGACGAGGGACAGCGCGCGACGGAGAGGTATACTGATGATGGTCACGGCCGTGACGTTCAATGCACGTGGCCGTGACCAGGGGCAGAGAGGAGCGCTGATGATGGTCACGGCCGTGACCGGCGATGCACTTGGCCGTGACCAAGGGCAGAAAGTGACGAGACGCGGGCGATGATGGTCACGGCCGTGACGGCCCACGTCCCAGGCCGTGACCGACACGGGATTCAGTATAAAAAGCCCAAATTCGACCCAGAAAAAGGGGGAACTTACCATATATCAAATCAAAACCATCTAAGGACGAATTTAGGGCGAAAAGAACAAAGAATTACATCCCGGAGCGCAAGAGACGAAGCAACGACGAACTCACGCCCAATTGATCAGAGAACGAAGATTCATCACGCAAGCATCGATAATTCGCCAGTATTCAAGATCATGAGTTCTTCTTCTCTGTTCTCTACAACCTTCGTTGTTATCTCGTCTATTATGAGTAGCTAATTTCCCCGTGTGTTTGGGATTAGATGAACGCTAGGATTAGTCGTACTTAAGACGTATATTATCGTGACTTTGTGTTTTTGACTATTTATCGTTCTATGAATATGTTTCGTCGCTTTAATATGTCTATGTGTTAAAGTGATCGTGTGGAAAAACGTTTAGGGCGACAGCTAAACAACGTTTAGGCCGTTCATAGAAGATAGTATTCGGGTATAGGGCGAAAGCAAATACCCGATCCTCGCGTTAGTAATTATTGAATCTTAGATCCCCGCAAGCGTTTAGGGCGACAGCAAATTCGCGAGCGGGTAGGAAATTACTGCGATTTAGTCAGGATCACGTAGGAACGATTTTATTGTCTTAGTCGATAACACCTAGCGGGATTCGAATCCCGAGCACATCTTTATTATCTGAAACTTCGTATCAGTTTTAAGCGTGTTATTTGAATCTCTAGTTGATTTAGGAGCGATCTGTTAGGTTAAGTCGTCAAACAATTTGCGTATTTTATTTAGGTTAAATATCGAGTCGATAGGTCATTACTAGTACTTGATTTATTCCTCGTGTTCGATACTCGTTTACTCGCTTTACTACACTACAAACGATAGGTCCACTGCCTATCGCACGTCGGTGACAGTAATTTGGTATTCGTTTTAATTATTACTTGTCGCACTTTTCATTCACAGACCACGTGTCGATCACTGCCACTCGCTTCAACTAGTCCGTACGGGTTTGACCAGCCCTATTACATGTCTATGTGTCATTATTCTCATCCGAGCAACGAGGGCAATCGGGGAACCCGAAAAATTTTTGTTCCGCACCGTACCCGGGGACGTGGCGTCTCCGGGAGACACTGGGTAACCCAACGGAAGCGCTTTATGCCTTCATAGAATCAACTTAACTCTAAGGTTAAAATAATAAGAAGTGACAGAGGAGGAGAATATGTGGCACCGTTTGAGGAATTTTGCCGAATACATGGTATTATTCATCAAACGACAGCGCCATATTCACCTCAATCGAAAGGCATTGATGAACGAAAAAATAGAACTCTTAAAGAGATGATGAATGATGCTAATTAGTTCAGGGCTACCCTAGAATTTGTGGGGGGAAGCGATACTGTCATCGAACCACATTCTAGATATGTTGCCACACAAGAAACGTGATAAGACACCGTACGAACTGTGGAATGGTAGACAACCTTCCTACTAGCAAATGTCGAAGTACCTAAACCAAACAGGTTAAGATAGGTTCCAAACTGTTGATTGCATTTTCATTGGATATGCGGCTACTAGCAATGCATACAGATTTCTAATGCATAAGTCAGAAATTCCTAACATGAGCGTTGGGATGACTATTGAATCTAGAAATGCTGTATTTTGTCGAGGATATATTTCCTAAGAATGAAAGAAATGAAATAAGTGTTGGAAAAAGAATTTATAAAGTCGTTGAAAGGTCGCCTCAGAAGTTGAGGAACCACGGCAAAGTAAACGCAAGAAAGTGGTCAAATCGTTTGGGCCTGATTTCCTAACATATATGTTAGATGACGAACCTCGGACAGTGTAGGAAGCTCTGTCGAGTCCACAAGCTCTGTTCTGGAAAGAAGCTGTGAACAGCAAAATTAAGTCTATCATGCAGAACCACACTTGGGAGTTAGTAGACCTCCCAAAGGGGTGTAAACCTTTAGGGTGCAAGTGGGTTCTTAAAAGGAAACGTAAAACCGATAGATCAATTGAGAAATATAAGGCTCGTTTAGTAACCAAGGGATATTCCCAAAAGGAAGGGTATGATTTCTTCTTTACTTATTCAATACGGGTTATATTTGCTCTTGCAGCATTGTATGACCTTGAGGTACACCAATTGGATGTAAGAACAGCATTCCTAAGTGGAGACCTTGAAGAAGAAATCTACATGCATCAGCCTGAAGGGTTTATAATACCTGGGCAGGAAACAAAGTGTGACAAAAATTCGATATGACTATGCTATTTAATGGGTTGAAAATCAACGAGTGTGACAAATGTGTTTGGGCACACTTGAGAATTGGTAATTGTCTGTCTTTATGTAGACAACATGTTAATCACGGGAAGCAATCTGAAAATAATTGTAAAACACGAAGATTATGCTGAAAAATCATTTCGTTATGAAGGATATGGGTTTGGCTGGTGTCATACTATGGATAAATGTCTAGATGTCCGAAGGAATTTTGCTGGCATAATCTCATTATATTGAGAACGTGTTGAAGAAATTTAATGTCTTCGATGACCCTCCGGCTAAGACTCTTGTAGACCTAAATCTACACTTGGCCAAGAATAGAGGAGAACCTATATCACAGCAAGAATATGCTCGAGTGACTGATAGTATAATGTACGTAACTAATTGCACTCGACCTGATATAGCATATTCAATCAGTAAACTCAGCAGGTTACGAGTAATCCTGAGAGTAATCATTGGTTAGCCATGAGAAGGATGCTGAGATATCTGAAATCACTATTGAACATGGCATACTCTACACGAGATATCCAGCAGTTCTTGAAGGATAATGCGATACTAACTGGATATCTGACAGCAAAGACTCCAAATCCACGAGTGGTTATGTATCGGTGGTGGAGCAATCTCTTGGAAATCCTCCACTCAAACGTGCATAGCTCGATCTACGATGGGATCGGAGGTTATTGCACTAGACAAAGCCGGCGAAGAAGTAGAATGACTTCGAATTTTTTGGAGGACATTCATTGTTGGAATAAGTCTGTACCGCCAATTATGATACATTGTGACAGTATGGCCGCAATTGGTAGGGAACAGAATAGTCTGTATAACGGTAAGTCTCGGCACATACGTCAAAGACATAATACCGTACGACAACTGATCTCTAGTGGAATAATCTCTATTGACTACGTGAAGTCTAAAGAGAACATAGCAGATCCTTTGACGAAAGGCATTGCTAGAAATCAGCAACGCAGTAAGGGGAATGGGGCTTAAAAACAACACACCCAAGAACGAGCTCGGTGGGAACTCAACCATGATGAGTGGAGATCCAATAAACGTGGTTCAATGAGACAACTAAGCTGAGTACAGTTCAGTAAGTTTACTTGGAATTTTCTAAGAAGCTCATTCTCATAAGCTGTCCAAGTAATTACACGGTGACATGTGGTAAAGGGTAAGCAATTTTGTTTCTAATGATGGCTATACCTGATGATGGAGTGTTTCGGGATACTCCAGGATTAAAGTCTTAATTGTCGATCACCTTTATAAGTGCGAAGTGGGGCCGCTTCAATTGTAACACTTATGAATCCAAGATATGGTCCAAGGGCGAAATGGACACAACTTGAGAATCGAAAGAAATTACATTTGTCATTGTATGTACGCTATTGACAAGTTGTTAGTTCAAGTCATCATGTTCACTAAGCAGCGAGTAAATTCGACTGCTCAAAGCCACAAGCTACCTATCTCGATGCAGTGATGGGTCGTTATATTTTTCTTGCAAGAGTCATCATGCATAGAATTTGCATTAATTTACATTCATGTGGGGGGATTGTTGGGTTTTTAGAGCCTATTGGGCCAATTGGGCAAATATGCGTAATTAACCCATTAATAAAATCTGTCCAGGTTTTAATTAAATTGGGAGCCATCGGATGTCGAAACGAGAAACCGTCGAAAGATTATGAATCTATGTTTCACGGGGAATCTAAGAATATTAATACGCTCAAAACCGAGTTCAGTGAATGAGAAATTAATTTTCGAAGTAAGCCCAGGGAAAGTTTTACCACATTGGTTAGACATTAAGAAAATGTTCACTATAAATATAGAAACCAATGTGGGTTTATTCAAAAAGGACTTGCCATGTGTATGGGCTTAAGTGGGCTTGAGAAAATTGGATGAGTTTTGGACCAAATAATAGCCCGAGTGCGAGGAGGTGCCTTGCACCGAGCCCGTGCCCGTGTCCATGTCCCAGCCTATGGTCGTGGCCAAGGCCGAGGCCGAGCCGAGCCGAGCCGTGCCAAAGTGCACAATGGGTGCTTTGAGGTGCACACTTCGCACGCCGCATCGGAGTGAGGAGCATTGAGAAGCTTAAATTTATGCTCCGTTGAGCAGTGACGGCAATGGTGATGTCACTGGTGAAATGGCAGCTCGAGTGACGTGGCGTATGCCGCGTGTGTAGGTGAAGATGAGGTGGCATTGGGCAGCCCAGGTGAAGTGGCGTGATCCATTGGGCCACAGTGGACTGTTGGATTGATCCGGCGCAGCCCAAGGACTCTTGACCGTCGCATCGGAGCGAGGAGCATTGAGAAGCTTAAATTTATGCTCCGTTGAGCAGTGACAGCGATGGTGATGTCACTGGTGATATGGCAGCTCGAGTGACGTGGCGTGTGTCGCGTGTGTAGGTGAAGATGATGGGGCATTAGGCAGCCCAGCTGAAGTGGCGTGATCCATTGGGCCACAGTGGACTGTTGGATTGATCCGGCCCAGCCCAAGGAATCTTGACCGTCGATGGGTGTCGGTCGGCCGCCTCGGGCCGTCGGTCGGAGAATCGGGCCGCAACCGGTGGGACATGCCGGAGAATCGGGCCTGTCACGGGCCGGCAATTTGACCGACAGTACAGAAGTTTCGAAATAGCTCTTTCAGAAAGCTGGAAAATGGCATAAGCAGTCCAACAAGTTTTTGAATTTGCGATTAAGTCCCTGCGAGATAAAGTCTATAAATAGACCCCATATGAGTTGGAAAATTCATTCATTCCAACCCACACGAAATTGCATAATTCACTCACATACTCTCTAAAATCCTGAAGCAAGAAAAAACTCGATTGAGTACGGTTCGCCGGAAAATTCGAATCGTTGTGCTGTGATTACAAGTTTACAAGTCGTTGTATCTTGGGAACGAGAGCTGCTAACCGAAAGCAATGTGTATCAGGGCGATTTCGTTTTGCGGAGAACTTGTCTACCGCACGCCTCAACTGATCCTACGACATTTACAGTCATGGATAATATGGATTATTTCAACAGATTGTGGAATGAATTATTCATCTTCTTGTGCCTACTCATAGTCGTTGTAGCAGTTTTCATGTATTGGATCCTCACGCACTGTATCTGCATTTAATCAACGATCCAGACGAAGATAACACTCCATCTTCTGACTATGTTCAAAACAACTACTGCTACAAATCACTAATCCAAAGTTTTATCAGCCGCCGATCGAAGAAACAACAGAACCTTGGAGCTGATAAGCTCAACTCTTATTGCGGGCTACTGGTAACTTCTTACAGTTTGTCTTTCGCAAATACCTGTTTGTGATGATTCTTTCCTACTACAAGTTAAACTTCATTTTATAATTAATTCTTGACACCCATTTTACATTTTATTTCTGGCCCAACAAAACAATACAATTTACTTTTGCTTAATTTTTGAACCCATTATTTACTTTCATGTTATCTTGATTCATATGTTTTTGTTATTTCTAATGACACCCATTTTATCCGATTCTATTCCAATTTTATTTCAAGTCAACACTAAACCTTTAAACAAGCAATTATTTCGAGTTTCAAAATCTTGGTGTACATGAATACTATTCCAGTAAATTTTTTAATAAAATATGGCCATTAATCATAAGTGAAATATCAATAAACTTTTTATTCCATTTGTTTTGCTGAGCTGTCAACCTTTGGATTGTTTTGTTTTAACCAAACTGCTCTTTGTTTTCTTCCCACCTCTTCCATCTTAAAAAGAACCTTATCTTTGAACTACCAACCTCTATTCCTTAGCTTATCCAGACATCAAAATATTTTTACATATCACTTCCAATACATCAATGGCAGCTTTGGCCTGTAAACTCCATCTCACATCTTATAAACCACTGCTCAAGCCCATGAAGAGAAGTCCAAAGAATACTTCTGCTTACTGCTCTATGCAACCATCTCAGAGCAACATCAAGGTACAATTTAAAAAAAAAAATTGTAATAAAAGCTTAAAATATGTATCCAATTTTCGTTTTTAGTATAACTATTATCCATTTTCCGTAATCTAAGACTTTCTTTTTTTATGTTTCACTGCGTTAATGTTAAGAGGTAATCATCAACGGGGCAGCAAAAGAAATTGGTAGAGCAGCTGTATTAGCTGTGACAAAAGCTAGAGGAATTGAAATTGCTGGTGTAGTTGATACTTGCCTCGTTGGGGAAGACATAGGAAAGGTTTCATTTTTTCTCTGTGTGTTTTTCTTTTGTTGTTTTCACGTAATTGCAATTTAAGAAGTCGTAGTAATTTAATGGGATTGGGTTGGTATAATAAATGCAGAAAGGATTCACTGTTGATAATTATAGGTTTGTGGCATGGAAGAGCCTTTGGAAATACCTATACTAAATGATCTTACAATGGTCCTAGGTTCTATATCTCAGGTAATTAACATTTGATAACAGTACGATGTATTTATTTTATATACATACCTTTAATTTTCTTGAATGAAAAACCTTCTTTTGCAGTCAAAAGCAACTGCAGTTGTGGTGGACTTCACCGATCCTTCAACGGTTTACGACAATGTCAAACAGGTTCCTTCTTCACTTTTAATCAAGGCACAATTAGCTAAGTAGATTTATAATTAATCAAACTAAGGGTAATAATTAGGCTCAGCGTTAGCTCGTCAGCTCAATTTGCTCGACGAACTAAGCTCCAACCCGGCATTCATGAGCTCGAATTGAATTCTTTCATCCCTTAAATAAAATACTTAAAATACTAATTAAGAATTATAATTTAACCAGGCAACAGCTTTTGGGATGAGGAGTGTCGTCTACGTACCTCGAATGAAGGCGGAAACTATTTCTGCGTTGTCGGCATTTTGCGAAAAAGCCAGCACGGTGGGTGAGCACAGGTTGAAATTTTCGCGTATTCTATATCGCATTATGTTAATCATATACTATTATTATTGTTATTTCAATAAGTAGAAAATTTCGTATTTCGTTAGGGTTGTCTAGTGGCACCAACCCTTTCCATCGGTTCCATACTCCTTCAACAAGCTGCAATTACAGCGTCGTTTCATTACAACAACGTTGAGATTGTCGAATCGAGGGCCAACGCAACTGGCGTGAGTCTTTAGATATGTTATACGTATTATTTTCGATATTCTTTCATGATAAATACAAACTTAGGATACGGTTGGTATGCAGAGTCGATGCAGAAAAGAAAAGGAAAAATATGTAATGATACGAATTGTACCATTATACGTTACACTTCGTGAGTCGTACAATTACAGTGTTCTTTTCTTTTATGCATTGAATTCCGCGTGCCAAATTAACATTAGAAGGAAATATAAGGTCAAGCAAATATTACATCACGGACGTGGGATTTTCTGAGTTTATGAAATTTGCAAGAAATTTTTTAGCCATGTTACTATATTGTTACTTATGTAGATATATAGTTGTATATAATGCAAAGGAACCTTAGTTCGCTGTCTCCTCTTTTAATTTTTTTCATTACATATGAAACACTTCATATCTCTCCGTTCAGGATTTTCCATCACAAGAAGCAGTGCAAATAGCAAACAACATCACAAATCTCGGGCAGATATACAACAGAGAAGACGTTTCGACAGAATCCAAGGTATGTTTCTTTTTTTGCCTAACGAATCTAAGGAATGAACAATCCTATGATTATTAACATGCTAAGAGATAATTATAACCTTGTATGTGATTTATAGGCAAGAGGTGAAGTTCTTGGAGAAGATGGAGTGAGAGTGCACAGTATGGTTCTCCTTGGTCTCCCATCGACTACCACGGTCTACTTTTCACGCCCAGGAGAGGTTCGTTACAAGGGAAAGCGTCCTAACAAACAGACATTTATTTTCTATTACACGATAAATGCAATGTGTTTTTTTATATGTAAGGATAGATATACACAATCAAACATGAAGTCACGGACGTGCAATCCCTCATGCCTGGGCTGATTTTGGCCATCAGAAAAGTCGTGCGCCTCAAGGTATTCATGAAAATGAAAACGAAGATATACATTGAATTAACACTAAGTAATTTTTCATGCTTTTTTTGCAGAATCTGGTGTACGGCTTGGAGAAGTTCTTGTGATTTCTTTCTGCTTCGACGTTTTCTATCCCTTTCTTGAATATGGAGATAATTAAATGACCAAGGTATCATCTAACCGAGAAATATTGGTGTATAGCTCAACTATTTCAAAATGGATATTCCCTTTCTTCACAACGTGTGATGTAAAAATGTGACTTTTATTTTTAGCATTGACAATTGGAGATTGAAATGAAGGGTGGAGACCATACAAACGAAATCGTGTGGTCGATGGAAATGAAACCCTCAAATGATCGAAATTTATTTGCTGATGCATTAGCTCAACCTTAAATAAATTGTTAGGATATTTTGATCCCCGATGATATATTTGCCCGAGACATGACGATAACAAATAAAAGAGACGAAAAATAAATTTGGACAATGAACACGAGATTTACGTGGTTCGGTCAGAATGACCTACGTCCACGGACCGAAGGGTAAACTTCTTTATTATGTGGAGTGATTACAAACACGTACACCGGCGTGATACACAAAAGAAGCTACAAACAACTAGGAGATATAAATGATCGGAAGAGAGAAGATCGATGTTGTGGTGTGCTTTTCCTTCGATCTCGATTCTCGTATTTATAGGAAAAATCTTGCCTTAATAACTTCCCAGGGGACCACCCATCCCTAGATTTCTCCAAGTCAAGCACGATTAACTTCGTAGTTTCTATAGATGGACTCACGTAAATGTAGGTCGTGGTGATATGAGTAGTACTATCAATTAACTTATACGATTCTTAGCCTGACACGCTCATACGTTGCCTGTTTCAGGATCCCCTCTCATTCGAGTGTCGGATCGGTTCGTTCATGTACCCTTCGCCTAGAAACCTGCCAGGAGCCGCTCTTTTTCCGTGTACCACTCTGGCCCCGAGCGTCACACACTTTGACTATCACAGAAAATATTAGTAATTCTTTGATGCTAAATTAATTCGGTGAATAACCCCGTCAACATAATGCTTCCTTGATTGCCTCAGTAATCGCCATGTATTTTACTTCAGTAGTAGACAATGCCACTACGTGTTGTAGAGTAGCTTTCCAGCTAACAGCACAACCTCCAATAGAAAAACATAACCAGTAAGAGATGTTCGTTTATCGAGATCACCTGCGTAGTCTGAATCAACGAAACCAACGAGAGTATCACTGTTTCTAACAAACTCCAAACATACATGGCAACGAATGCAAGTAATAGACGAATAGAGCTATGTCTAACGACGGGTGAGAATAAATCATTAAAATCAACACATTGTACCTGACTATAGCCTTTCGCGATGAATCGTGTCTTATACCTTGCATCGTTAGAACCAGATAAACCTTCTTTCTTCTTGAAGACCCACTAACATACGACTATTATCTTTTTCTTCGGCGGTGGCACAAGAATACAAGTACCATTCTTGTGGAGAGACTCCATTTCTTCATTCATCGCTCGCAGCCACTTACCATAATTAACATCGTATATTGCCTCCAAATATGTAGAAGGTTCGCCGCCTCCACCTTTGTGCCACTGATAAAGCATACGAATTCACGTACCGCTGTAGTAATTGAATCTTCAATCTCTCCCTCTCTCTGGCTATAGAATATTCCTGCTCGGTGCTTTCATTTTCAACAGGATCTGAAAAATCAGGTTCTGGCTCATCCTCTTGATCTGTTGAACTCGTAGAAAATCTTTGTTGATCTTGAGCTCCACCTCGCTGTGTCAACTATCATTCTTTTCTTGATTAAAAGAATTAGTAGACTCTTTTGATGGATGTAACATATAAGACTCGTCAAATGTAACATCTCTACTAATTATAAACTTTTTTGCCCGTGCAATGCAGGTTTTAAATATGTAAAATTAATTTAAGTTAAAAATATGAGTTAATTATGATCAGCATAAGAATAATATTATATTATAACTAGGTGTTGCCCTGTGCGATGCACAGGGTAAACTTATTTGTCTGACTGTTCGTTGCATTACAGCTCGCAGAGATAATTAATATCGTATTTCTTCATAAATGTTATGTAACAATGGTATCATGCTCGGTAACGTAATTAACATAAAAGTAAGGCTCTGTGCTATAGGTGTATCGACAAAATGAATATTTTGCTCATCAATCAATTGGTGAAACTGTAAAAGTAAAATTCTCAGCAGTATTTTAAAAATCACTTGAATATTATTCATCTTTCAGCAGAAAAGTAATCTTCCCACACTAATTATTTATACCTTTTTGCTGCACATATTAAGTAATTATTTATAGAGCAAGCTCATGAAAATATGTTGAGAATTTTCAGCCTAATGATTGCGATAAATTTTGCCGAATGTTGTTGAATACTTCGCGGTAAACTATGTCGGTAACCTCGTTGTCGCCTACTATAGGTCTATGGACAAAATGCAGGTTACGCTCATCAATGAATTGCTGAAATTGGTGAAGTAAAATTCTCGGCAGAATTTAGAAACAAAGCATTTGAATAAAGTATTATATATCTTTCAGGCGGAAAGTACTTTTCCGACACTAACGGTTTGTAGAGTTTGCTGCTCACATTAAGTAATTATTCATAGACATACTCCCCGAAAATATATTGAGAATTTTGACCCTAATTTATTGCGATAAATTTTGGTCAATGTTGTTGAATACTTCCCGGTAAACTATGTTGGTAACCTCGTCGTCATCTACGCCGTCTTCATTCATGCATAATACCTTAATTCCCGTCGATGATGTCACACGAGAAAGTGCCACGTACAACTGCCCATGCATGAAAACAGGTTGTGGAAGATACACGCCTACTCTCTTTAGGCTTTGTCCTTGGCTTTTATTTATTGTCATATCGTAGCAAACTTTAAGTGGAAACGACGGAGTTTTGAACGGCCATGTTGTGTCTGTTGGAGAAAGGATGATTCTTGTTATTAGCTCCTTCTTCCCTATATGAGTACCTGTTAAAATTTCTGTCTCGACTATTCTTCTCCCGAAATGTGATACAATCATTCTTGTTCCGTTGCACAAACCATCTCTCTGGTTGATGTTTCTCAATAACATGACAGGAATTGCTGGCTTCAGTGCTAGCTTATGGTTTGGAATACCAGAAAAAATTCAAGAGTGTTAAGAAACTCAACTGGATACATTGTGTTCATGTTGTTCTCCAATTAAGCATCTAGCTCAACACTGTCTGCACTTAAATATTCAATAGGAAGACCTGGCGTTATCGATAGCATGTAATTGTTTTACTTCATCTACCGTTTGGTATCGTGCCGTCAGTATTGCCCTTTCTCTGATTTACTCATGCTCTGTCATACGATCTTCAAAATGTGAGTAGACATGCGTATCGATGCCACTAATGGCGTCACCATGAGGATTAATATACATGTCCACTGGCATTTTTACTGTTTCCATGGATATAGGTGTGGCATCCCGCATATTGCCATCTCCAACTTGTAAAATCCACTTGGCAAACTCAATTTCAGAGTGATGTAATCTCATGTTCTGCGACAATGCGTAGACACGGCAGTCGTCCCATAAATACGAACGATTAATGGAAGAATCTATTGTATTTTGTCTCGTTCCCCGAGGTATTACTGGCAGAATTTACCTGAAATCACCACCTAGCAAGACAGTTTTTTATCACCGAAAGGTCCAACATCTGCGATGACATTTGCGGTAGACATTAGGTCCCTCAGTGTTCTGTCTAATGCCTCAAATGCATATTTGTGAGTCATTGGAGCCTCATCCCAGATAATTAGCTCTTAACGTGTCAGTAATACAGCCAGCATCGTTCCATGCTTTATATCGCACATAGTCCTCTTGGAGAGTAATTGGAATCTTAAATCTCGAATATATTGTCCTTCCACCCGGTAGTAGTAATGCCGCTATACCTGAAGATGCAACCGGGACGACAATTCGACTCTCTGATCTTAAACTTGTGATTAACGTCTTGTAAACATGTGTTTTCCCCGTCCCTTCAGGTCCGTAAAGAAGAATAAGCCTCCCTTGTTATTGTTTACTGAGTGAATAACGTTATCGAACACCATCTGCTACTCTTCATTCAGAGTATCAATAAGACGTTGGTGCTCAATTGTGTTCTCTTCAATGCTGTAATTAGTTTCTTCCATGAGCAACATGTTGTTGAGTTCTTTTAGAATGGTTTTTGAGGGAGTAGGCATCAGTGGGAAATCTAAAAGAGTCTTCGAACTCTGCATCATGATTTTTTCAATCTCTGTAAGGTTGTTGTTTTTCAATTGTTCATCTGTAAGTTGGAGTTCACTTATGCCAAACAGACGTCGTTGTCGTATTAGCACGTCTTCAGAAAGGCTCTTCCAACAGCAGTTCGAGAGGTTTAATGGATCCGTGACATCGCAGAAAATCAATAGCGTAACAAATAGTTGCCGAAGCTGTTTTGGCGAAGCCCATTGAGCAGCTTCGTCCATAGCTTGATGCCACTCTAAATCACCATCCAACAATCTCCATTTATAGCGCGTGTCCTTGAAAGTCTGCATAGCTTTCCCGTTTACTGTACGTGTCCCGATACGATGTTGGTCCTTTCACCATAGTAAGCAACATTCTCATGTAATATATTGCGCCAGCTGTTGGATGTATGTTCACTATCCTTCCAATGATAAACCCTTGCTTTCGCGGGGTCCATGCCTTCTTAGATGCATTCCATACAAACTTTGATGGAACTGTATGTAAGTAAGATTCCTTGCCTCAGGATCGGACTTGTTTGTTTCCATCCATTATGTGAACATAGTCTTCTCAATGCCACTTGCAGCCAACATGTTCTCCTGATTGGCAGATTCATCGTACAGCAAGCTCTGTTGGCCTTCCAAATTAATTTGAAGCCTCTGTACAACAGGTTTCCAGTGGTGGATGTGGAACGCCAATATTATCCACATTGCTTCGCAAGCAGATATATATCTGCAATCTAGAAATCTTGATATTTCGTCACCATGTCAGAGGGTTTTGCCTGTGGATTGCGTGCTCGCGGACTCAATTATCATCATGGCCTTGCCAACTCCCTGTGTGATATATTTGAACAAATACTTTATTGTCTTGTTGTGTTGTATCATTCCACGTTAATATGTGCCCTGTACTTTTTCAACATTGCCAAGTTATGCGGCACCACATAACTGTTGTCGAGGACGACGTCTTTTTTAAGGACAAATCTACCATCATTCCTTCGTCTATAACGCACATATCCAGACCCGCATTATACTGTTTTGGAAAGTTCTTTGTGCATCTGTTTTTTTCCATGCATGGAGAATTTGATCCATTGAAACCACACGGTCCATGCATCATGAATTGTTCAACCAAAGCATATCCCACTTCATAGATCCGGTGGTCCGGGATCTCTGCCAAGATAATTGCATCAACCTCTGCAGGAGTAGGCTCGGCTGCTGCTCGATTAAGCCATAGCAGTATGTGTGCATGTGGCAAACCACGTTTCTGGAATTCAATAGTATACAATGCTGCATTCCCGATAAATACATGAATTGTTAGAAATGTTTACGCAATTACTAAAGCCATTGCGTAAATGACATACCAGCCTTAATATTAGCGAATAAGCAGCCACGACGAATGTCTGCCATCAGTTGGTCTAACATTATCTTGAACATTCGGCATTGCAGGTCTGGTCTTTCGTTGGGCATGTCATCACCATACGTTTGAAGATAAGCTGCGATCTCTTCCCAGTTTGGATTTGCTGTTATTGTTATGAAAAGATGTGGGTTGTACCATCTGTATAAGGCGAGAGCGTCGTGATAATTCTCTACCATATATCTCGGAGATCCCGTAAAAGACGAAGGCAAAATTATTTTTTTCCCAAGAGATCTTGCATCCATCTCTCCCCTTGATACTGCATCGCATATGTTGCTATAAAGTTCTGCCTTCAACTTTCTCTGATTATTTCTATCTTTCCTGTTCTATGGCTGTATATGCATCAACTACATATTGGTGAAAAAGACGGCCCGCTCGAATGATACCATTTCCTTGAGACAATCTAGTTTGTATTTGGTAAGCATAAAACTCTTTCATTGTTATACATTTTCTCTTTAACGTCGCATGCAGCATTCCGTTGTAGGGATCTGATCGTGTTAACCACTTTCACCAAAAGGAAAGAGCAACGGGTACTGCATTGCCATGAAAGAAGGGTGTGACTCTCTAATTCTTTGAAGTTGGCCATATTTCATCTACACAATTATGTACCGTTCCCCAGTTGTTAGCGGCAAGTCTCCGACTATTAGTCCTGAAATTTCATCTGTTGCAGGTAGGTCATATTGCCTTTCGCGGCGTCTGCGACCTATCAGCCTTATCGATAATTCAGTTGCCCCTTCGGCTTCGTACCTGTCTCTTGCCATCCTGAAGACTTTAGCAAGCTCATTGTTTGCATCCAGCATTGTAATTAGTTTGGCGATGACATCTGTATCCAAATTCTCAGAGCTTTCTCTAGAAAGTGTGTTAATTCGGTTGGAGACTTTATTTGCAGTGTTGTAAATGTAGCTGAGCAAATTTTGGCTTATCCCTTTCAGCTGGAAGCAGAGAACCGATATTGTGATAATTTTGTCTATGGATCCTGTAAACATATGCGCCTGATTTTGGTTTGACTGACGTGTCAACTTTTGCTCCCATGGATGTAAATGCAAGAATTGAATTATAAACTCTGATGTACTGACGGAATGACCTGCCAGAAATCATATTGAGCAAGTATTGAGGTGGTTGCCTGGATGGGGGTAGTGACACTCTACCTTGGTTGCAGCATATAGTGTAGAGCAACGTTTTTCCATGGTCTTGTTCTCTTGTGGACCGCATCACACAAATGGCAATGAAGAAGCTCTTCTTTTACGTATTGTACGGACGGTAATTGAATCGAGTGGATCGAGTACTAAAATAAAACGAATATCGACGAACTATCCTACGCTCAACATGCAAGTGTACCTATCGAAATAGTATGGAATTGGCAAACATTCGAGTATCGAACCCAAAGGAACTATATACTTTAGAAAACGTCGTTTAAATATCCTAGTAAATATTTTTTTGTTTGATAAAAATATAAATAACGATAAACTAAATAAACGATAAAAATAAATATTTGATAAATAGTGATAACAGAGTTGGGACGATTATTAAAAGCGAACGTATTTGAGATTTTGAATCCCCTAGCTTGATCGAACGACAAACAAGCTATAAATTTTAGCTAATTATTAGACCGTGAGGATTCCTATAGTATGTATACGGGCTTCTACGATTGGGCGAAACCGCGCTTACTTGCTTCGACTCGTAACAACTAACTACGTCTTAAATAGCTGCGGAAGCTTTCCTAACTTACTTAATCGCAGACCGCAATAAATAACGATGAATCCCGCTATTAGATTTGACTCTAATCCGGCGGGGTAGTTCGACCTATCTCTAGCGATGAGTTTATTCCGCTCGTTTACGAGTGGTCTAATCGTCGCCCCTCTCTCGAGCGTAGCGTCTGATTTACCAACAATTATTTGACCTTATAGACATAGTCAAAATAATAGCATAAATCGTAACCGAGTCATAATAAAAAGCACATTAATAATACGTTCAACATACGTACGATCTCGCTAGGGTTCATCAAATCCCAAATACTACGGGATTTAGCCACTCATATGAAACATTAACACAACGAGAAGCGTAAATAAAAAAAGAAAAAAACATGTTTCTTCCCTGAATTTCGGCTCCGCGGTTAATCCTTTGTTGAGAAATTTCGTCGAACAGGTGGTGGACAAGTTAGGGATGCTCACGTAAACATGTTTGCTGCCCCTTTTATGACTCCTAACACGCACACAACCCAATCTCACCTACACACGCTTCCTTGATTTCTGCTCTCCACGTAGATCACCAACTCCCTAACTTTAGTCTTCACGTCGATTCCCCTCCTTTGCCGTGAGTTGTTTTCTTCGTTGAGGTGAGTGACGTGGTTTTTTTTTTTGTGAGAGGTGAGTAACGTATGTCAAGTGGGAGGTGGTTGCTTGAGGTGTGTGCTTGGGGTGGTAGGTGAGCAAAAGGTTACGTGGGTGATGAAGGTTCAGTGAAGATTTGAGACGGACTCTCTTTCTTCTTTTTTTTCTTCGACGAGAGTTTTCTGCCATTTATAGAGGCGAGGCTGCTTAGAGATGAGCAAGTCTTCATCGAGCCTTGTGCATGATGGTTATTGTCGATTGTTCACTTTCTTCATTTGGCTGCAGTGTGTGTGCGTATACAGAAAAATGATGCCATCGATCCTTATCACCTTTCTTCTACTTCGACTTTCTTTAAAGAACGTTTGCTCTGATCATCCTAGCTTGCTAAAGGCATTTGCAGAGGGATTTAAGGTGATGGGCTTGGGCACATTTCAGTAGGGCTCAATTGGTTTTCTTTTTGGGCCGAGTTCAAACCATTTCTGCACAGCAAAGTAGCAATGAGTTCAAAAATTCATATCTTCTAATCTAGACCTCAAAATGAAAATCCCTTGGGTTAAAATTTCAGGACCATTAGACATTGTTTACCCCATAATCCGCGAAGAATATAAAGATGCCGCAAAACTACCGGTACAAGGTTGAAATCTTAATTTAAGCACTAAAATTATCGAAACGACTTCATTTATAATGCAAACGGCTTAAATTTAACAGATATAAACGTAAGAAATTACGTTTATCAGTAATATTCTTGTTCGTTGTCGTCGATCACTTTCTGTTGCCAGCGTTTAACAATGTGAACAACAGCTAGCGTGAATGTTTTTTATTTGTGATATGTTGCTCAAACTTTATTTGCGTACCATCTTGTGTTCCTAGGTTTTGTTTATCGCCCTCCGTAATCCTCAATTGACGTTTAGTTTTCATGATATGCAAACGCTTCTGTCTTGCAATTTTAGCTTGATGGGATTGTGAGTTTCCAGGAAATAATAAACGCAGGCTGTCGTCTTGTGTTCCTACGAATGCGGTTAATTTTTAATTTGAAGTAAACAGTACATGAAAGCGAAGGGTTTGCATATAAATTCTTTGAAGTATATTAACGATGGCGACGTCGATGTTGGACAATTTTCTGGCAATCTTCAGGTAATGTTCATTGACAACTCCAAGCGTCTTTTCAATGCTTCATGTGAGAGTATCGTACCTTGCTTGGAATACGTCATATGAACGTTCCTCAAATAGCCAGTAGTAATTTATCTTCGCATCGATCCTTTCCTCTACGTGGTTCATTAAAGATCTCAAGTATTCACACTGTCAGTCCATGTTTGTCTTGAGGCTAGTATGCATAGCATGAGAATGACGTACTGTAGGAATTTAATGCAGCACTTGGCCGTTCTTTAGCCTGATTGTATGTGTATTTCTGGGGACTTGCCTGTTAAATTTGTGATTTCGGATGATTGAAAATTGCTCATGTATCTATAAATGTGTTTATAGCATATAAGCACTTACATTGTTTAGCATTTTGGTTCCTCGTTGGGCAATAAACCCTTCAGAACTACGATTTATGGAATTAAAATTTGTTGACAGTTTATATGCACGGGCTATTGTTCACAAACATTACATACAATGGTCATCACTGATTATTGTAGTTCATGCGTTTGACAATATTTGACACGATCGAATACGAGAAAGTATACTAGGTCGTGCAAGTAGTATAAAATGGACGTAAGTCCAAGTATCGATCCACGAGGACAGCTCGATTAATTTTAAAATATTATTCTGAAATTTAATTTAGGCTAATGCAAATTTTAAATATGGTATTTTTATGATTTTTGATATTAAAAATAATCAAATCAGATAAAAGCGCAAATAAACAATTAAAGCAAATAGAAGATGACGATTTAAAATCAATTAATGACAATGTGATCAAGGCGTAGGCACGAATTATCCCAACGTCTTCACGCAATCAATCATAAATAATCAAAACAAGTCTTAGTCAAGGTAGAATTTCCTAAAATAATCGCTACTCGTTTGTCCCACAATAACGATCCTATGCGATAGAGAACCAATCCCTATATGTCTATATGACTGTAGTTTCTACGCACGCATTTAATATTTATGAAATTCCCCAAGTTTAAACGCTTTCAGTGCTTAAGACCTCGAAAACCACACGAACGAAACCGAATTCCATTCAGTTTTACGTCGTGGTGCTTTATATTTATCGTTCTAACCGGTCCAATTACTTTGTCCGTCTCATAAACCAGTCAAATATAATGCATATGTTGATCAGACACACACAAGCATTAAACTCAAATATAAAACACATAACTCGACTCATGCGATTAAATATGATGTGAATAACATTAAGACGAACTCATAATCCGGCCTCACATGGCCTAAATAACGTAATATTTTACGCTAGCATATTAAAGTACGAAAACAACGAGGATTCAACGTAAACAATAACGGAAACGTAAAATAATAAAACTTCTCTTATCACGATGAGCGAGTCACGTCGTGTTCCCTCGGAGTCTCCTGTGGTGTGAGCGAATAGGAAACGCCATGGACCCTCGGGGCTTGTTTCTCGACTCCCAAGCTTCGTTACCAGCCGTGAGTTGTTGCGAGAGGTGGCTGCTTCGCGGGTTGGTGTGAGCGTTGAAAGCTTTGTGAAGTCTGGAGCTGTCTGCTTCGAATGATCTTCTAACGTGGGTATGAGGGAGCTGCCTGCTTGATCGTATATGTGGCCTTAGCTTCCCTCAATATTTCTTGGAAGCGTGTTCTTTTTTTAGCAGCTCTCTCCCCCCTCTTCTGATCTCTTCAATGGCTATATAAATAATAAAACTCGCATGCTTTCTTTTCTTGTCCATTAATCATATTGGGTGGGTCATTATGCGCAGCCTTACATGCATTATTGTCTTCTGAATATTTAATGCCTCGCATGCATGATTGCGTCTTCGTTTGTCTGCCTTTTTCTCATAATGATGCCAAAGTCTTTCATTTTACTACTCTAAAGCTTCCCATTGTCTGTTTAGGGTCCCCTCACTTTAAATCATACGTGCGACGCCCCTTACTTCTACCGCTCATTCTTACTATTAATTCGTATGACTGCATGTGATATAAATGAAATTTATATACGAAAATGCGTACAAAATTTTTCCTTTTATATAAAGGAAATTCTTCTGTACAATACAAAATGACCTAAGACATAAATACAAGGTGAGTGCGCATGCTATTTAAAATAATCTATCGGCCCGCCACTCAGGTCGCATCCATGTACACACTGCCACCTCAAAAGTCCTCCGGAAGCTTAAAAAATTGGCCTCGCACTCGTAAAGATCACGTACCGTGATCCCGTGAACCTACAACACATAAATACGTGGAATGAGCTTTATAAATCTCAGTAAGTGAAAGTCATGCATGCTGTGCACGTGCCCTAAATTCGCAAAGTCATCCGCGCCAATGCTCCCTAGACCTCCTATCTTTTCTTGTCTTGTCTTGTCATGTTATGTAGGGCCCTCGGCTATCTTGCTATGCACCATCATGGAGATCAAATCCACAAGGGATGAATAAATATATAAGTGGCAATACCCACTCAAGGGAGGCTAACCCTATGAGGCCTTTTCTTTCCCAAGGTGGTTTCATACGCCACACGGACGCTTCACACTGGTAGCCTAATCTGAGGTAGTCAACACCGGAGGTATCATCAGTGTCGCTTACTCCCTCAGCTCGCACCCTCCAGGTTTCACGATCCGTCATGAGGGCATTAGCCCTAAAATCATGTCTTGTCTTGTACATGTCATGTCTTGAAGGTAACGCCATATGATATCATCATGGTAGCATAGAAGAGCCGTGACTCAACTGTGAGTCGACATCAAATGCCCATGTCGACGAATCTTTATCGCTCTCAGGCGATCATATATTGTGCACGCTCTCATATCCTGCCTTTTTGTACTAAATGTGCGTGCGTATGCTCATGTCATGAATGTGCTTGTCATGCCATCATATAATGTAAATAAATTACGCATGTCACGTAACGTGATTAATTCACGTAGGAAATCACATAAATTCACAGAAACACATAACACATAATTCATGCACATACAATTATGTGTTGTAGTTGGGACTTCCACTTACCTGGTGTCCTTAGCTACGTAGTCTATCGTACTGTAAGTTGCTAATCTTCGAACCCGAAGTATAAAATATATAAAATTAGGGTATGTTAGTCCAGTTACAGTTTCACGAAAGTGGCTTAGTTTAAAAACCCTAGTTTCGACTTTTTATAAGTTTCGAAACCCTAAAATTTCGAACTTTAACTTAGACTGAGAAGTACCATTTAAGAGATAGATCTCGACATGGGTTTGATATTTAAATAGTATACAAGGATCTCGACATTGCATGAATCTCGACATATTAAAGTTAAATAGATCTCGAGCTTTTACACAAAATACCGAGATATATGTTGATCTTTTGCACATAATGTCGAGATGTCTGTCGACATTTTAAATAAGATGTCGAGATGTTATATAAAGATTTCGAGATGTATTTCGAGATCCTATATGAATTTCAAAACCAGCATTGAAGATAAATTTCGACATGAACTTTGCATGGATCTCGACATTACACTATTAAACATTTCGACATGATTTTCAGCATAAATCTCGACATTTCAATTCTAAGGGCCCGTTTGCTGTCCCCAATAAAGCCATATAATATAAATAATAATATCTTTATGTTGATTTGTTTACTATGTGTATCCCGGGTTTGATTTTAAAGCCCGTCAAGCCCGTAACAAACATTCTGACTAAAAGGGACCATATAACTTATGATGGGCTTCTTACAAGTAATAAGTGTTGGGCCTTTTTCTTAAGCTTGTAACCAAACGATGCCTAAGCATTTCGATATAGATCTCGAGTTGGTTATAGAATTTCGACATGATATATACAAGATTTCAATATGAAATTCGAGCTTCATCTCGAGATTATGTCTCGAGTTCAGTCTCGACATTCTCCTATTTTCATTTCAAGCTCGAAATAATTCCTGCAAACTAATACAGCTTCGAAATTTATCAAACTGGAAATCTTATTACTCGACATCTAGACCTTCGATCAAAAGACATGTGTTCAAGAACAATACAGATAACACAAAAACTTCAGAAACCCTAAAATTAGTAGTTAAAACCCTAATTCTTTCCAACTCTAACACTTAATATTTTTTCCTGAACATGTTAATATATGAGACAAGCATCCAAAACTATCGAAATAATCTATACCTTTTTAGCTGAGTGACGAGTTTTGCTTGAGCTCTTTTTTGACTTCTTCCTTTCTGTTCTTAAGTTTGTCGAAAGGGTGTAAAATGAATTTCGGTATCTTCCTTTCCCAGCTTTTATCTATTTGTTGCATGGGTATAACATAAATGACATCGACATCTTTATCTTTCCTTTCTAACTAGACACTTATCTTATCTTTCGAAATCTTCTAACACCCCTTGGTCTCGAGTTTTGAAGATCTCGAGCTCTATCAATCTCGAGCTTTAAAAGTCTCGAGATCTTAATGTATAGATGTTGCTATCTCTCACTCTCTCAAACTCAATGATTTCGAAACTTAAGGATTTAGATGTTGAAGGATCTCGAGCTTCAATATTTCGAGATCCCAAGATTTTGACATTCCAGTTACTAAGCTTAGAAGTCAACCTTTTTTTTCTCTCAACTCAAGGATTTCGAGATCTATATATCTTGAGCTTGAGAGGTTTCGAGATCCTAAGATAGGTTTTAAAGATATCGAGTTGTTTGGTAATTCTATGATTTCGGCATCCTTATTTATCATGAGTTGTTCTCTTGAAATTTGAGTATATCGAGATTCAAAAATCTCGAGATTTCAAGATTTCATGATACCAAAATTTCGAGCTCCTTTGCTTCGAAATTTATTCCCTTCCTATTTCATATGAAACCCTAATAGTACCTATAGATATTATTATATCACATGGAGCATGAAATCACATAAGCACACAGTATGTACCCCCATAGGCATATAATATGCAAAACATGTTTCATGCAGTTACGTAAGCCACATAATATGTATGCAAATTTATTGACCGGCTTACTTACGGGACTCGGGTATTACATCCTCCACCCTTAAAAGGAATTTCGCCCCTGAAATCAGGTAGGGAGAAATAGCTCAGAGTAGCGGTTTCTCATGTCATCTTCCCGTTCCCACGTAGCTTCTTCCGTGGACTGATTTTGCCATAAAACCTTGACTAACGGAATTTCTTTATTTCGTAACCGTTTTATGTCATGTGTTAGTATTTCTATTGTTTTTTCTTCGTAACTCAGGTCTGGCTTGAGTTGTTGATGGTAGACTTCAGTATTCAATACGTGACTTGGATCTGCGACGTACTTTCGTAATGTCGATACGTGAAAGACATCGTGCACTTGAGCTAATGAAGCGGGTAGTTCGAGCTGATATGCTACTTCACCAACTTTTCTGAGAATTCGAAATGGTCCTATATAACGCGGACTCAGTTTGCCCTTTTTCCCGAATCGTTTCACGCCTTCATCGGGGACACCTTTAAATATACAAAGTCATCTACTTGGAACTTCAATGGTCTACGCTTTTGGTCTGCGTAGCTTTTCTGTCTGTTTTGGGCCATTTTCATCCGTTCCCTTATTTGAGAAATGGCTTCTGTCATTTCTTGTACTAGATCCGGGCCTAGTATTGCTCGTTCTCCAACTTCATCCTAGTGAATGGGAGATCTGCAATTACGTCCGTATAAAGATTCATATGGAGCCATTCCGATCGTTGCCTGGAAGCTGTTGTTGTATGAGAATTCGATCAACGGAAGGTATCGGCTCCAATTTCCTTTAAAGTCGAGCACACAGGCTCTTAACATGTCTTTTAATGTCTGAATTATTCGTTGAGACTGCCCGCCTGTCTGAGGATAGTAGGCAGTACTGAAAGATAATTTGGTTCCCATGGCTCTCTGCAAACTCACCCAGAACTTGGATAGAAACCTTGAATCACGATCAGAAATTATCGAGATTGGAACTCCGTGTAGTCGTACTATTTCTTGTATATATAGTTCCGCGTATCGTTCCATTGAGAATGTTGAACTGATAGGCAGAAAGTGGGCAGACTTGGTCAGTCGATCAACGATGACCCATATAGCGTCGTGGCCTTTCACGGTCTTAGGTAAGCCAACAACGAAGTCCATCGTAATGTGATCCCACTTCCATTCGGGTACTGGCAGGGATTGCAAGGTTCCTGCCGGTCGTTGATGCTCTGCTTTAATTTGCTGACACGTCAGGCATTGACTTACAAATGTTGCTATTTCTCATTTCATCCCTGGCCACCAATAGTTGGTTCGTAGATCCCTATACATCTTCATCGCTCCGGGGTGGATGGAGTAGATAGTGGTATGGGCTTCCATCATGACAGTTTTTCGATGTTCGGCGTCGTTAGGAACATATAAACGTCTTCTGTAATATAAGCTCCCGTCGTCTCATATGGTGAAGTCTGGGGATCTTTGCTCTATAGGGATTATTTGATTTTCAGATATAATTCATCATTCCCTTGAGCCTTCGTAATCTGCTCCATCAGTGTAGGTCGAAGTGTTAACGCTGCCAGTCTTGTTTCGATTTCGCCCATTTGTATCACCTCTACTTCAACTTTTGTAATTCCGTGTTCACAGTTTTGCGGCTTAGTGCATCAGCCACTACATTTGCTTTCCCCGCATGGTAGCTAATCATGCAGCATAGTCCTTGACTAACTCGAGCCATCGTCGTTGTCTCATATTTAACTCCTTCTGAGTGAAGAAGTATTTGAGACTCTTGTAGTCAGTGAAAATCTCGCATCGCTCGCCGCATAGGTAGTGCCTCCAGATCTTGAGAGCAAAAACTACAACGGCAAGCTCTAGGTCGTGAGTCGGGTAGTTCTTCTCATAATCTTTGAGTTGTCGCGAGGCATATGCTACGACATTTCCATTCTGCATTAGGACACACCCTAGCCCATTCTTAGACGCATCACTATAACCAGAAAATGCTTCGGTGCCTGTAGGGATAGTCAGCACTGGGGCCGTAGTGAGTCGTCGCTTAAGTTCCTGAAAGCTTTGCTCGCAAGCGTCATCCCATTGAAATGGAGTATTCTTCTTTGTTTGCTTTGTCAGAATTGATGCAATCTTGGAGAAATCTTTGATAAATTTTCGGTAGTATCCGGCTAGTCCAAGAAAACTCCGTATTTCCGTCACGTTCGTCGGTTGAGGCTAGTTGTTAACAGCCTCGATTTTGCTGGGATCAACAAAAATTCCAGCTCCCGATATAACGTGTCCAAGGAATGCGACTTGATTGAGCCAGAACTCGCATTTCTTGTATTTTGCATACAACTGCTTTTCTCGTAATATTCCCAGTACGATCGTCACGTGTTGTTCATGCTCTCCTTGGTCTTCGAATAGATGAGAATGTCATCGATGAATACGATAACGCATTTGTCTAGGAATGGTTTGAATATTCGATTCATCAGGTCCATGAAGGCTGCAAGCGCATTAGTCAGCCCGAAAGGCATGACTAGGAATTCATAGTGCCTATAGCGTGTACTAAAAGCTGTCTTCGGAACATCCTCTTCTCGAATCTTCAATTGGTGATATCCCGACCTCAGGTCTATCTTCGAAAAGACAGTTGCGCCTTGAAACTGATCAAATAAATCATCAATTCGATGAAGGGGTATTTGTTCTTGATCGCAATATTGTTCAGCTCCCTATAATCGATGCAGAGCCACATCGATCCATCTTTCTTCTTAACGAACAAAACTGGCGCTCCCCATGGTAAGAAGCTCAGCTAAATGAACCCTTTTTGCAACAGTTCATCCAGACTCAACCACGACTAGGGAAGAGCCAAATTAGCCCCAACGGTGATAGCCCGTGAAAAAGGTGTCATTTTTCTAAAAATTAATTTGAAGTTGAAAACATTGTAAAGAAAAAAGGTGAATGGTAAAATTCCAACAAACTGGCAAAAAACATTATAGAAGTTGTCTATTTGCTGGAAAATTGCTTGCACAAAGATCAACGATTATGGCACTCAGATAAGTCTACACCAAGTACGTTCTTGAAGTAAACGCAATGCCATATCAAAATATTGTCAGTTAGAACTACATGCTTTGGAAGTAGACTCTGCATAATTGAAAGGACATATATGATCCAAACTCATGAAGAGAAACATACTTATATTCTAGCAAAACAACTAATGCTGCTAACTGACCTTACTCTGGCTACGCGTAGCATTGCACTTGTCAGCTACTGAGGCCAAACGTAAACGGAATGTAGCGGCATCCACTTTTTTACATGCAAAAAAACCATACAGATCCTTTAAGTTGTTGCAAAATATCGTTCACAACTTTGTTTCATAAAGATCCTACTACTCAATGACGATAGTGCTCTTAGCAAATATTTTCAAATAAAGGCATATGAACTCACTTCTCAAGCTTCAAATAAATATTGCAACAACTCGATACATATCAAGTTAAATTTGTTCCTTCCCATACTCCCCAAGAACTGTATAACATATAAGGCAAAACATCTTAAGCCATTGACTAAGCAATAACATATATGAGCTATATGCACAGAAAACTATCAAAATACATGGAAAAATTACAACAAAAAACATTGGAAAAATAATGGGGTAGCATTTTAATGTGAGTAAATGCAAATGTTGGCCATACCAAGTACCCTTTGCAAGCGCGTTTGACCGTGGCTGTAATCTCCTGCATGTAAAGTTAAGTTCAGACACCGTTGTGTACAAATAGAAATTTCGTTCCAGTAACCGAGCTCCTTAGTTAACGGTGCAGCTTATTCCATATGATTTGCAGCATCTGAAGCTTCTTTATGGTTTTACCATGGACCTTTAAGTTAAAATAACCTTTTCTTATGAAATCGTGATAGAGCTCAAGCTGCTTTCATCTGTAAAGAAGAAAAAGGACCAAAACTCTCATCTAATATTGCGCCGGTTATAAAAAACTCACCACCATTCCAGCTTAACAAAGACCATGCTAATATTCTATCATCAAACAACATATTGTATGAAAAGTAATTTTTGGCAAGAATAACAATCTACGGTCAAACCTTAAGGTAAAGGAGACCACCATAAAGTAAGATAAATGACGTGTTACCAACGATTGATTGAGTAGACGTTGTTGTAGAGTTGGACCATGAGAATTGGAATTCAATTTTTGAGTTCAGGTGTGTTTATTTTTACTACATTAATAAACGGAAAAACTACTATTGATATCCAAACATGCATTAAAATAAAAAATAAGGCTGGTATTTGCTCAATAAGAATACTTCATTGGTAAATATAAACAAATAATGATCTAGATAATAAAGTTAAAAGGTATTCAGCAATGGCGCTTCATAAAGGAGAATGAACAAAAAGTAATCTTATAAGCAGAAAATATCTACATGGATGAATGGAAAAAGTGGAGACATACTTGGGATTTCTGACAGCATCAAAGCATCAAGTTTCTTATCAATTTCATTTCGCACTTTATGAAGCAATGCATAATCAAACCCTTTGACTAAATGAGTGAGCTAGACATCACCTGACAAAAATAATGCATAAGCCATTAAGTCAGCCACAAACTCTGGAGTAGACTAAATAGGAAACAACAAAACGAAAAGGAGAAATCGGTCATTACAACCCAATAATACATTCACGCCTCACCAATATCAAGTTACAGAAAACAGACATACACACAAAAGACCTAGCTCTATCCCGTGCTCAAATGGGAACTTACCTTCCTTTCTCATCCTCTTCAGAGTCATTTGGAGAAACGGCCCAAAACGTCGCAAGCACTGCCTTATTATTTGATTATGCGCCTGCTTGAACCCAAACCTAATGAAACACCACAAAAGTTGCTACGGCTAACAAACTAATCCAACAGAATCTAACATAGCAATTCAAAGTAAGAACACGATTTCAGCTTTTTTTGGCCTTATTTTTCAGCCCTCTTATGCTTTGGGAATCCAATACATTGCCAACAGCGCCGGTACCAAACCTTCATAATTATCAAGTATTTTACCATTGTTTGTCAATGCTATAAGGCATAGGATACTTACGTTTATGAGAAAAGAAATTTGGTTCTGTTCATCGAGATTCTAATTCGAAAATAAGGTAATTTATAACCACGTAAACACAACTCGTTGAACAGATTACAAATCGGAACCGAAACTCGCTCCATGACCAAATTCTCCTATGCTAACCAAATCTTTCGCACACAAAGACAACGTCGCAAAACCTAACCAACATTAAAACACAACAAACATTGAAAGACAACCAAAGTAAACTTAAAGGAATGCCCACTTCTTGTTGCGAGAAGCGCGCTTCTCTTGATCAGACAAGTGAATCGGGACGCCAAACCATTCCGCACGACCCCCCTTCTTCTTAACATCGTCAGCCTCGTCCTCTTCTTTTGTTGTCTTATCTTACTGCCTAATTTCTTAATCTTCTTCCCGCTTGATGTAAGCGATGCCAAGGGGTACTCGTCGGTGTTCGAAGGCGTTGAGCTGATATCGGTAAGGTTTTCCAATTTTGAAACAGAGGCGCTGCCATCGGAGTGAGAGGATGAGTAGAAGAGAAGTGAGGCAGAACAGCAGTTTACATTATAGTGCCTTGTTGACGTGGATTGTTTGGTGGGTGGTTTTCATCAGAAATAATTTTTTTTTATAGGTGTGTCAGTGGATGTTTTTATTTTATACAGTATATTTCTTTATATTAATCTTATTTGATTAAAATGGGCACGTGGCATCATGTGGTGAAACCGCATTTCCTCATATATATATATATATATATATATATATATATATAAGATAAGATTTGGGTGACTTCGGATCAGTATTATATAGTCTATATCCTTTCCCCTGAAGCGTAAACGAGACAAATACATTTCTTAGCTCTAGGCTCTAACTTTCGCTCGTTTACGTGCATATAGCTGGGCACCCAATATTCTTAGATTAGAGTAATCAGCAGCATTACATGACTATACTTCGTTAGGAGTCTTGGAATTAATTGGTGAACACGGTGAGCGGTTTACAATATAACATGTTGCGGTAGTTTCAGCCCAAAAATCATTTGCCAACCCAACGTTGGAGATCATACGTCGAGCTCACTCTAAATGCACTTGGTTTATGCACTCGGAAACACCATTTTGTTGATGCATCATTCGAATAGTGTGATGTCGATCCTTCATTTTTACAAATTTCGTTGAGCTCGCTTTCGCAAAATTCTAAGCCATTATCTGTCCGCAACCGCTTGATCTATTTTCCTGTCTGTTTTTCAATCAAAGCTTTCCATTGTTTAAATGTTAGGAAACATCACTTTTCTGCTTAAGAAAATAGACTCAGACTTTTCTTGAAAATCATCAATGAAAGTCAAGATGTATCTTGCACCACCTTTGGACGGAACACGAGAGGAACCCCCTACATCAGAATTTTCGTTATGTGGACAGTTGGCGAATTGAAGCTGACTCGTTTCTACTTCCAAAAAGTACAATGTTCGCAAAAGTGTCTTAGAGTACTTTGACCGCATAGTAGGCCCCGCTTGCTTAATATTGTCAAGCCTTTTTCTCTCATGTCCAAGTCGCATATGCCATAATCTCGTGGTATCAACCTCCGGGGATGCTGAAATTGCAGCGGAACCTGTAACAGTAGTTCCCTGCAAAATATATAATTTTCAGACCTGCAAGCTTTCATCACGACAAGGGCACCTCTTGCAATTCTCAGAACTCCATATTCACCTGAGAACCTGTAGCGACCCTCGTTTTCTAATTAGGATTAGTGGCGGATTTTCGCAACGTAAGTCGCGGAAGACCCATTTAATAAAAAACTTTTTCCTAAAAGAAAATATAATATAATAAAATATTATTTTACATAGTAGTATCTGTACAACGGGCGTAGCCCCAAAATGTCAAAAGAACAAAAATCCTATTATCGCTCCACAGGTCTTCATCCATGTACCGCCCTGCCCTCAAAAGTCTGTGGAGCACCGCCACCAGTCGCCTCAGTCTTGACGCGCGTCGGCGTCAGAATCAGTACCTACAACACGTAAACACTGAGCGATTTGCACAGTAGGTGAATAAAAATGCATTTATGCACGTGAACGCTCATTCCCGATCCCAATATCTCGCATGCAATGTTCACTCTTTCCTTTCCACTTTCCTATCTCAAATCACACAACAAAGGGCTCTAGGTCAGACTCGACACCTCGCGCGCCCATAATAATAACATACGGAAGCTTACACTAGCAGCGTTTTGACGATCACGCAACTGCCCTGCTAGGCCGCTCTTCCGTAAGCGGTAGCCTACGCCGACAGCGTTTTGACGATCACGCAACTGCCCTGTCAGGTCGCTCCCTCCGCTAAAAATATAATCACGACGGTTTTGCACCTCGGGACGTTCACGCCCGAGTAGACAGATCGATCACGCCTGTCTGCCGTCAGGTGTCATACGAGTACCTACCTCGACTCCTCAACGAGTCAACAAAATCATATCAATCTCAAACTACCCCACTCATCGATACGTCAAAGTATTACCGTCTCAATACGGTACAAGTATCTCTCCCCTGTAATATGATATGCATATGCAATGCATATGAACGTGATAACATATGAATTCGTGATTTCACATGAAATATACGTAAAGCACATAAATCACGTAAATCATTGAAGCACATAAAAACACGTAATTCAAATAAGTGTTTACGCATTGTAGATGAATAATTCACCTACCTGTCCTCCTGATAAAATCGGTCGACAATCCCGGTGAATTCCCTACAGTTCGAATCTCTGAGCATAAAATATTATTATATCAGTATATTTACTAAGTCACGTAATTTCGAAATTTCCAAACTCAAAGTCTCAAAACCCTAAAATTTATGAAAACCTAAAAATAATGAAATTCCTAAAAATAAATAAACCCTAAAATATAGAAAACCCTAAATTTATAGAAAACCTTAAAATAAATGATATCGTAAGCTTTTGAAGTAATACTGAGAACCTTCATTAATTCTAAGTTGTAAAGATCCATTTATATGTAGGTTCCATTAATATATATGTATATATATATATATATGTATATATACACCCACACACACTTATCCATAGGTGTAGTTCTTATAAATGGTGATGTATATTAAAGTATTTAACAATAGTATATACACTCACGCATCCTTAAGGTTCTAAGTAAAACTATACTAGTTATACTCAAAATAGCATATAACCACCACGTGTACTTTTAGGTTCTTTTATGGCTATTTTAATTGCTAAACACGTGTGGGTATAATTATGAAATTGGTAGGTCTAATCATTGCATGTGGTCGAGAACTTTGTTAAGTAATTAAATGTCGAGATTTTGATATATCATGAAGTATCGATCTCGAGAAGCTTAATGGTTAAATGTCGAAATCTTCATCTCGAGATCTTATATTATTATATTTCGAAATTCCTCTATGATACATTATCGGGATTTTGCCTAATATTATACCTCGAATTCTTTCCATGACACGTCTCGAATTTGTGTCTTGTTACATCTCGAACTCCAACTCACGAATATCATATATTTCGAAAACTATTAAGACTTAACCTACAAACCCTGAATTACCAAGAACTCTAATTATTCTAAAGTCGCCAGAATATAGATATTACTAGGATCATTAAAATAAATCTCCCTATCTCTAGATAATGGTACACTCTAAACACTAAACTCGCATGAACTCATATACTTTGAAAATTATTAAGATTCATATGATATAATTGCTATGAGTAGAACTGAAATTCAAGAATCTAGGGTTTTCTGGGCATGATGACCTTCCACAACCTCCTACTCGTTGCCTACCCTAAAACAAAATTCATACATATATATACTCATCGAAATAATCTAAGAATACGATAGTTAAGGAATGGTGTTCATACCTTGCTTCGAAAGTTTGTAGTTTGGATTTGGTAAAATTTCTACAAGTTCTATCTTGCGTCTTGATATGTCGACTTCTCCTTCTTTTTGTTTATCAAAGTCCTTCTTTCTTAAGCATTGTTACTATTAGATATACATGTTTACTTGGTGTAAGGATTGCTAGTAGGTGACGTATTTTTCCCTTCAACCTAAGTAATATAATTATCTATCCTCTTACGTTAAAACTTGGGCCTTGTGCACGTCATAAAACTAACCCATCAATTTTTGTTCCTATATTAGTATTTAGTCAATGACGATTTAATTTTGTAAGTCTCTATATTAGTATTTTCACATATTTCTTAGCCAAGTTTTGCTATTAATTTGAAACTGTATAAAAGAAAATCCATATTATCGTTTTAAGACTTCAAATAATTTTATCCCATTCTTAATTCACGAGACTACAATTTAATTAATCAAAACCCCGTATTTGTGGCGACCCGACCTCCTAATCCTATATTCTAGCGTGTTCCTATGTGCCTAGCGAGTTGTGAGTAGTGAATTTGCATCAGAAATGCGTATAAATTTTTCTTTTTCCATCTACGTAATGGAAACATCGTTCTATGCAGGACAAAAGAATGCATGTCGGACATTATGCTCCAGACATGGTCTAACTACAAAGGTGAAGACGTGTCGGCACAACAAAAGCTCCTATGCGCCCGGCCTCACAGGTCGTCATCCACACACACACGTCCACCCCAAAAGCAGCACGAAGCTTCAAAAGGTCGGCCTTGTCTTTCAACACGATCACATACCGTGGTCGTCGGTGCCTACAACACACAACGTAAGGAATGAGCCACCGAGGCTCAGTAAGCGGAAATCATGCATGTATGCACGTGTCACTCCCCTGCAAAGGCAATCCACGCCGATGCTCACAACACTCAGCAAAGGCGATCCGCGCCAATGCTCATAGTACTCGTACTAGTACCACTCAGGGCCCACGACGCACTTACTATGCACCACTAAGAGCTCAATGTCCTCAATAGGATAGTGACAGCGACCCACGCTGGGTAGCCTACGCTAGGTTTCCCTAGGTCGCACCCTCCCAGGTCGTCCCCTCTGTCATACGGTAGCCCACGCTGGCAGCCTATGCTAGGATTCCCCCTAGGTCGCTCCTTCCAGGTCGCTCCTTCCGCAAATAGGGCAGTTGCCTACGCCAGTTAGCCTACGCTAGCATAGCTAGGTCGCTCCTTCCTGGGTCGCTCCTCCTGCCTCATTATAAATACCGGCGACGCCGTATAGGGTGCCATAGAAGTCGTCCGTGACTCAACTGCGAGTCGACACACCGGCCTATATCGGCGGGTCTCCGTCGCATACAAGCGACATAATAGAATGCACACTCAGTCCCACGACCCTCCCTCACGAGTTCGTGTGCGCATGTGAGTATGCATATGCAGATGCAAGTAAACATAACATAACTTACCACCTTAAAATGCTTCAATCAATTTTCACGAATTCATGAAACCACGTAGGCACGTAAACACGCAATTTAGGCACATAAGACAAGTTGTGTGTCGTAGTTGGATTTCTACTTACCTGTCGTCCGAGCGTACTTAGTGTTCTCCTCGTTCGCTCCTAACGTACGACCTTTACACATAAATATCGTCGTATCAGTGTTGCGCCTTTATAAGGTACCGAAGTCGTATTATATTTAATAGGCTAGACTGTAAGTCGTTAGTTTCAATTTGAGGCTAAGTCCCTGCCCGACCAATTTCTAAATTATGTTAGTATTAAATTCTTAATCTAAGGAGTTCGGCGAAATGTCTAAGTACTGTTCGATTCATTCGATTTGTGAAGCTTGGAGACTCCCGATTTTAGAAATCGCCATGTTTTTCACAAGGTGGCAAATCGCCGGTTTTGACTTCTATTTTGCCTAGATTTTGCCCGATTTCCTTTGTATCTTCAAGGTGCCCGATTTGATTTGCATGATAACTTCCATCGGCCGATTTGTAAATCGCCGTGTCTTTTCGTCATCATGACGTCAGCCCGAAACCATGCATGGGGTAAGGATTGTTTTCGGCCGATTTGAGGGTTTGCAAGGATGGAAATCGATTAGAGAAGCTCGGCGATTTAGATCTCCCGATTTAAATCTCCCGATTTGATCATGGGTATAATCGCCCGATTAGAGAAGCTTGACGATTTCACCTCCGCTTGACACGTGTTATGGCAAGAATTTGCCCGATTTACGTGTGCATGGGGAAATCGCCCGATTTAGGTTTGCATGGAATCGCCCGATTCCGTTTACTAACATGGTACATTTCGCCTGATTCCCTATAGGTAACAAATCGCCCGATTTTGTCACCAATCCTAAGAGAATCGTCCGAAACCACATTCCTAGTTACTTCTACCCTGAATTTCTAAGTTCTACGGCTTCATTCTGCCTCAAAAAGTCGAACACCACCCAAGGATCTTTTCTTGCTGAAGTAATGAGCCTCAGCGCAAGTTAGACTAGCCCGAATCAGGCAATAATCTCGATGGAAACTCTTAGTTATGATATCATTTCAAATCCTAGGGTTTTGCCGTCTATGGTACCTTCGGATTCTTAAATCCCCTAAATCTTAAACGTGCTTTAACACCTAGTAATGGAAATTGAAGTAGCTTGAAGCAATAAGTTCACTTACTCGAAATCCTAAGCAAGCTGAAGTGTTCTTTGGGTTGAATCCTCTCGGCTCCTTCTCTTTTTCTATATATATATATATATATATATATATATATATATTTTCTTTGTTTGACTCTTAGGTGAATGGGGACTTTTACCCCCTTATTTTATTTCTTATACTAATCCTTATCCAACGTTGCCTTGATTTGTTTAGTAATCATTAAGCCTAGGTTTAGGGGAATGGGGTTGGTGTGACCCTAGGTGGTCTACTAATTTTTTTCCCCTACGTTAGGAAACCCTTGGTAGTTTATCTTTGGTCAATCAAATAGTGGCCTAAACTTATATTCCAATTGCTCGATAAGGTGACACAAGGATCGCCCGATTTCACTCATTCGATCGGCCATTAAGTACACACATGGAAATCGATCGATTTCCACTTGTTTGGAGCTCGGCGATTTCTTCTCCTTGCGCCACGTGTGATTTTTATCGTAATCGCCCGAAATGAGGCTTAATAGAGCTTGATGAGATCGCCCGATTCCTACCCGATTTATCCTATGATTTTAGCTTCTAAGTATAAGAGAATCGGCCGATTTCTAGTTTGCTCAATTTGAGCTCGGCGATTTCTCGTATGCGTGCCACGTGTGAATCCAATAAAATTTTCTAAGTCCTTAACACATAGTCCTAATTCGTAGCACATTTAGGAATTAAATCACACAGCCTGAAGTCATATAGACCCGAAATAATGGCACATAATCGCACATGATTCACATAAGCATATATCGAGTACGGAATTAGACACGTAATTACTTAGGTCATATACGTAATTTATTGGCCCTAAAGACTTACGGGGAACCCGGGTGCTACAATATTAAAATTTACTGGTATTACATCCTCCCCCTTAAAAGAATTTTGTCCCCGAAATTACGCCGACTGGAATAATTCAGGATAACGAACTCTCATATCGTCCTCACGCTCCCACATGGCTTCCTCAACTGATTGATTCCGCCACAAAACCTTAACTAACGGAATAGTTTTATTCCGAAGTTGTCTCATTTCGTACATCAAAATCTGTACAGGCTTCTCTTCGTAACTCAAGTCAGGCTTGAGTTGTCGATAAAGAAGTTCGTTCTGGATCACATGGCTTGGGTCCGCGACGTATTTTCGTAATGTCGATACGTGAAATACGTCGTGAACTTGTGGTAATGAAGCCGGCAACTCTAATTGGTATGCTACTTCGCCGACTCGTCTGATAATTCTAAACGGGCCTATGTATCTGGGACTCAGCTTGCCCTTTCTCCCGAAACGCTTACTCCTTTCGTCGGTGAAATTTTTAGGTACACTTTGTCACTTTCTGCAAATTCCAATGGTCGTCGTCGATGATCTGCGTAACTTTTCTGACGACTCTGTGCGGTTCTATCACAGCTTCTGTCATTTCTCGGATTATATCAGGTCCTAACAGTGTTCGTTCACCGATTTCGTCCCAATGGACGGGGGATCGACATTTGCGCCCGTATAACGCCTCGTATGGCGCCATTCCGATTGTAGCGTGGAAACTGTTGTTGTATGAAAATTCTACGAGCGGCAAATATTTACTCCTGTTTCCTTTAAAATCGAGCACACATGCCCGTAGCATATCCTCGAGAGTCTGAATCGTTCGTTCAGACTGTCTGTCGGTCTGGGGATGGTAAGCAGTACTGAATGAGAGCTTAGTTACCATCGCTTTCTGTAAGCTCTGCCAAAAGTTTGACAAAAATCTCGAATCTCGATCCGAGACGATAGAAATTGGAATTCCATGGAGGCGGGTAGTTTCTTGAATATATATTCCGCGTAGCATTCCATGGGAAAAGGGGAATTGATAGGAAGTAAATGAGCCGATTTAGTTAGGCGATCTACAATCACGCAGATAGCATCCTGGCCTTTCGTCGTCTTGGGTAAACCAACGACGAAATCCATCGTGATATGATCCCACTTCCATTCCGGAATGGGTTGAGGCTGTAGGGTTCCATCGGGTCGCTGGTGTTCTGCTTTTATTAATTGACACATCATACATCGGTTCACGAATGCAGTGATTTCTTTCTTCATTCCTGGCCACCAGTACGTTACTCGCAAGTCTTGATACATCTTCGTGGCTCCTGGGTGTACCGAATATGTGGTCGTGTGTGCTTCCTTCATTATCGTTCGTCGTAACTCCTCGTTGAAGACGATTTTATATAATAAAGCTCCATCCTCTCGTATTTTAAAATCCTCGGGTAGTGCCTCCTTCATTTTTAGATAAAGTTCGTCTTCTTCTTGCGTCCTCCTGATCCGTTCTAACAACGTGGGTTGAAGAGTTAACATTGCTAGTTTTGCTTCAACTTCGCCTAAATTGACTATCTCTATTCCCAGTTGATGTAACTCTGCATTCATTGCTTTTCGACTTAGCGCATCTGCCACTACGTTTGCCTTGCCTGGATGATAGCTGATAACGCAATCGTAGTCCTTTACTAGTTCTAACCATCGTCGCTGGCGCATATTCAATTCCTTCTGAGTGAAGAAATACTTCAAACTCTTATGGTCTGTGAAGATTTCGCATTTCTCTCCTTAGAGGTAATGTCTCCAGATTTTCAGGGCGAAGACCACTGGTGCCAGTTCCAAGTCGTGGGTCGGGTAGTTCTTCTCATATTCCTTTAATTGTCGTGAGGCATAGGCAATCATTTTCCGTTCTGCATCAGCACGCAACCCAAGCCATTCTTCGAAGCATAACTGTATACTGCAAATCCTCCGGTTCCCGATGTTATTGCCAATATCGGGGCAGAGGTAAGAGGTTTCTTCAATTCTTGGAAGCTCAGTTCGCATATTTCGGTCCACTTGAATGGGACTTTCTTCCTCGTCAGATTGGTCAATGTAGAGGCAACACTGGAGAAGTCCGCTATAAACTTACGGTAGTATCCCGCAAGTCCAAGGAAACTTCTAACTTCGGTAGGAGTCGTAGGTCGTGGCCAGTTAGCTTCGATCTTACTCGGGTCCACAGAGATTCCATTTCCAGAAATCACGTGTCCCAAGAAGGGTACTTGCTCAAGCCAAAATTCGCATTTCTTGAATTTGGCGTAGAGTTGTTGCTCTCGCAGGATTCCTAAGACAGTTCGCAAATGACTTTCGTGTTCGTCCCTCGTCTTAGAATAGATAAGAATATCGTCGATAAAGACGATAACGAACCGATCGAGGTAGTCCTTAAAGACTCGGTTCATTAGGTCCGTAAAAGCAGCTGGGGCATTTGTCAGTCCAAAAGGCATGACCAGAAACTCGTAATGGTCGTACCTCGTACTGAATGCGGTTTTAGGAACATCTACCTCCCTGATTTTTAACTGATGGTATCCCGAACGGAGGTCAATTTTCGAGAATACCGTCGCTCCTTATAGTTGATCGAATAAATCATCGATCCTTGGTATTCTTAATCGTGATTTTATCCAATTCTCGGTAGTCGAGGCACAGTCGCATCGACCCATCCTTCTTTCGCACAAAAAGGACGGGTGCGCCCCACGGTGAAAAACTCGGTTGGATAAACCCTTTAGATAGTAGGTCCTCTAGCTGTTCCTTCAATTCCTTTAACTCATTTCGCGCTAAACGGTAAGGGGTTTAGAGATTGGGGCAGACCCTGGTACCAAATCAATCGTGAACTGTATTTCTCGATCAGGGGGTAACCCCGAGAGATCACCGGGAAATACACCAGCGTACTCGTTGACTATAGGTACATCTTTTAATTCCGGTTGAGGTAAGTCCTCAGCCTTCACCGCGTATACGAGATAAGACTCACAACCTGACCTCAAAAGTCGTTGAGCCTTTAGAGCTGATATTCATGCAATACTATTCTTATCTATTTTACCCGAAAAAGTGAATGATTCTTCCTCGGGCAGTTGGAATTTCACGACCTTCTTGTTGCAATCTATGATGGCTCCATATATTGAAAGACAATCCATCCCGAAGATGACATCGTAGTCGTTCATCAAGATTACAATCAGGTCGGCACTCAAGTTCCTACCCTCAATAACTACGACGCATCCTTTCAGTACTTGGTTGGTATGCGTCGGATCCCCATGCGGTAGAGTAACTACATAGTTGCATTCAGAATAGGTAGGGGATATTCCTACCTTCATCTCATATTTAGCCGACACAAACGAATGTGTGGCTCCAGAGTCAATCAACACAGATGTGGGCACGTTATAGATAGTTAACGTACCCGTCACAACAGAAGGGTTCGCTTCGGCCTCCTCATTGGTAAGTGTGAAAACTCGTGCAAGAACCGGTGGGGTCGAACCGGTGGTTGAGTCGGGTTCTGGGTAAAGTCGTATTGCAATTCCTAGCATAATGCCCCATTCTTCCACATCTGAAACACTGTGAGTTTGGTTGGTCTGGGTTGATAACAGGCACCGAAGTGGTAACGGCCACACTGTCCGCACTGGGGTGCTGGGGTTGGAGGTCTGTTTTGAATATTTACGGGTCCCTGGTTCAGCACTGGGCGCCAATTCTGCTAACCCTGACGATTTCCTTGGCCTTTGTTGAAAAATTGGCGTTTACGGTTATTTCCATGTCCTTGCTGACTCTCCCTCCTCTTCTTCGCCTCCTGAGCTTCAGAAATCTGAGCCTCAGCCTGCTCAGCTATCATGGCCGTTTCTGCTACTTGGGTGAATTCCATCTGTCGGGCCCCCGAGATACTTAAGTCGCGATAAAGCTCGGGTTTGAGGCCCGTAATGAACCTCGTCACCTTGAGTAGGTTTGTTGCCACCATATGTGGAGCGAAACGGGACAGCTCCTCGAATCGACGGATATATTGGGTTAGAGGCATTCCTCCTTGCCTGAGATTCATAAATTCTAGCATCCTTCGTTCCTGTTCATGGGCAGTAAAATATTTGCCGTGGAACCATTCTCTAAATCGTTCCCACAACATATTCAACGGATCTTCTAGGACCTTAACGGTATCCCACCAGAATTGGGCGTTTCCTCTGAGCATGGAAACGACGCATAGGACCTTTTCATTCTCAAGCACGCGACTATATATAAACATATCTTCTATAGTGCGTAGCCAATCTTCAGCCACTGCTGGGTCCGTAGCATCGACAAAGGTTGGGGGATCCATTTTCCGAAAACGTTCCCCTATAATTTCTACACGCGCTGGATGTGGGGAAGGACGACGTTCAGACGAGCTATAATGATGGAGTAGCTCGTTGATTTGATTCGACTGACGATTGATATGCTCCGAATGACGTTGAAGTAAGTCAAAGAATAGTGGAGTCCCTTTCATTTGGAGGGGACTCTGGTTCGGCCCTACGGCTGGATTCAGCCACATGTTCACTACGAGTTCTTGGCATTTTTCAACTATTATCTACAATAATTCACATAAAGTACATATCAGATAACACGTAATATCATAATCAAATATTGCACTTACAGGCCAGGCTGGTTCTCCAGGCTTATGAGCGGAAGTACATGGACAGTCTTCAGAATCTAAAGCCTAGGCTCTGATACCACCCGTAGCGACCCTCGTTTTCTAATTAGGATTAGTGGCGGATTTTCGCAACGTAAGTCGCGGAAGACCCGTCTAATAAAAAACTTTTTCCTAAAAGATAATATAATATAATAAAATATTATTTTACATAGTAGTATCTGTACAACGGGCGTAGCCCCAAAATATCAAAAGAACAAAAATCCTATTATCGCTCCACAAGTCTTCATCCATGTACCGCACTGCCCTCAAAAGTTCGTGGAGCACCGCCACCAGCCGCCCCAGTCTTGACGCGCGTTGGCGTCAGACTCAGTACCTACAACATGTAAACACTGAGCGATTAGCCCAGTAGGTGAATAAAAATGCATGTATGCACGTGAACGCTCATTCCCGATCCCAATATCTCGCATGCAATGTTCACTCTTTCCTTTCCACTTTCTTATCTCAAATCACACAACACAGGGCCCTAGGTCAGACTCGACACCTCGCGCGCCCATAATAATAACATATGGAAGCTTACACTAGCAGCGTTTTGACGATCACACAACTGCCCTGCTAGGCCACTCTTCCGTAAGCGGTAGCCTACGCCGACAGCGTTTTGACAATCACGCAACTGCCCTGTCAGGTCGCTCCCTCCGCTGAAAATATAATCACGACGGTTTTGCACCTCAGGACGTTCACGCCCGAGTAGACAGATCGATCACGTCTGTCTGCCGTCAGGTGTCATACGAGTACCAACCTCGACTCCTCAACGAGTCAACAAAATCATATCAATCTCAAACTACCCAACTCATCGATACGTCAAAGTATTACCGTCTCAATACGGTACAAGTATCTCTCCCCTGTAATATGATATGCATATGCAATGCATATGAACGTGATAACATATGAATTCGTGATTTCACATGAAATATACGTAAAGCACATAAATCACGTAAATCATTGAAGCACATAAAAACACGTAATTCAAATAAGTGTTTACGCATTGTAGATGAATAATTCACCTATTGGGCAAATCGCTCAGTGTTAACGTGTTGTATGTACTGAGCCTGACGCCGACGCGCGTCAAGACTGAGACGGCTGGTGGCGGTGCTCCATGGACTTTTGAGGGCGGGGTGGTATATGGATGAAGACCTGTGGAGCGATAATAGGGTTTTTGTTCTTTTGACATTTTTGGGGCTACGCCCGTTGTACAGATACTACTATGTAAAATAATATTTTATTATATTATATTATCTTTTTAGAAAAAAGTTAATTTAGACGGGTCTTCCGCGAATTACGTTGCGAAAATCCGCCACTAACCCTACTTAGAAAATGAGGGTCGTCAGAGAACCTGCACCCTTGATATTCAAGTGTGCCTAAAAAAAGATAAGATTTCTCTTCATATCTGGAACATGTCTGACTTCTGTGAGCGTTCGGAACATCTTGATCTAAACTATACCTTTACCAATAACTTTACACGGAGCATCATTTCTCATTATGACATATCCACTATCAAAAGTTCATGTGGAAAAACAATCTCGACTACGACTTATCTGGTAAGAACAACCTGACTCTAAGATCCACTCATTATCAGACCTAACAATATTTGCAGTTGCTGCAAAAATAGTTCCATCTCTCTCATCTGCAGCTACACTGGCGTCGGTGGGTTTATTATATTGCTGATTATTTTTCTCGTTATTTTTTAATTTATAACAATCAGTTTTGATGTGACCATTTTCTTGCAAAAATTATAGACTTTATTTATGTACCTGGATTTCGACCTTTCTCTAGATCTGCTACTTTCAGCGTTTCTATGTTCTGGTCTTTCCCGTGCAAACAGACCTTCTGCCTGGCTAGCACTTTTCTCCGATTATATCACTGTCTATCTGTTCTTTCGATTATAATGCTGATTTGACACTAGCATATGATATTGTATATTTCTCATATATTATAGTGTCACGAAAATGTGTTAAAGACGAGAGAAGGGAACACAACAGTAATATGGCCTGATCTTCGTCCGTCACTTTAACTTCTACGCCCGCCAAATCAATTATGATGAAATCGAATTTATCAAGATGCGAGAGTATAGAAGTACCTTCCGTCATTTTCATATTGTATACCTTCTGCTTTAAATAAAGCCGATTCTCTTCTTTAAGTAGATAGCTTGTAATGCATCCCACATACCCATGGGCGTCGTCTCCGTCGCAGCTTATCATAAAACCTCATAAGAGAGATTTAATATAATAGCCGATCTGGCTTTCTTGTCCAATTCATTAAATCGGTCTTCTTTCATTTCTTTTTGGTTTCTTCTTTGCGCCTTCAAGCGCCACCTCACAACCATCTTGAATGAGCATGGCCTCCATCTTGAGACTCCACTCTGCAAAGTTGACATTTTTGTCGAACTTTTCAATTGAGATTTTTTTATTGTCATAGTGGCTAAAAATAAATTGGGTTGGCTCTGATACTAATTTGTTAGGATATTTTGATCCTCGATAATATATTTGTCCGAAACATGACGATAATAAATAAAAGATACGAAATTAACTTTGGACAGTGAACACGAGATTTACGTGGTTCGATCAGAATGACCTACGTCCACGGGCCGGAGGGTAGAACTTTTTTATTATGTGGAGTGATTACAAACACGTACACTGACGTGATGCACAAAAGAAGCTACAAACAACCAGGAGATATAAATGACCGGAAGAGAGAAGATCGATGTTGTGGTGTGTTTCTCCTTCGATCTCAATTCTCGTATTTATAGGCAAAAGCTAGCCTTAATAATGCATGCAAATGCATCAAAGATTTTCTGCCCACATATGAGTTTTGAATACTGCAGCCGAAATAACTTTTCTTCTTTTCATTAGTTTTTTCCTTATCTATGACTATTCAACCCACGTGCCCTTTATTGTTTTCAAAAGCAAGGTCACGTCATGCCAACATAAATATATTTAATAAGATTCAAATGTTTCAAAAAGTCAAGTTGCTGATGCATTAGCTCGCATTCAATCAAGTTTTGAGTTCTATGCCGGTAAAAATATGCCGAACAAGCAGTTTATGTAAATTATTGCTAAAGCACCGATGAGACCAAGGCTTTGTGAGGATTATTGCAGTTATAATATCTAATATGGAGGTTTGTGGGGGTATTAAAATCAACTCCACTCCATCGTCAATAATTACTTTTAGAGTTGAATCCCACGTGGTTATTCTGAGTTTGCTATAAGATGACGTTATCTTATCTCTGGACCCACTTAACTAAGTGGTTAGGAAAGAAAAAACCTTAAATTATTTCTACCGTAAAACCCTACTACACAACATAACATTTGATGTAGGCCATCAAAGAATTTTATATGGTTCGGGAAATTTGTATAGAGGTAGATTAAGTATTACAAAGTTTTGGGCGCGTGCATAAGGTGCTTATTGGTAAGGAAACTGAATGGGACGTGTTTGGGACGTGTTAGGGACGTTGGGACGTTTTCGGGACGTGTTAGGGATGTTGGGACATGTTTGGGGACGTAAAACATAAAGACACAAGGATGTAAGTGGTTCGAATCCTTACAGATTCTACGTCCATGGGGCGCTGCGGAAATTCCTTTCACTTGGACGGATTACACACTCAACTAACCTTACTTTCGCTCAAAATATGCTAAGTATCGAAAGAGATGTTAACACACTAAAAAGGGAGAAACTAGAGAGTATTTTCGTATTCTGATTGTTGATCCTCGCAAAAATGATGAATTCCTCTTTATATAGGAGCTCCCAATGGCTAGCTCGGCCTAGATCAATTATTCCTGGAGATGGGACCTTCTCGGACAATTCAATGTGCAGTCTGGGACGTCTGTCAGCAGTCATAGCTTTTGTGTTGTTCCATCAGTCACGTCCTCCGGAAGCTTTTACCTTTATAAAGCGTACTGGAGAAGCTTCATTTCTCCCAAGGAGCCAGTAGCGTATTGAAGAAGCTTCGTTTCTCCCGGGGCACTACCAGCTGCGTTGGAGGTCCCGAATTACATCAGCTCCCCTTGTCAGTTCCCTAAAGTCTGCTGGAGGTCCCCAAAATTCTTATTTCCTGTTGTTAGCTCCCTAAACAGTGTTAGAGGTCCCTAAAAGTCTCCCTTCACCATCTAACCTTATATTTTTCAAGAAAACTCATATTTTTTACTAAGTTCTCTTAATAATTATCATAAGCTAATTATTTCCTTAATCACTTTCTAGCCTGCCTAATTATTGTTCTACATCAACATTGATGTGTAATAATTGTTCGCATTTTCTCATTTCAAACTAATTAATTAAGTTTGCCTCCAAAAAAATTCTCTAGTACATTGATTTGGAAACACGTTGGAAGCCCCCCCACCCCCCGACGAATTACAACCATTCATCTTTTACCCGACACAATAGAACAAAAGGAAGACATTGTTTGTCCTTTCATTCGACGGATACAACACGTTTTTTTATCAGTCCGCGGAAACAAAAAAAGCTATTGAGCATCGCCCATTACTCAAGAAACAATCCAACGACAAAAAGGAAGAAGAAAAAAAAGGATTAAAACGAACAAAACCCGAGAAAAACCCAAGAAAGCCATGTCCAAGAATACTCATATTCTTGCAACACCTTTCCCCATACAAGGCCACGTAAGCCCCATGATGTAGCTCTGCAGGCTCTTATTAGCTGCCGACGAGGATTCCATACGCATCACTTTAGTCCTAACTAACAGAATCTTGAAGCTCCGACCTGAAAATATCACCGTCGACAGCTGCCAATAATGTTCCCATCGAAACAGTCCCAGACATAGCCGTCGAAGGCACCGATGTATACGAAAGGGCGATAAAGATGAGGGCTGCGTAAGGGCGATATTGTACGACTCGTGCCCTGGGTGAGTTCGATTTTGTACCATATCCACAAGGGTATTTATGAGATTCCGCCCAAGGATGGGGATGCCGAGGTCTCGCTCCGTGGGATGCCCGCGCTGAGCGTCGGGGATTTGCCCAAGTGGGTTTGCAACGTCGTACCTTATCGGGCAATACAGAGGGCCCAAGTCGAGCAGCTCCGCGTTTGAAGACGCAGACTGGCGTTTGTTCAACACTTTCGACAAGCTTGAGGATGAGGTTTAGTTAGTTTTTGAAACGTTGAATGACCGCTTCACCTACTTGTTGAATGATCAGCATGTCCTCTCACGTTAATGCTGATTTCTTTCTTATCTAGTCTTGAGCGCTTAATTAACTCCCACGTCTTGGCTGATTTTGTTCTTATCTAGTCTTGAGTGTTTAATTAAATCCCGCGTCATGTTGATTTCTTTATTAATTGCCTTAGACGGGAAATTTTGATTTAATTAGTGGTCGTGGGAATCTCGTGACCTTAGGCTGAGCTCTGATTCAATGTTAAATAACCATTTAACCTAAAATTTTAAAGATTGAAGGAAATATATCATATGTTAAATTAATATTATTTGCAACAATTGGCTAGGTTTCAACGGATGGTCGGACTTTTCGAGCACTCTATATTCATTACCTTCTGTGCGTTGTGTGTTCTTATAGTTGCCGTCATTACAGATACTGACATTGATGGAAACAATTGCAAAAACCTAACTGTCTGTCCGACCGTACCGTCCATGTACACGGACAAGAGATTGCAGGGAAACTACGGCTACGGCCTAAGCTTCTTCGAACCACAAGATGGCAAAAACGAACAATCGCCTAAGAAATGGCTCGATTCAAAACCCTACAAGTCGGTGATATACATATCGTTCGGGAGTATCGCAAAATTCGGAGAGAAGCAGATCGAGGAGCTCTGGCATGGCCTAAAGGGAACCGATTACAGCTTCCTGTGGGTGGCCCGGGGCGAGGCCCGCTACATCCCTTGGGACACATTTTCACCCGAGAAGGGGCTCGTCATGGGCTGGTGCGATCAGCTCGAGGCCCGCTACAGAGCCGTGCAAGTTTGTGACCGATGTGTGGCGGGCTGGGCTTCGGGCCGAGGGCGATGGGGATGGGATTGTGAGGAGGGAGGAGGTGAGTAGGCTTGTGAGGATGTTATGAGAGGCGACTGTGATTGGAGAGGGAATGAGGTGAGAAGGAATGTGCTGAAAATGAAGGAGATGGCTTTAGAGATTGTGTCTGACGGAGGGAGCTCCGATTGGAATATGGTCAAGCCACTCGAGCGACCCTAGGGCCTGTTTGGATACCCGAATTTCGATTTTGAAACACTAATTTCCACCAAATCATCTGTTTCGGAATTTAAACGGGTTTCGATTTTGATTTCACTGAACGAGGATAATTTAAACTTTCGTTATTTGTTAAATTTTAAATTTTATGACAAGCTCGTTTTGGAAATCCGAATCAGAGTGATAAACTTTATATATTTATTATTGTTATAAAATTAAATATAAATAATAAAAAAACTCATGATTCGGCTCGCAAGCTCAAGGTTAGTTTTGCTACTTATTTTTTGTGGCATGGATCAATGAAAGCCAAAAAATGACAGTGAAAGGATGGCCCATACTGTAATTTTCCATTAAATCTCGTGGATGGAAGTGGGTGTGAACCGATGAATCGAACTCGTCGAAAATGAGCTAAAACGTTAATAACTCACGGCTAGGGACACCTCTGTGAGAGTATCAAATATATTTCTGTAAGGACCTATTTGTAAATACCAGTACTAGTAAGGAGTTAGACGACAAAACGGAGAAGTCATTCTAGATGTATATAAGCACTATCTGCTTAACCCTTGTGATAATAAGAAATTCATTGCGTTTTATACTCTTATCCAAAGTATTGATAGAGAAGTTTTAAGTTTGTGATTTTCATCTTGTGGTTTGAATTTTTTGGGCTCGTATCAAAACTTAGGTCGCCCTTCGGTCGACCGCATTAAGAGGTGCAATTTTCCGTCCTCGTGTTTGGGGCATGGGCGTTTTTTGGTCCCCATATTTCGATGCGCCACTTTTCATACCCAAAATTTACGTTTTTTTTTGCGTCATTGTTTGATCCTCGATTTGAACGGAAATTAACATGTGAAAGCACATAATCTCATTTTAATATATTTAAAACCTCATAACTCGTCTTTCTTTGACTTCAATGTGCGAGGTATCATTACGCATCACATTTACCTCAGGTTAAGGTCATCATTCCTTTCGCACAGGTGATGTGTAATAATGCTCACATTCATTTAGGTCGAAGAGGATGTGTTGTGAAGTTTTAAGTCGAGTTAAATGAAATCATGTCCTCTCAAGTGTTAAATTTCATCTAAATTAATGATAAAATATATGGGGGGACCAAAAGGGTTCAAAATCGATAACAGTGTGGACTAAAAGTGGCGTTGCAGAATATGGGGGACCAGATGTTGGGGATATGCCCTCGGAATACCATTTGATGATGTAATGAATAGGGCATAGAGGTAAACGTGTTATTCACATTATAATATTTGAATATTGTATTTGAATATTTATTTATGGAACAATTGTTACAATTAATTCCTTTTTCCTGCTTGGCATCCGGTAAGACGGTAAATAAAACCCAAATATCGCGAGTTTAGTCACCGATTCTCATAGAATGAGAGAGGTGGCACCCGTGAGCTATTATTCTCGAATATTAATTTTTCCATAAGTCTTAGACTTCAGTAGGATGACTGAATGTCGATCATGACTTATTGTTGACGACTCCTAAATGGTTGTGCCACCTATTCACTTGGGAAGTGGGAGGTCGTAACATTGATATGAGTTGAATCTGGGTTTAACTTGTATTTGGACACGACTCGAATCGATGATCACATGGCTAATTACTCAGTGTCAATGATCGATCGATTGACTATAATAAAATACGTGGACCTTAGACCGAGGGTCATTGATAGAGTTGGCTTTGGGGTCCTAACCGGTCACTAGTTTGCTAGGCCGTCCTTGTTCGAGGAAGAACATGTGTCAGCGGTGACATGCGGTCTTGACAAAGAAGTGCAACAGCTAGACTTTGACAGTCGTGAGGGATTCACAACCTCGCAAGTAATCGAGGTATATGTCTTATGCATATTCGGGGACGAGAAATTACAGAACCTTGCGCAAAGTATAAAAATTAACCCACGTGGGACGTGGAGTGTAGTTTAGTAATTTCGTCGTCACGAATTAGTCATAGTGTCGGGTTAGTGAGTTTGACATGACCATGACTCTCATCGGGACATAGGTGAAGGGTATATAGGTACTACGATGATCTCTAGTCGGTTCGTAAAATACGAAGATCGTACTCAACATGGTGTCTATTCGGTACTACGGGATTGGCTAGGTGCTTACCGAATTCTTGGATTCCTCCATTGCCGGGTTGAGACGAACCGAGAGAGCCGGTATTTAGTTGATTTTATTGTGGATTGAATATTTCATGAATATTGATATGGACTAAATAAGATGGGCCAAGAAATAAAAATAGGAAATGCCCAACAAAGCCCACGAAAGGAGAAGCCCATAACCAGTCAAAGAAAATATCTCATGAAAGATCTGCAGGGACCTCTGGGTAAAGGGCGATATCCAGGTAAAAGAGGAACTTCCTCTGGGATTTCCAGACGAAAAGACAACAAAAAGGAGAAAAAAAGCCACAGGGACACGTGTCGACGTGTAAGAGGACGAATCCACTGTTTGAAAAACTGTAGCCGTCACCAAAAGTTATTCAAGCAGTAGCTTTCTAGCTGCCCCTAGCCCTGCAGAGATCACGTCCCTTAATTCCTGAGATTCTACATGGGAAAGACCGTTGGGAGCTCCTATAAAAGGAGGACTCCATCATTTTCACACACCATTCTCATTCTAACATTTTCACACACATGAAAAACACCTAGAAATTTCTCTTTTTCATATAGACGTTCACATAGCGATTTCCCTTTGAAGCTTATTAGATAGTTATTGCATACTTTTCAATACCAAAAGAGTGAAAGTAAGGATTCATCGAGTGTGTAAATCATCAAGGTATAGTGAAAGGAAGTTCCGAGCGCCCCGTGGACGTAGAATCCAATAGGATTCGACCCGTACATCATGTGTCATTTTATTTACGTCCCAAGCAGGTCCCCCGCCTCCCAAACACGTCCAAAGACGTCCCAAGTAGGTCCCCCACGTCCCAAACACGTCCAAAGACGTCCAAAGCAGGTCCCCGCGTCCAAACATGTCCCAAAGACGTCCCAAATAGGTCCGCCACGTTCCAAACACGTCTAAACAGGTCCCCAACGTGCCAAATATGCCCCCAACAGGTCCCCATCACGTCCCCATCGTAAAGATAGCACCTTGCGCTCTTAAACACTTCACAATATTCGATCTACCGTTATTTAAATTTCTTGAACCCCACATAAAAATCTTGTTGATTGGGAGAGCCCCATATGAAATGGCGCCGTCTGTGGGAAACTTCGAGTTGAAGGTGAGTAAGTTGTACTGCTACTGTGCGAAGTTGTGCTGAGGATTTATTGTTTTTTCCGTTTTTCTGTTCTGGGATGGAACGAAACGCCCGAGAATGGAAGAAGATTTGTCCATATCAAAGACCTAGACCCACAATTCGCAGAGGAGGACCTCCAGAAACTGCCAAACGTGTTGAGGACCTGAAACACAGGCCTGAGATGATGAAGACGAGCAAGAGGGTACAAATAAATCTTAAAGGGATCTCAGAACACCAAGGCGGACCTCCACGAGTCCCGCTAGTGAGCCACCCGAAAAAGCGAAGGGAGCTGAGAGCTCCAGAAGAAGGAAGAAAGCTGAGCCACACTCGGGAAAGAGGAAAGCCAATGCCACAGCCTCACCACATGGAACCCTGGGAATCTACGCCCAGAATCCCACGAAGATTCACACCACTATGCAAATCCAGAATACATCCTAACATCAGCCTAGGGACCTCCCGTGATGAGGAGATCCTTAGCCAGAACTCCAGGACCCTTTAAAATTCATCATTTATATACCATGATAATATGACCACCATATTAACAACTGTTGTCTCTTGAAGGATAAAATTGAATGACTCATTCTAGGGGCAAATCTGAGGGAGGTCACTGACCATGGTCTCGAGCGAGATCCGAAGGTAGCTGAGGAGGAGTCAGTAGGAACTGTGCCAACTAAAAACAGACGACGTCCACCTCCTCCAGTTAGGGGCCAGTTCCAGTCAGGACTCATGTCCCTGTCATAGTAGGAGCGTGAGGCACTGGGGACTCCAATGGTCAACAGAGCCCGAATCATGCACCTGAGCATTTGAAGGACTTAGAGGCCCAGCTCGACAATGGTGTACAAAGGCCATAGTGACCTAAAAGCCCAGCTCCGTGCTGGCAAGAAGACCAGATGCTCCCCCTTCGGGACCTAAAAGCTCGACTCCTCGCTGCGAGAAGACCCGAAGGTCTCCTTTTGGGACCTAAAAGCTCGACTCCCCGCTGCGAGAAGACCCGAAGGTCCCCCTTCGGGACCTAAAAGCTCGACTCCCCACTGGCAAGAAGACCCGAAGCTCCCCCTTTGGGACCTAAAAATCTAGCTTCGTGCTGGCAAGAATACGGAAAGCTAAGCATTCGTGATCTCCCCAGCTCCGCGCTGGCACGAAGGTCCGAACCGCCGCATTAGGCATCTCCTCAGCTCCGCGCTAGCACGAAGACCCGAAGCTCCGCATTCGGGACCTCCCACCTCCGCGCTGGCAGAAGACCCAAAAGTCTAGCTCCGCGCCAGCAGAAGACTTAAAAAGCCCAGCTCCATGAAGACTCGAGCTCCCATATTCGAGATCTAAGAGCCAAGTGCCAAGTCGATACGGGTATTACACCACGGACTATCGCGTGTCAGTGCGGAGCTTGGTTTCTTTCCCTTTTCCAGCACGGAGCTGGGTTTCAGCCAGTTTGGAGGTCCCCTAAACGGACTTCGCATACTAGCGAGGAGCTCGTCATGGGGATCTCAAACACAGACCGGAGTTGGCCTTTATAAATCCCCAGTGGCTCTCTACAAAGGAGTTGCGATTTTCTGAAAATTTAAGCGGGATTACGATAGGAAAATTTCAAGAAAATTAGTGAGGAAAATATTATGAATAAAAATTCCTAAGAAATAATTATGAACGAAAATTCGGAAGAAACTAAGATGATAAAATATTTCCGTTCGAACGGGCTCACATAATAATCGACCCGAGTAAATAATAAAATTTTGGGCTTAAATAAAAGTAAGGCCCAAATAAAGGTGAAGACAATTGAGCATTCAAGTGATAAAGCTCAAATGAATTAATTGAAGGCCCAAATAAAAGAAATTAAATAACAAACAAAAAGGCCCAAAATAATACTTTATCCAAGAGAAATGGCCAAAATAAAATAGAGATAAGGATGACTCTTAACCTATATGGAACCCACGAAAATGCCATGCCTTTTCTTGTTTTTTTTTTAGCCTAAAAACAATCATTGTTAGTCGAAGAAAGGAAAGTGTGATGAGGGAGAAGATAAAAAACGAAAGAAAAAAAAAACCGAAGAAGAAAGAAGAAACGAAGGAGATGAACACGAAACCAAGGATTCTTGGCAAGCTCAATCCATCACAAACAATAAACGTAGTTTGAGGAGGTGGGGTAGGTGAATTTTATTCGGCTACACCATGTGAAAGCCTTTCAAAAATTTCAGATTCATGCGGTTAGTCAGTTGGGTCGGATTTCAGTATTTTAATGCTTGGTTATGTCATGTTTATGTGTTATATGTTACGGTGTGTTGTGGATGATTTGAAGTCTTGAGGGAATTTTTTTTGACTACTACGGTTGAGATAAAATCTCAGATCCATGAGCTAGTTATGATAAGTATTAGTTGTTGATTAAATATGCATATGAAGTCTTCGACCTTGGGCCATTTACGATTTGTGAGTTCATACGTGTTGAATACGCAAGTTATTTTCGATGGCATGTTAGTTTTGGTAAGAAGTATTCTAGTTATATGATCTTCGGAAATTTTCGGCGTATGAAAAACTAATGAAGTTTTGAATTTAGGGTGTACGACTTTTTGGGTTGGAAATAATTTTTGAAGATGATAGTTTATGAATTCATGTTTTTGTTAGGATGATTTTGAAGAAGATTATGATGAAATGAGTTTTGGGTAATATTTGTTGTTCTTTAAGGTTTTGAAGATTTTCGAAAGATTTTATACTTTAAGGTGACTTTTGAAGAAGATTACGACGATATGAGTTTAGGTGATTTACATGATCGATTTTACATTATGTCCACGTGGGCTTAGATTTGCGAATATTTGTGGTTGATTAGGGTTTGAATATTTTTCCGATGCCTTACTGTTTTTGAAAAGATTTTCGAAATATTATAGGATAAATTCTCGGATCATTTTTGGGTTTAGGATGATTTTAGAGATGTTAAAATTATGATTTTTGAAAGCGCTAAATTTTCAAAAGGTTGGTTTTCGAAATAAGTTTTTGTAAGCTAGAAAAGTTTTTCGCAAGTTTCGCAAGCTTGAGCTTTATTTTGAAACCAAGTGATTTCCGAACGAATTTTCTAAAGAGTTTTCGAAAGAATTTTCGAACTGGCCATTCGAAGATTGTTTCGAAATCTGTTTCGAAAATTATTTTCGAAACTAATTGAATTTCACAATTATCTTTCGAAAGACAATTTTGAAGTAAGTCCCTTTTCGAAACTTGGTTAAATATGATAGGTAATTTCGACACTTAAGAAAATTTCGAATATTATATATTTTCGAAGAGTTTCAAAACTTTCATATTTTTCATATGATATTTTCACACGAGTCTTTCAGCATTTAGGTAGTTTGCATATTTTTAATAGTTATCTAATTTAGCTAGTAATCTGATTGTATGGTATTTTCGTAATTAAGGTCCGACGGACGTTCACGAGACTGTTAGGCAAATAAATCTCGGACGACAGGGTAAGTGGAAATTTCACCTACAACACATAAATTAATTTATGTGCGTATTTTATGTGACTATGTGCTTTGATGAGAATATGTAACGTGTTATCTGTGTTGAATGATCCTACGTGATATGAATTATATGGAATTACGTGATTTTATGGCAACTGTGTTAGTCGTGTTATGTGGGATGCTTACTAGCGATAGTGAAATCGCATGGTGAGTTATTATTTATGATTTTGCGATGACATGGGAAACCAGTTGGTACACCATATCATGGTATATTATGTGCACGTTTGGATTTATTTTTATTTTGGGAAAGTGAACGTGCATTGCAATTATCGCCTGTAGGCGAGCATGGTATGTATGCATGATATCATTCATATGGCATGAGCATGTGCATACACGGAAGATGTGAGGATTGCATTTATGAATATGCACAGTATACAATCATATGAGAACGAATATTATAGCTACTTCTACAAAGGCACCACGACGGAATGTAAGCCGTCTAATGTATTATGTGAGGCAGGAGGAGCGACCTGGGTAGGGGCGACCTAGGGAAACCTAGCGTAGGCCGCCCAGTGTGGAGCAACTCTCCTACAGGAGGAGCGACCTGGGTAGGGGCGACTTAGGGAGACCTAGTGTAGGCCACCCAGTATGTAGCAACTGTCATTGTCATTAGCGGACGAGGGTCACCTGGACGAGACACATGGCGTAAGCCAGAGTGCCAGGAAAGGCAATCGCAATGGAAAAAGGACGATCGTCAGATTGAGGGGCGACCTGGTGAATAATAAAACTGGAGATAAACCCTAGTTTTATCCTAACCAGAGTGGGCCACTATCGTATTTTTATCCGTAAAGGATTTGAGCTCATGTTATGGTGGTGCGAGTAGTAAGTTAGCTATGGGCCCATATAGAAATGGAAAAGAAATGAGAAAGAAATAAGAATGATATGTGTATGTGAGTATTAGAAAGCACTGGCGCGGATGCCTTTGCTAGTTGGCACGTGCATACATGCATATTTCCACTTACTGAGCTTTATAGCTCATTCCACGTTTTATGTGTTGTAGGTACTAATGAGTCGGACGTTGAGACACGTCACGACTAAGGCAGGCTGATGGCGGTGACTCCACATACCTTTGAGGGCTGGGCGTACATGGATGCGACCTGAGGGGTGTTATCAGTGCGTTTTAAATATTTTAACATATTGGGCTATGGTCTTTTAGATTATAATGTTTCCAGAACGGGACGTGTGCGAAATAAATGTGTGCGAGTGTATAATATTAAATTATTAAATAAGAGTGTTTTTTTAAATCAAGTCTTCCGCAGCTTACGTTGCGAAAAATCCGCCAAACTAGTTATAGGAAAAGTGGGTCGTGACACGTGGGACCTATAAACATCTCCACGCTGACATCTGAAGATCTGTTGGAGGTACAAGCCGAGTTCCATGTTGACGTCCAAAGAGTCGCGGGAGATACCAGCCAAGCTCCTCGCTAGCACGCGAAAATCTGTGGGACCTAGAAGCCAAGCCCCACGTTGATGTCCGACGATTTGCGGGAGATACAAGCGAGACTCCGCACTAGCATGCGAAGGCTGTGGGACCTAGAAGCCAGCCCCGGACTGACGTTCGAGGATCTGCGAGATAAAAGCCCCGTTCCACGCAGGCACATGAAGATCCACGGGAGACATCTCACATTGATAAGGGTCTTAGCCGGGACCTCAGGGCCCTTTAGATCTCATTCTCTATTATATATTATTTTATCATGCACCGCACTGACAATTATTGTTATTTGAAGGATATATCAAGTGGCTCATCATGACGAAACACCTGAAAAAGGTACTAGCCGCATCAGCAAACATGATTTGAAAGTGATTGATAGGAGTCTTAGGAATCTAGGCCGCATAAAGGACTTAAAGGCCAGCTTCGTGAAGCTTCGGGACCTCAGAGCCCAGCTCCCCACTGGTATACGAAGTTCCTCAGGAGATCCAGCCCAACCCCTCGCTATCATGTGAAGGTCCCTAGAACAGAAAGTCCAGCTCCGCGCTAGCACGAAGACCCGAAGCCCCGCCTTCGGGACCTAAAAGACCAGCTCTGTGCTAGCAAAATCCAAAGCACCCCATTCAGGACCCCCCAGCTCCGCGCTGGCATGATTACCTAAAGCTCCGCGTTCGGGACCTCCCAGCTCCATGCCAACGTCCGCAGGAAATATAAGCCTAGCTCCTCGGTGATCATAAAGGTCCTAAGGACCCAGAGGCCAGATCCGTGCTGACGTACGAAGATCCGCAGAGGTTGAAGTCAGCTCCGTACTGACGTACGAAGGCTCGATCTCTCTGTTGGGAGTCTAGAAGCCCAGCTCCTCGCTGACATGAGAAGACTCAATCATCCAATGGGGATCTTCAGAGATAAGCTCCGCACCAGAACGAAGGAAGTGCGAAAAGAACAACTTGACTCCATGATAAAGTATGAAAGGTCCACCTGTTAGATCGGGACGTATGACCCTAGCTCTCCACTTCATAAAGAAAACCACCAAGGGGATTTGCAAAGACTGGCTCCAAACAAAGACACGAGTTATGAGTGCGGGATCTCCAAGTCCCGCGCCTTGGTTGCATGCGAAGGTTCGCTCTTGGGGACCTCTGAACCAAGATGCTCCTATGTGAAGATCCACTATATCAGCTCCTATGTGAAGATCCTCTAAACCAAGATGCTCCACTAGCAAAAACACCGATCCTTCTCTTAGGGATATACTATATCAGCTCCATGAAGATCCTCTATCACAATAGGAGCTCCGAGCATGATGGATCCCAACTTCCAACAGAGCCCAAAATTGTACACCTGGGCAGTCGAAGACCCGAAGCTCCGCAGATCGTGGTATTTTCATCAGAACAATAGTTATCATTTTAAGAATGAAAAGACTTACCCAAGCGGTACCCGCAGTGAGCTTGATGGCCGCAACGGTAAACATGACTCCAAGCTCGCCGAAAAAAGAAGTAGGGGGATCTGTGCATAATAAAGGCAGACAACCCCCACTTTCTCCAAAATTAGGTCACGTCCATTCTATCCAGAGCCTTTATCCTGATGGTTGTGGGAAGACCAAATAAAGATGATCCCGACGAGAGCCAAAGAGTTTTAAACTCATGCGATAAGAGATCAAAACGCAAGGGGATTTGTATGACATACGAGGGTGCGTTGGCCAAAGTTCGATTTGTGCCAGGAAATGGAACACATAGGACCATACCACATAACGATGCCTTGGTTATCGCCCAAGACATAGGAAGTTTGACCTCCTGAGATACAACCAATGGAAGAAATCACGTCGCTTAAGGGACATGGAGACAGAGCCCATTCGTTGGCGGAGGGATCGACGAAGCTCCTGACGCGCGACGCAAATGGGAAGCAACAAAAGAAAGCCATATTACGAGAAAATGGAATATCAGAGAAGGAAAGGGACCCTCTAGCTTACAACAAGAGCCAGGCAAGGAGCTGGTGGGATGTCTACAAAAAATGCGGACCTATTCGCATTTTCTCCAAAGTATATGACTGGAGTTTGCCCGTATATCACCACACATCATCATACCAAGAAGTCGGCCCATCAAATAGAAGCGCTGACCGAGCGGAGCTGAAAGAGCCCAGATCCTGAAGGAGGAAGTAGAAAAGCTTTTCCAAGGAGGCCATGTCCAAGAGTTCCAGTTCCCTACATAGCTGGCTATCGTCGTCCTTATAAAAAAGAAATAGAAAGAGAATGAGGTACAATGACTTCAGGGACCTGGGCAAAACAGACCCTAGAGATCGTTATTCGTTACCACGAATGGATCAGCTTGTAAACGCCACCTTTGGGTGTAAGGTCCCCAGCACGACGGACGCCTACCAGGGGACTTAGGAGGTCCAGAGGCAAGTAGGAAGGTTAGTGGCTCTCAGCTGAGAAGAGTCTCCATTCTTCAAAGTATTACGAAAGAGCAAGGAGCGCGAAGGGACGAGTTGGCACTGTATTTCTTCACGGAGGTGTTTGCTCCATCTTACTAAAGAAAGAAGGGACCTCCCCAAAAGCCGACCTACTTGGTGAATCAAAGTGCTGTTGGAAGATGAAACCAGACGATATGTCGACCAGATCTATGCGAGAGAATGATGAAATGCACCATCAAGCTAGAGGAGTGCGACGTAGAATTCAGACAACGAAAGAAAGCCACAAGGTCGATCACTTGGCTAAAGTGGCGAGCAATAATTTGACCACCCATGGGGATGATATTACCTATCGCACTGTGGAAGACAATTAACATGGAAGTTTGTGAGAGGCATGTAAGGAGTTGACGATGGGAGGACCTCTGTTTCGGAGGTCCAGAAGGACACGGAACTGAAAGGCAAGAAGGGATGGACCTACCAAAAAGATGGACCACGAATCCACGTCCCAACGAAGGTTCTGGGGATCTGCATCCGCCTTGCCCACTAAACAAATTGGGGATTTAATATGCTATACCGTTTCCCCCAAAGCAAGGGTGAACCACGGGAAAAATCAAAGAAGTCAACGCTCCAAATGGCAATAGGAGCTCCGCCAACATCAGGGAACGAGATCTCCTAACCCACGAAGGTCCTAATATTCAGAAAGTATAAATCGGTCAAAGACACTATTAATTATTCAGGACGTGGAAGGTAGCTCCACGATACATTAAGATCCCGCCTCAAGGGTCTGTGAGCATTTTCGCACACGAAGAGCGGATTCATCTGTGCAAAATCAATAAGCTTAGCTCCGCGCTAGCATTCAAAAGACTACTCTTCAGGCCTTGCTTTGTGTTGGCATGAATGACCTTTGACATCAACGACCTTCGAGTCTGCGATGTGTAATGATGCCAAAGGCCGACGGGTCCAAGGCGTACCCGACATCAAAGACTGATAGTCTGCGACGTGTGAGGATACCAAAGGCCGACGGGCCGACGGCGTACCCGACATCAAAGATAAGAAAATCTGCGACGTGATGATGCCCATAAGGGTGTACAAGATGCCGCCGCTGACGGGCTGCGGTGTACAGGACATCAAAGGCTCTCAGTAGGCCTGCGACGTGAATGGTACCTAAAAGCGAAGCTGGCGCTATAACCAGGGTAAATCGATGAGGGGATCCCCGGGGTTATAATTTTGTAGGCCTAAGTGTCTACCTAGATACTAAACTCGCTAAGGACAAAGAGAGCCTAGCGCAAAGCGACACCTGAGGACAATGAGACGGTCATTGCAACCGAGGGCGTGAATTCGTACCTGGCTTACGAATTGATAAGCAAGCTGGGGCAATAACCATGCTTTTAAGTGAGCTGGCGCTATGACCATGCCAAATGATGTTCACAGAAACATCCATCAGGTCCCACAATAACGAAAGAAAATATAATACAGGAGAAGGGGAACTCCGATGGAACATGCGAACATGGGGAGTTAAGCTCCCCACACCATTATGTCTCGAAAAAAGTGACAAAGTATTTTTTACAGGCTATCACAAGGATTAAAAAGGGAAAGGTTGTTACAAACAGAATGTCCCAAAGGGCTAGGAGCAATGTGCAGTAGGACCTAGGGATCTCCTTCAAAATACAAGGCTCGAATAGGAGCTCCGCCATCAGGTCCCTGTCAGGTCCCTTCCAGATCCCAAAATCGGCGGATACAACATACAAAGCGTACATAGCACAGGGAAAAAGCCCCTGACAGAGGCATATGAGCACAGGGGAGTTAACCCACCTAAAACACTACATGTCCTATGATGTCTAAAAAAGGCCTTTCACCAAGTTCCTTGAGGAGTTGGAGACGACGTTCGAGATCAGCAGTGGGCCATGACCTCTTGATGCTTCTCTACAGCAGGGAGCCAAAAGTGAGGTACTCGAAGGCCTGCAGATCCCCTTGGGAACATTCGGAAAAAGGAAGGCCCCGAAGAGCATACACGGCCCCAGTTCCCGAGGACCCAGAGCCGGAAGCCCCCATGAAGCAGTGCCGCATGAGACATGGGGCCCTTCAGACAAGCTTAGCGCCAATCCTCAGCCAGAAACCCCAAAAACTTATTCCCGACAGTTGTAGGAAGAAGATGCTGATGACAAATCTTGGCCCCTTCAGCCTTCACATTCGCCATCTCGACTGCCATATGTGCCAAAGCTCTCATCCCACTCAGTTTTCTCCTTAGCGAAGGAGCTCCGCAGCTCCTCTTCGCACTGTTCCACGAGCAGGGCGTACTCCTGCCCTTCTTTATTCCTGGGAGCTCCACAGTTCCCTCTCGCGCTGCTCCAGTAACTCGGCCTAAGCTTGTTCCAATTGGGTCCTCGATATTCGATTAACTAGCTCCAACTCCTGGAGTGACGACTGGAAGAAGAAGCAAAACTTAGAAAGAATGCCAGAATGGACTAGAAGATAATGGAGGATGGCACGCGAATTCACCCTCGTTCGCCTCCGCAGATCCCTGGGAGATGTCCCCCGATCATCTCGGAGCACCAAACGACTCACGAGGATCACCTTTCCAGCTATGTCCGAATGATCCACGGAAGCGGGGGCTTGACCACTGAGGTCCCTACAGATCCCAAAAGGGGCTCAGCACTTCGCTTCCTGAAGAAGAGTGAAGGAATCCCCCTTTTGCCTTTCCTTTCTAAACTTTTTGACGAAGTTGATTTCCTTTTGACACCCGAGGCAGGGCGGTAATAGGAACTTCTAGAGCTCCCGTAACAGGAGAAGGAACTAAAGGAACATCCTCCATCCGTACCAAAGGAGGAATCTCCTCGCGAACGTCCGTAGCCACCAGGACACAAAGGAGCAAGGGAGCGACAGAAGGTGCTTAGAGGAACTTGGGAACTGATTCCCCTTCTCCACCTTGCCCAACGGACATATCATGAGGACGTCACACCTGCGCCAGAAACCCAAGACACTGATCGAACCTGTAACCACTCACAAAGGCGTGTCCCTTCAAGAAATAATTTCGGTAGGTCCCTAATAAGGAGGTAAGGCCCATCTTACTATTTTACTCTAATTAACTTTTGTCCCAAAAGACAAATTAGAGTAGGAGAGTGGTTGATATGGACTAAATAAGATGGGCCAAGAAATAAAAATAGGAAAGGCCCAACAAAGCCCACGAAAGGAGAAGCCCACACCAGTCAAAGAAAATATCTCATGAAAGATCTGCAGGGACCTCTGGGTAAAGGGCGATATCCAGGTAAAAGAGAAACTTCCTCTGGGGTTTCCAGACGAAAAGACAACAAAACGGAGAAAAGAAGCCACAGGGACACGTGTCGACGTGTAAGAGGACGAATCCACTGTTTGAAAAACTGCAGCCGTCACCAAAAGTTATTCAAGCAGCAGCTTTCTAGCTGCCCCAAGCCCTGCAGAGGTCACGTCCTTTAATTCCTGGGATTCTACATGGGAAAGACCGTTGGGAGCTCCTATAAAAGGAGGACTCCATCATTTTCACACACCATTCTCATTCTAACACTTTCACACACAATAAAAACACCTAGAAATCTCACTATTTCATATAGACATTCACATAGCGATTTCTCTCTGAAGCTTATTAGATAGTTATTGCATACTTTTCAATACTAGAAGAGTGAAAGTAAGGATTCATCGAGTGTGTAAATCATCAAGGTATAGTGAAAGGGTTCCCAGCGCCCCGTGGACGTAGAATCCTATAGGATTCGAACCACGTACATCATGTGTCATTTTATTTACGTCCCAAGCAGGACCCCACCTCCCAAACACGTCCAAAGACGTCCCAAGCAGGTCCCCCACGTCCCAAACACGTCCAAAGACGTCCTAAGCAGGTCCCCGCGTCCAAACATGTCCCAAAGACGTCCCAAACAGGTCCCCCACGTTCCAAACACGTCTAAACAGGTCCCCAACGTGCCAAATACGCCCCCAACAGGTCCCCATCACGTCCCCATCGTAAAGATAGCACCTTGCGCCCTTAAACACTTCACAATATTTGATCTACCGTTATTTAAATTTCTTGAACCCTACATAAAAATCTTGTTGATTGGGAGAGCCCCGTATCAAATATAATTGTGAGTTTGATTATTTGCGTTCATTGTTGACTACCGAAATTGATTATATTGTTCATTGTGTATTGTGGAATTTTATCGAAAGCGGGTTAGTGGAATATAATTGTTGTTTTGAATTGTGTCAAAAATTGGGTTATTGGAATAACGAAAAAAAATTAAGTTACTTCAAAAATTAAAGTTTGTGACGGTTGGAGTAACAAAAACGTCGCTTATTATGCAAATTGGAGTCGGTAGTTATAAATAACCAACGTTACAACGTATATAGGCCTTTATTATACCCAACCGTCTCTATACTTAGGTATAAAAATGTTGAATAATCATCCCATGTTAGAAATCACATGAGCATTAAAGACTTTGAGTGACGCTGAGAAATTGTCGCTGTAACATTTTTACTAGTGCACAAAGGTATAAAACAATAATTCACACAGATTTTAAAAATATACTGAAGTGGTCACGGTACGATATGGATGCGACCTAACTAAGTTAAAAATAAACACGAAAATATTGACCCTAATGTTGAACCAACATTCGGATCGGAATGTGTTTGGACAACGGAAATTTAAAACATAGTAGTAAGGAGACACAGACACGATTTTAAAAATACGCAGCAAGTTTTTCAACTTGATACGGCGCCTTCAAGGCAAAATTCCATTACTCGAACGGATTACAAAAATTCGAGCTATCGAAGATAGTAAAAATAGCCTAGAGAAGAACCTATCGACTCTTCTAAACTTAACATAGAAATCTTAAGACCTATATAAAGAAAATCACTAGGCAAAACAGATTGACAATATAATTGCGATGAAAGCTCTCTCGGCTTTTTCTCGCTAGCTCGCATGTGTTGTCCGTGTCTAAATCCTTCTCTCTTGTTTTTCGTGTGTTGAAATTTCGTCTCTCAAGTTCTTCGTGTGTGTTGAGTGTTATCCTCTTGGAGATGGGAATCCTCTATTTATAGTTGCTCCGATCTTGATTTGTTTAGCCATGATCTCCATATCTTCCATTTTTGGTAGGTACTTGCCTTATTCATGATCTTCATATATTCTATTTTGGTAAGTGTCTGATTAATCCAATATCTTCTCTCTCATATATTGACTTGTTAATCTAGGAACTTCATATCTTCTCATTTTCTTGGTTGAACTCCATATCTTCTATTTTTGGCTAAAATGGTTTTGGGTATGAAAGACAAAATCAGCATTAACACTTTCCCAAAATCCGTGCAGTGATAAACTCATAAACTCATCCCGTAAGACAATATCCATTCATAGGCCTTGAACTAATCTGCAAAATAAGAAATAATTCCTCCAGCATCCTCTCATTGTTCAACTCCCTCTGTCGACATTCCATCAGCTCCATTATCTGGACACTCCCCCCTTTTTGGGAAGGAAAAGCAAAAACCACCCATGGCAAAGGATCGGACAGAATGTGAGTGCTAAATGTGAAATCAACATTCTGTTACTCGAAATTGGGTGAGTTCGCCAAACAAAATTTTCTAAAGATGATAAATCTTGGGTAGAATGATTATATTCTTTTACCACAAAGCACAGTACACGATTTTCCAATTGTCCAATTTTCAAAGAAATGGAATGATCAAATATAGCAACCCCCGTACTGTTGGGCCTGGGGAAAAGAACCCTTATTCTGCACTTCATCTCTTGCATAATTTCATGAGCAAGTTGTTCCACAGAGCAAGATCCCAAATCATGGACTCTTCTGTTTCTCTCCTTCCATATGTGATACACCACCGAAGCAAAGCATGCTATACTGGTGCAGACTTGACTCTGTTCCCCCCCCCCCCCCACATGCAAGAACCAGTTGGTTAGGTCATCAAATGTTTGGAGTGAGACATTCAACTAGAGCCATCAGCAATTCTCAATATCAGTTGCTGACTAAACTGACAAGCCAGGAAAAGATGCTCAATAGTTTCATCAACTTTTCCACACAGCCGACAAGCTGTATTTGCAATTACCATGTCCCAAGTAGCTAATCTGTCAAGTGTAAGCAGTCGTTTTTGCACCATAAGCCACAACATGAATGAGTGCTTAGGAACATTGAATCTATTCCAAACAGCCTTGCTCAGATAGAAAGTTGGCAGGTCTCCTTTAAGCCAGTTTTAACCAGAGCTTACCGAGTATTTGCCATCTTTAGCTGGTGCCCAGGTTCTCCCCATATATCCCTCACGGAATCTCTCCTTAATCCAATGCAACCTCTTCCAATGCCAGTTAGAATCTGTCGTTGGATAGTAGTCCCAAAAGCTGGCACCCTTCATATAGATAGCATTAATCCATTTAATCCACAAAGAAGCAGTGTCCAATGTGATATCCCATATATGTTTACCAGCCAATGCAATGTTCCAGGTAACACAGTCTCTAAGATTTAAACCCCCTTGTCTCTTTGGTCGACACACCTGATCCCAGCTAACAAGAGCCATGCACTTGCCACTTCTTTTCTGCCCCCACAGAAACTCCTTGCAAACTCTATCAATCTCTTTAGAAACTGCTTTGGGAAGTAGGAATATGGATCCCCAAAACCCATGGGTAGCTAGGAGAATCGAGCTGATCAAACAGACTTTCCCTGCATAGGAGAGATTTCTTGAAGACCAACATCTAATCCTAGCAGTAATCTTCTCTACTAGAGCTTGGCAATCACTCCTACTCCATTTGGTGGGAGATATTGGCACACCAAGGTACCTCATAGGGTACCTCCCAGCTTGAAAGCCAGTGAGCTGCAGTATTTGGTCTCTGAGAATAGGGGAAATACCAGCAAGGAAAATATTGGATTTCAGACTGTTGGCCTCTAATCCAGTATCAAGTCGAAAGTGCTCCAATTCCTCCTTGATCACTCGGACTGCCCCAAGTTTTCCTTTGCAAAATAGCATTAAGTCACCAGCAAAGCACAAATTTACCAATTTGATTTGTTTGCACATGGGATGAAATCTAAACTGGGGGTCTTTGGAGGCCAACTGGAGCTTCCTGGTGAGATATTCCATCGAGATCACAAACAGTAGGGGAAATTGGATCCCCTTGTCTGATGCCCCTAGCCGCTTTAAAATAGCCAGTCTGAGATCCATTGATTGCAATGCAATAGGAAACCGATTGGACACATTCCATGATCCAAGAAATGAACTTACTTGATTAAGCCATTTTCTGAGAAATCCCCAATCCAAAGTATCAGAGGCCTTTTTGATGTCTACTTTCATAAGAACCCTCGCTGAAGCACTCTTTCTATTGTATAGCCGAAGTAGATCTTGGCACAGCAGAATATTGTGAACTATAGATCTTCCCTCCACAAAGGCATTTTGGTTACCATGAATAAGTTTGGGCAGCAGAGATTTGAGTCTAGTACATAACAGCTTAGAAATACATTTGTAAACTGTGTTACAACAAGCAATAGGTCGTAATTCCTGAGCTGAAGTTGGATTAGCAGTCTTAGGAATGAGACAGAGTACAGTTTTATTCAAGTTTGGGTAATAACTTGCATGTATTGAAAAATTCCAAGATGGCTTCAGTAACTTGCTCACCAACTACACCTCATGCATGGTTGAAGAAGCCACTATTATACCCATCACGCCCCGGAGCAGTATCCTCATGAATGGACTTCATCACTGCTTGGATGGCATTTCGGTCAAGCATTTGGATAAGTGACAGTTGGTCCTCAAGGCTTAGGGTATACCTTTCATTCACAGCTGCCTGGTCAATGTCCTGTAAGCCATGTCTTTTCTTTCCAAGCATATCCTTATAGCATTCCACAAAATGTCTTTGGATATCCTCATGTATCATAATCGAATTCCATTCCTATTTGCTATAGAGAATATTCTGTTCCTATAGGACCTCACCTTGAGCACAGCATGGAAATAGGCCGTGTTCTGATCACCTCCTTTCAGCCACCTGGTATTAGCTTTCTGCTTAAGGAACTTCACATTTGCTTCACTCAGGAATTTATATTCCAGCCTGATCCTTGCTTCCTTCTCCCACAAGGCTGCATTCATAGGATCTGTATGGAGGGCTAGTTAGCATTTCTCTAACTGGCTTTTGACAGTTTCTATTCTCACAACTATGTTGGCAAAGGTTGCTTTGTTTAAAGCTTTGAGAGGACCTCGTAGGGCCAACAGGTTACTATACAGAGTCTTCATACTTGAACCTTTCTGTCTATACCAATGCAGTTCCACAGTGTTATGAAACTCAAGGATCATACACCACATATTAAAGAATTTGAAAGGCTTCCTCTGAACAGCTTTGGCTCCTAAATCCCTCAGCAGAATAGGTGTATGGTCAGACACACCTTCATGCAGGTAGGAAGCCAGATAGTAATTGAACCTGGAGATTCAAGCCATGTTAGCTAGAGCCCAATCTATTCTGCACCAAATCATCTTATCTTACATCTGTTTATTTGACCATGTGAAATGGCAACCATTTCGTCTGATTTCCTCCAACTGACTGTATTGAAGGCAGTTACTAAATCCTGCAAACTCATTGGAGTGGATAGGAGCACCTCCCAACCTGTCCTCAAAGCCTCTAATGTTGTTAAAATCTCCCCATACCAGCCAAGGGTCCTTCATAGTCACACCAATCTGTATAATGCTCTCCCATAGTCCCTCTCTAGCAGAAGAGTCATTATGGCCATAAACACATGTTATGTAAGAAACCAACAGATTACTATTCAACAGTCTGAAATGCATGAGTTGTTCAGACTTAGAAAGCAATTCCACTTCAATTCCTCCTCTCCACAGAAGAACAATCCTACCACTAGAATGATGACTCAAATTATGGCTGTAGTCCCAGCCACAAAATGTCTTACTCAACACCCCCTCCATGTGACCTCCCTTGAGTCTGGTTTCCAGAAGGCAAATCAAGTTGATGTTGTGTTTATTGCAGAAGAGAGAGATCTCTCTCTGCTTGACAGAGCCATTAAGGCCCCTAACATTCCATATGGCTGCTTTATCCATGACCTTGGCCATGGACCCTCTGCTTGGAAGGGGTACCCCATGGACCAGGCTTCTTCCAAGACTCCTATAGTTGTATTATATATGCCCAAGAATTATCAGCTGACCCCCTATACCCACTCGGATTAAGGGAAGGTTGTATCTGAGAAATTACACGATTACCTACCATTTCCTTATCCCAGACTGAACAGGAGGAGTTAGGCCCTGTGACACCACTGGATTACCATCCTTAGCAAGTGACAGGTTAGGCTGACCCACTGTCTTTGTGGCCACAAGGATATTGGAGGCTGATGGTATTGAAGCACCTACACTAGGAGCAGGCTGCCGAGGTTGCCAAGTCTGCTTAAACCCCTTCCTACATACATTATCTTCATGACCATACTTCTCACGTTTAGAGCATAGCACCGGCTTGCATTCATAGGTGACTTTCTGCTTCATGAGTTGGCCTTTTTCATTCACAAACAGTATAACATCCTTATAGGCTTGCTGAGATTGATCTCCAAGAGGACTCTAGCATAATGGGTTCGTTCCTTCCTTCTGGTGCAGTTATCAGTCATTATAGGTTTACCAAGTAAGCTCGCCAGCCTGCTTAAGGTCTTGATACCGCAATATTTCAACTCCAATTGAGGCAAATGGATTGTAGCACCCAGGTCCTCGGAAATAGCAGGGCCAATAAATTTGCATAAGATGTGGAATGCAAATTACGTGCGTTATGTGCATTAATGTTGTGACTATGTGATTAATTTAATTATGTGCTTAGGTGACTTCTAAATTTAATTAGGAATTTTCGAAGATGGGCTAAAGGGAATTGGGTTGTGAGTGAAGATTGGACCATGGTTTTTAGAAGATGGACTAAGAAAAAAATTAGGCCCAAAATTGGTTAGGGACACTAATGGGCCAAGTTAAACGATGAGGCCCAAAACATTGAGAATAGCTAAGGGACAAACCTCCTAGAATTGGGGGATATTTACGTCAAAACCCACCTTCCTTGCTAAACAATAATCGAAAACACATTTCAAGTCCACCAAACTCCATAGCTAAGAAACTAATGTGGGGTTGAGCAAGGAAGGAGGAGAGGCCGAGACACACGAGCTTTGGACTAGGTATCACTCTCTAACCATGGTGCTTATATTTTGGTTCAAGAATTAGTATATTCTAGGGACCAAAGGCACGAAAATACCATTGCTAGGGCTTGAACGATTTTTAACTCCCTAAGGTGTATTCTAACCTTCGTTGGGTAATTTGAATCCTATGATAACGTGTTTTAGGGGATTTTGGGGCACGAAAAATAAGTCAAGTTGGCCTTTTTAGCTACGCTTGAAATTTAGGGTTTTAGGAGTTCGAACGGCCTTCAACTTGTTCTTGAGGAAAAATAGCTTTTTGATCCGTAACCATTGAGTTCTGCGAATTGGGAGATGTTTATGCGAAGTGAATGAGCCGCAAAAAACATACTTTGAGAATTAAGGAAAGAGATTTGTGAACTCAACAAAGCTTCGCGGGTCCATGAAGCGCAAACCTATTTCGCGAGTCCGGGGTTTTGCGAATCCATTTAGCGAACCCGTTGAAGCTTGGTGGATTGAAGGTTTGAGGGTGGTGTTCTGCGAACGCATACAAGCCGTGAAGTTAGAGTTTGGCGAATCCATGCTTTTTGCGGGTCCACACATCACGAACCTTAGCTATGCGAAGTGGTAGTTCGCAAATTGAAGATGGCGAATGGGAGTTCTGCGGGCTCCGAGATTTGCGAATCCCATGCAATAATATTTCGCGAACTATGCACGTTGGCGAACTCGAGTATTTTGCGGGCTCCATTTGGCGAATCCATGCAATCGACGAACTCCATTTCACGAACCCAAGGGGGGCATGAAGATTTGCGAACCATAAATTTGGCGAACCGGGGTACTTTGCGAATCGAGAGACAAGGAGAGATTGCGGACCATGTTTTGCGAATCGAAGGCGTAGCGGGGTGAGGTTTGCGAACCCATCCAAACCCTATTTTACAAATTTAAGACGTTGCACCGACCAAGCAAAAATAGGCGAACTAACGATTGGCGAATTGAAGACTTTGCGAACCGGAGAATTTCGCGAACTCATACCACGAAACCAGACCACCCGCTTGGAGCTTTGCGAATTGGAACTTCGCGGGTTCAACGTGTCGCAAACCTAGTTTTGCGAAGTAGGACTTTTGCGAATTGAGGAAGCACTTCGCGAATTCCTTCTTTTTCACGGGCCGAGCAACTTAGCGAACTCCACAAGTCGCTATTCCTACTTGGCGAATTCAAGCAATTCGCGGGTCCAATAATTTGGGAACTTAGGATAGCACGTTAGACTTCACAAACTATACTTAGCAATTAAAAGAATTCTAGAATCTTGAACTCGCGACACAGACTTAATAAATTTAGGAACTTCACTGGTCATATGAGAGTTTGCGAACCCGACTGGAATTACCAAAATATGTTCCTAACTTAGAGATTTAGCATACCTAAGCAATTAATTAAAATAGTATGCCAATATTTTATGCCTAAGGTTTGGACTTAGAAAATTCACCGGGTCGGGTAGCAGTTAGCCTACGGATGCCAGTTAAGTAGAAATCTAACTACAATACATAGCATGTGTGTTACATGTTTTATGTGATCATGTGCCTACGTGATTTCATGACTACGTGAATTGTTTATAGCGCTCGCATGTGGTAAACTTATGTTGCATATGCATATTCACGTGCACGCACGAACTCATGGGGGAGAGTCGTGGGACTGTGTATGCATGATGATAAGTCGCTTGTACGCGACGAGGACTTGCCGATATTGGCAGGTGTGTCGACTCGCAGTTGAGTCAGGGGTTGTCCACTATGCTACCAGGGCGGCGTTTAGCGTCGTCGTAATATTATGTAAATAAATATATATATGGATATCCTATGGATATGACTGGGCATGGTCCGTGGCGGTAAGGTACGACCTCAGCGTGGGCTACCAGCATGAGCGACCGCCAGACAGTTGGGGTCGACCGGGTTCATATGGCGACCTAGGGGAATGATGTGCATCCTAGGGTTCGGCCATCCGGTGTGGACCGCTGTCGTATTGTCCCTGAGGGATGTGAGCTCTTTGTGGTGCATAGTGAGATTAGCTGAGGGCCCTGAGTTATACTAGTACGAGTACTAGGTGCATCGGCGCGGAAAGCCCTTGCGGATTTTTAAATGCATCGGCGCGGATTGCCTTTGCGTAGTGTATTATGCATTGGCGTGGATTGCCCTTACGGGGAAGGGACACGTGCATACATGCATGATTTCTGCTTACTGAGCCTCGGTGGCTCATTCCTTTATGTTATGTGTTGTAGGTACTTACGATCACGGTACGTGATCGCGTAGCTGGAAAGGCCGATCTTTTGGAGCTTCGCGCTGCTTTTGAGGTGGAAGTGTGTGTGTGGATGACGACCTGTGAGCCGGGCACATAGGAGACTTTTGCTGGGCTGATGCACCTTTGCCTTTGTATTTAGGACCTGTTTAGAACAATAGCGTTCGACATGTATTCTTTTGACATGTACAATGACAATGTCCCATTACATAAATGGAAAATGAAAAATTTTATACGTATTTTTAGTATGCTTCAGCACTTGCAAATCGCTAGGCACATAGGAATACGCTAGAATAGGTAGAATCAGGAGTTGGGGCGTGACATGGATCCATATAGGGACACTCTCCACTCCAACTTTATTGAGCTGAGTAAAAGAAATAAGATAAATCTTGAAATCTATTGAGAGTGTAAAGAGATTTTCAATGTTGCAGTGAAAAATCGGAAATTATGTAACAGGATTTGTGCATTTGTGAGAAGAAATCAAGCCAAGTAAAAGCGGTTAAAAAATTATCCAACGGTCGAAAAGCAAATTCAGTAGAAACTGATAATGAAAAACCGTGCAATGGTAAAAATCACGGAGTAGGAAAATGCACTTATATAACCGTTAGACTTTTTAAAATGATTAGTCACATATGTCGTTCCAACATAAGACCCAACATTCTCATCCGAATCCGAGACTTTTCTACTCGACACCTTAAACTCAATTCTCTTTCATTTTCTGCCTATTTCTCGTCTCAATTATAGATATGAAATAATGTGCACTGCCCTTTTTCCTTATCATCAAGGTTAGGCTTTTTGTACGCAAAGAATACATCGTCACCGCGAATGCCATGTATCTAGGGAATCTTATTACTTGAACCTGTATCTTGAAAATTGATTATGAGTATGTGTTTTGCAAGGGAGTGGGTCATTTCAGAAAATGGTCTAGGTGACTGAAATCATTTCACGACTTAATAGACAAATAGTCAGACCATTATCAAAACAGTAACCTAGCATATTTGACATATGCTATGTTGATCCATACGTTCGACCAACATTTATAGATACTGAAATAGACCTATAGACTTTTGAGGCTGGAAAACCTATCAAAATCTAAGTCTTTAGTAAAAATATTGGCTAACTGTTTCTTTTGTATCTATATGCTCTATTCTAATCAACTCTTTTTCTACCATATCTCTCAGAAAATGATGTCTTATATCTATATTCTTGGTCCTAGAATGCCGAATAGGATTTTTCAATATATTGATCGCACTTAGATTATAACAATACATACGAACAAACTCGCTTTCTAAGCCATAATCACTCATCATGCCATTCAACCAAATAAGTTGAGTACAGCAACTACCCGCAGCCACATATTCAGACTCACGTAGAAAACAAGTTTGTTTCCTACTATACCAAGACACTAGATTGTTACCTACAAAGAAACAGCAACCACTCGTGCTCTTGCGATCATATTCGTCACCTGCCCAATCAGTATCACTGAAACCAGCCACATCAGTGTTAGTATCTTTGAAAACCATAAACCAAGACTACATGAACCACTAACATACTTCAAAATTGTTTTGACGGAATTTAAACGTGAAACCTTTGGTCCAGCCTGATATCTCGCGTATACACAAACACTATACATAATATCTGGTATACTCGCCGAAAGATATAGCAAGCTACCTATCATGGAACGATATAATGTTGGATCAACATTATCTCCAACATTATCTCTACTTACCTTCTGCGAAGATCCCATAGGAGTTTTCATTACCTTGGAAGTATCTAACCCAAATTTGTTCACAGTATTCTTAGCGTACTTCTCCTGGGACATAAATATGTCGTCTTTGCTTTGTTTAACCTGTAGGCTTAAACACAATATCATAGCTTCGACAAATTGATCAGACATATATCAAGAAGTAGATCCAAACACAATATCATCTACATAGATTAAGATATCGTTACCAACTCTTTTCACAAAAACTGTTATATCGACTTACGGCCATAAAGTGCATTTTGCAGTTTAAAAACATGATCAGAATAATGTGGATCTTCGAATCCTTAGGCTGCTCAACATATGTTTCTTTAACAATATAACTATTTAAAATTGAACCTTTAACATCCATCCATGTAAGGTAATAGAGTACCAACATGAAATAGCAAGTAGTAGCCTAATAGATTCTACTCTAGCTACGGGGGCAACTGTCTCATCAAAATCTATACCCTCGACTTGATTATAACCTTCGGCAACTAAATGAGTCTAATAACTCTATCATGCTCATCAGATTTGTTTCAAAAAAATCCACTACGTACTAATGATATTCACATTAGTAGGCCGTGGAACCAAAGTCCAAACTTGGTTCTATCAAACTGAGAAAGCTCTTCATGCATAGCATTTATCCAAAAAATGTCCTTGAGAGCTTCAAGAACATTGTTCGGTTCAAACTCAGAGACAAAGAAGTTAAACCTTACCTCACTGTACATGGAATTCATGCTTACATTTTACCATATTTTTGTAGTCTATCTGTGGTTTGTCTCTTGTCTTACGCCCTTCATCCAATCTGCCAATGATCTGATCAGTGGGATATGCTTCTGAATTTTGGGAGGCGGATCTCTTCGAACTTCCAAGGTTTTATCTTCAGTATTCTGTTCAGGTGCCGATGTTGAGTCAGCTGCTGGCTCGACATTTGACGCAACATTATCCACTGCTTGACCAGCCGCTGGAACTACATCTGCAATATCAACTTGGGGAGTATTTCTACTAAGATCAGTTAAATCATCAAACACAATATTCATAGATTCCTTAACAGTTGTCAACCTTAAATTGTAAATACGATAAGCTCGACTATTAGTAGAATAACCCAAGAAAATGCATTTATCACTTTTCGTATCAAATTTTGTCAAGTATTCACGATCATTCAACATATGCATTGTACCAACAAACACATGAAAGTACTTAACAGTAGGCTTTTTATCCTTTAAAAGCTCATAGGATGTTTTCTTTGTACCATGTCGAAAGTAAACTCTGTTTGAAATATGACATGTCGTGTTTAAAGCTTCAGCCCGGAATCTCTTCGAGAGACTCTTAGAATGGAGCATAACATGGGGCATCTCCTGAAGTGTCCTATTTTTCCTTTTGGCCACCCCGTTTTGTTGGGGTGTTTATAGAGATGAAAACTCATGGATAGTACCTCTTTTATCACAAAACTCTTTAAAATATTGATTTTCAAACTCTCTGCCATGATCAGTTCTAATACGAAAGGTGGGAGCGCAAAAATTATTTTTGACCATAGCACAAAAGTTTTTGAAAAAAATCAAAATCTTGGAATTTTTCCTAAGAAAAAATATCTATGAAAACCTTGAAAGCCATCAACCAGGACAAAGCATATTTCCTACGACCTAGACTGTCCACCTCCATAGGACCCATAAGATCGATATGAATTTGCTGAAAACGGTTAGCAGTACTATTATGTACATTATGATTGGCATGCGTTTGCTTGCATTCAAACACTGTTCACATACAACCTTACCAAACTCCTTTAGGTTAGGAATTCCTCTGATGGCTTCATGCACAATCAATTGCTCCATGGTTCTGTAACATGGCCCAACTTTTTGTGCCATGATAAACATAATTTTATATGTTTATATTTATGATAAATAGGTCATTAGTATTTGAGTTTTGGGGGTCTTCGCGTAATTATGGCAAGAATTGGTGAAAAATGTGCGAATTGGCAGATATTTCAAGGCATCAACGAGACAGAGTGGAATTTCTTCCTTGAAACAAGAAATTAGGCAAGAAGGATGAAACCAAGCAGCATGTTTTCAGGCGACGACTCTTTCACACGGACAAAGAACTCAACTACAAGATCACTTGCTCTCAAATATAAAGGATCAGAACTAAGAGGAAGAGAGTAGTCTGCTTGAAATACCTTCACTGAACCTTCGTAACATTTGCTCACCTACAACCCAAAGCACACACCTCAAGCCACTTCACGAACGTTGCTCACCTTCAAGACCAAGCTCACAGCTGCTCTTCTTCTCACACAGCACACACACGGCAGCATGGACCAAAGGTGGGGGCTGCTGCTGTTGGGTTACCCGGTGTCTCCCGGAGACGCCATGTCCCCGGGTACGGTGCGGAACAAAATTTTTTCGGATCAGAATAGTAACACATAGACACGTAATAGGGCGGGTTAAACCCGTAGAGATTTACCAATTGACGCGAGTGGCAGCTCCTCGTCCTTTTCTTCAAGACTTCATCGATGGTGGAGGATGGCACTAGATCATCACGCCGACCTTGCAGTGTACCACGTAATCAGTTCTCTAAAGATGGCTAGAGAGAACCGAGCCGTCGCATGGGACAAACGTGTGTGCGTTCGGTGTGTGTGTATTGTGCCTCATGTTGATTTCGAAAATCACTTCTTCTCTCACTATGGAGCACGAAATTTAGCCTATTTAAATGCTTGGATTTTGATTTCTAAGTCCCTAAAGTGTGAGAGACTTTTGCCAAATCTTACTCTCTTTCGAATTCCAAATTCAAACTTAAGGAAACTTGCTATTATTAGAAAACCAACTTAAATACCAAGTCAAACTAAGTATATTTAAATATGGTATAAAATTCGAAACTTAATCCTAGATTAATTTCGAAATTTCAATAAATAATATTCCAAATATTTTATTCCATATTAATCTATATCAAATATGCAAATTTCGAAAAATACCCTCAAAGGCAAATTTCGAAATTAGCTTCAGGTGAAAGTCAATTTTATCCTCAAGCCCATTATGCACTTGGCCAATCCCGAGCCTTAAAGTTAGTTTCATAAGAAGTCCAACTTCGATCCAATAAATGGCCCGACGCCCATTAAGGCGTGGCCCAATGGCCCAACGGCCCGTTAAAGCCCAAAGCACTTTCTCTCCTTATCAGTACATGTTGATGATCCTTTTTAAGCCCGACTCTCTAAGAGTCCGATAGTTACCTAGCCAATCCCGCAGTACCGGACCGTAACCCGATTCGAGTGCGAATTTCGACCCAGTCTTTATTCCAGAACCTTACTATAGATTATTGTACTACGTATAAACCCTTCCGCTTTGTCCCAATCGAGTGAGAGCCATGGTCTAGGTCAAACTCACTAAACTCAATTCTATGATAAAACGGAGACGATGCAAATTACCAATCTACCATCCATGTCTAACTTGAGTTAGTTCAATACATTGGCCAAGGATTTCGTAATTTCCCGTCTCCATCCTCATAGGACACTTATCTAGATTACTTGCGAGACTGTGAATCCGTACTCGGCCGTCTAAGCCCGGCAATAAAAAATAGTCATCAAGACCGCATCTGGTCCGCTGAACCATGCAACAACAAATCGGGTCGAGGGGAACCAATGACAGTCGAGACATCAAAGTCAACTCGGTAAAAGCCCCTTTCGGTTTAAGGCTCACGTAGACTACTATAGTAGTGTCGTCGGTCATTAACACTCCTTGAGTAATAAGTCATGTTCGACCGTACTACCCGTGAGTCAGTGTCCGTGAAACGATTCAATCCCTTGATTCGATTCGAATCACAAGTCACGACCTCCGCTTCCAAGCGGGATATCGGCACACGATAGGTCATCGACAAATAAGCCGTGTTCGATCAAAGCACTCAACGAAGAAAGGGATTAACCGCGGAGCCGAAATTCAGGGAAGAAAATTGTTTTCCTCTTTGTTATTTAAGCTCCTCGTTGTGTTAATGTTTCATATGAGTGTCTAGATTCCATAGTATTTGAAATTAGATGAACCGTAGCGATCGACGTATGTTTTAAGTGTTGTTGTTTTTCTGCTATTATTACGACTCGGTTACAAATTATAATATTGTTTTGATAATGTCAATGCGATTGAGATAATTGTTGAGAAATCGTAAGCTACGCTCAAGAGAGGGGCTGGCGATTAGACCACTCGCAGACGAGCGGAATAAATCCATCGCTAGAGATAGGTTGGGCTACCCCGTCGGATTAGAGTCAAATCTAATAGCAAGATTCAATGTATTTTAATGCGGTCTTTGGTTGAGTTGTTGGGGAAGCTTGCCCGACTCCTTAATTCGTAGATTAGTTGTTTACGAGTCTTGTGTGATAAGGCGCAGTTTCGTCAGTCCTAAAAATTCGTATGGATGATTTAGGAATACTCATGATCTAATAATTAGTAGCAACTTCGTTAAACATTTTAGCAAATTCGGTCGAGCTAGTTGGATTCGAAGTTCAAATACGTTTATGTTTATAGTCATTTAAATCTTTTATTATCATTTCGAGAAAAAAATTTTATTCTCATAGTTTTATTATTATTTTATTTGCGTATAGTCAAATCAACCTTTCTACTAGAATATTTAAATGAGGTATTCTATTATCGCATAGTTCATTTGGTTTGATACTCGAATACTTACCGCTTCTGTACTACTATTGGTAGATACACTTGCCTATTGAGTGTAGAATAGTTCGTAATATTCGTTTTATTTTTATTACTCGAGCTCGATCAAGTTTTTGGCGCCGTTGCCGGGGAACTATAGATATTTGGAAAACTTTAGTTTGTTATTCTAGCATTATTGTTATAAGGAATCCGTCGCTACGATGTAACCTACGAAAAAACGCGAGGCTAATTGAAGCGAAAATCGAAATGGCGGAACAAAAGCGTGACGAGATTCAATTTGCTACGAGAGAACCTCCGATAAAGGAGTTATGGTGAAACAACGCCGTAGGAACAGTGGGTTCGGTGATAGTCCTTCCTCAAGTCCGTAATAACTTTGAGCTAAAACATCATTGCCTTCAAATGCTTTAGACGATGGCTCAATACGACGGACTCTCCGAGGAAGATGCCTATAGACACATCCGGATTTTCTATCCGTCGCCGACGCAATACGGGTTCAAGGCGTAAGCTCAGAAGTCATCCGACTCTACCTATTTCCGTTCTCTCTACGAGGCAATGCCAAGGAATGGTTCAACCTGCTCCCCGATAGATCTATTACCACTTGGGACCAAATGCATGCCGCCTTTATCAATTATTTCTTTCCACCTTCCAAGGCAATCAAATTAAAAATGGACCATATCGCATTCAAGCAAAAGGAGGGCGAAAATCTAACGATGTTTGGACCAGATTCAAGGCGCTCTTGAATCATATTCCTCAACATGGGATGAGAAAGAGTGAGCAAATTCAGCGGTTCCATGAGTCGTTGAACGATCATACCGTACAATTAGTAGACAGAGCATGCAATGCACGGCCATGTAATCTTAGCGCAACAGAAGGCTGGAACTTAATTGAATATTATAGCGCGAACATTTTCTGACGAGGGAGTTCAAGCAGTAGAGGTAAACCATCGGAAATGTACAATGTCGCTGAAACTACCTCAAAAATGCCAAGTTCGATGCCCTCCAACAACAAATGCAGACTTTGATGAATGCGCTCTTGCCTATGAAGCCGGCCGTTAATGCTGTCCAATTACAACCCACACCGAGGTCACCCACAACTATTGCGCCTTCTCATTCATATCCGACATATATTCCACTATGCACTATATGTGAAGGAAGTCATGACGCAGCTCACTGCCCAGCGAAAATTCGTCCCGAATCGAGTTCATCCAAACTTGGCCTATGGAAATCAACAACAAGCTCCGCCGAGATTTCAAAATCATAGAACACAAGGATATCACGGCGGATATTCTGCACCCATTCCGGAAAGTCGCGTAGAAAAGCTCGAGGGAATGTTATCTAAGCTAATGAGAAAGCTCGACTCTCTTAGATAGTCAAGAAGTGCGGTTGTAAACTACCGAGTCTTCCCTACGAGCCTTAGAGAAGCAAGTTGAGCAGATTGCCGAATCAATCCAACAACGTCCTTCCGGTTCGTTGCCATGTTACACCGAGACCAATCCAAAGGACCATCATGTGAAGGCGGTGACACTTCGCAACGGGAGAGAACTCGAGGAAGTACAGAAACCGATAAAGAACTTTGAGCCCAAGGAAGCAAGCGGCGGGACCAACACGAAGGAAGACGGCGTACCTAAGCCACCCGTCAAAATGTATCAGCCAAAGATACCATACCCAACGAGGCTTAAAAGGGACATCGTGGACGACCAATTTGGTAAATTCCGTTCAATTTTTAAACAATTACATATTAATTTACCTCTCGTCGAAGCTCTTGCGCAGATGCCCCGCTGGGCAAAGTTTTAAATGATCTTATCACGAACAAACGCAAGCTCGAAGAAGTGTCCACAGTCGAACTACGAGGGGAGTGCTCCGCCATCTTACAAAGCAAAATCCCGAAAAAACTAAAAGACCCAGGGAGTTTTACTATACCTTGTTAGATCTAGTGGTACATAAAGCCTTGGCCGATTTAGGTGCACGTATAAATTTGATGCCTTATTCTATGTTTAAGAAGCATGGTTTAGGAGAACCGAAACCCACTAGGATGAGTTTACAATTAGCGAATAGATCTGTTAAGTATCCTAGGGGTATTATCGAGGATGTGCTCGTCAAGGTCGATAAATTTATTACTCCTGCAGATTTCGTTATTCTCGATGTGGAGGAAGGTGAAAATATTCTTCTAATATTAGGAAGGCCATTCCTCGCTATCGGGGGAACCATGGTTGATGTTCGCAATGGAACATTTGATATGGCCGAATCTATAAAAATGCGAAGAAATTGGACGATAAATGCTTTTACATTGATGCATGGGATGAATTCTTATCATTGCAGGGATTTTCACAATAGAATCATTCAGAGAAGCTAAAGACGGCGAGCTGATTGAAGAGCCAAGGCATGAACGATCTTTTGAGGTTGGCCAAATAGATGAAGATGAAGATGGGGCGGAACCTACGATCGAGGTGCACCCGAGCAGAGAAGAAGAAAAAGAAAAATGTTCAATTGAAGATCCACCAAAGCTCACTCAAACTATTATCCGACCACTTGGAGTATGAGTTTCTCGAGGAAAACTCGAAGCTCCCCGTAATCATAGCATCAAAGAAGGCGCATAAGAAGGCGCTCGCGTGGAAGATATCGGATATTCGAGGAATCAATCCGACCTTCTGCATGCATAGGATCCTGATGGAAGACGAGTTCAAGCTTGTAGTGCAACATCAAAGGCGTCTAAACCCGAATATGAAGGAGGTAGTAAAAGCTGAGGTAATAAAACTACTTCATGCGGGAGTCATATATCCGATCTCAGACAGCCCATGTTAAGTCCAGTTCAAGCGGTGCCGAAGAAGGGAGGGAATGATGGTGGTATCCAACGAGAAAAACGCTCTCATTCTAACTAGGACCGGTACAAGGTGGGAGTGTGCATTGATTACTGGAAATTAAACGACGCGACGCGAAAAGATCACAACCGTTCATTGATCAAATGCTTGAGCGTTTATCTAGTCATGTATTTTATTGCTTTCTTGATGGTCTTTTAGGTTACTTGCAGATCTCGATCGCACCAGAAGATCAACAGAAAACGACTTTTACGTGCCTATTCTGAACCTTTGCATATCGGCGAATGCCTTTCGAACTGTGTAATGCCCCGGCTACCTTCCAAAGATGCATGATGGCCATTTTCCGCAAATTAATCGGTAAAGGAATGGAGGCATTCATGGATGACTTTCGACTTTTGGTAACTCATTTGAAGTATGTCTTTCCAATCTTAAGGCGGTACTTAAACGATGCGAGGTAACAAACCTTGTGGTAAACTGGGAAAAATGTCACTTTATGGTTAGAGAAGGTATCGTTTTAGGTCATAAGATATCGGCTATAGGAATCGAGGTAGACAGAGCAAAATAGAAACTATTGAACGATTACCTCCACCCTCGTCGGTAAAAGCAATTAGAAGTTTCTTTCGACATGTTGGTTTTTATCGTAGATTTATTAAAGATTTTTCCAAAATTGCTAGACCTTTAACTCGCTTGCTAGAAAAAGATGTACCTTATGAGTTTACGACCGACTGTATGAATGCTTTTATTGTACTCAATGATAAGCATATTAATGCTCCTGTCATGGTAGCCTCGGATTGGATGCTACCATTCGAACTAATGTGCGATGCCAGTGACTTTGCAGTAGGTGCAGTTTTGGGGCAGCGACGGGAAAAATATTTCCAGCCGATACACTACGCAAGCAAGACTTTAATGAGGCGCAATTGAATTATACTACCACCGAGAAGGAATTGCTTGCATTTGTGTTTGCAACCGGCAAGTTCCATCCATATCTTATCCTACCGAAGGTCATTATCTACACGGATCATTCCATTAAGCATCTCTTTGCAAAGCCGGATGCAAATCCTAGGCTGATCCGATGGATTCTACTACCCCAAGAGTTTCGCGACCAAAAGGGAACGGAGAATCTTGCCGCAGACCACTTGTCGAGACTAGAAGAGACACCCTGCGAGGTTACAAAAGAAGAGACGACCCGAGACTACTTCCCGACGAATACCTTTACGCTATACATGAGGTACCTGATGAACTTCCATGGTATGCCCATATTGCTATCTATCTTGTAGCTAGGATTTTACCAAGGGGATACACGAGTCACCAGAGGAGAAAATTCTTTTCGGACTTGAAGTATTACTTTTAGGATGGTGCTATTCTATTTATGATTTGTGCGGTATAACATAATCAGGAGATGCGTACTCTTCCCCAAAACAATCGATATCTTGGGAAATTGCCACACGGGACCGTGCCGAGACCATTATGGTGGCAACCAAACCGCACAAAAGGTACTAGAATGTGGATTCTACTAGCCCACAATTTTCAAGGACGCACAAAGGTATGTGGAGGAGTGTGATAGATGCCAACGAACAGGTAATATTCTAAACGCAATGAAATGCCTCAGAATTTTATACACATTTGTGAAATATTTGATGTATGGTGCATTGAATTTATGGGTCCGTTTCCGACATCTTTTAAAAATCGATATATCCTAGTAGCAGTCGATTATGTGTCAAAATGGGTGGAAGCGCAAGTGCAGCCCACTAATGATGCTAGGGTAGTCGTTAAATTTTCAAAAGCTTTATTCAAGATTTGGATCACATCGTTGCATTATCAGTGATAAAGGCACACAGTTCTGTAACACCAATTTTGCAAAGACGCTCGAGAAATACGGTGTTAAACATAGTGTTACCACTGCGTTCCATCCTCAAGCGAGCGGCCAAGTGGAGGTCATGAACAGGGAGCTGAAGCGGATACTCGAAAAAACTGTGGAACACCATAGGCGAAATTGGCCGAACAAGCTGAACGATGCCTTATGGGCATACCGGACAACATACAAGACACCTATCGGATCCACACCCTATAGACTTGTTTACGGGTAATCTTGTCATTTACCCGTTGAGCTTGCACACAAGGCATATTGGGCTCTAAAAAAGCTAAATTTTGATTTAAATCTTGCAGGTGAAAAACGAAACTTGCAAATCAACGAGCTCGATAAGTGGCGTCAGATGGCGTACGAAAATACTCGCCTCTACAAGGAACGCACCAAGATGTACCATGATAAAAAAAATCCAGCAAAGGGAATTTCGCGAGGGTGACCATGTATTGCTCTACAACTCTCGACTAAGCTTATTTCCAGGCAAGTTGAAGTCACGATGGTCTGAACCCTTCAAGGTAACTCGAGTATTTCCATACGGCACAGTCGAGATCACACACCCGGAATGAGGGACTTTCAAGGTGAACTGGCAGCATCTCAAGCATTACTATGGCGGTGACATAGAGGCCCTCGGGGAGGAAACGATTCAACTCCTCAACACTACCCAGAGCTGAACCACCGGACAATGTCTAGCTAAAAGACATTAAAGAAAGCGCTACTTGGGAGGCACCCCAAGCCTATCCTATGTTTTTCTTTTATTTTTCTATGCACGTTTTTAGTTTTATGATTCTGTTTTTCGATGATCGTAGGGAATTCAAAATCTCAAGTGTGGGGAGGAGCTGATTTAACGCATGCACATCAAACTCACTCAAGGAAGTTCACTTATCTAATTTATTTACTTTCCTTGTGTTATACCAATTGTTACGTTGAGGACAACGTAAATTTTAAGTGTGGGGAGGGGAATTTCTGCGAAATTAATGCGAATATATTATTATATGTGCATAACGTGAAATTTGGCATGAATTTTTTTTCGAAAATCATGTTTCGTATCATGAAAGGTTGATTTTGTGTTAGCGTTCTTGTGAGTAATTAGGATACATATACGTGTCGACTTCTTTCTTACATGATTAACTTAGCGATACTTGAGAGATTCGTACACATAACCCTATTTTTGTGAGATTTTTAAGCCTACGAGCTTTTTGTTCATTTCTTTGGTTGTGTGAATCATGCTTAATTTATTTCTCTTCAGAACTTCCTTGTGTATCACGTTTTGAAACTGCTTAAAGTGTGAATGCGTGAAAATGAGGAAGGCATTAGGAATTCAGTCCGTAGCCAAAGTTTTCGACCACGCCTGATCACCGTAGTTAGCCACTTCGAGCCTAAGCCTTTTATTTGTGAAACACGTGCTAAATTTCCGAGCTGGGCGTCGAAAAAAAAAAGTGGAAGATAGGGAAAAGAACAGAAAAAATGGAATAGATAAAAAAAAGGGAAAAGAGAGAAAAAAATATATTCGGCTTAGAACCTTCCTCCGACAATCTTTTACTCAAAAAAGCATTTTACTATTTTCTTGGTTGAGAGGTTGAAAGAAAGGGCTATGTCGAAAAATAAAATAAAAAAAACGACGAAAAAAAGTTGAGTAAGGGGCGAATTTTGGGGTTTTCGAGATGATGGCATGATTCCGACACGACTACAGCTCATACCCTTTTTACGCTTATTTCTTTCTTTGCTTACATATCTCAGCCATATAATAACCCGGTAAAGACCTTCTGATTCACGCTTGATCACTGAAAGAGGTAGATTTACTTATTGCTTACAAGCTTATGGTAGAGACTAGATTAATGCATGACCCGAGCGACACCAACAATTTACCCCGAACACTTAGTGATTTGAGTGAATCCTTGCGAGGTACGGATTTTGAGGTATTGCTAAAGAAAATCGTATAATTAGTCGTTGATTTCGAATATGCTTTCCAACTTTACTTGCATTATCTCCTACGTAAATTCGTTCTTGATTGATATGTTGCATGATTTTATACCTTTTATACCATTTGCGTTCATTTGCTTGAGGGCACGCAAACGCTTAAGTTTGGGGAGATTTTTCTGGTAAAATGATTTTTCATTTACCACTTGCGTGATCCATCCTTTTTACATCAGAGCTATTACAAACCGAAAAGCAAAATCAGTTACATCCACGCGACAAAAACAATAGCTAAGCACATATGTGTTGAAAAATAGCAGAGGCGCCTACTTTCGTCATTCCTACAAAGTGCTTCATTCTCCCCTTCATCTCATTCATGATCCACTGGAATACTTGCTCAGCCGATCACCACCCTTCCTCATTATGCACTCTTCTATTTCGTTCATGCCATATACAATAGAGCATGGCTGTTACAAATGCCAATCGTATTCTTTGCTTTATGTTGCATGTACCTCCCAAAGCTTTGATCCAAGTACTTAGCTCCACAAAAGTCTTCACATTCGCATTATCAATGCTCAGCCACGCAAAGTTTCTGCATCAGGGCCTGAACAAGCAGGTCAGGAATAAGTGTTCAATAGATTCCTCGAAAATCCCACACAGCCGACAGCTAGTGTTAGTTATGATCAGTCCCCAGCTACTCAGTCTCTCAGCAGTTAGGATTCTTTTCTGGACCAACCATAGAAAGAAGGAATGCTTGGGTGTGTTAAATCTACTCCAAACAGCATTACAGAATGGAAATGAAGGATTTTCACCCTTGAGCCACCCATACCCAGATTTTACAGTATAGGCTCCATCTGCTGTGCACTTCCATTCCTTTCCTTGATATCCCAGCCTGAATCTTTCTTTTAATCTGTGGAGTTTCTTCCAGTGCCACCCGGAATCAGCTACAGGAATAAGATCCCAGAAGATAGTGCCTTTTAAGTATATTGCATTCACCCACTTAATCCACAGAGAGTCAACCTCCTTAGTTATGTCCCAATTTTGTTTCCCAGCCAAAGCCTTATTCCATGTTTCACAATCCCGAATGTTGAGTGCTCCCTTGTTCCTAGGTAAGCAAACACTGTCCCATCCGATCAGAGATATGCTTCTACCTTGACCTCTGTTGCCACACAAGTACTCTCTACAGATTCTGTCAATCTCTTTTGTCACTGCTTTCGGTAACATAAACACTGATCCCAATATCCATGAGTGGCCATAAGAACAGAATTAATCAAGCATAATCTGCCTGAATAAGACAAGTTCCTTGTGGTCCGGCTCTTGATCCTAGTTGTGATCTTTTCTACCAACATTTGGCATGAGCTTCTGGTCCATTTGGTAGAAGAGATGGGTACACCCAAGTATCTCATTGGGAACTGACCAAGCTGGAATCCAGTGATCAGGACCATCTGCTCAACAACTTGCCTTTTGACACCTGCAAGGTAAAGGCAGGATTTCTGCTGGTTAGCTTCTAGTCCAGATGCTGCCTTAAACTGGTTCAGAGCTTCCTTGATGACAATCACAGCCTCAGTTTTGCCTTTGTAAGGATCATTAGATCATCTGCGAAACAGAGGTTCACCAGGTTAAGCTGATTGCATAAGGGATGGTGCCTAAATCTGCGATCCTTTGCAGATAAGTGCAGCTTTCTCGTTATGTACTCCATGACTAGCATAAAGAGCAGGGGTGATAGAGGGTCACCATGTCTCAGACCCCGAGCTCCTCTGAGCATCCTACTTGTGTGCCATTGAAAGAAATGGTATAAGTGACAGAGGACACACATTCCATGATCCAATTGACAAATTTCAGGGGCATCTTAAGCATGCAGAGCCATTTCCTCAAAAATCCCAATCCAAGGTGTCATATGCTTTTCTAATGTCCACTTTCACAAGTACCCTGGCTGATGCATTCTTCCGAGTGTATAGTCTGATGAGGTCCTGGCATAGGAGGATATTATGCACGATAGACCTACCTTCTACAAATGCGCTTTCATTGGCATGAACTAGTTTAGGCAGCAGAGGTTTCAGCCTCGAGCAGATTAGTGTGGGGAGATTTGATAAACATAATTTTATATGTTTATATTTATGATAAATAGGTCATTGGTATTTGAGTTTTGGCGGTCTTCGCTAAATTATGACAAGAATTGGGAAAAATGTGCGAATTGGCAGATATTTCAAGACATTAACGAGACATAGAGTGGAATTTCATCCTTGAAACAAGAAATTAGGTAAGAAGGATGAAAACAAGCAGCATGATTTCAGGCGACGACTCTTTCACACGGACAAAGAAATCAACTACAATATCACTTGCTCTCATATATAAAAGGATCAGAGCAAAGAGGAAGAGAGTAGTCTGCCTGAAATACCTTCACTGAACCTTCGTAACACTTGCTCACCTACAACCCACAACACACACCGCAAGCATCCACCTACCACTTCATGTACGTGCTCACCTTCAAGCCAAGCTCCCAACTGCTCTTCTCCTCTCACAGCACACACACGGCAGCAAGGACCAAAGGTTGGGGCTACTCCAACAAGGAGCTGAAAGGGCTGCCCTTTCCTCAGACGCACACCACGTGTTCGATCAAAGCACTCAACGAAGAAAGGGATTAACCGCGGAGCCAAAATTCAGGGAAGAAACGTGTTTTCCTCTTTGTTGTTTTACGCTCCTCGCTGTGTTAATGTTTCATATTAGTGGCTAAATTCCATAGTATTTGAGATCAGTTGAACCCTAGCAATCGACATATGTTTTAAGTACTGTTGTTTTTTCCGCTATTATTACGACTCGGTTACGAATTATAACATTGTTTTGATTATGTCTATGTGATTGAGATAATTGTTGAGAAATTGTAAGCTACGCTCGAGAGAGAGGCTGACGATTAGCCCACTTGCAGATGAGCGGAATAAATCCATCCCCAGAGATAGGTTGGGCTACCCCGTCGGATTAGAGTCAATTCTAATAGCGGGATTCATCGTATTTTAATGCGGTCTTCGGTTAAGTAGTTAGGAAATCTTGCCCGGCTCCTTAATTCGTAGATTATTTGTTTACGAGTCATGTGTGATAAGGCGCAGTTTCGTCAGTCATAAAAATTTCATATGCATGAATTAGGAATTCTCACGATCTAATAATTAGTAGAAACTTCGTTAAACATAGCAAATTCGATCGAGCTAGGTGGATTCGAAGTCTGAAATACGTTTATTTTTATAGTCGTTTAAATCTTTATTATCATTTCGAGAAAAAAAATTTATTATCATAGTTTTATTATTATTTTATTTGCGTATAATCAAATATACCTTTGTACTAGAATATTTAAACGAGGTATTCTATTATCGCATAGTTCTTTTGGTTCGATACTCGAATACTTACCGCTTCTGTACTACTATCGATAGGTACACAGGCCTATTGAGCGTAGAATAGTTCGTAATATTCGTTTTATTTTTATTACTCAATTCGCTCGATCATGCCACATAACTACTTCATCTTCGGCCTTTGAGAGTTGGCAAACCTCTTTGTTCCAAGACATGTCACCAACTAGATAACAGTTATCACTCGAAATTTTCCTGCCATCCCACAAAAATACTTGTTTAAAACCTCACAACATTTGTTGTTAACTCATACATCGAGATCATCGTCGCTGATGGACTTATGCCAATAAATTCGCAACAACCCTTTGACATGAAGGACATTCCTTAAGGCAGGAAAGCCGGCAACATTCAGTTTCCCCCGTCCGAGTATTTTGCCTTTTGCTTCACCACCGAATGTCACTGTTCCACTACTTAAAGGCACATATTCTATAAGATAGTCTTTGGAACTAGTCATGTGATGTGAACAGCCACTATCAAAGTACCAAGACCCTGAACCATTAGCCTTTAACGAAGTGTAAACAACATAATATTGAAGCAAATATTTTTCTACCGAGGCTTTCTTTAGAATCCACACAGTTTTAAACTTAGTAGAGAGAATTTGAGTTAAAGTCGTCTGAAATATCACCAGACTTACTCATCAATACCGATGTCTCAGTGTTGACTCGAATGTTAGATGATTTTTCAGTCAACATAATTTTTTTGGAAATCACCTCTTTCAGCTTCAAACAATAAGGTTTGATATGCCCATGCTTAAAACAGTAATGGCTTTTCCTGGACTCACCTGCAGTATGCTTATGTTTTGCATCAATCATGCTTAGGTTTTAAATAAACAATACGGTTAGATATTTGCTCAAAAGTATGTTTAGCTTTTAAAAGGACAGTATTAGGTTTTTCAGTAACCACAGGCTATGATTGATATCATATTCCAAGTTTATCAAAAACACCTAAAGAAAGTACCTCGTCAAGAGTCGATTTGCCTTTATTGAATCTAGAAAAAGTATCTTCGGCCTTGTTGATTTGTTTTTGAAGCTTGTCTATTTCCATGTCCTTCCTAGTCAACAGAGCTTCCATCTTGCTTATTCTATCTAGTAGACTTGTAATATCTTATCATTGTTCTGATATTCCTCTGTCAAGGTTTGAATGGTTTCCTTCTGCTTTGCATTCAGCTCCTTTTCTTTTGAGAATTCATCCGAAAGAAGCCGTGTCTCTGCATTTTCGTTGATTTCATCAGTTTCCTTTACTGTACCATCAAAATCAATTCCCCATCAAAATATCTTCATAATAAAAAATAATATGTTTTCATATGTGAGTCCAATGTTGGATGAGCATCTGCTAACGCAGTATATCCAGTATGTGATGTTCTTCATTATCATTGTCCGAGAAGGCTGAGATTGGTATACTAGGCCACTGGACGACCTTCTTCGTGTCTTTAACCGGTACACCTTCTTCATCGTTAGAAAGAAAAAAATCAAATAATAATTCTAGGCATTCTCTTAGACCATTCGAAAAGATTGCATTTTTCTCGTTTTAATTTACTATGCTTAAATTTAAAGGATAAAAAAACTTGCAAGATCCACCCAATAAGCTTTCACGTACTTACGAAGGGTATTGGCACATTCATTAGCATAATGTCCCCAGCCTTTGCACGCATGGCATTGAACAGAATCTCTGTCCTGCTTGTCGACGCTAGCTTTATCACCATAGTTCTTTTGACAAAGGGAGGCGCAGATGAAGAATCTTTCTTCTTGAATGTTGGACCAACATTCAGCTCCTTCTTTTTCATAAACTTCTTAAAGTTCCTAACTAACATAGTCATATCCTCATCATCGTTAGAATCAACCTCAGCCTTGACCGCTGACGGTTGAGTAACTAGAGCAATACCTTTACCCCATGATGCTTTCTTTTGTACTTCGAGATTGGTCTCGTAGTTCTTCATGATAATCATCAGATAGTTAAAGTCCATTGTGGCCAGATTGTGCGCTTCCTCGACTGCTGTTAGGTCCTACGATTAACAACTCTACGATCCTAGGCTAGAATTCATAGTAATTCGATCGTTATGATAAGCAATTGAATTCGATCGAAAAACTCAATTGAAGAACAAGAGAGAGAATTTGAGTAGAGTGAGAAAGTTACTATTGTTTCTCTCTCTAGAGATCGAATTGCAAGCCTTTCGGATCAATTCTAAAAACTTTCTCTATTCAGCTCAATTGATTTACATGTATTTATACCAAACAAACTTGGTATAAATATCAAACTAGTCCTAATCTAAGGACTACTATACAAAACGCCCCTAATTACAAGGACAACTAATGAAATCAAGCACAATTACAAATAGTATTCTACAATCTCCCCCTTTGTGCTTGATTGCGTCTCTGCGCCGTTTTCCTCGTCGGGCGTATTACGATCTGCGTAAGCCCAGCGCATACTCGTAGTTCCTCAGTTTGATCCTAAGCTCCAGTCGCTCCTCGATATCTTCAAGCAATTCCATTAGGAGCGGCTGTTCTATCACGAACTGTGGATCCTCAGCATAGTGTCTCTGTTGATTTGTTCCAACCTCTGCTCGAGGTTTTTCTTGACGACCTTGAGCGTCCCATCGCAAAACTTATGAATCTCAGTCTTCAGCATCAACCTATTCTTCTTTGCTATTGGATTGTGGTAGGTGACGCCTAGGACTGAGCTGATGTGCACGTGATTGTTGGGAAGCCCTTCGATCTCAGGTCCCTTGTTGAGTGGAGTGGTCATGTTGACCTTCTTCATATTGCTCTCCAGAGCCATCTGAAGGTCGTGTGCGGCATAGTACTTGACCTGGCGCATCATGAACCGGTAGAGCCCTTCGAGGCCTTCTTTCTTGATGAAGCCCTGAGGACCTTTGTACTTCTCCACGTATAGCTGATAAAGACGGTACACTTCATCGGCGGGGAGGTACGGCAGGTCGCTCTCGCTCAGTTCCTCTCGGGTCATGTCCACTCGTTCGATGATGTAGTGAGGTGTCGGAAGTCATCCTTTGGCACAGTATACGCTGAGTAGTTGGCTTATTGGGGAGAGACTCTTATAATGGCTCTTGGCTTGTGTCTTAGTCATCCCTAGCCTAACATCGGGTCCTAGTTTGGTCAGCATCCAGAGGTAGGTCATCCTCTTCTGCTGATCCCAATGAGAGATCCCTCTAAGCTCGAACTCGTTCGGCTTCTTCACTCTGTCCGGAGACCTCCAAATATTCTCACGAACTTCTTCGAGGAAGGGAATTTCTATTTGAATGTTTTCCCATTGCGTGTCGATCCGGACGGTCCCTGGCGTTAGCCTTGGAGAGGGAACCGCCTGTTGAGCGATTAACTCTGGTAGCCTTGGGATAACTCCCTCGTAGTCGTCACCTTCCTGAAGCTCGTCATCTTCTATGATTACGAGATCTATAGACGCTTGTTGTAGAAAGCGCCGAACGTCGTGAAGCTGTTGTCTTTGATGCTCCTCGGGCATGGAGTGGGCATCCACTGTCCTTCGAGATGTACTTGTCTAGGGCCTCGTGTGGATTGACGCCATGTCCAGAGGGTCCCGGTTGGTCTGGAGCGACTGAGGCAGTGGCTTGGGTAGCTGCTAGAGCTACAAGCATTGCAGCACTTGCTTCTTCTTTCGGAAGCAAGGGGCTTGTGTAGATCGGCGGTGTGGGTGGAGGCGTCCTCAGGTGAAAGGTTGGTGGGTCGATGTGGGCGGTGCGGTGCATGGTGTGGGTAGTTTGGGCTTGTTGGGTGGTTTGTGTTTGGGTATGGTGGGTTTGTGTTTGGGTTGTATGGGTTTCACCAGCTCCAGCGCTTGTCTGCGTAGCGCCCGAGCCTTGTCCTTGGCCACTTGTTGATGTCCTTGTCCTCTTCTCCCCCTCATGAGGGTCCTGATCGTCAGGATCGTCATGTCTGCGCCGTGAGTGGGACTTCGGCCTCGGCAGGTTCAGTCTGTGGCTCAGGATGGTCCACCAATTGCCTATAGAGGGATTCTTCTTGCGGCGATCGGATGGAAAGGCCTATCAGACGGGCGAGGAGAATGTCATGGAGCTCGGTGATAGGGATTGTGTATGGGTTGATGAGGATGGAGGAAGTGGCTAGAGGGTCGGTGGGTGTGGGTTGCGGAGGTGTGGGGTTGATTCGTGACGAAGGGCCTTCAGAGGCAGGTGCTTTCCCGATATCTCTTCGTGATGCCTCGAGTGCTTGGAGTACACTCTCTGTAATCTTTTCTTCCATTGACTGTACAGCGGCAGAGAGAGCGGCCTGAAACTGATCGGTCGTCACGAAGGGTGCGGACGCCTCCTGAGATGGACCAGGACGACTGATGTCGCCTGTTATCAACCCTTGAGTAGACACCGACTCTGTGGGTTGGCTCTCAGTCACTTGAGGTTGTGACTGTATGAGACTTCCACCCGGTCCCCGAGTCGAATCTTGAGGTCTCTATGGGTGTTAAGGCAGGCTCAGGTTGTGCCTGCGAACCAGACACCACGTGAGTTGCTTGCGGCTCAAGATTGAGTGAAGAAGTGCCGGCAACACTAGTCGTTGTGGTCAGCGTGATATCTGGTGCGGTGGTGACGGCCGGGAAGAGGGACTCCAGTTGAATGGTGTAGCTGTGTGAGGAGTGGGATCACGTTCAACATCCCCTGGAGCCTGATCCGTCACCAGTGGAAGCGAGCTCTGCCCAATTTCTGTCTCGGGCTGTGCTTCTTGTAGAAGAACCTCCTCAATGGTTTCTTCGAGCGCGCCTACATGTAAGAGCTCTTCCACTTGTAATTCGAGGTCAGGAGCCTCGAGTTCCATCTCCGTAGCCACGACGTCTATCAGCGTATCATCGACGTCGGGCATTGGCTCTTCGACCAATGGTGGCTCCTGAGCTAGCTCCTAATCGACATCATCAATCATCGCGTCTTCAGGGCTTAGCTGTTGTTGTTGTTGGTGAGGGCTAGCTCCAAGCACTGTCGGGGGCCCTCGAATCATTTTCTCGGTGAGATTCCTGTCCCGACCGTATAGCTTGTAGACGTCTTCGTTGGGTTCGCGAGACGAAGGAGCTCGAATGAGATCGGCATCGACGGTTGGTCCAGGTCCGTGAGCCGTGAGTTGTGGAAGAACTTGAGCCTTGGTGGTTGGTAATTTCCGCCAGGAGGCAGAGTAGGGATGGTCTGGTGCAGCGCCATGATCTCCCTGATGATGATGCTGAACCACCGAGCATAAGGCACGTTCTTCGATCGCCGGTTCTCCTTTTGCCGAATCTGGTCCGCGAGGTCGTTCCAGATCATCTGAGTGTAGTCGTAATTTCTTGCAAAGGCGATGCCATGGAAGATCCTCAAAATGTTGCTGTTGCCCTTATCAAATCCTGCGTGCTTGGGGGACAGACACTTATTCACTATTCCGAATAGTGTCTTCCACGGGTGTGGGATTCCGCTGCTCTGGACCTGAGCTAATCTTGCGAGCGGCGGTTGGTATCCCATGTGCAAAAAATCTTGAATCATCTCTGCATCGGAAGGGAGCGGGTCGTAATTATTGCTGTGAGGCAAGTCCAGTAGCATGCCGAACTGGTTCTTGTCCATGCTGATATGCCGCGTCCCGATCCTTGTTGAGAATCTGAAAGCTCCATTGTCTACTTCTCCTTGTATGCAGCCCCAGAACTGCTGGAGATATACCATCGGCACTGATGCGGTGGCCGTTAACGCATGCCAGATGGGGTGACCTCTCAGGATAGAGACAATAATCTCGTCTGGGCATCGAAAGGTGCTCAGATCGAGCTGAAAATTTTTATCCTGGACCTTCAGATACAGGTTGTGGTCGTATATATGATTATATCTTGGATAGCGATCCATCTGAAAAATAAGATATATAAAAGTTTATTAGTTCAATTTTATTTTCCGTCGAAGTATGAATAAATTTCATCAAACTATAGTAATATCGCAAGTAATAGCATGTTCGATGAATTTTGAATTGAAATTATATCGAATGCATAGTATATGCTCAATTTTGAAAAATCGTAATGGCATGAATGTAATTTCGAATGCAGTATAAATCGCTTGAAAAATAGTTCGAAATTTTTCTAAGTGTTGAATCGTGAAAAAGGACACTGTTCATGCCGAGAAATTTTTTGCTTGATAAAATTGATGTTAAAAATGATCTCCTATGCATTAATTTCAATTGTAATGACTCAGTTCGTTTTTTCGATCGAGAAAATTTTACTTGCAAAGGTCCGCTACAGAGTAAAAGACTTAGTAAAATTTTCTAAGTATTGAAGTTGAAATCGAGACTATAGTCGGTCAATCGAGAAAAATTCCGTGTAAATTTACGATCGAGAAATTATTTCTCAGATAAATTTACTATCGAGAAATTTTCCTCGATTGAATAAAATTTTTCGATTTGAAATTTGTCGACCGGAATGTGATTTTCGATTGTAAGTAAAATAATTTTCGCTGCGATATAAACAGTATCTAAATTAAATCAGAATTCAATTAAGACTGTTTGACGACAAAGTTCTTCGATGGCTTTAAACATTCAAATACCCAGTTTCATCAAAAACTCAGATTACAGTCGAAGATGCAGATTTTCCGATGATCCATTCTACCAGATTCATAGTGAATATCGAAACTATCTTAAGTGCAGGCATTAAACTCAGAAAACACTCATAATCAAACCTAAAACACTATGAAGTAGTATACGATTTTCTCAGTTTTGAAGAACAGTCGAGAAACTAATATAAATCATGCGAAAAACAACAAAATGCAGATGCTAACGAAGTTAAATCACACGCAAATAGCAACAGATTCTCATTTCTACGTTACACAGACAATTTCGTGTTGAAAATCGAAAGATTTTTGAGCAGTTTTGAACTGTCTGTGAAATTTTTTCGCTAGAAAGAGTTTTGCGATTAGGGTTGCGTGAGAAAAACTTTTTTGACTGACTAAAGTTAAACTTTTATTAACTATCATTAAGTGAATGTTGGGTTTGCGATTGGACGTTTTGCGATTAAATGGATCAGGCCCATTACTATTTGCGCTCGAGAAATTTTTGATTTGAAAAATTCATCTCAATTCAAATTTTCCGATTGCAAATTATCGCGGCCAATCAAAATTGTTTCCAACACTGTTTACGATCGAGAAACTTATGATCGTGAATTAAGTCTTCTATCTAGTTTCTCAATAGTAAGTACTTCTAAAATTTTCAGATTGACCCCTATTTCAAAATAAAACCTTTTGTAAGACTCCCCCTTAGTAATTAAAATAAATGCAATTAACTCCCTGAATTTTCTGTGTAATAACGTCTAGCTCCCCTGGCAGAAATTTAAAAATCTGTACCACTTAGAGATAAGCGCTAGTAATAATGGAGTTAATCAACAATTATTTTTGGCAATTTTATCTTTGAAATATTTGGTCTTGTGTCTAGCTCCTCTCTTTGTAGTGTCGACGTCTCGCTCTTTAATTCTGAAATTCTCAGAGAAAAACGTCAAAAATATTTGGAGCTAATCTACAAGTCTTATATTTGCTCCCCCTCAAATGATGCAAAATAATTGACTAATTATGCAAGCATACGAAATCAATTCAAGTCACGAGCACACAAATTTACCAAGTAAGCATGTATACATGGTCCCCGAAAACATGTACTTTAAAATATTGTTTGAGGGTAGAAGCAATGAAAAATTTATCGCATTTAAACAATTCAGCACCAATGGAATCTAAGTTGCATTTAGAATGTGCGATACACTAAAGAAATTCGCATTTATTCAATTCAACGCATATGAAACATAATATTTCATGTCAAAATGTGCGAAATTTTTATTTATTATTTATTTCTTAGTATATATATATATGTATATATATATTTTTTATTACTATTATTATTATTATTATTATTTTATTTTTTTTATTATTTTGCTTCGATCAATCGTCACGCCTAAAATTTTACGAGACATTTGAAAGAAGAAAATGCCGTCAAGTCATGTCGTCAAACTAAAGTCCTAAGTTCATAGACTGGTCCACGTCGACAACTCTCATCAGGTTCGCTCTTTCTCTCAATTAGCTATCTTGGGATTTTTATATTTTTATCACTCAAGTCAACACAAGCACTTTTATGTCAATTTACCTGTGATCGAGGCATTTTTTTAATCATTTCACCTAAGCGATAGACCGTCTATGTGGAATCAAAGGGATGTAAGGGTTATAATTTGGCTAGGACTTAGAACGGAAGGAATTTAAAGGAAAATGAGCTTATCTCTTCACCGTCTTCCAATCCTACGTCCGTCTCCCTTTTTTTTTCGGCGTCTTTCTTCTTTTCAATCTTTTCTCCCTCTTTTTCTTTTAAGAACTACCCCTTTTTATGTTATGCTCAAGCTGAAGCTCCGCTTCTCCATGAGGCTCTAGGAGATTATCGTAGGCGAAGTTCTTCTTGTTGGTTCTTGGGCCGATACCGTACTCCTCTTCTCTTAATCCCTAGAGAGGTTTCAGAGATTATCTATTTGGAAAAGTTCACGCTTATGGAATTCGTACCCGAGGCTGCACTCCTCTTCTCGTTTCCCGATATAAGATCGGATTATCGTTGGAGAAGTTCACTTCGTGGTGCTCCTCTTCCAGCCGTTCTGACGAGCGTACGAGATTATCGTTGGAGAAGTTCACAGCAGGATCCATGCCACTTTTCTACAAGGTAGTCGGAAGGCCGGTTCCTTTGGTCTGTTTGTTGCGCGTTGAGCAATGCCTTCTTTTGTCATCATCTTACTTTTTCTTTCGTTATCTCCCCCTCCTTTTCTCGTTTGAACAACCATTCGAAGAGTATGTGCTGAAGGCTGAGAATGGGTTTCAAATGAAGAAAAGGACATCGTAGAAGGCTCAAAGTGGATGACTAAGGGCTAACGTGGGGAAATTAATATAAGGCCGAATGAGGAATATCCTAAACTCCCTTATCATTTTCCTAACGATCTAACGCAAGATGAGTATGAAGCCAAGTGTCGCTAGTTAAGACAAGCAAATGATGTGTGACTAACTCGAGAAGAAGATCCGAAGAAAGAAAAATAGAACAAGGCTTGAATCCTCACTGGTTTTGTGTCTAGTGGAGCAACCTAGTGACCTTTTGACACAAGAATGCGACTTAGACTGAACAAATTAAGCAATTAAATCAATCGCACGCCGAGGTAAAATTCTAAGTGACTTTAGATCAAAGCATCCTAAAGGGATTTCGTCATACCCCTTTATATTATATATAGAAATATATATATTATTATTATATTTATATTTATTTTTATCACGCAAGATAAGAACAAATAAGTATAGAAAACACATAGAATAGAGCATGTGATAGCACAGAAGATCAGGGTAATGCACATATTACGGAAGATTCAACATGCCTAATTTTCCGAGAAGGAATTGAAATCGTTTCTCATCCAATGCCTTGGTGAAAATGTCGGCTAGTTGAAACTCCGTGTTTACAACGTACATCTCTATCGTGCCTTTTTCTACGTGATCTTTGATAAAATGATATCTAATGTCTATGTGTTTTGTGTGTGATGATGAACAGGATTGCAAGTAATGGCGATTGCACTCTGACTATCACTATATATGGGTATATTATTTAGATTGTACCCATAGTCGCGAAGCTGTGTCCGTATCCACAGCATCTGTGAGCAACAGCTGGCGGCAGCTACGTATTCTGCTTCGGCCGTCGAAGTTGACACACAGTTCTGCTTTTTGGATGACCAGCAAACCAGCTTTTCGCCTAAAAATTGAGTGCCACCGGACGTGCTTTTCATGTCCATTCGGCAACCTGCATAGTCAGCGTCAGTGTAGCCGATGAGTTTAAAATTCCTACCCTTTGGATACCATAGGCCAAGGGTTGAGGTGCCCTTAAGGTAGCATAAAATTCTTTTGACCGCGAGCATATGGGATCTTTGAGATCGGCTTGAAAACGGGCACAAAAGCACGTGGCGAACATGCTGTCCGGCCGGCTCGAAGTAAGGTAGAGAAGAGATCCAATGATACTGCGATACAGTGTGATGTCGACCGACTTGCCAGAGGGATCGGCATCCAACTTGCAGCTTGGTGACATAGGAGTGCTGAGAGTCTTGCTCTGGTCTTGATGAAAGTTCTTCAGAATATCCTTGATGTATTTTGTCTGACTGATGAAAATTCCATCATTGAGCTGCCTGACTTGGAGTCCTAAGAAAAATTGCATCTCTCCCATGTGACTCATCTCGAATTTGCTCTTCATGAGATCTCCAAACTTCTTGCAGAGCCGAGAACTTGTTGATATGAAGATGATGTCGTCGACGTATACTTGGACGACCATCAGATCTTTGTCATGCCATTTAATGAAGAGGGTTGTGTCTATCGTTCCTCGTATGAATCCAGACTTCACGAGGGGAAATCACCCAGGACATCGTACCAAGCACGTGGGGCTTGCTTTAGTCCATAGAGAGCTTTGTCCAAGCGATAGACATGATTGGTATGTTCTTGATCAATGAAACCTTCCGGCTGGACGACGTAGACTTCTTCTTTTAACACGCCATTGAGAAAGGCGGTTTTAACATCCATCTGATAGACTATGAATTCTTTGTGAGCCGCATAAGCCAGCAGGAGGCGGATAGCTTCGATACGAGCAACGGGAGCATAAGTCTCGTCGCAGTCGATGCCTTCCTGTTGACTAGCAACTAGCCTTGCTTTGTTCCAGATCACTTCACCATCTTCATTTTTCTTATTCTTGAAAACCCATTTAGTTCCGACCAATGTTTTCCCATGTGGACGGGGTACCAAGGTCCACACTTGAAGACGTTCGAATTGATTGATCTCCTCTTGCATTGCAATTGTCCAATCCTGGTCTCGTAGTGCGTCTGCTACTTTGGTAGGCTCGTTTTGGCTCAGGAAGCAACTGAAAAGACTGTGTTGACGACGTGTCCTCACACCAACCGAGGGATCGCCAATTATCTGATCAACCGAGTGGCCTCTCGTCCACGTGCGCTCATGAGGCAAGGCTGAAGTCGATGCGTCAGCCATCTGTGGATCTAGATTGCCTATAGTCTTATATTGATCATTTGTCTGAGGAAGTTCCAATACTGCACTTGGATTGATCGTCTCATATGATACTTCCTCGATGGCCACTATAAGTTCTTCGGTGTTCTGTGGAAATTCCGAATCGGGTGGGGTAGAGGTGTGAGATGAACTTGGTACGTCGGTCTCGTTTGGTAGATAATTCATTGTTGGTGTAAGCGTGTATGACCGATATACCGGTTCGAAGAGAGAATCCAAGTCGTCTATTGCAAGTCTCGTTGCTTCGTCTGACACTGATCCTGAAGTTGTTGCCATCTTCTGTTGGTTTTGTGCCAACACACCAGTGATTACGGGTTCTGAAATGTTGTCTTCAGAAGCCAACGGGTTAGGCACGGGTCCTGGACTGAATTGACCAGAAGCCATTTCTGCCACTTCGTGGAAAGTGATATTATAGCTTTCCTTAATAGTTCCGTTGGACTTGATGTATACTCGGTATGCTTTTGATGTTGAAAATACCCGACAAATGTAGCTTCGAATGCTTTAGGGTCGAACTTTGCACGTTGCTCTCGGTCGTTCACCACAAAGCACTTGCACCCGAAGACTTTAAGGAAGGAGATGTTGGGCATTCTATTATTCACAATCTCATACGGAGTCTTGTTGAACCGTTTGTGAACCACCGTCCTGTTTTGAGTAAAACAAGCGGTATTGACTGCTTCAGCCCACAGAAAGTGTGGAAGTCTCGATTGGATCAGCATTGTACGAGCGGCTTCCACTAGTGTTCGATTTTTCCTTTCAACGACCCCGTTTTGTTGAGGTGTTTTGGCGGCTGAAAATTGTTGACTTATTCCAAGTTTCTGATAAAACTCACTGAGGTGATTGTTCTTGAACTCAGTGCCGTTGTCTGTTCGAACAACTTGAATGGTCTGTTGCAGCAGATTTTGAGTTGTGTTCACAAAATTGATGATCAAGTCACCAGTCTCATCTTTCGTTCGGAGGAACTTAGTCCACGTGTAGCGAGAATAGTCATCCACAATCACTAGGACATACTTTCTTCCATTGTTATTGTGAGTCTGCATCGGACCACAGAGATCCATGTGAATTAGTTCCAATGGTCGAGAAGTAGACGCAGTTTGCTTGACGTGATGAGATGCTCGCTTCATTTTTCCTAATTGACATGCCGAACAGTGATGCTCCTTTGTAGTTGTATAGTTGGAAGACCGTGAACCAACTTTTCCGTAGAAAGACGTTGTAGAGCTTTCATATTCAGATGAGACAGTCGTTGATGCGATAAGCTGTTCCTCTGTAAATCAGTCTGAGAAATGAGGCATACAGCTGTCGAGGGCCGCACAGATGTCAGGTTGATCGTGTAAAGATTGGATCTCCGAAGTCCTTGAAGGAGTTCTGTGTCCGGACTATCCAAAATTCTGCACCGGTCAGCATGGAAGACCACCTGGAAGCCTTTGTCACATAATTGACCTATGCTGAACAAGTTATGGCGGAGGCCTTCGACGTACGAGACATCTTTGATGGTCAGATTTTTCAGAGTGATATCCCCAAGTCCTAGAATCGGGGCTGCATCGTCGTTCCGAAATCTGACTTTGTCGTTTGGTCGGTCTTTGTAGTTGCTCAGCAGCTTTGACTACCAATCATGTGTGTGGAGCAACCAGAGTCGAGGTACCACACATGATGGATCTCCAAAAACAATTTAGATAGCTTTAGGTACCCACTTAAACATGGGTCCTCTCGGATTAGCAGATTTAGTTTTGGGTTCAGATATGACTCCTAAATCTATTTTTGGAAGAGTCTTAATAACCCATTGCACTTTTGAAAAAGTGGGTTTGGGTTTTGCCTCTATAGGAGACTTGGCTCTTTTGGCTTTTGTCGTCCTAGGCGGAGATTTAGGAACCCATTTGGGTTGAACCTTACATCGAAGGTTAATTTCAGCACGTACAAATGCTTTGGAGGGTTTGACTGAGGAAAAGATCTTTTCTTGTGATAGTCTCCTAAGGTGCTTGGGGGATTTAATTTCTACGGATACCTTAGGTGAGTACATTCATGTACGGCGCCATAAGCTTTCTTTATGGATGGATCTTCCTACGTGTCTTCCTAGTGGCATTTGTTTCAGAATGATTAATTTTTGACGTAGATCCTATTTCGAAGTTGGTGCTTCTAAAAGTGATCGGCGGAAGAATAAGTAGAAGCAACTATCTTAAAAGTGGAAATAGCTCTTTTATTTCTACGAATGTCTTTTATTGTAATAGAAGGAGTAGCATGCTCAGAAACATTTAAATCTAATGGCTCCTTCTTTATCTTAGTGCTAGACACTCTCCCCTTTATTTTTAGTGCTGACGCTACGCTCCCTGTAGACGTAGGTAATGTGAAATTAGTCATAGCACTTTTAACAAAATTATTTTTATAATATTTATCTTTCAAAGGCGATTTTTCATTTTTCACGCTTTTTGTAATAGCGTGAGAGGTAGCTTGGGAGGACGAGGAAGCCTTGAGATTTTCCATCTCCTTAAAGAATTTTTTCTTTTCAGCTTCGAAATTCTCTCGTTCTTTTTCTAACTTTGCATGTGACTCCTCTATCTGTTTTATGATAGGGGGTTTGTAGAGAGAATTTTTATAATTAATGGTTTTAACTTCCTCGTGGTGTGTTCGAGAATCAGGAGGTAGAATTTGAACTAAATTGCAGACAGGTGTTAGAGTTTATTTCCTATTTTTGTCCCTTTCATTCAGTTCTGCGTAGTCAAAGTTCTGGACCATGTGGACCTTGTCTAATGGATGAATCGAAAGTATTTTCATAAGACGATTCAGTAAAATTTATGAGAGAGGTTATTCCTAAGCGTTTGTGTTTAACATCATATATTTCTTTCTTTTGTAAAACACATGGGTTAGTGAAACCTATGCCTTCTAGAGGATTATAGAACTCTATATCCTTGGGCTTGTTCAAAAATATCGTCTGTTCGGATTGTCCCCTACGCGTAACTATATCATCTAATTTCTTTACTTTGGCGTATAGTTTCTTGCGTTCCTCACCTAGGAGAGCGTAATTATTTTCCACGGTTAGTTTCGCGGCTTGACAGGCATAGAAATCCTTACTAAGCTCACTAATCTTAGCATTCGATGTTTCTAATTGAGCTTCTAAGTTAGTGATCTTAGAGGTAGCTTTGGTTATCCTACAATTTAAAATGGCTTTCTCGTTGAGATTTCTAACCAAGCAATTGTAGTTATTTGCTAGCCTATCTTCTAATTCCTTAATCTTTTCGCTCTGTTGTCCTGGTTGAGGTTGACTAGTCTCTAGACTGTAGGCTCTTAGTAAATTCATCTATTTTTGCACTAGAGCTCCTAAGTTCTTGTTCGAGACTATCTATCTTCTCCTGAGCTCTCTCAAGTTCGTTCTCTACTTCCTTTATACTTTTCTGCTCACGTTTCATGTTAGCATATTGCTTTTGATATGATTCTAACATGGTCAATAATGTGGAAGGAGTGACTACCTCATTTGAAGACGTGGATGCGTTGTCGTCGTCCGTACGAGTGAATGTTTCGCCGTCCAATTCGTTGTCGAGACGGGCCATAAGGGCTAAGTTCTCTTCTTTGGAGCTCGACGTGTCCTCGAGCCATTGGTCCTGTTCGGCCATGAGAGCTACTCCAGCTTCTTTCTGTTTTGTCAATTGAAGCTTGCTGGAGTAGTAGTTTGCATCTCTTTTCTTCGGGAGAGTGCACTCTCTGGCGAAGTGATCTGCTTTGCCACAGTTAAAACATTTATTAGTCTCTTTGGGATTCTTGACCTCGGAACTCTCCGGAGCACGTTCTTTATTCTTGGAGCTTGTAGTCCGAAGTCTATTGGCTGAGGTTGAAGACTTCTTCTTCAAGTACTTCTTGCTCATCATTTGTCCAATGAGAGCTACCTGTTTTCCAAGGGCTTTCATGTTCGGCTCGATGTCGGAGTCCGATTTCTCTTCCGACTCTGATGATGAAGGTGGCCTAACGATCTTATCCTTTCTTGATCTTGTGCTCCTCTTCTCCGAGACTAAGGCAACCCTGTCATCGGTTTGTTTGCCTTTCTGCTCTTGGTGATCTCGCGGATATCCTCCTTATGCTGGGCGAGATTGTCGAACACGGCATGGACATCCAACTCCTCTAGTCTTTGTTTTGTCGTATTTGAGTGGATATTTTCTTCCATTCCATGGGCAGAGAAGATAGAAATCTTATGTTTGTCTCCATGTTTGTCTTCGTTATTTCTATCTTCCCCATCTCATTGAGAAGAGTGAGGTATCGTTGGTAGATCTCGTTTAGGCTCTCCTCCAGCTTTGCTTTGAATGAGTCTTACGCGGTGAGAATGTTCGCCTTCTTGGCCTTTATACCAACTTCCGTCCTTTGCATCATCCTATGTAGCTCATCCCACATCCTTTTGGCCGATGTAAGGCTGTCGATTTGTCTGTATATGTCGGTGGGGATGTCGTGCATAAGGGTATTCATGGCTACTAGATCAGCGAGCTCTTTCCTCCAGAGAGTATTCTCTAGGCTCCTTTAGTCGCCTAGAAGCTGGAATTGCTGGAGTAGCTGTTTTGTCCCCGGGTACATGAACCCAGAACTGTGCAGGTCCCTCTTTAAGGGACTTCAGTAGATTTTCGGCTTGATCCTTTAGAGCGATGAAATTCAGAAAGCGGCTTCTCCACATTGTGTATTCACCTCTTTGCTGATCGGCGGAGGTTGTCATTTCCGAGTGAGTATGCATCCATGTTTGTATTGTAGTCGAGTTGTTGAAGGATCTTCGTTAATTGTTTTGAAGTTGAAGATGATGTAATGTGCTTCACAAGTGAAGAAATTCGTTAGTAGCGTTTGATTCGAAAATTAGATCGAGAATTATTTTCGATTCAATCTTTAAAGTTTGATCGAAATTAATTCCGTTGAGATAGAATGTACTGGGTACTGTTCTCGTGCGAGAAATTTTGTCAGCGTGATATTTTACGAGCGAGATAAATTGCTCAAAATCATTCGGTCGAGAAAAATTTCTTGATCGAGAATTTATTTCGATTGTAAAGAAACAGTACGTTAGTAAGTTTCTCGACAAGTCAAAATAAATCTGTTGACTAGAAGGATATCTCGCGTGTAAATGATTTTTGCCTGGTCAAACGTCAAAGGGTTTGACTGAAAAAGTTTTTCGAGTGAAAGTTTTTACGCATGCAAAGTCAAAATAAGTCTCTCTCGTAAAAGTTTTTCGCTGTATAATGCTCGAGAAATATTTTTAACTAAAATCGTTTCTGCTGCTGACGATTCTAGTACTGACTTCGTATTCTGACCGAGAAAAATTCTCGCGCTAAGTTTATCGATCGAGAAACTAATCCGATCGCAAAACGTAGCGAGAAAAATTTGAGCAATCGAGAAAATTAACAGAATACGATTAACACAAATTCGAGCAAAAACAAATAATCAGATAGTGAATTTTAAGGTAATTGCTCGCAATCAAGTACTAATCACGCACGAACAAGCAATTAAACACGTTATGAAGCAAAATATATCGAATTTGATCAAACTCAGAACGTGTTCTTCATGTTCTTCGCAAACAGTAACACGCAGAAGCAATTCAATCCTAAAAATTGAAGTTTAAACTGCTACAGAACTTATCGCAATGATGATCTAACACTTAAACAAGCACAGAAACACCAAATTCAAGTCAATTAAGCACAGAATTAAGCTATTGGATCGAAAAAGGTTTTCGCGCCAAACTGTTCTTTGATGAGCAGTATCCAGAAAATGATTTTCGATCCAATTCTAACAATTTACGATTCAAAACAGAACGAATCTGCTCTGATACCAATTGTTAGGTCCTATGATTAACAACTCTACGATCCTAGGCTAGAATTCATAGTAATTCGATCGTTATGATAAGCAATTGAATTCGATCGAAAAACTCAAATGAAGAACAAGGAGAGAATTCGAGTAGAGTGAGAAAGTTACTGTTGCTTCTCTCTCTAGAAATCGAATTGCAAGCCTTTCGGATCAATTCTAAGACTGCTACAACCTTCACATTAAACTTTTCGGTTAGTGAACGAATTGCCTTAGAATTTAAAACCTTATTCGAAATCGGTTCACCCAAGCTATGACACTCTCTAGAAATATTCAAAAGTTTTCCAAAGTAAGTAGTAATATCCTCATCTTCCCTCCTTCAAAGATTCCCTAACTGATTATTAAGAAGTCTCAGTTTCGTTTCCTTAACACTAGCATCGCCCTCACGATATCTTTGAAGCATGTCCCGAGCGTGTTGCGTGGTACAGTTTTGAATGATTTTAAACATGAAAATATCAACTGAACAAAAAATCACATGCAAAGCCTTTTCATTAAAATCGGCAGATGTTCTTTCAAAAGCACTCCATTCGGCAATGGATTTGTCAAAGACTTCCTCATCCGCATCAGGAGCAGTTTTAGGAGTGGTATATAAACATTGAGCGCAACATCCCATGCACGAGAGTCAACCGGCTTTATGCATTGGCATTTTACGATTTTCCAATAGGCATAGTTCGATCCGTCTAACACGGGAACCTTACCAAAATAATTCAAGATTAAAGCATCCATATGAAAAGGATTAAAAAGCTTAGTGTATCAAGCGGAGACTCTGATAGAACATTGAAGTGCCCGGTACGATATGGATGCGACCTAATTAAGTAAAGAAACACGAAAATATTGACCTAATGTTGAACCACCATTCGGGATCAGATTCTGTACAGTGGAAAAATTAAAACTTAGTAGTAAATAGACGCAGACACGATTTAAAAATATGCAGCATGTTTTCAACTTGCTACGAGCCTACAGGGCAAAATTCTATTACTCGAACGGATTAGAAAAATTCGAACTAGCGAATATAGTAAAAATAACCTAGAGAAGAACCTATCGATTCTTCTAAACTTCACACAGAAATCCTAAGACCTATGTAATGAAAATCACTAGGCAAAACAGAGTGACACTAGTATTTTGATGAAAGCTCTCTCGGCTATTTCTCGTTCGCTTGCATGTGTCGTCCGTGTCTATATTCCGTCTCTCTTGTTTTCCGTGTGTTGAAATTTTGTCTCTCAAGTTCTTCGTGTGTATTGAGCGTTATTTTCTTTGAGATGGGAGTCCTCTATTTATAGTTGATCCGGTCTAGATTCGTTTAGCCATGATCTCCATATCTTCCATTTTTTGTAGGTAAACTTGCCTTATTCAACTGATCTTCATATATTCTACTCATTCATCCAATATCTTCTCTCCATATATTAAATTGTTAATCCAAGATCTGTCGACATAATATTCAACCACAAGGGTTGAATGGTCGGTTTGAATAGTCAACAAAAGCATTCTTCACATGGGCAACTTGTTCAATGCCGTGCGTTCTTATTTTCATAGGTTCATATGGCTTAGTTCACACATGCATGCACTGCCTATAAATAAGGCTACGGAGATTCAGTGCAAAGATCATCCCACAACAGAAGAAATCCCAAGAGAGAAGAGAGGGATCGATGTGAGAGAGGAAAAATAGAGAAATAAATAATAGAGAGTTTGTCGGTATTTTTCTCCGACTATAAAGAGAGATATTGAGGGTTTTCTCCTTTATAGATTGAGAGGTGTAACTCCTATATTTTTCCTCTATAGTGAATTCTTCTTTCTTGCCCGTGGTTTTTACCCCGATTTGTTTGGGGGTTTTCCACGTTAAATCTTGGTGTCCACATTTTATCTTTAATTGTTCAAATATTTAGCCGCGGTATTACTCGACCGGGTCCGCTGCTACGCCATCAATTGGTATCAGAGCCTAGCTTGGGCTTTATATATTTATTTATCGTATGCTCTGTGGTTGCCACTAACGTGGACCCTCCACATCAGAAAATAATAAATATTATACTGCCCTTGTTACGGTGACGAACAAGCCGGGACGAGTTCAATAATTATCTGTTGCAACCCCGTCGGAGGTATCGCTCACGACTGAGCAGAAATTATGGCGGCAAAGTTTGATATCGAAAAATTCAATGGGAGGAATTTCTCACTGTGGAAATTAAAGATAAAGGCGATCTTGCGAAAGGACGGCTGTCTGGAGGCTATCGATGGAAAACCAGCCACCGTGACAGATGACAAGAAATGGAACGAGATGGACGGGAGCGCTGTCGCAAATCTCCATCTGGCACTAGCAGATGAAATATTGTCCAGCGTCGAAGAAAAGAAAACGGCAAAGGAGATTTGGGACCACCTAACAAATCTGTACGAAACGAAGTCGCTACACAACAAAATTTTCTTGAAGAGAAAATTGTACACCTTGAGAATGTCAGAATCTACTTCAGTGACGGAGCATCTCAACGTCTTGAATACTCTATTTTCCCATCTAACATCGTTAAGGTATAAAATAGCGTCTCAAGAGCGTGCAGAAATTCTACTTCAAAGTCTGCCTGATTCGTATGATCAACTCATCATCAACCTGACGAATAAGCCTGCAAATGTCTCAACTACAAAAGAAGAAAATAAATCCACCGATACTCTGGTCTTTGACAACATCGCATCTGCTGTTCTCGAAGAAGAAAATCGGCGAAAGAACAAGGAGGACCAGCAAGCAGGATCTCAACAGGTCGAAGCTTTGACGGTAATGAGAGGGAGATCAACGGAACGTGGTTCAAGTGGGAGTCACACTCAAGGCAGGGGAAAATCAAGAAGTAAGAAGAAGGATATGAAATGCTACAACTGTGGAAAGAAGGGTCACCTGAAGAAGGACTGTTGGAGCCTCAAGAATTCCAATCCTCAAAGAAATCTAGCAAACGCGCCAGGTGGAGACGTATTGTGTAGCGAAGCAGCTATCTCAACGGAGAGCAGGAAGTCGTACGATGAAATATGGCTTCTTGACTCGGGCGCAACTTATCATATGACCTCTCGAAGAGACTGGTTCAACCACTACGAACCTATCGTAGGAGGATCTGTGTACAGTTGCGAAGATAATGCCTTAAAGATCGTAGGCGTTGGAACCGTGAGGTTGAAGTTGCACGATGGTACAATTCGCACTATTCAAGGAGTGCGGCACGTGGAAGGTCTGAAGAAGAATTTATTGTCTGTGGGACAGCTCGATGATCTTGGCTGTGAAATCAAAGTTCGGGGAGGAATAATGAAAATATTCCGGGGAGCACTTGTAGTCATGAAAGGTGAAAAGGCTGCTGCAAATTTGTATATGCTGTTGGGAGAGACGGTGCAAGAAGGCGAAGCGTCTGTGGCTTCGAAAAATTCAACTGAAAGATCTACTATGCTATGGCATCAGAAGCTCGGGCATATGTCAGAACAAGGAATGAAAATTCTTGCGGGTCAGAATCTACTTCCGGGTCTCACGAAGGTGTCACTACCGTTCTGTGAGCATTGCGTAGCAAACAAGCAGCATCGGCTACAATTCAACACATCAAATTCCAGAAGCAACGGTATTCTAGAATTGGTTCACTCTGATGTATGGCAATCACCGGTTTCATCCCGAGGAGGAGGGAAGTACTTCGTGTCTTTCATCGACGATTACTCCAGGAGATGTTGGGTGTATATCATCAAGGGTAAGGGAGATGTGTTCGTTACCTTCAAGAATTTCAAGGCTCGGGTAGAACTTGATACAGGAAAGAAGATCAAATGTTTGAGGACTGATAATGGAGGTGAATATACTGGCAAGGAATTTGATAGCTTTTGCAAGAGGGAAGGCATCAAAAGGCACTTCACTACGGCGTATACTCCACAACAAAATGGAGTGGCGGAGCGGATGAACAGGACTCTGTTGGAAAGAACAAGAGCCATGTTGGGAGATGCAGGTCTGGATAAATCATACTGGGCAGAAGCAGTTAACACCGCCTGTTACGTGATCAATCGGTCGCCTTCAACGGCAATTGATCAGAAGACGCCGATGGAGATGTGGACCGGGAAGCCAGCGGATTATTCCAAACTCCATGTATTTGGAAGTCCTGTGTACGTAATGTACAACGCCCAAGAAACTACGAAGCTGGATCCGAAGTCCAGGAAGTGTTTGTTCTTGGGGTATGCTGATGGTGTGAAGGGGTATCGCCTGTGGGATCCCACTGCCCACAAGGTTGTCATCAGCAGGGAAGTTATCTTCTTAGAAGATAAACTAATCGGAGAAAATGATAGCACTACAAAGGAACGCTCAGGGACTACGACGATTCAGGCGAAAGGGAAGTCTATCGATCAAGATTCTTCTGAAGCAGCACCGGAGCACGATGAAGGGCCAAGCGAATCTTCAGAGCCAGAAGTTAGGAGGGGCACACGCAAAAGAGCCGCACCATACTGGCATGAAGATTACGATATGGACAGCAACGTTGCATACTGTCTACTAACTGATGATGGAGAGCCATCAACTCTTCAAGAAGCACTGAACAGTTCAGATGCAGATCAGTGGTTGGCGGCAATGCAAGAAGAAATGGAAGCTCTACAGAAAAATAAGACTTGGGAGCTGGTGCCACTACCGAACGGCAGAAAGGCAATCGGCAATAAATGGGTCTTTAAGATCAAGCGAAACAGCGATGATCAAGTAGAGAGGTTTCGTGCACGACTGGTGGTTAAAGGCTATGCTCAGAAAGAAGGCATCGACTTCAACGAAATATTCTCACCTGTAGTTCGACTGACGACTGTTCGGGTACTCCTGGCGATGTGTGCTACATTCGACCTACATCTAGAGCAACTAGATGTGAAGACGGCTTTTCTTCATGGAGATCTTGAAGAAGAGATTTATATGCTCCAGCCACAAGGTTTTGAAGACAAAGAAAAACGGAACTTGGTTTGTAGGTTGAACAAATCTCTATACGGTCTCAAACAGGCGCCGAGGTGTTGGTATAAGAGATTTGATTCCTTCATCATGAGCCTTGGATACAACAGATTAAACGCAGACCCTTGTGCATATTTCAAGAGGTTTGGTGAAAATGATTTTATCATATTATTGTTGTATGTTGACGACATGTTGGTAGCAGGCCCCAACAAAGATCGAGTCGAAGAACTCAAGGCACAGTTGGCTAGGGAATTTGAAATGAAGGACTTGGGACCAGCAAACAAGATTCTAGGGATGCAAATTTACCGAGACAGAAATAACAAGAAGATTTGGCTTTCGCAGAAGAATTATCTGAGGAAGGTCTTGCGACGCTTCAATATGCAAGATTGTAAGCCAATTTCTACCCCACTTCTTGTTAATTTCAAATTATCCTCAAGTATGAGTCCTAGCAGTGAAGAAGGGAGGATGGAGATGTCTCGAGTACCGTATGCATCAGCGGTGGGAAGTCTTATGTTCGCAATGATTTGTACACGGCCAGACATTGCCCATGCAGTGGGAGTAGTAAGTCGGTACATGGCGAATCCGGGCAAAGAGCATTGGAGCGCGGTGAAGAGGATCCTACGATATATCAAAGGAACCTCAGATGTGGCATTATGTTATGGAGGAGCAGACTTTACTGTCAGAGGGTATGTTGACTCTGATTATGCAGGTGATCTTGACAAGAGCAAATCTACCACGGGATATGTGTTCACTCTTACTGGCGGAGCCGTAAGCAGGGTATCAAAACTTCAGTCCGTTGTCGCGACGTCAACAACTGAAGCTGAATATGTTGCAGCTACGCAGGCAAGTAAAGAGGCGGTATGGTTGAAAATGATAATGGAGGAACTCGGGCACGAACAGAAGAATATACCTCTGTTCTGTGACAGTCAGAGTGCCTTGCATCTCGCAAGGAATCCAGCATTTCATTCCAGGTCAAAGCACATACGAGTCCAGTATCACTTCGTTCGTGAGAAAGTGGAAGAGGGCACGGTAGATATGCAGAAAATTCATACGAAAGACAACCTAGCAGATTTCTTGACGAAGGCGGTCAACACTGACAAGTTCGTTTGGTGTCGTTCCTCGAGTGGCCTAGCGGAGACGTAAGCAACATGAATGGCAAGGGAGAAAGAATGGTGTGAAGATCCGATTGATCCTCAATCAAATCCTCAAGTGGGAGATTGTCGACATAATATTCAACCACAAGGGTTGAATGGTCGGTTTGAATAGTCAACAAAAGCATTCTTCACATGGGCAACTTGTTCAATGCCGTGCGTTCTTATTTTCATAGGTTCATATGGCTTAGTTCACACATGCATGCACTGCCCATAAATAAGGCTACGGAGATTCAGTGCAAAGATCATCCCACAACAGAAGAAATCCCAAGAGAGAAGAGAGGGATCGATGTGAGAGAGGAAAAATAGAGAAAAAATTATAAAGAGTTTGTCGGTATTTTTCTCCGACTATAAAGAGAGATATTGAGGGTTTTCTCCTTTATAGATTGAGAGGTGTAACTCCTATATTTTTCCTCTATAGTGAATTCTTCTTCCTTGCCCGTGGTTTTTACCCCGATTTGTTTGGGGTTTTCCACGTTAAATCTTGGTGTCCACATTTTATCTTTAATTGTTCAAATATTTAGCCGCGGTATTACTCGATCGGGTCCGCTGCTACGCCAACAAGATCTTCATATATATTATCATCTTTTTGGTTGATTTCCATATCTTCTATTTTTAGCAAAAACGGTTTTCGGGTATGAAAGATAAAATCAACATTAACATGTAGAATTAAGATAAACAAAGAATGAGATTCATTCAATCTTTAAAGTAGTCCTCCATTTCCTTCATCTTCGTCGCAGGTGGCTTTAGTTACTACTGCACTAATCAAAATTGTTAGGTGATGACTGTCTAAGTCAAGATTATCTTAAGGTCAGAGTCCAACACATAAGTATGCTGTCCATGTCTAACTTGCATGCCAAGATTTCACCTTAACACGGCACCGTCGAGCAACAATAGTCTATTTCTTCCTTGAAATTATTTAATCATTTGGCATAAAAGCAATATATATATATATATATATATATATATATATATATATAATTAATTAATTCCAAAAATAATATGATTCGGCTATTAATACATCACCCCGTGTCGTTTGCAAAAGCGCGTTGTAGTTTTAGCCCTTTTTATTGCAACGCAATAACAATTGATGCCTTTTTGTCTTACTTTTCACATCAAGATCAACGACTATTCCACAAGTTAGCCTACGCTGACTTTAAATATATTATTATTTTTTATTTATACCACCCCAAACCCCAACCTGCATAATAAAAGCCACCCAAACCATTTCTTACATACACAACAATCTTCAACCTTTTTATCATGGCAAATCCAAAAGTGCTTCTCTCTATTTGCTTCATCAGCTTCTTCATCGTTCTTGAATTATCATCAGCAAGACCTTTATTACACTCAGAAATCATTCAATCACATACGAAACTCAAAACGGTCGAGCACTGCGATAAACTGTTAGTGGAAGAGAACAAAAGTGAGGCGAAGATTGAGAAGGAAAAGTTTCGAACTGATGGTCATTACAAGAAGCTTGGGCTTGCCTTTGGACCTTCGTTGATGAATATGTTGCCCAAAGGTAAAATGCCAGTTTCTGGGCCAAGCCGAAGAATCAATGGCGTTAACGACTAACTAAGTTCGCAGTGGATGAAAAGGGTTTTTGTCAATTTTGTTATCAGATCTTTATATGTTACGTTTATTCTTTCTTTTTTAGGATTATGGTAAAGAATATGTAGATAGCTAGTATATAAGAGACGCTTGTGTTAAAGGAGTCATTATTCATCTAAGACCAAAACGGTTTGTGTTTTCATTGCATGAGTCTTGTTCGAATTGCCAGAAGTCTTGGATTATGTAATAGTGTGTTGGTTTTGCATTAATTTTTGGTCTGAGATCAAGAAAAAAGAAAACGTATGTGAACAAAGTGGTTGCCCCGGAATATATGGGTTCTCGACGTAAATTCACCTAATTTCATTTAATTGTTTTGGACGTGCATGAGTGAATAAGATATGACGACCGCTTAACGTAGATTAATTTAGTGTATGTGGGTGTGGAATCTTTTTTCAGTTGAAAAAGTCTGAACTGCACCTTGAGTCAAATTAAGAAAAATAATCAACGGCCTGCATAAGTAAGATGAGTATTTTCTTCTATACCTATATATATTATTGTTTTTTGGCTTAATTACTTTTTGTCTTGTCTATTAGTTGAAGTGGCGTTCTACCGAAACTTAATTAAAGGGTTGCAAATTTTTAACACTAGATTTCACAAAATACTTGAGGATAATCAGCCGAAAACCTAATCTTATGGACGACTCGGTGTTTGTCACGTTAAAATTAGGTTTCTAGCATTAATTGTTCTCCAATTGCTTCATTTTTTAAATTTAGCCCTAAAAGTCCAGCACTTTGATTAGGTATTCGTATAACGCCATTCACTAGGGGTGCGCGTGTGGTGCGGTTTTAGACGGTTTTTTGTCAAATTCCACACCAAACCGCAGTATGCGGTTTTCCGAAAAAATATTCTTAAATTGCGGTTTTTAAAAATCAAACCACACGTGCGATTTGGAGCGGTTTGGACAGTTGCGGTGCGGTTTGCGGTTTTTAACTTATTGAAATAAAATATATTTTAGTGAATGATATCCATTACATAAAAAGCAAAACAAAAAATCAACAAAACAGAACGAAAATATTAAAAAAATATCAAATCATAACTTATGGGCTTATTTGAACTTTGAAATATAAATAGTGGCTCGATTTTTTATTAACTATTTGAGTCGTACCTATTTTAACCTATATTTTGGGTTTTAATTCCTAAAAAATATTTGTTAATCGAAAAAATGGAGTTTATGTATACTAAAAAGTAAATATATAATTAGCATAAAATAAAATTAGATATATTTGTACGAAAAAATTATTACACTAGTAGTGTGGTTTGGTTCGGTGCGGTTTTTACAAAAAAATCCACACCGAACATTATTATGGTGCGGTTTAGTACATAAAATTACACCACGGTTTAAACAGTTAATTATCGTGTACGGTGTGGTTCGGTGCGGTGTGGGCGGTACGGGCGGTTTTTTAAAATTGTTGCACACCCTACCATTCACCTAACGTACAAGACAAAAAATAATTAAGTCTTTTTTCTCATAAGTCTTCTTGGGGTCATTATCCTATTTGTAAATCTTTGAGATAAAAATTACATGTTACATGACCGGCATATATATATATATATATATATATATATATATATATATATATATATATATATATATATATATATATATATAGATAGATAAATAAAGGTTGTGTCACATGACCGGCACTATAACGAAGGACTAAGGCATCTCTCCCTACGAAGATTCCATATGAAACAACTGAAGAAATATATAACTATATAGTGTGCCCGGTCAATCAACATTGCTTAATTTATTTGAGGTATTAACGGCCAAATATTATAGGTTGACTTTTATTTAGTTAGTGTATTTTTACTTAGTATGCTGAAGTGACGTCTTTTCGGTTCTCCGTTTCTCTGTTTTCATATCTATGACAAATGTAGAGCTGTCAAAATAGCCCGAGGCCCGCGGGCCGGCTCGCCCCGCCCTGCCTATGGGCGGGCAGTGCTGGGATTTTTAAGGCCCGCCTGCGGGATAGGCGGGCCGGGGCGGGCTGGCCCGCCATATTTTTTTTTTATTTATTTTATAAATTAATATTTATTTATTTAAATAGAAGAATTAATTAATGATTTTTATTTATAATTAATGATGCATTTATTAATTAATCAATAATTAATGTATATTTAAATATTATAATTAAATAATTAATGATGCATTTATTAATTAATACATAATTAATGTATATTTAAATATCATAATTATATAAATTATTCTTAATTAATTAAAAAGTTTAAATAAAAGAATTTTAAAAAAAACATGGCGGGCGGGCCGGCCCGCCAGGCCCGCGGCACGCTAGCGAGGCGGGCTGGGCTTCATTTTTGAAGGCATGCCACATGGCGGGCCAGCCCGCCCCGCCAGTCAAACGGCGGGCTTTGGCGGGCGGCGGGCCAGCCCGCCCCGGCCCGGCCCATTGGCAGCTCTAGACAAATGGCTTTTGTATTTTGATGTTGACCAAGGTAAAACCGCACATTTTGTCTATTTAGCAACAAGTTGATTCAAACCGAGTCAAACTCAGTAATCCCACTTTGGCTTGACGCTCAATTTCGCAAATCACATATTTAATTTAAGAATAATTAATTTTCAAAATTACACTTAAGATTAATTCATTTATAGTTCACACAGCATTTATGTTGAATAACGTAATAGCTTACAAGCACCTTGTTTAAAAATAGATTTTGCTTCTCAAATCTGTTTTTGAGTTTCTCAAAAATGTCTTCCCAATTTCTATAAAACCAATTAAATTGGATCTTAATTGGGTTATTTTACCCAAGTGATCCAAACCCCAAGACCCAACTAGCTAGAATAACTTCTGGATTCACTACAGTACATTGTATCATTAGCTAATACTTGTGTTGATCTTTAGAACAATGCAATAAAGAGTGACAACCTATTATATCATCAAAAATTGCTACCACGTCTCGACTCTCGATATTAGCCATTCTCAAGTATTTTACGGTACTTATATGTAATTTTGTGCATATACAATGTTGGACGTAATTATATCGATGCTGATTATTTTACTACTCTATGAGGAATAACTCTACGTCTTCGTAGCATCGACACTTCGCTGTCCTATAGTATGATAGATGTTATTCTTTTTATTTTTCAATTTTTGTGCAGAAAAATTACGCGAAAGCTCGTACACAGGCTTCTTACCGTAAGTTAAATTGATTTCTTGCTACTGAACACAAAGCTCACGAACAACGAGAGGAACAGAGGTGAAGAACCTAAATCTGAATATATTTGCGATAATAAGATCATTTCGCAAAGGATGGGTATTGGAGGAAGGGATGGTATTCAGCTTATCGGCCAAGTAATCAACTACTCAAGGTGCTCGTTTGGTATGTCATTTTATATTTAGGAAGGTTTAAATTATTGAGGTTTATATAAAATTAATTAATCGGTATAAAATAAACGGTAAATTTACTTTCAGACCTCAATTCATATTTTCATTTAGAGATAAGGACCATGTAAGTTTCATTTATAAATAAGGATCCAATTTAAGTTTCATTCAGAGAAAAGGACAAATGTGTTACCACAGAGCCATGGAGTGTTACCACAGACCCACGAAGTGGTACCACAGACCTGTGAAGTGTTACCACAGACCCATGAAGTGTTACCCACAGACCCATGAAGTGGTACTGGGGAACCATGAAGTGTTTCTGAAAAAATTGGGTTCTTAAAACTATGAATTTTCTGACAGGGGTCTGAACTCTAATTGAAACTTAAGTGGGGGCCTGAAACGAAAATTACCCTAAAATAAAATGTCTGTTTGATTAGTGGATTTACAACAACCGACCTGAGAGGTGTGTTTATCTAAATCCGTACTCCTGGGTTCATAGTTGTGATATATAAACCTATGTACTATATAAACACACGAACCAAACATAACAACATGTTCACCAACATTTATGTACACTCTTGAACCAAACAACCCCGAAGGCCTTGTTTGGTTCATGTGTTCAGAATTTAGACATTTTAAAATGTTTATCTAAAACATGTTGATCTGCTTGGTACATGGTTTTATATACACATGAGTGTATATATAATAGCTCTAAACCCATGTATACAGGTCTACATAACGCACCTTTTGGGTGGTTTATTTGAAGGCCACTAACCAAAGACACATTTTACTTTATATTCATTAATTATTTTGATATAAATCTTAGTAATTTAGGCCCTCCTAAATATAAACCTACGTACCAAGCAAGCACAAAGTGTCTTAGGATGGCCTGATCCAGGTTAGAAACCCTGGAATCATGTTGCAAATTTAGCTTCTTCGTGTAGAAACATTCAATGGATCTTCCTTTCCCGAGCCACAAAAATGGACACTTGATCTTCAAGGTTCTCGGCGTTGGCGAAGACTAATTGGGGACACTTAAAAGCTTCACATCGACTTGTAAACTGACCAATGGTTGTTCACACAACACATTGGAGAAGTCTACGTTATCATAGTTTTCTTGAAAGCTGAAAGTGAGAACTATGGACTATAAATTGTTTGGGTTGGGAGATAATATTTCGGGCCCAGCAGAAGGTTTATTTTGGATCCACGATAATTTTGTTGGGACAATATAAAATCGAAATGACGCCGATAGAGAAACGAGATTTTTACGTGGTTCGGCCAATACCGCATACCTCCACGGAGAGCACCAATTTTAATATATTGAGAATATTACACCGTACAAATTTAATGCTTGTATTTTAAATCCAAACTCGAGACTCCTTAGCCACCCGACTAATGTATTTGTACCTACTCTCAACTACCCAGTAAAACTAAACTCGCTCTCACCCTTATCCACCCGGATAAATTTTTCCTCTCACTATTTCTCTCTCGCACTGAATTCTTCTCACTTGATTTGGGATGATAATAACTGAATAACAGCATATTTATATATGTCTTCAGCTATTCTGGACCGCTCGAAACCTGTGGCCAGGAATCCGCCACGTTGCCCTTTAATATGATTCGCGTTCATTAAATTAATATATAGATAAAATAATATTATTTTTTTCTTTTTCTCGTTTGCTGGCCGTCTAGTGGCGTGGCTATCAATTATCCCTCCAGCTTCATTCAACACATTTTCTCCAAGCGCTCATTCCAGCGAGTCTGTTTGAGAGTAACTCGTTCGTAATTACCAAGAACGTCCATTGACCTTCCTTGTACCAGCTACACATATCCGAATCAAGAATTCAGGTACTACCCAATTGATTCACCACGCGGCCAATCCTATGTGCAGCTGTTGAACCGACTCTACCCGTCGATTCTGCAGAGGGACTTTGACACAACCCCTTCTCCAGCGGGACTTCCATTCTCACCATCTTCTGCATTTCCACCACGCGCGCATGATTTATGTGAACCCATCGAAGTCAGAGTAGTATGAACCACACTCCCGCCCAGACGATATAAACCTCCACGCTCTTTTTCCTTCAAGAGGTACTTTCCGCCACGTGTGATTTTGCAGACTCCCGTACTATGAAACTCCCATAGCCATTGGAATCTAACTGGCTCAATGATATTAAATTCATGCGCAATTTAGGGACAAAGATCACACCGCCCGAAGTGCGCACCGCTCCGTCAACCATTTTGATTTTTACCGTTCCCACATCTCGACCATGGCAATGATATCCATCATCCATGGATACCGAACCCCTGTGTGTTTTTTGGAATGTATCAGAATATTTTCTCTCGAAGCAAACAAGGTACTTCGATCCCGAATCTAATATCCATTCATCCTGAGAACGAGCGTCATCATTGGAGACGGTGAGAACATCTCCAAATAATCTTCTGCTACCACCGTTGTGATAATTTATTAAGAGCATGATTTGTAGGGTATGATTGACTCGAAAATTACATGGAAGCTATGCTTGATTTGGTGATTATTATATGATATTATTTTCCATGTGAGGTGCTAATTGAAAAGGATTATATATGAGCTGCACTACAGATTTTCGAGAAAACTTAGAATTTGCGAGCCTACTACTAAGAGAGTATTGAGCAGAAACATTCCTAAGATATTCTTTAGCTTTTCACTTGCGATAGCTTTCTGCCCACCTGAGCGTTCACTTGCGAAGTACTGACCGTACTAAGATATTCCATCCTCACACACCATATATTCTGTCTTTGAACGTGTTGTCTTCGGACGTGAGCAATACCAAGGAGGCAAGGTCGACGTTTACGTACACGTGAAGGGAAGGACGAGTTCCGAGGGCCCTTCGGTAGCGAGCTGTCTCTGTCGGGATCAGGAGATTTCGAGGAACGAAACTCAGCGTGTGGTAACCTAGTAGTGGCTAGTGTTCGACTTGTTTCGGTTGTGTATTGGGCGAACCAATCAGTTTTGTATCCAGCTACGGTGCATTATAGTGATTGGTTAAACTCTTGGGAAGCAAATTCAAAGGAGAGGAGTAAACCCCAGTTGTGGATATAACCTCTATTAAAATCCTGTCTCGCATTTACTTTTCAGTTATTTCTTTATCGTTGTGAGACAGACCCGACGCACATCCTACGTTACTAGGATATATCAGGCATACTCATCACAAGCATCAGTAGGCATATCTAAGTCACTACACTTAGCATTTGTCAAAAGAAGCATTAAATTTTTATAAGCCTAATTCACCCCCCCTCTTAGGCACATTTATATCTTCATTTGGTATCAGAGTGGGTTACTCAAACGACGGGCCTAACAAGCCTGAGTTAAAGATCTAATGGCTTCTTCGAGTTTTGATATTTTTGTAGAGGGACAATCCCATTCTAGGCCACCGCTCTTCGATGGAAGAAACTATGCCATATGGAAGAACCGTATGAAGGAATTCGTGCTTGCTACTGATTATGACTTGTGGGATATCATCACGACTGGGACCTTACAATCCTAAAAAGGCGGATGGAACTCCAAAGAAAGGACCGAACTACGATGCAACAGACAAGCGAGAAATCTCCTTGAATGCCAAAGCTAAGAACATGATCGCCTGCGCACTTACAAGAGAAGAATACAATCGTGTGAGTTCATGCGAATCTGCCAAAGATACGTGGGACATGCTTCAAGTCACACATGAGGGAACCACTCGAGTTGTACAAGAAAGAATAGCCCTCTTAACTCACCAGTACGAGCTGTTCAAAATGGAGGACAACGAGACCATAAGCCACATGTACGCGAGATTCATGAACATCATCAATCAAATGTTCTCGTTGGGAAAGAAAATACCTGACGGTGAGAAGGTGCGGAAAATACTGTGATCTCTACCAAGAGAGTGGAATCCCAAAGTAACTGCCATCTACGAAGGGAAGGACTTGGATGAACTTTCTGTGTCAGAACTGAGATCTCTGACCACCTACGAGATGACTCAGATCTCCATCAAAGATAAACCACCAGTTCGAAATCAACCAAATATTGCCTTCAACACGGAACAAGAGAATGATTCTGAGGACGAAGAAGAAACTGAGGAAGACATACTGGAGAAGATCGCCATGCTGACCAGGAAGTATGAAAAGTCTCGGCTGAGAAAAAAATTCAAAGGAAACTCCAAGTTCCAACCTAGGAACAAGGGAATATCATCATCCAGGAACAATGTGCAGAAATGCTTCAAGTGCAACAAGCCAGGCCACTTCGCCTCAAACTGCCCGATGGAAATGGTGACAAAAGGATAAATAAGTAGAAAGCCATGGTCACTAACTGGGAAGAGGCCGGAAGTGAAGAGGAGGAAGATCTCGCCAACATGGCCGATGATGATGATCAGGTACAAAGAAGAAAATCCAGCAAGAAAAACAAGTGGTACCTCGACAGTGGGTGTCCCACCATGTTACATGTGATATCAGTAAGTTTGTGTCGGTGAAAGCGTATGACGGAGGATATGTCTCTTACGCCGACAACACAAAAGCTAAGATTATTGGAGTTGGAACTGGCGGTAACACCTTACATACTACTATAGATGACGTATGGTTGGTTAAGAATCTAGAGCGTAATCTCATTAGCATTAGTCAATTATGTGATAAAGGGCATACGGTAACTTTTGAAAATGATAAGTGTGTTGTTAGAAATCATAATAAGATGTTATTTAGTGCATCTAGGGATAGAAATATCTACTGTATTACTCTTGATGATATCACTGACCAGAATGTGAAGTGCTTAGCACAGGATAACACCTGATTATGGCAGAGACGCTTAGGATATGCTAATATGGAAGTGCTTAGGACGCTTAGGGAGGAAATCAAACCAATAGGAAGCGAATCGCTTGCTCTTATGACTGAACGATCATCAAGAAAACAATTCAAGGACAAAGAAATTATCCAGTCATCACAAGTTAAGGAGGGAGAAGACTCTGGTTCTGATGACGAATTCAAGGATCTTACCAAACATGCAGACCAGGAAATCACCCTCAAAGATCTTGCTAAGCAACTCGCTCTTGTCTCGAATTTTGTGCAGAGGAAATATTATAAGAAGACTGGTTCCTCCTCCAATCGTCAAAGAACTTCCTCCAACTCTAAAGGAAAGACTCAGGATGAGGACAACAACTCTGAAACTCCTCAACAAGGTGGCAAATGCTTCAACTGCGGCAAGAATGGACACTTTGCCAGAGAGTGCAGAATGCCCAAGAAAAAGGACGTTAACTATTATCGCAGAAAAGTTCAATTAGCTGAACAAAAAGAAAAGGGGCTGGTCTTAATGGCAGAAGAGGATCATTGGCTTGAAGATACCTCAGACAGCGAGAATGAGAACGCGGCACTGATGGCCAAGCTGGATGACGAAGGAGTTGGAGCTGGAGCTGAAGGAGGCGAGTCAGACACGGAAACCTCTAACAATTCAGAAATGGTGGAGGTAAGTGAAGCAGATTATGATTCTTTACTTAAGATAAAAAATGAATTTTTATCCTTATACAAATCTAACAAACTAGGTAAAAGAAAAATCAAGGAACTAGAAGCTAACTTAGAGAAAAATTTAGCAGTATTAGATAAGTTTAGATATGATTATGCATGTGAGAAGAATCGTGTAATTGTAGCAAATGAAAAAATTGCTAAGCTGGAGATACAAGTGCAAAAAACCGAAGTTAAAGCCAAGGATTTAGAAAAGGAAATGAAATCTCATAGAGATCAGGCAATGGACGCTACAATTAAATATGACCTACTAAGTAAAGAACGGGAAAAACTGTACTCCAAAATAAAAAAATTGGAGGACCTTTTAACTCGACGAGATCAATCAGAACAAACAATCTTCTTAAACAAACCAGCTAACATTGATTTTTACAATCCCCATAAAGGACTAGGTTTTGAAAATCCACATAAGTTAAAACAAGGCATATCAAGTTCACCTTATCTATATGATCTCAAATTTATGCAGACAGGTTGCCTGACGAATCTCATGTCTTTCGTCAGTGAAAATGAAAATGAGACATCAACACACAGTACAACTCAAATACCTTTTAACTACACAGAATTAAATGATAGTTATAAAGAAAGAAGTTGTCCAGCAATAACTGAATTTGAGACAGATATTTCTCATCTAAACGAAGGAGAAACCTCAGGTGCTTCGGAAAGTATGGCACAGATGGTTACATATGCAACTGGATATATGCCTGATTGCATAAAGAAAATCAGTGATCTTCACTCCACTCTCGAAAGCGAGAGAAAGTCATTTGATGAAGAAAGGCAAAAACTTCTTCATGAAATATCTTCACTTAAAGAAAAATTAAGATTACACACAATTTCATACACCTTAATTTCAAATGACAAAATTTCCTGCACTAATACATTAAAATTTTCAGGACCCACAAAAGAGCCATTGAAGGGTCAAGTATGGGTTAAAAAGGAAGATATCTTGAAGGAGAATCGTGATCTCAATGTCCCTTTTGTTATTGAATATTTTCCTTCCAAAACCTTTGTACCATCTTTGTTTTGTCATGTATCGAAAAAACTATCTTCCTCAACAAAAACAAAGCTTTCCATGCGTGATCATGTCACCAAACAAACTCACAAAACAATTCCTAAAAACAAAACTACAACGTCAAAACAAGAATCAAAATCAAAAGCTATCAACGAACCTGTCAAACTTACAAAAATCAAAAAACTCAAGTCTAAACCTAAGACAAAAAGACCCTCACTAGAGCACAAATGGATTCCCAAGCTTCAACCTGCAGGAACACAAATTCCTATCCTAGAAATAGGTAGTGACTCTGTGTCATCCCTTTACAAAGGAAAATCTAGGGAGTCTAAACGGACTAACAAAATTAATAGAGGTGGACCCATATTTCAATGGGTACCTAAAACCCTCTAGTTCTCTTTTTGCAGGCCCTTCATGTGTGGTACTTAGATTCTGGTTGCTCCACACACATGACTGGGACAATGGACCTGTTGAGCAACTACGTTGATAGACCTGGAGGACTGGTACGCTTTGGTAATAGCAATGGAGCCAGAATCCTTGGCTATGGCGATCTCATATGCAATCGACTCACAATTAAACAAGTCTCGTATGTTGAAGGACTGACACACAACCTCTTATCAATAGGACAGTTCAGTGATTTTGGACTCCAAGTTGTATTTCTAAAGAAAACTTGCAAAATTCTCAATACCAATGGTGAAGAACTTCTCACTGGAACTCGCAAGACAAATCTTTACACCATTGATATTAGAACTGTCAAACCAAAGACCGATATCTGCCTAATCTCCAAAGCAACTTCAACTCAAAATGACTTATGGCACCAGCGATTATCTCATCTTAACTTCAAGACCCTCAACAAGCTGTCAACCAACAAATTGACTATTGGACTACCACCACTTAAGTATCAAAAAGAGCATATATGCTCTGCTTGTGAGAAAGGAAAAATGAAGAAAGCTTCACATCCTACAAAACACACTGCATCCACTCAACATCCTCTAGAGCTTTTACACATGGATCTGTGTGGCCCAATGCGAACTGAAAGCATAAGTGGAAAGCGGTATATGCTGGTTATCGTCGACGACTATTCCCGATATACTTGGGTACGTTTCTTACGAACTAAATCAGAGACAGTAGAACATATTCCAAATCTAATCAGAACAACACAGAACCTACTTCAGAGAAATGTTCAAATAGTTAGATCAGACAATGGAACAGAATTCAAGAATCAACAGCTCAGTGACTTCTACCAATCCATAGGAATTACTCATCAGTTTTCTGCTATCTATACACCTCAACAAAATGGAGTTGTTGAAAGGCAAAATCGAACACTCGTAGAGGCTGCCCGAACAATGATCATTCAATCATCACTACCTCATTTCCTTTGGGCGGAAGCAATGAATACTGCTTGCTATACACAGAATCGCACAAACATTCATCTAAGATTTGGTAAGACGCCCTATGAACTTATAAATGGAAGACTGCCCAACATTGCCCATTTTCGAATTTTTGGATGCAAGTGCTTCGTCGCCAACGACCGCGAAGACAAGTCCAAGCTCGATCCAAAAGCTACTGAAGGAATCTTCGTAGGCTACTCTGCGCAATCTAAGGCATACAGGATATTTCTCAGAAACAGAAGGATGATCATTGAAAGTATAAATGTCACCTTTGATGAGGGACTCGAACCATCTACTGGACATAGCAGTTTGGAACGAGTAACTAGCACACCACACCTTATTCATTCTCATACAGAAAAGGGAGAATGTTCGTCAGATGCATCTGAACGGAACTCCTCAGAACCGGGATCCGACAAAGCAACTGAATATTCTAGACATAGCAATCCCACATGCTCCACTCGCCAAACTCAAGAGGAACTGGATCTGGATCTACTATTTGAACATATCTATATCTCTCAAAATCCGAAAAAACCACCCACAACTTCCATTCCACATACTGAATCCAGCTCTAGTTCATCAACTCATAATTCAGAACCCACTCCTGACCAGACAATTCCTCCCTCAGATGCAGAAGGCTCGATCCCAACAACCGCAACAACAACGCAGACAGATGCCTCCTCTTCAAACTCACCAGGCAACACTACCGTGTCTGCAATCGACTATCCACTCAGTGAGGAATCCCAAATAGACGAAACGACATTACCCCACGAAAAGAAATGGATCCGACATCATCCTACAAATCAAATAATAGGAGATCCCAAAACAGGAGTAACGACTAGAAGAACACATTCAAATGAATGTAATTTCACCTGTTTCTTGAGCCAAACGGAACCTAAACGCGTAGTTGATGCACTACAGGATCCCAACTGGATAGTGGCTATGCAAGAGGAGATTAATCAATTCGAACGTCTCAAAGTATGGAACTTAGTTCCTCGTCCAAAAGGGAAGACTGTGATCGGAACAAAGTGGGTATTTAAAAACAAAAAGGATGAAGATGGTGTTGTAATTCGAAACAAAGCCAGGCTCGTTGCTAAGGGATATAATCAACAGGAAGGAATTGATTACGATGAAACGTTTGCCCCTGTAGCCAGAATCGAAGCTATTCGGTTATTCCTTGCATACGCTGCACACAAAGATTTTACAGTCTATCAAATGGACGTAAAAATAGCCTTCTTGAACGGAATTCTGAAAGAAGAAGTGTATGTGTCACAGCCAGACGGATTTCTCAATGCTGATCATCCCTACTTTGTTTACAAACTCGACAAATCACTGTACGGACTTAAACAAGCTCCAAGGGCCTGGTATGAGGTGCTCTCCGACTTTCTTATCTCTTCAGGCTTCGCTAAAAGAAAAATTGACACTACACTGTTCGTAAAGAAAAATGATTCTGATATCATGCTTGTGCAAATCTACGTGGATGATATCATTTTTGGCTCTACTAATCCTAAACTTTGTGAAGAATTTAGCATTCTGATGCAATCGCAATTTGAAATGAGTATGATGGGAGAAATGCCATTCTTCCTCGGACTACAAATCAAACAACTTCAGGATGGGATCTTCATCAATCAGTCAAAGTACATCCATGATATTCTCAGAAAATATGGGATCGACAAGAGCAAATCATCGAGCACACCTATGTCCACCTCATGCTCACTGGATGCAGATCACCTTGGTGAACCTGTAGATGTTACTCATTATAGAGGGATCATTGGATCACTGCTCTACCTCACTGCCAGTCGACCAGATATCTTATTCTCTACATGTCTATGTGCTCGATTTCAAGCTAATCCCAAGGAGTCGCACCTTCATGCTGTCAAAAGAATCTTGAAGTATTTAAAAGGAACACCAGACCTTGGACTGTGGTATCCTAAAAACTCAAGTATGAAACTAATAGGCTATTCTGACGCAGATTTTGCAGGATGCAGACTGGACAGGAAAAGCACTTCTGGACATATGCAATTCCTAGGCGATAAACTTGTATGTTGGGCCTCAAAGAAACAAAATTGTGTGTCAACTTCCACGGCGGAAGCAGAATACGTCGCTGCAGCAAGTTGCTGCTCACAAATTTTGTGGATCAGAACTCAGCTACGGGACTACGGGTTTGATCTAAATAAAATTCCTATTTACTGTGATTCCAAGAGTGCTATCGCTATTGCCTGTAATCCAGTACATCACTCACGCACTAAGCACATAGATCTTCGCTATCACTTCATAAAGGATCATGTAGAAAGAGGCATAATAGAAATGTACTTTGTCAATACAGAGCTTCAACTAGCCGATTTGCTTACAAAAGCATTGGATGAAAAACGCTTCCAATTCTTAGTTGCAAAATTAGGCATGTTGAACCTCAATTTTTAATCTCGATTCTGCCTTCCTACAGTTCATTATTTATCTATTTGCTATGTTTCACTTCTCTTATTCTGTGTGTGTTATGTTAACCATTTATTTAGGACTTTAGTTTTTTTTAAGTTTTTAATTTTCAATAAATTTTTTTGTGTCCAATAAGTCGATGTAGCGCCAATGCTGATGGCGTAATACATCGAGGGGGAGAAATGCTATATCTATGCATCGAGGGGGAGTAAGTGAACTCATCAATAGTTTTTTTTAAGATACTCGATAGGCATTATCAATCATTTAATTTTTAAGATAATCGATAGGCATTGCATCTAGGGGGAGTTTTTCTACAAAAACGTAAAATTTGTTCAAAACATGAACAACTCTCTCAAACACATAATACGCAGATAACTCTTATAAATTCTTCAAAACACGAACAACTCTCTCAAACACATAATACGCAGATAACTCTTAAAAACTCATATGCCCGATGAAGACCCAAAGCAGAACAGCAAGTAAAACAGCGAATAAGCTCAAAAGAAGGAAAATCTCAATAACCAGCATATCCAAATTATGCTCAAAGTTACGTCTTAACTCTGCATGTTCCTCGAGCTTCTTCTCTTCTTCCTGCTTCTGCCAATTCATCTATTAACGCGAAAAATAAGAGATGAGTTAGTTCTTAGATGTAAGGTACTTCAATGAGATTTGAGACCTATCTATTTATAAACACGAAGGAAACTTACTTGTCCCGACATTAAGACGAATTTTTGACTAGGGCGAAGATTTTTTTCAATAAGGATATCGTATCATGAAAATCGATCTTGAAGAACTCATAGATTTGATGTTATCCTTGTGATTGATCGCGCCAAATTGGTCGTATTTGGGTCCTCATTATTTGATGTCTTTGCTAAGTTAAAAATCTCGTACACTTACATTTTCTTCCTAAGTCATTTTTCAAATCAATTATTAGAATTTAGATTCGCAAACTATAATGAATTTAGACAACTGTTATTCGCAAACCATCTTCAATTTTGACCAGTCAATGAATTAGATTGCGAACTCATAAATCGCAAACCGATCAATTCGCAAACCACCAATTCGCGAATCTAAAGTGGGCCTTTTTTTTCTCAAAAGTTTACAGCCCAGCTCAAAACTAAGGTTCATACTTTAGGCCCGCAAAGTTGTCTTAAAACATCAATTCGCAAACTGAACTCGCAATACAAAAAAAATCCCAAATCATAAACTTCTACTTTGCGAATCCCGTTCATCAAACCCTTCATCGTCGCTTGCATTGTCTGTGGTTTGCCTGCTCAAATCGTTACCTTCACTTACTCGCGAACATCTCTGTGGTATGAATGAAAAGTTGCGTTTACTTTTACTGTTTCTTGTTTAACGATCGATTTTCTTAATTGCAGGAGTGATTTCTCGAAGAACAGGTGTTTTTCAGTTGATTCCTGTAGAAATTTCGTTGCTTTTCAGTGATAATACGAGCTTATCTGTTTGATTTTTGCACTAAATCGAATTTATCTTCTCAAATCGGGTGTTTTTCAAAGCGATGGATTTTTTTTTCGGGTTCGAAATCGTTTAAGGGTTCCTTTTGATTCTTCAGAGTTAAGCTTTGCGGGTCCTGTTTTATTTTATCAAACTCGCGAATCACTCACTTTGCGGGTTATCCACTTTGCAGCTTTGACCGTCTGAGTGCTTACTTTGCGAATTCGAGGATCGCGAATCTTGGGATTCGCAAAGTTCATTTTGCGAGCTGATGCTTTGCGATTCCCCGATTGACCTGGTCAATTTGCGAATCCTGAGGCTGTGATACAGAATTCGCAAAGTTCTTTTCAACCAACCCGCAAACCCCTCAATTCGCAATATAAACGTCACGAAGTTCTTTTTACTCAACCCGCAAACCTTTGAGTTCGCAAAATACGACTTACTAAAATGAAGCTAAGCACTTTGAAGTGAACCCGCAAACCATACTTAAGAAATTTTCGACAAAATTTTTCTCAAGTGGGCCAAAGTGTTGGGCCAAGCCTTCTTATCATCAAACGAAATTTTATTCCAACTCATCACTATTCATAACAGCCAAGTCCTCTTATCATGGCATATCTAATTTTATTTATCTTCTGTGTTGCAGTTTCAGCACGAATTCCTGGTGTCATACAAAAAAAAAAAAGGAAAATATGACGACACCCACGGATCTAGTCTACCCAACTTCGAAATGGATAACAACCAAAGATAATAATTTCCAACTTGACCTGCATACATTCAAGTGCAAGGACGAAATCATCATATCCATTCTGAGGAATCACCATCTTGGGTATGCCTTCTCCGCCTCGGTCCAAGTTCCTACCGTTTACCTTCAACAATTCTGGGGGACAATGAAGACCAAAATTGCCCAAGATAATAGCATCTACTACGAGGCCCAAATCGCATCTGAGACTGTCACCATCACAAAGGAACTCATTCGTAGTATTCTAAGAATGCCAAGTCAACCTCAATACGAACCAGAGGCTTCCGAAAATGAGCTACTGGAGGACATGATGAGGATGGGATACTACACGCCGATCAAGTTTGTCTCCCATTTTCAGAATTCCATGATCCCGCATCCGTGGCGAACGCTCTTCGCATTTGTCAATAAGTGCTTCTCACCCAAGCACTCAGGATGGGATAGATGCAATATCACAATTCTTCGGATCTTCCATGGGATCGTGTTTCGAAGAAATTACGACTTTGCCAAACTTATCACCACAGATCCCGACGACCAACTTTACCAACGAACTAAGACCAAAAAGCCACAGAATTTGCCATTTCTCCGCTGGTTCTCACTTATCATCCACCATTTTCTGACCACAACAACAGGAATACCATCACGACCCGTGGAAGAAAACTTCACTCCACCAAACTGCGCTATCTTCATAAAGGAAAGTCTGATGAGAAATACTCACGCACCGCAATGCCAATCCCTCACGAGTTACTCATTCTTGCAAACCCCGACCATATCGATGCCTACTGCAAAGACTACAAAGTTCCCAACCCCACGACACAGGATAGCCCACCTGAGTCTAACCCAGGGGTTAGTGAGACTGAGAGAGCTGAAACGAGCGAGAGAGAAAGAGAGAGTGAGATGCTGAGAGAAACCACAGAAACTGAATCTATCCCACACACACAACAGACTACATCTCAAGAAGCAATCCCTGACCAACCACCACCATCCTCTGAACAAACCATACCTGAACAATCACTCGAGGAACAACCACATGCCGAACAAATTGAACAACCACTAATGGATGTTCCAGAGATAACTACTACTGCACTACCTCAGTCAGAAAAAGCCGGGTCAATCCCTAGGATAGAAGACGTCGTACATGACCTAACGACGCATGAGCGAACCCCACCTGACCATTCACTTGTCTCCCAACAGACAAGTGTCTCAACACAACACGAACCACCCCAAGCCTCCAGCAGCTCGGTTCCTGTGTCTGAACCAACTCAAGAAATACCCATTCTTGTGACACAGGCCGAGCCTCAGCCTGATCTTCAGGCCTCAACGTTCATAGAAGAGCCCCAAATAGAGGCTCTTCAAGGATTGGACGGAAGTCTCTCGGATGTTGATGATTTCAGCAGCTCACCATCCGCGAGCCACCGTACAGAACCTAGTTTTGGACGTGTGCTAACGAGACGCCTTGGCGATCTCGGTGAGAGCTCCACCCAAGCCCGTCACACTGACGTGGCAACAACGACCCGAGCACCATCTCCGAAAGATGTGTCGCAAGGAGAGGTCGGAAGACCCGTGGAAACTGAAGTCCATCCGACTTCGGTTGACAAGGGCCACCGTACAGAACCTAGTTCTGAACGTGTGACAACGGCAACTTCTAGTGATGTCGGTACACCAATCCCCACACCCCTAACCGTGACGACGGCCTATCTGGAAAATCGCCTTTTTGAGTTCTTTGAATCCGTGACCTTACCACGGGTTCGAGGACTCATTAAGGATGCCATGCAATCAGCATCCACAGACAAAGGCAAGGCACCCTTGGTAGACCAATCGTCACAGCCTCGTCTCATCTCACTACCACCACCACGAGCACCGACTGATCCCAGCCCATACAGCATGCCTCTACTTGAGCTATTCGATGTTGGTATTTCTCGCATTATTTCTCTCGACAATCAGCGGACTCCGGAAGAAGAAGCTTTCTACAAAAAGCTGGTTAAAGGTGGAATCATACCTGATCCCACCACATGTCGTCAAGAAGGCTCAAGTCAGAAGCGTCGTCATGACGATCCTGATGACCAAGATCGTCCTGCGGGGGAGAAGAGACCAAGAATCATGCTTCCAGTCACTCGCGGCGGACGAGGGCGCGGGGTCCTAACTCGTGGAGGCGGTTCTTCCCGACAATCCAACCCACCACCAAAGTCCTCAAGGGGCAGACAAGCTACGCCAGGGCCGAACCAGACAACTTCCCTTGACGAAGTCGAATCTGACTCCTTGAGGATTTCCACCCAATCAGTCCAAACAACCACAACCCCACATCTCACAAGCCAGATAAGTCCCCAAACTTCCATTCCATCCCTTCAGATCGACAATCCAGACACCTCAGTCGAAGAACTGTACAATCCACATGATGTTGTGGAGAGGTACATCTTTGGCGAGGAATGGAGAACTCATCCTGTTAATCCGACTATGGCCAGAAACCTTATGGACAATGCTAGATACTTTCTCTCGAAAGCTAACATTAGTCTAATTCGTCTTGAAGATGAGGAGCTCGAGGAAGGAGAAGACTACGAAGCAGAGATACCCGAACTTCCAGAACTTCTAAAACACATGGTCATAGACGAAGATTGCCCTCCAGATACACACAAAGGAATTGACGAGTTGCAACTTCCATGGAAAAATGTGAAGGTTAATGCTCCTTATCAAGAAGAGATACGAAGAAAAATCTGGAGGATGGAAGACAGGATCTTGAAGGTGGATGAACTTGACCTCAGAGGTTTAACCCATTTCCCAAGACCAAAAGCCATTCAGTACCTGCTGTCTATCCGTCGATCACTGATGTTTAGAGGAAAAGAAACGAACGTCGATGAACTCCGAAGACTTGAGGCAAAACGACCCAGAATCAAACAGATTCTGACCGTCCGAAAGGAGCGATTTGCAGATATTGATTTCCCTATTTACATTGTACGACGTGAAGATAATTCAGCTGAAGAACTGAATGAAGGGGATCTCTCCTACCTCAGAGGTGAAGGCATTGATCAATTAGTAGGAGATTATAGGAGGCTTGGAGTACTCAGGACTCCAGAATTAAGGATGGGCTATGCTTCATTAAAAAGGTTCATGTTGCGTCAAGTGAAGTTCAACTCTACACATGATCTCCAAATGGCAATTGAAAGCAACATAAAAAGAGTGAATCTCACGAAGCCCTCTTTTGAAGCACCTGAGTCAGAGAGCTACGGAGAAGGCCATATCTTTGATGGAGAAGACCCTTCGGTAATCTACATCAATTACAAGGGAGAGAAGAGACTGATGAGAAAATCAGAAATCCACAAGTTCTGTGATGGAACTCTCCGTATTATTCTTACTAAGCTCAAGAGGATCGTAGAGGAAATGAGAGAAGTGGAATCTGAAGTACAAGAGAGGTATCATAAGATGATCGAAATCATCTCCGACAAAATTGCTTTTCGTAGAAGATTGAGATCATATGAATTAAAACTTGGACTCAGAAGATCAGCCTACGATCTTCTGGAACCTCGGCCTCCTCCCCGCTCGAAGAAAAAGAAGACCTGAAGACTTAGATAGGTTTATTTGTAATTTGGACACTTAGGGGGAGAATGTTAGGAATATTATAGAAGTGTCCAAAATATTGTTCTAAGTCTTGTAATTTCTTTACGATGTATTATCTTATGTATTTGGGTTGTGTTTGTAATGGGCTTGTTAGGGGCCCAATAAGCTTAAATACCTCTCAAGGTATTTAAGCTTAAACCCTAACAAGCATTAATCAAGTTTTCCATTTGCAAAACCCTCACGTATTCAACAGTAAACCTCTATAGCACATTATTCAAATATTACGAAGGTTAAATATGTTGAAGTGTTCTTGGATAATCTGGAATTACAGAATGAAGTGAAGTGAAAAGACATATGTACACTTTATCAAAGTTTATGTACGGTCGATTTATCACAACTGAATATTCAACATGCCCACCATAGTCACAAGATGTTGGAATTGTTTGACATCCAACGGTTTTGTGAAAATGTCAGCTAGTTGATCTTCGGTAGTGGCATAGTGCAATTCAATCGTCCCTTGTTCAACATGTTCTTTGATGAAGTGGTGACGAATATCTATGTGTTTCGTCCTTGAGTGATGTACCGGATTACTCGTCATCGCAATCGCACTCTTCGAGTCACAATAAATGGGAATTTTATCAATATGAAATATAAAATCTCGTAGTTGAGTTCTCATCCACAAAAGCTGTGAGCAACAACTAGCGGCGGCGACATATTCTGCCTCCGTCGACGAAGTTGAGACACAGTTTTGTTTTCGAGAAGACCAACTCACGAGTTTACCGCCCACGTGTGCAGCTCCAGAGGTGCTTTTTCGATCCATTTTGCATCCTGCGTAATCCGAGTCAGAGAATCCAACCAGTTTGAAGTCCGATCGAGTGGGGTACCACAAACCCAGATTGGGTGTTCCTTTGAGATAGCGGAGAATCCTTTTGACAGCAGTGAGGTGGGATTCCTTAGGTGTAGCCTGAAAACGAGCGCAGATTCATGTCGAGAGAACGATATCCGGCCGACTAGTAGTGAGGTACAGAAGAGAGCCTATTATCCCACGATAGACGGTTTGGTCAACGGGAGCACCAGATGGGTCCGCGTAGGGTCGGCCAGAGGGTGACATAGGTGTAGCAGCAGTCTTAGCATCCTTCATTCCATATATCTCGAGGATGTCATGGATGTATTTGGACTGGTTGATGAAGTTTCCGTCGGGGAGTTGCTTTACTTGAAGACCAAGAAAGAAATTCAGCTCGCCCATCATACTCATTTCGAATTTCTCTTTCATCAATTCTACGACGTCTTCACACAGTTGTGGTTTAGTCGATCCAAAAATGATGTCATCAACATAAATCTGTACAATCATGATGTCCGGCCCACTCCGCTTGGTGAAGAGAGTTGTATCCAGAGTTCCTTTCTTGAATCCAGACTGAACAAGGAAGTCTGAAAGGACGTCATACCAAGCTCGGGGAGCCTGTTTTAGTCCGTAGAGGGCCTTGTAGAGTCTATATACGTGATGAGGAAACTCTTCGCCAAGAATCCTTCAGGTTGATCAACGTACACTTCTTCTTTGAGAAATCCATTCAGAAATGCAGTCTTCACGTCCATTTGGTAGACTTTAAAGTTCTTGTGAGCAGCAAAGGCAAGAATAATTCGAATTGCTTCGATCCTGGCAACAGGGGCGAAAGTTTCATCGTAGTCGATGCCTTCTTGTTGGTTGTACCCCTTAGCCACAAGTCTTGCTTTATTGCGAATGACAACACCGTCTTCATCCTTTTTGTTCTTGAAGATCCACATTGTGCCGATAATGGATCTGTTGTGAGGGCATGGTACGAGTTCCCAAACTTGTAAACGTTCAAACTGATTTATTTCCTCATGCATTGCAATCAGCCAATCAGGATCGTTGAGAGCTTCAGCTACTCATGATGGTTCGGCTTGACTGAGATAGCAAGCGAACATACTTTCATTCATTGTAGCTGAACACATCGAAACACCGGATGTGGGATCCCCAATAATCTGATCCGTAGGATGAGAGCGACCCCAAAGTGGTACATTGGTCTGTGAGGAGCTAGCCGCATTTGTATCGATTGGAGGTTCATTAGATTGGGGTCCGGTGTCCGAAGAAGAGATCTCAATTATAGTAGATTGAGAAGGTTCAGCATCAGCGTCAGCAATGTTCCCAGGGTTGGGTAAGATGTCGTCTTCGTTGAGATTGAGATCATACAAGTTTGGCGGGACGACATCATCGCCGATAGCTGGTGATGTAGGTGGGGTGGGTGCAGCGGTAGTTTGAGTGGTGGCGACGGGAGTCTTGGGGACTGGATAGAAGTAATCGAACAGCAGATCGAGATCCAGGTCACTAGAATTGCCCTCAGATGAGGAGGTTCCCGTCGTTGAAAGTTGACCTTTAGTCAACCACTGTAGAAGACCTGGCTCTGGACTGATGTGAGCAGAAGCCATGAGGTCGCCTTCGTTTTCGTCAAAGGTGACATTTGTGCTCTCTATTACTGATCGTTTCTCCCTAAGATAGACTCTGTATGCCTTTGAGTTCAGCGAATATCCAACAAAGATGCCTTCAAGTGCTTTTGGATCTAGCTTTCCAAGATGTTGGCGATCATTGGCCACGAAACATCGGCAACCGAAGACCCTTAGATAAGATATATCTGGGATACGACGGTTATTCAACATCTCATATGGGGTGCGGTTGAATCTCTTATGGATGGAAGCCCGGTTCTGCGTGTAACAAGCCGTTTGAATAGCTTCTCCCCAAAGAGAGTGAGGAAGTCCGGATTGGATGAGGAGAGTCCTAGCTGCTTCAACTAGTGTCCTATTCTTACGCTCAACGACACCATTCTGTTCCGGTGTCTTCACAGCTGAGAACTGCTGGGTGATGCCCTGAGTGGCATAGAAATTACTTAGCTTCTGGTTCTTAAACTCAGTTCCGTTGTCAGTTCTGATAATCCGAACCTTCTGTTGATGAAGAGTTTGGGACGTAACAACAAACTCGATGATTAAATCAGGAACTTCATCCTTTGTGCGAACGAGTTTCGTCCACGTATAGCGTGAGAAGTCGTCGATAATCATAAGAATATACCGTCTTCCTTCGAGTGTAGCCGTAGGCATTGGGCCACATAGATCCATGTGTAAGAGCTCAAGGATGAGCTTAGAGGACGGTGTTTCCTTGGCGATGTGAGACGATCGCTTCATCTTCCCCAATTCACAGGCAGAGCAGAGGTGTTCCTTATGATATGACAGTTGGGGTAGACCGTTGACGAGTTTATTCTGACGCAGTTTGTTGATAGTCTTGAAATTGAGGTGTGAAAGACGCCGGTGCCATAGATCGTTCAACTTGGGTGCAGCACGAGAGAGAAGGCAAATTGGTGGAGAGGTCGTAAGATTGAGTACGTAGAGCTGAGACGTGCGTGTTCCAGAAAGAAGAGGTAGTCCCGAGGCATTGATAATGCTGCAGATGTCAGATTCGAAGAGAACCTTGTATCCTTTGTCGCAGAAACGGCCAATGCTGAAAAGATTGTAGCTCAAATCCTCGACGTAAGAGATGCCCTTAATCGTCAGTTTGTCATGGACGAGATCACCAGTTCCGAGAATTGGCGCCATTTGACTGTTTCCGAAGAAGACCCTTCCGAGATAGCGCTCGGAGAAGTTGCTCAACAGCTCCTTGTTCCCCGTCATATGTGTGGAGCAACCCGAGTCTAGATACCACACATGACAGACCTGCAATCACCAGCAAGCGTTGGGTCCCTGTTTACGGACGGGACCTTCTTGTGATACAAGTAAAATTTTCATGCGCTTAACGGGAAATGTGGGGTCTAAATCAGGTTGTGTTGGATCTAATTTAGCTTTCCCTTTGTGATTTGTTTGATGAGGTGGGATTATGGTTTTTCTAACCCATAGTTGCCTAACTTGCGCTTGCATATACGTTGTCTTATTCATGAATTGGCGTGAAGGTTTTGGTTGTTGTTGTCGTCCTTCGGATTTAGCCGTCTTTTGCTTGCGAGCAGTAGGTGACTTTGTATTCAGCGTTGGATGGCGTTTTCGCTTAACCGTGGGCGTAGATGAACTGGAAGAATGCAAGGGCGTCGTAGAGGAAGTTTGCCTTTTTGGTCGGAGTGTTGCGTGTCCGTGTGCCTCATATTCATGAAAGCGTGGAAGAATAAAGTCATTGCAGCAACACATAGAATTAGTTTGGCAAAGGAAAGATAAGTTTTGGCACCATAATTGTCTACGTCCTTAAGATGTTGGGATTCAGGACACAGATTGGAAAGATGAATATAGGATGGTCTTTTCTTCTTGTCATCGAAGAGCGGGTTCTCCTCTATTTCAAATGAACTCCCTTCCAGAGACGTCGAACTCACATTCCCTGTATCCATAGGAATACGAGAGTTAGTGTTTGAACAAGTTTCAGCTTCAGGAGTCATCTTCGCCGTCCTCTTACATTTACATGTTTGAGAATCGGGTACTTGACTTGATATAGAGGGATTGTTCGTATTGTGAAATTGTTCTAGTGTAAAGATTTTGCTAAGTAGTTCATCTCGCTCCTTTGCGAAGGCCTTTCGGTCTAATCCTAGTGTTCGTTCTAGTTCTGCTATGAGCAGAAGTTTCTTTGGGATGTAGGTGCGAGAGAGCGCTTCTTGGAAAGTAACTTCCTGTTCTTTGGTTGGGAGTAGAGTTTCGACATCCTCCGAGAGTGAAGGTATCTTAGTCTTATCACTATCATTCAATTCTGTGTAGTCATACGCGATTTCTGCCCAATGAATGTTCTGTACTCTTTTTTCTTCCGAGATGACAGCGGAGGATGATCTCACAAATGGCCTAAGTTGCGAGGGAGCACCATTTTTTGTTTGCAGGAACGTAGTGTTACACATGTTATACCTTTTAACTGTTAGCGGTGTAGGTTTGCAATTGCTGGCCAGGCCGATTTCCCCCCGGGCGTTGTAGAATTCTGTATCAACTGGTTGGTTCAATAGGCATAAGATGCGTGCGTTTTCGTTTCTAAGGTGAAGTTGCTCTTCAAGTTCTTTCACCTTTCGGTACAGCCTAACTCTTTCCTTTGTAAGCAGTTCGTATTGGGACGCCGTCAGAAGACGGGATGTTTCGCATGAACTGATGGCCAGTGTGGTTTCCTTAACCCTCACTTTATTTATTCTTGCTTTGCAGACGTTTGACTAACGCTTCAGAGGCCATTAGACGTTCGTTTGCACAGGCGAGCTCTTTTACTTTTAAACTAAGTAACGCATAGTTGTTTTCAAATTTTAGCTTAAGTTCATCATAATCCCTAGCGTCTACGGTGAGTGTGCCGGTGATTAAACACATCATCGAGTTGTGAAATTTGTACCTCAGCCTCGGTGTTGGTAGGAGTCTTAGCTGCATTCTCACTGGTGTTGACCATCTCTTCGTCCTCGTCATGTTCGACCAGCCTTGCCATACAGCAATCTTCATCCTTAGGCTCCTCGTCTTCTGAAGTGTCGTTCACCCATTCAGCCTCTTCGGTGAGACGAACTTTCCCACTTTCCATTTTCCGTGTCATCCTGGCCTTACGGTCGTAATAGCCAGAGTCCTTCACGCGTGGGGCATGGCATTCCTTGGCAAAGTGACCTAACTTTCTACACCGAAAGCACTTCACAGACTTTTGGGGTGCTGGGCCTTCTCTTTCTTTATCGGCTTAGCTTCCTCCGTGGGAGTGGTCTTTTTGGTGCCGCTAAAGATTCTTCGGCGATTGGAGGGGGATGGGGATTTTTTCCCGATCTTCTTTGAGACCATCTTAGTGAGCATAGCCAGTTGCTTGCGTAGATCACGAACATCTTCATCAGATTCTGTATTAGCTTCGGATCCTGGAGAGGTGTCAGATACAACAGCTGGTAGCTTCCCTTTGTTCTGTTTGGTCTTAGAGGCGGAAGATCGTTCGGTAGTCTTGTTCGAGAGGAGAGCCAGTGGGTCGACTCGAGTGTTGGTGGACTGAGGTTGCACGTAAGGAGCATAGGCAGATAGACTGTTGTAGAGAGCATGGATGGAGGTGTTAGAGAGGTCCTTACTCTGAATCATCATCATGGTTGCATTGCCCCAATGTGGTTTGAGGCTACCAAGGAAGCGGTTGTTGATATCGAATTTGTCCCTCGAGATCTTGGCTTTCTTGAGTTTATTGATGACCTTCAAGTATCGGAGATATGTGTCACGCAGCTCCTCTCCTTCATAGGCCTGGAAATGTTCATACTGCGAGAGACATGCTGATTTCCTCCCCTGAGCACTCTCAGTTGTGCCTGCCATAATTTCTACGAGTTCATCCCATATTTCCTTGGCAGTTGTGCAGCACTCGATGTGAGCATAGACTTCGTTGCCCATAGCCTGGAAGAGGTATCCTTTGGCAGTCTCATCGGCCTGTAGGCGACCTCTTTATCCTCATTAATGGGGCATCTTGGAGTGCGACGTTCATCCATGGGAGGGTTTCTGTTTGGTTGAGCAGGAATGATTGTCCAGAACTGTGCTGGACCGTTGAAGATGGAGTCCAGTGGGTATTGAGAGAGTGGGGCGCCCTTGTTCCTGATGAACGTGAGGAACCTGTTTGTCCATATACTGTAATCGCCTTGTCGCAGCATCGGTGGTCTGGTGTCGGAGCCCACTGTTGAGATGTCATTTGTGGCAGACATGGTTGGTGCAGTCGAATCGTCCGTGGTTTTGATCTTGTATAGATAAGATGGTTAGTAACGAACGAGATGAGAAATATGAGTTTAACGAGTAGAGTTTGAGAAAAATCGTTTAAAGAATTTCTTAGAACTAAGTGAACGTGTGTGATAGTCAAAAACGTATGAAGGGAAAGTATATCTTAGAGTTCGGAGAAGTTCGAGAAATTTAAAAACGATTTTTGAGGAGTAAAATTTTCAAAAAGTGGTCTAGGTGGATATTTCTAAAGTGGAAGGGAACAAGACTTGAATGAGTTTGAGGAAAATTTCAACACGAGAAAGAATTTATCAGGAGAAAGAAACAAGTTGCGGTTTGAGAAGATGTTCGTGTTTACAAGATAGATTACCCAAGAAATTTTGGTTGAGAAATTTTCGTTGTTGTGTGAGTTTAATGAAAGATTCTCAGACAGAAAAAGGAAAAACAAATTCTCTGTTGAAAATTATTTTCTCGGATTTTAAAAACTTGTCATGTGAGAAAGTTTCTCAGTTGAGGATTTTAAAACTTCGCAAGAAATTTCGCATCGAGAAGTTTCTCAGATTTGAAAAATCGTGGTTTTGAGAAATTTTCTCAGAGGAAATAAGCTTTCTCGGCCGAAAATTTATTGGATTTGACAAACTTTCTCAGTTCCAAAGAATTTATGCGGATTTGCAAATTTTTTTGGTTTTTAAGAAATTTCTCGACTTAGATAAGTTCTAGGAATAGTCTTTCTCGGGTAGAGAATTTCTCAGATTTTAAACGTGTGAGCAGTTGAGAAAAAAATGAAGTGGCACAGAAGTATTTTCGCGGTTTTCGAAAGATTCTTGGAATGATTCTCTCGGATATAAAAGTTTCTCGGATTTTGACAAGCTAGGCAGTTGAGAAAAATGGACTGAAAGTGAAATTTTCGCGATTTTAGAAATATTCTTGGAATGATTTTCTCGGATATAAAAGTTTCTCGGATTTTGACAAGCTAGGCAGTTGAGAAAAATGGACTGAAAGTGAATTTTCGCGGTTTTAGAAAGATTCTCAGAATGAAATTTCTCGGATATGAAAATTTCGCGGACTTGACAACACAGCAAGAAATTTCGCTGCCAAGAACACTAAGTTACTGTTCCAATGCTTGTCGCGATTTCACTCAAATCTCACCCAAAATCACTCAAACTTGAACCAAAACTTCAGAAATTCTTCCCTAAACACATATTCGACCGATTTGTGAGCTAAAAACAACAAAAAGCGGATCAAATCGACCAAAAATAGAGAGAGGCCGAGATGACTTTTTCTGAGGAATTTTTGCTTCGAACTTGCTCAAAACTCGTTAAAACTGATCCAAAAGTGTTCTAAAAACATTTTAGGCATAGAGTCGATCTGGGGAAAGGTTTTAAACACAAAAACGAAGTATTATAACCTCAAAACGAGCTCAAAATGCCCGAAAGTGATTTTTGCCCAAAACACCTTTGATTTTTCTCAGAATCGAACGAAACTGGATTCAAATCAATGCAGATCGATCCACGTTTGCTCTGATACCACTTGTTGGTCCCGATTGCACCAAACAAGGAATCAAAGAGGCTTTGATGGAATGAAAAGGGAGAGGTTCTCACCTTTAAGTGTGTGTATTGTGTGAGAAGTAGGATAAGCCTTTTGATCTTTGATTAACTTTAAAAAATAGTGAGGGTAATACCTTATATACCACATGAACCCTAGGTATATTAAGGCCCAAGTACTAAAGATTAACTAATTACATTCTTGTCCAAAGCCCAAGCTAAAAGGATAATTACACTATTAAACCCAAGACTTAAACTATTGACACAATCTATAAATATCCTAACAATACTGTTGACCTTTTTGGTCCATGAGTGTTAGAGAGTTTTGATGAACGATATAATTGTAATGACACTAGGTCTATAAATTAAGCAATTCGACTTGTGATTAATATAACGTCTAAGTTCATGATAATATTCGACCATGCATTGATTATTGATTTAAGTGTTGACTATTTGATTCGCATATGAGTTTGTGATCTGTTGATGAGACTATGTGATCGCATGTTATAGACGGTTCATGTGATATGATATATTGTACTGTGCTATATATGGAAACAATGCATGAGATATCCTACAAAAGGAAAATATGCTGTTTATCTATGGAAAGTGATATATCTGTTCAAAATTTGTTATTCCTGACGAAAATCACATCTACGATTATGTGCATGCTTTCCACTGAATTTAATATGCAATATTGAATTGATATCTTTCCTTAAACTGATTGGAATATTATATTTAGGAAAGATTTGATTTGATTAACTTTGTGGATAAGGTGCTATTATATGGTATGTGCTATAAAGGATGTGATATCTGAAATAAGGAAAGTTCTGCCATGATATGATAAACCGAGTTAAGTATGCTCTGATCTGATTTGCGTGCTAAACATGGTAAATATATTGATCTAATACTATGAGCTGTACATGGAAAACGTGCTGATGTGATGCTATCTCATGTGCTACATTTGGAAAGTTAATCTGGATTGATTGACACTAGAAACAGATAGCAGGGAATCACTTATGGAAAGTTCTGATACGGTAAATATATGCGAAATGGTTGAATATGCTTGAGAACGAAATTAAGCCTTTATATGGAATATAATCATGCTTTAATGTGCTATATGACCGTTGTGATGATTTATTAAGAGCATGATATATAGGGTATGATTGACTTGAAAATTACATGGAAGCTATGCTTGATTTGGTGATTATTATATGATATTATTTTCCATGTGAGGTGCTAATTGAAAAGGATTATATATGAGCTGCACTTCAGATTTTTGAGAAAACTAAGAATTTGCATGTCTACTACTAAGAGAGTATTGAGCAGAAACATTTCTAAGATATTCCTGAGCTTTTCACTTGCGATAGCTTTCTGCCCACCTGAGCGTTCACTTGCGAAGTACTGACCGTACTAAGATATTCCATCCTCCCACACCATATATTCTGTCTTCGGAAGTGTTGTCTTCGGGCGTGAGCAATACCAGGAGGCAAGGTCGACGTTTACGCACAGGTGAGGGGAAGGACGAGTTTCGGGGGTCCTTCGGTAGCGAGCTGTGTCTGTCGGGATCAGGAGATTCCGGGAATGAAACTCGGCGTGTGGTAACCTAGTAGTGGCTAGTTTTCGACTTGTTTCGGTTGTGTATTGGGCTAACCAATCAGTTTTGTATCCAGCTACGGTGCATTATAGTGATTGGTTAAACTCTTGGGAAGAAAATCCCAAGGAGAGGAGTAAACCCCAGTTAGGGATATAACCTCTATAAAAATCCTGTCTCGCATTTACTTTCTCAGTTATTTCTTTATCGCTGTGAGACAGACCCGACGCACATCCGACGTTACTAGGATATATCAGGCATACTCGTCACAAGCATCAGTAGGCATATCTAATTCACTACACTTAGCATTTGTGAAAAGAAGCATAAAATTTTTATAAGCCTAATTCACCCCCCCCCCTCTTAGGCACATTTATATCTTCACATACGATTTATTCCTCTATAAATACCCCTACGTTAAATAAAATTCTTCATTATATAAAATGGTGTGCAATTCGTAGTATTTTACGGTGGTGAAGTCATTCAGACTTCTGATTCAATAATCAAATATAGCATTGATCCCATTGGATATAGGCGTATTCGGCGCAACATCCAATTTTCTGATTTCTTATCGTTTTTGTTTGATATTACGGGTGCTGATAGTAGGTCTTGTTCGCTCATCGTCCATGCAAAAAACGAATACCTTCAGCATTCACGTATTTATCATCAGCTACTACGAACTTCCGACGATCGCGATTTACAATTGTTTACACCCTGATTCGGAGCTCAATTATGTGGAGGTGTTTGTTGAAAGAAATGAACACACAACTTTTGATCTAAATGTTGATGACAATCGAGACTTCGAAGATCGGACCCGATTTCATGAATTTGAAGTTGGTAGTTCGAGTTATAATTGCCCGGAGTTGGCCGACATAGACTCGGTTACAGAAGGCTTTGGTAATGTGTCGATTGATTGCCTACCAACCTTCGAAGAACCCCCGATGGAACCCGTACAAGAAACCGAAAATGATGTTGATGTTAGTGATTCTGAGGCAGACGATGAAGATCCATTGTCAGAGTTACCAGATCCAACCGTAGTCGACGACAACAACGACGAGGATGCACCGAATGAGGCCCTACTACTAGCCAACCTTCACCAAGACTCCACCAACTGAATCCCTTTTATCTGACGTATCAAATGGCACCACCCGACGACGATGAATACCGTGGTAGCGAGGAATTTTACGACAGAGATAACCCCATGTTCTGTCGAGGTATGATTTTTCAAAGTAAAGAGCACCTCCAAAATGCTGTCAACGATTATTCAATCAGGGTTGCCAGGCGGGAGTTTCATGTGATAGAAAGTAATACGACCTTGTGGAGTGTTCGATGCAATCACAACGAAGATTGTCCGTGGAGGTTGCGAGCATGTTTCAAGCGCAAAAAAGGTTACTGGGCCATTACAAAGTTCTATTGACCTCACACTTGCTTCATGAATGAATTATCGATCAGTCATCGTAATATCTCTCAAAATGTCATTGCTGAACTGTTGGTGGGAATCGTGAAAAATGATCCTCAGTTCATGCCCAAAAACGTCCAACAGCTCGTCAAGGACCGTTTTGGCTACGACATATCGTACATTCAAGCTTGGAATGGGTTAAAAAGAGCATTGGATAATGTTTACGGCACGTGGGAGGAGTCTGTAACCAAGCTGCCGATTTTTATAAAGGCGTTGCAACATTACAAGCCGGGGACGATCGTGACGTGGTTAATCATCCGCACCGGAGTCCCTGGCCAACACAAACTTGGGTACGTTTTTTGGCTTTTAAACATTGTATAGACGGATTCAAGCACTGTCGTAAGGTCGTCTGCGTGGACGGTACACATTTGTACTCGAAATACAAACACAAGATGTTGATTGTCGCATCGCTCGTCGCAAACCAAAACGTCTTTCCGCTGGCCTTCTCTATAGCGGACAAAGAAGGTTTGAATTCATGGAGATGGCTTCTTAACCGACTGAATGAGCATGTGCTAGAGAATCAACCCGCTTGCCTTATTCGAATCGCCACCCAGGTCAGTTACAACATTATTTAATTTTTAGCTTTGTGGTTGTCCATGTGTTATTTAAAGAATTTATTACTGGTGTTTTAGGAATATTGGCTGCAGTACGTGATATCGATAGATTTCGTCCACCACACGGAGTTCATCGCTACTGACTTCGACATATAAAGTCGATTTCTACAAGGAGTTCAAGAGCCAAGAATTGAAAGATTTATGTACCGAGCTGGTGACACGCACACGGTAAACAAATTCGATAGTACTATGGCTCAAATAAAAGCACTGAATAAGCGTGCTGAAAAGTGGTAGAAGGACATCAAGATCGAGCAGTGGACGTTCGCACATGACGGGGGTCATCGTTGTGGTGTAATGACGACCAACGTTTCAGAAGGACTGAACGGTGTACTAAAAGGGCTCGATTACTACCTCCAAAAGCAATTGTAGACTTCACTTTTCATATATGTAATTTCATTAATAACTTTGTTGACTTCACCTGGTGACACATCTATTTTTAAGTATACATTTTAGTATGTATAGGTGCGTAAAATATTTCCCAGATCGATTCCAAGAGGCAGCGTCATCAATGAAGAATTCTGAAACTATATGGTCGCATTACGCGACGAATAATTCAAAATTGGACGAGGGATTCATGGGATCACGCTGTATATCGGTTTGATGTTCGAGAGGTACAGGGCAGAAGTTGTAACGTCCGGAATTCGTGCACAGACGCACGTGGTGAGGATCAATGATAGAACATGTACGTGAGGAAATTGGAGCATGTTCAATATTCCATGTTCTCATGCACAAGCAGCGTGTCGTCAACGGAAAATTCAGTCCGGCCAGTTTATCGCGCCATACTACACGAAACTCGCATACATGATGACATATGAAGGTTGTTTACAACCAATGTACGATGAGTTATTGGGCCCCCGCTAACTTTACTCTTGTTCATAACGACGCAACTCGAGAGAGAACCGGACCTGGAAGATACCAACGGAATCGTTTTCATAATGAGATGAATAGAGGTGAAACGCGAGCGAGACAACGCGGAAGACGACATTAATGTAGTATGTTAAACAATAATATGAGCGGGCAACCCGAACTGACGAAGAACGCTCTCCGGATACTGAAATTCGGGCATATTGAAAAATATGAGCGTGCACATCTAACGACAGGCTATTGGGATGCATTCTTCGGGCAAATCTGCAGTAAAATCATACGGCCTCCAATTGAACTGCAAAATCTGCAGCTTGTCGAGGACTTCAACATCGTGCGTATGTTGTAACGCGTCGAAGATGTGTGAGTCATCGACTCATTCCACCTACGATTCACAATAATTTAAGCATAGGTTGGAAGAAACTAACAATATAATTTTTGAATTACGAATACCTCGCAGCAGTAGGCGGGCTCGGCAAAACGATATCCCCTAGTACCGTGGGGGACATACGAACACGCCCCGCGTTTATTACGTGCTGTAACGGAAGGATCCTCATCCATGCCCACACCTATAACATAAAATTACATTAAACACATAAGAATTACACGTACAAATATTGTACGATGTAAACAATTAATTGTATTACCTTAAGCAACCGCAGAGCGCTGCCTATGTTGAGCTTCTTCGTCTCACAGGCCGAACAAAGCTCCCTATAAAGATAGCCGAGCACGGCACTAGCCCAGCTGTACGTGCGGACCTCGTCGATCTCTTCCAGCAACTGCAATAAGGACAGCGACACGTGGCTACCGCTACAGTCTGAAAACATCACCGCTCAGAACAGCAACATCGCATACCCACGTGCCCCTTGCTCGACTTCTTTTTCGTCGCTATCATCAGTGATCGGATGGGTATGTACCAATCCGCTAACGACCTCATCGAGTGCCCAGACGTACCTTTATCTTGTCGACAGGCGATCGATATCCGAGCAGTCGCTCACAGTCGTCCTGCCAAGCTGTGACGGACTTCGAGTGGATCACGCCTGACACGCACCGTCCGATTATTGGAAGTCTCCATAGTATACCCACATCAGCCAGTGTAACCGTCGCCTCTCCGACTGGGAAGTGAAACGTGTGTGTCTCCTTCCTCCAACGCTCTACTAGCGCCGTAATAATATGCGGGTCTACCTTCTGCAACATGCAACTATACACCCCGTATAGTCCCATGTCGTGCAACTTTATTAATAACCGCCCATGAAGAATAATAGTGTCGTACTCCAAATAACGCCCTCTAACGACTGGATCTTGAGTGTCTTATCTATCCACTCCGGGTCTGAAATGACGTCGCGCGAACGATGACTCGTCTGCATCATCAAAACTGAACCGTCTATCGGGCCATAGTAACTTAAGTCCTCCATTCTTCAAAAAATAATAAAATAAAATAAATAAACGAAAAAATTTACGCTAAATCAATGTTACGCCCAAATCAACGGAAACATTTTACGCCCAAATCAACAAATACAATTTCAAGCCTAAATCAACGAAAACAATTTACGCCTAATCAACGAAAATATTTTACGCCCAAATCAACATATACAATTTAAGCCTAAATCAACTAAAACAATTTAAACCTAAATCGAAGAAAACAATTACGCCAAATTAACGAAAACAACTTACAATTTACGCCTAAATCACTCTCGTCGCGCCGTCGTTATCGTCGTCGCCATCCGTTGTTCGCCGCCGCCGTGGTCTGCTTGTCACCACCGTCGCCGTCATTCGTCGCCGCTCGTTGTTCTTCAACTTCTCGTCTGAGAAGAGAGGAGGGCGCGGGGTGGCTAAATCCCGATCCAATTCGTAACTCAGAGTTACGACTTATATATCGTATCCCTGAGTTACGTATTAGATCCGATATGCTGAAACCAACGCGAAATCTTCGTATTCAGCGCCAGACTAAATCGTACTCTTCGATACGAATTACTAATTCGTAACTCTGAGTTACGAAAATACCTACTTTATTAATTGGTATAAATTTTTACCTATTTAATTAATATTAAGTTAAAACGATTTATTTTATTAAAAAAGCCGATAAACCTTCTTAGTATCTTTTCTGATGCGGAAGATCGGACAAAGCTAAAAAACATATCATACTCGGAATATCAATTAGGCTTGGCTTTGATACCACTTGTTGGGGTTGAGCTGTAACATGAACATGGCACATCATCATTATATGTGTCGATCTATGACATCTAAGATGTGTTGATTAATGCCACATCACATTTGATGTTGAAGTAGCATGCGATTTGGCACGAATCGGTGCCAAATCAGCCGGTGCCCATATAAGGTGCTCACATAAGGTGAGCACCATATCATTCCTCATATTTCGGGCCCAGCGCAAGGTTTATTTTGGACCGCGACAATTTCGTTGGGACAATATAAAACTGAAATGACGCGATGGAGAACACAAGATATTTACGTGGTTCGGCCAATACAGCCTACCTCCACGGAGAGCACCACTCTACTATATTGAGAATATTACGTTGTACAAATTTAATGCTTGTGTTTTAAACCCAAACTCGAGAGCCCTTACCCACCCTGGTATTGTATTTGTACCTACTCTCAACTACCCAGTAAAACTAAACTCGCTCTCACTTTTATCCACTCGGATAAATTTCCCCTCACTTTTTCTCTCTCGCACTGAATTCTTCTCACTTGATTTGGAATGATAATAACTGAAGAACTTCAGCCTATTTATAGATGTCTTTAGCTCTTCTGGACCGCTCGAAACTGGTGGCCAGGAATCTGTCGCGTCGCCCTTCAATAACCACGTTCATTAAATTATTATATATATAAAATAATATCATTTCTTTCTTTTTCTCGTTTGGTGGGCGTCTAGTGGCGTGGCTGGACCCATCACAAATAACGTCCCTAAGGACGCTAACGACTCGAAAGGGGCGACACAACGTTTCACTTGTAGAAAATGCAGTCCCTTTTTCAATTGAAACTTGCTTGTTGACTCTGTTTGGTAAAGGTATAATTCTCATCAGAAAGCTAGGGTTATCTCGTTCATTTAATGTTTTTAAGGACGACCCTTAGCAATGGTAATGTGACATATAAACACACGTCTGATGTAATGGAACACTTGGTCCGAACCTGAGGATGCAATAGAGTTATTATCTCTCAACTAATATTTGTCTTGACATTAGGAACAAACTCAACGTGAAAATGATTTTGGAGATAAAAGATGCGTTGATATGGAAACGAATTTTGTCTTTCATGCCCAAAGTATGATGGCTCATTTACCAAAGATAGAAGATATAAAGATCATAACAAATTTTATCTTTCATGCCCAAAATAGGTATTGCATTTACCAAACATAGAGATATGAGATCATGTGTGAATAAGGCAAAAGAATATGGAGATCAACTGAGAAGATATGAAGATCATAGCTAATCGAGTCAAGCCCGGAACAATTATAAATAGAGGACGTCGATCTCAAAGAAGATAACTCTCAAGACGCACTTTACACAAACGTGAGACACGAATGAGAGAAAAGAAATATCGAGAGAGCGCTCGCTTTTTTTTCTGTTTAGCCTAGTGATTTTCTTTACATAGGCCTTAGGATTCCTATGCAAAGTTTAGAAGAGTCAATAGGTTCTACTTAGGCTAGTTTTTTTTATCTTCGATAGTTTGTGTTTTTGTAATCCGTTCAAGTAATGGAATTTTGCCTGAAGGTGCGTAGCAAGTTGAAGAGCTTGCTGTGTATTTTTAAAATCCGAGTCTGCGTCGTTTTTATATACTAAGTTTGCGTTGAAATTGTGTTCTCGAGTGTTGCTTCAACACCAGTTTCAACATTCAAGTTTTGCTTTTTAACTTAGTTAGGTTGCGTCAATAGCTTATAGGGACCACTTCAAGATGAATTACTCTGGAAGACTGATGGTGAATTGTTGAACACATAGTGAAATTAGAGTAAATTCATTTATCACTTAATACAAATTCAATAAATGTATTCATCCCCCGGTGTAAATGAGATTCATGTTGCGACATCTAACTCTTTATTTGTTTAGAAAATTGTTTTTTTTTTGCGAATAATAGTTTATTAATAATGGATGTTGGAATAATCAACGGAAATCCATAAATCAATTATGAATTATATAAGTTCATAACTAAATCAATTATAATTAATTACTGATAAATATTATTTATTAATTGAAGATATAAATGTGCCTAAGAGGGGGGAGGGGGTGAATTAGGCTTATAAAAAGTTTATGCTTCTTTTCACAAATGCTAAGTGTAGTGACTTAGATATGCTCACTGATGCTTGTGACGAGTATGCCTGATATATCCTAGTAACGTCTCATGTGCGTCGGGTCTGTCTCACAGCGATAAAGAAATAACTGAAAAGTAAATGCGAGACAGGATTTTTATAGTGGTTATATCCGCAAATGGGGTTTACTCCTCTCCTTGGGATTTGCTTCCCAAGAGTTTAACCAATCACTATAATGCACCGTAGCTGGATACAAAACTGATTGGTTAGCCCAGTACACAATCGAAACAAGTCGAACACTAGCCACTACTAGGTTACCACACGCCGAGTTTCATTCCACGAAATCTCCTGATCCCGACAGACACAGCTCGCTACCGAAGGGCCCTCGGAACTCGTCCTTCCATTCACGTGTGTGTAAGCGTCGACCTTGCCTCCTTGGTATTGCTCACGTCCGAAGACAACACGTCCGAAGACAGAATATATAACCGAAAATCAGTTTCGGTCGCTCAAGAGGGCGACCGAAATTCTAGTTTGGTCGCGACTGTCGTAGCCGAAATCTGGATTCGGCTATGACTGTCGCGGCCGAGATCCGATTTCGGCTACGACAGAGGTGTCCGAAATCTCGTTTCGGTCGCCTCTTACAGTGACCGAAATTTGATTTCGGTTGTTAATTTTTTTTTTTTGTCAGACTCGGAGATTGTCCCGGAGGATTCCACGGGTGATGGGATGAACTACAGTGAGCATTTCTGCGAAGGAGGACGCTTTTCGACCGACGTGGAAGTCATTAACTAGGCGAAAGGCGTCGCTATAGGTCTTGGTTTCGAGGTGATAATTTCGTCGCACAAGAAGGCATGAACAAAAAAATTGATTAGATGTTCTCGCGGAGAACGTTATAGAGGCAATGAGGATGAATTGGAGAGGATGTCGAAGTATAATAAGTGCAGGTGCCCGTTTGTAGTCATAGCCCAGCAGGATCCATCTACTAGGGAATGGTACATTCGTACGGGTGCACCTGAGAATTCCATGCACAATCACCCTTTGATACAGTATCCCGAGGGACACCGCCAGACGAGTGGGTTAAGCAGCCAGGCGAAGAAGGTCGTAGAGGAAATGACTGCTGCCCAAGCGAAACCAGCACATATCCTCTCAGCGATGAGGGCTCGACACGCAGAAGATAACGCGACGATCCGTCATATATATAATTACAGAGATCGTTTGAAGAAGCAAGATTCTGAGGGTCGAGACGTGGTGAGCCAGTTGATGCACCAGGCGACAGAGGCCGGATATTTTGTTGAAGCGGTGAGAGACGACGAGTCTAATGTGCTTACACATGTCTTTCTCGCACACCCGGAGTCACTTGCACTGCTGATGACGTATCCTTATTTTATTGGGATTGACTCGACGTACAAGACCAATAGATATAAGATGCCTCTAGTTGAGATTATATGGATGGCTCCCTGTAATCACAACTTTCTGTGCGGGTTTGCCGTCATGGAGGACGAGACGGAGAGAAGTTACGGGTGGATGTTGCAGTCTATCAGGGATTTCTAGGGCCAGGTGTCCATCCGTCGGCGATTGTCACTGATCATGAGTTGGGCCTTCTTCGACCGGTACATATGGTATTTCCCCATTCTCACCATCTGCTGTGCACGTGGCATATTTATAAAGATGTGGAGAACAAAGTTTATTGGTTGGCGGGGAAGAGCAAAAAGACTGCAGCTCACTTCACGCACAAGTCCTGGAAAGCAGTCGTGGATGCTCCGACGGTTGACGGATACGAGAAGGCAGTGAATGACATGCGTGTGCGTTGGAGTGCCGACTCAGCAATCATTAGTTATGTTGAGCAGACGTGGTTGGTGCATAAGGATAAGTTCGCCAGAGCTTGGACGAACGATGTGCTTCATTTCGAGAACACCACTACATGTCGTGTGGAGAGTGCTCATAGCGAGCTGAAAGGATGGTTGAACTCGGTCACTGGGTCTCTTGACACCGTATGGGTGAAGGTGCACGAGCAGATAGCGAACCAGTTGAATCCATCAGAAAGGTAAATTAATTATTATTACGTGTCAGATATCCTTATCTAATAAGTTTTTAATGTTGACATGCAGACATTTGAGGAGTCCCGGTCGAAACGACAGATTCCGATTTCAGGATTTCCATTCCTAACATTATCAAACCGAGTTTCACACCATGCGATACGAATTATGGCAAATGAGCTGCGGCGGGCCAAAGAGTTGTCGAATGAGGTTTACTCCAGGTGCGGATGTGTAGTACGACGTACGCACCAACTTCCATGTGCTTGCGAGCTTCAGCAATGCGTGGACAACAACTATCCAGTTTCGTTAGAATGCTTGCACGACTTCTGGAGGACACTCACAATCGGCGAGGGAGTAGTTCCCGATATTACTGATCAAGAGCGCTTATACGACGTCGTGCGTGAGGCAGAAGGTCGCAATCCCGCCGTTATGCGAGGCCTCCATCGAGTAGTTCACGAACATCTCTATCCCGAGGCCCAAGAGTGGAATGAGCCATTTGTGATGACATCTGTAAAAGGTCGGCCGAAGAAAAGAGACTCGACGAAACGTGATCGTAGTGCTTGGGAGTACGCAATTCCAAGGGGGGGACGGAGTGGAGGGCGCAGCAGTACCAGTCGTAGCAGTCAGGGTCGTAGCAGTCAGGGGCGTACGTCATCTTCGTCTGCGAAGCGATCACGTACTTCTACTACGGAGACAGGTACTACTATATTTCACTCCTAAGTACATACGAATATTTATGCACTTCTAATACCGATAAAATGCTTTGTACAGGTGAATCCAATTTCTTCCACAGCCGCTTGCAGTACCACGTAACATCAGTCTTCCATCCGTATATAATTAGTTATAAGGATGTGGTGGCTGACGGCAACTGTGGATTTCGCGCTATCGCCTCCCATATTTACAATGACGAGGACGAATGGGTCACCGTAAGGAATAACGTCGCGAACGAAATCGAGGCCCATTGGGATCGTTACTCGGCATTGTACTACGGCGATTCATTGGATCTGCAGTTGGATCGTATACGCTGGGACGGGGGTCCTTGCTTGGCAAACCACTGGATGTTGACACCGTGCGATTTGTGGGCTGTGGCGACAATTTGGAACGCTGAAGTTATCCTCTACGGGTACGGCAATGGATCGACCATCAACTTGCATTCTACGACGATACTGCCACTACGTGCCGTCCGGACTGCTGATCGACCGAATCGAACTATCGTCATAGCGCACCTTGGAGACGACTACCAACATTATATTAGACTGAATTTATGTCCAGACTTTCCTATGCCCGCCTTGCATCCGTATTGGTTCACGTATCGTGATCGTCAACTTGCTGGTTGGGAACTTAGATATCAGAACAGATTCGAACACTGGGTGCAACTCATGCGCGAGAATTTTTTATTGTAATTATTAATAATATTTTATAATATTATTATTTATTTTGATGTTATTAAATTGTATTATTAGATGTTATTTGTAAATGTTATTATTTTTTATTACTAATAATATTTTATAATATTATTATTTATTTTGATGTTATTAAATTATATTATTGATATTATTTTAATATGTTATTATTATTTATGTTATTATGTCATATTATTAATATTATTTTAATATTTTATTATTATTTTATGTTATTATTTTATATTATTAATGTTATTATTTAGTAATATTAATATTTTTTATGTTATTATTTCCTATATTATTAATATTATTTCTTATTATTAATATTTATTTAGGTTATTATTTCTAATATTAATATTATTTCTTATTATTAATATTTTTTATGTTATTATTTCCTATATTAATATTATTTCTTATTATTAATATTTTTTATGTTATTATTTCCTATATTAATATTATTTCTTATTATTAATATTTTTTTATGTTATTATTTCCTATATTATTAATATTATTTCTTATTATTAATATTTTTTTATGTTATTATTTTCTAATATTAATATTTTTTATGTTATTTTTTCCTATATTATTAATATTTATTAAACGTAATGAATAAAAAAAATACGCGTCCGATACATAGAAATAATATAAATAAAAAAAGTACGTGTCCGATACATAGAATAATATAAATAAAAAAAAGTACGTGTCCGATACATAGAAATAATATAAATTAAAAAAACCGGGTCCGATACACAAACGATGGACAAAGAAGATAGTACGCAATCTCACGGGGCATTGCGCCAGCGTTCGTTCATGTCGTCCAGCCTGCCTCTGTAGCGCTCCGTCTCCTCCTGGTCGTGGAGCTGCAACGTACCTAGCATCTCGGTGCTAATCGCATACATCGAGCTGTACCACTGTACACGGGATTGATACATAAAAAAATTGATTAAACATACAAATTTCAAAAGGTCAAATCCCATTAAATTACGTACGTAGTCGGAGTGGCTGCGCGGGGCTATGGTGCTCGAAAAGGATCCCGACACTGACGACAGCAGACGCGGGTGCGAATGTCGCTCATACCAGTCCATGTACCCGGCAGCGGACTCACCAAGGTACTCTGCGGCTGATCGGGTGATGTACGATAGGTTGAGGATGTACGCGTACGGGAACTGACGCCAAGCATGCTCTGCCGCATCCGCAGAATAGTGCACCCTATAGTACGATGGGTCTGCTGGCATGACCGCCTTATGTGGCATACTCATCGGCGGCGGTATGAGCTGCACGTACCCCAGCTGGCGCAACACCCTCGAGGGTGCGTAGGGCTCCACGATGTCGCGATATCTAACCCAGCCCACGAAAATAGTCCTCTGGTGCAGCGTCGCTGGATCGGGACCGTACGGCAACCAAGCAACCTGATAACAGTTCGCAAATTTTTATATAATCGTCGTGAATATAGAATATAATTTGTTATTATACCTGGCTCACAGTCATCATGTCGAGCTGACGGCGGATGTCAATCAAACGGTGGCCCGTCCGCTCGTACAGAGATACGGACCACATGCGTGATCGTGCCTCGCCAGGCTCCACATACTGGGGTAGACGGTTTGGGCGGAAGCATGGGAAGTACTCGTAAATCCACGCCTGTAGTAACGACAGGCACCCGGCTAAACCCCTAGAATCCGCTCGGCTTGGGAGGCCAAGCTGGCGATAGAGGTAAGCAAGAGCGGCCGAACCCCGCGAGTAATGACTGGCATCTGGCAGCGAGCGGTAGAACTCGTGCATGATGTCGGGCTTCACCCGGTTCCCACTCTTATCGACGAACAGCGTCGACCCCAATACAATCCAAAGCCAAGCGATTGCCTGGAACCCCGCCGGCCTATTTCCCTCCCGCATCCTCTGCGTCACGTCTTTCCACGCAACCGCACCGCCTCTCCATAATCCCCTCAGCGCGTCTGCGTTGACGCCCATAATTTCCCTCGCTGCGATCTGCTGGTCGCCGGCGTCTGGTGAGCCCGATACCGTGCTGCCCTCGATAGGGATACGGAGGATCTGCTCGATGTCGTGGAGCATAATCGTCATCTCGCCCCACGGCATGTGAAAGGTGTTCGTGTCGGGGTGCCAAAGCTCCACAAAAGCGCTCAGAAGAGGCTGGTCCAAGTGTCCCAGCATGGCATCTCGGAGGTGCCTAAGCCCCGTGCCATCTATCTCACTCTGCGTCTCCGGCGGGAATTGGCAGTACCACTGCTTAAGCGACCGAAGCACTGACGCACGCTGCTCGCACTTCAGCAGGGGTCTCTCCTCCTCACCCATCCAAACGCGGGGCGCGATGTGCCCCAAGTAACTAGGGATCACCTCGCCATCTTCTGGACCACCTGGCTGTGGCCCCTGCACCCTCCACGAATCGTCATCTACGACCCTGGAGCGCTTGCTCCCTTTTTATTTTTTACGAATACCCCAAAAATAAATTTAATTTGTTGTACGTATATTAAGACACGACATCGAAAGACAGTTTATAATGAATGGATAAGGGACATACGTGAGGAGATCGGTATCGCATCGTCGTCGGATGACTCAAACGATGCCGCATTGTAGGGCACCTCCTCATCCGCATGCGCCTCCTCATCCGCATGCGGATCGTGATCCTACGGAATGAGAATCAACCGCTCGCTGCCGCCTCTCCTGCTCCCGTTCCCTACGAACGGATGCGTCAACACCGCGCGCCCTCGCATGACGCTCTCCAGATTCGTCCAACGGAGGCGGTCTGCTGCTCCCTCCGATTAGGGACTTCCCACCCTTGGCCTGCAATTAGATAATTATTTTTAAAAAAAAAATTATTCAATCGAAACTGAATTTCGGTCGGACAGTGACACGACCAAAATCCGATTTCGGTCGCCGATGATCTGACCGAAATCGAGTTTCGGTTGTGACAGATCCGACCGAAACACGATTTCGGTCGGATCCATTGCAACCGAAACGTGATTTCGGTCGGCCAAGTCTCGACCGAAATCTAATTTCGGTCGAACCTGTCGCGACCGAAATCTGATTTCGGTCGTGACTTGGCCGACCGAAATCACGTTTCGATCGTGACTTGGCCGGCCGAAACGTGATTTCGGCCGTGCCTTTTTCGTCCGATTTCGCGTCCGATCGACCGTTTTTCAGCCTATTTCGACCCGTTTCGACAATATATCTACGTACGAATGAATTTACGACAATTTTCTTACCAATAGTGACAACACCCCCTTTCCCTTTCCCTTTTCGCCTCGTCGATCCATTTCGATTTGCAAATTCTCTGTTTTTTAGTTTGATTTGGATGTGTGATTTGAAAAGTGTTGCGTAGTAAATGATTTTAAATAAAATTCTGACGTTTTATTATATTTTATCTTTTTAAATTAATTTAAATAACATAAGAGCATAAACGTCTTTTTACAACTCTTTAGGGGGCGGTAACAAGTAAAAGGGGGCGGTAAATAGTAACTCCCTATACGAATTGACATGTATAGGCAACAATAATCCTTTTCCCCCGCCCCATTATAACAAGCTATCAAACATACACAACGGCCAAAGAAAAACCCCTTCACTCATCTCCTTCGATCTCCCTAATTTTCTTTTTCTCTCTCCTTCGTTTCTCAGCCGCCGCAGGTAAGGAAAAAGCAAAATTAAAAAGCAATAAAAGTAGCTTTATCAATCTCCTATGATGTCATAGAACGACTTCTTTTTAGGATTGTGATTTTGTATGGCTAGTTTAGCAGCAGCATGTCTTTATTCGTTTTTATCTCGCTTTATCTTTTTATCTGCTTAGTGCCCTTTTCCCTTTCTTTGATCCCCAAGGTGATAGCTTTATTGAAGTTGCAGACGAGGTGGTTAAACCCCATTTATCTTTATGTTTTTTTTTCTTTCGAAGCTTTTTATGTTTTCATGTGTATATGGAGAGTAGCTGCTATTGTCGAATGCTCATCTTACTTTTTTCCCAACCTTTATTGAAAAGATGGATCAGATAAAGTAAAAGTGGTAATAATGGCCTTTTAAATAAAATAGGGTTATTTGAACAGCTATTCAATAAAATAGGGCAAATGGGACGGAAATTATTAAAATAGGGCAAAACGCGCCTATTAAACGCGACGTCGCGCCTATTAGACGCGACGCCGACGTGGCACTGAAACAAAGCAAAGAGGGGCCCGGCTTGGCCCGCGCGTGGCCCGCGTCGCATTTAATGGACGCGACGACGCAGTTAATGGGTGCGACGTTGATCCAGACCAGCACTAAGCCCACTAAAACCACTAAAGACGCCACTAAACCCACTAAAGTTATTGGGCCACTAAGCGTCGCGCCTAATGGACGCGAGGTCGCATCCAATGGCCGCGACAACACGGTCAATACTCTCGGCAAATTTTCCAATTTAAGCCGCTCAATTTTCGAATATTAATTCATAAAATTTCATACATATCCAATATGGTGTCTAGAAAAATTCAAGTAGTTGTTTATTATGGCGGTGAAATCATACACGAATCAAACACCATACAGTATAGTCTGCAACCCATTGGTTATCGACGAATTCGTCGCGATACCAATTTCGATCAATTTCTTAGTATGCTGTACGACATGAATTCCGTCGACAGCAATGCTTTCTGTTTAATCGTTCATGTGAAGAACGGATACCATCAACACTCACGACTGTATCATAATCTCCTACTGTAGACCTTTTTGGTCCAAACGGTTATGAGAGTTTTGATTATTTCAAGTAATTATGTAAATTGGGGTACAAATTAGAAAACTCGATATGCATGTTAGGTGATGTTTAAGTATGCGAAAATATTCGATTGAGCGCTTGAATATGTTTTAAATGTTAAGAAAATCGAGTTTGAGTGATCTTATGCTTAACTGGAATATTGGTGTGATCACCTGGTTTGAACGTTCTCGTTCGGATGGAATATCACTGTGTGATATATATGGAAAATATGTTCTGATAAGTGGTATGCGGATTGTACGCATGATTGAGTTATATAAGGAAAGAATATCGTCTGAGATCACGCTGATATGATTAAGCTATATATGGAAGATATATTGTGTTAAGTGATATATGAGCTGTACACGATATTGGGTTATTTTAGGAAAGAATATCGCAGAGATCACCCGGATATGACTAAGCTATATATGGAAAAGATATCTGATTATGTGTGTAATATGCTGATTGATTCTATATATGGAATGTGCTGACTAACGGATGAGATTACCCTGGAATGAAAGCAAATCTGTGGTATTTATGGTAAGAATTCATGTTGACCGTTGAGTTTAATTGGCTTATTCTTGGCATGATTTCTTTTTAATGCACGTGTTAATTGAGTTGTCTCTAGCATATTTTTCGTGCTTAACTTTCCTCGTGAAGTGAAGAAACGATTCGTGGCCTATATTAGAAGAGAAACACTTCACGCGAAGAGAAGACAACGAACACACAAGCTATCAAATTCCTTAGACGATCTGAGCTTTACTTTGCGATTCATTCGTAGTTTGTGTTTGAGCTATCATTTGCGAATCTATACTCTTTGAGCGATCCTTAGAAACTCCAAATCCAAAACACCTTAGTCTTCGGACGTGTGAGCGCACAAAGGAGCACGAGTGGAGTCTTACGCACGTGGAGGGACGAATTTTGTGGATTCGGTGGCCCTTCGGTAGCAAGCTGCATCCAGCCGAGGAGTAGGTTTCCTGGGTAAACGGCGTGGATCGAAACTTGGCGTGCGTCAGCCTAGAGCGAGGTCTAGTGTCCATAGTGCTTCGGCTGTGTACGGGTCAATCATAGTGTAAACGGTAATACCTAGTGATTGATTGGAACTCTTGGGGAGATCACACCCCAAGGACAGGATTAAACCCCAGTTGGGGATATAACCTGTATAAAAATCCCGTCTCACCTTTCTGCTATTTACTTTTTCTGTGAGACAAACCCGGAACGTTGGCAAATAACTAGGTGATATCGTTTAAAGGATTTCTGAGGTTAACGCGATATTCTGTAAACAGGGTTAGGGAGATAACATAGACAATCTTACTGCTCTCTAGGGAATAACGTGCTCTGCAATATCTTCTTAGAGTAGTTTTCAAAGGAGAAAAAGCCATAATTTTTTTTAGCCTAATTCACCCCCCCTCCTAGGCATTTTTTACACTTCATTTGGTATCAGAGAGGGTTACTCAACGAAAGGCCTAACACGCCTGAGTTAAGATCTAATGGCTTTTTCGAGTGATATTTTTGCAGAGGGTCAATCCCACTACAGGCCTCCTCTCTTCGACGGTACGAACTACGCAGTATGGAAGAATCGTATGATCGAATTTTTGATCGCTGTCGACTACGAGCTTTGGGAGACAATCATCAACGGACCTTACACAGTTGCGAAATCCGATGGAACTCCAAAGGATACTAAAGATTACACTGCTGATGACAAAAGGGGAATCACGCGAAACGCAAAGGCGAAAAACATGCTCGCATGCGCACTCACACGGGAAGAATACATTCGGGTGAGTTCCTGCTCATCAGCGAAGGCCATGTGGGATATGCTCCAAGTCACTCATGAAGGAACCCAACGAGTCGTGCAAGAAAGACTGGCTCTACTCACTCACCAGTATGAACTGTTCTCAATGGAATCTGACGAAAATATGAGCCAGATCTACGCCAGATTCATGGGAATCATCAACCAAATGTTCTCTCTCGGCAAGAAAGTTCCCGACAGTGAACAAGTAAGAAAGATACTGAGATCACTGCCACGAGAATGGAATGTCAAGGTTACTGCCATCTACGAAGCAAAGGATCTAGAAGCACTTAGCATCTCCGAGCTGATTGGATCTCTTATATCTTATGAGATGATTCAAACATCAATGAATGGGAAGTCTCAGAATAAAAATCAGAAGTCCATTGCATTCAAATCCAACCAAGAAGAATCTGATTCTGACGACGAAGAAAAGGACCTGATGAACGATCTGGCCATGCTTACAAAAAGAATTAAAAGGTTCCAGTAGAAAAAAGAAATTCAAAGGGAACTTCAACAAATTCCAGAACAAGAGCAAGAGAATATTCACGTCTGGGAAGAAAGTTCAGAAGTGTTTCCGATGCAACAAACCAGGCCACTATGCACATGAATGCCCCGCAACTAGCAATGAGAAACCAAGGAAGCAGAAGGCTATGGTGACGGAATCAAATGACTCTGAACTGGAACAAAGTGAGGACGAGGATCACGCTTACATGGCTGACGAGGATCAGGTATCTCGCTCCTCCTCCATTGAGAAAATTCATATCCTAAACAGTTTCTATGGTTATGAAAGTGACTCATCTGTTTCTGATATAGAAGAAAGTAAGGAAGATTTGTGTAGGTTACTTCAAAAAGCAGAGAAAAAGATCCAGTCAATAAATTCCCTGAATAAGGAACTGATAAGGCAGCGAGATGAACTAGCTAAGGAAAAACATGAGGCTGATCTAGAGATCTCACGTTTGAGAGGAGAGTTAGTTACTGCTAAGAACGAGGGAATTCCCTGTGACTGTGAGAAAACAGAAAAGAAAAGCAGTGACTTATCCAGAGAGATTGTAGAACTTTAGAACGCCTTAGAGAGGGAAAAACAGAAAGTTGATAGACTCCTTGAGGGTAGGCAGAACCTAGACATGCTGTTGAATACTCCTAGCAACATTGGTAGGTCTGGGATAGGTTATTCCACTGATGAAAAGCATGTTAAACATTCTATGCCTAAGTTTAAGTGTTTCTGTTGTGGTAGAAATGGTCATTATGCATACAACTGTCCATTAAAGAAAGTTGATAAAGCTAAGTATGTTTGGAGACCTAAGAAGTCACCTGTAGATGCCACTGTTATATCTGATTCTAACAGGAGATCACCATCTATGCAGAATGATATCACACATGTTAACAAAAGTTATTTTCCCGCTAACATGTTAGGACCCAATAGAATTTGGGGACCTCAGAAGAATAATTCTTTCTACAGGTACGAAGGAAGAATCCCAGTAAGAAAAGTAGGTGGTACCTCGACAACGGGTGCTCCCGCCACATGACAGGTGATATAGGTAATTTTGTGTCGTTGAAAGCGGTAGATGGAGGATACGTTTCATACGCCAACGATGCAAAAGCCAAAATCGTGGGAGTTGGTACTGTCGGTAACAATTTAAATATCACCATAGATAACGTATGGTTCGTTAGGAACTTGGAACATAATTTAATAAGTATTAGCCAATTGTGTGATGATGGACATACCGTAGTTTTCGCCAAAGATAAATGCCTTATTAAAAAGAATGATGAGATTGTGTTTAGTGCACCTAGGCATGGTAACATTTACTGCATCACTCTTGATGATATTGCTAACCAAAACGTCAAGTGTCTAGCAGCTACGCAAGATATCACATGGTTATGGCATAGACGTCTGGGACATGCTAACATGGAACTAATGTCTCACATATCATGCAATGAGTTGGTGAGAGGTATTCCAGATATGAAAGCCACCAAGGATAGAATCTGTAAAGCGTGCCAAATGGGGAAACAGATCAAGATGTCCTTTAAGCCTAAGAATGTGATCTCTACGTCCAGACCACTGGAACTGCTGCATCTTGACCTTTTTGGTCCGGTACAGGTTATGTCATTGAAAGGTAAACGATATGCCTTTGTGATCATAGACGACTATACTAGGTACACATGGGTCTTATTTCTTGCGCACAAAAGTGAGGCTTTAGATGATCTTGCGCCACTGATTAAGAAGCTAGAAAATGAGAAAGAAATGAAAGTCCGTAAGATTAGGAGTGATAACGGTCTAGAATTTGATAGCAAATCCTTTGCATCTTTTTGTGATGAGAATGGTTATAGTCATAACTTTTCAGCCACTATTACGCCTCAACAGAACGTAGTGGTCGAGAGGAAAAATAGAGTATTACAAGAAATGGCTAGGACTATGTTGAGCGAATATAATACTCCAAAACATTTTTGGGCCGAAGCTGTTAGTACGGCATGTTATGTCTCGAATAGGATTTTCCTTAGACCGATTATAAAGAGAACTCCCTATGAACTTTGGAACGACAAAACCCCTAACATAGGATATTTCCACGTATTTGGTTGCAAATGTTTCATTTTGAATGATAGGGATAAAAGAGGGAAATTCGATTCCAAGGTAGATGAAGGGATATTCCTAGGTTACGGCCTTCATTCCAAAGCTTTTAGAGTGTTTAATAATAGGAAGAAGACTGTTCAAGAATCTGTGCATGTTACGTTTGATGAATTTCCTAACGCAGATGCTACTGAGGAAGGTATAGTTGTGTCTCCTGCAGATATACAGGTTACTGACAAAGAAGTGAACGCAATTCCATTGGAACTAGATGATATGTCAGAGGAACCTGAAGCTTCAGATGAACACCAGGGCAGAAAATTCAAACATGCTTCCAGCCATCCCACTGAACAGGTCATAGGGAATATCACTTCAGGGATCAAAACGAGAGCAACTGCACGAAACGATACTGCTGAGGAATCTCATGACGTGCTGTTGTCAACCATGGAACCTAAGACAGTGAATGAAGCGCTTGACGATGAATCGTGGGTGATTGCCATGAAAGAAGAGCTGGCACAATTCGAAAAGAGCCAGGTGTGGACTCTTGTGGAAAGACCGAACGATAAGTCCATAATAGTCACGAAGTGTGTGTTTCACAACAAACTGGATGAGAACGGTAATGTAACACGAAATAAGGCCAGGTTAGTCACCAAAGGTTACTCCGAAGAAGAAGGAATTTTATATGAGCCTAATGGGAGAACTCACGTACTTCCTTGGATTACAAATCAAGCAATTGGATACGGGAACATTCATTTCTCAAACGAAGTACACGAAGGAACTACTTGATAAATTCGGAATGGCTGATTCCAAGGTACTTCCCACTCCTATGCACCAGACCGCTAAAATTGATAGTGATGAACAAGGTACGCCCTTTGACCAAACTAAGTATAGAGGTATGATCGGAAGTTTGCTATACCTTACGGCAAGCAGACCCGATATCATGTTTGCTACTGGTCTATGTTCTAGATATCGATCGAGTCCTAGGGAATCTCACTTGACGGCAGTCAAGCGGATACTTAGATATTTGAAGGGAACAATCAATCATGGTATGTGGTATCCAAATTCCAAGGAATTCCCATTAATGGGATACTCGGATGCGGATTACGCCGGTTCTAGGGAAGATACGAAGAGCACTAGTGGAACCTGCCAAATCCTAGGGAATTCCCTTGTAACTTGGTCCAGTCGGAAACAAAATGCCGTAGCCCTATCCACAACCGAAGCCGAATATATGGCCTTAGGAAGCTGTTCTCAGCAAATCCTTTGGATGAAACAGACCTTGAGTGGTTACGGTTTAAGGTACGATCAAATTCCTATTTTCTGTGATAGTACTAGTGCCATTAGTATCACTAAGAATCCTGTACACCACTCTCGAACTAAGCATATAGAGGTGAAACACCATTTTATTCGAGATCATGTTCAGAAAGGGAATATCAGCATTAACTTCGTAGGAACTAATGATCAGTTGGCTGATATCTTCACGAAACCCTTATTGAGAGTAGATCATGTGATATCCGTGACCGATTAGGAATTATTGAGCTCAAATAGGAAAGGTGACTAGATATGTTAGCCTTTAGTATTCCCTTGATCTTATCCTTTAGGATCTCTGCGATTTTATTCCTTGATTCTGTTAATAGTATCTTCATTATCTATTCAAATCCTTTCCATTCATGAAGAGATTATTTTTAGACCTCCTTCGACATTTATGACAAAATCTATTTTCAGCAAATATTTTTCTTTGATCTCTGATCTTCACTTAATTCCTTCCTTAATTTCCGCGAGATATCGTTTTATCCTTAGCAAATTCCGTAACAGGCAGTTTCCTTCACCATTAAGTTTCTTTTTAAATTCAAATATTGAAATCCCTTCCTTATCTGACACATGTCTTGTCGAGATCACATCCTTCTATAACCTCTTTCCATCCTTATCCAAAACAGACTCGGCTTTTATAAACCGTTCCTTCCTTGTTTCTCCATTCATTCAAACCCTAAGCTCTTCACTTCATAATTTCATCCTTCAATTCTCCGATCTCAACCATGGGGAAAACAAAAGGCGCCGGTTCTTCGTCTGACAAAAAGAGAAAGAGTTCCTTACCCCAATCCCCACTCTCTCCAAAAGCCACCCGCTCCAAATCTGCAAGCAGCTCTAAATCTAAGAAATCTCCGACGAAACCGAAGAAGAAAGCAAAGGTCATCAAATCTCCTACACCTTATCCTGCCTCTTCCCATGATCGGCCCGCATCTCCTCAGAAATTTACTTCCCCTGAGAAGCCTGTTTCTCCTGAAAATTCTGCTCCACTTGAAAAACCAGCCTCTCCAGAAAAATCTGTATCTGCTCAGATCGAGTACGGCTGGGAAAACTTTCTGAAGGAGAAGCCTTGAACAAACTTCCCGTTGATCTGTTCTTCCTTTACAAAGTGCTGCACTTTACCCTTTGGAGCGCTCGTGTTGGCAGCGGAGGCCATTCCACCACCATGAACAACATGAGCATGCTGACTCTCTATCTAGTATGCCAAAATAGGCCGCTCAATCTAGGTTATTTTGTTCTTAAGTACATGGTCCATGCCATTAAGAGCTCTGATAAGGAACTTCCATATGGAATGCTGCTTACGCACACGCTTGAATTCGAGGGAATCACTCTGCCGAAGGCTTGGGAAGATAGCGCAAAGCATGCAGCAGATATGGTCACACTCAAGCGTGTTGGTATACGCTTTGATGAGCGGAAAGGATGGTTCAAGACAAAGGATTTGAAGTCCCCTTCAAAAAGTCCGACTAAGAAGAAGAAGGATGATGACAGCGATGACGAGCAGGGAACGATAGCTGATCTGAAAAGAAGCTTCAAGGGGCTTAAGGATGAGAACCGCAAAAAAGTTCAAAAAGATCTCACGGAACTTCAAAAAGGTTAATAAGTATCTGAAGGAGATCTCCGCGGCTCTTAATATCGCTGAATCCTCATCTGCCTCATCCGATAGCGATTCCAGCCTTTAGATCTTGTTCCTTAGCAAGTCCCTAGCTCTGATAGGATTAGTTCTAGTTTGCTTTTTCCGCTAGTTTTTGGGTTGAGGGTCGAAGTTGTTTACAGGTTTAGGTAAGTTGGTGGTGTTGGTCCCTCCTTTTTGATGCTGAAGGGGGAGAAGTCTAGGCAATTAATGCCTTATTTTGTTATTTTGGAATGATATAATATAATCGGCTTGCTTGCTTTTATATGCTCGTGTCTTAATCCTCTGTGCTTTAGTTGATGATTTGTTAAGGATTAAGGAATTCCGCACATAGGCAGGGGGAGCAAACTGATATGATGTGATAACTTGAGACATTCCATGATAGCTTGCGACATTCCGTGGTAACTTGTGACATTCCATGTGATATGATCTGGTAATTGCTAAACTTTTGCTTCTGTGATTTACATGAGAATACTAGCAATTAGACAGGGGGAGCATGCTATGAAATTTAATAAATTTATTTGCTCTGATCATATGTCACATGCTTTGATACTTAAACATGCTACGTGCGTAAATAGCTTCATATCGAGTGTACTCACATGCTTAAGATAGGCATTAATTACTTGTCATCATCAAAAAGGGGGAGATTGTAGACCTTTTTGGTCCAAACGGTTATGAGAGTTTTGATTATTCCAAGTAATTATGTAAATTGGCGGGTACAAATTAGAAAACTCGATATGCATGTTATGTGATGTTTAAGTATGCGAAAATATTCGATTGAGCGCTTGAATATGTTTTAAATGTTAAGAAAATCGAATTTGAGTGATCTTATGCTTAACTGGAATATTGATGTGATCACCTGGTTTGAACGCTCTCGTTCGGATGGAATATCACTGTGTGATATATATGGAAATATGTTCTGATAAGTGGTATGTGGATTGTACGCATGATTGAGTTATATAAGGAAAGAATATCGTCTGAGATCACTCTGATATGATTAAGCTATATATGGAAGATATATTGTGTTAAGTGATATATGAGCTGTTGTTATTCCTAGTATATCCAACTAAAACACATTTCTAGCATTTTAACCACGAAAATAATGGGAAGAATTTAACTTATCGTGGGGGCGTGCGTGCGTGTTCTTGCGAGGGGTTTGAAGCTTCTCTCACAAAAATTAATTTCTCTGTGTTTCTCACACACACAAGCCTCCTAACTATGTGTTAGGGTTCTAGTATTTATACCACATTTTGGTATATAATACTTGGGCCCTTGTAAGCCCATTACAATTCTAAGCTCACTGGGCTCTAAAACATTAAAGTCCAGTTCACTTAAATAAAATACAAGACTAAGATAAAATAATTATTTGAACACAATAAAATATTCCTTACAATCTCCCCTTTTGTGTTCAATTTACAGCTAAGCGCTGGTTATCTTGGTCTTGTAATCGTCCTGAGTCATCAAAGAACACGTATCAGAGTTGCATATGCGAAAGTGTGTGCATGCGTGTTCTTCTTCAATCACATCCTCCTTTGTCTTGTCTTGTGACCTCCTCCTTAAAAGATCTTCAAGCTCACGTCTCTTGAACTTCCCTTCTCTTAAGTGTTGAAAGCTGCTTGTTGGATCATTACTTTTTGTGTTCGAACTCTCCCTTGGACAGTCACCACTCCCCCTGCATTTGATCAAGCTTTGGGTTGTGGATTTCTCTTTAAATTTCGAGAGGCATACACTAGTCGAATATTCTCTTTAGGTGTTCCAGCTCTCCCTTCACTTGTCGCAATTCCCCCTACATTTGTTCAACCTTTTATTGGGATTGAGAGTTTTCTTTAAACTCGAAGAGCTGTACACGAGTCGGCAACTTTGATGCTTGAAGTCCATGCTGAAGTTGTTGGTCGTTTCTTGTTATTTGAGTCTGATCTCTTCGTTCGATTGAGGCGTTAACATCAGTCGTTGGACTCTATGGTCGTCGCTTGATTCTTAGATGATGCTTGATATTTGGCATTTTCTAATTGGTATTGCACTTTGTCTTGGTGTTGCTCCCATTTTGCTTTGGTAACCATCCCCCTCAAGATCGAGCTAGGGAGATCGTCATGCGATGGGTCAAAATGGGGCATTATCTTTGGCAAGAAGATTGTGTTGTCGGGACAAGATAATGGAGTTGATTGGTGGTCACGATTACTCTACTACTTGGTGTCAGATTCGCCATCTTCGAAGGAAGTTGTCTGGTTCGGCCTCGAAGAAGCTCATCTGGCTCTAGAAGAAGGTATGCGTGGAGTGTATTTTGTGACAATGTGTTTGGGCTCCTTGAGATTATCCATTCAATTGCATGAGAGTCCGGCCTCATAGTGGTTGGCATGGCAGAAATAGTGGATACTCTGGTTAGTCTTCTCCTACGCTGGACTTGAAACATGGTGAATCTTCTTCTTCACGGCTCCAGTGCTCCTTGAGATTATCCATTCAATTGCATGAGAGCCCGGCCTCATAGTGGTTGGCGTGGCAGAAATAATGGATATTCTGGTTAGTCTTCTCCTACGCTGGACTTGAAACATGGTGAATCTTCTTCTTCACGGCTCCAGATTCGTCATCGCCAAAGGAAGTTGTCTGGTTCGGCTTCGGTGAAGCTCGTCTGGCTCCTAAAGAAGGTGTACGTGGGGTGTGTTTTAAGTTGTACCGATGCTTCTTTGGAATGTTCCTTTCAAATGCCTTAGAGCCTGGTTTTAGAGTGGTATGCTCGGCGGAAATTTGGTGGGTACTCCAACCTGTTTATTTGCTGTTTATTTGTACGTATCCCCTTCTCCCCCTCATGGCGATTCGTGTGAACGAGATCGGCATGCTTGTATAGCAGGCTAAGTAGGACAACAAAGACATGTCGGTTAGGGTAAAAACCAGATGGAGCCACTAAGGCGATCCATCACACGGCTTCAGAGACAAACTCTGAGACGTGGTCTGTGAGAACAGGACTTGATGAACCGGGGCCATATAGGCAGCCCGTTAACATTGTTCTTGAGACTAGCTCGAAGACGATGGCCTAAACCGTTGTTGTTTTGATGTTGCAACAGTAGGACTTCCTTCCGATCATCGAAGCATGTCTTAGAATGACATGTCTACGGAAGTTCTGATCTGGTCACGAAGTCCCGATAAGACAAGGTGTATGTGTCCTAAAAATAATATAAAAGATTAAGGTAGTAAGGACATCTAGACTCGATGTGTTCAGGAAAGTTCAGTGGTGTGGGGCTGACTACCACTTAGTTCAATATCTCTTGCTTCCAAGTGAAGCAGTGATAGCTAACAGGGCTCCCCGTGATTTAGTGAAACATCAATCTGTTGGGAGATCGATGAGTGGGTAAGGCTCGATTGTGCATGCGCCGTTGGACCTAATGCGGCGACTTCTACCCGGGGGCTAATAAATTAGCACCTGTACCTGTGGGGGTTGGTCCGAGTAATTTGTGACTAAGGGAATTTTGTATCGTCCGCTCTTCGGTCTTGTCAAGAATTTCCATATAGGGGTAGCTTTATGTGTTTGAGATCGTCATTAACACTCGGCTGTGTTCCGGGGATAGATTCAGTTTGGTCTAACTGAACCATGGGAACTTGAAATCCATACATCCGGTACGAAGTGATGCGTGCTGCTTGATTTTGGTCAGCGGTTCGGAGCAGGTCTGTTGAGGCCATTGCCGAGTTAGCACTATAAGCCACTATCGCCTTTTGAAGAGAGTTGACCGTTGTAGGCTTGAAATTCGTCCTTGAAGTTTATCTTTGGAAGGCAGGAGAATTCTTTTGAAGCAAAATTACGAAAGTATGAGGCCTTTTTTTTTTGCCTTTCTTTTTTTTATGTATATGTATAATCTTATTAATAATGTAATAGTAATTATATATTATATTATTATATATGTATATATAGATAGAGATATATTTTTTTATATATATATGTATTATCTTATTAATAATGTAATAGTAATTATATATTATATGTATATATAGATAGAGATATATATTTTTATATATATGTATTATCTTATTAATAATGTAATAGTAACTCTATATTATATTATTTATATATTATAGATATATATTTTAATCCTCCCCCGCAAATCAGCTTCTTAAAACCGAATTACTCCCCCTCAAAAGATGCATATTAGGTAAAATTATTGTTCGAAACTCTCTTTCCCTAAGTTCACACATTAAGTTCGCTCCCCCTCAAAAATTTAATTATTGCTCCCTTTAACACAAATATAGGAGTTGTTTCTCTTTAAAATAAAGATTTGCTCCCCCTCAAATTTAGCTCAAATAGGAAAAATGACATTTATCAATTCAGCTTATATGCATACGTAAAAGTTTAAGCTCGAAAATTCTTTAAGATGTATTCATAATGAAAATGTACCTATAACATGGTATTTAATACATTTCAGCTCATGTATGCATGCGAAAAGTTGGAATATAAAGTCTTTTTGAAGCATGCATAACTATAATATACCCTATTTTTTAAGGTAGGCAATTTGAAGTTACAACTTGATATGCATGCAAAAATTACAAAATGATGCATATAAAATTTACCTACGTTTGGTTGCTTGCATCGTTAACCAGTCGTGTCTGTGCAGCAACCCGAGATACCATACACGCTGGGAGGTGTGGTTGCTCGCATCTCTTACCTGTCCTGAATGTGGAGCAACCCGAAATACCATGCATGCTGGGAGGTGTGGTTGACCACTAGGTGTTTTGGAAGAATTTTCAAAGTAGGATACCGAGTTCATGAAATGAGGAGTTCGAAGATGTGTGGTGCTGTTAGTTTCAAAGATTTCAAAGTGTTGCGCCAAAAATCCCGTATGCGAAAATGATTTTCTAAGATGTATGTCTTCGAAAGAATTTGAAGTCTTTGAGTCGCAAATTGGAATTTGGCTTGGCCTGCGAATTGAGCTGTGGTTCTCGAACTGAAGAGGGTTCGTGAAAGTTGAATTTTAATGACACGGGAACTGAACTCGCAAAACTCTAGTTCTTGAGATGACCCGCGAAGCTTGATTACCTTATGAGAGTGATTCGTGTACACGATTTTGGGAAAAGTGATGAAAATCGGGCGAATTTGGTATATATATATATATATATATATATATATATATATATATAAGATGCACTGTATTACGTTCGATCGATTGAGGAATCGGGTGATTGGAAGAATCCAGCGATTTGATAAATCGGGCGATTTTGAAGAATCGCCGAGAGGTATTTTAACAAAGTGATTTTGTCGATTCCGAAATCGGGCAATTTTGATGAATCGGGCGATTGGACAATTCGGCCGATTCTAGTATTTGATGGAAAGTGATTGTGTCAGGCAATTTTGATAGATCCGATGAATTGAATCGATTGAGAAATCGGGCGAATTGAGGAATCGGGCGATTTGAAGAATCGCCGAGGATATTTAGAAGTAGTTGAAATCGCCGAGAGATTAAGTTGAAATCGGCGATTTTGAGAATGATCAATTTTTTATTATTTTTTTTTAAAAAAAATTGTCTCAAAAAAATCAATTAAAGAAAATATGAGTAAAATCACCCAAACACTGACATATGCGAGATCTTCAATTAATATGTAATACAGAGTTCAAAATTTTTCCCCAATTAAATGTCAAATCAACTTAGTTTTTCAAAGTCGATTTATGTGACGCAAAATCCAATAAGCAACAACGAAAGCATCGCTTTCACTCGCGGCGCTGAGCTCTCAAGTCAAAGATCCGTCGATATCATTTATCATGTTTGTCGGGACTATTATGATTTCGTTGGTCGATTTACGCCTATAAATAGACACGATTCGAGCAGCACAGTAATGCCATAACAAAAAAATGTAGCTGACGGAAATGAACTGGAATCAGAAGCAAGACGATGAAGAGAATGAGGAACATGCGGAGTTAAGGCGTCGTTTTAAACGCAGTTTAGATATGTTGGTGCTCGAGCTCTTTCTTCTTTCGTGTTTATCTGTTGCTCTAATGGCTATTCTGTTTTGGGTCCTTACAAAGCGTACTGGCTTTTGAGAATGATCTATGTATTTTGGTAATGTAATTTTCATGATTTGTGTGATGAAAGTGGTTTCCGCATTTTGAAGGTGTTTTGCGTATTTGAGTTGTAAGTGTTTTTTTTTTGTTTTTCTTTTTTTCATTTGAAAGGATGTACGAATCGTTTAAAGACTAGTTCGCGAAACACATCTATCCCCCCTCAATATTTGAAGTCTTGGGAATTTGAACTTCAAAGATAAAAACTTAAAGAAAAGAAACATTTTAATAAATAAAATATTTTCCCGATTCTTAAGTTTGCGCGATTCAAAAGTTGCAAAGGACGTTTGAGCGATGCTCAGTTTCGGGCGATTCATAGGTTCGGTAAACTAATTAAAATTAAATCCAAAGCGGTTTCGGGCAAGGTAAAATTGACGAAAATATTTCAAAAATTCAATAATGTTGGCAATTTTAATTTCATTTGTAAAATTTCTCCCCCTTAAGTTTACAAATAAAGCTTCCCCTAAATATAAGCATTTTACGAACTTCAGGGGACCTTACTTAATCATGTGTACTAGGATGGAAAATGTTTTTCAAAATAAAATGCATTTATTCCTAGATTTTACTAACATAGTAGGTATGTTAGTCATTTGAGCACATATGCATATTGAAAATACAATTAATTATGAACATGTAATCTTATGCATATTTAAAATTTACCAAATTTGTCAGTTGGTTTTAGCTGTCCGTATCTCATCCCTTGATCACATATGTGAGGCTGCTTCAGGTACCATACGTGAGGAATCTTGTGGCCGCTCTCGTCGCAAACCAGTCATGGGTATGGAGCAGCTCTATGAGTACCTACCCATGCTGGAAACTGCAAAACATCTCAAGCAGATTTTGGTACCCATCTAAGAATGGGTCCTTTCGTATTAGATCTAGAGTTTATGCATGCGTCTTTCATAGATTTATGTCCTAAGTCAACTTTAGGTATATCTATAGCGTTAATTGTTGATTTAGGAACCCAAATCTTTCTAATTCCTTAGGGATAACAAAGGCTAGTGCTTGCCCTAAGTTCTTGTTTTGTAATCTAGATTTTCTTAATTCCCAAAACTTTAGCTTTAGCTTCAGTCTTATGGTGCTTTGACTGGATGCTTTTGTGATCTTCTTGTTTGTCAAGTTTAGAACTGGACTTGGGAGACGAATGTGTAGGCTTTATCTTTCTGTTCGTTTGAATTTTCTCCTTTTGAGTTTGTGAGCCTAGCTTAGCAAAGAAGCGTTCGTCGTTCTTGGTTGTACGTGCATTTGCTAATCTAAAACGAGAATTTAAGGCTAGTGCATCATCATAAGAATAGTGAAAATTAGAGAGCATAGATGTTCGTACAGGTTCAGACAATGAAATCATGGATGGGGATGTGGCAATGTTAGATTTAGATTGTGACTGATGCCTACTATGCAAATTTGAACATGATGCTCTAAATTTAATTGCCTCCTTCTTTTTAAAAGAAGGAGCACAATTTTCAAATAATAGGTCGTCGCCTGTGGCTATCTCCTTTCCTTTCATTCTATTTAAAATTTTACCTGTAGGTGCATGCGAGGATAAGTTGGTACGCATTGATTTTCTCGATGCATTCTGCTTCCTTAGTGCCCTAGGCTTGGTTAGAGTTTCTATTTTAGACTCAGCTAGAGACATTTGTGGAGACGTTGAAGCTATAATGTTATTGATATGTTTTTCGAGTGAGGAAATTATTGTCAATAGCACGTCATTTTCTACCTTAAAAACAATCTTTTCGGACTCTAGGGTCGAGCGCAAGTCAGATATTTCCTTAATTGCTGGTGGGATATATGCACTAGAGGGGCTGGACTGTGCTAAGTCACGGGACGTGTTCTCGAGGATGATTGGTGTTGAAGGGGGAATAAGAGCATCTAAGTAGTCAACAGACAAAGGTATTTCCCTTGTCTTGTAGCTATTATTCATAGCTTCATAGTCAAGTGGAATTTCTACTCCTGTCTTCCTATCTCCATCACTTTCTGGTGTGAAGGCCATTAATTTAGGTATGTTAATCCCTAAATAGCTAATATCATACGGATCATATGGGTTTAGGGATTTCTTCACAGCTAGAGTAGGGTTTGGAACAAAGCCTAGACCTGCACGTGGATCGTAGAATTCTGTCTCCTTAGGCTTGTTCAAGAAGATCGTTCGATCTGTTTGTCCTCTTTTTGTTAGGAGGTCCTCTAGCTTTTTTATCCTAGCATACAGTTTTACACGTTCTTTATTCAGGAGATCGAACTCGCATGTTTATTGATTCGCTCGTCGATGCAAGTTGTCAATTTAGCGTTTAGCTCGCTAACCTGTGTCTTCAACTTTACTATTTCAGCGTCGCGACTGTCAACTTTTGATTGCGCTACTTCCAGCAGGCAATCAAGATTACTCATCTCTTGAAGCTGCCTGAGCAAACATTGATAATTGTTATCAAACCGAGCTTGCAAGTCGTTGATTGTCCTCTCGTGATCAACACATTTGCTTATTGTTTGCTCGTAGTTTGAGACTTTGTTAGTTAAGTCAATGACTTTTGACGCTGATTCAGCTAAAATGACTTCGGAATTAGCTAAGCTAGTTACTAGTCAATCTACGTTTTCACGTGTCATATCTAGATCGACTATAGTCTTAGCTAGTTCATTTTCTACTGACCTAAACTTGCTACGAAGAGCCGTAAATTTTTCTTGAAGTTCGAAATACAAAAGGGGTCTATAGATTCTACCTCCCTTTCTGAATATGCTTCCTCGTTTTTACCATCATCGACTGCTTCCATGTCATTCGGCTCCGATTTATCTCCTTTCACCAGGGTTATTTGGCTACATTCTCTTGCTCGCTTTCAGATGTTTCATCGAGCCAGCTGTCTTGTTCTCCCATCAAGCCCACTCCAGCTTCCGTTTTATTCTGTCGTAATTTCCTAGAGTAGTACTCTTCACCCTCCTTTTTGGGTAGGAAGCAGTCTATAACCGTGTGCCCAGGTTTGTTGCAATTATAACATTTGATTGGCTCGGCGCCTTTCTTACTATGGGAGTTGTGGAAGGGTGCCATTGATTGATTCGAAGTTTTCAGAATTTAAGCGTTGAAAACTTTTGGTATACACCCAAAGACTGTGTGATGATTTCGAAACTTCGAAAAAGTGCCAAGTCTTTTTCTATAATATGCTTGAATGTTCTAAGTAGATCGTTGGATATGTGACCGTTGACACGTTTGTGGATTTGCTTTCAAATTTTTACAAAAACGTCGTTTCACCGATAAGTTTGGACCCGGAAAAATATATTTTGAAAATTTTCGAAAAAGGCCTAAAACAGACTGTAACTGTTGGGTTCAAATTTTCTCTCTCTTTTTTTTTTGGGATCAAGAAAGTTTAAGTGTGAATTTCAAAGGATGATTTAGTGAGAATTGGATTTCCCGAATAAAGTTTCGAATGATGAAGTATTTTTTTTTACTAAAAAATTTAACTTTTGAAATCGATATCAAAAATCGGGCGAATTTGCAAAGTGAAGATTCACCGAATTTAATTCGGGCGAATTGATGTTCAAAGAGATCAGAATCGGGCGATTGTTTGTCAAAGGACTGAAATTCGCCGAGAGTTGCAAATCGGGCGAATTTGCTACAGTGAAATCGTCCGATTTGAACTTGCTACAGCGAATCGCTACAGTGAATCGTCCAATTTGAACTTGCTATAATGAATCTATTAGAATCGGTCGATTTGCTATTTGAGAAACAAGTGCAGGCTTTGCTACAGTGAATTGATTAAAATCGTGCGGTTGTTTTGAGTGTCTAAGTTGGGATCGACCGATTTATAAAGTGGTGTACTGAAAATAAAACTAATCGGCCGATTTATGAGTATTTAAAGAAGTAGCATATTGAATGAGTGACAAAACGATGGGAGATCACCAATAAAAGAAATCGGCCGATTGTGTTTTGATTAAATGTCACTATCGAATGTGTGAGTGGAACAATTAAGAAATTGTGACTTACCGACAACTCACCATGTTGCTTCTACTTTTTGACCAAAAAGGAATTGTTTGACCAAGAACAAAGGAATGGCCGATTGTTTAGGAAGGGGCGATTTGTTTTATTTTATTATAAATATTTTTGTTTTTATGCTTGCAAGCCCAGTGAGTGCTTTTTGACCGAAAAGAAATTGTTTTGACCAAGTAAATATGAGAAATCGGCTGATTGTTTGTGAGGTGGCTAGTTTCAACTGTCAAAAATTATTTTAATCGGGCGATTGCCTGTGATTGATAAGATTTGCTACAGTAAATTTGCTACAGTGAATTCGCTACAATAAAATTGCTACAGTAACTTTGCTAGTTCGGGCGATTCTTTGTGATTGATTAAAATTTGCTACGGTGACTTTGCTAAGTGAATCGTCCGATTTTGTCGCTACAGTGAATTTTGAAATCGGCGATTATCGAGTCCTACAGTAATTTTGCTACAGTAACTCGAACGAATGCTACAATGAATTTGTGAAATCGGGCGATTACCGCTACAGTGACATTGCTACAGTAATCGGGCGATTTGTTCATCTACCCGATTCTGAACCGAAAACTGACGAAAAACAGATCAGATTTCTACCCAAAACTCACTCAAATCAACTGGAAAATGTTAGGTAATCACTTCAAATCACTCGAAAATAACCTAATTACCACTTGAGCTTGCAAAATCAGTAAAATCAACTCAAAAGCTCAAGAAATGGTAGAAATTAGAAACTGAAAAAACAAAAAACCCAAAAATTTCAGAAACTTGCTCAAATCCTAACGTGTTTGCTCTGATACCAATTGTTATTCCTAGTATATCCAACTAAAACACATTTCTAGCATTTTAACCACGAAAATAATGGGAAGAATTTAACTTATCGTGGGGGCGTGCGTGCGTGTTCTTGCGAGGGGTTTGAAGCTTCTCTCACAAAAATTAATTTCTCTGTGTTTCTCACACGCACAAGCCTCCTAACTATGTGTTAGGGTTTTAGTATTTATAGCACATTTTGGTATATAGTACTTGGGCCCTTGTAAGCCCATTACAATTCTAAGCTCACTGGGCTCTAAAACATTAAAGCTCAGTTCACTTAAATAAAATACAAGACTAAGATAAAATAATTATTTGAACACAATAAAATATTCCTAACAGCTGTACACGATATTGGGTTATTTTAGGAAAGAATATCACAGAGATCACCCGGATATGACTAAGCTATATATGGAAAAGATATTCTGATTATGTGTGTAATATGCTGATTGATTCTATATATGGAATGTGCTGACTAACGGATGAGATTACCCTGGAACGAAAGCAAATCTGTGGTATTTATGGTAAGAATTCATGTTGACCGTTGAGTTTAATTGGTTTATTCTGGGCATGATTTTTTGAGTTAATGCACGTGTTAATTGAGCTGTCTCTAGCATATTTTTCGTGCTTAACTTTCCTTGTGAAGTGAAGAAACGATTCGTGGCCTATATTAGAAGAGAAACACTTCACGCGAAGAGAAGACAACGAACACACAAGCTATCAAATTCCTTAGACGATCTGAGCTTTACTTTGTGATTCATTCGTAGTTTGTGTTTGAGCTATCATTTGCGAATCTATACTCTTTGAGCGATACTTAGAAACTCCAAATCCAAAACACCTTAGTCTTCGGACGTGTGAGCGCACAAAGGAGCACGAGTAGAGTCTTACGCACGTGCAGGGACGAATTTTGTGGATTCGGTGGCCCTTCGGTAGCAAGCTGCATCCAGCCGAGGAATAGGTTTCCTGGGTAAACGGCGTGGATCGAAACTTGGCGTGCGTCAGCCTAGAGCGAGGTCTAGTGTCCATAGTGCTTCGGCTGTGTACGGGTCAATCATAGTGTAAACGGTAATACCTAGTGATTGATTGGAACTCTTGGGGAGATCACACCCCAAGGACAGGATTAAACCCCAGTTGGGGATATAACCTGTATAAAAATCCCGTCTCACTTTACTTTCTGCTATTTACTTTTTCTGTAAGACAAACCCGGAACGTTGGCAAATAACTAGGTGATATCGTTTAAAGGATTTCTGAGGTTAACGCGATATTCTGTAAACAGGGTTAGGGAGATAACATAGACAATCTTACTGCTCTCTAGGGAATAACGTGCTCTGCAATCTTTTAGCCTAATTCACCCCCCTCTTAGGCATTTTTTACACTTCACCTACTAGTGTCTAGTGATGCCGATCTCGCATACTTCTTGGATCTCGACAACGAGCTCGATTACATTGAGATCTTTGTCGAGGCAAGTGAGATCGTTCAGTTCGATCGCAACGTAGATCCTCCCGACGAGTACATGAATTCTGCGCCGATGGATTTGTTTCCTGACATTACTTCAGTTACTGAATGACTGACGAATATTTCGTTTGCCCCTCAAGAAGATATACATTCGAGTAGCCGTTGCATTCCTATTAGTTCGACGGTGGCGCAACCTGAGATCGTTCATGACGCCGTCCGAGATAGTGATGTCAGTGACTCCGAAGCTGACGACGAGGGTGGGGCACTGGACGATTTGCCAGATCCCGCCGATGCCGATGATGAAAATGACGATGAACCAATGCCAAGTGAGCCAGAAGAGAATAGAGCACTATACCAGTCAGTCTCGTTTAATACCTCGTATCAAATGGCTCCCCCAGAAGTTGATGAACTGGTGGTGATTTTTACGACACGGACGATCCCGCATTTTACGTAGGTATGGCGTTTAATAGTAAAGAACATTTAAAATGTGTTGTTAACGATTACCATTTGAGGATTGTTAGATGCGAGTACCACGTGACCGAAAGTAACAGACCGCATGGAGCGTGAGATGCAATCACAGCGACGATTGTAACTGGACACTGCGAGCAGTCTTCAAACCGAAAAGTTTTTTTTGGAAGGTGACGAGATACGGAGGACCGCACACATGCTTCACGCACGAGTTGGCCAGCACGCATCGCAATGTTTCGCGTACTGAAATTGTTAAATCAACATACTAGGCAACCAATATCTAGAGCATAAATTATACCAAAACACAAACAAAAATGCAAGTATTTCGACGAAATCTAACGAAACATTAAAAACAAGATTTAAACAAATTAGGAGTGCCATACCAAACGATGCTTAATCGACGACGACGAGGAATAACGGATCTATCACTAGTTAAACGCGCACAACAATCGCCCGGAATTTCGCCGGAGGAATCGAAGGGAGGAGAGGAGAAGAAATGAAGAAGAAAAGAGGCGTCGCGGCTTTATTCAACGCGTCGTCGCGGCCATTAGGCACGTCGACGCGTCCATTAGCCGCGATGACCGGTCTATTGGGCCGACCTTCGGCCCAATCGATCTTTTAAAAAAAAACGGCCCGCGTTCAGCCCGATCGAGCCCGAATCGACGAACGTCGCTGCTAATGGGCGCGACGTCGCCGCCATTAAACGCGTTCTTTTTGAGCGAATCGACCCTCCTTTAATAATTTTTCATTTAAATCCCATATTTTAATTAAAAAGTCGGTAATAATTCATATGCGCTTCCTTCTTTTTTCCTGTTTATTTCTTCTTTCCCAGGACGACCCTCGCCTGAATAATCGTTTGTCCTTTCTTGTTCGTTCGATATTGTTGGGTGTGCAATCTCTATCCCACAACGATAGATTAGAAAGAATTAGGACTGGTTTATAAGCTTGTAGGTTCACTACCTCTATTGCCAATTGGTTTTAGAGAGGAATCTTGCCAATTGTTTTTAGAGAGGAACCCTACAAGCTTATACGGGCCTGAGTTTGGGCTGCAATTGAGCCTGAAAAATCCCTACAGCTATTGCTTGCCTTTCTCTTTCCTTACAATTCCATACCTATTTAAGGGTAGTATAAATGGAGTAGTTAAGCAAGTCGAGAAGAAACCTAGACCACAAAAGGAACAAGCCGTGCACCTGTCCAAGGTGTAGTTCAACAAAAACAAAGTTCTGTTACTACAACAACAACAGTTTATCTCAGCCAAGGTACTTTTGCAAGACTTGTCGAAGGCATGGTTCGCCGTCGCGGCGATATCTCGGCCGTATCGGCCGCGACGGAACGGGATCGGAGGTCGCCGCATCCCAGAAACGGTTAGGCTCGGTTGCAGACTTGTGGCGGCCAAAGTCGGGCGTATCGGCGAGATCTCGGTCGAGGGAGAACGTAGCGGCCGATATCTCGGGTTAACGGCTGATATATCCTCAAGAACGGCCGAATTTTTCTATTCTGTGATGTTGTGTGATGATGAAGATGACGGGAGACTGAGTAACTAAAAAAAATCCTAGTTAGAGTTAAAACGCATGAAATCATCTGTCCCACAAAATATGTCCCCCTCTATGTCCCAAAATGATCAGATCCGTTAAAATTTAAATCCGACGGTTCACAAAATTTCTTTTTTATTTATTAATTCTTTTAATCCTATAATCCATAAATCATAAAATCGTCGTTATTTCATGAGATTTATATGATAAAAATATATAAACATGTCCAATTTATTCCTTGTTTTATGAGGATCGATTTGATATCCATATCATATATTTTTCGATAATCATAAAAATCAATTTTAGGAAAGTGGGACATGAACTTGGACAGGGATTATGAGACAGAGGATTTCAGACGGAGTTAAAAAGAGAATTGAGCTTTTTGGGCCTATATTTAATAAAAAAAAATTAATACAGTCCAATTTTGATTAGCTAATAAATAATAATTTATTTGCAAAAAAAATTGGTTGCTACTTTTGATTTTAAGGAAAAATTAACCTTTTCTAATTATTACATCCATGGATCGCCGTCCCGGATGCGGATGTCGATGCGGATACGAGCGATACAGATACGTTGCATTATCGCGGCGCGGTCGCGGACGATACGCTATTTTTGTAAAAAAATGTGTAAATTATATAAGTTTTCTTGCAATTATACCATATATTATTTATAAAATTGCAAAAAGTATATGTTAAGGCTATATTACATATATTATAAAGGTTTTCTACAAATATTTAATTACATGAAGAGTGACGTGGCGGTACTGAGTCATCAATATCTTAATTGAATGGAGAATTTGGAGAAAATGTTTTACAATTAATTGTTGTGTGCTTATAGGAATAAAATATAAAAATTTTAAATGATAAATTTGAACAGGCCATTATAACAAGCCCATAAATATATTTACTTAAGATTTGTCCCGCGCATTTTTTTTTAAAACCTATAACAAATTATAGATGTCATGTATTTTTTTCATAACCATTATCTATCAAATATGGAATAAATATCGTGTAATATTTAATTTAAAAGCATGTATCTTCATATTATATTAGATATTTTCGATTAAGATAAACTAAAATTGTCTTGGACTTAGTTTCTTATTAAATAAGTATTTTTACCATTATTTCTAAGCCCCAATGGAAGCAAGCCCAACAAAAGCCCAAATAATCACTAAACCCTAATTTGAAGTTTTATTCATCCGTCATCGTGTCACTGTTCATCATTTTCCCCACGGCATCTTCCTCAAATTTTCCTCCGGTTTTCACCGTTTTCCTCCCATTAATCCGATATATCGGCCGCGACATTTTGACTCGGCCGAGAACTCGCCGAGACACTGAGATTTCGCCCGCGACAGCTTCATACCCGCACCAACCTGTATCTTGGGCGCGGGGAGGGCCGATCCCGCATCGATGCGGCCGCGACGGCCGCGATATCGCCGCGACGGCGAATTACACTGTAAAATGTGAGTTTCATATGAGGTATTTTTCATTTTTATGCTGAGTGAGTGGTTTTTTTCCCCTCATCAACTTCCTCTAAGTTTGATATGAAAAACGAAAGATAAACACAGCATATAAGGCTATTATATATTTTATTCCCTTAATAATTAGTTTTATTTCCTGATGATGGTTTCATGTGCTGTGTAGTTTGTGTCTTGGAAATGGTTTCTTCTATTTGCCAGATATTCGTCTTTGTTGTGACACCGCACATAACTTCGTCTCTTTATTTGATTTATAGTTCTTTGTTTATAAGTTTCCAAGCAAACCATGTCAAATTCAAATCTCGTTGAGTTTAGGGACTAGAATGTAATAAGTAAAGAAAAAGTGATCAAAACAAAAAAGATGGAATGGCGTTGTTAGTTATAGTTCAAAAACACTTTGAAAGCCCTAAAAATTACATGATTGGATCAAAATGTATATTGACCCGATCATATAAATAGGAAAGCCCTTCTCCGATGGATGTCAAGTGGCAATATCATTACATCTCCCAAGGAGGTATCGATTCTACTTAAGACTCATAACAGCATGTACTTTGGGGTTAATATGTAACATGCCGAAGTTTGGGGGACTTCATTGATTTTACCCATCAACAAATGCGAAAAGTAGGGGATATATATGTTATTTAATCATAAAAGTGGCTTTAGTGGGACTGATGATTCTTCACATCGGGATGATTCTATTAATTAATAGAAGGGCTAATTTCGTATGGCATGTAACATATTCTAAAAATGTGTTCAGCCCTTTAGATAGTTTCTATTAGCCATAAGTACCTAATTTCTAAAACTATTAGAAAGAAGGACCCAACTCACTGTAAATGACATTTATATCCTTCATATTTCCCAAAATTACACCATGTGCTATCGTCTCTTCCGTTCGATTTTGGTTGCTTTTAGGACTATAAAACTGACTGAGATATCATTGTTAAGGTGCAAATAAGATGGGATCGACTTCGATTTCTCATGGATAGTTATAATTAATGAATAATTTAGCAGTGTAAGACGAAATAATTATGAAATTCCACTTCGAAAATCTCGTTATAAATGGACCAAATATCGATTTTAATGGCCGATTAAGACGAAATTGAGTCAATTTGATGATTGGTCTTAATAATGAACGAGAATTATTGAGTTTAAGAAAGTGATGAAGACTTTTGATGCGACATAATATTGAAGATTTTGTTAACGCAGTAAGTGGGTAACACGTCATGCAAGTAAGGGCTAATTTGGATCAGGCCCTGTCAGTTTCATTTTTAAGTTTTCAGGCCTGCCAGATTTTTACTAGTTTAGAGACCTATTTTTTTGTCAATATTACGTTAAGGATTATAAATATGATCGACGAAAATACCTTCTTAACATATTATAATAAGAGTTATTTTATGGCCATTTTCAGTTACGCGGTTAGATTATATTGTTATGTTTGTAAAGTGAACTGTTATTTGTCCATCAATTATGTGTTACTAAGATGCAGTAAAATGTTATCGACAGAGAATTTTTATTTTATGAATTTCATTTTTACAGTGTGTCGAGCTCCAAAATTCCGAATGCCTATCAACTTCAGCGTGTACGGTAGGATGTATTGTGGTGTTGGCGACGCAAGATGTAAGATTTGTAATGAATTTTTATCTTTATATTTAGGGTTCTAATTCGCAAAATAAGATGAAATCAAAGCCGTTTTTGGCAACGTTACAGCTAACATGTATAAATTCGAAGTACCCATAGTATGGGCAGCTCGGTGCGGCACCTTGTTTGCTCCTTCGTCCGATGTTCTTTAATTTCGCGAAAATACGGTCGACCCCAATAATTTGGGTATATTTTTACTACGCCATTAGATTCGAAATTATGTGTCAATTGTTAACTCCTAAACCGTAAGTGGTGTAATGCATGTGGTATGAAAGACATCAAAAATCAAGCAGAAGTCCAGACGTTGGTGAATTGAGGTGATGAACAACTGTTACTAAATTAAAAACATGTGTTACTATGTCATGCTTCAACGGAACTAGCTGATTATAGTTTGGTATATTGTGATATATCGATAATAAATTGGTATTATTACTGTGTAACGACTAACCGTTACTTAGAGTATAAAAACGTTACTAAATTATAATTAAAAGTCACCATGTAAATATCAAATGTTACTGTGTATTAATTTGTTATTATAGGCAGAAACATCCAATTCGTACACAATGAGAAGCCAAAAAAGTGACCAATTGATATCAACTAGACAAAAAGGACAAACTGATATCAAATAGATTAAAAAAGACAAAATAGAATATTGCAAACATTATATTGCTTCTTTGCATGTTCCGTGATTGTGCCCGTTCCTTTTACATCTTCCACACTTGAGTGGATGGGTATCTTGAATTTGAGAAGGAATTATTTTAGATCGTGGACGGCCTGGGGGTCTTTGAACGTCTGTTTCCACGGCGTCTTCGGGTATAGGATCTTAAATTGCAAAACAAGAAGGAATTAGATTATAAAACCTAGGTATGCCTCTCGGTATTTCGCCAAACTGCAATAGTTGTTGCAGAATGGAGAAATGCCCAACGAAAGAATGCATGAGCATGCATGCTTACACGGAATCCTCTCTAAGTCGAAGTGTCGGCAAGAACATCTCTTGTTGTTTAAATCTATGGCATATTTGATCCCGTTTTCTGAAACCTCGAACTGCCACCCACCAGACCTATTAATCTCCAACGTTCGAGATTCATCCAAATCTTAATTTCAACTTCTTATCCGGCTTCGTACACAAACGGCCGAGCTGTTGGTGTGCTTCCGTTCGTTTGTCGTTCATCATGATCATTGTCTTCCGTCTTATCTCATCGATCAAACTGACAATAGGTAGAGCCTCGCCACACGAAGCCAACTATTCCAACTTTTTGCAGATGCCAATGATGGTGATGGTTCAACGGAATAGAAACCAACTTGCATTCAAACTGTACAGACGCCAAAAAATTCTCTAAGTCGGTCCTGGTAATGGGAGACAATTTTTCCAAGAATGTCGCCATACCTTTCTTGGTTTCAACCTGGAGACGCTTCCCTGCCTTGACAACACAGCCTCAATATTTTGCTGAGAATTAATCAAAGTTTTAGTTACCTCCCAAAAAATAAAAAAACATGATATTCGATGAAATCAACTCACCGAAACAAATGAAGCAAGGAAGTACCTGCCGAAGTTGGGAGCATCCAACATGAGGTATTTAAAAATAAAATTCCCCTTCACCATTTCCACCAAATGAAACCTGCGCAAACGGTGGAGTTGTCCACCCATACAATGGAACTGCATTTACAAGGAATTCAATAATAACACCGCATCTAAAATGTAATCGAACAACTTAGTTGAAGTTGGCCTTTGCAATGAAGCAGTCTACGATCTCTCTCTCTTTTGGGGAAAGGGATGCCTTTCCCTGAAAATCTCTCTCGAGTGTACCGAATCTACGGGAGCGTCCAACTTGTTACTCGACGAATTATCGATAACCTAAATCGGTGCCTCTTTTATTGCCCTTTTGAACCGTTGCGCTTCTTCTTCAGTGGCGTTGTGCTCCGAGGTGTGACGAAGTCAGTAAGCTTCTTCTTCTTGCGATTATCCCTTCCCATGACTGTGCAAGTTATTGATCCGGCCTCAACAGATTCCATTGCAGCAACATATCGCTTATATTCTTCATCCACCGTCGCAACATTTAACGACCGCAACACTCGGTCAACCACATCATCCACAACTGCATCCTTCTCAACAGCAGCTTGCTCCACATGAACATCCTCCCTGTTAGGAATATTTTAGAAGTTTCCAAAATATTGTTCTAAGTCTTGTAATTTATTTACCACGTAGTATTTTATGTAATTGGGTTGTGTTTGTAATGGGCTTGTTAGAGGCCCAATAAGCTTAAATACCTCTCAAGGTATTTAAGCTTAAACCCTAACAATCATTAATGTAGTTTTTCATTTGCAAAACTCTCACGTATTCAACACTAAACCTCAAAAGCACACTATTCACATATTACGAAGGTTTAATCTGTTGAAGTGTTCTTGGATAATCTGGTATTACAAGTGGTATCAGAGCAAGCGTGTAGGTGAGGAAATTTCATTTCAAACCTTAAAGAAGTTAGCAGGTTGAGTTCTTGTGTGGTAGTTCATCCTCTGTCGCAAAGCTCAGACTCATGTATATCAACTATTCTCGGAGATATTCTGTTTTTTGTTAAGGCAAGATTGTGTAGCTATCAGTTCTGAGCTATCAAATTGGTTTCCGTGGAGGCTGTGTCAGATTTGTTGGATTTCTGTCTAAAACATTTGAAGAACAGCCCTGTTCCTCAGTCTGTTCTTAAGTTTGCGCACGGAATTTTTTTTGGAACTAGGTTTGCGAACTCAAGGATTTCTTTCGTTTCGCGGCTCAGTCATTTCACAAGGCTTCTTTGCAATTCTAAGTTCACGCATCGACACACTTCGCAAAGTTCCACTTTGCGGGTTCTAAGTTCCCGAACCGTTAGATTTTCGAAGATCAACGCCTCAGGTTCTTTTCTCACTTCACGAATCCAGTTATCAATTCGCAAAATCAGAACTTTGCAAACTCTTGACTACATTGCAAACTTGGACCACTTTGCGAACTCATTCGAACTAGATCACTTCGCGAACTCAGACTACTTTGCTCACTTTGCTCACTTTGCGAACTCCAGTTTACTTCGCGAATTCGAGACACTTTGCGACCTCTTGACTCTTTGCGAACTCACAACTGCTTTGCGAATCCAGGACAATTTGCGAACTCATTTATCCTCGTTGCGAACTTTGGTCACTTTGCGAATCAAAACACTTTTCGAATTCTATCATAAAACCATGAAGCAATAATTTTACGAACTCACATATCTATTCGCAAAGTAACACGTCACTTTTTCAATTCGCGAACTAGATCAATTTTTCAATTCGCAATTCAATTCCAACTTTCCTCACATTACACGTCAACGATCATATCCAAAACACAAGCAATGGACTCTTTTAGCATGGGAAATGATGTTAGACCTCCCATCATCCGACATGGAGAGTACGCAGTCTGGAAGAGAAGATTCATCAACTTCATAGAAAGCAAGGACAATTCTGAGAATCTACTAGAATCTATTTACAATGGACCTACACAGTATTGGACCATAATTCCCGCCACTACTGACACCACCCCGGCAAGAGAGGAACAGAGGATCTTGAAAACTACTGACCAATGCAGTGATGAAGAAAAATTGCGACTAAAGGCAGACAAAGTGGCGAAATCATACATGATGCAAGCTATTCCCAATGACATTTTGATGCAACTCGAATGTGGTGATAGCGCAAAAGAAATGTGGGATGCTCTTCGAATTATGATGCAGGGGACAGAAGTCAATACAATGGCAAGAATGGCAAACACACTCATATCTTATGACCGCTTTCATGCTAACAAAGGGGAAACACTCCAAGAAACCTTCCATCGATTTCTTGTTCTTCTAAATGAACTAAAGATGAATGGAGTCACAAAAAGTGTAATGGAGATCAATATCAAATTCTTAGGATCACTTCATCCAGAATGGGAGGCTACTGCAATTATGATAAGGCAAATGAACGACCTAACCAAAGTTAGCATTCATACATTATTCGACTACCTCAATCAACATTCCAATCATGTGGAGAAACGAAGGGAGGAAATCAAACCAATAGGAAGCGACTCACTTGCCCTTATGACTGAACGATCATCAAGAAAACAATTCAAGGACAAAGAAATTATTCAGTCATCACAAGTTAAGGAGGGAGAAGACTTTGATTCTAATGACGAATCCAAGGATCTTACGAAACATGGAGACCAGGAAATCACTCTCAAAGATCTTGCTAAGCAACTCGCTCTGGTCTCGAATTTCGTGCAGAGGAAATATTATAAGAAGACTGGTTCCTCCTCCAATCGTCAAAGAACTTCCTCCAACTCTAAAGGAAAGACTCAGGATGAGGACAACAACTCTGAAACTCCTCTTCAAGGCAGCAAATGCTTCAACTGCGGTAAGAATGGACATTTTGTCAGAGAGTGCAGAATGCCCGAGAAAAAGGACGTTAACTATTATCGCCGAAAAGTTCAATTAGCTGAACAATAAGAAAAGGGACTGGTCTTAATGGCAGAAGAGGATCATTGGCTTGAAGATACCTCAGAAAGCAAGAATGAGAACGTGGCACTGATGGCCAAACTAGATGACGAAGAAGATGGAGCTGGAGCTGAAGGTAGCGAGTCAGACAGGGAAACCTCTAACAGTTCCGACATAGTGGAGGTAAGTGAAGCAGATTATGATTCCTTACTTAAGATGAAGAATGAATTTTTATCCTTATATAAATCTAACAAATTGGGGAAAAGGAAAATCAAAGAACTTGAAGCTAACTTATAGAAGAATTTAGTAGTACTAGATAAGTTTAGATATGATTATGCATGTGAGAAGAATCGTGTAATTGTAGCAAATGAAAAAATTGCTAAGCTAGAAATACTAGTGCAAAAATCCGAAGCTAAAGCCAAGGATTTAGAAAAGGAAATGAAATCTCATAGAGAGCAGGCAATGGATGCTACAATTAAATATGACTTACTAAGTAAAGAACGGGAAAGACTGTACTCCAAAATAAAAAAATTGGAGGACGTTTTAACCCGACGAGATCAGTCAGAACAAACCATCTTCTTAAACAAACCACCTAACGTTGATTTTTATAATCCCCATAAAGGACTAGGTTTTGAAAACCCATGTAAGTTAAAGCTAGGCATATCAAGTTCACCTTATCTATATGATCTCAAATTCATGCAGACAGGTTGCCTGGCAAATCTCATGCCTTTTGTCAGTGAAAATGAGACATCAACACACAGTAAAACTCAAACATCATTTAACTACATAGAATTAAATGATAGTTATAAAGTAAGAAGTTGTCCAGCAATAACAGAATTTGAGTCAGATATCCCACGTCCAAATGAAGGAGAAACCTCAGGTGGTTCGGAAAATACGGCACCAATAGTTACATATGCAACAGTATATATGCCTGATTGCATAAAGAAAATCAGTCATCTTCACTCCACTATCGAAAGCGAGAGAAAGTCATTTGGTGAAGAAAGGCAGAAACTTCTTCAGGAAATATCTTAACTTAAAGGAAAATTAAAATTACACACAATTTCATACACCTTAGTTTCGCATGACAAAATTTCCTGCACTAATACATTGAAATTTTCAGGATCCACAAAAAAGCCATTGAAGGGGCAAGTATGGGTTAAAATGGAAGATATATTGAAGGAGTCTTGTGATCTCCATACACCTTTTGTCATTGAGTTTTTTCCTCCCAAAACTTTTGTACCTTCTTTATGTCGCAATGTATCGAAAAAATTGTCTTCTAAGTCAAAAACAAAGCTTTCCATGCATGATCATGTCACCAAGCAAACGCACAAAACAATTCCTAAACATAAAAATACAAAGTTAAGACACAAATCAAAACCAAAAGCTATCCAAAAACCTGTGCACAAATGGGTTCCAAAACTCCAGACTGCAGGAACACAAATCCCAACCCTAGAAATAACTAGTGACTCTGTGTCATCCACCAACAAAGGAAAATCTAGGGAATCTAAACGGACTAATAACTATAATAGAGGTGGACCCATATTTCAATGGGTACCTAAAACCCTCTAGTCTTATTTTGCAGGCCTTTCATGTGTGGTACTTAGATTCTGGTTGCTCCACACACATGACTGGGATAAAGGAACTGTTGAGCAACTACGTTGATAGACCAGGAGGACTGGTACGCTTTGGAAATAGCAATGGAGCCAGAATCATTGGTTATGGCGATCTCATATGCAATCGACTCACAATTAAACAAGTCTCGCATGTTGAAGGACTGACACACAACCTCTTATCAATAGGACAGTTCAGTGATTTTGGACTCCAAGTTGTGTTTCTAAAGAAAACTTGCAAACTTCTCAATGCCAATGGTGAAGAACTTCTCACTGGAACTCGCAAGACAAATCTTTACACCATTGATATTAGAACTGTCAAACCAAAGACTGATATCTGCCTAATCTCCAAAGCAACTCCAACTCAAAATGACTTATGGCACCAGCGATTATCTCATCTTAACTTCAAGACCCTCAACAAGCTATCAACCAACAAACTAGCTATTGGACTACCACCACTGAAGTACCAAAAAGAGCATATGTGCTCTGCTTGTGAGAAAGGAAAAATGAAGAGAGCTTCACATCCTACAAAGCACACAGCATCCACTCAACATCCTCTAGAGCTCTTACACATGGATCTGTGTGGCCCGATGCGAACTGAAAGCATAAGTGGAAAGCGGTATATGCTGGTTATCGTCGATGACTTTTCCCGATATACTTGGATACGCTTCTTACGAACTAAATCAGAGACAGTCGAACATATTCCAAATCTAATCAGAACAACACAGAACCTACTCCAGAGGAGTGTTAAAATAGTTAGATCAGACAATGGAACAGAATTCAAGAATCAACAGCTCAGTGACTTCTACGAATCCATAGGGATTACTCAACAGTTTTCTGCCATCTACACACCTCAACAAAATGGGGTTGTTGAAAGGCGAAATCGAACACTCGTAGAGGCTGCCCGAACAATGATCATCCAATCATCACTACCTCATTTCCTTTGGGTTGAAGCAATGAATACTGCTTGCTATACACAGAATCGCACAAACATTCATCTAAGATTTGGTAAGACGCCCTATGAACTTATAAATGGGAGACTGCCCAATATTGCCCATTTTTCAATTTTTGGATGCAAGTGCTTCGTCGCCAACGACCGCGAAGACAAGTCCAAGCTTGATCCAAAAGCAACTGAAGGAATCTTCGTTGGCTACTCTGCACAATCTAAGGCGTACAGGATATTTCTCAGAGACAGAAGGATGATCATTGAAAGTATAAATGTCACCTTTGATGAAGGACTCGAACTTTCTACTGGACATAGCAGTTTGGGACGAATATCTAGAACACCACACCTTATCACTCTCATACAGAAGAAGGAGAGTGTTCGAGAGATGCCTCTGAACGGAACTCTTCAGAACAGGGTTCAGACAAAGGAAGTTTGAAGCCAGATCAACAAGCAACTGACTATTCTAGACAAAACAATCCCACATGCTTCACTCACCAAACTCAAGAGGAACTAGATCTGGATCTACTTTTTGAACATATTTATATCTCTCAAAATCAGACAAGACCATCCACCGATTCCTTTCCAAATACTGAATCAAGCCCTAGTTCGTCAACTCATGATTCAGAACCTACTCCTGACCAGACAATTCCTCCCTCAGATGCAGAAGCCTCAATCCCAACAACCTTGACAACAACGCAGACAGATGCCTCTTCTTCAACTTCACCAGGCAACACTACCGCATCTGCAATCGACTATCCACTAAATGAGGAATCCCAAACAGACGAAACAACATTACCCCATGAAAAGAAATGGGTCCGACATCATCCTGCAGATCAAATAATAGGAGATCCCAATACAGGAGTAGTGACTAGAAGATCACATTCAAATGAATGTAATTTCCTGTTTCTTGAGCCAAACGGAACCTAAACGAGTAGTTGATGCACTACGGGATCCCAACTGGATAGTGGCTATGCAAGAGGAGATTAATCAATTCGAACGTCTCAGAGTATGGAACTTAGTTCCTCGTCCAAAAGGGAAGACAGTGATAGGAACAAAGTGGGTTTTTAAAAACAAAAAGGATGAAGATGGTGTTGTAATTCGAAACAAAGCCAGGCTCGTTGCTAAGGGATATAATCAACAGGAAGGAATTGATTACGATGAAAGGTTTGCCCCTGTTGCCAGAATCGAAGCTATTAGGTTATTCCTTGCATATGCCGCACACAAAGACTTTACAGTCTATCAAATGGACGTAAAAATAGCCTTCTTGAACGGAATTCTGAAAGAAGAAGTGTATGTGTCACAGCCAGACGGATTTCTCAATGCTGATCATCCCGACTTTGTTTTCGAACTGGACAAATCACTGTATGGACTTAAACAAGCTCCAAGGGCCTGGTATGATGTGCTCTCCGACTTTCTTATCTCTTCAGGTTTCACGAAAGGGAAAATTGACACTACGTTGTTCGTAAAGAAAGATGGTTCTGATATCATGCTTGTGCAAATCTACGTGGATGATATCATTTTTGTGCAAAGAAAGATGGTTCTGACGCAATCGCAATTTGAAATGAGTATGATGGGAGAAATGTCATTCTTCCTCGGATTACAAATAGGGTATTCTGACGCAGATTTTGCAGGCTGCAGACTGGATAGGAAAAGCACTTCTGGACACATCCAATTCCTAGGCGATAAACTTGTCTGTTGGGCCTCGAAGAAACAAAATTGTGTGTCAACCTCCACTGCGGAAGCAGAATATGTTGCTGCAGCAAGTTGTTGCTCACAAATTTTGTGGATCAGAACTCAGCTACGGGACTACGGGTTTGATCTAAATAAAATTCCTATTTACTGTGATTCCAAGAGTGCTATAGCAATTACATGTAACCCTGTTCATCACTCACGCACTAAGCACATAGATCTTCGATATCACTTCATAAAGGACCATGTAGAAAGAGGCATAATAGAAATGTACTTTGTCAATACAGAGATTCAACTAGCCGATTTGCTTACAAAAGCATTGGATGAAAAACGCTTCCAATTCTTAGTTGCAAAGTTGGGAATGTTGAATCTCAATTTTTATTTTCGATTATGCCTCTCACAGTTCAATATTTATCCATTTGTTATGGTTCACTTTTCTCTCATTCTGTGTGCGTTTATTATATTACTCATTTAATTAGGACTCTAGTTTTTAAGTTTTACCTTTTCCTTTTCAATAAATTGTTTCTTGTTTCCAATAAGTCGATGTAGCGCCAATGCTGATGGCGTTACATCGAGGGGAAGAAATGCTATATCCATGCATCGAGGGGGAGTAAGTGAATTCATCAATCATTTTATTTTTAAGATACTCGATAGGCATCATAAATCATTCATCAATCATTTTATTTTTAAGATACTCGATAGGCATCATAAATCATTTTATTTTTACGATAATTGATGGGCATTGCATCTAGGGGGAGTTTTTCAACAAATACATAAAACTCTTCAAAACACGAACAAGGGGGAGTTTTCCAACAAATACATAAAATTCTTCAAAACACGAACAACTCTCTCAAACACATAATACGCAGATAACTCTTAAAATCTCGTATGCCCGATTAAGACCCAAAGCAGAATAGCAAGTAAAACAGCGAATAAGCTCAAAAGAAGGAAAATCTCAATAACCAGCATATCCAAATTATGCTCAAAGTTACGTCTTAACTCTTCATGTTCCTCGAGCTTCTTCTCTTCTTCCTTCTTCTGCCAATTCATCTGTAAACGAGAAAAATAAGAGATGAGTTAGTTCTTAGATGTAAGGTACTTCAATGAGATTTGAGACATATCTATTTATAAACATGAAGGAAACTTACGTCAGTTTTTGTCCCGACATTAAGACGAATTTTTTACTAAGGCGACGATTTTTCTTCTCCAAAAAGGATATCGTATCATGAAAATCGATCTTGAAAAACCCATAGATTTGATGTTATCCTTGTGATCGATCGCGTCAAATTGGTAGTATTTGAGTCATTATTAGATTACTTGATATCGTTGGTTAGTTAAAAATCTCGTACATTCATTTTTTCTCTTTTCCTAGGTCAATTTCAAGAAATTCCATTACAAATCAATTATTAGAATTTAGATTAGCAAAACTAAAATTAATTTAGACAACTGTTATTCGCAAACCCTCTTCAATTTTGACCAGTCAATGAATCAAGTTGCGAACTCACAGCTCTCAAATCGCAAACTGATCGATTCGCAAACTACCGATTCGCGAATCTAAAGTGGGCCTTTCTCAAAAGTTTACAGCCCAACTCAAAACTAGGGTTCACACTTTAGGCCCGCAAAGTTGTTTTTTAAGAAACCGATTCGCAAACAGAACCCAAAACAAAAATCCCAAATCATAAACCTACTCTGCGAATCCCGTTCATTAAACCTTCCATCGTCGCTTGCATAATCTGTGGTTTGCTTGCTCAAATCGTTACCGTCACTCCCTCGCGAACATCTCTGTGGTATGAATGGAAAGTTGCGTTAACTTTTACTGTATTTTTTTTAACGATTGATTTTTTTGCAGGAGTGATTTCTCGAAGAACAGGTGTTTTGCAGTTGATTCCTGTAGAAATTTCGTTGCTTTTCAGTGATAATACGAGCTTATTTGTTTAATTTTTGTACTAAATCGAATTCATCTTCTCAAAACTGGTGTTTTTCAAATCGATGGATATTTTTTCTTGATTCGAAATCGTTTAAGGTACCTTTTTGATTCTTCAGAATTAAGCTTTGCGGGTCCAAAAGTGTTTCTTTTCTTTAACTCGCGAATCACTCACTTTACGGGTCACTCACTTTGCGGCTTTGACCGTCTGACTGCTTACTTTGCGAATTCGAGGATTGCGAATCCTGGGATTCGCAAATTTCATTTTGCGAATTGATGCTTTGCGATTCCCTGATTGACCTGGTCAATTTGCGAATCCCGAGGCCGCGATATAGAATACGCAAAGTTCGTTTCAATTTACCTGCAAACCTCTCAATTCGCAAGATAACTTCACAAAGTCCTTTTTACTTCACCCGCAAACCTTTGAGTTCGCAAACTACGATTCGTCAAGATGAAGCTAAGTACTTTGAAGTGAACCCGCAAACCATACTTAGAAAATTTTCGACAAAATTTTCTCAAATGGGCCAAAAGTGTTGGGCCACGATTATTTTTTTTATAAAACGAAATTTTACTCCAACCCATCACTATTCATAACAACCAAGTCCTCATATCATGGCATATCTAATCATATTTATCCTCTGTTGCAGTTTCAGCAGGAACTCCCGGTGTCAAAAAAAAAAAAATGACGACACCCACGGATCTTGTCTACCCAACCTCAAAATGGATAACGACCAAGGACAATAATTTCCAGCTTGACCTTCATACATTCAAGTGCAAGGAAGAAATTATATTATCCATTCTGAGAAATCACCACCTTGGGTATGCTTTTTCGGCCTCGGTCCAAGTCCCTACAGTTTACCTTCAACAATTTTGGGGGACAATGAAGACCAAAATTGCTCATGATAATAGCATCTACTACGAGGCCCAGATAGCAACTGAGACTGTCACCATCACAAAGAAACTCATTCGAAGTATTCTAAGAATGCCAAGTCAACCTCAATACGAACATGAGGCTTCCGAAAATGAGCTCCTGGAGGACATGATGAGGATGGGATACTACACGCCGATCAAGTTTGTCTCCCATTTTCAGAACTCCATGATCCCGCATCCATGGCGAACCCTCTTTGCATTTGTCAATAAGTGCTTCTCACCCAAGCACTCAGGATGGGACAGATGCAATATCACAATTCTTCGGATCTTCCATGGGATCGTGTTTCGAAGAAATTACGACTTTGCCAAGCTTATCACCACAGATCTCGACGACCAACTTTACCAACGAACTAAGTCCAAAAAGCCACAGAATTTGCCATATCTCCGGTGGTTCTCACTTATCATCCACCATTTTCTGACCACAACAACAGGAATACCATCACGACCTGTGGAAGAAAACTTCACTCCACCCAAACTGCGCTACCTTCATAAAGGAAAGTCTGATGAGAAATACTCGCGCACCGCAATGCCAATCCCTCACGAGTTACTCATTCTTGCAAACCCTGACCATATCGATGCCTACTGCAAAGATTACAAAATTCCCTACCCCACGACACAGGATAGCACACCTGACTCTAACTTAGGGGTTAGTGAGACTGAGAGAGCTGACACGAGCGAGAGAGAAAGAGAGAGTGAGATGCTGAGAGACACCACAGAAACTGAACTTATCCCACACACACAACAGACTACATCTCAACAAGCAATCCCTGACCAACCATCACCGTCCCCTCAACAAACCATACCCAATCTCTCGAGGAACAATCACATGCCGAACGACTCGAACAACCACTAATAGATGTTCCCGAGACAACTACGACTGCACCAGCTCAGTCAGAAAAAACCGGGTCAACCCCTAGGATAGAAGACGTCGTACTTGACCTAACGACGCATGAGCGAACCCCACCTGACCATTCACTTGTCTCCCAACAGACAAGTGTCTCAACGCAACACGAACCACCCCAAGCCTCCAGCAGCTCGGTTCCTGTGTCTGAACCAACTCAAGAAATACCCATTTTCGTGACACAGGCCGAGCCTCAGCCTAATCTTCAGGCCTCAACGTTCATAGAAGAGCCCCAAATAGAGGCTCTTCAAGGATTGGACGGAAGTCTCTCGGATGTTGATGATTTCAGTAGCTCACCATCTGCGAGCCACCGTACAGAACCCAGTTCTGGACGTGTGCTAACGAGACGCCTTGGCGATCTCGGTGACAGCTCCACCCAAGCCCGTCACACTGACATGGCCACAACGACCCGAGCACCGTCTCCAAAAGATGTGTCGCAAAGAGAGGTCGGAAGACCCGTGGAAACTGAAGTCCAACCGACTTCGGTTGACAAGGGCCACCGTACAGAACCTAGTTCTGAACGTGTGATAACGGCAACTCCTAGTGATGCCGGTGCACCAACACCAACTCCCCTACCGTGACGACAGCCTATCTGGAAAGTCGCCTTTTTGAGTTCTTCGAATCCGTGACCTTACCACGGGTTCGAGGACTCATTAAGGATGCCATGCAATCAGCCTCCTCAGACAAAGGCAAGGCACCCTTGGTAGCCCAATCGTCACAGCCTCGCCTCATCTCACTACCACCACCACGAGCACCGACTGATCCCAGCCCATACAGCATGCCTCTACTTGAGCTCTTCGATGTAGGCATTTCTCGCATTATCTCCCTCGACAATCAGCGGACTCCGGAAGAAGAAGATTTCTACAAAAAGCTGATTAAAGGTGGAATCGTACCTAACCCCACCACCTGTCGTCAAGCAGGCTCAAATCAGAAGCGTCGTCATGACGATCCTGATGACCAAGATCGCCCTGAGGGGGAGAAGAGACCAAGAGTCATGCATCCGGTCACTCGCGGCGGACGAGGGCGCGGGGTCCTAACTCGTGGAGGCGGTTCTTCTCGACAACCCAACCCACCACCAAAGTCCTCTAGGGGCAGACAAGCTACGCCAGGGCCAAACCAGACAATTTCCCTTGACGAAGTCAAATCTGGCTCCTTGAGGATTTCCACCCAATCAGTCCAAACAACCACAACCCCACAACTCACAAGCCAGATAAGTCCCCAAACTTCCATCCCATCCCTTCAGATCGACAATCCAGACACCTCAGTCGAAGAACTTTACAATCCACATGATGTTGTGGAGAGGTACATCTTTGGCGAGGAATGGAGAACTCATCCTGTTAATCCGACTATGGCCAGAAACCTTATGGACAATGCTAGATATTTTCTCTCGAAAGCTAACATTAGTCTAATTCGTCTTGAAGATGAGGAGCTCGAGGAAGGAGAAGACTACGAAGCAGAGATACCAGAACTTCCAGAACTTCTAAAACACACGGTCATAGACGAGGATTGCCCTCCAGATACACACAAAGGAATTGACGAGTTGCAACTTCCATGGAAAAATGTGAAGGTTAATTGATCCTTATAAGAAGAGATACGAAGAAAAATCTGGAGGAGGGAAGACAGGATCTTGAAGGTGGATGAACTTAACCTCAGAGGTTTAACCCGTTTCCCATGACCAAAAGCCATTCAGTACCTGCTGTCTATCCGTCGATCACTGATGTTTAGAGGAAAAGAAACAAACGTCGATGAACTCCGAAGACTTGAGGCAAAACGACCCAGAATCAAACAGATTCTGACCGTTCGAAAGGAGCGATTTGCAGAAATTGATTTCCCTATTTACATTGTACGACGTGAAGATAATTCAGCTGAAGAACTGAATGAAGGGGATCTCTCCTATCTCAGAGGTGAAGACATTGATCAATTAGTAGGAGATTATAGGAGGCTTGGAGTACTCAGCACTCCAGAATTAAGGATGGGGTAATGCTGCGTCAAGTAAAGTTCAACTCTACACATGATCTCCAAATGGCAATTGAAAGCAACATAAAAAGAGTGAATCTCACGAAGCCTTCCTTTGAAGCACCTGAGTCAGAGAGCTACGGAGAAGGCCATATCTTTGATGGAGAAGACCCTTCGGTAATCTACATCAATTACAAGGGAGAGAAGAGACTAATGAGAAAATCAGAAATTCACAAGTTCTGTGATGGAACTCTCCGTATTATTCTTGCTAAGCTCAAGAGGATCATAGATGAAATGAGAGAAGTGGAATCTGAAGTACAATAGAAGTATCATAAGATGATCGAAATCATCTCCGACAAAATCTCGTTTCGTAGAAGATTGAGATCATATGAATTAAAACTTGGACTCAGAAGATCAGCCTACGAACTTCTGGAACCTCGGCCTCCTCCCCGCTCGAAGAAGAAGAAGACCTGAAGACTTAGATATGTTTATCTGTAATTTGGACACTTAGGGGGAGAATGTTAGGAATATTTTAGAAGTGTCCAAAATATTGTTCTAAGTCTTGTAATTTATTTACCACGTAGTATTTTATGTAATTGGGTTGTGTTTGTAATGGGCTTGTTAGAGGCCCAATAAGCTTAAATACCTCTCAAGGTATTTAAGCTTAAACCCTAACAATCATTAATGTAGTTTTTCATTTGCAAAACTCTCACGTATTCAATACTAAACCTCAAAAGCACACTATTCACATATTACGAAGGTTTAATCTGTTGAAGTGTTCTTGGATAATCTGGAATTACACTCCCGCTCAGCTTCCATACCAGCATCCTCCCCACCAACAGCTTGCTCCACGTCAACATCCTTTTCCTCAACTACCACATCAACATTCTCAGCTGCAGGTACTTCCTTTTCATTTTCCTCATCCTCAACTGCAGGTACTTCCTTTTCCTCATCCTCCTCCACAGCTTTCTCCTTAGCTTGTATGTCCACATTTTCAACTTCACCTCCAACAGGTCCCATAAGATCCTCGTCCCCATAGCTTTCTTTCTCTACATACTTAGATGTGTCAGGTTCCTCAGCGGTAGATTTCTTGTCCGTCCCCTCGAAAGTAGGCATCCTCAGGTTGTCGGTTAATGAGCAGGAAGCCTCATACTCCTTCTGCCACAGACAGAACGGGTTTACCACCTCATCTTCCTTCAACAAGTCAATATCCTGCTTCATTTCTCGTTTGGTTTTCCGAGTGATTAGAACATGCCACCTCGTGAAAAGAGGGATGCCTGTAATCAAACGAGATTCACCCAATTGGGGAGCGTGCTCATAAATCCAAACCTGAATATACAATGACAACATATAGAAGTGAAGAAATAACAAATGAAGAACACACATGAAACTAGGAAATGACTTACCAATAATCCGAGGGTGCACCCCTCTATATATCGTGGATTTTGCAAAATTGGCTTCATTAGGAATGAATGGACTGCCTTATCCCAGGCATAATCTTTCACCTCGTCGAGCCCATCGACGTATTCAAATACAAACACCAGGAAACAATAGTTCACCGTGGGGAATAAAATACAAATAAAGTTTACCGTCCGGGGTAAAGCAGTTACTTGGTATTTCGCACGAGACGATATTGAGCTAAGAACCAAACGGCGTCCGAAGAACCGCCTCCTTATGCTCGTTACTTGCTCCATTATAAATCGCCCGGACCATGTCAACGAAATATTTCGGTTGACATCGGGCTCGTGGGATGGCTCTCTGGTCATTAGAACCCTTCGGCTGTTTCGAAACCTTCACATTCACCGTCAGCTGATTCGTGTCATTCTTCGCTTCCTTTGCAGTAATCGACTTCGCCTTTACCGATTTCTCCCTCGAATCCTTCGCGGTCACCTTCTCTCCTTCTGCATTCAACTTTTTCTCCTTCATCGTCGCTACAACCTTCGACTTGGGGGGCCATTGTAAATAATCGAGCCCTATTTGTTACGTTGAATGTGTAACTGGCAAATCGTTTCATAAAAATCGATTTTAGTGTCAAAATAACATTTTCCGATCTGTTATTTTTAGTGATAGATTTGTTTTCTTTTAACTGATGAGTTACGAAATGACTATGTGTTATTAGAGAAATATAGAATTGTTATTTCTTTTGAATATTGTATTAGTCAGGTACTGTATTATAACATGAGAAATTAGAGTCGACTTAACCTTATAGAGAGTTCAACATATTTCATTGGTTTTTGAGTGTCGGCATCGGTTATAAACATATTGACATCGATTTATTTCAGTTATTAATACTATACAAAGAATTGTTATTGAACAATTGTTACTGGTGTTCAATGATCAGTACTATATTTATTATAACTGTTATTGTTTTTGTGACATATGTTACTTAAATTGCATGACGTGTTATCCAGTTATCGGTAGTGAATAATTTTGATGCAATGTAACATTTAAGATTTTGTTAACACGGTAATTGGTTAACACGTTATACAATTTAAGTAACATATGTTGCAAAAACAGTAACAGTTATAATAAATATATTACTGATTATTGAACAAAAGTAACAATGGTTCAATGACAATTCTTTGTATAGTATTAATAACTGAAATAAATCGATGTCAATATGTTTATAACCGATGCCGACACTCAAAAACCAATGAAATATGTTGAACTCTCTATAAGGTTAAGTCGACTCTAATTTCTCATGTTATAATACAGTACCTGACTAATACAATATTCAAAAGAAATAACAATTCTATATTTCTCTAATA